>BQMI01000291.1:0-2400000 GCA_026005395.1 Asobara japonica | reverse complement strand
ACATCACGTTAGAAGGCGTGACGAAAATTCATCTGAGGTGTTAAATTTCAAATTATCATAAAATATTACGCACTAAAAAAATAAATCTTGAACTTAAGATGAAATACTGTACAATTCAAATTAGAATATCTCGAAAGAGCATATGCCGCAATTAAAAACAAAATCTCTCGAGATTAGCATTGCGCTATTTTCCAATTGGTTCTCTTTGAAAATTGTGATATTATCTCATGACAACGCAAGTTTTGAGGAAAAAGATATGAACCTTTCTTGTCAGCAATTCAATTCTCCACATAAATTGTTTAATTACTTTTTCACGTAAACTCACTCGTTAACAAAATAATTCGATGGTAACGCCGTAATGTACCAGTTTCTATGTGAAGGTTATGGGTTCGACCGGTGAAGGGTTGCATCTGAATTCTATTTATTAATTACTCAGTACCCAGATCTCACCTTGCCACAATCAGGTGTGTTTCACCCCCACTCTTTGCTGAAAAGTTCGTCTAATGCCCACCCCTCACATGGGTAGGGATTGCACTGTTCCATGTGCGAATGTTACAGAGGGGTGGGGCCTTCAGAGACTAAGGGATGAAAAGAGTTTGGAGAAGCTGGGCTGGCTGGTGACGGGAGCTAGAGGTCCACATTTGCATACTCGTCAGCTGTGCCTTCCTTCAACTTTTCCGCGACACCCGCATCACACCCTTAACCTCCCACCCCCACCCCCTCAGCGCCACTACATGTAGTATATAGGGGTGTAACGTACTGGGTACCCGAGAAAAGCAGCCGTGTATTTCTAGTCCCGATTCATAATTGCAAATTTCCTTGCCTTATTTATGCAGACAGTTTCCCAACCTACTTTCACCCCCTTCTACTTTTCTCGTGAGCTTTTGACAGTGGTAACGCATACTATTGAGCTTTTTATGATTAGTATAAATTTGGGTTTGGAGGCAGCGGGTAAGAAAAAGAATGAACAGATTGTGAAACCGTTCAGGGCTCGAAGCTATATCGTTCTGAGAAAATTTGAGGACCAGCAAGGCAAGGTACCCACCCACTGATAGACACAGCCACCCACCCACACACCCACTCGCAGACACACCCACCCACACACTCATAGACAAAGCCACCCACCCATTGACACACACCCACCCACCCATCCACCCACCCATCCACCCACCCACACATCCACACACACCTACCCACCCATCCACCCACACACCCATTTACCCACCCACCCACACAGCAACAGCCAGCCACCCACACACGGATACCCACCCACACACAGACACCCACCCACACACAGATACCCACCCACCCACACACAGATACCCACCCACCCACACACAGATACCCACCCACCCACACACAGGCACCTACTCACCCACCCACACACAGAAACACACACAGACACACACATACACACACATACACACACACCCATCCATTCACACACACACGCACCCACCCACTCACACACACACATAAACACACACACACCCAGCATGTTCAATTGAATTCATGCACAACGGGAACCATGTATTTCCAATATCATGGAACTCATATTATTCCACTTAATTAGTAAAACGAAACTTGTTCTCATGTATTGTTGTATCCCATAAATTAGTTTCTGGATTGCAGAAACACTAATTCAACTATTCGTGGGCAAAAAATATTGCCAAGTTCCAACGGTGCATACAAAGAAATCAAATGCCGACTTGAAACAGTCGATAACTGGACCCAATGTTTATCCTTGAAATCTCCACAATTTCTTTTTTTTTCTATTTTATTGAAGTACACCCCACGGGGGTTCAAATGGGAATGGAAATACTCGAATATCGCACGTTTGCCAAGACTATACATTTTCACTTTGGCACACGTGGTGTCGTTGTTTCCTTCTACGATACAGGACTTTTTTTTTCTTTTAGCGTATACTCACCCTCCACACCCCGCCTCCATTCTTACCCTAACGGTTTTCACACAGCCGTGTAATGTGTCTCGAAAGAAATGGATATACGATGATGCGCCCTGTGCATGCATTATGCATTAGAGAAAAACGTAAAGAACACCTTCTTCATGAAACATGGGGGCATCAAGTAGGCTAACTTTAAATAAGAACCTTGGAAAAATTATTTTAAATTTTTGGCGTCATCAAAATGAACTTAAAAAATTGCGAGAAACATTTTTCCAGAGGTGACTTTTTTTGGGAGTACAATCTCATGATTGTATTTTCTTTGAAAAAAAATAACATTAAATAATTTCACAGAAAATGTTTCTACCAATCTCGAAGCATTCATCATTTAATCAAATGTAAGAACAATCAAAATCGAAAATTTCAAATTTAAAAAAAAATAAAAAATCTTCGAATTTTTATGAAAATTTGAAAGCTCCAATAACTGATGAGGAAAGTGAAGGTCAATGAACTTAATGTGAAAAAGCTCATCGACGTTTTCTTCAAACCTCAAAAGCGATTATGGATTTCTTTAATAAGAGGCCGAGAGTTTAAATGGCTTTGATCAGGGGCTAATTTTCATTCGTCCCCAACCCCCTTAATTCGACTCGAGTTACGTGATTTAAAGGGATAGCTAGGGAGACCTAAAAACCTTTCATAATTAAGCGACTCTTACCACCCTCTCTTAAATTTGCTTCCCGCTATTTTCCTAGATATCTCCGATTTCCACCTCCTTCCCTCCGCCCAAAGCCATGGAGAATGAATCTCATAAATTCGTGGAAAGCCCACATCTTTGAGGATTGCAAATTTGTTAAAGTCGAAAATTTCAAAATTTCAAAAAACAATTAACAAATTTAAACTCAAACGGTAAACTCAAAAAAATAAGGAAACGAACTTTTATAAAAATTCAAAAATTCTGAAATTCTGAACCTTCGATTTTTTTTCAAGGTCACTGCTTAAAAAAAAAAAGGAAAATTTTTTCCGAAAATTTTTGCGAAAGAAACCCTGGAGACCTTTCATAATTAAGCGACTGTGCTCTTACCACCCTCCCTGAAATTTCCTCCCCACTATTTTCCTAGATATCTCCGATTTCGACCCCCTCCCCTATTCCCTTCCCCTCGCAAAACGAATCCCATAAATTCAGGACTTATAACGACAATCGTTGGAGGCCCGGATCGCTTCCACGGGTGCAGAAACACCCCAGGATATCCATAGCCACTTCTCATCTCGCTTTTGGTCCAAGTAACGGTGAAACGTCTTTGCGGTGATTGGGCAAATATTTGAGGAAACCAGTAAGAGACAAGGAGGCCAATTCCTTCCCCTCTAGTGAAAGAAAAAATAGAGGAGAAACCCTTCAGGAAAGGAAAATACAGGAGGCGGAAAACTGGGGGATATATATTTTCTATAGTCTGCGCTTTCACTCGATGGCGCGGATAATTTGGAAAAATTACTGTCAACGCCTCAATATCATCAATTGTATTAAGTAGTGCAGGACGCGAATAGTCAGACATGATTTAAACTTCTCGATTTCGTGAAGTCATTGAATGAGTCCGATAAATATTATTATCATTATCCCAAAAATTGTTTTCTCGCGATGTATGTGTGTGTATGTGTGTGTATGTGTAACCAAAATTTTTTCAGACTACTCACGAATTGAACACGTGATTGAAATCCGCGGAATACCGCGAAAACGAATAGAGATATAAAAATGGGTATGATTAACAAAACTCCAAAAAAAAATGTCAAAAATATAATTCTTGAAATTAAAAATGTTCTCTTCATTCTCTAGAAATTTTGTCATAATACTCGGCTTTCGCGTGTGATATACACACTATTCAGAGTAGGATATTCCTCTCTGTGATTTCAACCGGATCGTGGAATAGTGTGTACCGTAAAAAAAAAACATAGCGGCGGAGAAAAGCTCCACTCGCGTATCCATAAATATGATTGAGCAAAAGAAGGGCCCACCCCTTTATACGCCACCCATTACGGATCACGTATCTTTACGATCGCATTTTCGTAAATCCAATTCGATTATTTTCCTTTATCGTGGCTGAAAAAAGACGACTGGAGGAAAAAATGAAGAGAAATAAGCTGTGCTTTTTTTGGTTGAGGGGGTGTATTTTATTAGCGTGCTTTTGGGAGGAGTAGATTATTAATTTTATTTATTGAGTAGAGAATTGCCGAAGATGGAATGAATAAGACCAGGAATTTTACAAAGCTCCTGAAAATTATTTAAAAAATATTCTGGGGTTTACAGATTGTTCATAATTATCTGGGGTTGTTTGGAGCTTTTTCGACTCCATTTTTTAAATAAAAATTTAATTGCGATTTCCTTGTTTGTGGGGGAAAAAATAAGATGGAGTATGAAAAATGAATGAAATGACACTTAATTGTAAAAACTACCCTCCCCTATGCTGCGCAAGCCAGAAGGGTAGTTTTGTTCCGTAATCACGTTTGCTTTATGGCCCGTTTACGCAGCCCAGATACTTTACCTAATTGTATAATTGCTTTGAAAAGCAAAAGCAACGGACGAGGGACGTCGCGACGCCATTTGTACCCACGTCGTCCGGTGTTCGTGGGAAAGTCAGAGGGTGGAAAAAAAAAGAAAATAAAAAGGGTTGGATTCTCGGTGATGCTTAGGGGTTTTGAAATGTCCCCGTTAATTCACCCGCTTCAGTGTTAATTGCACGCATTTTGATTTGCCGAAAGCTGGCGCGACGCTTCTTTATTAAGGCGATTCTCATCATTTCCAGTGTTATTTGAAGGGTATTAAATGGTGGGTGGATGGGACCTAACTTCCCAATATAAATGCGGCAATAAATATGATAAAAACTAGTGGAATAAAAGTGTATGTCCCCGTTGGGAACGCAAAGAAAACTTCCCGATTTGTAATTTCTGTTTGCCATTCCTAGATTTTCCGATACGTCAATTACATGTTTCAATCCCATTTATCAAGCAGATAATTATGAATATTTGACTAGCCGTATAGTCAGCGTGAGGACGAGAATTATGCGCTTTACTGGAGTTGGAGTGAGACGCCAATAGAGGTGCGAACGCTCGAGGGTTAAACCTGTCATACCTCCTTAATTATGACTAATATGGAAAAAAGTGATAAAAAATTAAATATATATTTCTACTTACTGAGCAAATTCTGCTTAATACTTTTTGCCGTATCGCTTACCGTTTTTGAAATAGAGCGTTGTAAACAATTCAATTATTAATAACAAAAAAACAGCTCGGTCAATGTAAACCAAAAACTAATCCGATGTTCCATGAAGACACTCCGAATAAGACCCCGATGATCCCGATCGTTCAATCCGTTCGTAAGAAATCGTTAACCAAAAATCCGATTCCACACATACAAACGTACACACACACAGACATTTACTTGGAATTTGATGGGAAGCATTTTGGTATACTTAAAACACCAGTTACAAAGGCAGAAAAAAAAATGGATTTCGGGGTCAATACAATAACTTCCCGAAAAATCGGGAAGTTAATTAATTGTCTTTACAGAGAAGTACAGAAATTTGTTTGCAAAAGAACTTATTTTATTTTCTGTCCCATTATGCCACTGGTCCATAATCCCCCCTGTCCCATTATGCCCACCCTCTCCTCCACAATTCCAATCATACCTACAGCAATTACGAACAGTCTGAAAATTAGCAATTCATGACTTCTCGACATTTGTTACAACAGGGGCTGAGAGTGCCATTCGCGACAAACAAGCAACAATAATAATTAAGAAGTATGGGCACAACACCAGGTAAATTTTCACAGTTCATCTCCCCCCCCCCCCCCCCCCCCCACCCGCCCCGAAATCATCTGAGACCACCCTTAAACGGCTTTTTTCTCGCCCCTCATTCATTTTTTCTTCCTACCTAATCTCGAGCCTGTGTATTTGTTACAAGAAAAAAAAATCACCCCCCTGAATATAAAGAGTTGCATTATTAAAGAAGTTGCCTACAAAAAATAAGTTTGAGAAAGATGAAAGCACTTGTCTGTCCTCAGCATTAATTTTCTCCTTATTTTTTTTTTCATGGCACGCCTGAATTTTGTTTTTACTCGTGATAATAAAAAAAAGAGGGTAGGTGATGTGTTTTTATTGGTCCATTCGATTAATGAAAAGGACTGTATGTCTGATAATAAAGAGAAGAATTCCCGAGTTAGGAATGAATGGTACAAGAAAACGCTTCCATAATTAGCATAACGAGGATAATTAAAATACAAATGATGAGTATTAAGAGCCTCTCTTGGGGTTTTTCCGCTCATTATCATCAGCGAGTGGCTGAGAGACGCTTTTTCAGGTACACTCATTGTTTATAATTCATCAAACAATTAGGGGATATTTTTTGCTATCAACGGGCAACAATTTCGCTGGATGGGACATTATTTACAGCTGTGCAAGCTCATTACTCTGGACGGTGCTATATATACTTTGGGGCGTATAAGTGTGCATTGCATTTTTCTCTTGCACCCTTTCACTCACCCACCCTCCCACCCTCCCACTCACCCTCCCACCCACCCTGCCACTCACCCTCCCACCCACCCATCCACCCTCCCACCTTCCCAAGCACCCACTCACCCACCCACCCTCCCTCCCACACCGGTCACCATCCCTCCCACACCACCCACCCACCCTTTCACTAACCCATCCTCCCACCCACCCTTCCACCTTCCCAAGCACCCACCTTCCCAACCACCCAACCGCCCCACCCTCCCACCCAACCCCCCTCCCCTCCCCCCACCACCCACCCACCCACCCTCCCACTCACCCACCCACCCACCCACCCTTCCACTCACCCACCCACCCTTCCACTCACCCACCCACCCTCCCACTCACCCTCCCACCCTCCCACTCACCCTCCCACCCTCCCACTCACCCTCCCACACCATCCGCCCACTCTTCTTCCCACACAATCCACCCACCCTCCCTGCCACACAATCCACCCACCTTCCCTGCCACACAATCCACGCACCTTACAACGCCACCAATCCACCCTTCCACATAATGGACCGACCATACTACACCGCTTACTCAGACACCCACTCCACCAAAATTATAAACTAAAATTCCGACTTTTGCCATGTATTTATTCAGAAGCAAAAACATGTCTGACTATAAAAGCCATTAGGTAGTATTCCTGAAGAGAGAAAATGGGAGACAAATAAATAACTCAATGACAATAGAAAGTTGTCTTATTTCATCGAGTTGAGGCAGGGGGTCAATCTCGAGTTGGTGAATCCAAGCGAATCGCGTTACTACACGGACGATTGGCCCATACGAGCCAAGGGGTTGCGATACCATTTTTTTCTTATCCCTCGCTTCTCAAAAAAAGATTCTCTATTTCTCGTCTTTTACGCCGATGGAAAGAAAGAGTTTGTTGCGGAAGAGAAACCCATCCTCATCTGTAACGGGTCTACAAGTTTTTTCTTGTTCCCTTTTATGTTGGTTTTATTCGTATATTGGATACAACTACGCAAGACTATTTTATTGAGATGGTAACACACTTGGAAATACAAAAATATTTCATTTTATGCAATTTTGTTTCACGGTTTTTTTTAAAGAATTTGCTTTCATACTGAGCTTACAGATTAGAATGGGATTCCAAATTGAAATGTCTCTACTTTACATTTTGTTTTTCCACTGTCTCAATTTTCAAATTTTCGATATTGTTTCGAATTTGATATACTTCACAAAAACGGTGATGAACACAACATTTTTCCACCATCAATATATGAACTGGAATATATAAAACTATATAAAAATATTGTTGAAAAAAAACTATGTAATGTGATTCTCTGTATCAAAAATTCGATTGGCCCTATGGATCTCATATGAGCTCAATATATAAATGATGGAGAAATTTATTCACCACCTTATATATAAACTCGAAAGTTATTCGACGCTGACAATGTTGGAATCTGTTATTATTTAATGCTTCTTAAAAAGAAAAGCATTCCCCTTAGGCTAAATCCTCTGATTTTCCTCACGACGAGCGCGGGCCTTTTCAGTTGACACTTAATTTCCGTTATTCGTACGCAAGCGAATTGTGCAGTGGTTGGCATTGGTTTATGTCACCGCACCCTTATTCCTTTTCTGGGTTAGCCTGCCTTCAATTCTACGTTAAAACAGTGCGGCTTATTCGTCGCATGCTTTCATTTCATACAGGGTGTGCCAGAAATGGAAATAGTCGCTCGAATCGTGGTTAAATTTTGAATGGAAAAGTATAAAAATTTGTTTCGCTCTGAGGTTTGCTTAAAGAATTATGAATAATCGAAGGTTGCTCCAAAGTTGACAGTTTTGGACAGTTTCACGACTATCAGAATTTGACAGGTATTGAAAGTGGACATTTGCCAAAAGCTGACAATTATTAGAAATTGACATTGACTGTCGATTTATGATTGTTAACTTATGACAACTGTCAACTTATAACGACTGTCAACTTATGACAACTGTCAACTTATGACAACTTTCAACTTATGACAACTGTCAACTTATGATGACTGTCAACTTATGATGACTGTCAACTTATGACAACTGTCAACTTATGACGACTGTCAACTTACGACAAGTGTCAATTTATGACGACCTTCAATTTATGACAACTGTCAACTTATGACAGATGTCAGCTTATGACGACTGTCAACTTATGACGACTGTGAACTTTTGACGACTGTCAACTTATGACAACTGTCAACTTATGACAACTGTCAACTTATGACAACTGTCAACTTATAACGACTGTCGACTTATGACAACCGTCAACTTGTAACAATCATCAACTTATGACAACTGTCAACTTATGACAACTTTCAACTTATGACAACTGTCAACTTATAACGACTGTCAACTTATGGCAACTGTCAACTTCTGACAACGGTCAACTGTTAACAACCATCAACTTTTGACAATGGTGAACTAATACCGACTGTCAATATTTGACAACTGTCAGTTTATGCCTGGCAACTTATGACAATGGTTAACTTACGAGAATTATTCCCTTTTGACAATTGTCCTCTTTTGGCAACTATCAACTTATGACCACTGTCAATTGTTGACAACTGTCAACTGGGGGCAACTGCCAAGCTCAGAAAACTGTCACCATTTGTAAAGCTCTCCCAGAAAGCTTTGGAACGTAGAATTTCATCAGATTCGCACATTCGCGATTAACCCCCCAACCCCCTATTGCAGACAATTTTGACTTTCGAGACACCCGGTATGAATCTTTGGACAACCCTTCGAGCAAGAGTCTCTCCGTGTCTCGTTTTTGGCTCCATGTGTCTGTACCAGTGTCTGAGAGATGACGAGTGCCACTGTTCTCATCACCCTTGGGGAAAAATTATATCCACGGAGGATAATCTAAAGTTGTGCGCCTGAAATGAGAAGATGGAATTGTGGCGGGGGAATTTTGTTAAGTATGTATTTACCTTGATGTAGGGGAAATTTTGGGGGGTGTATGGCACTCGGATTGTGTACTTGTACACAAGAATAAAAATCCTAATAGTAATCCACTTCATGCGAGCCCTACAGAGATTTTGTTACACAATTATAGGAAAATTTTATACACTCATCTCCACGACCACACCCACGCGTACACCCATACCCACACCCACACAGGCACCTATCCACATTGGCCATATAGTACCTATCATAAACCGATCTTTTAAATTCTCCCTTACTAGTCTCAAAAAAAAGCTTTACTTTTCTTACACGACTCTCAGGCCACTTGAGGGTGCCACACGCGTACAAATAAGGATGAGACTAGCAGGAGCAAAAAGCCCCGAAAAAAAAAATATCTGAGAATCTCGGAAGCTCGGCGGTCAGGAGAGTTTGGGCTTGCAAGTAGATCAGGATTTCCAAGCACGTGATATGGCATGGGTATCTTTCTCTACTTTGGCAGAAGCCTAGGCGCCAATAGAGGGCGGGGGGGGGGGGTGGGAATGGGGATGGGGGTGTTGAGAGTGAATTCGGTGAACGAAGGTGGGGAGTAGTGGTTAGTACAGCGTCGAAAGCTCAGGCAATCACCCCCAGGGGCTAATGCCATCAGGACCAAAACAAAGTATAAAGTAGGTACTACCCTGATAAGTAAGCCCTTGGCCAAAAACCCCAACTGGGGATATAGAGATGGCTCGGGCATACCAACAAGCAGTTGTCGCTTTTGAGGGTTGGGATGACTCAAAAAAAGGCTCCCTTTAATTAGTCCTTTTTTTTATTTACCAATTGTCGATCGAAGATTGACCATGTGAAAGCTCTTTAGAAGCCCAACGAAATACCCTGAAACTTTCAAAAAAATTTCCAACTTCAAAATCTACGACACTTCAAATTTTAAGGGTTTTAAAAATTTGAAAAAAAAAATTTATTTACGAACTTTATGAAAGCTTTTAAGGTTCAGAAAATTAAAAAGATTTAAAAATCAATGAATTATCTTCTCGACGAAAGATAAGAAATTTTTTCTTGGAATGTTTTTTGGTCCATTAATCACGGATATTAAGCTCTCAAGATAATCAACTTAACCGTCAAAAACAACATTTTGCCATATTGAATTACCCAAAAAATGAACTGAAATGTAATTTTCAAGTCAACAGTAAGATAGTTTATTTTCGCATTGTCGCGTTAACCCAAGGGTCCAGAAAAGCGTTGGTGGAAAATATAATCTTACCCCTTACCCTCCTCTGGGCGTTTTCTTAGTCCGTCGTCTACTTCTTCCATAATTTGATTGTTTTAATTAAATTTCAGCCGATGAAGCAGGGTTGGGGGAATCGGTTTAACGGCACACTGGGCCCAACACAATGCAAACTCCGGTGACGCTTGAAAGAAATGACTCATATTTGGAATATAATTTTACGGAGACTTGTAGTTTCCAGAGTATTATTGAATTGTTCAAAAATTTACTTCCAAAAAAAAAGTACTTCTTAAAGCCTTCAAAACGAGAATTCCCACCCCCTGCAAAATATTTTTTGTTTTCACAATTGAAAGTCAGTTAGCAAATTCAAAAATATCAAGAAAATTGACCGACCTTAACAGCTCAAAAATTTTAAAAATCCGAAAACGTTCAAAATCTAAAAAATCTCAAATTTTAAAACTTCAAACACGTCACTTAATTCGGAAATTTTTGAAATTATTCAATATCTCATTATGGACAGAAATTTTTTTTTAATGTAAATCGCCTCCTCCCCCTTCCCACCCTCTCCGCGAATATTCCCTCCCCCCTCGCCGGTAAACTCCCCCCATTTCTCCTTATCCCTACTCCCCCAAAAAAACCTAAACCACCCCAAAATTGGCGGAAGGGCCCTCACCTTTTGTCTGAACGCACTCACTATAAAATCCCACCGATAATGACCATGTAATGAGATTCATTGGGCGTGTATAATCAAGGAACAAAATGTGTCATTAAGGCGTTGACTCCAAGCATTGAACAGGTTTATGATAAACCACAGGGGAAGATGCCGCCTTAAACTTGATTTAGCTTGCTTCTCTCATTTGCGTCTGACAAGAAATTTCTGTAACTACTTTGGGCCTTTCCTGTGCGACGAGCGTGTGTGGTAAAATAAGGTAAAATCCTGAATGGAAGCTGTCGTGCTGCCAGTTAAGCATTGACAGAGGGTGGGTGGTATGGGGGTTGGTTTGATAAGGGTGGGGATAGTAATTTTCTTGAAATTGGGAACGACGGGTCCCTGCGGTCGACGGAAGAGGGTTGAACGCTATCGACTGACGACATTGGGACGAAAATGAGGTGGAGGGGAGGGGGGAGGGGGATGGTTAGTTTAAGGGTGGAGGGGGTAGTGAGTAAGCAGACGTGTTGAAGGACCCCCCCCCCCCCCCCTCAAAAAAAACAGACTTAATTTAAGACCTGTAAGGCCGTATTTTTCGAAACCCCAATTTGCCGTATAAGCTGTTGAGAGAGTCAATCTGATATATTTGAATGACAAGTCTTGACCAAAAGTTTTAAAAATGCAAAAAATTCCAAATATTGAAGAAAAAAAAAATACAAATGCCTTGAAGTTCACCTTTTTTTTTTAATTCGCTAAAAGAAAACCAAAACGCAACTTAAAAACTTTGTTGACATTGGCAACCAAATTTTTGTATTACAGAACCAGAATTTTTTTTCTTCCCTAACAAAAAAATGAGAGGGAAGATTCAGACCATAAAAAGCATTGAATGGCGTTAAGAATCTTGTATGGGCGTCTGCGGTCGATGATAAAAATCAACCCCTCTTCGGACGGTCCACAAGGCGTGGGGATTACATTGTCATAAAAATCCCGTGGAATTTACATGAGTCCAACAATAAAATATTGATGCGATCTATTCAAATGTCCTCGCCACAAAAAAACTACCCCATTTGTCCACTCACCCTCTACAAAAAAAAAATGTCCAAGAGTGAATTTTCTGTCAGCTAGAGACTCTAATAAGACGTCCACATTTTTCGAACTGGCTTGATACTGAAAAACCGATACGAAAAAAAAAAAATTTCCAATTTTTGAGCGTCTGGAAATTTGGAAACTGAAAATTAACATCAAACTTTTTAATACAATGACTCATATTTTTAGGACAACTATGAAATCTAGGGGGAATAATTGAAACCATCTGGCTAGTCTCGAGCTTAAAACAGCTTAAGACGAAATTTTGTCCTCAAAAAGGGGAGGAAAAAAAATGAGGAAAGAGTCGGTGGTTGCGATCGGTCCGTAGACGTCTGAACTCGTTGCCAGCTGGCAGATTGCCGTACTCACCCCCTCCCCCCACCTCCCGACTTCTACAGTTCCTCCCCTTGCCACCCCCCACGACCACCGAACCTCTTGCGAAATATTAATTAACGTTATTAACGCCCCACCGTGTGCCCTTTCGCGGAAGGAGTGGAAGGGGGAGTTTTTCGGGTCTTAGAGGGGGTGAGGAGGAGGAAGCAAAAAAAACCCATTATCGTAAATCATCGTTTTCCAATAACGCCCTCGCTACTCACAAACCCACAACTTCACCTCTATGGTTTTTTTTCGAATCTCTTTATTATTTATACACAGCTCACCTTTTGAGATTTTCAGGGTTTTGACGTTTCAAAAACTCTTTTCCGAAGATTATTGAAAATAGTTAGGGCTTTCAAGATTTTGAAAATTCGGAAAATTTTGAAATTTTGGAAGTTTGGATAGCTGTGAAAGTTGTAAAAATTATGAAAATTTTGTCAATTTCGCAAATTTTGGAGGTTTATTGGAATTTTTGAAATTTCGAAAATTTGGGAAATTTTCGAAATTTTTGAAATTTTTGAAATTTTTGAAATTACAGAGACCCTTGAACAATTCAATATTTCTAATTTTTTACGAAGTTCGCGGTCCAAAATTTGGAGTTCTGCAATTTTTTCTCTGCCATGTATTCATTACTAGATGGATTAACACCATGGCATTTTTTTCAAGAAGATAGAATAAATTTTGGACAAATCATGGGACTTTCCTGGCAGGCTTCTTCTCTTCTCAGATATAATCCATCAAAAGAGTTAACACAGACATAAAAAAGCTCTGGAGCTTAAAAAGTAAGGGGTAGGAAAATTTTTCAGTCCTAACGATAAATCCGTGTCAATTACACTTTTCTGGGAATGGCATTTTTTCGGTGTCTCCCCATGGTCGGGGTTTTTGGTCTTTAATCGAGGCAGACTGTCCATTCAGTCCGAAGAAACCCTCTAAAAGCTCCAGTCTCAGATACAAGGGGTGACTGGAAAAAAGAGGGACGAACCTAAGAGTGAAATGGTGAAACCGACCCAATTGATTTTAATTTTTAAAAATTTTCGAACAAATTCTGGCCCTTCCATAATTCTAAAAACTGAAGATTTTGAAACGTGTGAACGTTTCTAAAAAATTTCAAAATTCTCAAAATCTTTCAAATTTGTTACATTTATATTTTTCTCCAAATTTTGCAAATTAAGAATATGTGGGCTACTTTTTAAAAGATAGAACAGCTTGTAAGTTTAACTTTACTTTAACAATAGATTAACAAAATGCAGTGAACAAAATGAACTGTCTGAGATGAAACACTCGAACGAATACTGCGCACAATTTACAATAGGTTTAGTCCCTCTAGCGAGGTCTTCGTCAATCGTCCATAAAGTCAAGTACCTTCGTCAAAGACTTCCGGGTTAGAACTAAATTTTTCTATTGCCAAAATTACGCCTGGCGGACACTCGATTTCTCCCACTCCGACTACACAGATCCATCAGCCTATCGTCACTTTGCATAGGGCCTTACTGGTAATGTGTACACGCAATGCCCACGTCATGGATACGCGCAGATCCCGTGCTACTCCATATTACTAGTATACAGGAACGACGTGCAACGAGTGCATTGTCGAGCGTCCCTCAAGGGTTTACAACTAATGAACTTATTCGAGGACTACTAAATAACACTATAATGAATCCATCTTACTATTGTCTGAATGTCCACGGGTCGACCGTATTACTCCTAATGTCCAGACATGAACGCACAAATTTTCGATGCTACAAGTATTTGACCAATCTACATGATTTTCGATTTTATTTTCATATTTTGACAGTTCCAGGATTTCGGATTTCTCGTTACAACCAAAGACTCATGTTTTTGTCCATCCAGTTCAGAGAAACTTTAATATAAGGAGTGATTCTAAAAAGAAGAGATGAAGTTAAGAGTGAAAGAAAAAGTAACCGAGTCGAGTGAATGATCTGAATGCGCATTTTTAGTAAATTAAAAAGTATCGTGTGACTGGCGGACTCTAAAGCGTTTGTAACCTGCTTCCCATTCGGGGAAAAACCACCCCCTCATAGCAAAGGGGTTGTGAGCCTTTAACCCTTCCCCCTACATTTTTTTTTATTTTTCATTCATGGCTGCGCGCCTTTTTTTTTCTTTAGCCTCTCGACTCGACTCCCCTCCACGAAATTGCTACCCTTGTTTACCATCAAAGCCCTTTCTTCCCTTATTTTTTTAGAAATTTTATTTCACTTTTTCCTGATCACTCTCATGCATAAAAATTGAATTATTGAGGAAAGTAGGGGTAATCGGGTATAATATCAGTTTTATTGGCTTGACAAATTTTATGATTGACAATGCCTGCAAAATTTAAAAAAATTGAGAAATATCAAAGTTTAAAAAAAAATTACACGTTCCACTTTTGCTTAATTTCAAAAATTCCCCCCTCCCCCCCCCCTTCAAAAATTTCAGAAACTTCACCATTTCAAGTGTTGCCATTTCATTAAAATTTTCAATTCTTTTGGAGTTCCTGCAATTTTGATAATTGGAGTTTCTCCAATTTTGAAAATTTTCAAAATCCTTCAAATCCTACAAGTTTTTAATAATGTTCATCAACTAATTAAAAATTTCCGGATAATTTAAAAATTGCGATTTCTGTTTCAAATCTAGGTTAGACCACTAGTTTTACTTTGAAGCATTAAAAAAGGAAAATTCGACTTTATGCCCGCTGGATTGCTTTGACAAAAAGCGGTGAAAAATAAAAGCACAAAAGACTGGCCGCACATGGTCCAGCCCCTCTGACCCTACTTTTCAGTTACGAGATAAACCATAGCCGGAGCCCCTTCTGACATCGAGAGCTTCCGGTTTACCCTTGCAAATTCTCTCTTTACCACTTTCAACGGTCATGACCACTCTTTCGTAGGGCCAGCAGAGACTACCATACGCTAAAATGGGGGAGTTTGTTTTACCAAGGAGCTCACAGTATCCATCTATCTCCGCTCACTTTCCATCCCTTAACTGTTTGGGATACCGAGCCGAGCTTGCAAGCACAACCGTGCACCGCAACCACTATGAGGCGGTATTCGTCTTTATTGGTTTTTATCCCACGTACTGGCTGATATTTTTTTATGGCAATCACACACACACACACACACACACACACACACACTGACGGCGCTTTGGTGTAGTGGGTAGAGTGTCTGCCTACTATTCTAAAGGTCCCGCGTTCGATTCCGGCTCACTGCAAATATTTTTTCTGAAAAATATTTTCTCACGGACTCCGACCGATGGCAGGAACATTCCGTGTGTGCTATCGGCGGTATCCATGAAGTGAGACCGTGAGCCGGGACCGAACGCGACCCGTCGCGCGGGGGGGGGGGGAGGGAGGGTTCCATCGTAGACGCCCGCCATCGTATCACAGGGGTTTCTGGAGGTTTACCCTGTGATTAGAAATACGATGAGCTGAAATGGCGAAGTCGGCCCCAGCCGCAATGGGTGGGTACTCTGATCCGTAGTATTGCCCACGAAGTAATGCCTAACAGCAGTTACGTGGGTGAATACGAATAGAGAAGAGTAGAAAAAAAAGAAGAAACAAACACACACACATACTCACACACACACACACAAACTCTCGCACACACACACACACACAGAATTTAATTTAGAATAAAAGAAAAAAAATCAATTTTTGAAAAACTATCCATCTTTCAAAAACCTCCAAATCTCACTCATCAATTCCCTCTTGCTTATACTATGAAGTGATAGCTAAAAAAAGTCGTGGATAAATGACGATAGAAGAAGGGAGGAGTGATTCTCTAGCTAAGAATGTCTTTATTTTTTATTGAAAAAAACCTTCGCCTTACTCTAACCACTAGTCGGCGTTTGCCTTTATTGGTTTTTACAAGCGCAGCATACAGTCCGATATTTTTTTATTACGACGCCACAAGCCACCCCCCCCCCCCATTCTCACCCCTTCCACATTGTTTCGTAACAAAAAAGGACTTACGAGCATATTATGCGCCACGGTTTTTAGCCTTCGAATATTATTTCCCAGTTTAACCTGGAAATGGTATTTGTGATGCATTTTTTTTTATTGTGACACAAGGAAAAGGCATGAAAGCTCTCAAGCTTTTTTTGTTATTTTTAATTGTGGAAATACTTTCAGGAATTATATTGTACGGAGTTTAGCATCGGACCACAAGGTATTTTGTAATGGGGTAAAAACCACCCCTGGTATTTTTTTTTCGATTCTCAAAGGAATTTTCAGGTTTTTTTAGGGGGGGGGGGGTGGGAGAATCTGAAATAACTCAGATGGTCTTCGGAGCATTGCTTATTGCAAGCAAAAAAAATGGCGTAGATAGTCTCGGAAAATATAGAAAATTTCTAATAATTTGAACGAAGAGCAGAACAATTTTTGAAATTTTTGTGATTTTTGGAATCTCTAAAATTTTCGGAGATGTCTAATTTTTTAACTTTGCAAATTTGCTTATGGTCATGCATTATGTTACTTTTTTTTTAAATTGAAACACAACTCAACATTCGAGTAATACAATTTTTTTTATGTTCAAATCTAATGGCGTTGCTTTCAATTTTTTAATTCAAATTCGTTGGAAAATTCTTCAAAACTCTAAAAAACTTCGCAAAATTGGAGTAAGTTCGGGAGATCGTTGGAGGATTTCAACAAAAAAACAGAGAATTTGTTGAACTTCAAAAAGACGTAGCAAAAAAAATTCTATACACGTATCGCTTATTTCCCGAACTTCTTGCCCGAAAAAAAGCCGGAATTATTTTTGTTGCGACTCCTCCAGAGTGCTCAGGAATCGGACGTCGAGGGGCTGCTTGAGAAAAAATTCCAATTTAAATGTTTCATTTCAGCTCTTTAAACTCCTCTGCCCCTTGAGCGCGGAAAAAACCCGTTTTTTTGTATTTTATTTTTCTCGTCTTCCGAACGGCTCTCAAAAAAAATGAGAAAAAAGGGGATGGAGTACAACACGAGAAATCGATGGTAGGGGCGCGTAAGAAACTCGATTGGAGCCCGATAAAGGACGTGAAATATTTAGGGAGTTAAAAAATACGTTTTTTTTCCAAGTTTTCTCTTTTCTTACCTCAGTCTGGAGCAGAGGGAGGGGCGTCCCAGCATCCCCAAGCGCAGATTAAGTCCACCAACCCCCCCCCCCCCGGAGTATTCATCTCCCTGGAAAACCAGATAAAAATAAGGCAAAAAAATTATGAGAATCTCATTTTTTTTTTGCGTTCCACGACAACAAGCAGAAAAATGGGGGAACAGGAGAAGCAAGTGAGTCCTCATTCTTATGCCAGAAAAATTATTGAAAAATAAAGGTTAGAGGCAACCTAACACATCGAGAGTGCGAGTTTCAAAGAAGTCAGTTCTAACTTTTTTTGGAAAATTAGAACATTTTAAAATTGGAACATTCAAAAAATTAAAAAGTTTCAAAAAATCTAAAAAATTTGACAAATTTGCAAAGTTTGAAAAAATTTGAAAAATTTCGAAAAATTTGAAAAATTTCGAAAAATTTGAAAAATTTCGAAAAATTTCAAAAATTTCAAAAATCGGCGAGTTTTGACAAATTTGCAATATTTGAAAAATTGGGAAAAATTTGAAAAATTTGAAAAATTTGAAAAATTTGAAAAATTTGAAAAATTTGAAAAATTTGAAAAATTTGAAAAATTTGAAAAATTTGAAAAATTTGAAAAATTTGAAAAATTTGAAAAATTTGAAAAATTTGAAAAATTTGAAAAATTTGAAAAATTTGAAGAATTTGAAAAATTTAAAGAATTTGAAAAATTTGAAAAATTTAAAAAATTTGAAAAATTTGAAAAATTTGAAAAATTTGAAAAATTTGAAAAATTTGAAAAATTTGAAAAATTTGAAAAATTTGAAAAATTTGAAAAATTTGAAAAATTTGAAAAATTTGAAAAATTTGAAAAATTTGAAAAATTTGAAAAATTTGAAAAATTTGAAAAAAATGAAAAAGTTGGAAAAAATGAAAAATTGTACGAATAATTTTCCCTAATTTACCGCTTCTTCAAGATCGAGACAACTCTTGACACTCATTTGCATCCGAAGGCGAAAATTTCTGACAGTTACTTGAACTACCCCTTAAGCCTCTTACGCACTTCTGAGACTCTTAAGCTGGACAAAGACAAGCTTTTTCTCTTCGTTTTTTTTCGGGGGAATGAGTGTTTGTGGAGCGACGAGATTTAAGGTAGAGTGGCCCTCTTGGGTGAAGGCACTGATAATTGAATCAAACGATTTATTTTACCGATTAAAAATCCCAGGGACTCGCATTACAAAGCCTATTGAGATACCCCCAGACGGTTTTTCTTAAGTACAAAAAAAATTGAAGGGATGAGTCAAAGAAATCTGAGCTTTTCCCATGAACTGAGGCACTTGCGTCAGTTGAGCCGAAATTTTGACTGTGGAGAAAGAACTGTACCAATAACTTTTGTTCCTAAAAAATTTTTTACAAACTTTTCGGATAATCCGAAAAAAAATCGGTAGCGCAAACTTTCGTTGGTTACTAAAAAAAAAATTGTTTCAAGACTGTTGGAGTGCAATTGTCGTGGGAGTCGAAGGGCAGACTTGGGCAAAAAAAAATTGGGAGAAAAAGGGAAAATGTTCAAGCATCACAATCGTAACAGGCCGAGAGCCACTTGATTTACGTTGCCCCTGGCGATAAGTTCGACTTCTACCCCGTCCCCACATATTTCCTATATATTTTTTGATTCTCAATGCCTTGCCTAGTGTAATAGAACCACTCTGATTCCAATAACCATGAATCTATCAGACGTCAAAATCCAATCTCTTTTCCACTACCTTAGCGTAAAAAAATAAAAGAAAACAACGAGTGGAAACGAAAATCCATCTTTTTCCACTTTGCATTCCAAGTGAAAAAAGATATTGTCAATTGTAATCCAATCTATATAATTTATATAGAGCTTCATACACATTGAATTTTCTTTTAACTTCCCGATTTTCGGGAAGTTATTGTATTAACCCCGAAATCAATTTGTTTTTGGACTTTGTAACTGGTGTTCTAACTATACCAAAATTCTTCCCATCAAATTCCGAGTATACGTCTGTGTGTGTGTGTGTGTGTAGTTTGTATGTGTGGAATCGGATTTTGGGTTAACGATTTCTTACGAACGGATTGAACGATCGGGGTCATCGAGGTCTTATTTAGAGCGTCTTCATGAAACTTAGATCGGATTAGTTTTTGGTTTAAATTGACCGAGCTGTTTTTTGTTATTAGCAATTGAATTGTTTACAACGCTCCATTTCAAAAACGGTAAGAGATACGGCAAAAAGTATTAAGCAGAATTTGCACAGTAAGTGAAAATACATATTTAATTTTTTATCACTTTTTTCCATATTCGTCATAATTAAGGAGGTACGACGGGTTTAACCCTCGAGCGTTCGGACCCCTATTGGCGTCTCACTCCCACTCCAGTAATGCGCATAATTCTCGTCCTCACGCGGACTATGCGGCTAGTCAAATATTCATAATTATCTGCTTAATAAATGGGATTGAAACATTTAATGGACGTATCGGAAAGTCTAGGAATGGCAAACAGAAATTACAAATCGGCAAGTTTTTTTGTGTACCCAACTGCGACACACAGTCTTATCCCACTAGTTCAAATATTAAAACTATTTTAAAAATTTTTTGCAACGAAAAATTATATTTTTAAAAAAAAAATCTTTTAAGTGAAGAAAATGGAACATTACCCGTTCATTTCTTTGTCAACTTAAAAAAATGAAGGATGAGTGTCAATGACAGTGCTAACGCCATACAAATGAATGCACGTTGAAGCTTTGACATACGATAATTTATCACGTTTATCACCACCGACTTTTCTCACCCCCTTATTCCCTTCTGCCATTTCTTTGGCGGCATCTTCGTATACTCGAGACGAGCAGCCTCCAGGAAACGACGTCGATCAGGACAAATATAAATAAGGCAATCGCGCGCTCTCCCCCTCCCCCTTCCACCCTGTGCCGCCCCCCCCCCACCCACCCACTCTCATGGAGCTTGAGTGCCATCTCAACGAAGACTTTTCCATGTCTTTCGGTCTGACGTAGTCTAACCGCCGTGGAGCTTAACGGATTCCCATAATCCTCCCCTGAGAATACGTGTGAATTTCCTCCCTTCGGGGGGTGGGAAGGGGGCGGGGGTGAAAAAAACATATATGCCGTATTCGTATGTTTACCACTCCAACTGCTGCTTGAAATTATCGTGATAAGTTGAATAATACCGGAAAATCAGTCTTCGAGGTAGTGATAAAAGCACCGTATTTGTCAGACAAAAAGCTCAGATTTGAGAAGGGATGTTGGATATGTTGGTATTATGGGTAGAAATTTGTGAGTTTGGGTATCCACGCTCTACATGTCCAACAATTCTCGTTCGACTTTTTTTAAGTCCAGAGAGCTTGCAAGCTCCGGTTTTCCAGGTCCTAAATTATGATGTTGGTAGACTTGCAGAAAGCTTGAAAAGCTCAATGGTCTATCATGTTGGTAATTGAAGTTGTGAAGTTGGAAGCTCCATGGTCAACATTTATTTTTTCTATGAGCTTGCGGCCAATGTTGGAAATTGGGCGAAATTATTGAAATTATCAATATATATTGATGCATGGATGCATCGTCTAGAGCTTGCAGTTTTTGGACTAGATAACATTTGCCAACTTATTAATAACGAAAGAACTTCCCTGAGTCTGCGATTGACCTTGAGCAAAAGTTGAATGGACCTTGGCTGCTTATGACCTCACCCCAATGGGCAAAAATCCAGGAAATATCTTGCGAGGTGCTAGACTCGGGAGAAAGCCTCGGTGAGAGTGTGGAAGCCAACTTTTCCCAAACTAAGTTTAATCATTTCTACCAGAAAAGTCGCACTTTGTCCTTCTTCTACTTTCATTCTTCTTTTTGCTATACCTGTAGAACCGTTGCGTCTCAAGATGCTTATCTTGGTGAATTCTTCTGCCGTTCCCTTAAATAAACCTTCTCGAATTGACGCGTCGAATGGGAAATTTCGAAATTTTAAATGTAAAGTCTCAAATTTCAAATTGCAAATTTCAATTTTCCCATTGCAATTTTCGAATTGGAAATTTGAAATTTTACATTTTTTACTTTATAGTTGAAACTTGAAAATTGAAATTTGAAATTTAAAATTGGAAATGTGAAATTTAAAATTCGAAATTTTGAATTGAAATTTAAAATTTGAATTTAAAATTGAAAATTTGAAATTGAAAATTTGAAATTGAAAATTTGAAATTGAAAATTTGAAATTGAAAATTTGAAATTGAAAATTTGAAATTGAAAATTTGAAATTGAAAATTTGAAATTGAAAATTTGAAATTGAAAATTTGAAATTGAAAATTTGAAATTGAAAATTTGAAATTGAAAATTTGAAATTGAAAATTTGAAATTGAAAATTTGAAATTGAAAATTTGAAATTGAAAATTTGAAATTGAAAATTTGAAATTGAAAATTTGAAATTGAAAATTTGAAATTGAAAATTTGAAATTGAAAATTTGAAATTGAAAATTTGAAATTTAAATTATGGTGTTTGAAACTCAATATTTAAACTTTGAAATGTGATAACAGTCAAATTCAAAATAAAGAATGCAAAATAATGCTTTAATATGCAAATCTTAACCTCGCATTTCAGACTTCCGTTTTGAAATTTATATTTCTAAAAAAGTTTCATTTCGTCTTCCTCCTCACCCTTATCCATTTTCTCATACCTGTGGAAAGTTCGAGATGCTTATCTTTCGTGGATTCTTTTGCGGTTTTTATCCACCCCCCCACCCCCTTGTTAGAGGGATAGTTCTGTATATTTCGGAGGGTACGTCGGAATTTTAATTTCTGCATGGAAAAGTGACTTGGTAAAATTCAAAAAAGGGGTGAATTCTCCTAAGAAAAAGTTTTGCGTTTCCTGCTCCCAGCCCCACCCCCTTTTTCCACCTTCCTAATTTTCCACAGCCCTTTTCGCTTTGGATACAATTTTTAATCTGCTCCAGGATGTTTAATAATACATGAGACGAGTGGTATTTATTCAGTGGCGGTTGGCTGTTTACACTGCGCATCAAATATGCAGGTGTCGCGGAGACGATGGGAAAAGTAAAGCGTTGCCGAGAGGACGGGCCGGGAGGGCGGGGGGGGGGGGGGGGTAGAGAATGTATTGCGTTACCGAGGAAATGAAAGTAGAGCCGGGTGATTAGACGCGACAGGGGTTGCCCGGATGCCGAGTTTATTAACGATATCACGAGACGATTCTTAAGGGGATGAAAATGAGGGTGAACTTTTTTTGTAAAAAAAAATAAATTAGAATCTAAAAATGGGAATGCTCGGAAAAAATGTTGCCGCCCTAAATTTTCCAATGGACGTTTACAAATGCAAGTTTTTCAAGTTCCAAATCAAGCGTCTCACTTGAAAATCCTAAGTGTATTTTTCCTTATTATGCTAATTTATTGTCCAACAGAGCGTCTCAATTGCATAATACCATTGGATATAATTTTTTTTTAGTAAGTGATTTTTTCCCTCTTTCCCTCTTTCTTCAATATCTTAGGCATTTTTTAAAATCCCAAGGCTGTTTTTTGTCGGTGTATTAAGGGTGAAACTCACTCCTTCGTTTGCTGCGACAAATATGAAATTTACATATAAATCGAGTACTTCCATCTGTGGCCTGTGAGAAACTTGCATCCAGCCTCGCGTGATACAGAAATGAAGAGCTTCCGCCGTACACGTCTCCACTCCGCGTCTCAGCTCAATCTTCACGAGTAGAAGAAACCACCAAAACCACCCCTTAAGAGCCAGTCTCAACTCCCTAACCTTCCGCAGATATTATTAATAACCCCAATGAGATATCGAAACTCCAACGCTTGCCAAGGGTGCCAAATCAATAGACGCATTTTTTCAACCCCCATTTTTTTCAAAATTCAAAGTGCGTAATTTTTTTACAATTGGAAAATTTTAATTGGGAAATTTCAAAACTCTAATTTGAAAATTAAAATTCGAACCTGAAAATTTAAAAATTAAAAACTGAAAATTGACATTTAAAAATAGAAATTTGAAAACGGAAATTCAAGTATTAAAATTTCGAGTTTGGCATTTCAAATTTATCTCAATTTTTATTCCTATTTTCTGGTACACCCATGTTGATTTGCAAATTCCAATTTTGTAATTTGTGATTTTAAATTTCACAAATATTTTTTTACATTTACCTACTGGGGGTAGGTGTCTATCACATCTTACCCCTGAAGAACGTCCCAACTCTGGAAAACAGGGCGTACCACGAATTAAATACGCCAAGAGCTTTCGGTTGAATTTACAGTCCTCAAAGAGAGAACAAAGTAGTAATGGATGAGATGAATGTTCAAAAGAAGAACCGGATGCAGTTGCTGAGAGGGTTTGGCCTGGTGTGGGTCGGGAAGAAAAGACATAGACTCGTGATCCCATTATCTAAGGCGCTGGTAGGAGTAGCGAGTGGAATGAGAATCGAGCTTGCAAGTGGAAGGAGAGAGGCAGTGGTACGACAGAGCAATTGGAAGTCATACTTGCCCCTCCCCTTCCCCCTTTTTAATCTGCACATTTTCAACAATTATTTTTCATTTCGTGATCCCATTCAGTTCCAATAACAAAATTATGAATTCCCCTCCAATTGAAAAAAATTCAGAACTAGTGATGTGTGCATGTGTGCGCCCTACTCGGGGCACAAACAAAACTTCCCGATTTGGATTTTCAGCACAACCTACTAAATTCATTTTTCTCCAATATACTACGGTTCATCAGTGTGACCCCCGTTATTATCATAACGAAAACATGCCTATCTGAGGATTCCAAACTGACTCATTTATGAAGCAGATAATTATGAATACTTGAGTAGACGCATGGTGAGCATGAGGATGAGACTTATGCGTGTTACTTGAGTGAGAGTTAGACGCCAATAAAGATGCGGCTGCAAAACAAAAACTTTAATATTTTACTCAGTGGAACAGTATAAACAATTGCAATTGCTAATAACATTGCATATACTGCACAAATGCCATCCAAAATGTGATCCGATTTTGCATGAAAACGCTTCGATTGGGACCGTCATGACAGCGCTGGATCTATTCGTTCACTTATTACATACATAATTGTAGCGACTGCTATACCTCCTTAATTATGCAAATTATCGAAAAAAGGCATTCCACATAAAATACGTATATTTATATGGCAAACAACTTTTCTTATATGAATTTTGCGCTAACTCTAATAGTTTATGCAGGAGAGCGTTATAAACAATTGACATCGTTAATAACAATATAAGTACTGGACCACTTTTTCTCAAAATTTAATCAGTTATGAAATATGTTTATATCTTTCAACTGTGACATTGAGTACCTGGATTACAACATTTTTGTGTGAATGAACGTTCATTATCACTATTTTCGATTTTTGCTCAACATGGATTTCTCAAAAACGGAGGAACTACTCGATGGATTCGATCAAAAATCTAATCAGCTCTAAGTTACACGGAGACGCGACGATTGGAAAGAAATTTATCGAATCGTATAATTCGTTTCCGAAAAAAGGTAACCGAAAAAATTGGCCATATACGGACGAACACACACACACACACATACAGACACTTCTCTGAAATCACTGGAGGGTGATGCAAAACGTCGAGAAACGTGAAAATTTCATCGATCTGGCACTTTTCATTTTCGGGGTCATTACAATAACTTCTCTAGATCGGCAAGTTAAATAAGAATAAAAAGTTTTTTGAACAAAAAAACAAAAAAAATTCCAAAATTAAAGAACAATGAAAATTTGCAAAATTTTCGAATTTGCAAAAAAATTGTAAAAAAAATTTAATTGATAAATGCCAAAATTAAGAAAAGGGAAAACGAAAAATCTTATATGGAAGGAAACCCAGCAATTTGGAAAATCTCAAGAGTGCTTGAAAGAGCACAAAGCGAATGGAGCTTGCAAGTGGAAAGAGAAAGGCCGTGGTAAGACTGAGGAATTGGAAGTCATACTCGCCCCTCCCCTGTTCCCAGTCGTCTTTATTGACGCCCAAACTCCCCTACGAGGTCACCCACCCAGCCCATTTGCTCTCTAACCCCTTTGGGATTGCAGGATTCGATTTATACGGATTAAGACGAGAGGAGAAAAAAACAAAAATTTTCCTTATAACCATTGTCTATTTTAATCACCCATTCTGTCAATTATTATCCTTGTTAAATTTCGATGAAGCTCCATTCATTTCCGTGCTTTTTATCTTTTTTGGGACGCCTTAATACCAATTATCTTTGCGAATCTCCTCTCATTGGTCGGTTTCCCTCTTATTAATGGAAAATCCCCGGTATTCGCTTATCAGTCGGAGCTTTTTCTAAGCCCTTTTTCTCATGAAAATCAAATTTTGACCGCTACCAACCAAGCATTACCAGATTTTGAGTCAAGTACAATTCTAAAAAGCTCTAAACACTGTCTTGTAAGCTTGAAATGGAAAGTCTTGATTTGAAACTTTCAAAGTTCGAAATCAAGATTTCAGATTAAGCTTTTTCCTTCCATGTTCAAGTATTGAATGCCTTCAATAGGAGTTCTTGAATCCTAGTAAAAAGCATGAATTAAGATATCTTACAAAAGCTCAATAAATTTTCCCGATAGGGAAAGTTATTGTAATGACCCCGAAAATGAAGTATCAGATCGATGGAATTTTCACTTTTCTCGACGTTCGGCATCAGCCTGACACGTTTTTAATGAAATGTCTGTGTGTGTGTGTGCGTATGTATGTATGTATGTGAGCATTTTTTTGTGACACGGTTTCTCCTGAACGGCTGGACCGATTTGTATTTTTCTTTTTCAAAAATTATATCTAGCCGTTGCGGAGAGCGCAAAGGAGTGTCAAGTCTAAAACACAATTCCTTCAATTGTTATTAACAATTTCAATTGTTTAAATCGTTGTATTACAAAAACCGTGGGAGATAGAGGAAAAAGTTTCCAACGAATGTTGTTCCCCATATGAAGATACATATTTTACGTTTTATGACTTTTTTCCATAATTGCGCTAATTTACGAGATATCGCTTAATTAACCATTTTCATTGTTTATAACGCTGCATTTCGGAAACGATGCTAGATACGAGAAAAAGTATTAAACAAAAGTTGTTCCGCTTGTGAAACTACATATTTCATGCTGTATTACTTTTTTTGCTAGGCATCATATTTTACGAGATATCGATATAAAATCGTAATAATCGATTAATAGTTGAATTTGCGTTACTGATATACAATTTGACTTCATACGTGTATCGTCACACACACACACACACACTATCGGGAAGTTATAGATGCGACCCGTCGAGGGTCACTCTCACATCCCATTTATCTAATATTGTTGTGATAACGAGTGATAAAAAAATAGCAAAAAATTCCCGAACTCTAAGATGCGTTGTATCGCTCACATCACTTTTTTTCCTGTGTCTCATCCCATTTCAAACGAAAGTTGAGAAAAGAATCGACCTTCTTACTACGCCTCGGACTCCCTTGGTAATATCCCGAGATAGACAAACCAATCGCGACACCTTAGATGGCTGTTGAAACGATCCCACATTGGCAATAATGCCGTTTCCCATCGACCTGTGTCCAGGGGTTTAAAAAAAACAAACCCGGAAAATGGGGAAACAACATTGTGTCGCCTATATTGGCCATAAAAGCAATAATATGACGCGTGCCCAACCTTTGGGACACCACGAGAATGGAAATCTCTATGTTTATTCTCAATTCAAACCAGCGAATTGACGCCGTATTTTATTTTAAAGTAGTGTGACCAAGCAAGTAGTAATGCCCATCGATTGGGCAGACGAATGAACATGATCAAAAAATTTAAAAACATACACATGCACAAATCCCACTTCCGTCGAGAGATTTTCGAGTTTCGTGAAATGTTGACTTGTCAATTTGTCTCCGTGATAACTGGTGAACAATGAGAGATACAGAGAAATGTGATACAATCTTTTATGTAGAGAATACGATTGGTAACAAAAAAGGTTATTACAACTTTTCTCTACAGTGAACGCTGTACGAGATAATGTGGGAGAAGTGGTCAATACAATTATATCTGTGTCCTCCCAGAAAGTAGGAAAAAAGGAATTAAAAATTGATTAATGGAATTATTTCCCTTAGAGTCTTACCCTTTGACCTTGTAAATCCGTTTCCCCTTTTTGTCCTCACGTGTATCTTCCATGTGCCCTTTTTTCCTACTCGAGAGCGTAAGAATCCGAGGGGTGACAAGCACAGGAAGGAGATATCGACGCGGGCTAACAGAAGCTTTCACTTCTTCATTCACTCACACATGGTGAGGGGTAGAAATGGCTCGAGTAATCCCACTTGATATCCCACCTCTTAAGCTATAAGGCGATCTTAAAATTGCTTTAAGGGTGGAATTATAAAAAATGGTGCGTGAAAATTGTGCGTGGAATCCGCAAAAAAACAATGAAAATTTGTTTTCATATTTTCGGTTTGTTATAACGAAGCATCCTCAACTATCACCCTTTAACCTCAGTTTTTTCCGCTATTCATTTGTCATCGATATCTGTATCCAACCTGTGTGTTATATCATTTTTTTCTAAATATTTATAAAATCAATTAAAACTATTTTTCTCTTAGTAGAAATTTGATTAGTATAAAATTATTAGTCCAAAATACTATATCAAATTTCATGTACAATTTTATTTAAAATATATATAATCGCATATGTAACAGGCATAAATCATTTCTGGTAAACTATATCTAAAATATATTTATTCATATATTTTCTCGGATTCACATATGCAAAGTATATGTAATATATGCGTCATATATTCAGCTTCATAGGAATAGAGGGTGCCAATTGGTTGCCATCAGGGAGAAATAGTTTTTTCAACACTTGACTCTAACGTTTTTGATGTGCCAAATAAAATGGGGAGATGGAGTTTAGGAGTTTTAAGATGATACCGCAATTCAAACTCAACCCCTCAAATCTTAGGTCATAGTGGAAAAAGGGTTTTGGGAAGAGACAATGATAATCGGCCATAAAATCCGGAAAACGAAAGGGCCATTAAGGGGCCATATAACTGCATCACTTCTTCAAAGTACTCCGAAATTCTTACATTGTCGTCAGCGTTGCCATGTCGAGTCTGATCATACACGGTATTTCTACTTAAATTGATTTATCCTAAATTGCATTTTAAGGAACTTTCGAATGTATTTTACTAGACGATTTTCAAAAAATTCGTGAACCTCGGCACATTTCGAAAAGCGGACTTTGATTTTTCTCATCAAGATTTTTTATTTTTTTTTTATGTGATAACAATTTCAAAACTTAACTCATTCGAATGTTTTCACTTGAGATTTCAATTACTTCAATTAATTTCCAATTTTTTATGTGAAACATCTAATGCGGCGCTGGCGTTGGGAAAAAATTGTGGCTGGAACAGGCATTTCCGGTACAAATGTATATATAGATATACTCGACTGGTTACCCATCGCCCCCTCTCTACCATCGACGCAAAGGCGATGCGCACAAGTTGTATGTACATCTCGAGATACGCTACAGCGTTTCAAGAAAATTTGAAAAGACGTTTAAAAAATTTTTAAATTTTGAAAAATGTTGGAAATGTTTGGAGAATTTAGAAAAACGTTGAAAAAATTGGAAAAATCCGAAAAAATTGAAATCTACTGGAACTGGAGAGCTAAAGCTGACTGCAGCTCTATTTAATGACATTAACATATCAAGAAGAAACAAAAAGGAATGGCTTAAAGTTAGGCTTTCTGGTCTCGTAAACATATCAAATGTAATAGGAAAATATCAAAGATTTTGCGGCTAAAATTATCCAGAAAACCATTTAATTCAAATCAAATAATGTTGACCTTGAAATCGAAATTTGCCGTAACTCGATAACTACACCAGCGCAAAAGCTTTATTTGCAGTGAACTCGATCGGAAGTTCTCCGCGTGGCATTTCACCCCCACCGTCGCGATTACCCTCCAACCCCTCCTCGCCGAGATATCCGGAAGAATAACAAAAAAAACCCTTTCGGGTGTATCAATTTTTTCCCTCCCCCCTCCCCCCCCCCCAATAATCGGATCATAAATGTATGCAAACACTCGTGTCTCACTCGACATCCGGAGGCACAAGAAGCTCAGGATATTCCGGGGGTGGCTGAAAGGGAAAAAACGACGACGACATGGAACATGGTGTAAGACGTGAGGGAACACTTGCTGAGTGGAGGGTAGAAATGGCAAGAAAAGAGGATTCGACCGTCTGGGTAATCTTCGGCTCAAGGTGTCGAAGGTCCAAGTGGATACGGTCCCAACTAGGTCCGACATTGAGACTTTACCCCTCATACTCACCCTTTTTTTATCCCATCGAACTAACACACTCGAAAACCTCTGAGTTACCCCAGAAAACAGCATCGACATTAAGTATCGTCACGAATTTATTAATTTCTTGCTTTGCACTTTTCTTTAAAGGAATTCTTGAAGTCAAGTAGTAATTTTCATACCGGTCAGACCGTTAGAAATTTTTAATCGTTGGGCTTTTCAATGTAAAAGCATGAGAAAAATTTGCAGAAATTCATACGTAATCTGTATCTTCCAAATGATTTCCGCAGTATATTATTTTTTTTTTTATTCACTTTTTTTTGTATACATAGATACTGAGAAAACATGTCGAGAATTTTTTCGGGCCTTGAAGTATTTGTTATTTTCACTCGCATTCAGTTGGACTTATTTTATATTTGAATTATGAACCTAATAAAACAATTCCAAAAAATATTGAAACTCTTAAAAAGTAATAATGAAATGTTTAGGAATTGTAGAAAATTCGAGAAACCATTGGATAATGCAAACAGAAAAATTCTAAAAATATAAAAAAATTGTCAAATTTCCGAGGAAATTTCAAACCCTCTCTACACTTTCCGGCAAGACCAGAAAATTTCCGGACTATGATTAATACTTGATATTTTTGAATAGAAAAAAGCAGAAAAGTTCAGGCTTGATGATAAATAAGGGATGAGAGTGGGAATACTCAGTTGATAGAATGATGCTGTACAAGAAGGTATTTTTCCCATCAAAGGCGTGGAAACTTCGGAAAATGAGACTACTCTGAGCTTTTTTCTCGTTACTGTGCTTTCCCCAGCGTCTCAACAATTTCGTTCCTGTAAATAGGTCCTAAAGGGGGCTTGACTAAGGCAGGAGTAAATTAAACCGTAGAAGGTGAAAACTCTTTATTCGTCAATTTTACACGTCTGAGCTTCCACAAGCTTTTTCCAATCACCATAAAAATGATTAGGCTCATGAATATTTCTCAACAAAACGGAGCTTTCATGTCGCTATCATTTTTAAAAATTTGAGGATTAATCTCAATGTCAATAACAAGAATATTATACCGAATAAGCCAATAAAAACTATAAGAATTATCAGGCAAACGTCGATTACAGAATAATAAAAACGAAGAATTGAGACCATAAATGGTAAAAATTTTGAAAAATATTGAATAATAATGGGCGAGCTTTCCGAGACAAAATGTTGAATTTAATCGACCCAAAACTGCCCCTAAGATTCTCACCATTAATTCATTTCCCACTGAATGCACCCGAAAAGGTACCTCCCTCCTCCTCAGCCCCTATTTTCAACCCCTTTAACTTAAAGGAACGCGAGAGAGAACTCCTTCCGTCTTTTCGTGAGGATGAGCCTGGTTTTGGGGCGTCGTCGTGACCGGGACATCACGACATTGTTCGCATGATTTACACGCAGAATTACATTCACGTGCCGACCGTATATTAAACATACATTGTGAGTTAACCCTTTGGTCGAGACAACCCCTTAACAGGCTTTAGGGCACCTCTTGCAAGCTTCTTCGCCATTCCATTTCGTTCAGCAAATTTCTATAGGAATTGACGACTTATTGAGAATGGGAAGATAACCATACACACACAGACACACACACACACACACACGCACATATTTTCTCAAGTCTTCCGACCGATAGCAGGAACGTCCCATGTGTGGCGGTACCCAAAAATGAGACCGCATGGCGGGGTGGGAACCCACCCTCACGCAGGGGGAGGGAGGGGGGGTGGGTTCCATCATAAGCGCCCGCCATCGTAGCACAAGGGTTTCCGTAGGGTTACTCTCGTCATCAAACCAACCCCTCCCCTCCCCGGTATTGTACGTGTGTATGTGTGGAAGGGGGGGGGGGGAAGGGGGTGTACGCATATATAGCCACATTCTGAAGCTCGAGCGATCTTATATATTTATTCCAATTTCTGGGGCGTGTAAAATGGTTTCACACAAGTCTTGGCCACCCCGCAGAGTCATCGATCATTCAATTAGATCCGCATCGGGATGATCTATCATTCTCTCACATCTTCTATCAGCCCCTTGGCTTTTTTGGTTTGGTCGGTTGAAATAAACCCCTTTTCCTCGAAATGCCGAATCCCTAATCAACCCTTTTCAACGCGCGCAATTTCGTTCTCTCGACACCCGACCCCTTTTCATTCCTAGGGGCGGTGGGGGAAATGGGGGAGGAGGAGGGGGTTGAATGTGGGGTATATGATTGCTATTGTGAATTCTTATCACGCGTTCTTTAACTAACCGCCAAGAGTCCAAGACAAGTCATCAGAATTCTTTATTAGGCGGAAAAAAAGCTTAATAATGATTCGTTAATTTTTTTTAATAGCGCACAGAGCTTTTTCCAACGAAGTATTGTTCCCACAAATTACAAAGGAATTGCATAATTGTCTTAAATTAGAGAAAAAGAAAAAAGCATTACCGAGGAAGCATCCTTTCCCAAAATCGTTGGAAGCTTTTGGAAGCTTTTAAGTGACAAAGCCATTGGAGCTTTTTTAAAGCTTTTGGAATTTCAGAGAAGCTTTTATGAATGTATGTTATAGTGAAATTACAAAGTTCCCATTTTCCGAAGGATGCAATCATCTTTTTGTCGAGAGTCAGCTTTTTTGAAGCTTTATGAAAACTTGAGTTTTAATGAATTCTATTCCAATCGATTTTGTCAAAATGTAAAGTACAATAATTTCAGTACCAGATTTTTACTTGTGTCATGTTTTCCATTCACACGTTGACTGAGCTTTCGAAAGCTCTTGATGATTTTCAAGCCTATCATATAACCCCTTAAACATCTTCGGAATTCCAGAAAAAAGTGTTGTAATGATGAGAAGACAAAGTTGTCCCACACACTTCATTCTCAATCCTTGATTGTGAAAAGCTCCTCGCATTAAGAAAAAGCTCCTCACACCTTGAAAACCTGCTCGTAATGCAATGAAATTTTCAAAACAAGTAAAAAGCTTGTTTTCTAACATAATGCTTTACGAAGATTTTCTGAGAGCTTTCGACAGGAGCTTCCAGAAATTTTGTAAATTCGACCGAAATCTCATATTTTTACACACGAAGCTTCGTTGTAATTCGAGCTTTTAATTGAAAATTTCTTCTCGAGCTTGCAATAAAAGCTCAATGTACTGTGTATACTTATAGGATTATGCCAGATATCTGATTCAAAAAAATTGAAATGCAAGCTTTTTCAGAAAAGCTCTTTCACGTAAATATTGTGGGAACCAGACTGTGATTGAGACTAATGCTCACAAAATAAAAATCACATTTTCACATCCTAATCTCTCCCTCTCTCATTTGGTGGAATTGATGGAGTTCATATAGCCCTCGTTAGTTCGGGGATGCGTGAGCGATGGCGTCTGGGACTGTACGCTCGAGTGAGGCGTAAGCGAGTTTGATGTATAACCTGCACAAGCCCTCGTTCTCGTTTCACAGAATGTCGAACAATTTTAGATATATCGGACAATAATGCTAGGTGCGAGTTATTAATTCACGTGTCGATTACAGTGGAGCTTTTCCGGGGGTATGGAATGACTGAACGATGTAGAGAAACTCGTAATCATGGAGTATGCTCAGGCTTCCAAAATTTTGCCGTATCTTTTTTTTGTAATTTCTTTTGCAATATTTTGGAAATCTCCAGACTCTTGGGCTTCTTCAATTTTTTCTTAGCATTGGTCTATTTTTACGATTATTTAAGGTTTCTCTTCGTTGTGAAAATTTGCAATTTTAAAAAATTTGCAATTTTTAAAAATTTGCATTTTTTAAATTTTTGCAATTTTTTTGAATTTTTGGAAATTTTTGTAATTGTTCAAATTTTTGTAATTTTAAAACTTTCAATTTTCGGAATTTTTTCGTATTTTTCTCGAAAAATTTTTCAAGAATTTAAAAATTTTCGAACAATTCTCAGATTTCAAAATTTTTAAATTCTTAAAATATTTGAATTTTTCGGAATTTTTCGAAATTTTTCGACATTTTTCAAATTTTTGAAATTTTTTCAAAATTTTTCCAAAATTTTGTAATTTTTCAACAATTTTGGAATTTTTCAAATTTTTTGGAATTTTCCAAAAATTTTGGAATTGTCCAAAATCTTTCAAGTTTGGTTGGACACTTGTCTGGAATTTTGTAAATTTCTATGCTTTTCAGATTTTCCTAAATTTGCAAATTATTAAAAATTCCGAAATGCCTGAAATTTTAAAAATTTTATAAATTGTCAGATTGTTTGAAATTGTCGAATTCTCATCTGAGCATTGGATGAGACAATTGAGGTTTTTGGTGGTGGGGGAGTAATTTTTGCTGTTTCAAGGTAATTGTTTTTGGCTTTCTTAAATGAAGAAAGGGCCGGGACCTTCCTGAGGGAGTGGTGGGGATGAAGTAGACGGTATTCGTGCATATTAACGAGGCCCTGCATACGAAAACTATCCCCAATGGTGTGTGCCCAAGATAGACGCTGTTGTACATCGTCTAATTTATGCAGATAGACTTTTACATTCCAAATTGGCTGCTTTAAACGTCATTTATTTAGCGGCAGACTCTCTATTGGGTATAACGAAAGACTAACCGGAGAACCGGGAGTACGCAACCGTCACTCTTGCGATTTATATCGCATTTGCATAATTTTCGGCTGCTCAAGATATTCCAGGTGAAATCGAAATTTTACACCATTTCGTATGCTCTAACATAGTAGTAAAAATTCCCTCAAATTTACGAAATTATTTAAACTTCGGGCAAAATTCATTTTTTAATTTTTGACATTCTCCATTTCCTCCAAATCCCAATTTTCGCGTCGAAATTTTTAAAATTTTTTTTGAGCCTTTTCGAAATTAGTTTTATTCTTATCAGTTTTTCGAATGTTGTTCCATTTTTTTCAATTACTCAAATTTTCCCTATTTTCATAATTGTGAAGGAACTGAGTATGTAAAATCGAAGAAATTAAGAAAACCATGCAGCCAAAAATTTAATACCGCGCCCCATAGTATTTTACCCTGACTTTTTCCTCAAGACCGCCGCGTACTCCCATAAAATCCCCACCCCATAAAACTTTGCCGCATCTCCCTTGGGGGGGGGGGGGGGGGGTAGTGGTTTTGGGCTTGCTATCTGCGGTCGCTTGCGAAATATTCAAATGAATTTCTAATCTGCGGCAACTCAGGTCTCAGATACGTACGTATCGCCCACGCTTTCCACCCCCTCCCCCTCCACTCTCCTGCTTTCTTCATAGAATGGGGTAGAAACATCGGTCTGACGGTCCCACAATAATTTTGAAAATTCAACTACTATTTCAATCTCCGAAATTATTACTCAAATTCATTTCTCTCCTTTCCAGACTATTTTGTGATTATTTACATTTGAAGGGGAAACCATAGATAACCTTTTAAATATGGTGGGTCACTGAAAAAACAACCTTTCTAAAGTTCTGAAAAATACTGAGCACACCCACACCCACACCCACACACACACCTCCACCCACCCCACACCTACGCTCACACCCACACCCACACCCACACCCACACCCACACCCACACCCACACCCACACCCACACCCACACCCACACCCACACCCACACCCACTCACATACGCAGGCACACACACACACACACATATATAGAACGCAGATATATATCAGACCTGAACTCAGAGTTTCTAAAGGCTCATTATGCCTTATATAATTAAAAACACCAGTTACGGGTAAAAAAATTGACTTCAGGTTCGAAAATCGGAAAGTTAAAAAAATGTTCTAGCCGATGAAGTAATGATTACTCTATTTTTTGTTCATCTCCATATTGGGGTATCTGTGGAGGGAAAAATTTGGGAATGAAAGTGACTGGTACTGACGCAATATATCCAAGGGGACCACCCGCGAGGCGCTAAGCCGATAGGCACTGAATCTATGGTGCCTCTCCTTTTATTTTCCCGGTCTTCTTGCAACTTCCCAGTCTCCTGAAAACCCAAGTGTCGTGGCGGAAAACGTCTCCTTAATGCTCTTAGCATCGTCACGGCTCTATGGCGCTTCCCAACTCGCTTTTTCGAAACCTTCTTCGCGCACTCACCTCATTTTCACCCTTCGACGGCCACCTCTTAACGTGTCGCTTCCTGCCGAGCCAGATAAATACCTGTCAACAGACAAATTACTTCTCACTATGCTGATGGTCCTCCAAGTTCTTTCGTCCAATCATGGGATTAAATCGAAGCGTTGATTGAATTAACGGATAAAAAATCATGAAAAAGGTCATATAATGATTGTTTATCACAGTAATTTGTCCGAACAATGAGGAATGAGAGAAAGATCAGACACCCACCCACCCTTCCACCCACCCACCCTTCCACCCCCCCCCACCCTTCGACCCACCCACCCTTCCACCCACCCACCCTTCCACCCACCCACCCTTCCACCCACCCACCCTACCACCCACCCACCGACTCACATACACCCACCCACAACCAACCCACCCACACCCACCGACCCACAACCAACCCACCCACCCACAACCAACCCGCCCACCCACAACCAACCCACCCACCCGCAACCAACCCAAACAGACCCACCCACACACACGGACACACACACACCCATGCACAACCCCCCCCCCCCACACACACACACACATATATATATTGAGGATTGTGTAAATATATTGAAAATATAGGATTTGAGTGTCAGACTCATGACATACTCCCTCTGAAATTGAACCAGTAAAACTCCAATGAAGATCCTCTGACAAAAATTATACAGGCCCTAACTAGTGTGAAAATGATTTCCGCATACTAGCCATTTCAGGGCGGTCAGAGAAAAAAAAATCACCAGAGTCTGTATATATATATAGATGACAAATTTCATGCACCCAGTCAACCAAAAAAGTGCATGGAAGAATGACAATTTACGTCGCGAAGAAAAAGCCCCATCTAACACGTCGTTGCGTGGCAATGACAGCGGACAATTAACAGCCCCGAGTCTCGCCTCTGCCGAAAAGAGAGTGAAATTCCCACCCTCAAATAATTGTTCCCACTCCCACGTCGTTTTTCCCTCATCGAAGCCCGTTAAGACAGCGATTTGGTCCCAGCGGGCGCGTCAATGCCAGCCCTCCATCCACTCGACCTGTTTCCCGATTATTCCCGTATTTATATTCCACCCCTTCACCCCTTTCCCCCATCACAGCCATTTTGATCTAATCAACAATTTTTTTTTTTTTTTGAAAATTTCAGCAAATAAAATCTTTCATCATTAAATAGTGTCATAAGTATCTTTTTTATGGCGAATCTCATGTTTCTCCCAATTGATCTACTCTGGAGATAAATCCAAGACTTCTTTTGATCGCAATCTTCACTTCCCGTGAACCAAACATATTAACTTCCGGATCTAGGGAAGTTATTGTAATGACCCCGAAAATGAAAAGTGGTAGATCGATGAAATTTTCACGTTTCTGGACGTTTTGCATCATCCTGAAGTGATGTCAGAGAAGTGTCTGTATGTGTGTGTGTGTGTGTTCGTCCGTATGTGGCAAAATTTTTCGTTTACGTTTTCTCGGAAACGAATCGAGCGATTCGATTAATTTTTTTTTCAATTGTTGCGTCTCCGTGTAACTTAGAGGTGATTAGATTTTTGATCGAATCCATTGAGTAGTTCCCCCGTTTTTGAGAAATCCATGTTGAGCAAAAATCGAAAATAGTGATAATGAACGTTCATTCACACAAAAATGTTGTAACTCAGGTACTCAATATCAAAGTTGAAAGATATAAACATATTTTATAACTGATTAAATTTTGAGTAAAATTGGTCCAGTATTTATATTGTTATTAACAATGTCAATCGTTTATAATGTTCTACTGCATAAAGTATTAGAGTTAGCGCAAAATTCATATGAGAAAAGTTGTTTGCCATATAAAAATACGTATTTTATGTGGAATGCCTTTTTTCGATAATTTGCTTAATTAAGGAGGTATAACAGTCTCCACAATTATGTATGTAATAAGTGAACGAATGGACCCAGCGCTGTCATGACGGTCCCAATCGAAGCGTTTTCATGCAAAATTGAGCGGATCACATTTTGGATGGCATTTGTGCAGTATGTGCAATGTTATTAGCAATTGCAATTGTTTATACTGTTCCACTGGGTAAAATATTAAAGTTTTTGTTTTGCAGCGGCATCTTTATTGGCGTCTCACTCTCACTCAAGTAACACGCATAAGTCTCATCCTCATGCTCACCATGCGTCTACTCAAGTATTCATAATTATCTGCTTCATAGATGAGTCAGTTTGGAATTCTCAAATAGGCATGTTTTCGTTATGATAATAACAGGGTGACACTAATTAACCGTAGTACATTGGAGAAGAATAAATTTAGTAGGTTGTGCTGAAAAACCAAATCGGGAAGCTTTGTTTGTGCCCCGAGTGGGGCACACACATGCACACACCACTAGTTCTTGCACTTTTTGCACACCGCAAGCTCTCAGTCACAGAGACTCTCTGTTATATCTCGCACAGGGCTTCAATCATCGATAAAATAGTATTCTGCCCCGATTGGCGGATGGTAAAACAGGATTTCCCCTTACCAATTGCACATCGATAAAAAAAAAAGTTACGGCTTCAGCCCCCCCCCCCCTGTTTTCCATTTTATTTGTCGAAGCCGAGGAAATTCAAATTTATGCATCATATAAGTCTTCGAAATTTTAGGGAAGAATGCGAGGAAAGAAACAAGTGTAATGACATAGTAATGGAGCTTGAAAAAAAACTCACAAGGGGGTTCACCCTTTGAGACTATCCTCAAACTTCGCTTCTTTATTTTCCGGCAATAAAAACCCCGTGAAAACGGGGGGCGGAGGGAGTGGGTGGCGCGAGGGGTCGCGGGAGGCGCGCATATACGTCTCTCTGCACTGTGTAACATAACGATGCGTTGGTAGCGTTTTTTTTTTCTTTTTAAAGCATATAAGGGTTGGGGGTGGGTATGGGCATTATAGGCATTACGGAAATTCACCCCTTGGTCTCTCGGAAGCGGCCCTGTTATTACCGCGTATATCATTCCCTGTTCTTTACGTGGTTTCGAAGAGATAGCTGTATAACCGGGGGTTGTATATACGAAATTCCGAGCCCTTTTGCTTTGCTAAAATTCAAACCCCTTTCACGTCATATATTTTCAGAAATTAAAAATAATGCCTTTGAAATGTTTGAAATATTTGAAAATTAAAATAAAAATGTTGGAACATGTAAGCTCATAGACTCATAAAATTTTATTTTTTAAAAATGTCAACTATATTTTCAAAATTTCAAAAATAAAAAAAACGATTACACAATTTTAAAAAAAATTGAAATAAGACCGCTTCTATAATTAAATTTATCCATCATTGTGCAGCTAATTTTTAGGGGTTGATATTATCGATCTATCTCAATTACGAAAGAATCAGGTGGCACGAGTCTTGTGACACTCTTCCCTCGAGGTGTCTGTGACAACGCTCGTTTAAGATGATTACCACCTCCGGGCACGCTTTCAACCCCCTCCCATGCCCACCCCCCAAGTCCTTGTGGATCCTCTTGTCCCACTTTGGGGTGAGTGAGAAAAATCGTCGTTAGATAAATGGCCTGTTTTATCTGGCATTACGTCTTTTTATTTGAGCTCCGATTACACCATCCGGGGGTGGTAAAAAGGGGTGGAGTATCAAGCACCATCATACGGATCAAGTGAAACGATTTGATAACCCGAGCCCTGTCTTATTGTCTTCAATCTGCAGGTATTGTTTATTTGTCTGACATTTTATGTTTTTTTTTTTTTTGTGATTTTTTGGGCTTTCGGCATATTTGAGATCTTCCTCATTTAAAACTTTTTTCAACTTTTTAAACCTTTTGAAAATTTTCAAATTTTTGGAAATTTCAGAAATTTTGAGAATTTTGGGAATTTTTGGGAATTTTGGAGATTTTGGAAATTTTCAAAATTTTTGGTATTTTGAAAATTCCGGAAATTTTCAAAATTTTTAAAATTTTCGAAATTTTTGAAACTTTCAAAATTTTCAAAACTTTCAAAATTTCCAAAATTTTCAAAATTTCCAAAATTTTGGAATTTTCAAAATAAAAAAAAAACATGTTCGACCCTCCTAATTTCGCTATTTTAATTTTTCAAAAAAAAAAAATTTGGGAAAAAAACCGACCACCAAAAGATACGCAGGACTACTCTAAAACAAGTTTTTGATGATGAATTTTTCCAAAAGCCCGAATAAGTTCTCAAACGAGCGCTCAAAAGCTCCATAAATCCGCAATCCATGAAGACCAGCTTTGACCCATAATTCATGAGGCTATTAATTAGTCCCCGAAGAGGTAAAGGGTAATTCTGGGAATATCGGTATGTCTTCGAGCTTTTGTTTGACTTATCAATTTAAAACTCAAACACCCGAAACAATTAATTAGTAATTAAATGCTGGGCAGAGGGCAAGGCCTCACTTGGACCAGTAAGAGAAGGTGGGGCGACGGGAGGTGGGGGTCAGGTGGATTCAATATAAAGCTCAGGGGTTGAGGGACTTCCGTGAGTGCAAGGAACTTTAAAGTTTCGAACTTTAGTTCCACGGTTAGCTTCTAATTAGCAGACAAACAGTTAGCCTCGGGATACAGAAATAGTAAAAAGGCGGGGGAGGGGGGGGGGATAGACGCTTGGCTCGGGGAAATCTATAAAAACATTCGCAACATCTTTCCAAATTTGCAGAATACACAAAAGCTCACCTGAACTGGAGCTTTGAAAATTTTCGAACCAATACTTACAAAGAGTAAGCTACCTTTTCTATTGCCTCCGCCTCATTTTGGAACTCTATCCCTGAAACAATCAGGAACTCGAAATCCATTAATGAATCAACAAATTATATGTTCATTTGCTTGAGAGGCAAAAACTTGCAGTGATGGCAAATTATAAATAGATTTTCCATAATTCTGGGATGTAATATTTCTATGATATCACCAATAATGTTTACAATCACTTATCGGTATGGGAAAACTAGTGAATTGGTTTTTGTTAACTTCCCGATTTTTCGGGAAGTTATTGGATTGACCCCCAAATCAATTTTTTTTTGACTGCGTAACTAGTGTTTTAAGTATACCAAAAGGCTTCCCATCAAATTCCGAGTAAATGTCTGTGCGTGTATGTTTGTATGTGTGGAATCGGATTTTTGGTTAACGATTTCTTACGAACGGATTGAACGATCGGGGTCATCGAGATCTTATTCGGAGCGCCTTCATGGAACTTAGATCGGATTAGTTTTTGGTTTAAATTGACCCAGCTGTTTTTTTCTTATTAACAATTGAATTGTTTACAACGCTCTACTTCAAAAACGGTAAGAGATACGGCAAAAAGTATTAAGCAGAATTTGGTCAGTAAGTGGAAATACATATTTAATTTTTTATCACTTTTTTCCATATTTGTCACAATTAAGGAGGTATGACGGGTTTAACCCTCGAGCGTTCGCACTCCTATTGGCGTCTCACTCCCACTCCAATAACGCGCATAATTCTCGTCCTCACGCTGACTATGCGACTAGTCAAATATTCATAATTATCTGCTTGATAAATGGGATTGAAACATTTAATTGACGTATGGGTAAATCTAGGAATGACAAACAGAAATTACAAATCGGGAAGTTATCTTTGTGTTCCCAACGGGGACACACACCTCTATCCCACTAGTTAGTATTATTATAAGGATCTGGCGATGAGTTAAGTTTATCCCGTAAGGTTAAAGTTTGGAAATAACTGTGATATGTGTTTCCTTTGGTGTTTAAATCGTCCTTTAATATGCTTCGCTTCAATCAATCTGGTTTTGACCATGACATATCTCTATATTGGAATTACCAATTTTGAACATTGAAATTGAACTGATTCTACTTTGTATTCTTATATTGTTATATTCTTTGTATAGTCCCTAGGGGGCTTTTTGTTCGAGGACTTAATAAAAATGCTAAAAAAAAACAGAATTATTCATGAGCTTTTCAACAAATTCATTGGGAAACTCAAGAATATTAATTAAAAATATGAAAAGCTCAATACTTTTCAAAGAATAGCTTGAAATATTGAGCTTGAGGCACACTTTAGACTATTTGAAAAGTTTCCTTGAGTTACAGAAATATAAAAAAGGGAGCGGAAGGGCGGGGGACCTAAACCGTATTGGTTCGGGGATATTTATAAAAAACACTGTCAACACCTTCCGCAAATTTCCACACTAGGCTCAACTTAATTTAAGCTCTGAAACTATTTGAACAAAGTTTGTCGAAGACTTAGTCGTGAGCTTTCGGAAAAAGTCCTTCGCGAAGTGGGACATATCCATTCCAGATGAACAGAAGCTCAACTTATTGCAGGATATTCAAGCATGTGAAAATGCGAAAATTGGATATTCTTTCAGATTGTGCAATTCTAGAATTTGTTTTGTTTGATTTTTCTTTTAACTTCCCGATTCTCGCAAAGTTATAGTAATTACGACGATTTCCACATTTTCAGTTTGACCTGTGACTAGAGTGTTAAGTATACTTTGGATCATTTTGATAATCCCCGACAAAATCTGAGTTAGCGCAAAATGAGTTAGAACAAAAAATACCCTTAAGATTATTGATATCGGAATCAAAGTGTGTCCATATAACTTAGAGGTGATTAAATTTTGAATGAATTTCCTCCAGTACATACATTGTTATTAACAAATTCAATTGTTTATAACTTTCTACCGCTTAAACTACCATAGCTAATTGAATGTTTATAGAATAAAAACGGTGCCACGTGCAAAAATACACATTTATTTTTTTAATGACTTTTTCCATAATTTGCATGATTAAGGAGGTACGGTCATATGAACAAACTGTCATGTAATAAGTGAACTAGTGAAGCCATCGCCGTCATTAAGAGTGCGACCGCAATATTTCCATGTAAAGGACAGGGTCAAATATTTTAGATAAAATCGGAGCAGTATATACATTGTTATTAACAATTGAATTGTTCACAACGCTCTATTGCAAAAACGGTGAGAAATATGGCAGAAAGTGTTGAACGGAACTTTTTCTGTAAGTGGAAATGCATATTTAATATTTTATGACTTTGTTCCATAATTGTCAAAATTGAGGTATTAAAAAAAAAAAGGGACTTCACGCCATACGCCTTACATCGCACTTATTGTACCATGTTCAACGCATGGTTGCACATCGTTCCTTGCTAAATGTCAACCGACGTTTGGCGGACTCAAACGTTTCGCTTTTTGCTATATTTCCCTATTTTTCATGTTCGGTTTTTTGACATTTTGAGTTTATTTTATCTTACCTCCTTGTGGGTGACGATATTTGATATAAGCGCCTTCATGAATGGCGCGTGTTCACATCAGTGCGATGCGTACCGGCCCCGCTCATGAAGAGCGCATATATGGACCTACATTTTAATGTAGAATCCGAACCACTTGTTTGTGAAATTAATCACTTTCTACTCCTCTACAATCTCTTCGACCATATCCATTTCTTGCTTCAATTCGAGTATAAGTTTTGCATGCTTTTGAAAAGCATCGAAGTTCTCTCTTTCCACGAGTGCCGACTCCTCAATTGTGTCTGAACTAAATTCTTCAATGAGTTTAGTTCTCTCATTTTCGTATTGTTCACATAATTAAGGTATAACGGGTTTCACCTTAGAGCGGTCGCACCCCTATTGGCGTCTCACTCCCACTCACGTAACGCGCATAAGTCTCGTCCTCACGCTCACCAGGCTTTTACTGAAATATTCGTAATTATCTGATGGATAAATGGGTCAGTTTAAAATTCTCAAACCTGCTAGTTTCTGTTCTGACCCTCACGGGCCACACTGATTCACGTCCACTAGTTAACAATTCCAATTGTTCACAACGCCGTAGCGCCGAAACCGTTCAAAATACGAGAAAAATGTATACAACCAAAGTTGTTCGTCATACAAAAATACACATTTCATATAATATGATATTGTTCGCTACTTCGTATAGTTTAGAAGATATCGCGAGTTGAAGTAGAATATATGTTCAATTTATATTTTCTGAATTTCGAAAAATTTGCCACATTTGTTTAAAAAAGAATCCTCCCTATATATCGACTAGGTATTATATATGTCCTTTACGTAAATAGCCACAAGTTACATGGGGCGCATATATTTCCCACACATATTTTTTTCCATGGGGGGATCTCTCAAAATATTACAAAAGTTAAGAGAATGAATTGTTAAAGTCCATTAAACTCACTCAATATTCCATTCCCGTCAGTTTCGCCGTTTTTAAATGACAAGTTGTAAATAATTCTTGGTAGTATATACTCGGCTTTTGGACGTCAGTTTAGTCGGAAAATCCAGGGCCATTTTAGATTGAGCTGTCAGTTGGACGCTCGAGTTTCCCAAATTCGCTTGGTCTACTCTATTTTACATTGAAAATCGACTGAGTAAGGTCCAGGTTGACTCTATAGTGAGATCTATCGGGGAATGACGGTTGCAGGCGCTTATTCTCATGAATACCCTCAATTTTAAATCGAAAATTGAAGTTTATAACCCATGTCGACATTTTTAATTATCAAAGAAATGTGAAATTTAGTTGTCCCTAAATTTGAAAAACTTGTGAACACCAATATGTTAAGTACTTTTTTACGTGACCCTCAATACTTATGAGATGTCCCATCGATAAGCTACCGGTCCAACTCATTTTTTGCATCCCATAATTATTTAACTTCCCGATTTTCGGGAAGTTATTGTATAGACCCCGAAATTAATTTTTTTTTTGACTTTGTAACTGGTGTTTTAAGGATACCAAAATGCCTCCCATCAAATTCCAAGTAAACGTCTGTGTGTGTGTGTATGTTTGTATGTGTGGAATCGGATTTTTGGTTAACGATTTCTTACGAACGGATTGAACGTTCGGGGTCATCGAGGTCTTATTCGGAGTGTCTGCATGGAACTTAGATCGGATTAGTTTTTGGTTTAAATTGACTGAGCTGTTTTTTTGTTATTAACAATTGAATTTTTTACAACGCTCTATTTCAAAAACGGTAAGACATACGGCAAAAAGTATTAAGCAGACTTTGCTCAGTAAGTGGAAATACATATTTAATTTCTTATCACTTTTTTCCATATTTGTCATAATTAAGGAGGTATGACGGGTATAACTCTCGAGCGTTCGCACCCCTATTGGCGTCTCACTCCCACTCCAGTAACGCGCATAATTTTCGTCCTCACGCTGACTATGCGACTAGTCAAATATTCATAATTATCTGCTTGATAAATGGGATTGAAACATTTAATTGACGTATCGGAAAATCTAGGAATGGCAAACAGAAATTACAAATCGGGAAGTTTTCTTTGTGTTCCCAACGGGGACACAGACTTTTATCCCACTAGTCTTTTCGTTTATGATGCTTAATTTCACAGATGCCGTCCACTACTCACAACTCATATACATGCCGCTCGGTTTGGTACTCGTGATCAATATTCCTTACCCCCTTTTGGCCCCTCGAGGGTGGCCAACTTCCCCCCACCGCCACCCACCCCCTTCCTTGAAAACGCCTCGGCCCAACCCCAAAACGCTGCAAGCCCAGGCGAAGCCCTCCTCTATCGCACCCTCGTCTTAATTAGGAGTCTGAATCTGCGGCGGACACGCGTAAGGGGGTGGTAAACCTCCCCCCACTCCCTCCGCCCCCCCCCTCTTTCTCGTCCTCTTGGCAGGAGCGTCTCCTGCCTCGTGTCCGAAACATTATTCCCAACTTTGCAGACACGAGCGATCTTCCTCATATTTATTATTTTCGAGCTTGTGCTTTTTTCAGCTGAGTTGTGTCTCCGGGTGAACTCACTTTTGACCAGACACCTAATGCCCAACGCCAATCCCATAACTATTTTCAATTGTTTTGCACTAAACTTGACTCAAATTATCCACTAAACTTGACTTGAGTTATTCACTAAACTTGACTTGAGTTATCCACCAAACTTGACTCAAGTTCTCCCCTACACTTGACCCAACTCAATCACAAAACTTGATTCAAGTCATTCGCAAAACTTGATCCAAGTCATGCACTAAACTTGACTCAACTCAATGGAAAAACTTGATTCAACTCAATTACAAACCTTGACTCAAGTTATCCACAAAACTTGACTTGAGTTATCCACTAAACTTGACTCAAGTTATCGACTCAACTTGACTTGAATTATCCACTAAACTTGACTTAAATTATCCTCTAAACTTGACTTGACTTATCCACTAAACATGACTCAGCTCAATCACAAAACTTGATTCAGGTGATTCGCAAAAGTTGATCCAAGTCATTGAAAACATTAATTGAGATTGTAATCTTCGCTCTATTGCCCATCCACCTCCCACCCATTACCTACTTAACACAACTTTATCGAAACATCTTCCTTATATTTATTATTTTCGAGCTTGTGCTTCCTTCAGCTGAGTTGTGTCTCCGGGTGAACTCACTTTTGACCAGACACCTAATGTACAACGCCAATCCCATAATTATTTTCAATTTTTTTTCTTCAGAAATTTTGTTTATACTGAGTTTTTTTTTATTTGATTGCTTTCAATTTCTTACAATTTCCATCATTTTAAAATATGTTAACGGTTTTTAAATTCCAGAAGTTTTATAGTTTCAAACAAGTTGTAAAGTCTGAAAAAGATACTTAACATTTTTTTTAGATTGTGAACTTTTCAAAAATTTATAAAATCAGCAGAAATTTCTCAATATTTTTAAACAATTTCTAAACGTTTTGAAAATTTGTGAAATTTTTATTAAATTCTCAATTTTATCTTCGATTTTTGAAATTCGTAAATTATAACTGATAATTAAGATTAATTAATTGAGAGTTTTCAGGACACGTTGGCTACAACTTAAAAGAAAAGCATATCAGTGACACACCCCATGTTTATTATATTTGTGTTTCCTCTTTTTCATTCTTTCAGGCGTTTTTATACCACCCCATTATACTTTTCTCACCCCTGATGACCCGACTCATCCGCTTGACGTAAAAAGGAGCGAGTCAAGCGGTACCACGTAGAAATAATTAACGTGTGGTATAAATGCGGTTTTTCGGAAGGGTTTTTTAATTGGTGAGAAAAACAGAGGATTTTGAGGGAGAGGGGAAATTTGTGAGGTAAACAATAAAGGATTGGACTTTATTTGACTTTTTGGGGCAGAAAAAATATTTATGCTATTGGAAAAATTCTATGTGCAGTTTAGAAAAATTCAATATTTTATATTGATCAATTTATTTTCGCGGTCATTTATTCATATATTACTATACTTTTTCATTCATATATAACTATATGAATGTATTCATTCATTTAATTATTTACTTATTTTAATCGGTTTATATAATATCCAATGATAGCATAATATTAGCAATACCACTTAATATCAATCTCAGATGTAATTATTTTTCAAATAAAAAAAAAAATTTTTGTTTGAAATATTTTTTTTTTGTTAATTAAATCCGAAAATTCGGGAGAAATCGGCCCGATTTTATGACCTTAATAATACCATCAAATTAGCAAGCTTCCCCCCCCCCCCCTCCCTCCTCCGTCTCGGAAGAAAACTTTTTTCAAATCACCCCAGGAGTTATGTTTTTTTATAACCTCTTCTTATGTGGATTAATAAATCTGCCTGAAGTGTCATTCGAGGAAAATTGGCCCTCGCTGGAATTCTGTAGAGAAGATTAAGCTGAATAAGGGTGTAGGTGGGAGGGTGGGAGAGGGGGGGGGGGCGGGGAGATGAATCTCGGGACACATCGATAACGGAGAAATAATTAATTATAGCTGTGTGTGCTGTCTTGCGGTAGAATTTTCAAAAGCCCAAACTCCAATACTCTTTCAAAGATATTAATGAATTTTTTTTTTTTCGCTTTCAGATTCGCCTCCTACGGGGCGGGACTGTCCCCGCCAAATGATGAACAAGGTAAGAATTTGAATGTATTTTGATGAAAAAAAAATTGTACTGACTATAAAAATCAAAGAATGAATACGTCATTTTTGGTACAATTAAATAATATTGTGTATTAGGGAATAATAATAATCATAATAATCGTTATTAACGAAGAACGGACAATAAATACAGACATCAAACAGAAAATAAATCACACTTGCTCGTAATTAATCAATATTATATGATTGTCTCTATAACAAGGAATGATAATAATAATAATAATAATAATAATAATAATAATAATAATAATAATAATAATAATAATAATAATAATGATAAGAATAATAAAAATAATATTAAAAAAAATTGAAATCAAGAAAGTACCAACAACCAAATAAAAGCGATAATTTTTAAAAAATCAATAACCTAGAATGCATGACAACAGTTTATTTGAATTATCTCGCCAAATTGAAAACTAAATGTTTTATTGAAGAAACAAAATTTAATGTGTTATATATTTTAACAAGTACAAATTTTAATACAAAAAAATTCGATAACCCATAATTAACCGGCATTATCAAATGAACTGATAACAATATAGAAAAATGTAGAGTCAACCCTAGGATTTGCGATAAATAATTTGAATTTTCCAACTGAATGGTGAACAAGGTAGGTATTTGAATCTTTAATTATAAGAAAGATTTCAATTTGCAGCTTTTGTTCAATTATATACAATAAATATAAATGTAGTATAACCATAAATGAAATATCAGCAAATAAGTAATTATTTGAAGTGGAGGATCAATAATAATTTTAATGAACCATAGAAAATAATAGTAAGATCTCAATAAGTTAAATAAATTGAATGAAATGCAAGTCATATGCAAATAGAATAAAGAATCAAGACAATTCTGAAGAAGGAATGGAAGTAAGTATCCGAATTATGTTTTCTTTTAAAATATATTGAAGAAACTATATAGCAATATCGAAATCAATGAATTAAATAAAGAATAATCTGGAAAAGAATCCCATTATTGAATAAATATTCTGTTAGACAATAATGATAATAGCAAATAATTAAATAGGAGTTGAATAATAATAGAGTAGAAGAAATGATGGAGCGAATTCTGGGAATAACGGAAATTAATAGAAAATTTGTATTTGGGTTTTAATTTTTTATGTAATTCTCCAGGAAATATTTTTTTTCCTCATAATATGAGAAACAATATGCACTCATGGCAATGGCTACTATTATACTCAGTAACCACGGACAATCGACCCAACGCCCTTTAATCAGCTTTTCGTTTTTGGGGTAAATCGCGTGCACCGTAAATTTTGGGCGGTTGGCAACCGATAGTCCAACTCAACCCCTTGAGCCCGTTTTTGATGGATCCACATAGGTACACCTTACTCTGACGTCGGCAATTATTGACCCCCGAAAAAAAGTTTCGGAGCAAAAAAGGAGAAGTACAACTGAAGCCTTAATTATGAATCGATTAGCTACCTCGATTAGGGTTAATCTTTTTTTCGTCCATATGAACAACTTACAAAAAACTGGCATCAAGTTCTTCCATCAAATTGATCTCCATAAAGCTTGTAAAAATTTCCTGATTTTTTTATTATTTTCGATTCTTGAAATTTTGAATTGTATTATTTTGTTTCTCAATCTTTTTTATTTCCCCTGATTGAAATCCCCACATCGTAGATTTTAAAAAGTTTCACAAATTTTGCAACTTCATAACATCAATTTTGTTTTTATTTCTGAAAGTTTTACAAATTTTAAACTTTTTGGAAATTCAAATTTGTTTTTAATTTGAGTTTTTAAATGTCAGTGTATGGAATCAATAAAAACGTACCACTCAAATTATAAAGTTGCCTATTGCTCGATACCAATGAACTCCAGAATTTTCCATCCAATTTAGCAATATTTCCATTTTTTTTTTATTAATTTATTTTGAGAATTTTTCTCTTAAAATTTCTCCTCTTCGTTTTCTCGATTAGGCTTCGCCGTCATTAAAAGTTTATAAAGAAGTCGAGCAAGACGCGACGCTAGAGGTGCGCCTGAGAGTGGGAGGGGCGGGGGGAGGGGCGGGTGGAGATTCGAGACAAGTTTTCTCATGTGCAATGCATAATGAGGGGAGGCAGGAGACGGCGCAAAGGGCTTACAAATGAGACTACCCCGAGTGTTACTATATAGACATCTACATATATACATGCTCTAGGAGAACAACTGTATAACCATCCTATAGTGGAAAAGCGCATTATATACGAGGACGGGGGTAGGAGAGTACGAAAAATAGTGGAGAAAAATAGGAGCCATAAAAAACAAATACGAGAGTTGGAGAGTAATGACGATAATAGTAAACGAGATGTGTATGTATAGGTGTGTGCTAGTAGTCGGTAAAAATGTCCGAGGAATTTCCAGGATATCCAATTGTTAAAAAGGTAAGAATTTCCGAAAGCAACATATCCAGAAATGTACTAACTGCACCGGAGTGGGGGGTTCCGAGCGGAGGCCACCACCTCAAAATGAGCGAGATTTTTAATTTTTTAAAATTATGTTCAATTTTGTTCCAATTTTAAAAATTTTCCAAGTTTCAGAATCCTGATTTTTCGCTGGACATATTTGAATCGATTTTTTCCCGAATTGATTATTCCAATTTTTTTTTTCAATTTGGAATCTTTCTTCAAATCAATTTTTTCCTAATCTATAACTTTTGTCATTTCCAAAATATCGATTCCAAATAAAAAAAAAAAAATTCAATGTATTCGAAAACTTCGAAAGACTTCATAATTGTGGAAATGCGTAAAACTCAAAAATCTTTGCAAAGTTTCCAAATTCGTTGAAATCGGGAAAATTTTCGAAATTTCGTAATATTGATTTTTCGACATAATTAAGAATTCCACAATATTTCACATTCGTCCCTTCACCGAAAAAAAGCATAATTCACGTTTAGAATCCCCGCGTACGAATCACGTACTCACGTACGTGAGAAAAGAGACTCTAGCTCCGACTTTCGATTTGCAACAAATCATTCAAGCATTTACGCCCGGTTGCCCGCCCAGTTGAATTAAACTTTGCCCAGAGAAGTGCGCGATAGAGCAAAGGAAAATGGCGGCAAGTGAGCGGAGGGATGCGTATACTCAACTCGTTTCTCCAAAGTTCCTGGTGCCTTCGTGCGAAGGCAGTTAACTATTTGACGGTGGCAATCCTCTGTCTATTTCCCACCCTCCGCCCACCACCCATCCCCCACCCCGCACCCACCACCCAGTCACACCTTTCTGAGTTCCTGCGAAGAATGCCGGAAGTGAGATTACTATGTAATACGTACATAAAAAGCTAAACACGCTTCTGATGCAGCAAAAAACACTTGACTTGCGTTAAGCCTAAAATAACTCAGATTAAGTTCTCCAGAAGTATACAATAACGGTTTCATTAAACGTATTTCGAAACTTGGAAACCCCAGTTGAAGATGTCCGGGGAACTTGACTTAAGCTGTGTGAGAAATACAGTCATTCACAAAACTTGACTCAAGTTATCCACTAAACTTGACTTGAGTTATCCACTAAACTTGACTTGAGTTATCCACTAAACTTGACTTGAGTTATCCACTAAACTTGACTCAAGTTATCCACTAAACTTGACTGAAGTTATCCACTAAACTTGACTTGAGTTATCCACTAAACTTGACTTGAGTTATCCACTAAACTTGACTCAAGTTATCCACTAAACTTGACTTGAGTTATCCACTAAACTTGACTCAAGTTATCCACTAAACTTGACTGAAGTAATCCACTAAACTTGAATTGAGTTATCCACCAAACATGACTCACGTTATCCACTAAACTTGGCTCAACTCAATTACAAAACTTGCCTCAAGTTATCCACTAAAGTTGACTTGAGTTATCCACTAAAGTTGACTCAAGTTATCTACTAAACTTGACTCGAGTTACCCACTAAACTTGGCTTGAATTATCCACTAAACTTGATTCAAGTTATCCACTAAACTTGACTCAGCTCAATCACAAAACTTGATTCAAGTCACTCGCAAAACATGATCCTAGTCATTCACAAAACTTGACTCGGGTCCTTTAGAAAACTTGACTCAAGTCATTGGAAACGTTAATTGAGATTGCAATCTTCTCTCTATCGTCCATCCACCTCCCAGCCATTACCTACTGAACACAAATTTATCGAAATATTTTTTGTAAATTTCTTAAATCTCAAATATTTGATTTAACTTACTCGACAAACTTAAATATTACGACAGTGAAGGCGAAATTACAGGTTTTATTTTCTGGAGTTTCTGGTAAAACTCCCTAAAATCTGTTGTTCGATGCCTTACATTGAGTAGTCGCAAAAAGTTAATTTTACATTGCGAGTTACATTGAATTACACTGAATTTTTTTTTGAAATTATTTTTTTTATATCCGTTGGTGGACCCTAAATTTAGCGAACGCTGACAACATAAAAAAGCGGCAAAAAAATGACCGAAATGGAAGAGCGAAAGTCTTAAAGTGCGATTAGGTTAATCTCAACTTATAGTTTCTTTGGTCCAGCCCCTGATGCTGCAATCTCCCCTACTATCCTAGCGCACTTTATTTCCCACGTGTGCAAACTCGTGATCATGCGTTACGACTTCTGTTCGAGCTTTATCTTATTTATCAGCTTCCCATATCTTTTTCGCAACAGAAACATAATTGAGACGGCCAAGTTCCAAAACTCAAATGCTGAAAATTTTCATTGGAATTTTTTTTTTTTTAACCGGGTTATGCCGTTACCAAGTCGTTTGACAAAAAAAATATTATAAACTATTTTTCAAGGTTCACATACACACACAATTTGAAAATGGCACACTGAATATTCTTATTAAGTCCGACATTCACAGTATCATAACTTTTCGAAAATTGGACGAATGTTTGAAATTGGTGAAATTTTCCGAAACTCCAAGAAAAATAAATTTTTTTGGAAATTAAATTTAAAATTTTGAATTATTCAAATTTTGGATTTTTTTTATACTACGAAAATGATAAAAATTGGAAATTTCCAACTCCTCAGTTGTCTCACTCATAAAATGTCATAGAAATAAATAAACCGGTAAAAAATGTTCATTGAACAAATGATTCTCCATTCCCACTTGGGTCCCGGGAGGCCTGGACCGTATTCTCCATTCCCCCTTTCCCCCCCCCCCTCCCCCCGCAACCTCCACGTGGCTGATGAAGATGTCGCACACGCGAGGGACCGCAGTCTCCAGATTACCCGAGCGAAAACCCCTGGTCAGGGCATGCTAATTGCTTTATTTGACATGAAGAAATAATGTACGTTAGAGTCCGGTTCTGTGGTTCCATGCTTCTCTCGACACTGGCTTTTCTGCGACACAGCCACTTACATTCGCACCAGTCATACGGACTCCCTTGACGACCCTTCCTAGACCCTCCCTATGACCTGTTTCTTCGCCATTTCTCGCCCTCCATGTACATACCATAACTATCAAATGTCTACCTTAATCATTTAAGACAGCCTGTGACGCATTTGGCTATATTGTTGAAACGTGTTTTGAATCATATTAGCATGCGCGCGAGCGTGTGTGTGTGTGTGTGTGTGTTTGGGTGTGTGTGTGTGTGTTTGGGTGTGTGTGTGTGTGTGGTTGGGGGTGTGTGTAGGTGGGTGGGTGGGTGTGTGTGGGTAGGTGGACGTGTATGGGTGAGTGGGTGTGTGTGTAGGTGGGTGTGGGAGGGTGGTGCCTCTGTGTGTGGGTGGGTGGGTGTGTGGGTAGGTGGGTAGGTGAGTGGGTGGGTGGGTGTGTTTGTGGGTGGGTGGGTGGGTGGGTGTGTTTGTGGGTGGGTGGGTGGGTGGGTGGGTGGGTGGCTGTGTTTGCGGGTGGGTGTGTGTGTATATGTGCGTGTGTGTAAAATTTCGGGAATTCTAAAAGATTCATTGACAACTTTATAAACATCGAAATTCATTTCTATCGGGAAGTTAATGGTTTGTACCCATCGAGGATCCCACATAAATTCCGTTTATTCCTTTTTATTCCATACACAAAAAAAAACACTCAAAACTTTGGTCTATGAATATTTAACTATGTGCAACTACTTCTCTATTTTTCGCAAATTCAGCCATGCCCATGTGATTCCTGTTGAATCTTTAATTTCGCGGGCCGCCAAAAGTGGTCTCCAAAAAAAAAACTTGTGGATTCTTCATCTGAAGAATGCTAAAATTTCAGGCATTCCCTCATTACATGAATCATCATCGGATAAGGGGTTATTTCAGCGGTTACCAGCCCCCGTATGCAGAAGCTCACCCCCGAGCGAATTTTTTACTTTCCGCTTCCAGGAATAGTGAAAGAATCCATTCATAAAATATTGAGAGTGAAGGGTCAGTTGGAAACCGAAATTTGGGGAGCCGCCTGACCGAAGGAGTGGGGGTAGTCTCAAAAAGTCTTTTTAAAAAGTAAAAATAGGAGAATTTCAGAAAATTAAAGAAATGTCAAAACATTGCCCCTGTCCTTAAAAATAAGTCGAGCATCTTGTACACACACACACACACAGGGGAATGTGCAGACAGACACATATATATGTATCTCGAGATTGATCATGCAGCTCATCGAGGCTCACACGCAATCCCGTTTATTTAATTTTGAAAATGTTAATTTATTTTATACATTTGAACTTGGTACCTTTAAAAGATTGTCAAATTTGCACATATCAAAGAATTTTAAATGTTCATAAATTTGGAAACAAGAAAACCAATGATTCCAAAAAAAGAAAAAAAGTCACGAAAGTTAAGAACATGATAAGAAAATTGAAAATCTCTTTTTGCAATATTTAAATTTTCACAGTATTGATCGAAACTTAGAATAAAAAGAAATACAAAAAATTGTACGACCCATTCGTGTGATCAGGTGAGCTACAGGAGATACAAGCTATTTCGTCGCGCGTCACGCCACCTGAGCCCTGAAAATTGTTTCAATTAACCTCCGTGAAAAAAAAATATTTATAAAAAATAAAATGCCTTGGGTAATACCGCGGAGCTCCTCCAGACGACAGTGAACTCGAAAAAGTTTAGTTTCTCGATAAAAGATGGATGACATCGGATAATATGGTGGGAAGTCCATCGGTCTCCTTTATTGACAGATACTGAAGATGAAACGCACCCTCGGCTCCATCCTCCTTCAAATACTTTCGACGTTTTCATTTGAAAAAATGGGAACTTTTTTGGTTTATATAAAAAAATTACGAATGTTATAGACTTTTGTAAAAATCGGAATGTTTGAAGCAGTTTCAATAATTAGACTCGTGGGATAAAACTGTGTGTCCCCGTTGGGAACGCAAAGAAAACTTCCCGATTTGTAATTTCTGTTTGCCATTCCTAGATTTTCCGATACGTCAATTAAATGTTTCAATCCCATTTATCAAGCAGATAATTATGAATATTTGACTAGCCGCATAGTCAGCGTGAGGACGAGAATTATGCGCGTTACTGGAGTGGGAGTGAGACGCCAATAGGGGTGCGAACGCTCGAGGGTTAAACCCGTCATACCTCCTTAATTATGACAAATATGGAAAAAAGTGATAAAAAATTAAATATGTATTTCCACTTACTGAGCAAATTCTGCTTAATACTTTTTGCCGTATCTCTTACCGTTTTTGAAATAGAGCGTTGTAAACAATTCAATTGTTAATAACAAAAAAACAGCTCGGTCAATTTAATCCAAAAACTAATCCGATCTAAGTTCCATGGGGATGCTCCGAATAAGACCTCGATGACCCCGATCGTTCAATCCGTTCGTAAGAAATCGTTAACCAAAAATCCGATTCCACACATACAAACATACACACACGCACACACACACCGACATTTACTCGGAATTTGATGGGAAGCATTTTGGTATACTTAAAACACCAGTTACAAAATCAAAAAAAAATTGATTTCGGGGTCAAGACAATAGCTTCCGGAAAATCGGGGAGTTGAAAAATAACCGATTTTAAACTTCGACAAATTTCATGACTTTCAAAAATTACCAAAATTTTAAGAATCAAAAATTCATAAATTCTCCCAATTTTATATTATTGTTCCAAAATTTTCAAAACCTCCAAAATTCAACATTTTAAAATCTCCAAATTTAGCAGATGTCAAAATTGACGGACTTGAAAAGATATAAATAAATATCGAAAATTGTAAAAAAATTGGGAAATTATCCAATTTAAATAATTTTGAAAAAAATTCCCCATTGCGTTATTTGGAAATTCTTTCGAAGCGATCCAAGCTTCAATGTTTAACCCAACATTACACCCTTCTCAGTATTACAAAAATAACCCTTGTCCGAGGGGGCTTGAGCGGCTGCCGCGTAAAATTAAGCTAAAATTTCCGTAACCGCCAGAGGGTCATACATGAAGGTCTCGCGCACCAAAAGAGGGACTATCCATCTCTCTAAAAATCCTCAAACCCCTCTGGAGTATGGGGCAAGGGTATTTCACTCGTTAAAATTCATTCTCGTTTTGCCACTCCACGGTGTAAAGGTCAGTTAAATATTTACTTTACAATGAATATGCAAATATAATTATTTACGGTCAATTTCAAGCGTTTTTAACATCACACCTTTTCCCGTGTGAATCAAGGGGCAAAATTGAGACTTTAAAACACGAATTTCATTTGATAACATACCAGGATTTATACTTTATTTTTCATATTTTTGAAATTGTCAACATTAAAAAAAAATGGAAATGCTCAAAATTTGAAAAGCAATCGAAATGTCGAAATGCGACTGAAAAATTTCAAAACTTTATAAGTATCGAAAATTATAGGAATTTGTCCATTTTTTCAATTTTACTAATTTGAAAAATTTGAAAAAATTGAAAAATCTAAAAAATTTCAAAAATTTGAAATTTTTAAAAATTTTCAAAAATTAAAAAGTTTTGAAGAATTTGAAAATTTTTAAAAATTTAGAAATTTAAACATTTTGGAAAATTTGAAAATTTTGGAAAATTTAAAAATTTTGGGAAATTTAAAAATTTTGGGAAATTTGAAAATTTTGGAAAAAATGTGAAAAATTGGATGATTAAAAAGAAAATTGAAAAATTTCTAAAATTGTCAGAGTATCGAGAATTTGTGATTTCGTGGAAAACACATTTCGATTACAAGAGACGTAATTAAGTCTGGACTTTTTGCCAAAATTATTGGTATTCACATTACGAGAAAATGTGCCCGCATGAGTTATAGCCTTTCACGTTAATTATCTGATGCTAGAATAGGAGCTTTCAGTATGAATATGGTGGCCAAAAGGCTTGAGGAGACATCAAAGAACCCAAGTATTTAGCCCGCAATCTCTTTCCACTCAGCTGAACTTCATTGACTAGAGAATGCCTTTCTACATAACACAAAATCATAGAAACCATAAATGAAGTACATTCGAAGCAATTCTATGTTGTTGGAAATACTATAAAAAATCCTCTAAATACTATAAAAAATCCCTAAAATTCTATAAGAAATTTCATAAAAAGTTCTATGGGAAATCTATAAAAAATGCTGTGAGACTGCGCGAGAAGTGTTTTTTTTTTGGAATTGGGTAAAAACTTCTGAATTTCATAAAATTTCATAATATTTCCAAAACTTAAAAAATACGGACATTTTTTGATAAAAAAATATAGAGGATCTCATTGTTAATAATTTTGTTGATCATTTTTTACGAGCGTTTCGATAGAATTCACCCTGGCGAGTGAAATTGTCAAAAGTAGTTCACTCCCAAGCCAAGCGCGTGACGTCTCCGTCACGCTCCCCTCCACGCCGCCTCACCCCGTACTTAGCACATGCCACTTTCTGCTTCCCCTCCTCACTCTCCTACAATTCTGTGAAATTTCAAGGTGTCTACTCCTCTCCCTCGGAACTATCGAACAATGAGGGATGCAAAGAAATGTCATAAAAGCTTGTATGTGCAGAATGCGCTTGGAAAAAAGTTATTATTGTTTTTTTAAATATGGTTGATCTCCACAAATAACAAAAAAACCACTTGATGGGTGATATTTAAACTTTGTCCAGACTTACCTTATGCACTATCCACATTCTCAAAAAAAAACAAAACTTGAAATCGGTTGAGCCGCTTACGGAAAATCAGGTGCCAAAATGATCACATACCCACTTACCCGCCTCCCCCCCCCTCAACACCCATCTCCCTCCCCCCCCCCTCCTAACACCCATCTCCCCCCCCCCCTCCTAACACCCATCTCCCTCCCCCCCCTTCCTAACACCCATCTCCCTCCCCCCCCTCCTAATACCCATCTCCCTCCCCCCCAACACCCATGCCCCCCCATACCCATCCACACACACACACACACACACACACACACCTCCCCCCAACACCTATCTCCCTCCCCCCCCAAGACCCATTTCCCCCCCCCCCAATACCCATCCACACACACACACACACACACACCCTCCCCCCCCAACACCCATCTCCCTTCCCCCCCCCCCCAATACCCATCCACACACACACACTCACACACACACGAAATCCTCGTTAAATTTACCAAAACCATGGGAACCGCCAAGAGAAGTGACAATTTTGTAATATGAAGCGGATCTTTCGGCCACGATGCCAATTGGGAAGAAGATGTAATTGACCGCAGATATGAATGCGAATTTCGAGGGGGAGAAGTTTGAACTACTAAGAGCTTTTCTGTTCGAAACTCTGAGTTCGAACATCAAGAATGATCCTTTACATCCTACAACAAGCTATGGCACAGCCATTGATGCAAGTGTTTCTCGCTTTCTCGATTCTAAAATCGCCAATTATATCTATTTACCAAAAATAAACTTGTAGCCCTATGAGGACATTAAAAAAGTACAGCAGAAAACCTATTGGTGATTTTTATACATTCTATTCCACAGTGAATCCCGATTCAGTTACAGCCGACCACTGCGACATCCCACTGTTTTTACATATCTCAAAATGATGTTAATTTTTTGAAATTGTCACTGAAGATTTTATTTTCATTTGAGACATTAAAATTTTTGTTGAAGTTATGCAAATTTCAAATTTTCTAAATGTCATATATTTTATAATTTTTCTTCAATGTTTGGATTTTTTCACGCCTTTGAAATTTTTTTTTTGTATTTCATATATTAGTCGCATTTTCGAGACGTGTAATTTTGTTCCAATTTTTCTTGTTCGGAAAAAATTCGGATTATAAATTTTCGCTGAAATTTCAAATAAAATCATGGTAAGTGATCAATGCCGTCATCACCTCCAATAACCCTCAATTTTCCAGAGAATCGCATAAACCGTTGTCTATAAAAAGGCACTGATACAGGGAGAAAAAAAATTATATGCGAAGAATGGGGTTGCTCTGTCGCCTTCACATTTTATTTTTTTTTTCTGCACATGGGGGAAACGCGAGGCTTTGGGAGGGTTCAGAACATAATATTACGAAATAAAGTGGAGTACAAAACTGGAAATAGGCTTTTGAAAAATAGATTCTGGATGCGATCCTAAGGCGAATAAGCCATCGATATAAATTTTCCCTCTTCTCCGATGAAAAAATGAATGCGAATTGAAAATGCAACTGAAACTTTTTCTTACATTATCCTACGAAGGAAAAAAAGAAATATAGAACTACAATTTTTTTATCAAACTTTGGAAATAATGAATTCCCCTCCCGTTTTTAATTATTTACGTAAGAAGAACTTTTCAAATTCATTGGAAGATCAATATTAAAAATAAAAAGTACATAATTGTCATTGGAATATTGATTGTTGTAAAAAGAAAATATTGCGCTTTAATAATTACCCAAATAATTATTCAAATTCTCATTACAATATATCTGAAGGGTTCAATATTTCGTTTCATCTACTTACTCAAACCCCCCTGCTCACCTAGTCCCCTTCAAAATTCACCTACCCACCCACACCACCTAGTCTGCAACACCCAGCTAATCACCCACACCGACCTACCGATCTACACCCAATCAACCTGCCGACCCCCGACCCCCTCCCCCAGACACCTGGCCATCCGCGACCACCTATTTGTTCACACTAATTCTCCCATCACCACTTATAGTATTTCCCTCATCTTTCTCCACCCACACACCCACAATCAACCCACCCACCCATAATCCACCCACTCCCAACCCACCCACCCACAATCCACCCACCCACAACCCACCCACCCACAATCAACCCACCCACCCACAATCCACAATCCACCTACCCACAACCCACCCACCCACAACCCACCAACCCACAACCCACCCACCCACAATCCACTCACCTACAAGCCAACAATCCACCCACTCCCAACCCACCCACCCACAATCCACCCACCCACAATCCACCCACCCACAACCCACCAACCCACAATCCATCCACCCACAATCCACTCACCCACAACCCACCCACCCACAATCCACCCACCCACAATCCACCCACCCACAACCCACCAACCCACAATCCATCCACCCACAATCCACTCACCCACAACCCACCCACCCACAATCCACCCACCCACAATCCACCCACCCACAACCCACCAACCCACAATCCATCCACCCACAATCCACTCACCCACAACCCACCCACCCACAATCCACCCACCCACAATCCACCCACCCACAACCCACCAACCCACAATCCATCCACCCACAATCCACTCATCCACAACCCACCCACCCACAATCCACTCACCTACAAGCCAGCCACCCACCCACCCACAATCCGCTCACCCACCCACCCACAATCACCCATTCATACCCGTCGGCATAAATGTAGACACCAGCAGACACATTTAAATCAGCCCATAATTCTTATTTTCCGTCATTATAATTGATTGATCAGGCTTGAAATCTCAATTATTTAGTCATTAAATAATTCTCGTAGTCGTGAAACTTCGCAGCATTTGACGCAAGTGCTATAGATACTGATGAGGTTTCAGTGAACTCGGAAAAGACCGAAAATGTAGTCGAGAGTTTCCAATTTGTGGTTGTAGCGGCTACGGGACGTGGCAGAGGCTTTCGCAGGTACGTTTCCGAGATTCGGGCGCTATTATGGTAATTATATGATAAATACAACAAGCCCAGCGGCGCTGTCTTCTCCCAATCTACAGTTAATGGCGAAATTGTGGATTTCAGTCGCTTCGCTCCTATCAGTCGTACAAACATTAAATTCTAGAAAATATCTCTACGCGGCTTTATTATTTTAGAGACAACATTTAAAGGAGAAAAAATTTATGGGATTCTAGAACATGGACTGCACTTATTTTTTTGCAATATCTCATGAATTAAATTTTTTATAAAACAAATTTATAATTTTTCCATCCATTTTGAAATGTATTCTGAAATTCTGTCAGAGTTGAAGAAAATATTTTTGAGGTAAATTCTAGATACTTCCGAAAAATTCGAAAATCCGCTCCGGCAACTTTCCGGTATAATTCCCGTGCTATTATGGTAATTATATGATAAATACAAGGAGCCTGCTAGCAATGTCTTCAGTTGGAGCCAAATTTCTCGGGTGTGAGCCGCTCCCATCAGTCCCAGGAATCTCTCACGTCTTTTCCATTGCTCCCCACCTTTTGGTCTGCAATTCGCCTCTTCATCTCGTCTCTTTACGATCTCACACGGGGATGGCTTTCCTTTAAAATACGCCACCACTTCTCGCACTGCGGAATGCAATTAATCTTAGTCGTTTCATATCCTCTGTCCTTGCTTTCCCGGAGCTCTCTTCCTCCTTTTCCGAGTCACTTTGCCCGTATGGGTTGGAAGGGGGGTACTTAGGGTGGTGGAGCGGGGGGGGGGTAATGAACTGAGACTTGCGGTTTGAGGGTTTTTGTCGTTTTGAGAAGGCTGGGATTCTTTTCTTAATGGACCAATTCCAGCCTGATTCTGTAAAACCCAAATTGAAAGAAAATTTTTTTTTGAAAATTTAAAAAATTTTCGAGCACTAAAAAAATTAGTCAGAAATTTCAACATATATATACCAACTAAATTTCCCATTTCAAACAGAATTTTCGAGTTTGACCATAACCGGATAAACGCTGTTTCCGCATGCAAACAACTCTGGAAAAAAAATCATTTAATCAATTATACACGTTCGAGAGAACATGCAGATCCAAGCTAATTCGGTATACCATGGAATCATTATAAATAGTCATAATTACAACAGTCGAGCGCGTGGCTAATTCAATTACTCTGATTAACGTTGTACGTTGCACCTTCGTTTCCAAGAGCGTAGAATAGAGCCCAGAAGCCGGCGGGTCTGCATATACACATATACATATATATACGTGTATAGGGGGGGGGGGGTGTTGAGGGGCTGGTTTGAGAACTGTGGGCTGAGGTAAGGGGCGCCATAGAGAGCTTAAAATATATACGGGAGTATCCCTGGCTAGGATCCCAGGACCCAGGGCCACCTCGCCCGGTATTATGCTTATGCATAGACAAGTTATAGCGTTGGGCTAATATGATTATCTCTTCGACGAGCCGAGCAACCATCTCACACCCACCACCCACCCCCCCCCCCAACCGTCCTGCGGTCCGTACTTCGAAGAACATTTCGAAGATAATTTTTTTCCAGCTGTCAATTTTGATTTTCTGGACCTTTTTGACAATTTTGAAAATTTTCATGATTTCAAATTTTTGAAAACTTTCTTCAGAAATTTTGGATTCTTTTTACATTTCGAATAACTTGCAGGGAATTTTTTTGCCTTTTTCAATTTTTGAATTTTGAAACTTTTTCACAATTTTGAAAATTTTTCAAAATTTTGAAAATTTTTTGACATTGTGAAAAACGTGAAATTTTGGACACGATGGAAATTTTTTTGATTTTTTCAAAGTCTGCTTATGCTTAAATAAGTTATAGAGTTGGGCTAATATGATTATCTTCGATCTACCCTCCCGCAGACCCGCGGTGGAGGGTAAATCCTCTACTTTAAGGTGCTCACTTTAGGGTGCATTGGGGAAAGTAAATTTCGGAAATATTTGAATTTTCAGAATTTTGAACTTTCAAACAATTGACAGTTCTTGAAAATTTTGAAAATTTATCAATTTTGGAATGTTTTGAAAACTTTAAAGATTTTGAAAATTATTTGGAATTATTTGGAATTTCGTCGAAACTGTTGAAATATTTTGGGTGTGTTTTTCTATTTTTTGACATTAAAAAAAAATTTAATTTTAGAAATATAAAATGCTGAATTTCAAATTCTGAAATATCAATACTATATATATGAAAACATTAATACAATAATTTCTCAGATTTATGCAAAGGAAAAGGAATATTATCTTTTATTAACATCACATTTAGGTAAAAAGTGGAACCTAAAAAATTCAATAAATTAATTTGTTAAGAAATTACAAAAAACAAATCCAATCGTACAATTTTTTCCCAATTCAAAATTTTCATTAATTCATTTCCCAACTCCTTCAAAAAAATTTATATTTTTAGTGGCTAATAGTGGCGATTCCTGTACCGATCAATACAAATCGGTAAAAAAAAATTAACTTCCTAATAATATTGGAAGCACCCTTCAATATTCAGTGATGCTTGACGGAAATTTTACACAAAAAAAAAAAGTTAATGAATCCAAGAATATAAGGTGAAATTTTTCGTGGATCGAACGGGGAATAAATTAGCCCTGAGAGTCGAGCATTAAGGGGGTTGGTTTGGCGTGGGTACCAATGGAGATGAGAGAAAGACAGACGGATATAAAATTTTGAATATGAATGGGCAGTTTTGCATTCGTAATGAGGCCTCTTATTCCTGGGAGACAAAGCGCTGCTTGACGAGAACATATGTAGATTAAGGATGGATTTTTATGGCTTAAGATTGCCAAGACTCCAGCTGAATCCCTTATCCTGAGAGTCCCCTAATTTTCAAACCGCGTACTTGTCTAAATGCGATTTCAATTAAATATTGAAACGAAGCAATTAAAAAAAAATTTGCTACGTATATTTTTATTGTTTTTATTTTATGGAAAAATTCGAATTATTAATAATTAGAATTATAAATAATAATTTGCTTATTTTCGGCATTCAATATTAATTAATTACTCGAATCCCATCCTCAGCAATGCTTGACGAAACCTGAAAAAAATTGGATGACTCGAACTTTATCGAATCAAAAGCCACTCGAAGTGGTCTCTAAATTCGTTAATTGGTGAATAACTTCGTATTTAATTTTTTTTTCAAACCCCTCAAATCAAATTTCACGTTTTTATTTTGATTAAATTAGCCACGACACCGAACATGTCTCGACTGACCCTTTGCAACCGCCCAACTCCCCCTTTCCACCCCTTTGCGCCTGAGAAAACTTGAAGGGTAACTCCGTATTTACCGCGGGGTTAATTTTTCTCCCTTCATTTTTTTTCTTGAGTTTGGTCATCCAGGGGTTAATTCACTCGATGTGAATTCCCCACAAGTCCAGAAATCAGAGGTTTCATGGAGCGGTACATATTTGAGTGGTATTTCAATGAAGGGGGGGGGCGGAATCGATCGTAAGAATTATGCAGAGTTCGTTCACAAGTGCTGTGAACAGAAAAAAATTAGTATATTCGTGAATTATACAAACGGAGAGGGGGTAATTCTTTCAATGATTTGATAAAGCTCTCCTCAAATTTTTCACACATCTCCGAATTACGCCGCAATTCTCCAGATTTTTTTTTTAATTTTTCACGTGTTCAGAATTTTTGTAGAAATTTCAGAAATTGTTACAAGTTCTGAAAGTTTCCCGAAAAGGGGCTCTTATCATTTTCCTAAAAAAAATTACAACGTGGCAGAATTTCGGGAATTTTTTCTATATTTCTCCATATCGTCCAAAGCCTTTTTCCAGGTTCCCAAGTTCTCCAAATCTGACAGTTTTATTTCGGAAGGCAAAAATTCGGTTTTCGAGTATTTTTTCGATTTTTTTGCAGCTCGCTCTGGTACCATTCTTATTTAGCATATCCTACCTGCACATTTTATTTTATATTTTTAACCCTTTTTTTCGGAAAGTTATTGTATTGACCCCGAAATCAATTTTTTTTTTAATTTGTAACTGGTGTTTTAAGTATACCAAAATGCTTCCCATCAAATTCCGAGTAAATGTCTCTGTGTGTGTATGTTTGTGTGTGGAATCGGATTTTTGGTTAACGATTTCTTACGAACGGATTGAACGATCGGGGTCATCGAGGTCTTATTGAGAGCATCGTCATGGAACTTAGATCGGATTAGTTTTTGGATTAAATTGACCGAGCTGTTTTTTTGTTATTAACAATTGAATTGTTTACAACGCTCTATTTCAAAAACGGTAAGAGATACGGCAAAAAGTATTAAGCAGAATTTGCTCAGTAAGTGGAAATACATATTTAATTTTTTATCACTTATTTCCATATTTGTCATAATTAAGGAGGTATGACGGGTTTAACCCTCGAGCGTTCGCACCCCTATTGGCGTCTCACTCCCACTCCAGTAACGCGCATAATTCTCGTCCTCACGTTGACTATGCGGCTAGTCAAATATTCATAATTATCTGCTTAATAAATGGGATTGAAACATTTAATGGACGTATCGGAAAATCTAGGAATGGCAAATAGAAATTACAAATCGGGAAGTTTTCTTTGCGTTCCCAACGGGAACACACTTTTTCCCACTAGCTTTTTCGTGAATCAGAAATCAGAGCTACCATAGAGAGGTACATATTTGAGTGGTATTTCAATGACCGGGTAGGATGGGGCGGAGTCGATTGCAGAAAACGACGATGTAAGAATTATGCAAATTTCGTTTACAAGTGAATTGAAGAGAAGTGGAGGGGGGTGCTTGGTGGAGGTTACAATTAGGCATGGGCCAATTCAATATCGAGGGCCATTCGACGGGGAATATTCATCGGTATTAAATGCCCCGCTCTTTCCACTTCATCGATCCGAATCCCCGTTGTACGTTGCAACTGGAAGGAGAAGAATTTGAATATAATGTAGATGATCGCTAAATGTTTGATGAATTAATGTTTCAGTAGTCCCGGGAACTTGCTACAATTTCCTAGATTCTTTCAGATTTTTTGTGATTTTCTAGTATGCTTCAGTATCTTCCAGATTCCAGATTCGGTATCATCCCTCCGAATTCATTTTTCTTCTTCCCAAAAATGCCTCTCGCTATCCTTCAGGCCGAAAAAGAGTGTTATCCTTGAACAAATACAAATACTGCAAGTGTTATCAACAACTTATTGAAAAGGATCTATCGCGAGAACGATTGGAGTTAGGAGAAAAAGTGTGTAACATATATTATTTCTTGTACAAAAATACACATATGATTTTTTATGACGTTTTTTCATATCTCTGATAATGTAGGTCATGTAAGGTGTTGAAGCGCGTGTTCTTCTCCATGACGGGCGTGTACTTCCGATCGTCTTTTACACACACACACACACACACACACACACACATACATAGAGTATCTGCCTACTACTCCGTGGGAACTTCCGTGTGCGCTATCGGCGGTACACATAAAATGAGACCGCCCGGCCGAGCGGGAACCTAACCCGACGCAGGGAGGGGGGGTGGGTTCCATCATAGGCGCCGGCCATCGTAGCACAGGGGTTTCTGGAGGCTTACCCTGTGTTTAGAAATACGATGGCCTGAAAATGGCGAAAGTCGGCCCCAGTCGCATGGGTGGGTGTCCGGTACGCCCCCTGAAGGAATGCTTACACGGCTGCTACCGGGGGCGTACAAATGAGAGGGACGGAGGAAAAAAAAACATGTATATCGGGCCTTGTTAAGAGGCTCGTTGAGGGTTATTATGCCTGTCGCACATGACGATTATACTTTATACAGTCTTTTGAAAGGACGTTCTTGAAATTTTTGAGAGTTCGAACTTGCAACATATCTATATATATATATATATTGCGAGAATTTGGAAAATTTGGACATTCGACTATTCGATATGTCTATAATTATTCCAGATTATTTTGACAATATATGAAAGCCCAAACATTGAAAAATTTCCATAATTTCGAAAATTTGTCAAATAAAATTTTCTGAGACTACATTTTACAAGTTTTGACATTTTTTAAATATCTGAAATTTTCACTTTTGAAGTTACCAAAATCCAACTATTTGCGGATATTTCTCTACTTTCTAAAAGCCTCAATTTTTATTCATAATTGAAAAAATGTGCACACATGGGGTTTTTACACATTTCACACACTCCATTCGATTTTTCCTTCGCGACAATTGATGCCTGGGATGCATTATGTTGCCATTTCGTACGTCAAGAGACGCGCTTTTCCATTTGTTTCATTCCGTACATTTGCCTCGAGGCGACGAACTCGCATGTGTATGAAGCGCATGAATCGTCCGCTATCTACTCCGCTTTTGTCATTTATTCTGCCTCAGTCCCATTTTTTTTTCATGTTCCCCCCTTTTTTTTTGTGGCGCTCACTCTTTGAAACGTTTGACGCAAACACATGAATGAAACGCTCTCAATCCATAAATAGAATTGATTTTTTGTTATTAATATTCGCCTCTCATACGTACGAATATATATGCCTTGAAAATATATGTATGCAGACACGAAATTGAAATACCTATAGCATTTTTTTCACAATTTGTATATAATTCACATGTCTTTTCAATTTTTCTTCGAATTTCCTCCTAATCTTTCCTTTAACCAGCCGCTCAACCTATCCATCAACTCGATCGTCGATTTCTCGAGTTGAAATTCGGTTGATAAGGAGGGTGAGGAAAAGGCTGATGAGGAGCTTGTCGGAGAGGTTGCTGAGGACGTTGATGAGAAGGTTGTCGAAGAAGTTGATAAGGAGGTTGATGAGAATGTTGATGATTAGGTTGGTGAGAAGTATGATGAAAATGTTGATGAGAATGTTGATGAGAATGTTGATGAGAATGTTGATGAGAATGTTGATGAGAATGTTGATGAGAATGTTGATGAGAATGTTGATGAGAATGTTGATGAGAATGTTGATGAGAATGTTGATGAGAATGTTGATGAGAATGTTGATGAGAATGTTGATGAGAATGTTGATGAGAATGTTGATGAGAATGTTGATGAGAATGTTGATGAGAATGTTGATGAGAATGTTGATGAGACTGTTGATGAGAATGTTGATGAGAATGTTGATGAGAATGTTGATGAGAATGTTGATGAGAATGTTGATGAGAATGTTGATGAGGATGTTGATGAGAATGTTAACGAGAATGTTAATGAGAATGTTGATGAGAATGTTGATGAGAATGTTGATGAGAATGTTGATGAGAATGTTGATGAGAATGTTGATGAGAATGTTGATGAGAATGTTAACGAGAATGTTAATGAGAATGTTGATGAGAATGTTGATGAGAATGTTGATGAGAATGTTGATGAGAATGTTGATGAGTAGGTTGATGATGAGGACCATAGGACCATGAGGTTGACTGGAAGATAGACAGGAATGAATTTCACGGTCACATACACTTCGTCTACCCTATTCCCACATGTGACACAACACTTCTTGACCCCTTTCGTTTTCGACTCATTGAAAAACGGTTCACTCTCTGCAGTCTTTTTCCTGGATTTTTATTCATTTACCTCAATTTCCTATAAAAGTGCCTTCAAATTCCCTGTATATTCATGATAGATATGTACATAATTAACTACATTATACATTAGGATAATATAATATATCAATATACTATGGGACATATGAAAATCCGCATAATCTATGTAGAGATGTTCATGTACATCAACTTCTCTTTTAGTCTTTATGAGTGGTTTCTAACGAGCAGAATTGGGGAATATGAATCGATAGGCTTTGAATAATTTACCAATAATTTTTTAGGGGTTCGGGGAGAAATTGGTCGCGTGCGTATCCAGGTGCGTCGCAGGGAGGGGTCCAGTTTCAACAGGTGGTCAGTGGGTTAGAGCTAGCCATCCATCAAGGGCTTTGTGCCCACTCTCTCTACTCTACATGCGGTGGCTGCCTATCGGCCGTGGTTGCTCCGAGGATAGGTACTTGTCCGGGTTAAAGTACCTCTTCCTCCCCATTTTTTTTTTTTGCTTTCCCTTTTTATCGCCAGTTTTATTATGTGAACGTTTTTCCTGCTCCTTGCTCATCTCCGTTCTCAATTTTTCCATTTGTCCCTTCAAATTTAGGAGCTGGGAAATTTCTGCAATTTTCGAAATTTCTAAAATTTTGAAATTATAAAATTCTGACATTTTAAATATAAAAAAAAAATTAAATTTTGAAAAAAGTCAAAAATTTTCGCAACTTCCAAAAATTTGGGGGAGCTCAACAATTTTAAAAATTGAAAAAAAAATGTTGTTTCTATTTCGACTCTGTATATGGCAAGGAATGGGGGGGGGCAGGGGGAGGTCGGAGATTCGGATTTGAGACGTCATCCGTGAAGGCCCTCCAGAGACTGAGAAAATGTCTACGAGTGGAAAAGAGGGGGTAGGAGAAAATGAAGAAAGCAGGGTTGGGGGGTGGGTTATACGGACTGGGCGTGTTGGAGTGTAAGTGCTAAGATCTCGGAGTGCATTAACATGGCCCGTAGGCAAGCCTGAATACAACCCTTCTTACATCGTCGCCCTCTTTCCGAGCTAGAGCCCCCTTCTTTTGAGTAAAACCGTGGGTGGTTGGGCATCCGCAAAGATTTCCCACTTAATTATATTAAAAATGTTTCTTACCCTCAAGCAGCCTCCATTGTTCTTTAATAAAACGGAGGGATAAAAAAAGGACCAACGTACACCACTTGAAATTATAATTTCAATTTCGAGGGTAATTTTACAAGTCTAATATATTTATTTCGGGTAAACTAGTTAGAAAAATAAATTGCGAAAGAAAAATGGGGAAATTATGTGCAAAATAATTCCAGATATTTTTAGTTTATGGAAAATTTGAGGTTTACACAATCTCAAATTTTCCAGAATAATTTAAGAGTTAGGCAATTGCAAATTTGAAAACTTTAGATACCTCAAATCCCTTCAAATTTTGCGCCGTTTCTTTTTTTTTAATATGCCAAATTTTGGGAATTCACTAACTTTTCATATTTTTGATTTGTGTAATTCTGACATGCTGTAAAGTGCAATTCCAAATTTTAGGACATTTTCAAAAAAACTTCAAGTTAATACAATTTTGAAAAGCTTCAAGATTTTCAAAATTTTCAAAATTTTCAAAATTTTCAAAATCTTCAAAAATTTTCAAATTTTCAAAAATTTTCAAATTTTCAAAATTTTCCCAATTTTCCAATATTCCAATTTTTCAAAATTTTCAAAATTTTCAAAACTTTTAAAATTTTCAAAATTTTCAAAATTTCCAAAATTTCCAAAATTTCCAAATTTTTCAAAATTTTGAAATTTTTCACAATTTCTAAATGTTTTAAAATGTTTTAATTTTTCAAAATTTTCAAAATTTTCAAAATTTTCAAAATTTTCAAAATTTTCAAAATTTTCAAAATTTTCAAAATTTTCAAAATTTTCAAAATTTTCAAAATTTTCAAAATTTTTGAAATTTTCAAAATTTTCAAAATTTTCAAAATTTTCAAAATTTTTACAATTTTCGAAATTTTCAAAATCTTCAAAATTTTCAAAATTTTCAAAATTTTCAAAATTTTCAAAATTTTCAAAATTTTCAAAATTTTCAAAATTTTCAAAATTTTCAAAATTTTCAAAATTTTCAAAATTTTCAAAATTTTCAAAATTTTCAAAATTTTCAAAATTTTCAAAATTTTCAAAATTGTCGAAATTTTCGAAATTTTCAAAATTTTCAAAAACATCAAAATGTTCAGAAATTTCAAAATTTTTAGAATTTTTGAAATTATATAATTTTGCAAAAATACTAAAAACTTAAAAATTCCTGAAATTAAGAGATCGCAGTCTACACTTTTTCCGCCAGTACCAGGACTGCGGAGCGGTTTTCATCCGCCAATGAAGGAAATTGAAGCAGAAGAGATGCCAAGAGATGCCAGAGAAGGAAAAAGTTGCAAATTCAGGGTGGCATACAACTGTAGAAACACTGGAATCGTTAATTAAGATTTTTTGTTTTGCCTCTTCTGGGTCTTTCTTAACCTTTAAAAAAAGGAAAAAAAAAATTTGTTTGCAATGGGAATTTCATATGAAAATAACATGGAAGCGCTGGTGGTTCGTCTTACATTATTTAGAGGAGTGAAAAAGACAGGAGAAAGATGAGGGTGGATCGCAGTGTGGCCGCATGCTAATCACTCGACCCAGATTGAATAATGAATCAGTATTCTTTCCCTGGGCCCTCCTCCTCACTTCTACGTGACAGGTTTTTTATTACCTAGACGTCTGGGGTGACTTCGACGTCCAGATAGGGCTCCCTTCTCATCCCCACATCATTAGTCCCATCCATACGGCATTAGCAACATCGAATTTTGATTAGGGGGTAGCTGAGAAAAATTTGCAAAAAAAAACAATTTGATGCTCCCAATCAGTCTAAAATTAATAAAATCCCTTCAAAAAATTAAGTTACAGATTTTTGGTTTTCATTTCAAAATTTGAGATTTTTTTTTTCAAACTTCCAATTTTTGCAAGAATTAAAATTTTTCGAGTTTTGATTATTTTGAAAAAATTGAAAATATTTCGAAATGAAAAAGAGATTTAAAAAAATGGAATGATAGTTAAAGATCTCACGCGTACTTTAAAAAACTGGAAAATTGGGACAAATTTTAATATTGTCAAAAATTTAATTTAAATATTTTTAGAAATTGTTTAGAAATGAAAATCAAAGGTAAAATTTAAAAAAATATCACAGTTCTCGTAGATTGTCAAAAAAGGTCGGAAAAAAGGAAATCAGAGTTTTTACACGAGTTTTAGCAGTCTATGAGTTCCTGTTATTAGAGGGCGTAGTGTAGGGTTGAAATCCCCGTTGAACTAGTGAGAGGGCGGTAATCCCTTAAGAGCAATAATAAGAATCCTTTTTACTCCCTCCCAGCCTTTCGGATTTTCCGAGTTAAAACCCAGAGTCTCTTCTACTTAATTCGTTGTGGCTTGGCGGAATGTTAAGGCACCCTCTCAAGGAAACTGTCCTCTAGGGGGTGGTCCAGAAGGGTTGAATACCTGCAGAAAAGAAATCTCACTCGAGATTACTCTCACGTAATTCCAAAGTTTACCGAATAAATAGAAATATATGAAAAAAATATATTGTGCAATAATTCAATGCATGTGTGTGTGCGGAAGGCCCCACACCCACTTACATCGCAGTTTTCCCGTTTTTGGGAATTAAGGATTTAGCATACAATATAAATCTGCCAAACAAAATGTATAAACCTCTTGAGTTCATCGGATCGGTCAAAAATTTAAGCAGTTCAAAAGTTTGATGCATTTCAAAAATTTCAAAATTTCAAAATTTCAAAATTTCAAAATTTCAAAATTTCAAAATTTCAAAATTTCAAAATTTCAGAATTTCAAAATTTCAAAATTTTTAAATTCTGAAATGTCAAAATTCGAAAATATCCACAATTTGAAACAAAATATTAAAATGTCAAAATTTGAATTTTTTCCAAGAAGTATTACAAGACTATTATTATCACTAGGACGAAAAGTACATGGGTTTGCAGCATTTTGGCGAAATATCGCAAACGTTCGTAAAAGAAAGCTTATCAAAACTGAAAAATTGGAAAAAAGCTCGCAAAAAATCAGAGCAGATAGGTTGGAGTGGGCCAACGACTCTCAGGCGATTTTGAAATTCGTCTTTCGATGTATTGCGATACTTTCCCCAAACTCCCATGGGGTATGAGTCTGGGCTGCGAATCCGGGGGCGTAATTTGCACACAAAGTACCCGACACTGAGGGGTGTCAAAGCTAGAGGCTATGCCTGTATGCCCGAGGACATTATGCTAACCCCTTGGCCCGCCTAGCGCCTTTGCATAGCATCCTATCCCTGATGCACACGCGAAAAGGGAAAACTTTTCGTCTGAATTGTTGGCGAATATTTTTTTCCCACTCCCTCAAAGGCGATCTACAACGTAAAATGTCCGAGAAATTGCATGAAATCAATTTGCCAAAAGCCTCGACTCTAGATAGACGAGTTTTCGCAACTCACGTTATTGAAGGGTCTGATATATTCCGTTTTTCAGCATTCTCTTAGAATACCTATATTTTCGTAAATATCACAGATAGGGAAAAATGTATGAAAACAAAATGGTTGAGCTTTACAAGACAAATATTTATTGTTGCAAACTTTTTTTCGTATCTTTGACCATTAACTCTCAAAATACGTCAAATGTTACGAAACAAGCAAACCTTGAACTATTTCGTAACTCCGCTTCCGTATGATGTAATCGATCATATATGTTTTTTTTCGCATATGAAATTTTTGTGTAAACCTTCGCTTGATATTTCCAATTACTCATTGACAAACTATAAGTCAAAAACCAAAATTTTGATTTGGAAAAAATTGCAATGTCGAATAGCATCTCAGAAATGTTGACTAAAAATCACAAGCCAAGGTGCTCCGGCTTCCTGAATATCCTTGTCTTACGATCCCCACAGCAAAACAAGACATTTATAAACACCCACCCGTGAGATTAGATTTGTTAAGATAATGGGGGGGCTGGTTTAGACCTAATGCTCGGAATAGCACAGCCTCTTCTGGCTGTACCACAAAATTTGGGGGTTGAGAAGACCTCTTGTGCAGCCGCCTTAATCCCAAATATGACCTTGGGTGGGTACTACACAATCTCTTGAGACATGAGTGGCTTGCCAAAACAGTGGCTTTTCGTGAGTACATGGAGAGAGAGGTTTGATAAAAATTACCCTTCCTCTGCTCAAGCCGTATATATATATATATATATATATATACATATATATATAATATTTCGATTTTTGTCATTCCCAAATACAATAACTATAAACCGGAAAGAGAAAAAAAAGAATTGACGAAGAATAATTTCAAATACGAAAAATTAAATTTAAAAAAATCACTTGGGCAAACTTTACACTGCCCAAAATATTTCCAACTCTCCGTAAGTTCTGACAATTGAGAAAAATCGTAGACCTCCGTCGCTGATTAGCAATTCGGTAGAGAGCATAAATATAGCGACGTTAAATAAAATTAAAAAAAAAATTGAGAAAAAAGTTTTTTAGATGTGACAATTTTTATTGAAAAATAGTTTGAGATCATTGCATTCTTATCGACCAAGCTTCTCCCGTGACCTTGAGGTTCACCATCACTTTAAAACACGCAATAAAATATGCAGTCCCTCCCCCCCCCCTCTCTCCCACCAGCTATAGACAACCCGGGTAAATGTAATTAAGAGTGTAAATAAAATTTGTAATAGAACTCCCCTCGGTAGGATCAAAGAAGAGTTGACGACGTGACGACATCTGGAGAATGAGGGCCAGGAAGTCGTCTATATCGATGAGCAAACGACCCGTCCTCCCCCCCCCCCCCCCCACCCACCCACCCACCGTGAGCCCTCAATAAATATTTCCGTCAAGTGACCGGAGGACTACAGCTCGGAATTCAAAGAGATACGAAAGGTGGAATCGAAAAGCCCTGGGAAAAGGGGGGTGGAAGTTGATAAAAGGGAAAGAAGGAGAGGCGGATACATAGCATTAATTTCTTACGTCATATGGATGCATATATTTGATGCCAAAGAAATAATCTTTTTACGATATTTTCAAAAATTTCCGAAATTCCAAAAATTACACAAAGTTCAAAAAATTCAAAATCCAAATTTTCAAATTTGTCAATGTGTGATTGGAGCAAACTTTTTTTTTCGCTAAAAATAAAAATTATATAAGAACAGAAAATAATTCTCTGAATAATAAACATTTCGTTCTCTCATCACCTTCATAAAAACTGATCCCCATGACCGTTGGAATCCAGTTGCAGGCGCAATAGAGTAGGGTGGGGGGAGGGGGGGGGGGGGTGAGTCGCGAAGTCAATCCGCTTTGCAGTCCGAGACTACCGGGCAATAAACCGAGACTTCTCTTTGCAGCAAAGGCACCGGAACCCAACCCCCCTATTTTCCACCCTCAAACGCCACCCCCCCCCCTCCCCCACCCCCTTCCGGGCGCACGGCTGATTAAACGCGCAACTACGTAACGTAACGCAAATATACTGGCCCCCAGCCTCACTTCTACGGATGCGCTATCTCTATCTTCATCTCGAACTCCACTACCCCCTCCCCCAACCCCTCTTTTTACAGAACACTTTTGTAGGATTTGAGATTGCAGAAAATTCCGGGAATTTTCTCAAATCGTTTTCAATTTTTATGTTTTTCCGAATTAGCCAGCATTTTAAATTTCTCAGATTTTCATTCCTAATTTTCATTTCTAAGAATGTTTCTATTTTCTTTTATTTTTATAATAGTAACAGTTTCGAATGTTTCAGAGAAGTGTCTGTATGTGTGTGTGTGTTCGTCCGTAGATGTGGCAAAATTTTTCGTTTACGTTTTCTCGGTAACGGATCGTGCGATTCGATTAATTTTTTTTTCACTCGTTGCGTCTCCGTGTAACTTAGAGGTGATTAGATTTTTGATCGAATCCATCGAGTAGTTCCTCTGTTTTTGAGTAATTCATGTTGAGCAAAAATCGAGAATAGTGATAATGAACGTTCATTCACACAAAAATGTTGTAATCCAGGTACTCAATGTCACCCTTGAAAGATATAAGCATATTTTATAACTGATTAAATTTTGAGTAAAAGTGGTCCAGTACTTACATTGTTATTAACGATGTCAATTGTTTATAATGTCCTACTGCATAAACTATTAGAGTTAGCGCGAAATTCATATAAGAAAAGTTGTTTGCCATATAAAGATACGTATTTTATATAAAATGACTTTTTTCGATAATTTGCATAATTAAGGAGGTATAGCAGTCTCCACTATTATGTATGTAATAAGTGAACGAATGGACCCAACGCTGTCATGACGGTCCCAATCGAAGCATTTTCATGCAAAATCGAGCGGATCACATTTTGGATGGCATTTGTGCAGTACATGCAATGTTATTAGCAATTGCAATTGTTTATACTGTTCCACTGGGTAAAATATTAAAGTTTTTGTTTTGCAGCCGCATCCTTATTGGCGTCTCACTCTCACTCAAGTAGCACGCATAAGTCTCATCCTCATGCTCACCATGCGTCTACTGAAGTATTCATAATTATCTGCTTCATAAATGAGTCAGTTTGGAATTCTCAAATAGGCATGTTTTCGTTATGATAATAACAGGGCTCACACTGATTAACCGTAGTATATTGGAAAAGAATAAATTTAGTAGGTTGTGCTAAAAAACCAAATCAGGAAGTTTTGTTTGTGCCCCGAGTGGGGCACACACATGCACACACCACTAGTTATTAGTTTTTATTTTCAAATGTTTTGATATTTTTAAAATTTCGTAAATTAATTATTATATTTAATTTTCTTTGTCGCGAGAATTGTGAAAAATTCTAGAAACTTTAGACAAATATAGAAAATTTCAGCAAGCACTAAAAAATTTTAGAAAATTTTCAAAAGTTCCATGAAATATTACATTATTTTAGACTATTGTAAAAAATTGCGAGAAAAATCTGGAAAATTCTAAGAAACGTAGTTGCACCCTGAAAGCAAATAAAAAATTCAAAATAGTGAACTTTCTGATAAATCAACGAAGCTGCTCCAAAGTTTTGAAAAAAGAGACCAGAAATTGCGGAAAAAATATTCAAACGTTTGTGCGTTCGCGGTGTACCTTTAATCAAGGAAAAAAAATGTAATATAAGCCGGTGGTAAAAAGGAGAGAAAAACAAAATGAGGAAATAAAAATCCTGTAGGGACGGCTCGAAGCCGCTGTGCGCGGTCACAGAGGGAAAGGAACAAAGGAAGTTATCGCCCTGGAATTTTTATGCCGACGAGAGGACCGGAGGAATGCAAATCACGTTCCCTCCCATCCCTCCTCCCACTGGCGCCTTATTTTTTTTCCCAACTCAACCACTGTTGATCGAATCCCGCGGATTCCCACCTGGAATTACAGAACTTTTGACGGAAACATTAACAATTTGGCTTCAAGGATTTTATGCAGGTGGGAAATATATATCAGGAAAAGCAGGGGGAGCGGAGCGTAATGGGACGTGCAACCTAATGCTATACTCCTTGCTCCATGCTGCATTCATGGCCGATTATGCCCCTGTCCCATTATGACCCACCCTCCCCTACTTCCCAGATGATTTCTAGAATTCCGTGAAATTGTTCAAACTCTCCTAAGCGTTTCTAGTAATTCATAGAATTTTCCTAGTACTAGTGTTCAAACATTTAGAATTTGTGGAATTTTTGAAATTTTTGGAGATTTGGAAATTTTTCGAAATTTCTTGATGTTTTTCGATATTTCTCGAAATTTTTCGAAATTCTTAGAAATTTTCCGAAATTTTTCGAAATTGTTCGAAATTTTTCGAAAATTTTCGGATTTTTTCGATTTTTTCGAAATTTTTAGGAACTTTTAGAAATTTTTAGAAATTTTTCGAAATTCTTCGAAATTTTTCGAAATTTTTTGAATTTTTTCGAATTTTTTCGAAATTGGTAAAAATTTTGGAACTTCCAGACATTTCTGTAAATATCCAAATTTTTGAAATTAATTCGCTCCCAATTTATTGATACGGCGATCCTTGAATTAATGCATCAGATATCCACAGCCGTCTTTCTCCTGTTTTCAATTCCACCGATTCACCCCAGGCCGATCGCACCCCATTTTTATCGTTTTACCATTCTGCGGATATAGTCGGAATACAGTATGCAACAGGTAGAATCCTACCTGTCCTCAGTTAGAAAGAGTTAGGCTCACACTCCACGCGAAATCACTGCGTTCGAGGTTATCACTCACCCCCACCCCCCACCCCCTTTTACGGTGATTCGATCACTTCCCCCTTTAAGTCAAAATCCCGCACGCGACGGCTCAGTTACAGGGCTTTTTTATCATTGAGACGAGATGAAGTCGTTTGTTTGGATTTTTATTCCCTCCACTGCTGATAATTTGATTGACTGGGGGAGAAAATAAAAATCGGGAAACAATTCCCCGAATGTGGTTTTCCTTCTTTATTCCGCTACAATAGTAATTTTTCCTAAATTTTCCAATGCCGAAAAATTTTATTGAACTTCAAAAAATGTCACAAAATTCCTCAATTTCAAAAGTTTTCTGAAGATTGCACAAATTCGATAAAATCGAAAGAATTTTTCGATCTTTCCACAATCTTACATTCCTTAAGAATTAAAAAAAAAAATTGAAGTGAAAACTTTTGAAAAATTTTAAGCTCAAAAAATATTGACAATTTCAAATATTCGATATTCAAATTGTAAAATTGAAACTTTTCAAAATTTTCAGAATTTTAATGATTGCAAACAACATTGAAATACTTGGCATTCGTCCGAAAAATTTATAATGTCAAATTGGAAAACACTTTCGGCGGCGCAGCGCTTGCCATGTGAGAAGATACTAAAGACCTAATAAATGTTTTTTGTTTTTACAGGTAGATGAACGTGGACGATCGCCCGGTACGTTGATTCGTCCGACCCCAGTGTCTCTTGCCTCTCCTTCGAGTCTTGAAGAGCCTGTGACACTGTAAGTAGATAACTCAGTGAATGGTCAGCCCAAAGTTCATCAAAATCTGAAAACCAAAATTACCAATTAAATTTGCCAAGTAACCTCGTCCAATTAAAAAAACCAATGAATCATCATGATATCAAATAATTACAAAATAATATCACATAAGGTGAATCGATGTAACCCCCACGGGAACCCTTAAACTAGATCCAACAAATAGAAAAAATCCAATAAAAATGCAATTAATTTTCTTAACTATATTCTCACAATGAACAAACGTTCGGGATGCTTTGATAAATATCGCCGTCGTCTAGGGCATCGAAAAAGCCACTCAGACAAATTAGTCAAACTCCCCCCCCCCCCCCCACCCCCCCCCCCCCCCCCCAACACCCACCCGCCCCGATGTTTGGCCACATTGTTCTTACGCAAGTCGGCAGTGGTTGCGTTCCTTTACGGGGAAATGGGGAATATTTATGCTTGTTTTTTATTGCGCTTTAGCGCCCTGGGAAAGCAAGAATGGAAACAATATGTCACGCTCACCCTAACCGGGGGTAAATTTCTTGTAGGTATGAAGCCGCTAGTTGCAGAAATTTACATTCGAGATAAAATGAAAGTTGAGAAAAAAAAAGAAGGGGTACCCTATAATGTTTTTAATTCTCCGATAAGGTAGGCTATTGTGGTGACCTTGAAAACCGAAAAGCCCATTTTTATGAGATTTTCCAATTTTCAAAAATTCCCGCGGTTTCAAGTTTTTTTTTCCAAGTTTTGAAAATTGTCAAAGTTCTAAATTTTCCAAAATGTTCACATTTTTCAAAATCTGACTTCTTTTTTTTTTATTTATTTATTTATTTTTTTTATGTATTTATTTTTTTTTTTTTTAATTTAAATCTGACTTTTAAAACGTCAAAATTTGAACTTTGAAAATTCAAGATTTGGAATTTCAATACTTTCAGACATTTGAGAAAATAAAAAAAAAATAATACAAAATTTTAAAAAAATGCTAACTCTCTTCTACCAGGATCACAGCATCCCACTCATCTCCAAAAAATGAGATTATACATCAGAATGATTTAGAGAAATTAAAAGTTTAATTCATGTTCGGTTTGCCGAGGGTTAGTGCCGCCCACTCTGGCGTCCCCGGGCACCCCACGGAGTCGCTAAAAAACGAGGAAAATACGGGGTAAAACCCCCCCCGGGTAAATAGTCCGAGATCTCGAAGGAGCTTGAGATCTGACAGGGGTCTCCTTTCGCATTTCTCTCTTCGCTTTTCCCGTTCTTCCCCCACCCACGTGTAACTGTGCACTAATAAAGCATCGAAAACGGCCCAGGCTCTCTCTCTTATATGATCTATCGATGGGAATAAATCATGTCCCCATGACAACTCGGAAAAATTATGATTCACATTGAAATAAAAAATAATAAAAAAGTCTCTCTCTATTTTACGTCCTCTTGGTTTCCCTAAGATTGAATTATTTTTGGTAGAAAAAATCTCTCGAAAATCTCTTGAAAAATTTTTTTTTAATGTCTCAACATTTTTAGATGGTTTCTAAAATATTCCATAAATTCCAAAAAATAATTTGGAAAAATGATGCACTTTTTTTCGAATCCCGCAAAATTATGGAGAAATATTTTAATTCAGCATTTTTGTTTCAATATACTTTAATGAGGCTCCAATTTTTATTTCAATTTTATTATTAATTTTTAATCAATATTTTACAAACTTTGAACTATAAAGAAACAATGAAAAAATGAATTTCAATGGAATACTAAAATGGCTATTTTATCGAAGTGAGTTTCTCTTTCCCCAAGTGTTGTGGCTCACGTACTGGGCATTATGGTGACCGTATCTATTGGCCATAACCCACCGTATGTACTTGATTTAAGGGAGACGCATGCATTTTAAGGTCTCTCCCCGCATCTGAAAATTCTATCTGCCCAGGGGTCCGATAAAAATTCGGGTGCAAGCCAATAAAAACGAACACAAATAAAAAAAAACCAATTGTACAAAACGAAGGGAAAAAATGGGGCTATTGCGCAATATGTTGACTATTGTACGGAAAAAGCTGAATAAATTCACACGAATTTGAATGAGAGAGAGGAAAAAATAATCGGAAATGTGTATGTGTGTTAGTTACAGAAATTCCAGAAATTGGAAAAATTTTGAATCTTAGAAATTTCGGAAATCTGGACAGTTTCAAATTTTTTCGAAACATTCAGGCATTTTTCCATTTTCAAAAAATATTTTGCCATTTTCAAAAAATAATTTAAAAATTAAAAAAATTGAAAAATATTTTGCCATTTTCAAAAAATAATTTAAAAAATAAAAAAATTGAAAACTTCGGAGAAAATGAAAAATTTCAAAAATTAAAAAAAATCGAGAGTTCTAAAATTTTATAAATGAAATCGTTCCCATTGAACCCCGAGTTACTTAACCCAGCAAATTTATCACTGAAAAAATTTTCAAATTTATGATTTAATAATAAATTCGCAAAGAAAGAGATGTTTTTCCCGAGCGCCATATCGCTTTTACCGTCCGGCGTAGCACATTCCGCCTACCAATAAATCCCTATCATCCCAGGTACACGCCTTCACTCCCTTCGATAAATCATTTGTCCATAAGTGAGCCCGAATTGAATTCAATGAGTAAATATGGCCTTGTGCACATCCCACCCTTTAAAGTACATTAAAAGTCTCTCATATGTGTCCTAAATGGCTTTTTATTGCTCCTATTACTCAGTTTTTTTTTAATTCGAGATCATTTTAAATCTCCCAAACAGCTCAAAACGTTAGGGCTCAACTAAAATAAGACATTAAAAAAACAATTGTAAAAATCTTAAAAATTCTAAAACTTTCCCGACATTCTAAAACTTCAAAGACCATAAATAATTTTCGAAACATCTGAAAGGGTCAGAAGTCTAACTAGTGGGATAAAAGTGTGTCCCCATTGGGAACACAAAAAAACTTCCCGATTTATAATTTCTGTTTGCCATTCCTAGATTTTCCCATACGTCAATTAAATGTTTCAATCCCATTTATTAAGCAGATAATTATGAATATTTGACTAGCCGCATAGTCAGCGTGAGGACGAAAATTATGCGCGTTACTGGAGTGGGAGTGAGACGCCAATAGGGGTGCGAACGCTCGAGGGTTAAACCCGTCATACCTCCTTAATTATGACAAATATGGAAAAAAGTGATAAAAAATTAAATATATATTTCCACTTACTGAGCAAATTCTGCTTAATACTTTTTGCCGTATCTCTTACCGTTTTTGAAATAGAGCGTTGTAAACAATTCAATTGTTAATAACAAAAAAAACAGCTCGGTCAATTTAAACCAAAAACTAATCAGGTCTCAGTTCCATGAAGACGCTCCGAATAAGGCCTCGTTGACCCCGATCGTTCAATCCGTTCGTAAGAAAACGTTAACCAAAAATCCGATTCCACACATACAAACATACACACACACACACAGACATTTACTCGGAATTTGATGGGAAGCATTTTGATATACTTAAAACACCAGTTACAAAGTCAAAAAAAAATTCATTCCGGGGTCAATACAATAACTTCCCGAAAAATCGGGAAGTTAAAAAAAAAAACAAAAAAAGAAAACGAAGTTTTAAAATGTCGGCAAATTTAAGGAAAGAATGACTAGTTCACACACGACCCTTTCGTGAATTGCGGCCCGCCTAGGGGTGGGTGGGGGTGATGGCACACGGAGCCAGTGAAAATGCATAAATACATGAGCCCGAAGCGCATCCCATCCCCGAGACATGAACAAGCTTGCGCTTCACATCTCTCCATCTCCCTCACTCTTTTCGAGGAGACGTAATAACGCTAGAATCTCACCCCCGCCCCCCCCCCCTCCTTCCCTCTATTTTCATCCCTCGAAAATACGAGTGAACGCATTATCTCTCACTCCCCAGATTTCCACGTGAGCCCATGAAAATTTTGTTGGCCCCTCGAAGGGGTTCAGAATATTTGTTGGAATTTATTAGATTTTTTTCCTTTTGTCACACGCTTGGAATATTTTGGTTTTATTGAGTGTTCAAAGATGTTTCAGTTCTTATCTCACTGTAAAAATTCTGGAAAATGCCTGAAAAAATCGTAGAAAATTTAACCTAGCTTCGTAATATTCTAAGCTTTGGGTGGAGTTTGGGACAGTCGAAGATTGGGACAGGGTTCGAGTTGAAGCATGGGACATTTGATAAATTGAAGATTGTGTTATTTTTCAAGTTGCATATTGGGCCATAAACTTGAGAATTATGTCAGTGGTAATTCAGATCATCGTCCCAATTTAGTTGAAAATTGGGACATTGTCCTACTCAAAGATTGTCCTGATTGGCAATTGGGACATTCGTACACCTAATTATCGGCGTTGTCCTAGTCGCACATTGCAAGAATGTCCCCATTGAAGATTAGGTATTGTCCCATTCTCATCCGGGGACACTGCCTTAGGAGATTGAGACATTACGCTGCTTGAAAGTTAGAACAGTGTCTGAGTTGAAAATTGGAGCAGTATGACGAATAAAAATTAAAGCATTGCCTCATTTTACATTGGGGACACTGTCCCACTTGATAGTGGGGACACTGTCCCACTTGATAGTGGGGCCACTGTCCCAGGTGATAGTGGGGACACTGTCCCACCTGAGAGTGGGAACACTGTCCCAGCTGAGACTGGCAACACTGTCCCAGCTGCTAGTGGGGACCATGTCCCAGTTGATAGTGGGGACACTGTCCCAGTTGATAGTGAGGACACTGTCTCATCTAATAATAGGAACACTATTCCAGCCGATAATGGGGAGGCTGTCTCAGTTGATAGTGGGGAGAATGTCTCACTCGATCATGGGGATACTGTCCCACTTGATGATGGGGACATTGTCCCAATTAATGATGGGGTCAGTGTCCCATTTGATGATGGGAACACTGTCCCATTTGATGATGAGAACACTGTCCCATTTGATGATGGGAACACTGTCCCATTTGATGATAGGAACACTGTCCCAATTGGTGATGGGAACACTGTCCCAATTGATGATGGGAACACTATCCCAATTGATGATGGGGACACTGTTCCAGTTGACAGTGGGAACACTGTCCCAGTTGCTAGTGGGGACACTATCCCCGTTGATAGTGGGGACACTATCCCAGTTGATGATGGGGACACTGTCCCAGTTGATAATGGGGACACTGTCCCAATCCTCGAATCAGCCTTAAACCCATCCAAACAAATCTTACTCGCAATCATTTTGCTCATACATTTACGCCAATACAGTACCACTTATCTATGTCGAATTTAAATCTTTACAAATTCATGGAATTTTTGCATATTTTTTCTACCTCTCCATAGACTAGGATCCGGTAGACACTCCGGAATTTCATTGGACCTCCCAGCCCACAACAATGTCCATAAAGTAATTAACAGCTCAAGTATCTGAAATATGCCAAGAAACATCGCTGACCGTATTAATCTTCGTGGACTGCTGGAATTTTGTTGCGTAGTAAATTATAAAAAAAATATGCAATAGCAAAATTGGAGAAATATTTTTGACAATGTACCGGACTGCATTCTTACAGTATTCTTCCCAATCTGCAATTATAACAGGAATTTTTTCTAATTATGGAAAATACTCTGGCCATTATTAAAGAAATATTTTGTAAATTTTAACTTCTTTTTTTAATGATGGAACAAAATCAAAGGAAGAAAATCTATTTGAGTCCTCAAAATTTTTGGGTTCCCAAGCGTTCTTCATAAATTTTCAAAAATCTGTGAAATTTTCAACGAATATATGGTACCACAGACATCCTGAACAATCCAACTTTTTTTGAAAAAATAAAAAAATATATCATAAATCTGAAAAAAAAACAAACTTCGAAAATATTTACAAAATTTGAAAACATTCGACAAACCGTTTAAGCCGTTTAAGATCCAAAAAAAAAATTTTTTTTTTCAAAAATCCGTTCGCCAAAAATAAAACTGGTATCGAAATTCGGACGGAAAATGTTCAATTTGATTAAAAGAAAAATTTCGATTATCAGGAGTTAGAGAAATTTCACGTCAGACAGGGGAATATCTCGGAATGTTTTACACCTCATTAGGCAACAATGTGTTGTTGCCAGGAGTCTCCAGAGTGAAGGGAATAAAGGGGGTGGTGGGTTGGTGAATTATATCGGGCATGAGACGCGCCGAGTCAAGACAAATGGGCCAAAACCGGAGGTAATTGTGGGGCTTTTATTAGCTCTGGTTTTCGGGTTTAGGCAAGTAGAATCATCCGAGGAAAGGAGCAACAGCCCGTGCTACTTCGCCGCTTCATGCTGAGACAGCATCACGGTAAAATTTTGGGAATGGGCTGTACTGCATCTACGCAGAGACAACCCCTTCTCTCGTAATTGCTTCGGTGACAGTAATCCCTGAATTCGAGATTTTAGTCTCATAAACACAGTTCGAATGAAATTCCACAATTTTTTTACAATGTCAATTGTTCACAAATTAATGAAACTTTTGAAGGTCCCATTTTCATTTTCCTCTTAACTCTCCAAATCCTTGAATATTTTTTGAATTATCGACTGAATGAAACAACGAAAAATCCCAAGCTTCATTCACTTAGACGTATAACACGAAGGGAACGGGGCAGTTGCTTATGGGATTGTATGAGGCTGTATGGGGTAGCGATCGAGAGGCGACGCACGTGTATCGCCGAGCGCCGCTCCAAAAGGAGACGAAAGGAGGTTATGATATATTTGTAATCATGTTACCCTATACGTGACCTTCTGTTACAACTGCCTCACATAACAAACTGCTTCTTTGTTTTATCGGTCTTCCTTCGCATTTCCCAAAGCCTTCGACATCAATAAAAAATAATTCACCCCTTATTCCATACGTTTCTCAAGTGACAAATTGTTTTAAAAAAATCTAGAATTTTTATCCCACCTTGTTACAATTTGTTAAATAACAAAAATTCGTCCGGCGTTTCCGATTTTGCAAATTATAAATCAATTAATTAAACAAAAACTTCACAATTCCAAAAATTGCAATGAATTGATATTTAAAATTTCTATATTTTTTTTTCTCCTGTAATATAAGTTGTACTCTAAAAAGATTTTCTAAAAAGATATGGTAGTTAATAACCTGAAGTTTAATAAGGTTCGTCCAATATTCATGAGCTTATGAAGTACTTGAAAACATTGAATCAACATGAAGATCACATTGAAATGAAAATATCGCATTTTATCGGAGTTTTTAACGAGCCACCAAAGTCCTCATCTTTCGCTTTTCGAAATTGCATCGTAATTCGAGAAATGGCTTTGAGGGGCCGTTTCTGCGGAGTGGGAGATAGTCCGAGTATTTTCACGCGAGCAATTCCAAGGGTACCCAGTTACGTTAGCATATTATTACTACCCGTAGACCCAGGACAGTTTATTTCATGCTCATTTCAGAATTTACTGTCTTCCCAGTCCCTCGGAATATACCCGCCCCCTTTAGCCCCCCCCCCCCTCCCACCGCCCCTTATTCGCACTAAGAACTCGACCGCTACGACACTCACCCCTAAATCAAGCTAGATTTGTTTGTGCAGATGCTGCGTGCGGTTTTATCGCCACAAAAAAAATTCAAGAAAATTACATTTTTTTTTGACTGTCTAACGAAAATGATATAAAACTTCTTATATCAATGGGGAATATTTTCATGCAAGGAGATTTTGTGCAAGATTTTGTCGATATTCCCTGAAATTATCACAATTTTTAGACGTTTTCAAATTAGGAATTTTTTTTTAAATTTTGTAATTTAAGAATTTTCTAAAACTTTTTGCACTCTCTGACATATATAACAATTAGATCAGATATTGCAGTATGTTCTGATGCAAGATATAATTAGCCTAGAATAATCCATTCAATAAATATTTTTTCAATCATACCTAACAATCATGTCCGCCCCAAGTCGGGGATTTCTACTAGAAAAGCTCAAGGTCAAGTAGATATTTCCTTCCCTGATCAGACACTGTTTATCTCGCGATTTTTTTTAGTTTCATGGGGGTTAAGAGCCAACTTTCATCCCCATTTCAGCACGCAATACGTCACAGTCAGCGGCCGTTGGTGGTAATTAAAGAGAGCACAGGAGGCAGCATGACGCCTCAGAGGTAAGGGCTCGAAATGTGTGGAGAAAAAGGGGTGGTGGGTGGAACGGCGGTTGCAAAATGCGGAATGGTAGCACTGGGTATAAGGGATGTGTTTTACCCGGAGGGGGGGGGGATACTTACGGCATCCCTACGCGGCACATATTTTCATATAACAAAACCATCTGCGTGCCGGGCATAACAAATTTTCACTGATTTATAGGTTAGTGGAAAGGCAAGACCAGAGTGCTTTTCGGTGGTGTAAAATATATGCCTAAATAAGGGACTACTGGGATAACGAAAAATTTAGAAACATGGCCGAATGCCTTCTTATGCATGCTAGGGTGGAATTTGTTGGAGTCATGATAATTCGGAGACAATAACGAAAATTGAGAAATAGCAAAACGAAAATTGGATTTGAAAAATATGTCATTTCACATAGTTCGAACAATTTGGAAATTAAGATGAATATTTTGGAAAATTTAGGAAAATCCTGGAAAATTAAATGAAAATTCTGGAAAATTTAGGGAGTCTAAAAATTCTCAAATTTTAAAAATACATTAACAACTCTGAAAACACAGGCATTTGAGATATTTTATAGCGTTGTGAGAAGACAAGAGCAGAGTGCTTTCAGTGGTGTAAAATAAATGCTGAAATAAAGGAATGGTGGGTGCCCAAAAAAATTTGGAAACATGGCTGGGATGGTTTTTTTGTGTGGATTCTTGGCGCTCTCGGAGGAGGGGCCATTGGTGTATATTTATAAAAAATTCAGGCGGAATTTATCTTAGGGGTTGGTGCAGAGACCAGAAAGGGTTGCGCAAAGCGGAGAATCGGTATGAGGGATTTAAAAATGAAAAGTGTCATAAGCTATTACAAAATTTGGAAATTCAATAATGTTGAACCTTTTGAAAATTTCATCAAGTCAAAAATAAATTCGAATCGCAGAAAAATCAAAAGATTTTGATAAAATTGGGGAAACTAAAAAAATGAAAACACGGAGAAAAATCTATTCTTGAAAATGCAAATCTTTGAAAAATTTCTGACGGTTCAAAAATGGATTTTCAAAAATGAGAAAACATAAATTTTAACAAAATTTAAGTTCGAGAAATTAGAAAGAAGAATTCACATTTCAGCAAAATTCAAAATTCCAAAAATTTTAGAAACTCCAAAAATAGATGTTTTCAATTATTTCCTACAAATTATTGACAATCTTACTAATGCAATTGATGCATAGTTCATAAAAAATTCAGCCGGAATTTACATGGGTTTTGAGGGGCGCGGGGGGTTAGACCCTAAAGGGTTGGGGATAGGTCGAGCAAGAAGGAAGTGGACCACCCAAATGGATCGATAACGTCATAGTGACAAAATGAGGCGTGGGGGTTTCAAAGGTATACTAATTCTTCCGATTGACGCTTTTTTTCTGACAATTTAACAATTATCGTACAATTAATTTAATAATCGTAAAAAAATATTTTACAATAACTTTTAAAAAAATCAATTTACTCGAAATTCCTCTTTTCTCCAAAGTCCATTCAGTCTCTCCGTGGATCAGTCTTTTGAATATATATAATCGTACCGTTAGAGAGCTCCTTAAAAATAAATTTAAAAAATTCAAAACCTTCAAAAGCTTTCAAAAATTTTAATTTTTCAGAAACCTCAAAAATTTTGAAAAATTTTTCCAAAATTTTTTAAAAACCCAACAATTGCAAAAACTTCGAAAACTTTTTAAATTTCGAAAAAAAAATGAGTTTTTTTTTAACTTCCCTCAATTTTTCCACATCTCCAAAAAAATCAATTTTCTTAAAATCGCTTTTAAGCCCATCGCCTTTAGTCTCCCTGAGTAGTCAAGGCTCTTAAATATATGATCGTAACATCAGGGAGCTCCTTGGGGCATCTGAGGGGCTGTGTCCTGAGGCACTCACCGGTCAGCCGTTAAATATTTTATCAGAATTCGATTGGTTTAAGTAAGGCGCCCGCCACCCCCCCCCCCCCCCCCCCCCCACCGCCCACCTCCCACTCCCGACCCCCGGAAAAAATACTGGAAATGCTGGAAGACTGTTAGTCTGGAGTGAGGCGAATTCCCCGGAGCCAGAGATGTCCTGGAGTGACGGCCAACTGGGCAGCTGTCCCAGTCACAGAACAGTATTTTTTTTTGCACAGCGAGGAACAGTTTTTTTGTCGAACGTAAAGGAAGAGAAAAGCACCCACGACATCAGTCCACTTTAGAATACCTCCCCTTTGGTCACATCGGCGTCCCCAAAAAACTGACGTTAGGACTGAAAATCAAGCCAATCGCGAAATAAGGGACCATTGAAGGTACATAGGCCGCGTTATACTTCTTACGTCATCAAACCAAAGAAAAGAGGAGAGTGTGTTATAAATACTACTAGTGGGATAAAAGTGTGTGTCCCCATTGGGAACACAAAGAAAACTTCCCGATTTGTAATTTCTGTTTGCCATTCCTAGATTTTCAGATACGTCAATTAAATGTTTCAATCCCATTTATCAAGCAGATAATTATGAATATTTGACTAGCCGCATAGTCAACGTGAGGACGAGACTTATGCGCGTTACTGGAGTGGGAGTGAGACGCCAATAGGAGTGCGAACGCTTGAGGGTTAAACCCGTCATACCTCCTTAATTATGACAAATATGAAAAAAAGTGATAAAAAATTAAATATGTATTTCCACTTACTGACTAAATTCTGCTTAATACTTTTTATCGTATCTCTTACCGTTTTTGAAATAGAGCGTTGTAAACAATTCAATTGTTAATAACAAAAAAACAGTTCGGTCAATTTAAACCAAAAACTAATCCGATCTAAGTTCCTTGAAGACGCTCCGAATAAGACCTCGATGACCCTGATCGTTCAATCCGTTCGTAAGAAATCGTTAACCAAAAATCCGATTTCACACATACGAGCATACACACACACACACAAACATTGACTCGGAATTTGATGGGAAGTATTTTGGTATACTTAAAACACCAGTTACAACGTCAAAAAAAATTGATTTCGGGGTCAGGTCAATAACTTCCCGAAAATCGTAAAGTTAATAATTGCGGAAAATTGCAGCTACTATTTCCAAAATCTTTGATGCTACAAATTTTGTTAAACATTTCAAAAATGAAAAAAAGCTCGAATTTTAAATTTTCTACAACAATATTCAAAAGAATTTCAAAATAGTTAAAAATTTGTAAAAATTGGAAAAAAAAATTCAAAAAATACATAATTTTTTTCAAATTTGAAAAATGTGAGAAACTTTAAAAATGTAAAAATTTCAAAAAAGTTAACAATTTTCAAATCTAGAAGAATTAGAAAAAAGTTAAAATTGTCAAGAAATTTCCATAAATTTCTATTTTCATCCAGCCTCAGAAATATCCAAAATTCCCATTTTCAGTTCCACTTTATAAAAATTCCCAAAATATCGAAAATCTTGAAAATTTAAAAATGAGTTCACTATAGAATTTCTCCCCTTTGGTCAGATCAGTGTCCCCAAAAGGGAAAGGACATCACTAGCGAAAATAAAGCCAATCATAAGTGTCGTTAAGGGATGATTTCATCCCTCTACAGTACGACTCAAGTGTGTCCACTTCTGCCCTCGTTAAATCAGACAAAAAAAATATTGTCCCCGAACACTCGAAGCCTACAACTTTTAATTTTTATTTTTCCGTCCACTCTTGGGGTTTGACATGAGGAATCAATTGGAAGGTTGGATCTATTTTAAGAGTCAACGATAGAAAAACTTCCTCCCTCCAACATTTACATACTTTTATGTTTCATTATTCTCTCTTTTTTTTTTTATTAAAGCACCAAATCTAATTATTCTCTCTATCACAAACGATTTTTTTTCAAGGGCAAACAAGAAAATCTATTACTCAATATTTCCTACTTTATAATACCTTCAAATTTTTCAAGCACGTGAAAAGTTTGAAAAAATTAGAGAATTTCAAAAATCCCAAAAATTCGGAAATCCCAAAAATGATAAGCCCCAAAAATTTGTGAACTGAATTTCAAAAACTCGAACAATCTCAAAAATATCCAGAAGATTTTTCTAAACAATTTTAACTGATGAACAGCGAGCCAACAGAGCACCCAGTCTTACCTCGAATCTAACTCACCCCCAGTTCGCCGAGCGCCCAAGGGGTGAAATGTTTTCTTCTGGCCATGGTTACTCACTTAGAGCCCTTAGCTCGTACATCAGCCACGGGTTAGCGCGCATTGGTGAAAATAGGATAAAGACGCAAAGAAGGAAGTGGCAAGAGGCAAAAGTGTCGTGCGTATAGCACGTGGTGCCAACGGAGCTGCATTAGATCGCATATTACCCACGCGTCAGAGAGCCCTAAATTATCCGGCTTGAGCGCCCCCGCCATTCCAGCCCAAGTAAATTGTTGGACGCTGTTTTCCATGAATACATCATGAACAGAAAAACACTTTTGAATTTTCTTTTCATTTTTCAATCTTCAATCACTCCAAAAAATAAACCATCATCCATTGAACTAGTCTCATTTTGACGTATAGTCTTTTTCTGACCTAGGGTTATTTTCGTTGCAACGGCAGACAGTGACTAATTCATCCCGGCCTAAATCAATGCTTGAACCTGTTCAAGTCCATTGGGGCCCTCCAATGTGATCAGATTATGCAAAATAGTTATAATAAATTCAATCATCAGTTACCAAATTTGTCGGTCTCGCCGGACTATTTGCGAGCATACAAAAACTTTGATGTCCATGCTCAAGCAAATTCCTTTCCTTGCTATGTAAGGCGCACATTGGGTTTTAGATATTTTTTTAAAGGGTGTTTGAAGGTCGAGCTTGGAAGGTCTACCCACTCACTCAACCACCCACCCACCAACTCATCCACCCACCCACCAACTCACTCATCCACCCACCCGCCCGTCAACTCATACACCCACCCAACCTCCCAACCCACCCACCCACCCCCCCCGCCCACCCACCCCCCGCCCACCCACCCCCCTCCCACCCACCCTCCTCCCACCCACCCAACCCCCCCGCCACCCACCCAACCTCCCAACCCACCCACCCAAGACACCCACCCACCCGCCCAAGCCACCCGCCCAAGCCACCCACCCACTCACCCAAGGCAGCCACCCACCCACCCATAAATATGCTCATCTCCACTATGCCAACTAACACATCGATCATACCATTGGTCATATCGTCAGCAGATATCCAATCGTTGGAGTATGCAACGAAAAGACGTTGCATACTCCGTCTGCGCCTTAAAAAGCCCTCCAATCCTCCAAATGGAGATGCTAATCTAGCATTACAATCAGATCCCGCCGGGATTCCAAGGTCATTCAAACTTTGGTCTTTCCGTTGAGTCAAATAGTTTCTTTCTATGCTGCTCAGCTTCCGGCACTCATATCCGTCAAGAATCGACAAGGATCCATCTCCAAACACTCCCATACTTCACAAATGCCTCATGATGATTCCAATTTCAATCTCCCAGCATCCGCCAGTTCATCCAACCGTATTGGCAACTCCGTGACAAACTGGCGATCGGAGTCCAATGGGCGGCCACTTCCGGCTGTCCCCAGAATCATGAGGATTCTCACCGCGACATTAACACCGATATTTCGAGAGTGAAGGGAATAGATTTCGATGCTTCTTCGGCGATGAACACTACAGAAATAGACGTAGATAGTGCTTGGTGGAATGGGTAAGGGAAATCCAGGGACAAGCCTAACCGCTAAGAGCTGTGATCCGGTGGTGGTTTATCTAATTGGAATTGTCAGGAGTGGGGCTGAATCCTGTGCTACTTTACGTGAAGGAGAAGAAGGTCTTGTAGATGATGCCAAAAGGAGGGGGGGGGGGGGGGACGGAACTTTGGGGGCTATCTCTTGGTGCACACTAGCACCAAGGAGGCTCTTTAGACACTAGTGACGTGACGTTGCCTAATACTCTAATCCCACGATCCTCAGTGTTTAGGACGGGTAGGGGTATAAAGACTGGATAACCTGAACTAGCCTTATCTTGAGACCTTCGGGCCATTATCTCTTGGTCAGGAGGAGCTTATGCCTAATTAATTTGTGGGATTCAATACTGCTTGTCTGGTTATTCCAAGGTGGTGCTTAAACACTGTTGAGCTTCACTTTTCCAAAATCTGCTATAGAATTGAACGCTTTTGGTCTGAAGTATTACATTGTTTGATAAGAAAATAGACTTAGATCTGCATGCAAAAAGTGTAATGACTTTGGCGCCACAGCAACTCATGCGAGGCGAGCTCTCCCATGGGATGAGGGAGAAGGAATTTTGGAAATGTGCGAGGGGGCAGAAGGACCTCACCAAGGCTCTAGCGTTTTGCTGTTCGCTCTCTCCATGCTGATACTCCGAAGCGGACAGACGGAAAAATTATACAGGAGTAAAATCACGTGGTATATTTTCGGATCAAATTGCGGGGATAATAAAGCAATTTGAGCCCCAAATTGAAAAATACTGAAATTCTGAAATTCATTATCAATATTTCTTACACGTTTCTATAAGCTACTTTGCTTACTAAAAAGATTGTCTCACAGTCCACTCCACAAATGTACTCAAGGATTACCGTCTAATTACTCCCTACGGCCCTTGGAGCCTTTCAAGAGGGTAGACAACCCCCTAGAATCATCCAAAAGCCGAGAGCAAGATCGATCCACTCATTTCTCAAAGTTGGTGAAAAAAAGCCTCGTGGTCGGTAAATAAAAGTGATAATGTCTTGAGCCAACGGTTGCGATTTAACTTACGATTTTGGATGATCCCGTATAGCCAACCCTCTATTTCACCCTTCATTGTATGAGTGTAAGTGAGACGAGAGCGACTGGTCTAAAACTCAAGATATTCCAGAGGGTTTTCTTGAAGGGTAGCACCACGAGTGCTGAACAAGGACAGATGATTGAAAGTTGGGGGGGGGGGGAGGGGGATGGGGAGAGGTTTAAGGTTTAAGGGTGAAAGCTCCTCGGGGTTTTCGAATCCTGAAGTAGAGTCTAAACTAAGCGCTGACGCTGATCCTTCCCTACTGCTGCCAGACAACTGATGAAATCTTCGATCTCGGTTCTATCTAATTCCTGATCTAGTCGGTGCGGTTTTAGCGGAGTAGCCTTTTTTTTCCTCATTCACTTCATTGAAAGTCTCTAATTAATGGGACCATAGGCGTCCTTCAGTATCATGAGGGGAGGAAAAAAAGTACTCGAGGGTGGAAAGTGCGGTTGAAGGGTCATCAATTACGTCGCCTCGTTCGACAAAATTTGGTGACATTATTTCAATTCCTAGGGTTAGGAGGGATTAGTACTCCTTAGCTTATCGGACCAGCATCCACTGTTAGAGCTGGGGAGCCCAGATGGCGCCCCGTTACGAGCTTCAGTATCGTTTCTTTTCGCGTATTTCAAAAAACAAGTTACCTTCATGAGACACATTAAGATGCTACGTGACGGCCACAGGATCCTACAGTCATATCTTCGCCATACGACAATGGATCATACTTGACCCCATCATGAAACAGTAACACGATGCTGTAACCACATATCGGATCCTCTTTTCCACATTACTCACGCCGAATGATATTACTAGGTTCTAATGCTTAATTAACTCCCATTACTCTCTTATTTTTCCTTCATTCCTTCGATCACTTCATCAAAGCTGAAATAATCATTCTCCAGCCTTCCTCATCAGAAATTTTCCCATCGAATCCTGAACCAACATCCCCCGTCACCCAACCCATGTTAAATCCTCGGTTAAAAAAAAAAAAGGTAAATCCAATCGATAGTCCAAGCAAATTGAAAATCAGGTACCGGTGGGGAGGGGGGGGGGGGTGGCAGAGAGGAAGGAGGACTCGTGTACAAAATCGGTATTCCACGGGAGAAAAGGGAAATGTGAGGGGGTGGGGAGGTTTGGTGATGGTGGTAGATGCATCAGGGGGTGGCCCAGGACCTGTGCCCGGCCGTCGACCACCTTTTCTTGCCTCTGGTCCACCACCCCCTCGGTGCCCCCCCTCCTCCCCCTCCGTGCCCCCCCCCCTTTATTCGCCAAGCGCATACTCACCGGGGTCCAAGGAAAAAGCTAGGTATGATATAGGTATGCAGGCTTGGCAGGGGGTTCAAAAGGTGGCCAATACATGGCCCCCACCTGCTCCAACAATTTTCCTAACAACTGGTGGCGCGCAACCAAGTCCATCCCCCATACCACCCACAAGCATTGCGCAGTACCCGCCCCTCCATTCACTACGTCATTCCCCAATAGCGCCTGTCACAACTACGCGCACTCGCACCAACTGCCCCACTCCTCTGCCCCAAGACACACTTCCCCTTACCCCTCAGCACAACCCCTCCAGCCACAACATCCTACCATCTACTCCTATTCCACCCCTTCCCCACTCCAACGTGGAAAACTTTTACCCCCGAATGAATTCTCCCCTTCAACATAGCACACAGTAGCTCCCGAGCAATCCTACGACACGCGCGTGCCTTTTTTTCCCCCTGTTTGTGTGGCGGCGGGTGACGTTTTAGTTTTAACATATTCACATGGATTGAAATGCAATTAAAAGCCAGATGATTTGGACAGGACAATAGGTATTGCTAACAGTTTTTTTTTTTACTTTTTTCCCCTTTCTTTTTGGATAGAATAACAGAAAAAATTATTTCTTGTGCTGAGATGGAAGAACACGAAGACATTAGACAAAATAATGGTGATGTCAACGCGCGAGTGGATAAAAAGAGTGAATTGAAGTTTTGAAAAGACGAATAAAAATACCCAAAATACACAAATAACTCAAACAAAAATTGGTGTTCTCACCTGGGAATTTTTGTTGTTCCAGGGTGGAACTGACCAGCGTGCCGGGCGGCCAGAATGCAATGGCACATCTCAAAAAACGGAAACTCGAGGCCGAGTCAATGCCAAAAACAATGCAGCATACATCACCGTTGAATGGTAAAAAACAGCTGAGTAATTCACAAGATATGGAATTGTCGGATGCTGCATTGAAGAGAAGGAGAAAAAGTGTGCGCGATGATGATATGAGTATAAGGAAGCAATCGGACAGTGATAAAACAATGCTACCGCAGAAAAAACGTGTATTTGCTTCGAGTAATTGTGGCAGCCCAGCACGTAAGGCAATTAAAAATTCGGAAGAGCCGGAGGATGATGAGACCTTAATCCGCGAAACTGAAGCAGCATTGAAGAGTTTGTCTGGTAGTTGGCCAGGCCCAAGTGGTGGATTATATCAACGAGGTGGATCTGATGAGGATCGTTACGAGTCCAACTTCGAGAACCTTTTCGAGGAGAAGAAGGACGTGCCAAAGCTGTCACCCTGCTCAGTATCAACATCATCAACGATAAGTAACGAAGCAGGCTGTTCCCTGAAAGACGTCATAACCTTTCGTGGCCAGGACAGAAGATCCTTCCAGCAGATGAGACCGCAGCAGCTAAAAACCAAGAAGGACATGGATACAATGAAAATGGATACCGATTGCCAGGTACAAAATCTCAAAAGCAGGAACCCCAAGGATCGACTAGAACGACTGCCCAATGAAAAGTACTCCCGATACGACCCTCCCGATTTCAATGAACTCGTCGATGATTCATCGAACGAACTGGAGATCGACATGTCCGATCCTCTCGCAGATAAGGAGGAAGATCGAGACAACCGATCGGACGACAAGACCAAAGAGAGAAAGGGAAAGCCATCATCGCCATCCGGTAGACATTTGTTCACACCTACCTCAGGCAGCTATCCTTCATCCGCCTTCAGACCACCGAACACCGATCACACAAAAACCTGCAGGACACCATCAGCAGCAACATCAAGCCCACCAATTGGTCCCTACCCAGCGTCTGCCACATTCGTTGGTTTTCCCACACCAATCCCTGGCCCGGTGATGCCAGTCCCACAGCCAGTGATACCGCCCTCGAATGAGGAGAAGAACACTTCGGTATCGCTGCTGCAGTTGAAATCACCAAAAGAGGAGCAGAGCCAAACAACCGCAAAATTATCACCATCAAAACCACCAGCAACGGGATTACCACCACCTGCTAGTCCAGATATTAACACTTCCAAACAGTATACGATTCTTCAACCAGCTGGTCTCGGATCAAGAGCAGCTAGTGCCATCCAAGATATTAACAGAGAAGGTGTTGTAAGTGTTACTGCTGTCAGTAGCTCCAGCGGTAATAGCAGTGCTACAAGCAGTTTTGCTAGTACGAAGAATGTTGGTACTGGCGTAATCAACGGATGCACAGCCACTTGCGTTACAACGAATACAACGACAACAACAACAACTGCTGTTGGTGATATATCTACTACGACTGGAGGTCAAGAAGCAATGAAGATTCAGGAGAGGAGCTTCGATGGGAATCGGCCGGCAATGTCTATGTCACCGTCCAGCATTGGCAGAGGTGATTTATTATCTTAAATTCAGTAGTGGAGTTGTCAAAGTAGGTAAATAACTAAAGATCTGGAGAAGATAGCTGCATCATCATTCAGACTTCTTTGGTGAAGGACAGTAAGAGCTCTGAACTTGTTACGATATCAATTTCACTAGCTTGGCTTTTGAAATATTTGACGGAAACTTACGGTAGATTCACCCCATTTGATTTCGATGCTGAATTGTGTTGTATTGGAAAGTCTTTAGCAACTTAGGGGTCACGTGGGTCTTTGCCCATATATAGGTATATCCAGTGTTTGGATATGATTGCGACTAACGTTTCGATGGAATAATAGGTATGGTCTACATTTAACTTAGCTAATAATTTACAGAAGATCCAAGTCGAGAGTAGAGTGGGGCATAATGGAACAGGTTGTCAAACTGGGACCCGGTGCCCTATGGGACACTCCTTCCCTAGTAGTCCTATGTTGTTGCATCGTTCAATATGTAATCCATCGCTATCGAGATTCTGCGTTACAATGAAAAAGACTGAGAATTAAAAATGGACTGAGAAAACGTAAAAATGATGAAATCATCGGTTTTTCGAATAATGCAAGCAGTGCAGGCGTATTGTGTCTTTAAGTGGGAGACCCGGGTTCGAATCCTGGCTGACACGACCCGAGGATTTTTCTTTTTCAAATTGAGTTTAATATAATTTAAATGGATGTCTAATGGATACTGGAACTGAGAAAGTAAAAAGTTTCCACAAGTCCGGTAGTTTAGGTGGATCAGGGCCCGGCGCGCAACTGCGAGACCCGGGTTCGAATGTTAATTTCGAAAAGGACAGATTTAGTATATCTTAGGGAGGAGCAAATATGAAACAGTGCAGGGGAACAAAACCAAATCTAATGATCTGAAGGGCTTAAAACTTTATCAACCGCAGCGAATTGCGAAAATAATTAGTTTAAAAAAAAAAGTTAGCCCCCGAAAAATATGTCACTAATTTCACATGTGAGTGAGACGAGGGAGTTACTTACAGGGACCTTCCTCCTGTCCTGGACCTTTCCTGCAAATGCTTGTATAAAGTCAGAATGGGGGAGAAAAGCAGTTTGGAAAATCAATAATTACGAGAAGCTAAAGGAGGGTTGAAAGCGATGACTCAAATGGGTAAAATCAAGGCTCTCTTATCTCGTGGGGTCTCTCGAACCGGCGGCCAATCTAGAACCCTTTCATGCAGTTTAATAAATAGCGAGTGGGATTCGGTGGAAAAAAAGAAGCAGAGTTAGTGTTTCTTGTCCGGTCTTTCATTTTGACCATCATAAAGCATTCACATTTTGCATTCAGAAAGTTTTGGAGTTACACAATGCAGAATGTTTTTTTTCTTCATTCAGATGATGACGAAGTGAATCAAAATTTTTTGTGTCACATTTTCGGGGGCAGAATAAGAGATACTAGTGGGATAAAAGTGTGTGTCCCCGTTGGAAACACAAAGAAAACTTCCCGATTTGTAATTTCTGTTTGCCATTTCTAGATTTTCCGATACGTCAATTAAATGTTTCAATCCCATTTATCAAGCAGATCATTATGAATATTTGACTAGCCGCATAGTCAGCGTGAGGACGAGAATTAGGCGCTTTACTGGAGTGGGAGAGATACGCCAATAGGGGTGCGAACGCTCGAGGGTTAAACCCGTCATACCTCCTTAATTATGGCAAATATGGAAAAAAGTGATAAAAAATTAAATGTGTATTTCCACTTACTGAGCGAATTCTGCTTAATACTTTTTGCCGTATCTCTTACCGTTTTTGAAATAGAGTGTTGTAAACAATTCAATTGTTAATAACAAAAAAACAGCTCGGTTAATTTTAAACCAAAAAATAATCCGATCTAAGCTCCTTGAAGACGCTCCGAATAAGACCTCGACGACCCCGATCGTTCAATCCGTTCGTAAGAAATCGTTAACCAAAAATCCGATTCCACACATACAAACACACACACACACACACAGACGTTTACTCGGAATTTGATGGGAAGCATTTTGGTATACTTAAAACACCAGTTACAAAGTCAAAAAAAAATTTGATTTCGGGGTCAATACAATAACTTTCCGAAAAATCGGGAAGTTAATTAATAATTTGCTTCGCTGAAGAACTTCTGAAAAATCTATATATATAATATACCGTAATAATACATATTATTTTCGAATATAATAGAATATGTGATATAATATAATCTAGACCGTATATCGTGATATAGGGGAGGATGGGGCATAATGGGGCATAAGTGCAGTATAGAGTGGATCGGATACCATTAGCTACCACGTCCCAGTTCTGGGACGTGTCCCATTTTCCCCGACATACATCTATTCGTAATGCCCATTCTGAAAAAGAGCGATCATATCCAAGTCGTACTTGCGTCAAATTATTGGGGAGAATTTAGCGGCACTAGGGGTGGGGTAAAGTGCATACCTCAGTATTAAAGGTAGGTTTTGACGCGACATGAAATTTGGGGGTGATACGGGCGTCATACGTATAAGCCACAGCTGTCAGCGGATGGAAACGTGACTAGCATAGCAGGGTGGCTTTCTGTCCCTTCTTGGTGGGGCGGGGGTGGGATGAGAGCCGGGCCTTATTACTACCCTGAAAATTCACCCATCAGTGCCTTCATTATCCCCTTAACATCAACGTTGCTTTAGGTATGTGGCGGAGGGTTGACAGTTTATTTTTTTTCTGATTTGTTGTTGTTGGAAAATTGGGCAAAATTTATTTCTTTTTTGAATTTGGAAAGCTCTTAGACCAGTAAACAAAAATTGCCAAGTAAAATGGCAATAATTCTAGGAAGAAAGTTCAAATTACCGGGGAAATCTAGAGGCGTGAGCGTAACCGCTGGATTAGCGTGCCGACCCGCTTAACCGATGTTGTTCTTTCCCCGACAAAAATCTCTGAAATAAAAAAAATTGCTCAAAGCTTCGATTCTTTCTTACATGATTGCGTGTACAAGAACCCCCTCGACCCGATATCTTTTACCTTTCTCTACTGGCTTGCCACCTAAAAACCAAGCGTGTTGACACGCCATAAAACTCACTATCGGGAAATCCGTTGCGGCCTTTTGTGGCGAAACCTCACTCACAAAAGAAAGGTTGTACCATTCGGATTGCTAGAAAAAAATCAACGCAAATTAGCAGATGCTTTCAGACATTTGAGCTAAATTTCCTACAGAATTTTTCCCAATTTTGGGGATTTTTGAGATTTTTGAAATTTTTGAATTTTTTGAAATTTTTGAAATTTTTAAAATGTTTGAAATTTTTGAAATTTTTGAAATTTTTGAAATTTTTGAAATTTTTGAAATTTTTGAAATTTTTGAAATTTTTGAAATTTTTGAAATTTTTGAAATTTTTGAAATTTTTGAAATTTTTGAAATTTTTGAAATTTTTGAAATTTTTGAAATTTTTGAAATTTTTGAAATTTTTGAAATTTTTGAAATTTTTGAAATTTTTGAAATTTTTGAAATTTTTGAAATTTTTGAAATTTTTGAAATTTTTGAAATTTTTGAAATTTTTGAAATTTTTGAAATTTTTGAAATTTTTAAAATTTTTAAAATTTTTGAAATTTTTGAAATTTTTGAAATTTTTAAAATTTTTGAAATTTTTGAAATTTTTGAAATTTTTGAAACATTTGAATCTTCGGTGACCAAATTGTGAAAATTAAAAAAATCGTAAAATTCCAAAAATCAACAAAAACCTGAACGTTTAAGCTTTGACTTCGGCTCCAAAGAACTTTTTCAAGAACTTCGGAAATTTCGGAAAATCCTTAATGTATTCCCGCTGTCAAAATTTTTGAAATGTTCAAAGTTTTGGTCAAATATGTCCATTCCGTGACCTCTGATTTTTTTCTAAGAAAAATTCGCAAGTTGAAATTTGCTCGCTCTCCCCTTCCCCCCCCCCCCCTCCCACCCACCCTAAATATACCTTTTAAAAAATGGAAAAATGATAATCCGGATAATGGTCCTGGTTTCCAGTTGGATATTTACGTGATACGGTTATAAATTCGCAGTTCACTCGTCCGATGAATAACACAGTACTCCCACCCCCACCCCCTCATGGTGTTTACGTACACCTCTCGGTTTCCCATGGTTGACCCTCGCATGAAATTGCGAGGTAACACAATTACACACTCGGGCAAATCCCCTCCTATACTCCACCCCTCCCTCCTCCTGCCGCAAAAAAAACAGGCACTCATCCACTCTTCAGTGCATCCCCTATTTTTTTTCAACCCTTTTTCGGTTTTCTGAGGCTTTATCTGTTCTTCTCACTTTCCCGGTAAAAGAGCAGGAGATGGTCGAAAAAAAGAAGGTCCGGCTCGTTACAAGTCTATTCAGACGTACAGGGGTGGAAAAAAGGGGGTTACGGCGCGTGCCGGTATTCATTTTGTTGACCGGAACCATTACCCTCGCTACTGGGGTTGAGTCGATCCTCCGGCTTTTTAGATGTTTTTTTTTGTGGACCTTACGGCTAATTTATTAATTCCGCGCCTCTGCTTACGCCGAAAAGCCACGATTTTTATCGGCAGATTTTTTCCGCGAAAATTTTTCCAATTCAGACATTTTAAAAATGTTGAAAATTTTGGAATTTTCCTAATTTTGAATACTTTGCCATTTTCAATTATTTTTCGTGTTCAATACAAAACTTCAACATTTCAAATATTTAAAATTTTTGTTTAAAATTCTATGATAATTTTAGAAATATTCCAAAATTGCAGAAATCTTAAAAATTTCGTTAACAATTTTGATTTTTTTCACTCATACGAGGATTTTTTTTTTCATTTTTTTATGATTTTTTAATTTTTCAATTTTCGCATTCTCAAAAATTGAAAAATTTGAAAAAATTGGAAAACATCAAAAATCAGAAAAAAATTGAAGCTTCAAAAAACTTTGGATTCCCCTATTCCGCCAAAGACTTCTTCCCCAACCTGCCCTACCTCCATTCTATTAAAAAATATCAGACATGGCACTGCCAACCCAGCATTCCCGCGTTACTGAATTAAGAAAAAGAATATTTCAAAAGATGACAGCTGAAATTAGTTAAACAAACTAAACCTCCTAACGACATCACGTATCGTAATCCAATTTGCCGCAAGGGGGGGTAGGCAGGATAAAGGGGGGAGGCGACGGTAGAATGGGGGGGGGGTGGTGGGTGGTATTGGTAAGGGATATGGATACAGCACCAAAAGAGAGGAAGCAACTAAGCAGGGATCGACTCTCTCCTACGCGAAATGACAGCCTGATGAAGTTTTGCCGTCATGGCGCGGTCTAACGTTGAGCTGAATAGAGTGGAGATATAGGGGGTGTGCAAGTGGAGCTGGGGGTGAGGTTGGGATAAGGCCTTGTGGGATTAACACACGACGAACTTTGTAAAAGTGTGCTTTGGTCGAAAAATCCCAGGAGAAGCATCTCACCAACAAAGGGTATATAGCACAGCTCCTGACTTTTTCTGGAATTCTCTCACACGTGACGAAACCATTCGGATATGAGGATTTCAGATGGGTTAAGTAGGCGGTAATCCATTGGGCAGGATCAAGGATTCGATCCTGCGGATATGAAGGAATTACCTGTTTCGCGGGACCTCTGGTGCTTCTGGTGGTCCAGCGTTCTGCCACAGAGGAGCACATTTTTTTTAATTGTTTTATTTTGATTTAACGTCGCTATATTTATGCTCTCCATCTAAGTGCTAATCAGCGACGGAGGTGTGCGAGATGTTTGTAAACAAAGTACTTATAAATAAATTACATTGGTGGTCGTATCAATCAGCACGGCTGGGATTTGAAGTCAGGACCTTTGAGTTACGAATCCGTCGCCTTAACCAATCGAGCCATCGTAGGCCTCATAGAGAACCATAGCTCCTGCCTTTTTGCGGAATGGTAGAATCTTAGAATGGCACAGGATTCGAGAAACGTATTTCCAACTCTTTTGGGAAACACTTTAGTTGACGTTCCTTCCGAATTTCCAGCTGCTATCATCCTCAATTACGTTCAGTAACCATTTTGCAGCCCTCCTAGAGTCCCTACACTGAGACAACGATTTGGTTGTATCTACCTGACGGATCCGGTTGAAGGTTTTTTTCCGATTAGGTTCACATAACCGTACATTCATTAATAGCTAGAGCTAATGGCGGTACCCTCAACTGCTAGTTGATTTTGACACCATTTGGTTGTACTGAATTTTTCAGTTGACGCAAACCGGCACCCAATTAATACAACCGAGCGTTTGGTAATAGTTGCCGAATGGAGGCTAATTCAACGCGTTACTCACGAATGCAGGCATAATGAACAATAGACAGGTTACATCAACGAGCGATTTGGTAATTATTACCAAAGGCTCCAGTTGGCTCAACCTTAACCTCTCAACCAAGCCATTCCGTAACTATCACCGGCCCATTCAATTGTTCTTATTTAACCGCGCTACGAGGTAACAGTTACCAAGACTGTGTAGTATTAACCAAATCGTTCTCTCAGTGTAGTGTTTTTTTGAAAGTTGCGCCGTCTATCTCAGGTCTATTCCGTCCGTCATAAATGATTTCTAATTGCCGAATAGGGGAAGAGGAAGTAATTTCGCTGAACCATCGCTTTATCAAGAAACGTTCAGAATTTCCGTAGTGATTCGCCCGTTCGGTTTTTCTATCTCCCGTTGACCCAAAACCATTTCATATAAATATTTTCAAATAATATATATATGTATATTTTCTGGTTTCTGTCATATTCACATATGTCCATCAAAAACTCGTTCTAATGGCTTCATTGTCCCCTGTACTTCCAAAGCCTGCTAATATTAGATTCCGGTCTTCAAATCTATTCACGATGTAAAAATAAATATTGAAGCAGTTATGACAGCTATCCCCTGAACAGTCATATCTTTGCCGTGGTCAGTAACAGTTCCTCCCTTCATTCCCAAGCGATACTCTGTAATCAATACTCACTTGCTATTCGCAACCCACCCCAAACGCTCTTTTACCTTTTCCCTATTATGTTACCACCCACGACAGCTTCTCGGCATGGAAAAGACATTGAATACGGTGAAAATAGAATATAAAGAATTTATTCCGATTGTATCACTTCGTATCAAAGAAAAAAAATTATTTCTCGTTTTGATTTTATTTCTGTTCTTCTTTTTCTGTTAATTGTTCATTAACTATTCTGAGTTATACATTTTTTTATGTAAATATTGCAAGAAAATTGAGGAATTGAAAAATATCACAAGAAATGCAAAAAACGGTTGAAAATTTATGAAATGCAAAAAACTTGAAAGTCAAAATTGAAACTTGAAACCAAAAATATCCAACATTATAAGAGTTCTTGAAATTTGAACAACTTTGGATAATTGAAAAATGTTGGAGTGAATCATAACCACCCAATGGCACACACACACACACACACACACACACACACACGCGCATACATGCCCACACACACATACACGCTCACACACACGCATACATGCCCTCACACACACCCACACCCACACACATACCCACACACCCACCCACATACCCACATACCCACACACACACACACACACACATACAGGAATTTCTGGAGGTTTACCCTGTGTTTAGAAATACGATAGCCTAAATGGCGAACTTCGGTCCCAGCCGCATGGATGGGTGTCCAGTAGGCCCTCTGAAGGAATGCTCAGACCGCAGCTACCCGGAGCGTACAAATCAGCAGGACGGAGATAAAAAAAAACAAAAATAACACACATATACATACATGCATAAAAACATGCATCCATCCAAAATTTTTCTTCTAATTTTCGGAATCATTGCAACAAATTTTCATATCAAACCGGTAGGACGGGGATGCACAATAAAAAAATGGTAAAATTGGTTGGCGCCAGGATTGCATGGAAGATTGCTCACCGGCTCGTGTGATTTGTGTTACAGAAGGCAACAAGTGCCCAACCCCAGGTTGCACTGGTCAAGGTCACGTAACTGGACTCTACTCGCACCATCGCAGGTGAGGCAAGCAATTATCGGTAATTAACTGACCCCTTTCAACGCTCAAATCCAACCCCTCTATAACTAGCTTGCAGAGGGGTTGAATTCATTTGCACACGCAGAAACACATCGATGAACTCCACCTTCGCCAATTTATTGCCCATTTATTTGCCGTAAATGACGATCGGTTTTTTAGTTGAGATTAAAGGTTTGGTCCGCAATAATCGCTAATGTTTTTTTTTTATTTTTGCTGCAGCCCAAAAAATTTCTCTGAATTTAAAATGATCTCGGCCAATCAGCGTCATATTAAATGACCATCATCTTCTATTTCAGCCTATCTGGATGTCCCAGAAAAGACAAACTTACGCCTGAGAGTGAGTACTTGATGTTTTATCTCCACAAACGTAATTATTTGCATCCATTTTTTCATCACGAGTTAAACGCTTTTAGATGATTGTTCAGTAGTTGAGGTTTTGCAAAAGAAAAAAATGAGCAAAAAATTGGTAAATCTTCAATTTATACTTTTATCTACCAAAACTAAAAAGGGTAATATTGATCAATTTGTTTATATAAAATTTTACTGTGGATAAAAAAAAATCCAAAAAATTCCACAAGATAATTTGGCATTCCGCAAAACGTGAAAAAATCGAATCAGTTCATCCGCTCGCTCAACTACTGAATAATGAAAATCTAAAAAAGAAAAAATGTTAAAACAATTGCACCGCGTGGGAGCGTATGTGCGTTAGTGTGTTCATGATTTATTTACCATTTTTTTTTCTCCTTTTTCCGACAAAATAAATTCAATGTGTCTGTGTGTTTGAAGAAACATTTATTTCTGCTTTCATTTTTCATATTTTTTTTTTCTGCGGGGTAGAGAGCTTCATTATTTTTCACTTTACTTCACCTCATCTATAATAGATTAAAAAAAAAAAGAAGACTATTCTGTTTTATTTTCAACGACCATGAAATATGCAAGAGACATAAGCCAGCGATTTTTAGTGGAAAAAATAGACAAAGTGGGAGAATTCATTTTCGCAATTTTTGGTATTGTTTAGTAGTTAATTAGGCTCACATAGAGATTGTTTTTTTCCCCCGAGAGCTTCGAGATCCCGAGACAAATTACCGAGACACTGCATGCACGCCAGAATCAATGAATAAAAAGGGGCGACTTATTTTTTGCGTAATTTTTGTTCCAAGAAAAATCTAATTAGAATGATAATTATTCATACGGAGTGGGGGGGGGGATTAAGAGAGAAGAATTCGCGGTAACATAATTATTTTTAAAATAAATTGAAGGCGCAATTAGTAACTCTTTGGTGTCCAATTAGTGACGTCACCGCAGTGACCGTCGCAAGCCGAGAAAATCCAGAAGAGATGATAGCAAATTTATCCCTTATTTTACTTTTGTACTAATCTAATTTTCACTTACTTTTATTTCTTGTATTCTCAGTTATTGTCTGTCCTTGTGATTGATAAAAAAAAACAAACTCTCTACCCGCTGGATTATATTATTCTTACTGTTATTCACATATTTATGTTAATTTTTTTCCGTGAACGTCTGTCCAAGTCTAATTAAACTACTTAATTTATCTCCTTAATTTTCTTCTCGTATTCTTCCATCATAAGTTGATTTGTCCTCGTCTATTTGTACCTCCCGCGCGTGTTGATTTTTCCAAAATTTCTAAAACCTCAAAATAGCCTAAAATCTGGCGATTAAAACTGACTCGGTAATTGTCTGGGTTCTCGACAGTTCTGGCGCTGCATGAGACAATACTGAAGTGTCCAACGCCGGGTTGTAATGGTCGGGGGCACGTAAGCTCCAATCGGAATACCCATAGAAGTTTATCGGGTTGTCCGGTAGCTGCGGCCAATAAGCAAGCGGCACGCGAGGCCCGTCACAAGGCCCAAGGTAAAAGTCCTTCGATAAATCCAACCACAGGCAACTGGACCCCTCCCCAACGTCTCCCCTCAAAATTTTGCACCATTGAATAGCCAGAGGAGCCACCAAAGCACCCAAAGCCTTCCACCTAATCTCTCAACACTCGACAAAAATATCCCTGGCTATGCAACGGCTGCCCCATCCCACCCAACCCTTTCCCTCAAACTCACAATTTTCTGATTCCCCTAGTGTCTGGGATTCCCCCCGAGTTCATAAGCACGAACCTGCTCCCAGGTTCTATGGACATCAAAGGCTACTCAATCTACTCAACACAAGCCCCCGAAACAAAGCCCGTTGTGGCATCGCCCACCTACGATTACTACAAGACACCAGGTCTTCACGTGAAGCCACCAAAAACCCCAGAAGATCAAAATCCAAATTCACGGAGTTCCTCAAAAGTCACTCCGAAATCTGAGGTATCACCACCAACAACGTGCTTCAGTGCATTATCGAGGAATACCGAGCTGCTTGTTCCCAAAACCGAGGACACCACATCGTGTCGGGTAACCTCGCCACCACCCCCACCACCCCCTCGACAAACATACGACTCCTACATGAATCAAGACTCCAACTCGTCCTCGATGTCTTCGTTAGACATGGGGTCGAGATCAATCGGCACAATCCACCATCCAACTCAGCATCCAAGTCATCATGTTCTGCCCATGCAGCCTACAGTGACTTATCCCATGACCATGGTGGAGGACACCAGAATGACACATCAGATGTCCCAGCGATCTCCGTACGAGCCCTCGATGATGGCAGCAGTAGCTACGACGAGTGAAGATATATATCACCATCGAAGTGCTGAGCATAGAGCCTATATGCATCAGACTAGCAATGGTATTGCAAGACCAGTTGTCACGTACTCCAATGATGTTGGAGCGGCAAGGGGCTATGAGAATGTCTCAAGTGCAGCGAATCACCGACCTTATGATCCGGGCACTGCTGCTGCCTACGAGCGTTACGATAGCCAGAGTTGTACACCCTTTCAAAGTCAACAAGCTCAACAGCAGCAGCAGCTGCATTCTAGAGCGAATATGTACTACCTTGGGCAGTCGGGGATGACTGCCGATGAACAGGAACGAGTCTATCAGCAGGAAGCTGCTGCAGTCCAACAGCATCAAATGGCTATGGCTGCTGCCACTGCAGTTATGATCAAATCTGAAGAAGTCAAATGTGTACAAATGCCTAAAAGTGGGCCACCAACATCACCTGGTGGCTCGGTAATGGACTTGTCGACGTCCAGTGTTACATCGACGAGTCCGCAAGCCCCACCCTATGGTTCCAATAGTCTCAGTCCTCAGTATGGTGGAGGACAAACTGTTGGCGGAAGTCCTCAGGCAGCAGCTAGTCCACATTTAACTGCAAGTCCGCAGGTACCCAGTCCTCAAGGGCAAACACTGGACCTCAGCGTTAATAGACTTCACAGGTAAGTTCATGTCAGACCCTTCTTCGACTTAACGCCAAATGATGAGAATCACCTTGCAGTATCTCAGTTTTAATGGTCTCTGCACATCAAGTGCGTTCATTAGACCACATAGATGCATAATTATTATTAATATTATGATTTCTTGATGTCCAGTGGAGCACCAAGCCCTCAGTACCCTACCCCTCACGGAGATGGACCGGTTCCGGTAGGTCCACCCTTCCCAGCACCTCGTCCTATTGAAGAACAAACCGAGCCCGTGGACTTCTCAACGGCGAACGAACCAGTGAATTTTAGTGGTGGCCCTGGCATCAGGCCAGTGGGTTTTCCACCACCAGGTGTTCATGCAGCTGCCTACAGTCGCGAAAGCACACCGGACAGTGGTGTTTCACACTATATGGATGCATACAGAGATCCAACTGGTAAGTAACTCAATTTCGGCTTTTAGCCTCCCAAATAACGTACAAATGACTGCCCGAAAAATTGTTTCTCGCTATTTGAGCTTCTCCCCTCGCCCCCCCCCCCCCCCACCCCCCTGAAAATAACCCCAAAAAACTCATAAGTAGAGAATCGAAATGAAAAAGTGATACATACACCATCTCCCCGAGGGCACTAGAGGCGCAAAAAAAATCCAACGAATGGAAACAGCACAGAACAAAGAGGGGGGGGGGGGAGGGGGGCTGGCAAAAAACGCACGAAGCCTCCCTAGGGCCTCACGAGCGCCCAGTTACAAGCGTCGAATAAAAATTCGGCTGAACGGTACACGGTCCTTGGTAATAGAGTAACCACCCTCTCACCTCTAAACCTCCCGTCCTCCACCCCCCCCCCCCCCCCCCCCCCCCCCCCCCCCCCCATCCAAAACCAGACTCATTTCGTCGGCTCTCGCCAAATACACATCCGCCACATTGAAACCATCAAACTGGTGAAGCTCGCACACCCCACTTTTCACATACGTTAACGTATTCATGTGCATATGCATTCCAAAACGCCGGAATATAATATATAACGTTAACATTTCCCCTCCATATCCAACACTGGCCCATTGTTAATTATCAATATTTCGTACGTACAAGCCATGCAAAAGTACCGTCGTACGTCCGTCTCTCCTCATTCCACCCACTCCCCCCACCTCCCACCCACCGTTCCGCTCACCCAACGTTTCTCATTCCCCTCTTGCTTTTGCAATACATTGTACCGAAATTCAACTGTCTCACTCGCCTTTTACTCGTGACTGGACGTACGCCGGGGGAGTAGTTATTGAAATTGAAACATTTCGACGTACAACGGTGAAACGTCGACGCCATTGCTGCGTTTCAACTCATACCCACACGTTTCTATTCTTGTATTCAATGAGCCAACATGATACTTGGTTCAGAAAAATATATTTGCATGAGGAAAATAGAGTTTATTTGAATGGAGATTATTCATCCTAGATGACATCGTTCTGCTGAAGATAACATTTATCTGATTGTTGATCTGATCTTACGGAAATTTTGGGGGAGTTTGGAGGTATGCTTCATCAAGATCTCTAGTATTGATTGCAGATTAGTTTGATGATCTGGGTCAGTATGAGATGAAAGGTTCAAGAGCAGAATGATCCCTGCAGGAAGAACGCTTTAGAAATTAGTCTCCTTTTAATCCATTTTTTACATCATTCTGTTATAAAACGTATGAACTGAAGGGAAGATATTTGTCAAACCTTTTCTTAAGATTTTTGAAAATTCCGAGTTTAACCGTCTGCATATTTCAGCCTGCTTCAAAATGTAACGGTCGAATACGATGTAAAGGACTCATAAATCACCCACTATCCAGTGTCATTCCTTCAAATTCAGTCGCAGTTTTCTCTCAACCATCTTTTCCGACCTAATCTCTCAAGCCTAAGTAAAAAAAGAAAATATATACAGACACAACTATCCAACCTTGCATATAGCTCAAGTGGACAACACATGGTCTCTTGTTCTCCAAACTTGCAGTCGAGGAAAATAAAAATAAAAGAGGTCGGAAACGAATTCTCACTCAAACCTGGGGTTCATCCCTTTTACCTCCCACTCTGATTTCTCTGCACCAATGAACTTCTAAATTTCCAAATCTCAACCCATTTTTTTCTTCTAGCCACACTACGTATTACCAGAAAACTGTCTTTCAAGTCAGTCTCTGAGCAATAATCGAGGGAAAGAGTCCTTTGCGTCATATTCAATCGAATCCGTATCGTGTAATCAAATCTGAATAAACATCATTCCATATCTGAAATCAACTTAATTCTCATTATCATTTTTTTTGTAGTTTGTGAACCTTGACAGTTGAGACTTTAATTTGATAATAGAATTACCCAGGTAAAATTTTAACCTGCGATGCCACTTGGTGGCAAACATATTGTATATAGCTAATGAACCATTACATGGCGTATGCTACCTTACTCATGATGAACGACCTCCCCGAACGAACCTAAATTTTCAATTACTTCGAAATCGCGAGGTAGTACAGCGGTTAATACCTGCTTATGATGTGTTGTTCCGACGATGTAGGTACCTATCCCAAGTAGATCGTTTCTTTTAATTAGCTGTAACTTTTTCTGTTATCCTGAAGTTCCTTGAACAAGGTAAATGATCAAAGTCATGAACATAGCCTGAGCCTAGTTTGGCGATTCATTTGATGAAGATTGCGAACGTCTATTACGTACTAAACGGGGAAATGGTGCAATACAAAATCGAATACAATTCAAACTTGATTGGAATAAAGATAAGGCAGGCTATAAATGCCGTACAGTATTTTACCAGATATCAGGCCGAACATGCTATTGCACAAAATGAACCAGTGGGTAGATTGTTAGATTTAAATATTTGTTAAAGAGCGATCGTTGGCCATAAAATGTTATGCAATTTGACTTGAGTATGCTCGATCATTCTGGTATTCTGCTAGCAATAACTTATAGAAAGTGCACTCGGCTCCAAACAAGAGCAAGATCTAAAGAGTCCAACACTTTTAAAAACGAGCTTATGAGCTTATCTCAAATCTACCACCCACCATGTCCACCCCAACATTTATCAAATTTCATCAATTACTTCTCGTTGTTCTCTCAGCCTACGGACCAATGAGCCCTCATCCTGGCTACGGTATGACCGGCGTCCAACCGGAATATCCCGGCAACACCTACACCCCCTACCCCACAGCTGGATACAATTGCACCGGTGCCTACCCAGGTGGACCAGTCACATCCGGCTACCAGATACCCACGGGATACAGTCCAGCACCTTGCTACAGCATGCCTCCACCTCAGCACACAATCAGTCTCGACAAATCATCTGGCAAGGATGACGGGTAAGCAATCTCCTTGAAATCAATAAATACTTATTGTTGGGTTTTGTCTTTCTACACAGAAGTAAGAAAAGGAACCAATGATTGGTTTGGTTTTTTAGTAAGTAGAGCACACTCTTTAAGAAGAAGTCAATTTATTGATTAAATTATACGATACAAATATTAAAGTGATTCAATCTTTTGAAATCTAATTCAATATTCATACCTGACTCATTAGGGTCGCGCTGAGGGAATAAACTCTACCCTAATTATAAGTATCGCAGGTAGACATTGCACTCGATTAGGACAACTAGGTGATCAAGAATTTAGAACATGAAAATTATTTCAAATATTATTGTCAACAGATTTAAACAGAACTAAAGTGAAAATATATTTGGTGAATAATGAAAGTAATGGAAGGTAACACGACTGGTACAGTAAGAATGCTCATAGGCAACTAACTAGCTGGTTTTCTATCCTAACTGACATAGACATTTTACCTGAAGAAGGTACAAAATATCTCTAGAGGTGGGAGGTACTGCAATTAACAAAAAAAAACGTCACTGAACACATCCGGTGACCATCTGCGACAGACTAAATCTTCTAATCCTACAATTAGAGAAAAACTCACGTTTTCTCAAGAACATTCAAAATACAATAATCATAAAACCCACTGAAGCTCGTAAAATTGACCTCCAAACTAAGAGAGATCTCTGCAGCATCCACTGATAAGCTAATTTAAGCATTTGCTGATAACTTCCGCTGATCTTCTCTCCTGCTTATACGTCTGGTATTTTTGTCAAAACTCGAAACTTGTGTACTATATTGGTCCCTCTATCCTCAATCTCTCATGTTACACTAAGGAATCTGGAATTTCTCTTCAACGTATCCTAAATCACTCCTTCCACCCCTGCATTCCTTAGCTACAAATAGATCGGGCAACGTAATCACTGATATAAAGACCACCTTTGTAAAGTTCGAATCAGTTTCAGTTCTAATGCCCACTCATTTCCAACTACGCCCTTGACTTCTATCATCCACCCTCTGACTAGTATCTAACATAGCCTTCTACAAGTTATAATTGTAATAAACGATACACATAGAGAACACATGAGTTGATCTGATTGATCCAAGGCTTCCAGGACTCGCCGATCCCGACTCTCTCAGAACACTTCGTCAAATACAAATTTCATTAGCTGGCCAACGAATTCATTCCAGTTGGACCATTTTCCGTTCCATCCTCTGTCTCTAAGCAGCCTCCGGAATTTACGAACTGTAGATTCAGATCAAAATTGCCGTCCATATTATATAAAGAAGAATTTGCCCTGCATACCATGTACAAAGTGTAAGAAATTTGTTCTCAGTGTCAAACAAATTTGGTACCGTGAAAAAATCCAAATTCTCAGACTCTAAGCTATTGACCGCCACGCGCCTGAATAATTATCGTCTGATGAGTGCCTCAATATTCATTAATTATATGGATTTTCCTGTGGCAAAATTCTATACATGGTTGCCTCCAACCTCGACTATACACTTGTGCATCCAATTTTGTTAATTAAAGTAATTACTCTTCGTTGGCGAAAGTGCCAACCTTATTCTAATTGACGTAAAGCTCTACGGTGGTATATAACGGTGGAATACCGGGGTTTGAAGAAGAAGATGGGTGGGAAAGGGTGGGAGGGGGCGGGGGGGGGGTAGTTGTGAATGGTATAGCTGAGGAGTTTAGTGTATATAATCAGTTGCCACCGGAGTGGATTATGGATAAGAGAATCGTTTTAACTGTTGTGTTGAGGTTACATAGAATTATTAAGACTTTTATAACCACCTTCTGCCACGGTTATGCCTAAGTTGTGAAACGTAAGTCGAGTTATCTCTTACCTGGCGCTTCCATCCGGATTTCTAAAACAGTTTACTAACTCGTTACTTCGGTACCGGTTTCTGATTTTTTTGTCTCCGACCATCTTAATTTAGACGGATCCACGCCGGACGCGGGACCTGACGTTACGCAAAGTACGAGCTACCGCATCAAAAGAAATAGCAAATAGAAGCATTACCTCCAAATTTCCGTAATTGTTTTCAGGGAAAATACTTTTGGCATGAAAGGTGGTTACCAGCATACGCCTGCGGTGGTTTAACTCCCCCCACCCGCCCCCCTAAAGTCGATATAGAAACGATACTTCAACGTTATTAATGGCCCAAGCCAATATAAACCACCTAATATACCCGAGTTTTCACGTAACCATATTACGGCTCTGTATTCCCCTTTCGACGTTTATTGGACACCCTAACCTCACTCGTCCGTTAAATCCGTTACTCAGACCCATAGAACTTTGGGATCATTTTTTTCGCCTCCCCCCCCCCCCCCCCCCGGTCGAGTTTAAGGGATAGGAATAAACAAGAGAGATGGAAAAAATATTTCTATCCACTTGTGGTGTATATAGTCTCCAGGAATGTTTCCAGACGATTCTCCAGGCTGCCTAAGAGGCCTATATATATGCCCACGTCGTGATTGCACTCAAGAAGAGGCTTCGTAGTGGATTCTCTCAAGGTGGGAGGGCAATATCGCGTGCCCACTCAAGGGTCATTGAGGGCTTCAGACGAGTCTCTATAACCTCTACCTCCACCTCTTCACTTCTCGTAAAAGTGAAACTCAAACTCTCCACAATCTAACCACGTATCTCATACTTTTTTTTTTCGGTGTAATTCGGACGATTTGTAGAGTTGTGTATGAATTTTTTTTCCGGTTATTAATGTTGTTCGCCGGATTTTGGGGAACATTGTTACGGAGAAAATTAGTCGGAGAGTTACGGATGGAGAATTTTCCGCGGCATTCCTATTCCGTGGAGTGAAGTGGGTTGAAGTGGGTGGTGGGAGGAAACATTGTCCGAAATAAGTTTCGATTTTTTTTTTAAATAGGAAAATGTGCAGTCTGATCACGCGTCTTAGATTTGTCCGAAAGGGAAGGCAAGGTTAAACTTTTACTTGGCCCATACTCTACCGCGTGTTATTCTCATCAGTTTCAGTGATTCAATTTAGTCATGCCAATATTTAGGTAAGGTTGCCCACCCAACTGAATTGAATTAAACACATTGAAACTATTTTTTTCGAACTAAAAAAAGAGAAAAAAAACAATTATTACTTGTTCGGTGTGCAGTGCACGGCGTCACTCATCAGTCTCCCTTGGCCGCGACGGAAGAGAACTCATACAGTGTCCCATGTCCTCCTGCGACGGTATTGGTCATATCTCGGGCAACTACGCTACCCACAGAAGGCAAGGCCTAATTAAAAAATCGTAAATTACCCAAACACAATTTTTTATGAAATTGATTAGATTATGTTCAATCGACGGAAAAAAAACTCTAATTGTGGAATACAAAATTCGGGTCGGGAATATTTATATTACTCAATTGAGGATATTTTTGATCCCAAATCAAGAACATTAGTATCCTCAATCGGGTCTTTTTCCGTATTCCTTCAGAATCCCCAGCACGAGTATCGCTAGCTTATTTATTTATTTTATTGGTAAAAACTATTTTGCCCATATATGTAGTCGAATCCTATGATTACACAAAGTGTCTGTAGTTCATGTGGAATGAACGCATCCTAAAATCTTTTGAATTCAGTATTTGAACCTGCCCCCTTGGGAACCTCAGAGGAACTTGTGCAACAATAATAGCTTATTACTTATTTCATTAACAAATAAGTAATTTTTAATTACTTAATTTTTAATTACTTATTTAATTGGACGACCATACCGGTATTCGATAATATTAAGTGGAAGAAGACAAGAGGAAAAATGTAATTTTTAAGAATTTACTAATTGATTTTAACGGATAAAAAAATTTATTTTGAGCAAGAGGGGCTGAATGGAAATGAGAATGATTGATTAGGGGATGAAGTGTCCAAGGTATACAGCCACAACCACAGCCACACCCACCCCGACACACCTACACTGATGCCCACGCCCACACCCACACTCACGCCCACACCCACACTTACGCCCACACCCACACTCACGCCACACACCCACACTCACGCCCACACCCACACTCACGCCCACACCCACACTCACGCCCACACCCACACGAATATACACCGCCACACCCACTCTCACACCTACGCCTACGCCCACACCCTCATTCACACTCATGCCCACGCCCACACCTTCATTCGTATTCATGCCCACGCTCACACCCACACCCTCATTCACACTCATGCCCACGCCCACACTCACACCCACGCTCACACTCACACCCACGCCCACACTCACACCCACGCCCACACCCTCATTCACGCTCACGCCCACACCCTCATTCACAATCATGCCCACGCCCACACCCACGCCCACGCCTACGCCCACACCCTCATGCACACTCATGCCCACGCCCATACCCACACCCTCATTCACACTCATGCCCACACCCACACCCACACCAATACTCCCCCCCACACCCACAATCCAATGCGAAAATAAAATATCTCGCTCCATTCCCTTAAGAGCTTTTTCCGTGTGTTATGTGTCATTGGGATGCAGTTTAAAATACTTCAATTGAATAAAATCATTCATTCTTAAAGACACTTTCCAACGCTATCGAAAATCATTGTACTAACTTTTTCCACCGACGATTTTTTTTTCAATTTTTGGCGCGGCGGTCTTATCATACAACGAACGCTTTGGGCTTTTGTATATACCGCAACAATTTCTAGGCGTTTATTGGAAATTCTACTTGACCCTTCCGTAGACGTCGGAGAATGGAAAATAAAGTTCTCATATCTATATTGATTTTCCGATTATGAAAACGACTCCCTTGGAATTTTCGCGGAACCCACCAAAATGTGGGACAAATAAAATCCGAAAAAAACAATCTTCGCCTCATTTTCAAAAATGAGATGAGAGATTATTGATGGTTTGTTCAGATTCTCATTGGATCTATTCTATCCCGCTGATCCATACTGTCTTTTTCCACTTAAATAATACAGCTTCTAATTCGATATTATTCGTTGGTAATGGGGTCCCATGTAGATATTGCTCTATTTCCCATTCCTGTCAATGTTATCTCAATAAATATTACGAAACACATTCCTTTCCCTTATAGTTGCCGAAGAAATTCGATCGGCTTTTGGACGATCATTAGTCATCTTCAATTAGTTCGAATTTCGAGCCATTACTACATCCATAATTTCCGTTTTAAGATGATGAAAAAAATTTTTTTTTTCATCAACAAATATCTAACCAACGTTGGAAAACATTTGGTTCACTATATTCGCACATCTTCGCCTGTGGGACTCTTCTTCGCAAGAAAATTTGCCCAAAAACTTCTCCCATTTATTATTTTGTGTATATTCGAAATTTACGATTCCAAAATTTTTCGCGATAACAAACAACCATAAACTTGTAATTGATCCACCGAAACGTTATCCAAAAACCGACCATTATAATTATCGATTCAAGAAATTCAGTACTTAAGCGTATCCATTAACATTTCCCCTGCAACAAATTCCCAGAAAATCACATAAAAATTTTTGCTAGAACTTTTTTCCAGAAATTTTCAACCGTAATTTTTCAGCAAGGGGCAAAATTGGCAGTGAAAATTTTCTCCTGAAGAAAAAATGTTCATCAAAATTAATTGGCAATTAATTGTTTATCCAAAATTTGCATTTAAATGAAAAAGCAACAAGCCATTTTGTTGTGAAATTTAATGAGAAAAATCAGAGTCCACAAGACTTTAACTGAGACATTCCATGAGAACACCAATGGACGCCGTGGGCTATATATATCTATATATGACATGTATATATGATATATGCGGTATATGTATGAAATTGCCTGAAACTGTCACATCCTGTCAACGTCAATGACAGCGGTTCCACAGAACTTAAAAGAATAAGAAAAAAGTGGCAATAATAGCGCAATGGCCCGAAATTGCAACTAATTAAAATTCAATGTTCATTTTCATCGTTGAAGTTTCAGATGGACCTTACTTTTACTTTTTCAGTCTTTCGGGCTGTCCGAGGGCGGATCGTTCCCAAATTCAAGCGCATTCTCAAGAACTGAAGTGCCCGACGCCGGGATGCGACGGCTCGGGGCATGTAACAGGAAACTACAGTTCGCACAGAAGCCTATCCGGCTGCCCCAGAGCGAATAAACCCAAGAGCAAACCTCGGGACGGCCAAGATTCGGAACCACTCAGGTATTTTTTCTGACAAATTGAAAATCCTGCACTCCAGAACAAATCCAGAAAATCCCTAAAAGCCTCAGAGAATCTGTTTCGTACCGAAAAAATCAAATGTTACAGATTTAGACGGTTCTTGGAATTGGAAAATATCGCAAGAAAAAAATTCAAAATGTTTGATATTTAGTTTCAATCTTTCAATAGTCGCTATACCATCAAACAATTTATGACTTTGCAACAAATGTGAACGGAAGTGTTTGAGCGTTTTTTATATCATAAAAATTTGTCTTGACTATCATAAAATTAATCTTTGGGAAATCACGTTTAATCTCGTCTGTCGCCAAGATGGTATTTTTACCAACAATTTTCAGACAAATTTTACAACTTTACACATTTTACAACACACAATTGTAAACAATTTTTACGACTCAACGTAGACACTAAATAACCACCTCATTTCTATACCTGAGCATACCTGTACTTGAACCCTCAGACACTCCACGCGGACACTTCGCGTTTTCTTACTCGAGTACGTCAAGAAAACCCTAATGGACTAATCGCATAAGTCCGTTGCATTTTTGGTCAATCCACAATTAGTTATACCTACCACTAAGAAAAGAGGAGGACAGACCCCAAATTTTCACCTCAGCTAGGTAGAAACAATTTTCTTTAGATACTTGGAATCGGCAGCTAGACCGGCTAACTACTCCACAAAACTTGGTCTGCGAATATTAAATCGTCAGATATTTCCAATTTGTACAAAAAAAAATAATCTTGTGACTTGTTCTCAGTTTTGACTCCACGTAAATTCCTTATTACTTTAAATGAAATTTGACGGGAATTTGAGAAGAACGTTTAGTGTTTCAAGGTAAAATCCATGAACAATCAGATAAAATCTCGATGTGTAAACAAGTGAAAATATAAACAATTTTACTTAAGGTTTGTGTTAATCATCATTTAAATTGAAACCCATAAAAAATTCGTTAGTTCTTTCGAGTGAATGTAGTCATTAGCTCGAGAGTATTGGCTATTATAAGGTTTAGTCGATACAAGAATCTCTCTCTTCAATCATTGATTGGTACATAATGAATGCTGTAATGAAGTTGTACAACAGAATATGTTAACATGAGAAAAATTCAGTGAAACTTTATCTTGAAAACAACTAAGCTCTACAAACCAGTTTCTATGAAATTATAGAATCATCCAGTTATTAATCACAGAATTAATTCCCTCGGATTCTCAGATATTTAGCAAAAACCAAAGCTGACGATAGATCCACTTCGCTACAGATATAAAATTTGACAGTTTAAAAAACACTCTAACAATGAATTATGGTAAATTCGCAGTAAATTTAATGAGCATCACAATACCTGAAATATAAAAAAAAAGGACTCAATTTCCCAACATCACTCTGTCCTAATCTTGAGACAAACCCCCAAACTGACACAATAAACAAATCAGTGACCAAAAAAACGTCAACCCTTTTTTACGGATAGTAAATTTCAGTGAACTAATTAAATCGATCCAATTCCAATTTTACCCTGTTTACGGTTGCACGCAACGCGTGTCTGATTCGACATTGGAGCGAGTGTTATTCCCTCACCTTTCAGCTCCCCCCCCCCCTCCCCCCTCTTCTAGCAGAGCCTTCAACAAGAAACCCTTTTGCATTGAAGCCTCGAGAGATAGAATTTAACCCGAGTTAAATCCCACCTCCATCCCTCAACAACCAAAGACACTGACTAATATGTCGTTTCTCCTCGTTTCACGCTTCTTCCATCAACCGTCACATGATGATGATGATGACGATTATTATGGTGGAACTACAGGTGTCCGATTCCTGGATGTGATGGATCGGGTCATGCCACTGGAAAATTTCTCTCCCACAGAAGGTAAATATCGATTAAATTCCATTGATTTAAATTACCTCCCATATTGTTGAAGCGTTTAGAGATCGCGGTAGGGTCTCAACGGCGTTGATTTCCAAATTTTTCTGCGCAAATTAAGGACAAGAAAAATTGGAAAATAAATTGTATCCGTGCTCTAAACTATGTATCACTTCATTGTTACTCGGAATCGCGCGATTTGAAAAATATTCAAATTTAATGAAAACACGAAACACCCACACCCACCCATCAACTCACACCCATTCACACTCACCCACCCACACCCACCCACCCATACCCACCCGTCCACCCATACCCACCCACCCACACCCAACACACCATGCCCCCATACACGCCACATATAATTTTACAACGCTGGCCCATTATGCCCCACGGTCCCATCACAGCCCACTCTCCCCTGCCCTGAGACATGGAAATTAAATGGGACATCGATTTTCCATCTTCGGCACCACTACCTTCCCCCATCGGAAAGTTAAAAAATGACATAGCCTACTATTTCAGTGCGAGTGGCTGTCCAATAGCAAATCGCAACAAGCTCCGTGTATTAGAATCCGGTGGTACAGTAGAGCAGCATAAAGCCGCAGTGGCAGCAGCAACAGCCATGAAATTCGAGGGTGTAAATTGCCCGACGCCTGGATGCGATGGAATTGGTCACATTAACGGCTCATTTTCAACCCATAGATCATTATCGGGCTGTCCAATGGCCGGTAACACCTTGAGGAAGCCCAAATTCGAGGATATGACCAGCATGTACAGCAAAGGAATCACCGGTGAGGAATAATTTAAAAAATCGCGATCTGATGTGACTTGTTGGGCCTAAAATACTCAAACCATTTTAACGCAGATACGTCTATTTTTTCCCGACGATCGCTAATGAAAAACGATTTTTTTCACCGACGATCGGCATAAACCGATTTTTTTTGTCCGACGATCGGTAAAGAAGTGATTTTTTTATCCGGCGATCGGTAAAAAACGGTTTAATCTCCCAAATCACACATCGACAATCGGCGAATTACCGATAATAGATAAATGATCAACAGTCGATAAATTACCGATCGGAAACTATAGATGTATGCACGTTAAAAAAAATCACAAAAAACAGAACAAATCTGGGGTGAAAAAAAAAGATGAGCAATATAAGAAAATCGATCTCGTTCAAATTTAATACAATTTTTTTTCTGGAGTGCTATGCCAACATAAATGCTGTCCTTTCTCTCTCCACCGCAATGATGTGCTGTCATACCAATGGAAAATACTTTTTTTCTTTCAACTTTCCAATTACCAAAAAAAAAAAAAAAGTTTTGAACTCTTTGGTTTCTACTTTGGTTTTTAATTTTAATTCTTTCGCGACAATTTTTTTCCCACTTTGTTACTTTCTTTTCGATTTCTTTTCATCCACTTTTCAGGATTGTACCAGCCCGAGAGCAGTAGCGAAATGTAAAGAAAATTAGTGGAAAAAATTGTGAAAAAAAAAACAAAAATTGAGATTAATTCTAAAAAAAAAAACAAAAAAGAGCAAAAGAAAATCGAAAAAAGTGAAATTAATGTTAATTCTGATTTATTCTTGGGGATTGACGATAACAGGTCCTCCTTTCCTGTCGTTTCCTGTTGAGGAGCACATTTACTTTTGAAGGTAAGGGTCTGAACGTTAAAATTCAACGAAAACATTGTTCTTTTTTTTTTAATCTAATTTTTTTATGTTTTTTCTGTGTGTTTTTTAATCGGTGTAAAAACAAGAGAATAATGTTTTTTTTTTTAATAACACGAGTGTAATTTATTTCGAGTGTTGTCGATATAACAACACTCGAAACCACTATTTCGTATCTCAATTTATCTGGTATGATGGCACCTCACGCTGATCCATATTGACAAAAACACTTCCTCAACAAAAAAAAAGAAAAAAAAATAACTGAAAAAATGCTTTTGAGAAAGACGGAAAGAGAAAACCTGACGAAAATCCTTTCCCCCCCAAAAAAAAAACAAATCAAAATCAAAAAATTTCCTTTCGCAGCGACTTGGCATACGTGCACGTTTTAATTATTATTAGTTGATACAGGTCCGTGAAGGCGAAAGAAAAATTTTGTTTTCAAAGCAAATCGTTATTGCACACGTGAACGAAATCGATTTACTTTGACCCAACTCGCTGTGGAAACTTACGTGTTCTTGTTTTTGCTGAGCCCTCATCCCCCACTCCCACTCCCCTTATTGCTAGCGTTTCGTGTTACGCAACACGCCTGATTATTTTTCATATTTTATTTTTTGTTAAATCCCTCGCACAACTCTTCAAGTACACAGCAGAGGTCAAAATTGCTTAGAAACTTTTTTTTTTTATGTCACCAAAAATTGGATATTTTTGTCCGAGAGATGCACCACTTTACGGACTAGGCCGAAAATGATGCACAATGTCAAAATGACGATGAACATTTTCTTGATTGTAGCTCTGCATGAAGTATCGTTTTACGGACGCTTATTGGGGTATGGACTTTACGGCCTAGGCGTTCAAATCGAATCTTAATTTGTTTTTTTTTTCGAAAATCCTAACAAAATTGTGAAGACAAATTAAATTCTGTGAAAAACTTGAAAGTTTAGAAACACATAAAAAATTAGGTCCTGATAATTATTTTTCGATTAATCTTAAGCTACGTCCTTGATGCTGTCCTTCACTTTACGGACAGTACGTAAAAAGTCGATTATGTTCCCTCGCGGTCAAAGAGCCACCGACTTTTTTGACTAACGGCGGTTCTTTTTTGCCAAAAGCGCACATGTAAAATTGATATATAGTACACATCATATTATTTTTTTTGCAGGTAGTTCGGACATTTAACAATGCTTAATTAATTAATTAATACTTGAATATTATTTACTAATGCATTAATTAAGCATCACTCAATGTCCGAACACAATTGTCCGAAAAAATCTTTGAAAAATTAATAAATAAATATTTTTTGGCCAAATAAAATGAGCCACCGACGTCCACGAAAGCGCCACGTTATACCAAAAGCATCCATGGCCTAGGTCGTAAAGTTCAGTTTTGCGGACGGTACTAAAAACTGTTTTTTTTTAACACCGCTTTAGTCAGCCCAGCAAATGGTTCTCGACCGCTTTAAAGTCCACATTACAAAATACGTATTACGTACCCAATACGAGTCCGCAGAATACTACTTTACACCCAAGGAAAAAAAAATATTCTAATCCAAATTATTTTAATCCAAAGTTCAATGGAGTCTAGAAATGAAGGCTGATCAATGAGTTCATTCTTAGTCTCTGCAAAACTTCATGTTCGGCATGAATGACTTAGGTTAAGCCATTAAAGGCACTCAAATAAGACTTTGATCCAAGCCTTAATTCGAGTTTTTCATAAAGTTAATCTACCGCCTGAATGGCCAAACCATATCGTAAGCCGGCAAATTGATTCACAGCCATGCTACTGTAAGCCATGCAGGAAGTTGAATGATTTACGTAAACATTTTCGAAAGCTCGATTCACTCCAAAGACCCAACTTAAGTCATTTTCAAGACTCCACTTAACCTCGTCAGACGACTCATCGGAAGTCTTTCAATAACTTGACTGAAGTTATTCCAATAGCTTGACTGAAAGTTGGAAAGACCTTGAGTTAATCAAATGACTCGACTCAAGTTTTCCCGAATGAGTTGACTCAAGCTTTTCGGAGGACGTGTCCTCAAGTTTTTCCAAATGACTTGACGCCAGTACTTCGAATGACTTGACTCGAGTTTCTCAAGTGACATGACTTAAGTTTTTCCACATGACTTGACTCGATTTTTTTCCAAGTAACTTAACGCCAGTGTTTCGAATGACTCAACTTAAGGTTTTCTAATGACATGACTTAAGTTTTTCCACATGACTTGACTCAAGTTTTCCAAGTGACATGACTTAAGTTTTTCCATATGACTTGACTCAAGTTTTCCAAAAGACATGACTTAAGTTTTTCCACATGACTTGACTCAAGTTTTCCAGAGGACATGACTTGACTTAAGCTTTCCAAAGGACATGACTCAAGTTTTTCCACATGACTTCACTCAAGTTTTCCAAAGGACATGGCTTATGTTTTTCCACATGACTTGACTCAAGTTTTCCAAAGGACATGACTTAAGTTTTTCCACATGACTTGACTCAAGTTTTCCAAGGGACATGACTTAAGTTTTTCCACATGACTTGACTCAAGTTTCCCAAAGGACATGACTTAAGTTTTTCCACATGACTTAACTCAAGTTTTTCAGAGCACTTGACTCGATTTGTTTCCAAATAACTTGACGCGAGTTTTTGAATGACTTGACTTAAGTTTTTCGGTAAAGTAATTAAGATCTATCGACTGAGTCGATCTAAGTTTTTCGAATAATTTTTTTTCTTGGGTGTGCACAAAGTTACAAACAAAAAATCCAATGTTTGGTAAATTTGATGATGGGCTCATTGACCCATAAACTGATGGTTTAAAATACGGGTGTACTTTAGGAGTGGACACCGGTGGTCATGCTCAGGGTGGTGCGTTGGGTGCGGGTCAGGGGAACATAAGCGGTAACATAGTACCTGGTGGTCAGGGCGAGGATCTATATACATTGGAGGCTGAAATCACAGAATTACAGAGGGAAAATGCGCGAGTTGAGTCGCAGGTTATGCGCCTGCGCTCTGAAGTTACAGCTATGGAGAATCATCTGAAGCAAGGGGACAAGGTAAGAATGTACCAACTCCTCTGGGTTACTCAGCCGATAATAATAGCCCCTTGTCTATCATCAATCGGGCTCATACCCTCGAATTGATCATTGGAGATGTGTGGGAGACATTCAGATGTTCAGCAAAATTACCTAAAATTGATGGAAAAAATAGCAAATATTTATTTTTTCAACAGATTAATTTTAACGATGTTATCAATCGTCGATCGATAACTGTAGGTTCATGGCTACCGTCAATCGGACCAATAGGCTTATCATCAATCGGGATGATACCCGCGGATTGACTATCGAAATTGATCGGAAAATTGGAGAGAAATAATTTTAGTGAGCAACTTTCCATATTTAAAATTTTACCGATTTCGTCAATCGTCGATCAATCATAGTCACATTTTTTGTGATAACATCAATCAAAATGGCGCGACCCTGTTTATCATCAATCGGATTGATAGGGTGGCTCTTACCATCAATCGCTATGGTAGTTTAGTGTTTATCATCAGTCGGATCAATACCTTCAGATTGATCATTCCTGATTGTTACAAAGCCCAGACTCTAAATGCGAAATCGCGGAAATCGCATCAAGTTGGAGTAATTGAGTTAGAATTGATAAGTGATTTCTCACTTAAGGGGAGGACAATTTCATTCGGCGAATTTTTACAATTTGTATTCTCAGTCATTTTATCGATCGTCGATCAATCGTCAATTATCGGTGGCTAATATTGTAGATTTTTTTCGGGATTTATCGAGGAGTGAATGAGAAGATTTCAGGGATATCGACTGTTGGTGTTCATTTTTGTTTGCCGATTTTGACGATTTTGAATTAAATTCTAGAAGCTTGAGAAATTTTTTTTTTCTAATTTTGTAACATTCATAAAGTGCGAAGGAAGTTGGAAGCGGTGAGGATGCCATAAGACAGCTAGGCCAATTTGGAAAATTTAGTTTAAAAACAGGTTCAAAAATTTGAAATTTTTCACCGGCAAAATTCTGAATTTTCAAAATTGTAGAGCTTTCAAGAGCTTTTAAGTCTGTGAGAAAATTCACGAATTTTAGAAATTTCCGAATTTGGAAAATGTTTGAAACATGACCAGAATATAATTTTGTTAAAAAATTCAAAATTTGATTCAAAAATTTTTAAGTATTGAAAATTAAAGGAAAATTGAAAAATTCCCAAATTAGAGAAGTTAGAGAAACGTCAAAATTTTCAGAGGTTTCTGGCATTTTTGGAAATTTCTAAGAATTCAGAAAGCTCAAAGTTTTTTTTTCAGAAATTTTTTGATTGAATATTTAGGAAGGAGGAAGTTGGAAGCGGTGAGAGTGCCATTAGATTGTTTCGGGAAATTGTAAAAAATTGTTCGACAAAATTGAGATACTTTTCGTATTTTTCACTTCGCAATTTTCCTGGCTTTCTGTCCACTAGATAGATTCTCTCTTAATTGTCCAATAGATAACACGTCCCAAGGAAAAATTCCAACAAACTAGCTGTTATGATTTCACCAATTGTACAAAAAATATACAATTTTTCTAAATTTAAAGTTTTTTTGAGAAATTTCTGAAAACGGCGATATTTTTCACTTACGTAAAATCTTACACATTATCAAATTTCGTAAAATTGTACCAAATGTCAGAACCTTCCCAAAATTTCATCCAATTTTCGAAATTCTACAATCTCTGAAATTTGGGAAAATTACCAAAAAAAAATCGAAATTTTTACAGAATTCCAGAAAATTTCACAACATTATTGAAATTTCGATTTCATAAAATTCCCAGAATTTCATCAGGATTCAAAAGTGTCTTGAAACTTCATGGAACCTACAAATTTTTATAACCTTCTCAGAAATTCAAAAAAAAATCAGAAATTCCCCAAAAGAAAATAATCTCCCAAAATTTCGAAACCCGAAAAAAAACCGAAAACTGGTAATAATCACTAACCAAATCACCAAAAAAATTTTTTTACAATAGTTTTATTCTCGAAAAGTGTCCTGAAAGTTACCAATTTTTCCTCGGATTAAATTCCAATTATTCATCTCTCTAGGATAATTACAAAAAAAGCGCAAAAATGGCGCGCCCGAAGTCGGGCTGATCTCACGACCGTTTTCCGTAAATATCTCAAAAACTACGAAACCCACATAAAATACCATAAAGAACTTTTTGTAGAGAATTATGTGCTCTACAAAAAAGTTCTTATAGATATTTCTGTACCTCTGCTAGATTCCAAAATATTCAAGAAAAACCCAGCCCAGAAACGGGGGCTTACGACTTCGCCCAAATACTGCAAACCTAAAAATAAAAAATTGGAAAAATTTACTGACGTAATTTTCTCTGTTCAGGAAACAACGGTGATTGCTCAACGAAATAATCATCTGACCGATTACTATCAGTCACTTCGTGACAACATGATAACGTTCCTGGAGCACGTGAGGATACCGAACGCCCCGGGGGGCCCCCCAGAGAAAATGGGCCATGAAAATTTTGACAGTTATTTGACAAAACTCCAGACACTTTGCACCCCCGACGGATACTGTGCAGATGAAACTAATCGTCCCACATACGAAACTGTCAAAACTGCATTACAGGACTTCACGGTTCTGCCAACGCCCATCTGAGACCATCAGTCGCGAGGATAGAGTAGGCAGGTCATTTGAAATACGACCAAATATGACCAAATCGAGGGGGCTTGAAGGCAATCGTATTGACAAATTTTTATTTTTTTTATCAATTTTTTTTTTCTCCATGTTTCATTTTTTTTCGTTTATGGTCAATTCTGAAACCATTTTTGGAAGTTTTCTGGATTTTTTTTGTTTTTTTTTTTTTGCAATTTTCCAAATATGTGTCTACAATTTTCATGGGATATATTGTTCCCTTCATGTCCCATCGATCAAAAAATAACCAATGAGAGGGCCATACAGAAAATTGAAGAAATATTTTAATTTTTCAAACTTTCCAAAATGTTGAAAAAAATTTGATTTTTGAAAATTTCCAAATTTTGGAATTTTAGACAAACTCCAAAAAGTTGCAAAAAAAAGGCTGTTCGAAAAAATTTGAAATGTGAAATTAAAATCCTTTTCTCCAAATTCTCAAAAGTTTGACTTTATCATAAAAATTGCAAATGCGTAAAAATTTCCTCAATTTTCTGCCTCTCAAAAACCACTCGCGGAAAGCTGAAGGATCTCTCCCAGTCGACTCAACCCATGAAAAAAAGGAAAAAATAAAATTGTAAATAGTCAAAACCTAAAGTTGTAAATACAGACCGTCGAATTAATAATTGGCAAATTATTAATTCCCGAGGAGTCAAAAAAGCTCCTAAAATGAAAATTTGTAAAAATTCCTAAATTTCATTTACGCTAGTCATGTATATCCGCCCGCTTACTAATCGTTGAATTTCCTAAAAAAAAAATCATGGAAAGAAAAAAAATCAATTATGTAACCTAATGAAATTGTAAAAGTTGGCATTTATAATTGAACTATTCGCTATTGAACCTAAAAAATTTTAAGTATTAAATATAAAAAAAAGGTCGAATAGGAAAAATTAATCCTTCACTGTTAATGATAGTCATTAATTAATTAAGCGCCTCCCACAATTACCACTAATTAATTACCAACTAGCCATAAATTTTTGTCCATAGTTTGTAAATAATTTGAGCAATTGGGTAATTAAAAAAAATAATAATGCGTACGTGAAACTGAAAAATATCAATTTCAATCGAACGAATGTGAACGTAGTTGTAAGATCATCAGATTATGAAAAATTGATGATAAAAGTCGAATTTATTAATGCCAAAAAAAAAACAAATATAAAAATTGATAGAATTCATTTTTTAGGTGAATGTAAAACGGTGGCTCAATAGAGGAATATTCAGTATTGATTAATATGTGCAATTTATTTATTAGAATTGAATTTAGTGATCCCTGTAGTGAAGGGGTAAAACGAGATTGTGTGTATTTTTACCATCGATTTTTGATGAATATCTCAGAATCTGGGGGAGATGGAGAATTATTGATGTAAACTTTTTTGTAGAACTTAATTTTCTCTAGAAAAAACGCTTCACGAGGTTTTTTCTAGCGAGCCTAACTTTTGAGGTATTCATTGATAAAATAAAGTCACAGTAACTCCAATAAAAAACACAGACAAAATTAACCGAAATATTCTTTAAATTTTCGAATTCAAGAAAAATATTGAGAGACAAAATTCAAATTTGAAGGGCAAATATTCCATAATTTGTCAAATTATCTTGACGAATTTGGTTCAAACTATGAAAAATAATTTGCAAAATTTACCACGATTTTATGATTCTATAATATAAAAAATTTGAGAATTTTTGAAATTTTCAAGATTTGGAAATGTTTTCCATTTCAAAAATTTGGAGAATTTTTATATATTATAGTTGTGTTTTTGTTCGAGTCGTCACGGTTTTACCACTTCACTACAGATTTGAATTTCGCGCCATTTTTTTCATTTGCGCGGCTTTTTTAAATGTTTCGAGGTGCAATTTTTTTTGTTGTGAGATTTTTGAATTATAGAGATATTGTTATTAGTCGTTATTATTTATTATTTATTCAAAAATTGTGTATACGATGTTTGTATATTTATTTATTGCAATATTTGCGGCACGTATCTGTGGGGAGGGAGACATAGGGATTAAAGAAAAAATGGGGTGTACACTTGGCTCATTTTTAGTGAAGTTTTGAGGACCATTTTAATTGTTGGAGTAATTCTACTAGCAATGAGAATATTTTGTGGTTGTTAGGGTTTTTTCGAATCCACAATTTTGAATTGGATTCTTCTTGTAAAAGTGGAAGGTTTTTCAGAAAATTGCATTTTCTGAATTGGCAAACTTCAACGTTTTTTAATCCGTGCGATTTTCAACATTTTTAAAATTCCCAAAGTTTTTGAAATTTTTGAAATTTTTGAAATTTTTGAAATTTTTGAAATTTTTGAAATTTTTGAAATTTTTGAAATTTTTGAAATTTTTGAAATTTTTGAAATTTTTGAAATTTTTGAAATTTTTGAAATTCTTGAAATTTTTGAAATTTTTGAAATTTTTGAAATTTTTGAAAATTTTGGAATCTTCGAAATTTGGAAAATTTTTGCAAATTTCTAATTTTGTCAAACTTTGTAACTTTCTGAGTTTTTAAATTTTTAAATTTTTCAAATGATCAATTTTTTGGAATTTCAAAAATGTAATTTGTGGTGATGACTGTGTTGTTTTGACATAAAGCATACCAACGAAATCATAAAAAGTAAAAAACAAATTGTTCGACCTGTTCATTTGGGAACTATCGTGATTATAAAAAAAAGCCTCGAGGCTGTTCATCCAAATATTCTTAGATAAATTGCGAGCTGCCCAAAATACCTCTGACTCATTAAGAAATACCAGAATCCGCACTTTAATTACATCAATTATCGTCACTAATATAATGATATGATTAAACAGGAAAGCTCTCTGAATAAACAAACAACATTCTCGAATTTCCCACTAATTTTCTCTAACAATATGCCTCCAACTCGATGAATTTTCCAGAAATTTTCCTTTAATTCTTTATGTTTCCTGGCATTTCCAGTTGCTCGCAATTTTCCAAATTTTCCAAATTTTTCATATTTTTCCATTTTTTTTCCATTTCCAAAATTGTCAAAAAATTAATTTTATAGAAACTTCTAAAATTAAAAAAGAAATCGAAATAATCAAAATTCGCAAAAATGAGGGACGTTTATAAATTTGAAAAAATGAATAAAATTGGGAAAATAATTTTAAAAACTGTTAAAAATTCAAAACAAACATCCGGACATTTCAAAAATTCACAGAAAAAATATGATTTTGCCCCAAATTGTAAAAAAAATGTTTTGTTGAACACCAGTGTACATCTCAAATAATTATAAAAAATACGCTATTGTCGTTTGGTAAAGGAAAGACTGTAAACCAAAACTACTTGTTTTAATCCGTACTAAGATTCCGCTGACCTAAATGTGAAGATCATCAAAAAAAGGAGGTGAAAATTTTTGATGTAGTTCCTCAGCAAAAATGTCTGAAAAGTGTCACAGAATTGTAAAGACGAAAAATTTGGTTAATTAATTGCTAAATATTTTGGGATAAAATTATTAAAATTTTGAGGACATGCATCCGATTTTTTTTGTTTTTTATGTTCACGGGATAACAACCTTAAGGTACTATCCCAGCAAAAATGTATGAAGAATTTTGAGTCTGATGAATTTTGAAAATTACACAGCTCGAAAAGTCGCGAGGAAAAGCCCTCCGAGCGTCTGGAAAAAAAAACAAATTTCGAAATTTGGTAACTTGATAACCGTGGAGAATTTTTTATATTTTTTGCTGATGTACTACCTTAAGGTACTTTCTCAACAAAAAATACGTGAAAAATTGTCCAGTATTTTGAAGACATAATTTTTTCCCCCGTTTCTTATTAAGGGTGTTGAAAACCACTTTTGAAACCACCTGTAAGCCCCTAAAAATTCTAATTTCAAGGTCAAGTCTATTTCAAAGATTACATATTGCGAATATTCATGTGGAAAGGGACCTTGAAATTTTGGAAAGTAGTTTGGAATATGTTCATCAACACATTACCAAAATTTGGTCACTTTCTATCATTAGATTTTTAAAAATATTTTTTGCCGATGAAGTACCTTGAGGTACATTCTCAACAAAAAATATATTTTTAAAAAATTACCATGTTTTAAAGACGTACTTCTCCTTTGTTATCAGGATAACAAAAACGTTTTTTTGAAATTTTAAGGACCTTAAAATTGAATTTTGAGGTCGGTCACTCAATCTCAAAAATGTATATATTGCGAAAATTCGCATGGAAAAAATTCTTAAAAATTGGATAACGTTTTCAAATGTAGCCAACAATATATTGCCAGAATTTGGTGTCTTTATAATATCGAATTTTTGTTTATTCTTGCTGACGAACTACCTTAAGTGTCTAGTGTACATAGCGAAAGCTTGGAAATGAATGAATCACTCCAAAACGAAAAAAATAAATAAATTCTGAACAAATGCATTCCGAGGATAATAAATAACGTATACAAGGTGTCACTAGTATTAAAAAACGAACTTAAAAAAAACAATAAATTGTCAAAACTCAAATTCCACAAATAAATAGTTCATGTTCATTTACTTCAGTTGTCTTCATTTTCTTCACTCATTTTCATTTGCGGAAAATACCGGTAGATTAATTAAACCAATGGTGAAAAGATAAAGCGAAAAATGAAGTTTGTAACCTAGGATTTGCCAAAACCAACAAATAACAAACAATATGAAGTTTTCTTCGAAATTGTCAAAATTTCTCATTTCTTCTTTTTGGAATATTTTAAAAAACTTTTTGACAAACCCTTTTTCAAAATACTTTGAAAGTTTCTTAGGATTTTTTTGAAACTTGAGGAAGCTTTGAAAATTTTGATTTTTTTTTAATTGTGACATATTTTTCAATTTTTGAAATTCTTAGAAAATTTTTTTTGTTTAAATTTGAAAATTTTCTTGAAGTTTCAGAAAATTTCAAAGTTTCTGTAAACGTTTCTTAAATTTCTTCAAAATTTCTAATATTTCTAACAAGTTCTAAAAATCTTAAAAATCCCACAATTCCTGAAATTTAAAAAGAAAATCCCATTGAAAAGTTTTCCAAAAAAAGAATTTCGAAACATTTGTTGTTGATATTTCCAAAATTCTCAACATAAAACGTTGACTGAGTTGAAATAACATCATTCCTAGTTTTAAAAAACCCAACAAGTTCCGAAAAAAGGATTCAACCTTTTTTTACCACTGATTAGAAAGTGATAATGTAAATACAGTGTTAGTAAAAATTAATTATTCCTGCATAAAAAATATTCAGTTTTGAACCAACCAGAAAAAATGAATTATTGAATTAATGAATCAATGAGAAATATGAGAAGGATTAACTGATAAATTATGTACTTTAATCAGCACCGTGTAGTGAGAACAATTAATAAACCTAAATAATTTTAATGATTAATTGAAACATTAATTGCAATTTATATATCAATTTTCATTACGAATGTTTCATTTATTTTTTGTTAAGAGCATTTTTTTCAAAATTTTAGAAACTTTTGGAATATTCAGAAATTTGAAAAATTGTCAAATTTGATTACTTAATTTTTTTCACTTTTGTTGAGATTTTTGAGAGTTTTCAAATTTTGGAAGTTATGATTTATTTTGTATTGAACAAAAATTTGTTCCACTTTTTCAAATTTTTGAAAGTTTTAGGTTATCGAAAATTTGTAGAAATCTTCAGAAGTTCTGATGTTTTGGTTTTTTTTATTAGAAAAAAAAGAATTGTTCAAAAAAAAAAACTCTAATATATAGCTTTTAATTATGAGCAGAAATATTTTTCCACTTTTTTCTTCGATTTTACCTCATTTTTAGCCACAAACAATTCAAGCAACACGCAAAATAGATTGAATCATCGAATTTTTAATTAATTATTAGACTCTGTTTCATGTTAATTTTCACCATCAATTGATTGTTGCTCTTTATATGGGAAAAAATGGAATGAAGTAAAGACAAAATTCTACGATATTTGTAAGATTATGCATAATATGCTTGAAGTAAGATAAATGTTACTCCGATCGAATAAAGGGTATTTATCGATGAAAAACGAATTATTGGATTCTCGAAATATTTATTGATTGCTTACAATTACCAAAAAATTGAAACCTTTTGAAAGAACCTATAATTTTTTTTATTAAAACTGAAATTTTCAGGAACTTTCAAAGTGTCATTTTTAACAAATTCAAGAATTTGGATGAGATTTTCAAAATTTTCCAAATGTGCAGAACTCTAAAAATGTTTAACGCATATCAGAAAATGCCAAAATTTGAGGGATCAATTGAAGAAACTTAAAATGTTAAAAATTGCACAAACTTCAATTTTCAAAAAAATTGCAAATTATCCTAGCCTTCAATATTTGATTTTGTTTTGAATTCTTTCAAAATTTCGAAAAAAATTTTGAAAAACTAAAATTGCAGAATATTCAAAAATTCCAAGAATTTTGAAAATTTCACTAATTGGAAAATTGCAAAAAAAAATAATTTTCAAAATTTCGAAAATGTTATTACTTTCTTGTTAATCTATGTTCATGCGGCGTGAGAAAAATATTTCTACGGGCTAAGCTTTTTCCATGGCACAACGAAATTCGCCCAGGCAGTGATTATCAACTATCTGTCACGTAATTACTGAATGCCCCGATAATCCCCAAATACAACACAATTTCCGCTCGTCAACATGCTGAGGTAATATCGAATGATCTTACGTTCAGAAATAATGCAATATCGTGAGCAAATATCGATTACAGAAAAATCACGGAAAAGATAATAATCATCGACATTGATTTTACGATAAAGTATCCATCGCACATGAATTGAGTACAGTAAAATTCATATTTTCAACAATTCTAATGATATCCATTCTTTTCATAATATTCTTAAAAATAATTTTTGAATTTTTTGCAAGTTTTTGCAAATTACCAAATTTCTCGGATTTTTTATTTTTAATTTTATAACTTTTTCAACTTATAAAATTTGCAATTTTTCAAATTTCAAATCTTTTCAATATTTTGCAAATTGTAATTTTTTTTTCTTTTTTTTTTATATACTTAGTAATACCAAATCAGTTGAACAAGTGAACAATAACTATATTATCTAACAAAATATGAAGATGAATTTTAAAAAATTATGCACCATTCAATTAACCAATGCCGATACATAGGTAGTAAATTGAAATGCAGTTTTGACCTTGTCCAACAATTCCAGATCCTTGACAGTAAAACTGGTATCCACTATTTCACAATCACTTGGCAAGGACTCACGTTTTACCGTAAGATCTAACAGAATGCTCAACATATATTGTCATTTTTTTCCATATAATTGAGTATCGATTTGTGGGTAACAGTGATTATCAGAAAGTCTAATCTTGAATTGGCGTCAAAATGTTTTCGCTCTCCATGTATCATTTCAAGTTCATCAAGTTTTATTACCTTATCACATTTAATTACCGTGATGCTTATTCAACCGGGGGAAAAAATTAATATTTTTTTCGATTTGTTTTTCCTTTATTGAAAAACAATTTACAATTTCAAAACAAGGTTTGGCCCAGAAATTTGTTAAACTTTGAAGCTTCTGACTTCTCAATTTTTAAAAAATTGTTTTCGAAATAATTTACTAACGTTTCACTAACTTCTAACACTTAATTCTGAAATTTTTCAATGTTTCAATTTGCTCTGGAATTGTTCATATTTTTCAATCTTTTATTTTTTTTCCAATTGTCCAAATTTCGAAATTAAAAAAAAAATTCCATTAAAAAAAAATTCCAAATTTTTTCAGATTTTTTATATCTTTAAAGTTTTCAAATTTTTCAAATTTTTAAAAATTTCACGATTTTTAAAAGTTTTCGAAATTCTTCAAATTTGAGAAATTCTCACGATTTGTCAAATCTTTCGAAACTTTCGACAAATAATTAAAAACATTGAATATTGTTGTCAACGGAGGTTCGACAAATGGGGAATCATCTCCGACTAAGCGGTCATTGACTCCTTCTTTTACTCACCGGCAATAATAACAATAATTGGAATTACAAGGTGAGAAAACACGGAAGTGAGGAGGCACATGGATAATCTTCGTACGAGTAAATAAAAATGTGAGAATAAGAGTTGAGGAAATAAAGAAGAAGAAACAAGAGAAAAAAAACGGACAACGATTGGATGAGGACTTAGAAGCGATACGTAAGATGGAAGCGCACTTGAGTGCGTAGCATTGAAGCTCGCAACGAGGCCGTTTATTTTTAAGTATCATTATGAATTGTTGACTAATTGGGGACTTGCAAATTATTTATTCAGTGACGATTGTTGATCGTCTTCTGAGATTTTCGCGAAGAAAAAGAGCGGAACATTTTGTATATTTTGAAAATATTGGACTTTATGGAAGTTTACAAATTTTCACAATTTTGAAATTTCAAACATTTTAGGGTTTTCTAATTTTTGGAAGTTTCGGGAATTTTGACAATTTTGAGCTTATGAAATTTCTGGAACATTACGAAATTTTAATTTTTAATTATTTTTTTTTTCTTCTTTTCTTTCTGTAAATTCTGACAATTTAAAAAATTTTGAGCAATTGAGAGGAACTTTTTGAATTTTTATAAATTCACAGCGAAAATAAATAATACAGTGAATTTTTGTGAGAAATTTGAGAATTCATCAATTGTGTGAATGTCCAAAAGTTTTGAGAAATGTGAGAATTGTTCTGGAAGAAAATTTTGGAAATTCAGACATTGTTGGAAATTCATTTTTCAATTGAAAAGAAAAACACGTGATATCCGCCGAAATAAAAAAAAGTAAAATCAACCAAAAATCCATGTTTTTTTTTAATTCCGTGCATACTTTCCGTCTTTTCGAAAATTTTGAAATCCTCAAGAATTCGACAAATTTCGTAAGTAAAGGCAAATTCCACTACTTCAAAAAACCTCAAAATTTGTAAAATGTTCCACATAAAAAAAAACACATAAGAAAAAATTTAAAAATTTCAAAAATCAAAACTGTTTTGAAAATCTCAACAATTTTAATTTTTTAATGAAGAAAATTCAAATTTCAAAAATTGAATAAAATTCATTAAAAATCCTCTCCACCGATTTCCAATTCGCGAATATCTGAAATCCCAAAATATCAATTTTTAAATATTTATATTTTAAACATCGTCAAAATCTTATAATAAAATAAAAAAAACAAATTTTGTAAAAATCCTCAAAAGCTCAAATATCTGCAAAATTTTGAAAATTGCAATGTCAGATTTTCCAAAATTTTGTGTTCAAAATATCCAAAAATTGTAAAGGAATTGAAAATCTGATGAGGTTGTAAGATTTAAGGAACTAAAATCTATCAAAAACGAATTAAATTGCGTTATTCGAAATATTTCTGTTATTTTGTATAAAAATAGAATTTCGAAATGATCACATTCATAGATTTAGCAATAAACCAATTTCTCCATACATTGCACTTTTCACTGGAGCCATTCGGGTCAACTACTTCTGTTTTCATCTAAACATTTTGCTCTCATGATGAAATTCGTATTTGAGGTGTCTCGCGAGCTGTAATTGGGGATTACATTTTTCCGGAATTCTCTTTTCCTATCAAATGCTCAATTCTCCATTGAGCAATGTAACGAGTACATTGCAAGACAATTTGCAATTGCAAAAGAGAAGCAATTTCAAAATTTCGAAAATATTGAGAATTATCAAAATTTCTCAAGTTTGAAAATATTTTTTCTTTCAATATCAAAAGCGAAATTTTCTGAAATTTTCAAAATTAAAAGTCTTAAATTTATTGGAAATTCGAAAGATTAAGTTTTTTTTCAAAAATATGTAATTTTAAAAATTTGCAAAAAAATCAATTTTTCCGTAAGTTCCAAAATTGTATAATTCTGGAAAGAAACATGAATTTTGAAAAAAAAATCAAATCGAGGAATTTTGATTTTTTTTAATTTACATCGAATTTGAAATTTTGAAATTTCCAATATTTGCATATTAAACAAATTTCGAATTTTTAGTATTTTCAACAATTGTCAAGATTCAATTCCTCATTAAATTTCAAAGTTTAAAAAATAAAGCAATGAGGAATAACGTCTTTATCAGAAATAGATTTTCCAGCCAATTATTGAATTCTGGTATTGGGCAATGTAACTAGTACATTGCAAGACCTTTTGGATGTGAATGAGCGTCAACGAAAGACGATGATAATGATAATAGTAATGTCTCTCTCCTTTCTCTTGGAAAATCGATAGTCAACGGCTAGCCGATAGTGGGCTCATTGAAGGCCGTCGGCTTTTTGAATTAATGCGGAACTCCCGCCAAATTAATTCACTTTTTATGCCATATATCCCGTAGCATCAGCAATTTCGAGGGCTCTAATTATTTTGTACAATTTGCAATTCGTGATTTTTTTTACTTGGAACCTTTTGTTTTTCTACAAGTTTGAAGTTTTCGCAATTGCTCTAATTTTGAAGATTCATGTAAAAATTTTCAAAATTTCCAAAATTTATAAAATTTTCAAAATTTTCAAAATTTTCAAAATTTTCAAAACTTTCAAAATTTTCAAAATTTTCAAAATTTTCAAAATTTTCAGTTTTCAAAATTTTCAAAATTTTCAAATTTTTCAAAATTTTCAAAATTTTCGAAATTTTCGAAATTTTCAAAATTTTCAAAATTTTCAAAATTTTCAAAATTTTCAAAATTTTCAAAATTTTCAAAATTTTCAAAATTTTCAAAATTTTCAAAATTTTCAATTTTTTTTAAATCCTAAAATCTTCCAATATTGTCGGATTCTTAAGAATCTCGGAAATTTGCCAAAATTTTTGAAAATCGGGCAATTCAGGAAATTTCTTTCAAATTCGCCTATAATTAGCAGTTCAAAAGACATCAAGGTTCATAAATTTTCCGAATGAAATTTTCTACTCATGCGTTTTTTCGCGCATGAAGGGGTCTCAAGGAGCCATAATGACGCATCCGAACGGATCCACGTAGATAATGATTTCCGAGAGCCGGTGTTAATCAACCGCGTCGATACTTGATCCACTTCCAACGAAAGCATTTTCAGCCTGGGAAAAACATAACACGGGAAAAATTCTGCAACGTCGTAACGACGATTGAGGAAAAACGTCTCGAGAAAATAGATGAAAAAAATATGTTTTCGTCGGGCAAGTGGCCCGAGTTCATTAACAACTGATAGGTTTGTCACGGTTTTCAATCAATTTTTAATTGCCAGTGCATTTCATCGCTTACACGGATCAAGTAAGTGCTTACCGGAGCAATAAAATTCTGTGCCTAAAGATTGTTATATGTAACACCCCCAAATGTTTAAAAAAAATTTATTTTGTTCGGACTTTTGGACCCTTCGAATTTCCTACATTTTTTTTCATTCTGTAAACAAATTTCAAAAATTAAAAATTTTCATTTTCTTCCATTATTTTCCAAATTTTTGAATTGCTGGAAATTTTTCAACATTTTGAAAACTTCAGCGGTTTTCTTCCCAGATCCATTATTGTCTAATCTTTGCATAATGTGTGACGTTAGATGTGGGTGTAGGTGCATATGTGTATATGGTTGTGAGTGTTTTTTTTTCCTCCGTCCCTCTCATTTGTACGCCCCCGGCAGCGGCCGTGTAAGCATTCCTTTAGGGGGCGTACCGGACGCCCACCCATGCGGCTGGGGCCGACTTTCGCCATTTTTAGGCCATCGTATTTCTAAACACAGGGTAAACCTCCAGAAACCCCTGTGCTACGATGGCCGGCGCCTATGATGGAACCCACCCCCCCCCCCCCTGCGTCGGGTTAGGTTCCCGCTCGGCCGGGCGGTCTCATTTTATGGGTACCGCCGATAACACACACGGAAGTTCCTGCATCGGTCGGAATCCATGAGAAAATATTTTGAAAAAATATTCTCCGGCGGCCGAGCGCGAACCTAGAACCTTCGGAGTAGTAGGCAGATACTCTACCACTACGCCAAAGCCCCGACTATGGTTGTGAGTGTGGGCGTGTGTGGGGGTGTGGGCGTGGGCGTGGGTGTGGGTGGGGGTGTGGGCGTGGGTGCGCGTGTCGGTGTGCACTTGTGGGCGTGGGTGTGTCCGGAACCGCCCCCTTGAACCACATCATTCCTGGAATTTTATGGAATAAATTTAGGGAAAAATGATATCAAAATTTTTCATCAGAAATTAAATTTTCTCTTAAAAATATTGTCATTTTTTTGCCCGACCAATCGTTACCAAAGAAACTTTCGAGCGCTATATACTAGTGTATTGGAAATTTATCAATTTAATCAGTAAAAGCTCTTCCTTACTTTTGGCAATTGTCTCAATTTACTTCACCTTTGAAATCTCGTTCCGGGTCTCTTTCTCATTACTGAATAATTTACACGTAATCATTACGTGTTAAATGATTGTGGCCTTCAAAAAATTGCTTCATCAATATTTCATCAGCAATCGATTCTTCAAAACGCTATAGCTATTATTTCATTAGTAATAAAAGTTCATCAATGTCGTCACCTACTCATTAAGATTCTGTTGTTCAGAGGTAAAAATATGCTAAATGGATGATTTTTTTTTACTTTTTTTCGCTACTTTGGCACTTTTGGAACCTAAAAAAAGTTTACAACTCTTCAAATTTTCAAATTTCAAAAAATGACAATATTTTAAGGCCGAAAAAAAGCTGACACACTTGAGAGCTTTTGAAAGTTTCAGTATCGGCATGTTTGCAGTGGATATATATATATATATATATATATATATATATATATATCTATATATATATATATATATATATATCTATATATATATATATATATATATATATATAATTCTACGAAAAGTAATTTCCTTATTTTATGAAATGAAATAACAGGTGCTTTGTTCGATTTTACAATGTCGCAATCGAGTTCGGAATATCGTCATAAATATTTATTTGATTTAACTAAAGCGTTTCTCTGAATGAAGTCACCTCGCAATTAATAACTGGAATGGCTAATGCACAGTTAGGTGGTGACTTGTCTCAGATTCACGAGACCTTCATTATGCAATGTAACAAGATACACGTGGTTTTTTTTTACACTCAGGAATACGTCATAAATGTACGGAGTTGCTTAATTAAGGTAACTGAGATTAGTCTGGGAAACGGTGGGTCTACTTGACTATTGTTGAAGGCAAACTTTATAAATAATATACAAATATAAGGAATTTCTTAACTTGGCGATCTAGGAAAGTGATTGTTACGACCCCGAAAATTAAAAGTGTCAAGAGTCGAAAATTTTCACTTTTCTCGACGTTTGACATCATTCTGACACGTTTTTGATGAGGGTTCCGTACATACATACATACACACACACACAATCTATATATATATATATGTAATATCTATAATGTAGATACATATATATATATACCTCTGTGTGTGTGGGTAGGCGGGTGGGTAGGTGGGTGAGTGGGTGGGTGGGTAGGTGGGTGAGTGGGTGGGTAGGTAGGTGGGTGGGTGGGTGGGTGGGTGGGTGGGTGGGTGGGTGGTTGGGTGGGTAGGCGGGTGGGTGGGTAGGTAGGTGGGTGGGTGGGTGGGCGGATAGGTGGGTGGGCGGATAGGTGGGTGGGTGGGTGGGTGGGTGGGCGGATAGGTGGGTGGGTGGGTGGGCGGATAGGTGGGTGGGTGGGTGGGTGGGTGGGCGGGTGGGTAGGTGGGTGGGTAGGTGGGTAGGTGGGTGGGTGGGTGCGTGGGTAGGTAGACGGGTGGGTAGGTAGGTGGGTCGGTAAGTGAGTGCGTGGGTGTTCGCATGTGAGTGATTTTTTGGCTCACAGTTTCTCGTGAACTGACCGACAGAACTGAGTTTCCAGACCGGAAGAAGTGCCAACCCCCAAAAATTATTCTTGTCATTGTTATTAACAATTTCAATTGTTTGAAAGCGTCTATTAAAAGTTTCAATCATCTCGAAGAATTAGAAATTTCTAACTATGTGATATTCAAAAAAAAACATAAATTGCAGAAAATCTCCACAATCTTGCAAATTTTGGGAGTTCTTTGAATGGTCATAACTGAATGAATTAGTGTCATAGATATATACAGAGTTGCTCAATCAAGGTAACAGAGATTTGCCTGGGAATCCGCGGTTTTATTTCACTATTGTTTACATGGGAATGAGCACAAACTTAATCGCTTCTCGAGAGGTTCTATCTTCCGAAAAAATTGAATTAAAAAAAACATGAAATTTCTGGTAAAAAAGTTACTAAATAAATTGTTCATCGCAAGTACTGAAATTTTACTTATTCTTTTCAAGCTCTGAAGCCTTTTTCCATCATTTGTAATCTCTCAAAAGACTCCTGTTTCCAATTTTTTCAGCCTTCTCCATTTTTTTTTTCTTCAATTTTATTTTTAAATATTCTTCAGATTTTTATCTATTATTCAAATTTTCAAATATATACTGAGACTGTTTTCAAATTTTTCTTCAGTTTCCTAATAATTCATCAACGCTTCAAATTTTTGATAGTCCATAATTAATTCGGCCTCTTTCCTATTTTTTTTAATGCTCCATTTATCAAACACCTAAAATAATTTTTGAACCCGTGTTTTGCAAAAACATACTTCTCAGAAAATATCCGATTCTATTTTTAAAATTAATGTAAACCTATTGTAAAAATTAATGAGCCCAGGAAACTGCATTGCGGATTTTCAAACAGCCCGGGAAACGTTAAAAATGCAATATATCGGGACCACACTACCTGCAGAGTTATCATTAAAAATCGTTTGTCATGCTACAACGATTCTATTTCCATTTTTTTCCTACATTTTTATAAAAACTCGATAGTACTTGAAGTGCTCCTTGAACTTCATTATCTCATCGTTTTACGTTCGTGAAAATTCCGGCAAAGTCAGTCTCATTATCACTGATTCTTTATTGTTTGAAGTGCGCATGTGATATTTTTAAAAAATAAAATCCACACGTACGCAACAATTGGATAGATAAAGTACGTAGTTATGTCCTTATCAATATTTCTGGATTTTCGGTTAATTGTAGCTGTATTTTCTTATATTTTTTCCACACGGAATTCAATTTGTATACGCCCAAAGTGGAATACTTAGACTTTCGGCTTGAAGATAATCACAAAAAGTTGATTATTTCATTAATGGGTGGATCTAAGAGAAAATAGTATAAAATGTTTTTTGTAGAGATTCTCATTCTACACAAAAAAGTTTTTTACAATTTTTCTGTCAATTCACTCATTGCTGAGATAATTGACATCTTGTGTGACGTCGTACGGTCGAAACCATACTGTGCAGATGCGTAGTTATGCGCATGCGCGCACAGTTGTGAACGCGCGCATGCGCAACAACGTTGTCATCTGTAGGGTGGTGGCTTCGTAGATTTTCACGGGAAGTGAAGAAGAGGATTTAGTAAAAAATATTATGACATTTCTAAGAAAGAATCAAATTCTGTAGAAAAAAGGTTTTTTCGATTTTTATGTCAATTATTCATTCTCGAGATAATTGTCCATCAGCACAGTTGCGCACCCGCGCATGCGCATACACGTGTCTATCGGTATCCGCATATGTACAGTTATGCGCATGCGCGTACGCAAGCACATTAGTACACGTGCGGTATAATCTCAATTTCAGAACTTTTTATACACGGTGTAAAAGTATTTATGTGAAAAATCTAATGCGGCACTTGCGTTGGAACAAAATTCTGTCTGGAACAAGCATTTCCAGTACAAATGGATATATAGGTATACTCCACTGCTTACCTATCGCCCCCTCTCTGCCATCGACGCACTGGGGATGCGCATAAGTTGTTTGTATATATCGAAATACGCCACAGCGTTTCAAAAAAATTTGAAAAGAATTGAAAATTTTTTTTAACAAATTAGAACATTTTTGAAATAATTTTGCAAAAATTTTGACAAAGGTTGGAAAATTTTTGAAAAGATGTTGAAAAGATTCTGAAATTTTCAATAAATTTTGAAAAACGTTGGAAATGTTTGGGAAATTTAGAAAAATGTTGAAAAAATTACAGAAAAATTGACTAGAAAATTGGAAAAAATTTGCAACAATGCAGACGAGTTTGAAAAAATTTTCAATTTTTGTTTTGAATTGGAAAAAATTTGCCACAAGTTTGAAGAAATTTGGAGCACTTTTCTAAAAATTTGAAAAAAAAAGTTGTAAAGATTTACAAAAAACTTGGAAAAGCATAGAACAAAATTGGAAAAAAATTCTAATAATTTTAAAGAACTGTGGAAAAATTTAGAAAAAGTTTGGAACAATTTCTAAACAATTTGCAAATTTTTTAAAAATTTGAGAAAGTTTTGTTCTTGACTGGGTTTAGAGGAAAATATTATACAATATTGTTTGCAAAAAAATCTACTCTCAACGAAAAAAGTTCTCTACCATTTTCCTTTATAGCGATCCTGAGTCCAATTGTACTCTTCTGATCCTCCGCAAAGTGTAACCCGCGCGTCCCACTGTGCCCGCATTCAGCAACTATGCGCATGCGCATGCGCACACTCTACCACGTTATTACGCGCACACTATAACATCCACTTCACACGTGTTCACGAAAAGTCACTTATCTCGTTAACAAGTGGACTTAGGAAAAAATGTATAAAACATTTTTGACGTAAAATTTGACTTCCGGTGAAAAGAAAAAAATATTTTTCAAATTTTCTCTGAACTGGCTCATTCTTAGATAATTGTACTTTTTTGTAAATTACTGGTGCAATCAGTGCCACCGGAATTTTTATACTTTTAGTTAATTGAGGCTTCGATTTTTCACCCACAATCCAATTTTATTGTACAATTCACACATTTTTCTATATCGAATTTCCGTTTAAGAGTTCCGTTAAATACTTATTCATCCAAAACCCTTCTTAGAAAGCCACGCGGTTCTTAATCGTGCAGGTATATGTCACCCTATGACTCAAACGTTCCCTTTCTAGGATTGTGACGTCAGAAGATGCGCAGGTATATTCGCAGTATGAACTCTCAGGCCTGTTTTGTTAATATTGAAAGAGACATCGAATAAATTTGAGCGTTTGAGCATTTAGAAAATTTCCAGAAAATCATTTTCCTTCTACAAGGCAAGTTAGCATTCAAACGTTAATAATTAAAAGTAGCAGAGTAACAATCGATAATGGAAAAGAGAAAACTTCTCTCCAATTGCAGCGAAGCAAAACCAAAAGTTTTGTTCAGACCAATGCTTACGTACAATCCACGAATATTCAAATAAATTTCAATAATGTTCTCTATTCTAAAAAAATATAACGTGACTTTCATAATTTTGCAAGAAAAAAATTGAAAGGAATAAAATAAGAAATTTGGACTTTTCAAATTTAAAAAAAAAATTGATTTTTGATTTCAATGTCTCAAGAATTCGAATTTTTTTTTATGAATGAACGCTTTAATTTCAGAATAATTTATTCTCTTTTAGCACAATTTGTACACTTTTAGAATTGCAACAATTTTAAGTTTGGAAAATTGAGAAAATTTGAGCGACATCAGAAATCCCAAAAAATTGAAAAATGAAAAATGTAAAAGATTCTCAGAACTTTATTGCTACTAAAACTAACCCACACTTGCGTGCGATTACTTCAGGTACTCATCTGCTTATGCGCCAATCCGTAGCGCTCGTGTATCTTACACATAAATTCCAAAGTTCTCATTTACTGTTTTCTTAATTAACATATTTCAAAAACTCTAAAATGTTAAAAAATTTCACCTCCAAAAAACCGAAATCGCAAAAATTGTAAGGATTCCAAAAACATGTAAATTTTTCTTGTAGTGTCAAAAAAAATTTTAATTTCGAAAATTGCAAAAATTTGAGAAATGGAAAAATTAATGAATTTTTGAAAAGTAGCAAAAATTTCGAATTTTGGAAAAGGGGCAAGAAGATCTCTGAAAATGCCGAAAACCTGGGCTACCTAAAATCAGGTCACGCTTACGTGCGTTTGGCTTACGCGCAAATCCGTGTCACTCGTACAGCATAAACACTAATACCCCAACGGGAAAAATCGTGTAAAGGCGTCACGAGAAATTGTCCGACAATTTCTGGTCTAGTGGGGGCACTTTTTCTTCAGTAGCTAAAGCTACATACAAGTCAGTAGTCTCAGTCGCGTGGAGTACGCCGTTGGAGCTGCGCTCGCACGGCGCTCCGAGAGAACAGTAGTTTTTTGGTGTCCAAGAAAAAAAAAAGTTCTGTTTTGTGACGATCCTTTGGATATTACTATTTCCCGAAAATTTCATTGACATTCAATCAAACTGTCGGAACGCACTTTCAATTCAGGTAAGTTTCACCGTTTTTCATTTCTGTGATAATTTTTTAATTCCTTAATTTATTTGTTATTTTTTTCGAATTTCTGCGGTTATTTCTCTCAAACATTTTCAATTGTTTGAAACATCAAAAATGATTTATTTGCAGCTGTAATATTGAAAAAAAATCGTTACGCGCTCGATTGAGCTATATAGTCAAAGCGCACAGTAGTTTTTGGCGCTAAATTTCAAAGATGTTGTACCATAATTTAATATTTGCACTTCTAATCTTTTTAATTCTGATTTTTTCTAAATTTCCTTAATCAAAAAAAATCAGTTGAGATAAAATGAATTTGAAAAATTATTTTTATCACAATTTTAAAAATGTTTGTTAATTAATGTGTTTGTTCATTTATCTTAAGTACTTGTTTATTTGTTCATAAGAATTCTCATGAACGTAACATCAGCCACATTAAATTGAAACCATCAAAATATTTTTAAAAATTTCATAAAAAATGGAAGTTTTTTTGGCGCCAAATTCAAAAAAAAAACGTTCTCGTGGGCTCATGGAATATCGCAATTTATGAAGCTTCAGAATTGTCTGAAAGTACGTTTCATTCGCAGAAATTTAGAAAAATACGTTTATTATGATTCTCAAAATGTTTCATTAATTTATTTAGTTATGCTGATAACACAATTATTTTTTTTCAATTCCAATGAACTGCCACATTAAAATATTCCTTGTTTTCTAAGCGTAAGTTCGAGTACTCAAAATTGATTTATATATTCAGCAAGCATAGTATTTTTTTTGGCGCGAAACTCTAAAAATGCTTTTGTGTAAATCCATTCAATATTGCAATCCACGGATAAAGCTATTAACATCCACACAAAATGTTTAAACATGAAAATGATTTTTACTCAAATTTTCAGATTGTTTATTAGTCATTTCAGATTATTAATTTATTTATTCACTTCGATATCTCCCCTTTTTGCCCACCAAATTTTTACTAAATTTAAACCTAAAAACATATTTAATGAAAAATCGATATATATATATATATTTATTAAAAATTTAATAAAATCGATATATATGTATATATATATATATATATATATATATATATATATATATATATATATATATATATATTCAAAATATATATTCAAAACGCACAGTAGTTTTTTTGGCGCGAAATTTAAGACACATTTTTCAACCCTATTAGATTTTTAGAGAGATTCATTAATATTTTCTTAAGCTAGTGGACTGCATTATATTTTTATATTGAAATCCATTTCTCATTCTTAATTTATGATTTCTTATTCAAACAATAAACTAATAATAAATAAATATCAACATTGGATACTTCGAATTATATTTTCAGAATAATTTTCATATAGACAATTCTTAACTACATTTAATATCTATGGTTGAATTGTTGCTATTCATTCTTTGTTAGTTAGAAATTAAATAATAATTTTGTTATAAAAACCGGAAGTTGGAGGGGAAACCTAGTAGGCTTTCTACCGGAATTATTAGGAATGTTATGATTACGCGTTATTGTTTAAAGGCAATTGTAATTTTTTGCGATGTAATAAAATGCAAATTGGGGTGCAGAATTTACAAGAAAACAAGTACATCGTTAATTGAGGAAAAATTTTCAACCAAATTGCTTGAGGAAACGGTTGAAAATAATCAATGCGAAATTAACATATTCAATTTACGATTTAGAATGTATTTGTTTTTTATTTTGCTTGGAATAAGTCTTCGAATTTCTGATTTTCCAAGCGCATTTGAAATTTTTTGAATGCGTTAAATTTCTGAAATTCTCGAAAGTTCTCATTTTTTTTAATCTCTGAAATTTTCTAAAGTTGCATATTTCCAATTTTTCACATCTAAAAATTTATCGAAATTTCTTGATTTTTCAATATTTTAAATTTTCACATATTACACACTTTTATGTAATTTTAAATTTTCCAATTATTTAATCTTGAAGATTCTTCAACTTTTCCAATTTTTCGAATTTTTTAACTTTGTTAAATTTGATAAATTTAAAAAATTTTTGAATTTTCCTAATTTTTTAAATTCGCACAAGCGCAAACTTTTCGAGTTGCAAATTACGCAAATGTTTGAAAGTCTGAAATTTCCAACTTTTTTAAATTTCCAATGCCTCAGCAAATTGTCAATTGAATTTTTCATTCTGTAAATTCTTCGAATCCTCCAGTTTTATCCAAACTCTCGTAAATTTTCAAAATTGAAATAAGAATGGGATTTTTATTTAATAATCCATATTCGGGTTTTTTTTTAATATACTTGAATTCGCATTTCGTGCGATTCATTATTCAAAAATCGATTAAAAAATTCAAAAAATTGTGATCTAAGATGACGTAGTCGGCTTAATTAGTTGAGTAAGCAATCATTGAATGAAAAATTAAGGCAATGATCGGTGTGATTCAATAGATAAATTCATTTCACACGTCTCATGGAAATTAGGTATTCAAGCGTAAATGCAGAAGCTTCCGTCATCGCTCTAATCGTTAAAGTACCGATCACAAAAGAATATCTTTGAGTTCTTATAAAGTTGGAGAACAAAAGTTCATTGACCCCATTAAATTCTCATTATAGAAAACCTCCAAATTTTAAAAAATTCGAGGTCTTTAGAATTTTTCAAGTCTTCAAATCGATCAATTTTAATTTTTTTTTTTAACCTTCAAATTAAAAAAAATCCAAACGTTCAACATCCCACAAAATTTATCAAAAAATTTGCAAGTTTTTCATATTTCGTAGGTTTTTAAATTTTAAAAATTTTCTGATTTTCCCGACTTCCCAAATCTCGACTATTTTGAAAACATTAAAAAAAATCCGACTTCGAACTTCGTCAAGTACCCAATTCCGCATAACGTACGTCAGAGCTTGTTTTACCGGAAATAGCGTGAAATAACCCGGACTCAACGTCTAATTATCATTACACCAGGAGGACAAGGTTTCCCCGCAAATAATGACATATTTTCTCTTAATATCAATAGTATTATTGCACGACCTTCGAAAAGATGCCCAAAGGCATGTACCACTGATTAGCATTCGTCTCTGATTGCCCAGTTTCCCGTAAAAAAAAAAAAATTTGTTCACTTCCCTCTTCCTACAAAAAATATATACAAAAAAATTGAGTACCAAAAAAAAATCATCCGATTCGGTTCATTCCAAAACATGCTTACTGAAAGGTCTTCCTATTAAATGATTATTATGCAATAGTTTTTTTCATCATATTTATCATGTTTTTTTTAATTCCTTGTACTTGTTATTTTCATAATCTGGAATTGACTCGAACACGTCTCAGTATTTCTCGTTTTTTTTTCAGTGCCTTGACAATTTTTCAAGCATGTGTCAGAATTTTTGAATTGCAATTGAGCCGATGTCCTCAGCGCATCCAATCTCACGGCATTGACATCACGAATGCAATCAGCGGGGCCTTGCGAATCTTTTTTTTAACCCACTTGATCGCAGATCATTGAAAATTACCGACATATCTAGCGGAGGGTGGGACATAATGGGACAAGAGTGCGTAATCGGTCGGAAAGTATACCACAATACACCATGTTCCAATTCAAACACTCCCCAGTTTTCCCTGCTCCATTATGCCCCCTCTTTTTCCCATTATTAGAACATTCTACTTCTGAAATTTCGGAAATTTCGAAGATTTCGAGTGGTTCTATAATTTTATAACTTTCTCAAAATTGATCATATTGGGACAGTGCGTCTTCAATGTCGCCCAATTATGTGATTATTTCTCCATATACATAATGACTTTTGAAGACCCATTGCACCGATCTCCCTGTCCCATTTTGGCCCGTCCCAGTTAGCCGTCCAATTTAGCCCCCCTGTCCCATTCAGCTCCCCCTGTCGTATTTAGCACTTACTCATGTCCCATTTGGAGCCCCCCCCCCTGTTCAATTCGGGCCCCCCTCCTGCCCTATTCATTATCATTAGTTGTGTCCCATTTAGCCGTTAGCCATATCCCATTTAGAGCCCCTGTCCCACTTAGAGTTTGCCCGCCTGAAGCCCCTTGTCCATTCACCTTATCCCAATCTTACCCATTCAGCTCGCCCTCTGTCCCATTTAGCACTTACCCATGTCCCATTTGGAGCCCCCTCCTGTCCCATTCATCCCCATTGGTTGTGTCCCATTTAGCCGTTAGCCATGTCCCATGGTAGAGCTCCTGTCCCATTTAGGGTTTACCCGCCTGTCCCGTTCACCCTATCCTCATCTGACCCATTCAGCTCGCCCGCTGTCCCATTTAGCACTTACCCATGTCCCATTTGAAGCCCCCTCCTCTCCCATTCATCCCCATTCGTTGTGTCCCATTTAGTTGTTAGCCATGTCCCATTCAGAGCACCTGTCCCATTTAGGGTTTACCCGCCTGAAGCCCCCTGTCCCATTCACCCTATCCTCATCTGACCCATTCAGCTCGTCCTCTGTCCCATTTAGCACTTACCCATGTCCCATTTGGAGCCCCCTCCTGTCCCATTCATCCCCATTCGTTGTGTCCCATTTAGTTGTTAGCCATGTCCCATTTAGAGCTCCTGCCCCATTTAGGGTTTAGCCGCCTGAAGCCCCCTGTCCCATTTACCCTATTCTCATCTGACCCATTCAGCTCGCCCTCTGTCCTATTTAGCACTTACCCATGTCCCATTTGGAGTCCCCTCCTCTCCCATTCATCCCCATTCGTTGTGTCCCAGTTAGTTGTTAGCCATGTCCCATTCAGAGCACCTGTCCCATTTAGGGTTTACCCGCCTGAACCCGCCTGTCCCATTCACCCTATCCCAATCTTACCCATTCAGCTCGCCCTCTGTCCCATTTAGCACTTACCCATGTCCCATTTGGAGCCCCCTCCTGTCCCATTCATCCTCATTGGTTGTGTCCCATTTAGCCGTTAGCCATGTCCCATGGTAGAGCTCCTGTCCCATTTAGGGTTTACCCGCCTGTCCCGTTCACCCTATCCTCATCTGACCCATTCAGCTCGCCCGCTGTCCCATTTAGCACTTACCCATGTCCCATTTGGAGTCCCCTCCTCTCCCATTCATCCCCATTCGTTGTGTCCCAGTTAGTTGTTAGCCATGTCCCATTTAGAGCTCCTGTCCCATTTAGGGTTTACCCGCCTGAAGCCCCCTGTCCCATTTACCCTATCCTCATCTGACCCATTCAGCTCGCCCTCTGTCCTATTTAGCACTTACCCATGTCCCATTTGGAGCCCCCTCCTGTCCCATTCATCCCCATTCGTTGTGTCCCAGTTAGTTGTTAGCCATGTCCCATTTAGAGCTCCTGCCCCATTTAGGGTTTAGCCGCCTGAAGCCCCCTGTCCCATTTACCCTATTCTCATCTGACCCATTCAGCTCGCCCTCTGTCCTATTTAGCACTGACCCATGTCCCATTTGGAGCCCCCTCATGTCCCATTCGGAGCCCCCTCCTGTCCCATTCATCCCCATTCGTTGTGTCCCATTTATCGTTTAGCTATGTCCCATCTGGAGTCCCCGTCCCATTCACCCCCTCCCCATCTAGAGGCCCTCGGTCCCATTTAGCGCATACCTCTATCCCATTTAGCCTCCTCTCCTGCACCCATTACACCACTAGCCTGCCCACACACACAACTTCAGCGATTCGGAAAATGTTTCGTTCCCTCAGTCCGACCTTGCACATTTTTTTTTTAGATTAGTCTGAATAGTCGTAAGAGCGTCACCAAAAACGACCACAAACCGCTGTACGCCCCGCAAAAGACCGACAAACGTATTTATTGCCCCAGTCACTCGCCACTTTATCGATCCTACCCTTTTGTTAATAATACCGTGTGAGCTATTGCGTGTAAAATATATTTATCGCCGAGGTAGTAAGCAAAGGCCTCAAAAGGGACTAAAACCCGGTGAGATCGATAGACACGAACGAAATTCTGTTTGCTTTTCATTTTCATAGTGTTTACATTTTTCACAAATGACGGTCAACACCGCTAAGTGCAAATTTCACTATGGAAAAAAATTCTACGAAAATTTTGGGTTTAGAAGGTTTAAGGGCTTTCAAGAATTCTACAATTTTCTTAAAATTTGCAAAAAAAAAATTTCAAATTTTTACAAATTTTAAGTTTTTTTCTTGTTTTGAACGTTTGGAAATTTTCAAAATTATTGAAATTTTCCAAATTTTCAAAACTTTTAGGATTTTCCAAAATTTCAAAATTTACGAATTTTTCGGAATTTTTAGGATTTTTAATTGTAATGGTTTGCAATGAGAATTGGATGTCGAAATAGTGAATTATCAATTTTTACTTAACAAATTTCCCATAAATTTCATCATTTTCCATCACGTCAGAGATTACAGGAATCACCTCTTATCATTTCAACGGAAAACCGTTTCAGATCTTTTAATACCGATCAGCTTATCAAATTATCTCCGTTGCGCGACGAAAAAGCAGCTATTAATAGAACCAATGAATGGCACGTGTATTTCGAATGCTTTCAACTTTCAATTTTCCAAGATTTCCCATAAAATCTTTAGGAAATCCCATACAAAAACATAGGAAAAAATTCAAAAAAAAACAAACAATCTGGAACGTTTGAACCTTCTCAAGATTAGTACTTTATAAAATTATTTTGATTTTTTTTTTCCAAAAAATTTCCAATATTCCAAAGAAAAAAAATCGAAAATTTTGCAGTTTTAAAAAACTTCAACAATTTTAAAATCTGTGTTTTTTTTTCATTCAAAATTTTAAAAAGTCAAAAATTTTTTGAAAAAATTGAGAAATCTGATAACGACACAATTTGAATTAATCCTAAAATACGATTACCATTGAACAATAAATCACAATAAATCAGGGAATCATGTGTGACATGAAAACGCCATAGCTATTTTTTCCTTTGCCTTTAACCTTGAAAAGACAAATTAAATTACGATCTTCAGACGGTAATAATTTGTCGTGTCATCCCGGCAATATTTGACAAAGTAACGCGTCATAGTTGCTGATAAAGTCACCTCCATTACAATTTCTCGAATTAACATTTCGTTGGCATATTCAGAGGACTAGGAATTATCGGCTTCTCCAAATATATGATTAGATTTTTTTTCATAATCATTTTACGTCGCAATCCAGCTATAGCTCAATAACCCAAAAACATCTTTTTTATTCCGAAAATTTTGCAAACGCTAAATTTTCTTTAAACTTCTCTTTTTTGAATAAAAAATCTCCATTAAAAAAAAAACTTAAAAAATCCAGAAATTAAGAAAATTCGAGAAATTTTGCTATTTTTGAAATATTAAAAATTTCTACACAAGAAATAAACAAAAATCTCAAAATTGAAAAAAATTCTAAAATTGCAAAATAAAAAATTAACAATTGTTCAACTTTTTTTATAAATTGAAAAATTTTGAAACTCAATTTTTTCAGAAATTCCAAAATTTTAAAAATGTGAATTAACCATTTCAAACAATTTAAAATTCAAAATTTTGAAAAGTGAAAATATTTTCACATTTGTCATTTTGGAACTGAATCGAAAATCTGAGAAAAGAAAAACGGATAACGGAGGAAAAACTTGGAAATTCGCACAATCACCAATCGCTTACAAAATGTAAAACTCTTTGCCTGAATATAAAATTCTTTGCTTGAAGTCTTACTGGCAATCATACCAAGGAACTTACTCATGGTTAATAAAAAGAAAATACTCATGGGGACAATAAAATTGCGTTAAATTGGTCGCTGATGACTACGTCACCACGCAATCGTCTTCTCGTTGCGGAAAAGATGCGGCACCATAAATAGAATAAGAGGAAGACGTACTGAACTTCAATTTTTTCCACTCGGCATTTTCTGTTCCAAAAAAGTTTATTTTCCCATTTCCTATGCAAAATTTGTCCAAAAAATATTTCTCAAAATTCCAAACTGCGCAAGAAATTAGATTATCTTGTATTAAAAATAAACAAAAAATATATATAATGAAAAAAATTGTTTTTAGTGTAAATGGCTCCCGACGCCTGAATCGAAGAACTGATAATCTATATATTATACCGATACCAATTATCGGGGCCCATCGAATTCTGGACGGTTCCATCGGGTAATCCCGATAAACTGAAAAAATAAGTCTGATAATTAGCCGGGGGGGTTCAGTCAGTGTCGACCGCTCGTCATCACCTTCTAGTCATCAATGAACAATTGAATAATTAACAATAAGTTCATTTCCCTCATTGTGGACACATCACCCTGTGTATTACAAGTTCTCCGAATGTTTCTTCTATTTGCGGAAATATTGAGTCCCCGTAAGTGACTTTCCTCCCTGTAATTTTCACTGATAAAATTGTAAAAAAATAATTGCATTTTTTCGCTATATTTTTTGGACCCCGATAAGCGGGTGAAAAAAGAGTATTCCCGCCCTCAAGTGAAAAATTAATTTTCTGCTCCTTCCGTTCAAAAAATTATTTTTTTTTTCACCTGCACTGAAAACTTGCATTTTTCGCCCTGTGAACAGGTGGAAAAATGAGTAATTTCCGACCTAGGGATGAAAATGAATATTCCTCACCTTGAAGCAAAAAATTATCATTTTGCACCCGCGGAACCTATTTCGAGATTTCAATTCTCAAAGACTTGAAATTTTCCTTTTTTTCACTAGTGAGAATAATTTGTATTCTCGCCCCAATGAGCGGGCGAAAATGAGCATTTTCCGCCCTTGGGTGGAAATGAAAGTTTCCTGATAAAATTTTCGCAATTGCTCATTCAGAATAAATAAAGGGAAATAGAAAAATGCAAAATTGATAATGGATTTTTTTTTCTTTTAACTTCATTTCTTATATTTTCAGTGGTAGGAATATTTCTTGATATGCAATATAATGTAATTAATACCTCCCGTGTCGCTTCGAATACACGCGAATGTAACGTCACGTAACAAATTAGCGAGCGTATAAATGGAGAAAAAAAATAGAAAAATGCATTACATACCGGAAAAATCAATTTTCGCGAGGAAATCTTGATAAAGAAGTGGGTTGAAAAAGTTGTCGAGCTACATGCGGTAAAATTGGCTGACCAAATATTCTACGGCAAAAATTTTGAAATTCCGTAAAATTTCATTTTTTTTTAAATTTAACTATATATATATATATATATATTTAACTATATATATATATATATATATAATTTTTTTTTTTAATTAATCGCAACAATTTTTGAAACCCTAAATTCATTGAACATAAGAATACCAAAATTGTTCAGCCCTTTAAAAATTGCCAAAAAAATCTACGCTCTGCAAAACTTTTGAATGTCCCTTTTCCTCAACTCTCCAAACGCTCGTTTTTTTTCCATCTCTAGTCTTGAAATTGTAAAAAATTTACGCCGCAAAATTTTTTCCAATTTTTGCATCGGCCTATGACCTATCCTCGCTCCCTTCCGCCCTTCCACACCCTCATAACAAATTCATTTGTCACAACGTCCTATTGTCCCGCCATCGATAACATCCACCTTTCGTGATATTACCATTACCATTATTATTACTATCCACTAAACTGGAGCATCTAGGCCTCCCCTTTGGTGTCCCCTGCGTCACGAATAAACTCTAAATGTTAAGGCTGGATATAGTAATGACTGGACAAGAATAGGCGCGAAAATATGTCGAAAAAAAAAAAATGACAGGTGCGTCAATCATCGGCCTATGCCGAGTGCTCAATCAAATTTTTTTATTCGGCCGCCCTACATAACTCAGCCCTTTGATAGCCGATACATTTTTATTGATGAAAAATGATGGACGACATTCCCCATTTTTCATTTTCACCCTCAACAATCTCAAAATAACGAAAGCGCCGATAGTCTAGTTACGAGGAACCTGGAACCACATTACATTATACTAATTTTTTTTTTATTTTTTTTTTTTATTGGTTTAAAGTGATGGAGCCCTTATGTAGGGTTATTTACACTATCGTTTACAAATCGCTTAATGTTTATCTTAATGTGTACGTCATATAACAAGTTATATCTGTAGTTTACAGTCTTTCAGGAATTTACATATTTCTTTTATGAACTTGTGATCAGTGGCTTCTGCAAATTTCTCTGTGGTATAGGGCTTACGACAATTCGAGTTAGACAGTCTATTCATTAGGTTGGCCCTCCCTTGGTCATAAGTTGAACAATGCCAAAGGATATGGTCAAAGGTTTGACTTTCTGCACCACAAGGACAACTGGGATCATTCGTTATGCCGATCCTCTCCAAGGATACTAATTTTTCTTAATACATTTGCCAATTCAAAATTCATTCTTCAGTTTGAAATGTGCATATGATCCGAATCGAATGATTTGTATTTTCTCAAAGGCAACCTCATTTTTCATTGCAGAAATGTCCCTCGAGGAGTCACGACGCTCGCAGAGACCGTATCGCTATGGTATGGTCTTATTATGCGTTGGTGCATTGATAAACTGGCTGGGACTTGCTGAAAATTACGTTGAACCAGTTAGATATGTTGGTGTTGCGTGCATAGTTGCTGGTGCACTCTTAATATGCGCAGCTATGTGCTGCTGGTTACATGCACCACCAACAAGGACTAATGTACAAACACAACATGCGGGACATCCACATACAGTACAGGTATTTATCAATTTTTCCGATTGATCGTCAATGCTGGGTACTTTTGCCGCCGGTTCTGCGTCGCGGTCGGGGGGGGGGGGGGGGGAATCCCAAACTTTGAGTTTGTCCATTGAAGTATCCAGAATAATTCATTTTTCCCAACGGTCTAAATTTCCCACAACATCCAAATTGGTTTAGTTTTAATTCAATGCATATAGGGTACACAGCCCGGTTGCAGGGCGAGAGCGCGTAACATTTGATAACCATTGATTCTTGTTTTACATTTCCCAAAATCATTTCGAGTAAACTTAATATAAGATTATAGCGATTACAAGGAAAAACTGAGCGCCGATCTTCGGGATCGCATAGAGGCATTTTGTAAGTCTATCAATCGTCTTGTTATCAGGTAATTTAACACAAAAATATATATCGCTGTGTGTTTTGTGAAGTTTGCATTGAACAGAATAGAACTAAAACACAAGTTAGAAAATTGTGGATTTTTGGCGAAAAGACCGCTAGGTTGATTCTTTGTTGCCTTACATTTCATGAGGAAATGATCAAGCGTATCACAGGCATTTAGGTCACAGTATTTACAGGTTTTATTGGGGTGAAAATCAACCCTTCGCTGGTCAATGTAAAAATAACAACTGTAGCAGTGCGCCAGACGTACTTGTGCAATTAACCTTTTAGTATGCATAGTATGATTCTCTGTAAGATACTGAGAATGCCCAGAGTAGGAGTCATAACTGGGCATAAGCTGACATGACAACGTCCAAATGAAAAAATCCGGAAGATGAACGAATTGTTCCGGCAAAGTCGACGCGTGCGCTGTTGCTGAACACCGCTAAACGCGCGCGAGCGGTGTAGAGTAGATTTGGCAACGTTTTGGATATATAGGTATATGAATAGCGCTCCAAGTCGCACGACCTTGAGAGGCCGCGGTATCCTCTCCGCACGGTTTTCCGATTTTTTTAATTTGCGAGCAGACTACCGGCAAGGCATAGCCGGAAACAATTATATTCTTGCTCGGAATATCAGATGATCGCTCTGAAATGTTCAAATATTGGATGTTGCAAATTGACGGCTCTTTTGATTTTTCTTAAATACATTCCGCGGTGTACTTGCGCGACCAATGACGTCACGCGGGACAGGTGCGACCACTCAAGGGTGAAACATATTTTTTGTCTTTTCACGTTCCCGATAGGTGACATTGTTGAGTTGTTCGAATCCAGAAAATCGACTTTTCTTCATTTCAAGGGATTTCCAACAATTTTAGACTTTCAGGGAAGGTGTGGGTGGCGGTCGATATCAAGGTGTCGGTTTCGGATATGCATAGGTATTGTGTGTATGTGTGTGTATGTGTGTGTGTGTGTGTGTGTTTTGTTTTTTAATTTTTCAAATCCAATTTAATTTATGCGTAGGTGTAGTGCGGTACTGTTGTGTATGTGTGTGTGTGTGTGTGTGTCTTCAATACGCATTGAACAACTTCAAAATCGGAAAAATAAATTCGGGTTTCTTCAGGGAGAAAACAAACTTTAACAAATTTTTTATGGAAAAAAAAAGAAAAATAGACGAGATAAAAATCGTAATTTGTTCCAATTTGCATTATGTAATTTTTGCAATGTTTAATGATTATTGTTATGAGGTATATTTAGAACCTCGTAAATCTAAAAATAAAAAATATAGATAGTTCGTAAGAGAGGTAGGAGCATCGACACCGTGTTCACAAGTCCATGGAATTGGATTTTGTCGTTTAGTTGAGAAGTCTATAAACGGACGGTTTATAAACAGACGGTGGATGTACCCGAGAGGTCGTCTATGGAGAATGCCAGTTTAATAAAACACATATTAATGTCTCTGCGTTCAACCCGGGAAAATTTATTGATCCCCTTTGGCAGTCAGTCGATTCATTGGAGTGCATTGCAAAAATAACTGAAATTATTCCCATCTTCAATATTCGGTTTTTAATTGGAAAAAAATTATGACAGCTTCGTAATTTGACGTATTCAGGAAATTTAAAAATTTTGGCCAATTCGAAAAGTTTGGAAAGATCCAAAAAATGGAGATATGTTTTTTCAGATGCGGGGAAAAATTATAGAGGCGTATTAATTACGATTTTTATAAATAACGAAAACTTGGTTATTATCAAAAAAAAATTTGAAGAAATTTGAAAATAACGATTTTTTTTACCACTTATAAGTGGTGGTTTTCACAAATACCAAACATTGTCAAATATTAAAAAAAAATCGGAAATGACGAAACTGGGATTCAGAAAGTTCCAAGATTACAAAAATTTCAAAAATTTCAAAAATTCCAAAAATTCCAAAAATTTCAAAAATTTCAAAAATTTCAGAAATTTCAAAAATTTCAGAAATTTCAAAAATTTCAGAAATTTCAAAAATTTCAAGCTGTCAAACTTTCGAACATTTCAAAAATTCCAAAAGGTGTGAAAATTTCAAGAATTTCAAAAATTTCAAAAAATTTTAAAAATTCAGAAAATTCAAAAAAATTAAAAATGGTGGAAAATTCAAAAAGTTTGGGAATTTTCAAAAATCCCAAAAATGTGAAAAATTCCATAAATTTCAAAGAAAAACTTTGATAAATTAATAACTGCAATTTTTTACAAGTAGCAAAACGAAACCATTCCAATTGATCGGCAACCGCAAAGAAAAGGTTGGGCGAAATTACGTTAAAAGGGGGTCGTGCAAATGAAGTTTATAAGGGGTGGTGTACACATAACGGGGATGGACTGAGGATATTAACCCTAAAGTGCGCACGCGAATTCTATTATTACATCTAGCCAGTTCTATAGGTGTTCTTTTTTTGTCTCTCATGGATACTTTTACCACACATTGCTATATCTAGAATACGCTGAGCCCTAGATCCCATTTTGAAAGTGATATAAAACCGCAGTCATAAAGAAAAAAAAGTTGTTCGATTTTTCAAGAAAACATTTGTGGCTTTCCTTGAATTGAAAGTAACACTCGAAAATACCTAATGCAATGAAAATGACATTCTTAAATTTTTTGCAATTTTCTTGGACTCAAAAAAAAAAGTACAAACACTTTCAAATTTTTTTAAATTTCAGTTTTCAACATTTCCAAGTTTTTGAAGTATCCTAAAATTTCGAATCCTTCGATATTCTAATTTTCCCATCGTGCGCAAAAATTGAAAATAATTCATGTAAAATATAAAACGTATTTTCCAGATCGATGATCCAATTCACGTGATATCAATGGACGAGTCATCAATGAGCGCGCGGCAAAAGCCGCCGGACTACGAAGCGGTCGCGGACGCGCCGCCAAGTTACGACGACGCTATAAAGCTGAATCCAGGACAATTGTTAGCCACGAGCAATAGTGGAATCAGCGCATCTCTAAATGGAGTTTCTAACGTTCCCGGAAGTGGTCTCGTCACTGAACAGCCCGTACCCACACCGCCCCCGCCTTACGCCAGGTAATTGTTTGTCTCCAAAACCTTCCACAAATTCGAGAATCAAAAAATAATTTGCCAAAAATTGAGAGACTAATAAAAAACTGTTTTAAATATTTTCGAAAATAAAAAATGTCTGGAAATTTCAGGTGAGACCCGCTATCGGGCAGTTCTCAGGGCCTGCCCAGGGTCCACAGGAATCTGTCAACCACATCTAGATCGTACAATTCGGTTCGACCAACGAACCCAAATCGATTCAGTCAAATGGGCATGACAAGATCGACTAGAGCCGCTAGCCTAGCGAGTGGTTATCACCGTTATCAGGTCGGACCGGCCAACTGCGAATCGACAAGACTGCGAGCCCAAAGTGTTCACGTACTTTACGCACACGTACCTTTCAACCTGAATAGATGAGTTTCAGTAATCTGACGCCTTGATTGCATATTCTTCGTCAAGAAAGTATATGCGCATCGGCTTTTCCGCGCATCAGAAGTTAAACTTCATAAGAAAATTGAAAATTGTGGATTGCGCGCGTGCAAACTACCGCGCATGCGCAAAGTTACGCGCATGTCCATAATGAAGCGCATACGCCAAGATACGCCTATGTCCAACACTGTGCGCATACGCAACACCCCGCCCAGAACTTTACGCATGCGCACAGCTATGCGCATGCGCAGAACAATCCAAGTGACCATTTCGTGGTGGATGACATTTGGAATTTTTTTAGAATTTTTGTACCTTTGAACGTTCAAGAATTCTGAAAAGTTCTATCATTGTTATAATTTTAAAAAAAATTGGTAACGCTGTAGAATTTATTTTTAAGTCGCTGAAATTTTAAAAATTTTACAGATTCTCAAATCAATTTTGGAAAAAAATGTGAAAAGGACATTCTGCAATTTTTTTATTTCCAAAATTGTGATACCTAAAATGGTATTTTTCTTAATGCTCCACATTGCGTATGCGCATGCGCAGGAGTTGCAAGTGCGAGAAATCTAGCGCATGCGTTTCACATGCTAAATAACCATCAACTTCGAATCAAGCGTACAGAAAACGAAATTCGACTAGCGCAGAAGGAGAAATTGTTCACCAATAATTTATAACTAATGTTAATAACAATTATACGGAGGAAGTCGTACGGTACCTGCCTTGAGTGCATTCCTGGTTCGCGATCTCATTCCGGAAACGATAGAAACAATTTTCGATATAAAAAGAAGGAAAGCGAGAAAAAAAACATGGTTCGTGTAGAGAATGCGTAACTGTGCGCTAAGTGTGTTATAGTGATGATGAATCTAGTTCCAATGTCCATTATCAATAATTTTTTTATGAAATAGATTGTTTAAGTGTACATAGAATGCGAATGGAAAGATTGAGTGATATAGTGATATGAATGAGCGACTTTTTGGTATTTTTAACGAAGGGAAAGGTCCCAGGAAAAGTCAAATTTTTGGCGGGAATTTCAAACAAACAAACCCACTAACATCTCAATTTTTTAAAATAATTTCTTGAAAAATTCAACATCAAAATTGTATACTAAGGAACAGTTCTCCAAAATCGAATGGTTTTCACGACTTTTCAATTTTTCGTGACCTTCGCCAGTTTTGTAAAAAATCAAAATTGTGAAACTTTCGAATGACTTGAACTTTGAAAATTTTTATGGTTGAAAATGTCGAAAGATACGAAAATCCCGAAACAACAATTGTCAAAAAAATTTTGCGATTTGAAAAAAACTTCAGGAACTTTAAAAAATTGAGTTTGAAATTTTTCAGCTTATCAAAAAATTCCTTCACGTCAAACCGTTCTTGGTGGAATTTATAAATATCTTTTGAACCAAGAAAACAATTGTACAGGCTCAAATACTTGTTTGTAAAAAATATTTGAAAGTGATGTTTTCCCGCTACTTTTCAAAAGCTATATTTTCGCTGTGGACTTGTCTCGTCATATTGAGAAAATTAAAAATTTTCATTCCGTAAAATCCAACATTCAGGTTAATAACTGTTATTTCCTTTAGGATTTTTATTTCATCTGTTGATTGTGATTTTTATCAATAAAGCCGCTCCAATCGGGGCACGTTTGTACAGATAAGACCATACAGTTTCTCTTTATACGTGAAAGAATTATTAAATAAAGGAGAAATACAACAGATCGATTTGTTTATTTGTTATCCCATTCTCGTGTTTTTAGAGCACTTTAAGATTTGTAGAAATATTCCGACAATTTTAGCAATTCCCAATTTTCCATTTCTGCAGAAATTTTTAAGGTTTCACTTTTTTGTGATAACATGTAATTGCAAATTCTCCAAAGTGAAACTATAAAGTTGTCCTTTTAAAAAATTTACACAAGCTCACAAACCTGAAAAATTTAAGAAATTATCAATTTACATAACCATGCAAAACTACTACTCAAAACTCAAAAGAATTGCAAAAATTGTGAAAAAATATAACTTGTGAAACATACCAAAAATTTTTTGAACATCAAAATTACACTGTTTGAGTAAGAAAAATTGAGAAAAAAAAATTGAGAAAAAAAAATTGAGAAAAAAAATTGAGAAAAAAAAATCGAAAAAAAGTGGGGGAAAAAAAATTGAATTAAAAATAATTTTCTAAAAATGGGTTTTCGTTTTGTAAAAATCTAAACTTCCAAATGTTCCAATTTCGATTCCCCGTTTGACTTCAGTATTCAATTGATTAAATTCTCGATTAATTTATTAGCCGAGGACTTGAACTGTGACTCGAAAAAAAATTGCAACAAAGTTGTGAACGGTGTAATTATAATTATCTTTTTTCGACGTTATCTTTAGTGTTGTTCATGTCAGTGGGAACGGCCAGGAAAGTATTTCGAGATAAGAGGACTTTGCTGAAGCTCGGAGACCGCTCTTCAGGTCTGCATCTTGGAGAAATAGGCACTCCTAAATATTCCTCAAGTGTGTTTTTTTTTTCAATTTTCCCGTCCAATAATTACAGAGTGATTCAATCGTCAATCCTTTATGTCGCATTTTTTTCACATTCGAAAAGCCAGTCTGTACAAATATTTACATAATAATCAAGTCATTTGTTATTGGTTTAGTCACTCCTCAACTGCAATGGGTTCTTCGGTTTTTGCCTTCCTCGTTGCTTCTGAGAACAGAAAAGGAATATTTTTTTATTTAGACGAGTATAGTAGGTTCAGAAAATTTACGATATTCCCACTAATTTGAGGCTAATACTTTTATGAAAAATAGTAATATTTATGGGAACCAATTATTTTTCATTTCGTATAATTCAAGTGCTATACAACATTTTTACATATATTTGAAATGTGATTTTTATTCAATCTGTTTCATGTCCGTGATGTTGATCTCTCTTTTTATTATTTTTTTATTTGATTTTAAGTCATGTCTTGTTACATAGTCAGTATATTGTTTGTCATCGAATTCTTAGAATTTTGAATGTTTAAAAATATTTTTGAAGATCGAAAAAATTGACGATATATTTTTCAAATTTTTGACTGTTGCTTCAATTAAGAATTCGAAAGAATGTCCAAGGTTTTAAAACCTAAATGAAAATTCTACAGCTTAACTTAGTAGCAAAAAATGTTTCAAAATTTCTAAACCTTGCATTGATGGAAAAAACTTTCAGATCTTGTACAAACTTTAAAAATTTTGAGAATTACAAAAAAAATACAGCAATTTCAATATCTTCAAAGGCAATGTCGACAATTATGAAAATGTTGCAAACTTAAAAAAGTCTAATTTTTCTGAAAAATTCAACAATTTTACATGTTGTAAAAGTTTTAAAAAATTTCGTCTTTAATTTAACTAATTTCGAAATTTCATTCGTAAGGAAATCACACCTTAAAAAATTCTGACAATTGTAAGAATTCAGAAAATTGGGAAATTTTGAAAATTTTTGAATATTTCTAACATTCGAAAAAAAAATGAATTTCCGTAAAATTCCGAGAAAATCTTAAAACTTGGAAATTGTAAAGCTAAAGCTCGTTCGCATTATGGTGAAATCTTAAGCCAAAGAAGTACGAAAAAGCTCACTTTTCTCGATTTTATCATCAGGTACATCAGGCAGTAGGACGTCCTCTGGTATTTCCGGCATTTCCGGTATTTCTTTGGTTTCTTCCGCTAAAAGTGCATCGAGTTCAGCCTCAGCTTCACCCTCGTCCTCCTCAGAGAGTGTCCCCATCAACAAATCGTCCAACTCTTTTTGCTTTTCGATGCCCTCTCTGGTATCGTCCATAACTTTCTCGATCTCGTCGATCGACAGAATCTCGTGGAGCTTCTTCAGAGCAGTATTACCGATTTTCAAGCCATCGATTACCTGGGTTTCCACCTGCGCGAATTCCAGATCATTCACCATAATCTCAATTTTCTCCAATTGGCCATCGGTATTCGTCAAAACCTGCTCCTGGAATTTCTTCTTGCGAAGTAATAACAAAGCTCGCCTGAAAAAAAAAACAAGAAAAATGAACGAGAAATTTTTGGAAATTCTGGTAAATTCAAAAACCCGAAAAATCTAGAAATACTGAAACCTGAAATAAGTCAGAAGTTGAGAAGTGGCAGAATTTAAGAAACTGATAAAATGATTAAATTAAAAAACTCACAAAAATTCCCAACAAAACGAATAGATTTTTTTTCAAAATGCAGAAATTTTAGAAATTTTAAACATTAAAAAAATGTCTAGTATTTTAATGATAACGAAATTTCAAATATTTATAAAATGGATAATTTATTAGATATTAAAAATTTTGGAATGTTTAGTAATCTTGCAACCAAGAATTTCGAAAATATTAAAACTTTCACTAATTTCGGGCTTTCGAAAAATACAAAAAAATTGATTCCAAAATTGCAATGTTCGCAAAAGTTCAATAAATTCCAAGATTTCATGGAATCAAAAATTCTATCTTAATCAAATGGATTTCATTCGATTGGACCGTCGATATTCCTGAAAACTTGATTCCAATTTTTTTCAACATTTTTCCATTTTTTTATTTCGGTTTTTTTTTTTCATTGTTTTACTAAAATAAAATATCGATAAACTCAAACGTCTCAAAAGTTGTGAAACCAAAGAACGTTTATAGAATTTCAAAAAAATTTTGGTACCGCTGTAGAATTTATTTTTAAGTCGCTGGAATTTAAAAAATTTTTGCTTAAAATTTTATTTAAATTTTTGCTTAAAATTTTACAGATTCTCAAATCAATTTTGGAAAAAAATGTGAGATTGATTTCACAACTCGATCAATTTGTCCAATTACTGAGAAATGATAACTGAATGTAAAACCAAATCGTATGAATAGATTGCGGAATTCGGTAACAATTCTGATAATTCGCGTCAACAATTACGAAACTTACTCCTTCCTATTATTCTTAATCAACTTTCTCGCAAGTTCTCGGTCCTTCTCGATACTCTGCTCAATTCTCTTCTGATATTGTTTAATTTTGTCCCTCGTCTGCTTAAGTTGCTGTAAAAAAAAAACAAAAAATATTTACAATTGGATTGAACAAAAAAAAAATCCTCCAAATTGTTCTTCACATAATTTGTTGAAAAACTTTTTTTTTACAAAATACTTGTTCAAAAAACGATTAATGAAATTTACATTTACTACATGACTTTAGATTTTCGTGATCAAAAATTTCAATTCTGTTTTCTTTCATTTTTGAAAAAAAGTGACAGTGAAATTTAGAAAATTGACATCTTCGACATTTTAGATCAGCTGTTCCGAAACACGTGCTCAGATTTGACAAGCGTAAATAATCAATTGCAAGTCGTCGTTTTGAATTTTCAATTGGAAAGATTTTTTTTAATGAATATCGCAGAAAGTTCAATGTTTTTTAATGGCAAAACGTCAAAAACAATATTGAGGTTAGAATTAGTCATTCAAATACACTACACACCAATACAGCCTTATCATGATCTGTAACTCGACTCTGCGGCTTTTTCTTTGCGAAGAAGATTCCCATTTTTCATAGAAAAATATATTGCACTAATGGGGATAGATATACTTGTTCTATAATGCTAAGGAAATATTAAAACTAGTCATCTGAATCTGACAGAAGCACTACCACAGCTGAAGGAATTTCCAGTCAAGCCCATGTTTTGAATTTGCGCGCCATCTGGCGGGAAATTTGAAATTTCAAATGTCAGTCCGGTTAACCAGTATAATTTGCGTTTAAAAAAACTTGCATAAGCCAGAAATATTTTTTACAGTTTTTTTTATTAACAATGCTATAATTATTTATCACAAATACAGATTTCAGTTTTGGCGGGAAAAATCAAACTTTGAAATATATCATTCGTAGAGGGAATCGCTTTGCTGGACAATAGGTAAGACGTAACCTCAACACGTTTGTTTACGTGTGTTTTTAATACGATCTTTATTAGTTCAGAAGCCCTGGAATTGGGCTATGTTGTTCCATTAAATTCAATGGAAAATATTTTTTTTTTTTTAATGTTCACACAATTTTTAAAAGTGCACATTAAAAGTCCACTTTTGCGCTTTATTTTTGCGATCACTAATTTGGAAAACGTCAACTTTGCCTCCCACGTGTAAAAAGTCGACTGTGAGGTCCACGTGTCAACTTTGAAAATGTTGTTTTTCCCTTTTTCGATTAAAATTCGACGGATTTGAAATCCTAGGTGTCAAGTAGAAAGATGTATTAAAAAATTGGAAATTATAAAATTAATGTCCGACAGCCTTATGCCAACTATTTGGCCGCCATTCTTGTTTTACAAAAGAAGTACCGACTTTTAATCATTCCTGTTTTATACAGCGATTCCGATCGTAGCCAACGACATCAAAAATGTGGAAGGACGATGATACATGGTCTATAAAACGAGAGACTCAAGATTCAGGGGATTCTGATGATGGAGATGTAAGTAATTTATTACTTGTAAATTTTTGATTAGATAAGTTAAAAGAAAAAAAAATAGTTTGAGGAGTTTAAAAAAGAAAATAGTCAAAAGTTGAGAAAAAACTAAGTTTCCATGTCGAAAATGTTCAAACTTTGAAAGATTTATTTTAAATAAATTTGAGTATTAAACAAAATTGAAAATCAAGAATTTCCGAATTTCATTAATTTCATGAACATCTCTCTTTAGGATCAGAAGCCCCCGAACGCCATAGTGTCAAATCCCTTCTACAGGGAAGGCAAAAAACGTCGCAACCAGATCAGCCTTCTAACCCAAGATGATTTTCAGTCCATGACGACCCCAAAGCGTCGCAAACCTTCACCACAACCCTCAACCCTTACGCAAGGGCCAGCAATGCCGGTGAAGGTAGCAAGTCTGCGAAAAATTTCAATTTTCAAAAATGGACAAAATTTGTGGGAATCTTCATTACAAATTTAAGCAGTTACACAATTTATGAAATTTCTATAAAATGTCTCATTCCCTCGAAACCTTCATAAAAATTCACATTTGATGAAATCGCGGAATTTTATGTTTCATGAAGTTCTCGTGATTTCCATATTTTATGAAATTCCCAGGAAGGATAAGAAATTGTGCCATGTCCATGAAGTCTGATACACCATGAAAATTCCCCAAAATATATTTGTTCTAATGAAGTTTCATATTCATTCAAATTTCCATGAAATAAAAATTGTTCATAAAATCAGGTATTTTCAGAACTTCTAATTTGCTGTTCCATGAACAATTTCATGAGTTGAAATATTTCATTAAACGTCGTATTTCATGAAACTTTACGTTCCACCAAATTATGTGCCCCATCAAATTTCATGAGCTTGCCTGTAACGACCACTAATCAATTAGAATTAATCAATTTCATTTGCCTTTTCACAGATTGCTCCTCCTTCAGATGACGACTTGTGCACACCACCCAGTATACTCACCCCTGAACTTCCGGAGAGTAGACCACCATCGATTCCTCCATATGAATCATCGGGCTCACCGAACAGAATTGCACTATCCCCAGCTTCCTTTCCCATTAAACAGAGCTTTTCTCCATCTCCTGACCCCCCAAAAATTGACATACCTACCTCAGAATCCGAGTCAGATGATCATCTCTTCATCTCCACAAAAGTGCACGTGAGAAAACAAAATAAAAGCATTTCAAACGAAAACGAAAGCGAAAGAAGAAATAGAGAAGAAATAGAAACAGGGCATGAAGAATCAAACGAAAGAAGAAATGGAGAAAAAAATGGAACAAGATGTCGAGAGGACACTAAAAGAAGAAATCAGGATAAAATGACAAAAGAAAATGAGAGAAGAAATCCAGAAGAAAATACAAGGATGATTAAGGAGGAAATTAGAAGAGAACATCCAGAAGAAATGGGCACAAGTAAGGAAGGAGAAACTGGAAGAAGAACTGGGAAGCGAAAGGAAGGAATATTTGGGGAAGAAACTGAGAGAAGAAATCAGACTAAAATAGCAAAAGGAAATCAAGAAAATGAGAGAAGAAATCTAGAGGAAATCGGGGACGTTGAGGTAGATGGGAATAGAAAGAAGAGAAGAGCAAATGAAAGAAGAATTAGAGAAGAAAATAGAAAAGTATATCAGGAGAAGATCAGAAGGAAAAATCGAGACGAAACGGAAACAAGTGATGAAGAAGAAAATGACAAATGGACTCGAGAAGTAAATGAAAGAAGAAATCGAGAAGAAAATAGAAAACTATATCAGGAGAGAATTAGAAGAGAATATCGAGACGAAATGGAAAGGAGTGATGAAGAAGAAAATAAGAGATGGACTCGAAGAGTAAATGAAAGAAGATATCGAGAAGAAACTAGAGATAGGCATCGAGATGAAGTGACGCGAGAGAATCGAGAAGACGTCGAAAGAAGAAATCGAGGAAAAACGCAGACAAGTGATGAAGAAGAAAATGAGAGAACAAATCAAGACGAATACAGAAGAAAATTCCGACAAGAAACTAGAAGAAGAAATCGAGAAGAAACTGAGAGGCTCAATCGGAAGAGACACGAAGAGGATATGTACGACCGGATAGCAAGAGTAAATCGAGAAAAGGATGAAAGACAGAAAGTGATTGAAAGAGGAATTCGAGAGCAAATAGAAAGAAGAAATCAGGAGCAAAATACAAAAGACAACAATCATAGAAATGAAGGAGAAATTCGGAAGCGAACTGACGAAAGCGATCGGGAGGAAAATACAAGAAGAAATCAATGGCAAATTCAACGAAAGATTAGGACGATGAACGAAAGAAGTCGAGAAGAGCATGAACGACGAACTTGGGAAGAGAAGTCAAGAAGAAATCGAGATGAAGATGACCTCACAAATCGAGCGGAAAATCAATGGAGAATTAGAGAAGAAAATGCGGGAAGAAATGGGAAGCAAAATAAAGTAATCAATGATGAAGAAGATGACGACAGAAATCAGAATGAGGACAGTAATGAAGAAGATGAAAGAAGAAATCGAGAAGAAGATGATCGAAGAATTCGGGAAGAGCACATAAGGGACTGGTTGCAAAATGAAAGAAGAAGTCGCAGGGAAAGACTGCGCAATGATCGAGAAGAATATGAAAGAAGAAATCGCATGGAAAATCAGCACAACAATGAGGGAGAAACGGACAGAAGAAATCGAGAAGAGAATGACCAAAGAATTCCGGAAGACAGCATGAGAAATTTGTCGCAGAACGAAAGAAGAAATCAGATGGAAGATGAGGGAAGAAATAGGCAGAATTTGGAGAGTTCTCAGGGGCCTGGGAATTATTATTACACCGGAAAGCTATATACCGCAGACGAAAACAAACAGATGATCGACTTGCTCATTGAAGAAGATATCATTGAATTTGCTCGGAGGGAATCTGTCTGGCAGAGTATCGCAGAGCGGCGACTTCCACGGCTCAAAGGTCGAACTGGAAGATCCTTGCAAAATCATTTCGTCAGGCACTTGATAGATCGTTATGAAAACTATACAAGTAATCCTGAGGCACTGGCTAAGTTTGAAAATTTATACAGAAGTCTGAATAACAATTCTATAATGAAGTCTTAAACTACGTCTGCTTTTCGTGACCTTGTTGGTAAATATCTTGGAATTGAAGGAAGATACCAAAATATCGATAACCCTAATTTTTTTTTTTTACTCGCAGTTTTTGGACAGAATTTAATGGGCAACGAAAAATGTTTCCATCGAAATTTTCCCATCTTTTAGATTTCGAAATATTGATTTAAGGTAAACTTATTAAATTTCACTATTGTGAAATTTAATAATTTCACAATTTCAAATTGTGAAATTGACTTCGTTGATCATTCTCAGATGTGACTTCGATCGAAATATCTGAGCAAGTCGAAAAATTTCAAGAGAATAAATGTGATAACGTATTTCATGCAGAGACTTCAATTTCTGTTGACAGAGTTTTGTATCACTTTTCGTTAAGCATTGTTCACGAGATGAACAAAAAATTTCAAGAAAAAAAACTCTTCACTTAACAACTGTAAGTTGCTTTGCAAAATATTTTTGCATACATACACACACAATTACACATTTTGTATTGGATCTGAAAGTCAAAAAATTGTGAGACAAAATTTTACGTTGGCAAAATACAGAGTTTACGAATTACACTTTCGTTTTTTGAATGAGTAAAAAAGTGGTTTGAAGAGTATAAACTACTCCTCTTGTTCGCTATAATCGATTCCTTCCGAGGAGCATGTGTTAGAAATTGGGCGTCGGGGCACTCGAACAGAGATGTTAGCCACACACAAGTCCACAGTCTGGAAAAAAGAAATACTCTATCAATGAAATGTTTCAAAGATTTTCGAAATTTTTTGTGACATGCGCTGAAAAAAGCGCAAAACTTACACCTTCCGTTTTACCCATTTTGCCCCGTATCATCTCGCTGTATTCTTCAGGAACTGCAGCAATGGGCAGATCCTCGAGAATCAATCTCAAAGTGCTCCCAAAAAAATCCGAGCAATTCCTCGAAAAGACGCTGAACGTGGCCGTCGAAAAAGGCGGGAAAATTCCGCGGTTTTTAAAAATTTCCAAGCACAGCTCATTGGTGATATCCCAGCGAAAACTGAATTGAAACTGCGATAAATTCGATACAAAAATGGCCGTAGAAAATGCTTCTTCATCGACGTCAGTCACAAAATAATTGGAACATCCATTTTGCTCGATTTCCGGGGAAAATGTTTTGCGCTCTAAATTTGAACTGAAGTGGAAAAAGTCCAAACTGAACATTAGGCCGTCACCGAGAAGCTCGAAAGATTGGATGGAAAAATTGTCGCAGAGTAGAAATAGTTTTTCCGTGTGAAAACCGGATGTTTTGGGGGTGAAAAATGTCCTCAGAAATAGGGGTTGGTTGCGCTCTAAGTGGAAATACGCCGGCCAGAGGGTGAAATTTGCTGTTACCAGTTTCGTGGTGTCCGTGAGGTCCTAAGGGCGCAAACAAACCATTCTTAAAGAATCTTAATGAAATTTCTTTTAAAAAAATCTTAAAGAAATTTCTTTAAAAAAATTCTTAAAGAAATTTCTTTAAAAAAATTCTTAAAGAAATTTCTTTAAAAAAATTCTTAAAGAAATTTATGGTAAATCGATAATTTATGGAAAATGAAAAAAATCTAATGTTCAAAATACAGTAGAAAAAAATTTCAATTTTCTTCCCATGGAAATATGGAAATGCAATTATCTCGAAAATTAGGCGATTTGGAGAAAAATTGTTCAATACTTTTTTGTAGGAAATCAAATTTCCTACAAAAAATATCTGATGGTGTTTTTCCATAAACCCAACTGTTAACAAGTTGTGGGCGTTTTACGAAAATTTGCAAACTTTGGATATGCACTATGCTGCAATCAGAAATTTCGGTTATCTCGACATACGCAAATTGTAGAAAAAATTGATAAATCTTCTTTTGTAGGAAAGGAGATTTTCTACAAAAAACATATTTTGTGAAATTTTTCCGTAACACTAATTGGTAACGAATTGGTAAAGAATTCGAAGACAGTTTAAAGGTTTTTTTTCTATGACGTACTGTAATATTTTTTGAGTGCCAATCGCTTTCAGAGATGATGAAAAACCTTCCAGAAGTTCCTACATTTGTTATTCGAGTTTCAATGATTTTTTTGTCACCCACAAGACATTCATGGCAGTCCAGTTCTCCCTCGTTCGATAAATGGCTTAGGGAGATCCTATGGGGGCTTACATGAAAGTCCCATTCGTACAGAATGAGGTTGTCCTCCGGCTTCATCAGGTTGACAGGAGATGGAACATCTATCGTGCAATTTTCTCCTTTTTTTGCATTTTTTTCCAATTAACAGACTAAGTTGATTAATTTTTTAAAAATAATTTGCTAAATATTTTGTCCGAATTTTCGATTTTTTTTTATTAAATCCTTTTTGACACTAATTACATTTAGAAAAAAAATGTATAATCATATTTTTCTCATACGAAAAATTGAAAATGGTCTTTACGAGAAAAAGAAGCATTTTTCCCTAAAAAAAAAATTGTTTTTTTTTTGTTTTTATTTATTGAAAGCTTTCAAACCCTTCGGTTTATTGAAAACATCAACATACATAAGATGTTAATTGCCAAACAAAAAAAAATTTACCATTATACTAACATAGTTTTCCTTAAAAAAAAAAAAAAATGTTATAGAAATTAAAAAAAAAAATTATATCAAAGTGCAATAAATTTTTACCGATTAAAATTGGCGGATCTCTTCGCGCTATGACATCAATCAGAATTGGTAATCCACCTTCAACATTTATTATAATTTTTTCTTCATAATCTTCTGGACTTCTTGCCTTGAAAATCAATGTCAGAATTGTGCTCATCCCTGGAGCCAAATTGCGGCGATCGCCATTTCGAGTTTCCCATATCACTCGCAATTTTGAAGCGTCGAATCTTCTGCCCAAGTGGTACCTTGCCATCGACTTACTCACATTTTGAATCACTACGATTTTCTTGAAATTACCAGAAGTTGAATTTGAAAATTTCGAAAAATTCAATCGAAATATTTCGAAAAGTAGAAAAACACAAAATTATAACATTTCAGAATTCTTTAACTTCAGATTCAAAACTCGGAAATTTTTGAATTAAAGAAAACAGATATTGAAAAGGAAATCGAACTTGTAAAATTTTTCATTCTGGCACAAATTTTGAACTGGGTAAAAAATGAGAGAATTTAAAAAACTCAACAATCTCTGAAAGTTCAAAGTTGCCAAAACTGCTAAATTTCAGATTTAAAAAATGGCCAACATTTTAGTTTGGGACAACTTTCATCATTGTTGAAATATTAAAGAATGCAAACGAAATAATGTTCTTTAATTTTAAAAAATTAAAATTGAATGAAAAATTGTATAAGTTTAAAACTGTCGAGGCTTTCAAGAATTAAAAAAAAAAAAATTCAAGGGTTCGTAGAACTCCAATTAGTGTTGCAACTATTTTTTCCAAGATTTCCAAACCAAGCAAATTTTAGGAAATAAAAAAAGTCAAATTTCGGAAAAAAATAACATATAAAAACTTTGGACAACTTTACGAACTAAGTCAAACTTCGAGCATTTCTATAATATTATTATATATAAAAAAAAAAAAGGAATTGATCAGAAAAAAAAACAAATAATTGCTCTCACTCTATACTGCCTATGAAGTCGAAAATTGTGAAATTCAATTTGCACAGGTTCCGCAATTAAAATCCTCTCAATAAAATTCGTCGAAGCTTCACTCTCTATTTTTTGGGCATTCCCATAATCACAGCTCACTTCCTCTATCGACGTCCCCATGTCAACGCACTTATACTTTTTTCTCCTCTTAAATTCTTCATCTCGTCCTTTATGCTCCACAAAATCAGATTTCTTCAAAAACAGAACTTCCTCATTTTCCCACGTTTGGAGATGATCATGGGTTTCGCAATTCCCCAAACAAATATCAGGAAATTTGTCGTGAAGAAAATGAGTCATGTCCACCATATCCAGCCAAAAATCTCGCTGAGACTCCATAATTGAGGTCAATTAGGAAAGAAACTGGAATTAAAATGAAGTCATAAAAGTAGACTACGAAATGAAAAGAGTAAAAAAAAATATTTTTTGCCCAATAAAAAAGAATATTCTAAACAATTGGTTTTTTCTAAATAGTTTTTAAGGATTGAACTTCTTCCAAATTTCTTCATATTTCCAGAATTTTGAAGTTCAACGTTTTTTCTTCTATTTTCATCATTCACAAAATTTTTAATATACATCATTTGAATCAGAGTCACTAGTAATTTTAACTTCTAAAAGTTCCAGTACTTGCAAAAATTGTCAAAAGTTCTGGCAAATTGCAAACAAATTGTCATGCAATAGAAAAAAAAAATGATGGTAATTCTTCCAAGAATTTGCAAAGTTTAAGGAATTTTCAAATATTGTAAAAATTTCAGCCAACTATTCTAAGAAACTTGCCAGTCAAATTATTACGAAAAAAAAAGTGTAATTAATTTTCAACACAAGTTTCCAACCTCTCATTGAGAAAATGAACTGAGAAAATGAACCACCAAATTTCGTGTAAGAATGTATTTATTATACTCGTACATCATTACCCTAATGTAGATGTTGTCACCTGTCTCACACACTAAAATTCACTCATTCACTCACTCACAAGATTGTTTTCTCGAGTAAATACACTTACCAATTTAGTTGATTTTGTTTAGTTTAGTTGGGATGGGATATTACATTTTCACGAACGTAAAATTGGTTCAATACCACTACCCCCCGTAATAACCAAAAAAAAGAAAATTGTGCCATCAAATTTGCATCAATCTCTCCCCGCCTCCCTCCCTCTCAATTCACCTTAATCAATAAAAAATGAACGAAGAAAAAATATCTGAGGTCAATTGTCCGATATTCTTCAAAATATATAAAATTTCGGATACTCTAAATTCTCTTAAAATACATTATTCACCCCTTTCATTTTATCCACTCGGCTCTCTATTTTAATCTGTTTAGGTTAATTGCTATTCAGTAATTCAGTAAAAATTAAAACATAAGAAACCACTTATTTGTTCGTCTCTTATGGGAGATTCTGAGTTTACTCAAACATTTCCAGCGACAAAAAATTTTTTATAAAATTCTTGGTAGTATTTTTGACATTTTGAATTTTTTCGCGATTGTTTCTAGACCTATGAAATCTATGGAAAAAAGCTTTTGAGAAAAAATTTCTAAGAAATTTTCAGATACCAGAAATATTTAAAACTGAAGTTTTTGGTACTCTCAAGTTTATGAAGTCATCAGATTCTTTAAGCCTTTCAGGTTCTTCAAAATCTGTGAATTATTGACTTTTAATTGGCTTTTCATTCCCGATGTATTGCTTTTTTGTGTAATTCGGTAATTTTCGAAAATTGCTTCAAATGCTTAGAAATTTTGTAAAAATCCAAAATATCTGGGATCTCTGGATTTTTGGGATTTCGAAATTTATAAAAGTGTGTTTCATTTTCAGTTTTTGGAAATTTTGTAATATCTTAAATTCATAAAAGTTCAATGCTTCCAAAAATTTCAAAATATCAAAAATTTCGATCTTTTCAGAATTTATACAATTCCAGTCAGTTTCGTTTTTTTGCTCTTTGAAAATGTTAAAAACCCAGAAGATTATTGAGTCTTTCAAATCCCGGAAATTTAAAAAATTCAATATTCCTAAAATTTCTCCATTTGTCGATTTTTGCTATTTCAAAAATTCCAACTCTTCGAAAATTTGGAAGATATGAATTTTGGAGAAAAATTGGGTGCTGAGAAAATCATTAAAATCACCAAATATTAATTCCAAAAAAATTCTAATTTTGCATAATTCAAATTTTAAGAATCTTCAAAAGTTCCAAAATTCTGATACATACAATCCGAAATTTTTGTCAAAATTTTTCGCATTACTGGAAATGCGAGTTGACAGAATTTTTTTTTCATACTGAAACCAAGGTCTAGTACGCTCGTCTCAATCTAAGGTGTAGATTTTCAATTATTTTCGTTCAGGCATTAGTTAAGTTGGCTTCGTCAATTGGGCAATTTTTGTTTTGATCGAGTGGTTTTCTGAGATTTGTATCTGCAAAGATAAGAGATATATCCTCATGTGTTCCTCAGATAGTCGCGTTAGTTTCCTCGGTGTAAGGGGCTTAATCATTCTTACATATATACATTAACAGGATTGTTAAACACGATATTTTCGGTAATTGGCCATTCACAAATTCACTTGTCAAGTTCCAATGCTGCATATTGTTCTTCGTCTACTTCTGTCATCATGAGGTTGCCATCTGGGAGTAAGAGGACTACACGCCTAGTGCCTCCTGAAATAAACAGAAAAGAATTACAATTTGTTCACTTCCTTTGCATTTCAACAATTTTCTACATGCTTCAAATTCTGCTGTAAAGTTAAAATCAATTCTTTTTCAAACTGACTAATTCTTTGAGAAATTTTCCAGTTTTTTTTTTTTACCAATTTTTTTAATTTGAACCAAATAAACTTGAAGTTTCCATTTCTTCTGTCTTTTTTTTTTGGGTTTGGTATGTTTAAGTTTTTTTTTTTTTTTTTTTTTTTTTTTTGTAACACCGATAGGCACGAGAATGAGCATCATTATATGTGGAAATTTCCTACTAACCTGGTGTGGGATCATCAGCTTGGACAACCTGAGCTACCACCTGAGCCTGAGCATCAGGATCCTCTGGTGTCTGAGTCTCGGCTCCATCCATGATTGACATGACCATTTGATTTTCTGAAGTAGCCTCCTCGCCTTCCTTAACATAAAATTGCTGAGCCAGGTTGACCTGATCCGGCATTAGTTGCGCCACAGCTTCAGCCACTGCATGATCCAATGACAGAACTGATCCACCGTCCCCTTGCTGATCTGTCGTTACATACACACACTGTTGCTCACCATCAGCCCCTCGGGTCACCAGCAATGTTTGACCGTCTTCTGCATGCCCAGCAACCTGATTATATCAAATTAAATTTTATTTCGCATTTCATGGAATTAGAAAATTAAAATATAAATCAATTTCATGAGAAAAAAAAACGAAATCGTTTTGACGGTTTCAATAATTACGAAAGTGAACTGCAAAATATTGGAAAATGTCAAAAGGTTCAGAGAATTTTCGAAAACTTTTTTGAATAAAAATCTTCGAAATTTTGAAAATTACAAAAATTTGAACAATGCCAAAAATTTTACGGATTTCATATATTCAATTTTTCTTCAATCCCAAATGTCAAAAATTTTAAATTCAGGTGAACCGACCTGGTACACAACTCCATCTTCCCCAGTGATTGTGACAAGATTGGCGGGGTCGTCCGCCCTCCTCTCGGGCTCCTTGACTTCGGGAGTAATTTCCTCTGCAGTAGTTGCTGTCACATTGCTTGCTACAGTAACAGCTTCAGTAGTAGCTACTTGGGTAGCTTCCACAGCGGTAGTTACGGTCGAAACGCATGAACTTGCTGTTGTAGTTACCGTATCATCCAAACATGGCAGATCGTTTCCAACCTAGAGAGCATAAAAAAAATTGAGAATAATTATTGAAGTGGTGGAGTAAGTGACGAGAGCTTCGAAGACACATACATTGTAAAGTCCTAAATTCTCAAATTTTCTTTTTTATTTTAAGAAAATAAAAATTTTGTAAAATGTAAAAAAACCCGAACAAAAAAAATGAAGAAATGGTGAAATTTGCGAAGGTTCCATCGTTTTGTCAAATTTCGTACAGAGTAAAAAATCACTGTTAGTTGAAGACTTTTGCATATGTCAGAAGTATTGAATTTTCAATTTTGAAACATTCTGTAGAGCCGATTGTTGATACTGACCTCCATTCTGATTCCACCATCCCCTTGGACAATGGTGCCAGTGGTACCTCCAGGACTCATCTCGACCCTCATAACTCCACCAGATTCACTAAGTGACTCCAGAGTCGGCAAAATCAGTTCTGTCGTTGCCGGTCCCTGCGTGACAATTGTGACTCCAGGATCGCCCGTGCTTGCACCAATACTGAAAATATAAACAACAATTTGTTTTAATTGAATTGTGTTTTTCCTTCAATTTGAAATGTAACATGAGTAGTATTGTTTAAATTATCATAATTCTGAAAACCTGCAAATCATCCATGCTTCTCAGCAGGGAAAGTTATTCAAAAAGTAAATGGGGGAGCATTGGAAAATCTTATAAAAAAAAAAAAAAAAGTCTCATTTTCGTAGAATATCATTCATACCTCGTCGACGTAGTGGTACCGCTGGTGACAGCTGCCGTCAGTCCGACGGGCTCGGGCTCAGGAGCCGGGGTTGGCTCCGCAGTTTCCATGGGCTCTCCATCCGGCCCGATAATTCTACCTGTCAACGGACAAAGTGTGAAAGGCCGAGGACTATCTGCCCCACGATTTCCACCTTCGGCTACAGGAACATCCGTCGTTGTGGTATTCTCAACATCTTCACTGCTGTCTTCGCTGCCCACCTGAGAATGAGACAAACACAATGTAGAGAATTCAAAAACATAAGTTCTCTATAACTCATAAAAATTAGTTAAGTCAGTTAAGTTAGTTAAGTTAGTTAAGTTAGTTAAGTTAGTTAAGTTAGTTAAGTTAGTTAAGTTAGTTAAGTTAGTTAAGTTAGTTAAGTTAGTTAAGTTAGTTAAGTTAGTTAAGTTAGTTAAGTTAGTTAAGTTAGTTAAGTTAGTTAAGTTAGTTAAGTTAGTTAAGTTAGTTAAGTTAGTTAAGTTAGTTAAGTTAGTTAAGTTAGTTAAGTTAGGTAAGTTAGTTAAATTATTAATTAAGTTCTATTAAAAAAAAAATCTACATAAAAATCTCTCTTAAATTTCGGGATACTAAGCGAAAGCTGTGTACGGTTACGAAATTTGACGGTGTTAAGAAGAAGTTGCACAAAATAAATCAGTGGAAATTATGAAATTTCTCCATGGCTCACCTCTTGGAACTCCATGTGGAGGCCATCTCCTTCGACAATTTTAGTTTCCTTGGGTTTGGGTGACTGTGTAGTTCCTGGAAGAGGCTTTCCACGCCCTCTTCCCTGCAGTTGCTTAGCCTGGGGCATAGCTTGGACTCTCGTGGGTGTCTTGGGTACACCTGCAGCTTCCTGAGCTTTTCGTTTGGCCATTAACAGCTTCTGCTGGGGGGACAGCAGACTCTGGGACAATTTACTGGGGGTTTTTGGCGAGGGTTTTGCCCCAGTTATCGTTGTTACTGGCTTCGCAATCGTCGATTGTTGGAGTTGAGGAGATTGCTGGGCTTGTACCACGGTAAACTTGGGTCGAACCTGAAAAAAATATCATCATCCATGAACCGTGTTCACTCACAATATATCTTCAGGCTTTTTTGCCATCGTTAGAAAAATCATGGAATTTTGTGAAACTTATATTTATTTTCAATTTCTGAAAATATTATATTTATAATATATGTCGATTTTCAATCTTTGAAAATTTTCAATCATGGAATTTTATAGTTTATAGCATATTGGAATTTAATTTTCAAAATTCTTATAGAATGTTTCCAAACTTTGAACATTATCAACAGATTGATTTTTTTCCGAAAATCTGTAAAATACCTGAGTTCTCAGGGATTCCAGAAAATTTTTAATTGTGGAAAATTTGTCTAAAAATATTTTCAATGATTTTTCTAATTTCTGAAATTTCTGAATTTTCCAAAAAAATTTTGTAATATTTTATTCCTTCAAAATTTATGAAATGCCATTTTTTTACGATTTTGAAAGAAAAAGATTCAGGAGCTTTCTTGAAAGTCAGAAATTCGCCAAAAGATTTCAACTTTTCCAATGTTTCAGATTGAATTTTTTTTTTTTTGAAGATTCAAAAAATGTTCATGTTGAAAATATTCTCCAAATTTTCCAATATGAAAAACAGTTGATACCTGTGGGCTCATGGTGGTGATGGTTTGTGGTGAAGAAGCGGGTACAATTCTCTTCTGAATCATTTGCCTAGGTTGAATCTGGTGTTTGGGGGTAGGTGCGCGAACAGGGCTGCGCACAGATGCGACTCCAAGTACGCTGGTGGGGGTGGCTTGGCGGATGGTGGGTCGAGGTAAAAGAGGTCGTGATTCGGGTGTTTTTTGGACTGGAACAAGGGTGGGCTGGCTGGTGGGGCGAATTGTGGTGGTTGCAACCCTTGGCTGAAGACCGATTTGCTGAGGCACAGCTGTTACCACGTGAATTTGTTGCATTTGGCCTGGTTCTGGTTTCGGCTGAATCTTGACTGGCTCAGCCTTGGATGGCATGACAGCCCTGGGTTTCGCCTGCATCACTGGCTTAGCAATGACCTTCATCTGCGTCACCACCTGAAAAACGTCCAAGATTTTTAGGCATTTTCTTTTTGTTAAACAATCCTGAATTTGCTTGATTTTTCATCAGCGATTAATGATTTAAAAACCACACAAAATAAAAAAGAACATGTTGAGAATTCAGAAGAATCATCCTCAAAATAAAACATCTGTTTTGAGCATGTCAAATATTTAAATATAAAAAATTGTTTTAGATCACAACTTCGACAGTCTTCAAAAAATTCGAAAAATTCAAAAAGGGAAAAAGTTCATATAAGCAATGATCATTAGGCAAATATCATAATTTTTTTATCAAAAGTATACTTAATTTTTTTCCCGAACAATTACCTGACTTCCATCGGCCTTGGAAACAACCTTGACAGGAGTGATGGAGTTTTGTCCAGGCGAGAGTACCTGGTTCCTTACAACAGTCCCATCCCTCTTCTGCACCATAAGGACACCCTGGGGTCCAGGACTACCCTTGACGACTTTTCCAGGAGTGGAGTCCAGTTTAATGATACCTTCCTTTCTATGCACGACGTAAACCCCTGATGACATATTTGGTATCTGCTTGGGATCCACCTGAAGCAGTCAAAACAAAAAATGTCAGGCACTCCAAAATTGCAAAAATAACAAAGATTGACCAAAACTCATCAAAACTAAAAAAACTCAGAATATTTTTTCTCCTTTCCACAAAAAAAAAAAAAAAAAAAAAAAAAAAAATACTGACCTTGACAACTCCTTTGGCATTCGCTACTAGAACTGGTGCCTGTGCCCCAATTTCGGTCGATTTGTTACCATTCGACTGATTGGCCCTGTTGAAGGCCCTTTGAATGACGTCACTTCGCCCTGCGAGTCTTTCTTCATCTGAGTCTCCAGTCCACTCGTCATCACTGCCTGTCTCTACCTTGACTCTCTTAGCAGCTGATGCCTCCTCCGAGTCCGAATCCGTCGATTCCATTTTCCTCTTGCCCGAAACTTCGGGCTCCTCGTCCTTCACCATTGTACCACACCATTGTTTTACCTGCAAATTTCAACAGTGGTGAAAAGACCCTTAAGAGTGCAGTTCTATGACGTCATAAATGGTTTAACTTTTACAATTTAAAAAATTTTCAAAATGACTTTAAAAACAACATGACAATTAGAATCATTGCAAAATTTGTAAGCCCTTGGAATGCGCTTTCATGACATTTTATGGAGCTGACATTTGTGGGAACAAAATAACAATTTGAAGTATTGCAATATTTATAAATTGAAGCACATTTATACATTTTCAAAATTAGTGGCTTACCATCAGATGCGCTTTTGTAACGTCCCAGATTTTTAAAAGTTGTCTAAATCTTGTACAAATTTTGAGGGTTTTATACAATTGGAATGTTGGCAAAAATTCAAAAATCGGAATGTCTCAATTTGTTAAAATTCGTAAAATTGTCCATAATAAAAAATTTCAAACTATTGAAAAGTTGTCAAAAATTGCAAAAACACCTAAAGATTTTTAACTATCCACAATTTGGGGATTTCTCAAAATCTGAAAATTGGTAAAAACCAAAGTTTTCAAAATTTGCAAATTTTTTTGGAAAGCTCAAAAACTTTAGGAATGTTGATGACTTTAGAAAATTTTACTTTTGCTGCGCACTGTTCAGGCAGTCACTCACATTTTTGTCAATTACCTGATCCATGGCCTTGGATTTGCTGGATCTCATAGGTCTGACGATTTGAGCAGCAGAACTGGGTCCAGGTTTGCTAGTTTCTGCCCTGACTATAGTTTTCTGTATTGGCCTTGTCACAACCTTCATCTACAAGAAAAAATTGAAAATTTTTAAAATTTGAACACCTTTAGAAATGTCGACTTTATTTCTTAATTGACATGTTCATTGAAATATTCTCAATTTTTTTTGGCATATCCTCAATTTGCAAAATTCAAAACTTTGTCGATCGAAAAAAAAAAATTATATTTCCAAAAGAAAAATTTAATGTAATAATTTGAAAGAACTTCAACATCTCAAAAATCTGAAAGAAACTTCTGAAGTTTGACAAAACTTTATGCACAAATTTAAAACAACCAGAATCAATCATTTCAAAAATTACATCTGTAATTCCAATGTCTGATGATGAAGTTATTGAAGAAAAAAATTGAAAAACAAAATAAATAAATAAACAGAAAATTTTTAAGAGGAAAAAAAAATCACCCCCTGTTGCTGCATCAGAAGTTGCTGCTGGGCCTTGAGTTCCTTGAGCTCTTTTTGCTTCGCTAAATTTCTCTCGAACTCTTCTAGAAGATATTTACAAGTATTGACCACCTCTGCAGACTCCCATGAGTTGTGCTCGCTCGCATAGCCTTCCCACTTGAGCAAAAACTCTGCGCACTTCTTCTTGGTGTTGTATCGCTTGGCCATGATTTTCTCCACAGGATATTCCTCCTGATTCTCTTCCTCATCATCTCCAGGAGATGTTCCGGGTCGTACTTTGGGCCTAACGAAGGTCCTGGGACGTGGGTGGATAGGTAATTTTTTGTCCTGCAAATCCAAAAAAAGAGTCTTTTATGTTTTTTATTCTTTCAATTTTTAAGTTTCAAAATTCATTCATTTTTCTTTTAACTGCTGAGTTTCTCGAATGGTTACAAAAATTTTGGAATTATACAAATGTGTTGGTTTTTGTTTTCAACACTTTAGAAGTTGTAAATATGTATGTTTTGTTTCATTTCTTCGCAATGAAATATTTCAATATATCAACACATTTAGTCATACCTGGGGGTGAGGTTCCGCTCTTGGAACTTCAGGCTTTTGTTCTTTTTTGGGCTCATCCTCGGGCTGACCATTCCTGATGACCTTTCGAACCACTACAGTAGACTTCATGGAGTCCACGGATTGTCTGGGAGCTTCCTGCATTTTGGCATTGCTGATCAAATGGAAAGAAACATATTCATGAATTAATTTGGGATAATCTTATTGTGGTATTTTCACACAACATTTGTTATTTCGTTTTCGTATTCGAACATTTGATTGTTTTTTCGTTTCATTTTATACCTGATGCGCGTAAACGTCTGGATGGTCTTGCCAGCAGTTACCCAGGACTCCCGAATGTTAGCCTCCATTTTGCACCATTTTTGGTAGAGCTTCCAAGAATTAGCAGAATCTCGGTCTGAGCCCTCCTGCTGGATCTGGGAGTCCTTCCACAGGAGGAAGGCCCATACCTGGGCCTTCTGCTCATTGTTACCGTTGTCCCGGAAGTGGGACGTCTTGGAACAGGCACCCTCCTTGCCCCTGTGCTCCTGGAACTCCTCGATGAAGTGGAATACTGAGTGACAGTGACCACATACCAGAACGTCCAGGCGACCCATCTGCTCTTGGGCGGCTGCACCAATTTTGTCAAAGGTCTTATTAATTTTGTTTTGCAACTTTTAAAAAATTCTAGAACGTCAAACAAAATTTGGAATTCCGAGAATTGTTCAGGTCCCAACTCCCAAATTTTTTTAAAAAAGTCGCAACGCTCAAATCAAATCAAGTTCTTCACACCTCACGTATTATCCGTAAACGTATAATCTTTTGAGCATGCTCAATCTCTAAGATATATACAGAAAAGTAAAATTCCCAATTTCCAATAGATAAAAAAAAATTGCCCTCGAAATATACGAAAAATCCCCCTACCCCAAAATATTAAAAAAATATTGAAAAATCCAACAATAAATAACCCCTAAAATATGTACAAAAATTCCTAATGGCAATTTTTTCAGCCCTTTCAATTCCGAAACACTCCCAACTGCGAAAATATTAACATCTCCTCAACCCTCGGAAAATGCAAAAAATTTGACCTGCACATTGCACCAAAAAATTTTTTAATTTCAAAATTAAAAATGAGTGAATCTTTCTCAAGTTGTTTTGAGAATTTTCTATGAGAATAAACGTATTTATTCAAAACCAATATGGAGCATTTTTTAGATTTTTTGACAGTTTAAAAATTTTGATTGTCTTTTCAATTTTACAAAAATATGAAATTGCTAATTTTTCAATTTTTTTTTTTTCGTTTTTTAAGAATTCTTCCAGTTACGGAATTTAATGTAGAATTCACAAAAGTCATTGCCATACCTTTTATTACGCTGGGATTGTTGTTGATGACCACGGGGCCATCTTCGCCCTCCATCTTCTCCAGTTCCCTCTTTCTTTCCTCAAAAATTCACTTTTCTACAACACAAAATAATAAAATACCAACAATTAGTATAACTACTCACGAGGAAATTATGGCCAAACCTAATCCTGACATTAAAATTCTATAAGTTTTTTTTCAATAGTTTCAATCGGTAAAAAAAATTAATAATTTTGCAATATTTTTCCAGCAAAAAAAATTATTAAAAAAAATGGCTAGTATTCTCGATTTTAGAGAAATGAGACACCTTAAACCACAAAGCCTGAGCTCAATTTTTTTGTAATTAGACTCCACAATTTTATTCGTAAAACGCAAAAACCCCGGGAAATATGTTAATTTCAAAGTTCTCCTTCAGCTCCAAAAATCTTAAATTTCATGAATTTCAATTGTCAAATATTGGTATCTCAAAATTTTTAGGTATTTTATGAACTGTCCAAAAGTTCACAATTTCAAAAAAATTTCTCTTCGAATTTGAATATCAAATACTCGAAAAAAAATTCTCAAAATTTGAACGTTCAACAGAAAAAAAAATTGAGCAATTTTTGCAATTTTAAATTACTCCAAAATTAATATTTTGCAAATTATCCAAAATCAGTTTTTAGATTAATTCCCACATTCTTTATTCTAACAAAACGTTAAAACGTCCAAGACAAAATTTTGATCTTCCAAATGATTCTGAAAAAACGGCCTAACCAAGTTTATTGCAATTTCGAAATGTTTTATGCGCAACTCAACAACACCAAATTCAAAATTGCATATATATAATACGTAATTCCTAGCGCAACGAATATTGCAAAACTCCAATGGCAAGTACTAGAAAAAATTCACAGAATCTAAACATTAGGGTTTAAAAAAAAAGCATAGTTTTTTCAATTAAAAAAACTAAGTAAAATGAAGACAAGAAACTCTTCGTATTTTTGCAAACGAGCTGAGATTCGACTTCTGCGCAAGATGAGAAAAAACCCCGAAAATATGTGTCCCTCTAAAAATTTTCATTCACACGCAAAAAAATTCTGACTTATAATTCCAACGTACTTTTTTATTATGAAACTGCAAACCCCTGAAATCGTCGATTCGCACTGAGAAGGGTTAGTACAGTGGCCGGGCTGTGATTATAGTTATAGCACTTGTGTTCACCAACAAAAACCAATTACTCCTCATTTGTTGCATCGCGACACCTCCAGCCAGGCTCCGTCATTTGTTCAACTGATTCTCAGATACTACCAAACAATTACAACAATACCAAACAATTAACAAACAGTGAAGAAGTGGATTAACGCGTGCACTAGCCGAAAAGCCGCGGATGCTTACCATCCAAGATGGCGGATCAGTTTTCCCAAGTTTTTTGTGAAAAATGCGAGTGAGCGCAGCCCTCGGCTACGTCGGCTTCACTTCCGCTTTTGCGCTTGGCTTTTTTCACCTTTTTTAGCCGAAAATTTGGGCTTTCTGCCACTGCACAATCGACTGCTAACACAAGCCACCTTTTTTCGGCTATTTTTGATGTGTGGGGCGTTTTTGAAGATGCCTGGGAGGTCTAGTAAGTGAGATGGGCTCGTGGCGAATTTTTCCCGGGTATGTCCGGTGGCAACCAGTGGGCGACACGACGCCAAGGCGTCGCGATGGTGGCGACACCTCGTGGCGCAATTATTTTGAGGGGGAATTTTTGGCGGGAATGGGAAGTGGGCGGAGTCGAAAACGGTCAATTAATAGTTTTTCATTCTTTTTTAACCTTTCGGTATTTTCGACTTCTTTGCGCACTTGGATTTTTCAGATTTCTAAATTTGAATGTTTGAGGTAATCCCGTTTAAGGAGGTTTAACAATTTTATATTTTGTGGAATTTTTATGTATTCTTGGACTTCAACAAACTTGAAGTTTGGATATTTGAATATTCAGCAATTTTTGAATAAGATCAGGGTAACGGCAGGGTCAATTAATGGATTTCACGTGTTGTTTGATCTTTCTCAAAAGTTTAATTAATAAATTAGAGTATTAAAGTGTTACAAAAATTGTGTGTCGTATGTAATACTTTTTATCACTAAGCAGCCTTTGTACATGTTGGAACGAATTAGTCTAGACATATCCGTAAAAAAAGCAGTAGAAATTCATTTGGCGTGTGGGGCACATTGATTTCCTTAGAAAAATTATTTGCAAGTTGGAAATGGCAATTGTACATTCTTCAGGAACTCATTTGAATATTGACTGGAGCTGTTGGTGTAGTTTCGGTGGCGTTTAGGAAGAGCGGATATTTATTTGTGTCCGGCAGTTGATTGAATCTCCTCGATAGTGAAGATGAGCTTGTCCAGGCCGAGAAGAAAGCCCTCCTCATGATTTCCCTGTTCCCAGGTCCTCCTGTGAGACAGTCGTTTGCCATCTGGTACTTGGTACGTCTTGGCAAAGTCAATGAGCCACACGCCCACCTTCTCTTCGTCGTAGATCATGAAAATACTGCTGCCGATCACCTGAAATCAATAGCAACTTATAAATATTGCTCCAACTGCTGGACATTAGGGGCGCAAATCAGGGGAGCTGATAAGGAGTGTATTAACGTTGCAGTTTCGACACTTTTTACGCTAGAGGATTGCACCAGACTCCATTGAGACCTCATCACTAAACTGCCAATCTTCAATTTACCCTCTCTTAAGTGTCGGCCAAAGTTTGATATATCGAGGCGACGTTTTCGCGATCATTTCAAACAAATCGGCAATTGAGCTGATGAAAGTTTACTTGGTGATGACTCTAGAATTGCCTCGTCCCAAGCACCTTCTGCTGGTGCAATCAATATACTTATTGAGACGAGGGAGGAATATCATTGACTGGAGTTAAGAAATAGTCATTGATTCGAGGACAATTCAAATAGCGAATACTTTTATCTATCTCCCGAACACCCCAATTTGTGACATGGACTCTTTGACCGGCCGGAACATTTTTGACAAGGACCAACATTTTGGTCGATTTTGAACAATAAATAATGTTCCTCAATTCCAAGGAAGTGAATTGTTTTATGAAAAACATTTTCAGAGTTCGAGCAGCAAAATTGAGTCAATTTTCAGCCTCAGTTTTTCAAGGATATCTCTGGATCCGAAGGGGACCGTAAGCAAGATCGTCAGTGAAAAACAAATATTGGATTGAAGCGTTATAATCAATATAGAAAGTATCTTCACCTCATGTGTTTGGAAATACTCGGATGCTTCCACTCTCGATCTGAGATCCCTCAATTTTTCTAGAAGCTGCTGGCAAACTTGGCCCCTGCGCCCTAAAAATTTTCCCATAGTCTCCAAAACTGCCTTGTGGTTCTTAACTGTCTTAAGGTTCGTTATTGGTGGACCCCCCGGTAATTTCATCGCTTCGATTCTGAATCCGTGGCTGCAAGTCGAGCTCTGTTCTTCTCGAAACTGCATGTACCTGATTTCGAATAATTTATGTTTTATTATACGAATTATATTATCATTTATCAATTTACTATATGAGGTTTATCATTTTTTTTGAAGCATTTCGCGAGTTCAAATCAATTATTTGGAATTATTAAGTTTTTTAATATTTTCGAAAACTGATCTTTCAATAATTTTTGGTGTTTTTTCAGAGCTCACAGAATTCTTTCAAGACTCTGAAAAAAAAGACTTCAGAAATTTCACAAAAATGTAATGCAAAAATGAAAAAAAAAATGAAGCTAAAATGAAATAAAATTGAAAGGAAAAACTGATTTTTTTTTTGACGAATTGAGAAAAACATTTACAGAAGGAATCAAAAGAATAAAGTTCAGATAAATCAATAAAATAGAATTGAGTTAAATTTACCTCATTTTGGTAACAGCTTTGTTTTTGTGTTCGTCAATTGTTGGCGCACCTGGATCGACTTTGATCATTTTTTCGTACAAATCTGTTCGTTCCGTTGTTTTCGATACCTCAGATTCTAGGAACGTTCGTGTCCCCAGCTTGATATCTATTACGTGGGGATCATTGAAACCGAACAGAAGGTCCTGGAGTTCGATAAATGTGTCTCCCTTGTATTCTACTTCTCGGTAGTACCTGGAGATGAAATTACACCATTATAATGACTTTCATAAATTGTGTATCGATGAAGGGAAAAAGGCCAAAAAATTCCAGACAATTCAACATTTCAATTAAAAGAGAATTAAATTTTTTAAAAAATCATTTCAATTTTCGAACTGTAACAATTTTCAAAATCTAAAAAATGAAAACTATATTTGCAGTCAAACTTTTTATAAATCATGCGCATCCATAAAGTCAAATGAAAGTCATCAATTGAAACTCTCTTAATTATTGAAATTCAAATTATGAAAATGTTTGCTATTCTTAAAATTTCATTTTTTCTTTAATTTCTGGAATCTTTGAAATTGAAATTTTTTTGAAGTTTCCGGAATGATTTTTTCCCCAAATTTTATACATTTTGAAAATTTCGAAAATTTTCAAATATTCAAAACAATGAAATTTATCAATTTTTTAATTAATTTTTTTTTTGAGTGTGCTCTTATTTATCATTTTGAAGCCTTTTAGACATTTCTAGTTTTTAAAACTTGTTAAAACTTTACCTGGGGACGAAGCAACTCATATCCTGATCCTGGGACAGAATCTCGTAGACAGTTCTTTCTGTGTTTTCGGTGCCCCCTGTTCGTCGTTTCCACACAGTTCCTGGGCCCGCGGGTGCGAAGCCGTCAGGATGACCGGACAGTTGGAACCACGACTTCAAGCGGTTCTTCAGAAGAATGTCACTGGCGGGTGCCGTCAAGTCCAAAGCGTTCTGAAATTCGGGGAAAAATTTCTGAAATTTTTGCAATTTCCGTAATTATTAATTTTTGAAAATTTTGACTTTTCAAAATTTTGAAAACTCCAATTCTTATACTAAGGATTTCCAAAATTTTGTATACATGTTATGTTACATATATGTATATATCTGAACTCCAAAAAATTGAAATTTAAATAGTAACTTTCATTTGCTCTTTCAAATTCAATCCAGGAAACAGTAAAGCAAAATTCTCCCGTGCTTAGTTTTTGGCATATCCGGGAAAGCGCGTCGCTCTATGAAAATATGGAAACAGACCATAATTGTGATGCTCATTACGAGCCAATAGTCTCGTCAAAAATTTGCCGCCATTTCCCCGACTTCCGGTAATATTGACCAAAAAGCAGCTAAGAGAATTATGAGGAAATGAGTAATTATACTTACAAGTGCGAGAAATTTCAAGGAGAGGTCCTCGTCGGGCATTGTTGCGTCGGATAAAACGAGTGGGAAGAGCTCCATCTTGGTACTTGAATTAGCGAGTTGATTAGAAGAGCTCGAAGTATTACCAATGCGCTCGTTTTTCCGCCACTGGCGAAATGCACTAATGGCTGTGTAACTACCAGACGCATCCCTCGATTCTTTGAGTTCGTTTCTCCCTGGGGGCACGTCATTTTCATGTTCTACCCTATGTTGGCCTCGTTGGCTCTTGTTTGGCTGAAATTAACACAATTTCACATTATACGATTTTGTCGTTTTTCTAAAATCATGTAAAGCCTATTGGAAGGAGGGCGGGCAGTTCAAAAAAAATATAGAAAAACTTAATCAAAAATTGATAATGTGAGAAAATATATAATTACGAAATCCTTCAATCATCGAACGGCAGGAGTTACTTCATATCGATCTAACTCGAAACTATCTGAAGCCCATTCCTTATTGGCTGAGCAACCACATGAAGTTGGCTGTACAGCAAGTGGACGAGAATTTGAAATTAAAAATTCAGCTTATTTGCTCAAGAACTCGCTTATTCATCTTTACAAAATAAACAAGTCATTCCGTTTTGTTAGCAATTTACTTTTCATCCTGTATGACTCGTCACTTATGCTATTATAAAAAGGCATGACCTGAAAACTTCTATGACGAAGAAATTTTTCAAAATCTGGGAATACTGAAATCCTCGAAAACTTCTGACATTTGAAGGATTGTATTGTGAAAAATTAAAAAAGATGAAAACACTTGTTTAAGATTTTATCCACCTTCGCAAATCCAAGAATTAGAAAAAAATTGCAAGTCTGAAAATTTTTGAAATTGAGGGAAAATTTTTTTGAACTTCAGAAATTTTTTGGCGCGAAATTCTTTGACCCACGTGGTCCATCATAGGCGTTCTCCTTTCGGTATAGTAATGTGGTATTATCCAGGTTGTAATTTCTACAAAAAATTGATCGTCGGGCAGGAGTTTCGTAAAGGACACCGCTGTACAAATTGGCGTTTGTCAGATCCATCAGGTATTGTGAATTTTTAAATTGAGCGAACGCTGTACAGTCCGAAAAAATGGCGGTCTCCATTGGCGTTGTTGCGGGATATCCCAAATTGGATCGAAGCGTAAATAGAAAAAAAAACTCCTCAATAATATTGTTTACCCATATGTTTATGCATATTTTTTACTACGATGAATCTGATTGGTCAATCAGGCATCTGAGAAAAAGCGCGGGAATCATGACGTTTCGTTATATCCATAGCCTAGAAATCAATTATTTATCCACATGTCAAACCGAGCCAGTCATTTTTTCATCAATTTTTACTTCTACGATTCATGATGAATTGCTTATTACTGTTATTGTCACGGATAGATAAGAAATGGGCGAAGACTATCTACTGAAAATGAAGCATTCATTTTGAAAAACCCATTTCGGAAGAATCAAATACGTACTCATTCCTTATGTCCCATAGATTCCCACAAATTTGAATAAAAGTGTCATAAAGTTTAAATGAATTTCGTGAAATCTACTTTGTTCCCAAAAAATTCGTTTTTGTTTGCTGGCCCGTTTAGTGCTCATTTTTTAAATTAACGTTAATCGCCGTGGTCAGTGAATCGTATGAAGTTAGTTATTCAAAAACGCGTGGCATACTAAGAAATCACATCTCTCATGAAGTGTCTGTGAACCATGCAATTTTCACTTTCATGAATGTTTCACAGAGTTCCGAGAAATTTTCAGAGAAGGTGCTATGTGTATGTGTATGTGTGTTTTTTTGCTTTCATCCCTCTGTTGTATTCCACACGATACGTACACCCACCCACCCACTTACCCACCCACTCACACCGACCCACCTACCCACACACCCACTCAATTACACCCACCCACACACTAACTCACACCGACCCACCCACCCACCCACCCACTCACTCACCCTCACCTACCCACCCACTCACACTCACCTACCGACCCACACACCCACCCACTCAATTACACCCACTCACCCACTTACCCACCCACTCACTCACCCACCCACTTACCCACGCACTCACTCACCCACTTACCCACCCACTCACTCACCCACTTACCCACCCACCTACCCACTCAATTACACCCACCCACCTACCCACTCAATTACACCCACCCACCCACTCACTCACACCCACCCACTCACTCACACCCAACCACTCACTCACCCACTCACACCCACCTACCCATCCTCACCTACGCACACACACACACACACCTGGAAGCCATTGATGCGCCCCTCGAGGGTCACATAGACATCCGTTTTTTTTATTATAACAAATTGGTGGAAGGGGAAACTTGATATTTCAGCCAAGGACTTTGGAGAGATTTTAGACTATGGGTCAGTTCCGTTGATAATAATAATTCAATTCAAATGAACTCTCATTTTTTTTTTTAATTTCCACGTCAACTTTAAACATCAATAGGATTATGCCGTGTAAAGATTAACGACTAGAACGAGTTATGGAGAGAGTTAGAATGAGGATGGAATAAATGAGGCCCAAAAACTCGTTTTGCAACAACATTACACGCGTTGTCAATCCAATCGTTCGATAATCCTCAAGTTTCATTTACGTCAATGCAATTAATCTCACACACACGGGCGACGCTCTCTTTACCCCGTTTATTTTTTCAGTCCGTTTTATCGGGGGAACTTTCAATCGTAAACGCTCGTACGGGATATTCTGTAGGTGAGAAAAGGTATTTTTTCCCCTCATGCGAAACAAGTTGGAACTTTCACAGAAATTTTACAAAAAATCAGAATTTGGAGGGTTTCAAAAATTTCAAGAATCAAAAAGAAGAACATAAAAATTTCACGAATCTCCAATATCATAGAAATTTAAAAGTACAACTGTAAAAACTGCTTAAAAATCCTGCCCAATACAAGCACAGGTAACTGCCAGTGCAAATAAATCTCATGTACAGATTTCAACACTTTAAATAAACAATAAAACAAAAAAAGTTCAGTATCAAAAATTTCTCCTCAAAAAAAAAAGTTTTGGAATAATAAAAAATTTAGAATTAAAAAAAAGTTCAAATGTCAATTATTTGAGGAGAATCTTCCGGAAAAAAAAAGAATTTATTCAACTTCATTTCTTGTAAGAAAAGCGAAAATTAATTTTTCAAAAAATCATTTCCGCAATGCAACTATCCTCGGTAAAATCGCACTGTGCTTCACTCGCAGCAGATAAAGTAGAGCTTGCAATTATTCAAAGTCGAGCAAATAGATGCTTATTCTACCTGACGACAGATCAGTAGATTTAAGATGCTTGAAATCCGCAAAATTTTCAATTTGCCCGAAACCGGTCAAAAAAAAGTGTAAGTTTAATTTGATCCCCCAAATGTTTCAAATTTTATGGAAACTACTCAAATTATAGGAAATTCGATAAACGAAAACGAAATTAAACTTCAATTGTCGGATTATCTACATTTCCCGAAAAAAAAAATCCGACTAATTTGAAAGGCGTTACAGTGGCCGGTAAAACAGAGCCCTGCTTCACCCACAACAAATAAACAGATCTCTACTTTATCCAGCATCGGCAACACATATGTTTATCAAACCAATGGTGGATTACCATTGTGATTATTGAACAGACAAATAGTTAGCAGATGAAAAACGAATTTTTCAATGAAACCAATTTAGGCATTGCAGGAATAATTCAGGATAATTTAGGATCCGATTTTTATAATTTAGGACTAATTGGGTTATTTATTATGAATTTTTTATTTATACCCGTATAGTTAGCAGATTTTTTTTGAGAAAAAATTGAATCACCCTAGATCGATGCGAAATAATTTGGGAAGCCTAAAAAACATCATTTCCGAATTTGGGAATAATGGCTTTTATTTTTAATAATTATTTTTTTATAGTGGGACCTTATGGGGAGGCAAACTTAATTTTTTTTAAATTGAATTTGTGGCCCCGTGTGCGTTGATACTATCCAATAGGAACCCCTAGAAGACATTTCCGTCGAATTGGGGCCGAAAAAGTCAAATTAATTTTTTTCGATTTTGGCCAAATTTAAGATTGGGACCTTATGGGGAGGCAAACTTAATTTTTTTTAATCGAATTTTTGACCCCGTGAGCGTTTATACTGTCCTAATTGGGACCCCTTGAAGACATTCCCGTAATAATTATTAAAAATAAAAGCCATTATTCCTAAATTCGGAAATGATGTTTTTTAGGCTTCCCAAATTATTTCGCGTCGATCTAGGGTGATTCAATTTTTTCTCGAAAAAAATCTGCTAACTATATGGGTATAAATGAAAAACACATAATAAATAAACTATTTAGTCCTAAATTATAAAAATCTAATCGTAAATTATCCTGAATTATTCCTGAAATGCCTAAATTGGTTTCATTGAAAAATTCGTTTTTCATCTGCTAACTATTCGAACTATCCAAGATTCTTCAATCTTTCATCAAACAATTTGATAAAGTTCAGTTTTTTCATTAGTTTTTGTTTTGTGATTTTGCAAGAGCTATTAAAAGTATAGGATGTTCTTAAATCTGTTCTAATTTGCAGAACAAAATTAACTCATTTATAGTTTCATAAAAATTGCTAGTTTATCCTTATTTTTGTTTTCTCATTAGTTCTTTCAATTTGTTATTATTGACTATTACGAAATGAAAGTTAATGGGACATTTTAGGGTATACAGAATAACTCTTTCTGGAAAATTACTGCCAGGGTCGCTAGCACTTTAGTCCCAATGATAATCGATTTTTAATGGCTGAAGTAGAGACTAGAGTTAAATTATGTCATGAATTTGTCTGTGAAAATTTGTTCTGCTGTTCAAAAAATTACGTGGGAAAAAAATCATCTTCAATAACTTTACTAAAAGTTCGTTTAATCGTGTGTGAGTTTTCTATCACAACAATTAAATGTCATTTTTCCGAAAGTAGCAGAAAATACATTTGTAAAAAAAGAATTTGTGGTTGATTATTAAAAAATATAGTGATGAATAAAAAATAAAACTGAAATGCACTGAAAATGAATGCAAAAAATAGAAACCCGTGGAAATTGAATTTAAAAAATTCGTGATGAATAAAAAAATATACAACCACGTGGAAATTGAATTTAAAAAAAATGATAATATGTCATAAATAGAAATCGTAATGCAATGAAAATTGAATGAACAAAATACAACACCATGGAAATTGAATTAAAAAAAAATCAAGTACCACGTATTGACCTACATGGGAACCGACCCACATCGTGGGGAAAAACCGTTAACATTCTCGTGCATATATGAGTGTAAGTGAACAAATAAAAAAATGGAACTTTCCCTGATTTGGGTGAGGGGGCAGGGGGGAATTTTTAAATTCCGAATATTTCGAAACTTTTCAAGATTCCCAATTTTTTCTAGTTTCGAAAATCTGGTTTCGACAAAAATTGAACAATTTTTCACGAATTTTGGGGGTTAAAAGTCCAAAAATTTCGAGAATTGGAAACCGAAAAATGTAGAATTTTCAAAAACAAATGGAAGCACAATTTTCACAAAAGTTCACAATTTTTTTGGGGTTCAAAACTTGAAAAAAATTACTTCATAAAAATGTCAAAAATAAAAAAAAAATTTCAAGAAATGCAAATTTTGAAAGTTGAAAATCTTGAAATATTCTAAAAATGGTTCAAATGTTGTAAAACGTAAATACATCAATAGGATGGTAAATGATGGCTACCTTATTGAAATGCGTTTGAAAAAGTTTCTCATACTGATCGACAGCTCTGAGACACAATCTCGTGGTAAAGGTTTCGATTCTTGGGGGCATTGGCGCATGGCAAACACTGCTGGACATGTTTATCCGCTGTTTTAGGATGTAAGCACCGGGTCACTGAACAACTTGCACTATTGCTCGGAGCACTTTTTCGGTGCTCGAGTATTTCGTATCGCGAGTAATTTTCTTCGGGCCAACAGTCGGCTGACTGAATGGGAAACGCTCCGCCGACGTCATTTTATCGGATAGTGAGCCTCTCCCACTCGATTCCAACCGCTTGAAACGTGGGAACGCTACGGGATTGTTCCAGGGCTGAGGCTAGCTTCATTGACATTTCATGCGATTGTTACAAACTTGAAGAATTTGTCGAACAATTTTTAAAAATTGCAAATTTTAGAACATTTGTTCAAATTCGAACAATTTGAACAATGTGGAACAAATTTTAATAAGCCTCACAATCTTGAGAAATCTTGAACAAATTTGAACAATGTGAACGAATTTGAACAAATTTGAACAATCTGAATGAATCTAAACAAATCTGAACAATCTGAACACATTTGAACAAATCTGAATAAATTTGAACAAATCTGAACAAATCTGAACAATTCAAAGAATTTGAACGAATTTCAACAAATTCGAACATATTTGAACAATCTGAACAATATGAACAAATTCCAACAATCTGAACGAATTTGAACCAATCCGAACATATTTGAACAATCTTGAACAAATTTGAAGAACCTGAACAAATCTGAACATAGCTGAACAATCTTGAACACATTTGAACAACCTGAAAAAATTTCAACGATCTGAACAAATCTGACCAGAATTGAACAAATTTGACCAATCTGAACGAACTGGAACAAATTCGTGCAGTTCAGACAATTTGCACAATATGAACAAATTTCACGAAAATAATAGATTAGAAAAATTGGGAGAAAATTAAACAAATTTCTGATTTTGTACCAGTTTCTGAGATTCCAGCAAACTAACAATTCCAACAATCTCGGGCAATTTGAATCAATTTAAAAAATCGCGAAGAATGACGATACAAACATGTGGAACGGTGGAACAAACAGGAGAAATAACCCAATTTAATTTTTTTCGAATATTTCAAGAATTTCTACACTTTCAAAACCTTTGACGTCATTACATGCCATATTAAATGGGGTTCTTATCACTCGTGCCAACTGAAGACCATTTCTTATTTCAGTATATTCGAAAAATTATATAAAAAAATCGAAAGAAATTACCGATTTCGAAACACCTGAGCAGTTTGGAAATTTTCAAAAGTGTAAGAGATTGTCATCAGTCTGAAATGTTAACACAAATTTCTAAGTCATAACTATACTTGACTCAAATTATCACTCTACTCGGTTCAAGTCGCCACTATGATTCATGCAAGTCCGCATTATACTTGATTCAAGTGACCACTCCACTTGATTCAACTAGCCACTCGACTTGATTCAAGATATCACACTACTTGATTTAAGTTGTCATTCTACTTGATTCAAATCGTCAGTCAATTTAATCCAAGTCGCTAAGTCATGGCTCTACTTGATCCAGCCCATCTACTTGACTCAACTGGCCACTCGACCTGATTCAGGTCGTCATTCCACTTGATTCAGTCATCGCTCACCTTGGCAATACTCTTCACAAAACACTGTTCTTATACTCTAAATGAGTTACAACTTGGATGAATCCATTCCATTCCTCTTACTTGAATCAAGTACGATCCCTACTTGCTACCCGTCCATGTTTTCATGACTTTGAGGGCGGAAGCGTGTTCCAAGAGTTCAATGTGAAAGGTGAAATCAATTTGAATGGATCTTTAGGGGAGAGTGGGGCATGATGGGACAGCGGGCATCATGGGACAGGGGGCATGACAGGACGTGGGGCATAATGGCATGCGCCTAACCCGCTCTGCGCTCCGATACCCCATTCACCCTCCCCCCCCCCCTCATCCCATTATGCCCCCCTCCCTTATTAATGTCTTTTTTAATATGCAGAAATCAATAAAATTGAGGAGTATCTTCATACCTTATTGAACCCAACTTAACGAGCTCTAATTCACGTTCCGCATATTTAACTTACTTGTTTACCAAGTTTTTCAAAAAACAAACGAAAAAAACTTAAATTTTTTTACTATACAAGTTCGGTGGCGCGTGCTGCGCACGCGCACTTCCGGTTTCCGCCGGCTGGTGTCGCCTCGGTCTCCATCTTACCTCTTTCGATATATATAGATAGTTTCTTTCGTCTCTCCTTTTTACTATAGGAATAAATGGAATGCACTGTTTTCGCAGAATATCTAGGAATATCCGCGAGATAGGGATATTCCGATAAAGACTTGTTTTGCCGAGAATTTAAGACACTATAAAAAACGGAATTTCGGTATTTCCACCTGGAATCACAAGTTTGCGAAATATTGAGGAAAAACTGAACAATATTTTTTCCCCTCCAGTAGAGGAATTCCTACTTTCGTTTTTGCGGAATGGAATGTATGGGGGGACGGAAATACGTGGATGGAAATTGTTTTATCTATGCAGTATTGCGGTAGGTGCACAAAAAAGGATTTCACTGAACAGTAGAAAAAAAATGTAAATTTTTAAAAAAATTGTTTAATTACAAAAAATACGAAAGAAAAATGATTTTGACTTTTTTCCTGTGATTTTCGATACGTTTCGTCTTCCGCGATACCGAGATATTTTCGAGATATCAAGTTTACGGTCATTCGATTGTATTTCGAGGTTTTTCTTCGCTTCTCGGTTTTTTCTTTAAATTCAGAGATTACAAACAAAATTGGAGGTTTTATAGAGCTACCTTGTGAACTAAAAAGTACCCAAAGGTGAATATTTTTTTATGTCTAATATCCAAGAATTTATAGACGATAGAGCTCCCCAATATAGACTTTTTTCATAGCTCTTGAAATTTTTCTATGAAAAACGTATTAACTACAATATCTATAGCCCCTTGGGGTCCAGAGATATTCACCAAAAATTGCGGAAAGTCAACTAACCCCGTTTTTCTACCCGATACCGAATATATCATCCGTAAAAAATGTCAATTTCTCGTAATTGAGGGACACTGTTTATTGTTCAAAATCGACCAAAATGTTGGTCCTTGTCAAAAATATTCCGGCCGGTCAAAGAGTCCATGCCACAAATTGGGGTGTTCGGGAGATAAATAAAAGTATTCGCTATTTGAATTGTCCTCGAATCAATGACTATTTCTTAACTTCAGTCAATGATATTCCTCCCTCGTCTCAATAAGTATATTGATTGCACCAGCAGAAGATGCTTGGGACGAGGCAATTCTAGAGTCACCACCAAGTAAACTTTCATCAGCTCAATTGCCGATTTGTTTGAACTGATCGCGAAAACGTCGCCTCGACATATCAAACTTTGGCCGACACTTGAGAGAGGGTAAATTGAAGATTGGCAGTTTAGTGATGGGGTCTCAATGGAGACTGGTGCAATCCTCTAGCGTAAAAAGTGTCGAAACTGCAACGTTAATACACTCCTTATCAGCTCCCCTGATTTGCGCCCCTAATGTCCAGCAGTTGGAGCAATATTTATAAGTTGCTATTGATTTCAGGTGATCGGCAGCAGTATTTTCATGATCTACGACGAAGAGAAGGTGGGCGTGTGGCTCATTGACTTTGCCAAGACGTACCAAGTACCAGATGGCAAACGACTGTCTCACAGGAGGACCTGGGAACAGGGAAATCATGAGGAGGGCTTTCTTCTCGGCCTGGACAAGCTCATCTTCACTATCGAGGAGATTCAATCAACTGCCGGAAACAAATAAACCTCCGCTCTTCCTAAACGCCACCGAAACTACACCAACAGCTCCAGTCAATATTCAAATGAGTTTCTGAAGGGTGTACAATTGCCATTTCCAACTTGCAAAGAATTTTTCTGAGGAAATCAATGTGCCCCACACGCCGAATGAATTTCTGTTGTTTTTCCGGATACCTCTAGAGTGACTGTTCTGCATTCTGCGAAAATGGATCTGCTATGAAATCGGAGTCTTAACTACGCACTTCGCATACTCCGAAGCTGGTCAAAGAGAGGTTTGAATAGTCTTCACCTCTCCCTCCATTTTATACAACCGCTATTCAATTCTCCGAAGACCACGATTTATCCACAAAAGCACCATATACAGCGTTCACACAGCGCTGGTCCCTCTTCCAGTCCATAACAACAGTACATTTCGACACAAGGGCGGAAACAACGTTTGTGGCAACTGTGAATTTGCAAGACGAGCCGAAGGCGAGTTTTACAACGCAGAAGACAGAAAAGTTGTGTCCTCCCTTGTGTCGAAATATACTATTTAGTACAATGTGCGTGGGCAGGGTCTCACGCATGCGCAGCGTGCGGGAAACGTCGCTTTGCGCACAGTGTGCCGAAAAATATTCCCTTATAATACGAGACCTTCGAAATTATCGGATATTTCCCGGTATGCTCGTTACAAACAAATTAACGTGTCAATTTTTCCACAATAAAAAATTACGAGCGCGAAACGACAGTGATTTTTCTGGAAAACTTGAGAAGGTCGTTTGTTTGCAGGGAACCTAGCTCGTAATTATATTCAAAAAATTATTAAAGTTATTTGAAAAATACAAAATAATTCAATTCTTAGGCGATGAATAACACGATTAAATTCAATCTGTCACTTTTAATCAGATGTTAACTGCATTCAACAGTTTTTTGTTTTACATATATTCGTAAGAAATGAAATATTCAAAAAATATTCAGTATATTACCGGGTAGTCTCGTCTAATGGTGCAATTCTATTCGCTGAGATTTGGGCGAAAAAAATAATCGTATAAGATTGATTCATTTGCATGTATTCTTTTACGCATTTTTCCCCTTTTCTCAGGAAACGTGGAAGTTATATGTTTTTGGTTGTTCATTTTTCCATAACTCATTCGATTCATAGTGTCAACAAATGAATATAAATCAGAAAACTTTTGCAATTATTGCCAAATTTGTCGATGTGGAGCAATTTATATATTTTTTTTTCATGATCCATTATATTCTACATATTGAAAACTAAAATGCCGAAATTAAATGATCGAGGAAAGTGTTTATACAAGTTACATAATTGATCAACTATATTGCTATTTTGCAAAACTGGCTGAATCATTAACGCAGCAAACTGCATTACCTTACAACAATAACTCAACTTTTATTATTTTATATATTATAATTCGCTTTTATCATTTCACAACTAGAAATCTTCTTTTATATTATTTTACCTTTCAATCTTGTTTCTACACATTTTGTGCTTGTTCTATTTTTATTTTGAAGTAGCTCTGCAGTTTCAGAATATTTCGAGTTTTCTTCCGATTTCCGGATTTCCGTTGTGTACAGAAAACGGCGGCAAATGGAACTTTTCATGGGTATTGCAAAAAATAGTATGTGCAACACTTGCGCATGGGCTTTTTCGATTCGAGTGATCACCAAGCACTCGTGGCCGGCTGCACCGGCCACTCGTGCGAAAAGACCTACTTTGCGCACTAGTTGCACAATGTACTATTCATTTTCAATTTTTTCTCATAACAAAATATTCTGTTTGAAAACGGAAAGAAAAAAAAACCCATGGGAAGACATCAGCGCCAAAATCCGTCTTCTTGCCGAGTCTTGAGCTTTTCGCACAGTAGTACTGAAATATCAGTAAAATTAGGTAGTATAAAATCTCCTTTTCCCGTCAATGATCAAATACAGACAGTTTACTCTGATTTGTTGTTCACTTTTAAAGTTTTTTGTTGAGTAACAAATAAAAGCCGAGACTCCAGGAAGAAATCGATCAGCCAAAGTGCCGTAACGTCGAGTCAGTTAAAGCTTATGCAATGTTATTGCGAAAAGAAAAAGAAGTGTCGAAACTGCAGTCGCTGACGCTAAAGCAGCCGTTATCAACTCCTTTGATTTGCATTCGTAATCTTCCGTAATCAGAGAACAACAGCAATTAATTTCTCTCGCGCTGCTTACCCCCAACTGCACTTTATCGCAGAATTAATTTCAGACACGAAACGAAAAAGAAAATATTCTATGACGCAATTTTGTTCAGCTATGGACGATGACTTCGGCCAGTAAACGATAATTATAGATTGAATATGAAACAATTTTACTGGAACGCGACTTTGCTCCCAAAGTAGCAAAAGAAACAATGAATCTATATGGAAAAGTTCGGAAGGAATTTTAGGGACCACCAAAAATGTCCTCCGGTTTTTTTTGCAGAATTCAATTAATAATTTTTTTTCTCATAAAAAAAATGTTTCCAAATATTATATGTATATATAATATGTATATATATATATTTATGTATATATATAATTTTTAGAAAATTTTTATTACTGTATATATATATATATATTATATATATATATATATAATTGGGATCCAAAAATTTTGTTACTAATGCGGCACTGTCACAAAGAATTTATTATTGTCATTACTCCTATAATGTCTTGCACCCGGAGGTCAGGCGAATAGCTGCTCGCCGATGTTTCGCACTTTAACCAACAACTAAAATTTTTAAAAACTCCAATGTAGCAAAAGTGAAAAAAAAAACATTGATTTGGAAATTTCAAAAATTCTCAAAAATTGTCGAAAGGATGAAAAATTTGGAAATTTATCTGGTTAAATCACAAAAATAATTGTCATTGTTCTTACACCCACAGAACCAACACTTTGTTGATGCGAAATGTCATATGAATCACTGGTTCCCGGTGTTTCGCGCATTAACTTTGGCAATTTGTGTTATTTATAGGCACGCACTGATGCGACAGGAAGGCGCGAATCGCTTCGTTATCAGTGTACGTGCGTCAAACGGATGTTACGACAATCCAGAGCGAGATAAAGTGTTCGCGATAGGGTGACCAAATGAATTACCCAAAACATGAATCCAAATACTGAAGGTGCTTGAACATCACGGAAAATCACGGAGTGTTACGGATCATCACCGAATGTCGCGGAGAAGAAACATCCAAGTCGTGATATTAGCAATGCCCTATGGTGGAGGGGGCGGGGGTTCAAAATGTACGAATCGGGGATGAAATATTTCCAGACCGCGATTATCCCCGAATCATAGAGAAAATATCCCCAGAAGGGTGATCGTACGGGCCCAAAATGTGACTCATATATTGCATCGCAGCTAAAAGATTCCCGAAACGAGGATGAAACAGTTCGGATTGGGGATGAAATATCCCCACTATGGGGATCACCTGCTCCCGTATAGAGGACGACATATCTCTGGGTCGGGGGAAATATATCCCCAAATCAGGGGGATTGCGAATTGGGAATATTTGATCCCTATATTAGAGACATTTTATCTCCAAATTGCTGATAGTATATCCCCAAAATGGGGATAATATATCCTCAGAACGGGGATAGCATATCTGTAAAATAGGGATGACATATTCCGGAAATGGGGATAACGTACCCCCAAATGGGGATAATATAACCCCGAATGGGGATAACCTATCCACGAATGGGGATAACCTATCCACGAATGGGGATAACATATCCTCAAATGGGGATAACATATCCCCAAATGGGGATAAGACATCCCCAGACGAGGATAACACATCCCCGAATGGGGATAACCCATCCCCAAATGGGGATAAGACATCCCCAGACGAGGATAACACATCCCCGAATGGGGATAACCCATCCCCAAATGGGGATAACACATCCCGAATGAGGATAACACATCCCCGAATGGAGATAACACATTTCCAAATGGGGATAACATATCCCCAGATGGGGATAACACATCCCCAAATGGGGATAACACATCCCCAACTGGGGATAACATCCCCGAATGAGGATAACACATCCCCGAATGGAGATAACGCATTCCCAAATGGGGATAACACATCCCCCAATGGGGATAACACATCCCCAAATGGGAATAACACATCCCCAAATGGGGATAACACATCCCCAGATGTGGATAACACATCCCCAAATGGGGATAACACATCCCCAAATGGGGATAACACATCCCCGAATGGGGATAACACATCCCCAGACGAGGATAACACATCCCCGAATGGGGATAACACATTCCCAGATGGGGATAACACATCCCCAAATGGGGATAACACATCCCCAGATGGGGATAACACATCCCCAAATGGGGATAACACATCTCCAAATGGGGATAACATATCCCCAACTGGGGATAACGCATCCCCAAAATGGGGATGAAACATGTCGGATTATCCTGTTCCCGACTAAGGAGTAAACTCTTCCCCTAATCGGAAACAAAATAGTTCTGAATCGGGGATAAAATGAGTCAAAGGCCGAGATCGAATATCTCAGAGACGGGGATCAAATATCTCCGATTTAGAGATACAACGTCCAAAGTTCAAAGAGAATACGCACTGGAATGAGGGACACAATATTTTCTAATCGGGGATAAATAAATACGTTCTTGTATGGTCATAAAATATTTACCAATGAGCATAAAATATTTGGAAATGCAAAATGAATGGTTCACAAATCGGACGTGAAATATTAAAATGAAAACTTACTGGCTCATGCACTTTGGACAATGCTAATTCTTCCCAACTTTTTAATTAAATTTCCATGTAAATTTTTAATTACATTTAATTACATTTCCAATCGAAAATTGTTGTTTGTTTTGAACAAAATTTTTGTACATATGACTTTTTTAAAAAGTCAGACAATTGCGCTCGTAACTTGCATTCCAAATATTTTTTTATCATTTTTGCTCGGATGGAGGGATAAAAATCGAGGTCGATGCCGTATCTTCATCGTCATTGATTACAGTCGCGTTATTGGAACATGCCAAACTTTATGGCCATGATACCACGACTGCATGCCAATGATAAAGAACCGGTCACTAGTGAAATATCACAATTTTTATTTTTATATTTTACTATCATTTTTATTTCTCATTTTATTATCGACTAGTTTTCGAAAATCCTAGAATGTGTTGAAAAAATTCTTGGGGAATTTCGAAATTTTTTTGTCAATTTTCAAGATTATGAAAACTTTTTAAATTTGAAAAAGTTTTCTTGAAAAATGCTACAACCGTCTCTTGATAGAAAGAAAAATGGGATTTGTAAAAAAAAAAGGAATTTGTAAAAAAAGGGATTTGTAAAAAAAAATAGAATTGCCAGAATGAATAGGAACTCTGCAACGGAAATGGCAATTTTTCCGATCAACTTATGCCGTGCGTCAGTAGACGACACATGTGACGGATTCGGGGTATGAAAAATAAAGAAAATTAAAAACAAGACTTCTGCAAAGGAAGAAAGTTTATTCATGACCCGGACAACAGATGTGTGAAAATCCGAGTAAATGTGTCGTCTGCAATTGCATTAACTCTTTAACGACACGTGCGGCTATTAGTAGTAAACGATAGACTGGACTCAGAGCAGCGGATTTTCCTTAAGGATTTTCCCGACACACCCACGACTGCAATTGCCAGAGGATAATAGAGAAAGAAACGGTGGTTCATTTTTTTTGTTTGGAAAAATCTCTATTTCCTCGTCAACTTCGCTGGTATTGAGGTAGTAGGCCAGTGTGACCGCCAAAGTTTCGACTTTTTTTCGTGACCTTTTTTTAACAAGTAAATAATATACACGTTTTGTAACTTTTACATATTTATTTTAGTACTTTAAATGATACATTTTTTTTTATTTAATTTTCCATTTATTTATTTACAATATGTAATGTAAAAAGAGAGTCCTCTAAAGAATGATGAGATGTTTCGGGGAAGCATGAGGGCCAACGTATTCTCGGAATTTTCGAACCTTTAACAGTTTTTGAAATTTTGAACATATTTGACATTTTTGAATTTTTGAAATATTTGGAGATTTTGAAATTTTTAACATTTTCGAAATTTTTGAAATTTTTGGAATTGTGAAATTTTTGAAATTTTTAAAGCTTTTGAAATTTTTGAAATTTTTAAAATTTTTGAAATTTTTGAAATTTTTGAAATTAACAAAATTTTTGAAATTTTTAAAATTTTTGAAATTTTTGAAGTTTTTGAAATTTTTGAAATCTTTGAAGTTTTTGAAATTTTTGAAGTTTTTGAAATTTTTGAAATTTTTGAAATTAACAAAATTTTTGAAATTTTTAAAATTGTTGAAATTTTTGAAATTTTTAAAATTTTTTGAAATTTTTGAAATTTTTGAAATTTTTGAAATTTTTGAAATTTTTGAAATTTTTGAAATTTTTGAAATTTTTGAAATTTTTGAAATTTTTGAAATTTTTGAAATTTTTGAAGTTTTTGAAATTTTTGAAGTTTTTGAAATTTTTGAAGTTTTTGAATTTTTTAAAGTTTTTGAATTTTTTGAAATCTTTGGATTTTAGTAATTTGAACATCAGATTTTTATTTTTCATTCAAATTTCTGTTCAAGTTTTGTTGTCAACAAATACTTATTCGGATAAAACTGAATTATCTCGTATACTTATTCAAATATTCAATATTTTTCATCAATCATTTTTCGCAATATCGCGTGATCAACACTGAAGTAGCAAACCGCGGAATTTGAAATCGCGGTTTACCGCGACAAACCCAAGAATTGCCCTGAAAGCTTTAAAACTAAACAGTTCACGAATGGTTTCATATGCACTTTACCTTGAAAAATCCACAATAAAAATTTGCGAAGTCGTAAGATACAAACCGCGAAATTTGAAATTCTGATGTGTTCCAACGCAAGTAAAAAATCAACAGTATTCCTAACAATTTTCAATATTTGCCTCCGACAAACGTTCACCAAATGATTACGTAGCAATGTTTTCCAGACATCCGCCTAAAATTTTCCCTTTCGGAGCCAATCAGAGGAAAGCCGCGAAATTTGAAATGGCCATTTTCTCCGACAGACCCAACTGCGGTAAAAACATAAAACCAAAATATCTCAAAACGTCATGTAGACCAAAAAGTGTTTTCCTCACGAATTGTTGTATTTTTTCTCACAAACTTGCCCAACGATGTCATAATTAACTGTATTTACCTTTAAAAAAACTGCCGTACTATCGTATCCGCTCTATCGACCACGCAACAGCCTTAACCAATGAGTTGCACTGAGTAACGATGATATGCATTGTGTCTTCGCCCACGTGCGATATCATCAATTGATCACAATCATTTGTACCATCATTTCGACCTACACCACATTGCTTATTCGAATTGCATTACGCCGAACAACGGATTACCGCCACAAATTCACCGTTCTCACTTTGTCCTTACACAACGGCCAACACTTCAAAACTCCAGGTACCCTTTTTTTATCTAAACATCAATCCGTATTATTAAAAAATCGTTATGTCCCTCTACTTTTAAAGCCTATTATTCTGGAGAACTTGGCCCTGTAATTGCATTTCTACCGTTGGACAAAGATACGAAATGACAGTTAACCTAGTTTGGCGGTAAAAACCCGCGCAATTCAAAATGGCCGTTCCCGCCAAAAGTGGGGACTGAGTTGAATTCTCACGATTGTCTCCGCAAATTAATTCGTTAAAGTTGTCAAGGTGTGTCTTGATACCTCATTAGCAATTCTGAATATTTTTTTTTCCTCATCCTGCAATATGCGAGTAAATAAATACTTCTTCGCCCATAAAAAATGGCGGTTTCCGGAAATAGGTCCTAGGCCACGATAATTGAAAAGTGATTGGCGGTAGAAAATTATAAAAAGTTATTGAGGGGAAAAGTAAAATTTCTGGGGATAGCTGGAGGCCATTAAGAGTCGTTTGTCTCGTCCGGGTGAGGGGAACCCAGTTTGTGTGGTATGTGTGGATACCAACTCCGGAGGTCAGCATTGACGCAAATCCAACCGATACCACGTGATCAAACTCAACGGCCGAACAAAACGGGCCCAAGAACCGATACTAAATCGCATGGTGAAACTTCTATAAATAACCGCAGTTTTCGTTAGATATCTCAAGATCTAAGAGAGATAGAAAAAAATCTATAGGTAGACTTTTGTAGAGCTCACTAAGATCTACAAAAAATGTTTCTATCAAAATTTGATTATCTCCGTTAGAATTTGAGATATTTCACGAAAACCGCCGACACTTGAGTTCCACTGTACGATTAATGCGAAATCATGGTAAAACGAATGTTTTGGATTCGCCGCTTGCCAGAGCTATTGCGAAATCTGGGAGGTGGAAAAAATTGGGGAAGTAGATATTTGTAGAGCACACTGAGATCTACAATAAATGCTTTTATCGAAAGTCGCGTAATGATCTTAGATTTTAAGATATCTCGTAAAAATAGTGGAAGCTTAAGCTTAACTGTACGATATTGATATGAAATTTTAGCGGAATTTTTGTTAGTAGTCGTCGAGGGAGATCTTGAAATCTACGGAAAATAGGAAAAAATGACGAGCAGATTTTTGTAGCGCAAACTAGGATCTACGCAATCGTTCGGTGGCACTCCTGCCCTGAATGTCCGCGGTTTTCGTTAGATATCTCGAATTCTAAAAGAGATAACAAGATGTTGATATAAAGTTTTTTGTAGAACAGATTAAGATCTACCAAAATGGTTATTATCAAAATTGCGCCATCTCCCTTATCTACTGAGATATTTCACGAAAATGGTATTTAGGTTTGCTGTACACTCGATATGGAGTGATGGCGCGTATGGGCCAATGGGAATCTTCGAGTACATGCGCTCTCCTTCAGATATCTCAAGATCTATGAGACATGGAAAAATTTTGATTAGTCATTTTTTGTAGGGCAAACATAGATCTACACAAAATGTATTCATCAAAATTTCAATATTCCTCTTAGATCTCGTGTTATCTGGCGAAAACGGCGGGTATTTGAATTTCAATGTGTGGAGTTTATGCGATCATATTTTGAACTGAACATTGTGGATTGAATTGTGAATCAATGGGCGTTCCTGGGGACCAGTGAGTGATGGGGGTCTGGGTTCATCGTAAAACGTTCACACGATTTTTAGGTGGGGGGGGGGGGGGGGGGAGGAGGAGAAGGAAACGTATAATTCCGCTGTGACACTTATGATAATTTTTTTTATTCCCAAACTTTTTCCAGATTTTCCAAATTCGTGAGATTTAAAAAAAATTATTTTCAAAATTTATATTAGTAAATTCGCAGTTTTTCCATTTTTTCATCTCCATTCTATTCAGCCATTTTTTTTAAGTTTCAAGTTTTTAGTGAAATTTAATTGATTAGCCATAAATACTATAAAAAATAACTATACTACTTGAAACTTACGTTTATGAAGCGCATCAATTCCAAGATCTCCTCCTTACGGCTTTTTCTCATGGGTCGCTCGAAAAGCCCGCGGAACGCCGATTTTTCAAATGCTAAAATAAGTAGAATTGAAAGTAAACCTAAAATTGAAAAGAAGAGCGCGCCAAAACAAATCTGCCTTTTTAAAATGGAAAAAAAAATTTAATTTTGAAGATCATGAAGATTCTGATTTTAATACAATTTGTATTTTTTTTAAGTTCCCATTTTTTCCTAAATTTATTAAAATTTGACATAATATTTTTCAATGTTTTTTTTTCAATTCTGGAATTTTTTAAATGTTGCAAATTTTCCATATATCATTCATTCATTTTCTTTTAACTGAAAACCTCAAATATTTGCCTGCAAAAAAAATATTTACATAGTTGAAACCTTGGAGAAAAAACTCACCTCTATGTAGCGCATCAATTCGAAGACCTTTCCGTTTGGATAGACCTTTCTCGGCCGTTGAAAAAGCCCGCGAAAAGGCTGATTTTTCAAAAGGTGCAATTTGGAAAATAAAAACCACGTGCATACGTGGATGCACTTGAGCCGACTGTGGATTAAAAACAAAACCCAGTGAAATACCAACTACGACTCATCGTGCTTCTTTCCTCCACCTTCTACTACTTAAAGATGAATAATCGCACGCACTCAACTCATTCCATTCGCCTTCATTCATCAGAGTCAGTCATTACGGCATTTTCAGCATCTAGATTCTTTGAATTATTGGAATTTCGAGAGCTTCGATTTTCAGTCTTGTCAGTTTTATCACGATCTAAATCTTTTGAATATTTTTCACTTTTGAATCTTGATCACAATCTCTGGAAAATTTGTCTTTTTTTTAATATTTCGAAGATTTTAGAATATTAAAAAAAAATCGAAAACTATGAGAGCAGTTGAAATTTGCAAATTTGTGATATTTCAAAACCACTTTTTTTCAAAACTGACGTCAAAATTTTGTGTTTTTTTTTTATGTTTCAATCTTGGATGTAGCATGAACCTACCGAAAACCGTAGCTTTCCCGTAATAATCTGGGTGGTTTGTTAATGGATAATTACTTGGGATTAAAAATACTCTCCGGTGAATGAACCCCAGATATTGCACTAAGGTGTTTCCATTCATGTTGACTCCCCTGAAAAATTATTCGACATCTTAATCTTGGAAATCGATTGGTACTTCAGGTAGCGCCCAGATCTTACGGTGAAAGTATGACTATCATTGCTTTATTATGCAGCATCTGTGGCGATTTTTTCAAATTTTATTTATCGCCGCGGGCTTTTGCGTCAGTAACTCGTTCTCGAGTCCTCCATTCTATAAAAAATAATCATAATTACGAGACTCGAGGGAACGAGTTGCTAATTATAATTAATATATATTGATCGATCAAGTCAATTGGAGCGGCGGATATGAAGCTGTTCGGAACCTTCACACAGAAACATGAGAAAGTGAATCATAATTTTAACAGAGAAAATCTTGATATCTCAATCATAAATCCCGATTACATTCAACTCAACCGTACTTGAATGAAGCATACTTGAATCAAGCATACTTGAATCAAGCATACTTGAATCAAGCATACTTGAATCAAGCATACTTGAATCAAGCATACTTGGATCAAACATACTTGAATCAAGCATACTTGGATCAAGCATACTTGAATCAAGCATACTTGAATCAAGCATACTTTAATCGCGCATACTTGAATCACACATAGTTGAATCAAGCATACTTAGATCGAGTACATTTCAATTAAGTATACTTTAATAAAACAGACTTGAATCCAACATACTTGTTTTCAAGTATACTTGAAGTACATTTCAATTGAGTATACTTGAATTAAGTATGCCTGGTTCAAGTATACTTGAATCAAGAAGGCTTGGCCCATGTGTGCTTGAATCAAGTAGACTTGGTCCAAGTGTACTTGACTTAATCATGTATCTAGTTCAAGTCTACTTTAATAAAATATATTTGGTTCAAGAATACTTGAAGAACATTTCAATTGAGTATACTTGAATAAAATTGACTTGAATCAAGTATGTATCTGATTCAAGTCAACTTTAATCAAACCTACTTGGCTCAAGCATACTTGAAGTACATTTTAATTGAGTATACTTTATTGAAGTAGACTTGAATACAGCATACTTGAACCAAGCATACTTGAATTAAGTATGTCTGGTTCAAGTATACTTAAATCAAGTAGACTTGGTCCAAGTATACTTAAATCAAGTAGACTTGGTCCAAGTGTACTTGAATCAAGTATGCGTCTACTTCAATCAAATATACTTGATTCACACCTACTTGAAGTACATTTCCATGAAGTATACTTCAATCACGTAGACGTGAATCCAACATACCTGTTTCCCGTACATTCGAACCAAGGATCCCTCGTTCAAGTATACTTGAACCAAGCAGACTTGGTCCAGATGTACTTGAATCAAGTATGCTTGATTCAAGTATACTTCATCCAAATATTCTTGCTTTAAAAATACTCAAATCGAGCATATTTCCTGAATGTTGAATTTTCACAGTTTCAAAATGAGGTCACCTATCTAAGTAAAAAAAACTGGAAAGATTTTATCAATTTCAGTACTTAAAATTCTTGGAAAATGTAAATGAAAAAATTAACAAAAATCGAAAAATTTCGATAATCGATACAATGCAAATTTTTTCCACGTCCCTGAAAATCCCATGTAGTTCAAAAGTGCAAAAATTCCCAAATCAAACGAATCCTCAAACCTTGAAAAATCCCAAAAACTTCAGAACTTTCAAATGTGTTGAATTTCAAAAACACGAAAGGGTGTTAAAAAATTCAACCAATTTTGCAAAAATATTCGAGTCAATTTTTTTTGCACAAAAAGTCAATTAATTCCAATTTATAATTTTCTGCTGAATTAATTCTTGCAATTCTTAGGGCGATGTTTTTGCATTGAACTAATGGATACTGAGGATTTTATTCAATGAGAGGCAATTAATGGGAATGCCGTCACGAGTAACTGATTTGTTAATTGTAAAAACGTAAACAAGTTAGTATTTTGCATTTTGTTGATTGGAAAAGTGTCAACGACTGTTGTCGAGCATAAGTGTTAGTCTAAATATTTGAATTAAAAAAAAAGGAATTACGAGTACGTATATGTCTAATGATTTCATAATTTGGCAATATTAGAATTAACAGGAATTGTCTTTCGATCTTTTAAACTTGCGTTCTCCAGTTATTTTATAATAACGAGCGATTACAATGACGAGGTTCACAGGCCTCAAGTTACCTACGTAGACTTTGTGTATTAAACCGATTCGATTGAATATATATAGTTTCTGTAGTGAAACGTCCCCAAAGTCGCAGCCGGGGCAACATTCGATTTTCCTAAATCACTACTCGATAAAGCGAATATCAAGACATGATCGCAAAAGCTCAACTAGTGGGATAAAAGTGTGTGTCCCCGTTGGGAACACAAAAAAACTTCCCAATTTGTAATTTCTGTTTGCCATTCCTAGATTTCCCGATTCGTCAATTAAATGTTTCAATCCCATTTATCAAGCAGATAATTATAAATATTTGACTAGCCGCATAGTCAGCGTGAGAACGAGAATTATGCGCGTTACTGAAGTGGGAGTGAGACGCCAATAGGGGTGCAAACGCTCGAGGGTTAAACCCGTCATACCACCTTAATTATGACAAATATGGAAAAAAGTGATAAGAAATTAAATATGTATCTCCACTTACTGAGCAATTTCTGCTCAATACTTTTTGCCGTATCTCTTACCGTTTTTTAAATAGATCGTTGTAAACAACGGAAGAACTCAAATCGTATTCCCTAACTCTCCTAAATTTCCCATTTTACCGTACACAGATAACATAGGAAATGTACTGAGCTTGCCATCGCCACATCTATGTCATCTTAAACTAACACCTTTGAAATTAATTGTTGCTATTCTTTGACCAACTCCTCATCCTCGCATGACACTCATTTTTTCTAAACCGCTTGACTAACATATTGAAAAAAATCACAACCACCTGTTTGCCGTTTTTTTCAACGGCCATAACTGCCCTAAACTGTCGTTGGTGAAACCACACCAAAAACTCATAACGACACACAGTACAAACAAGCCTAACTATATTTCACAAAATAATGATTAACACAAGCTATTTACAATTCGATCTAATAAATTAATGAGGCCTATCAAGAGTGTCAGATTTTCCGTCAGAAGCCCGAATGAGCTTGACCACGTGTTGAATCATCATCCCAAGTTCCCTCTGCTGAGCTTCGTCCACCATTTTTCCCAGGGAAAGTCGTCCCAGGACTTCCTGGAGGGCCTGAGCAAACCCCGCAGACCTAGCAATGAGTTTTCCTTTCTGATTGTTAGCCACGAGGGCCCACAGGACAGCCCCGGCTACCCCAATTTCACTAAATCCCCCATTCCTGAAGATCCAATGTAGCATCTCCATAAACTCCATAGATGCAAGAACGCGCGGCCTATTACAAGCGTTGAATGCCAGATTGCGGAGAACTGAGATGGCCAGGATTCTCGAAGCGGGGGTGTGGCATTTTGCCAAAAGCATCAAGACCTTAAAAAAAATTGATGGATGTGAAATGGAGATCAACCTTAAGGGATGACGCCGGTGAAACTTCGAAGTGCTCGCAGCGTCATCAGACCCACCAATCGGGTTTTGATATATAAAGACATATCCAAAAAAGTAAGGAAAATTCCTGACCCAACCCATTTTGCCCCATATACCCATAAAAAATATTGTTTTTCGTGTTTTGAGCTTCAAAGTGCTCCTCGGTCCGTAATTTTCGTCCGCTTTTAATTCTTTTTTTTTCCAAAATGTTCGTCGTACTCCAAATAGCGAGGAATAGGCGAGGACTTCGAAGTTTCACCGGGGTCACCCCTTAAGATACTTCAGCCCGCAGGTACCACTGGTTCAGACCAATCAGATTCCAAATGAAAGCATCCTTACCTCGAAAGCATCCGTGGCCTTGGGTACACAAACTTGTCCCTCATCGTAGAACGTGAAATCGATCAAGAACTCAAGACAGTAAACCTCGATCAATGGCCAAGGCTTGTTCCTCTTCGTCGTCATCGGATGAATCTTCCCGAAGAACTGCATCAAACTACTCTTCGCAATAACCACCCGGCATTCATGTACATGTACACAGTTCCTGAGTACATGAAAGGCCAAATACAGTCGTTGATTATCAAATGATTGAGAAGCCTTATTGATCTCCTTGGAGACGAGCTGAATGATAATGTTCAAAAGTGAGACTGTGTTGGGCGTTCTCCTAGGCCCAGCTCCAGGTAGTGTTGTGGTTAACGTCATGGACTGAGTGGCAGATGGACACTCCGTAGTAAATGTTGCCATGAGTTTAAGTGCAATTGTAACAGCCGACTCGTTCAAGGAGATCCACGCCCAAAGCTTGTGGAGTTGATCGGCAAGTCCAGCTTCTGCTAGAACCTCCTTAACTTCTGTGCTCTCATGACAAAAATTAATCAAGATTGTTACAACTCTGGAGACGTTTTGCAGCAAAGGCTGCAGCCTTTTCTCCCGATCGGAGTGGCCCTTCTGAGGCTGAAGATTGATCTCCGTATAAAGCTCCTTCAGAATAAGCAAACAAGCTTGATGCAAGTTGCTGTCTTGACAAGAGCGCTTTGCTTCGTGCGACGAAATAAGCAGATTGCCAAGTGCTCCCATTATGAGTTCCTTGTCTTTTGACGATTTTTTCGAGTTTGCATAGTTGTGTGCCACCATTAACTGTGTGAGGACCCTGGATATTCTAGCTCCTACTGCCTCCTGGATTTTTGGCTTACGAGGTTCTTCCAGGATGAATCGAAGCCCATGAGAATTGTCACCAGTATCAACTAGACTCGAATCGAGTGCATTGCCCAAGAGATTGCAGGTTGTTTGAGACAAGAGAAAACCTAGAGAAGCTACTGCACTCATTCGGAGATCAACATCATCGTGACTGATAGCTTCGCAAAATGCAAGAACTGTAGCTTCCTGTCCAGATGACTCTAGAGCAGTTTTTATAGATTCTAGATGTTGATTTTCAGTCAAGGATAAGACACTCAGCAAATTGTAGACTTCGGTGCTCAATCGGGTCCGCAACAGTTGAATTCTAGATATGTCAGACTCATCTTTTCGTAGATAACTCATAATCAGGTACAGAAAATCCGGTGAGAACTTCACGGAACTGGCAAAGTCTAGGCAGTGGCTGATACAATTGGTCAAAACTGTGAGAATGCTCGTGTGCATCATGACAATATCACAGAAATTGTCAGGTTTAGAGCGTACTTCCGGTTGTGGAAGTGGTGAAAAACAGCTGATGAAATACTTGTCGAGTGAGCTTTCGTAAATTTTGCTGACAACTTCCCCTTGACCAATGATAATGAGGCTGTTAAGAAGGCAGCAGACAGCTGTTAGAAGGGACGGAGTTGTCACGAATTGATCATCGGAGTCTTTTGGTGATGATAGCTCGTCGGAGTTATAGTAATGGAGGACTGATCGTGGAACTTCTGATGGAGCTGTTTCGAGATCTGACGAGAGCTCGACATCAGACGGGTCCAGGGTGGGAGAATTGTATAAGTTGGAACACATGAGACTAACTTCATAGTACAGGTTGGCCTGCTCCATGTAGATGATGATGGCGTTCGCTCGGAGCGAGTCGCAGTAGTCGAACGTTGTGGTCTGCGCATTATTAAAAAAAATTGAGTATTTCAGACATTTGAATCAGATATTGATAAAATATGTCAAGACTAAATACAAAAGTTTCAAAGTTAAAAAAAAAAAGATTCATGCATTAATGCCAGGTATCCCAAAAACTCTTTTGATGGGAATGACACACATATATAGTAATATAACGCTGATATAAACACTAGATAACAATTGTAACGAAAAACTTTTGCAATCTATAAATAGCGAATAACAGAGCAAATAGTGTAACCCGCCACGTGATGGAACCTAAGATAAAACTAATTCTCTGGCTTCTGAATTGGAAAGTTTGATGCTTATCAATCACGTCAATCCAATGCACAGACAATGGTTAATGCTTTTGTATTTATTTCCGTAACCTCTCTTATCTGTATAGATTAGAAAAGTAGATCCCCCCATAAAACTCAATTTCAATTTCTAGGAAAAGCATTGACGTAAATTTTGTTTTTCGGCAGGTTAATTACCACTTTTAATGAAGTGTCCATAATAGGCCGTGAAGAAGAGACCAAAATGACCATTACAGTCTATTAAAAAATTGTGACAATTAGAATTCGTTGCCACATGTGAAAGAAGTGGAGGAGCCAGAAGAAGAGAAGAATGCAAATTAGGAAAGGAAGAACAAAAATTTCTACCTTAGAATTGGCGACCAAGTGTCCCAATGCCATCGCAGCTTTCTCCCGAACGATGCACGCCTCCTCCCGATTCACGAGAAACCCAATAAGGGTCTGCAGGAGTTCACTAGGAGCAACAGACAACCCATGGAGCAGTTGCTGAGCCGAATGAGGCGCCCTGATCAATCCCGTCAATAGTTGAAGTGCGGATGCTCTCACAAGCGGATCTCTATTGACCCACAAAGTTGGCAGCCAGTCCATCATCCTGCCATTCTCATACCAGAAAGAAACTTTGTTGCCCATATGATCCAAAAGATGATTCAGACAAATAATCGCATTCTTCGTTATGGAGAGGCCCATAAAGCTGAACGCTCCATTCCCATGGAAGGACACTATCAGCTCCATCAAAGAGCTCCCCAAAGTAGTTACCAATCCCTTGTTCACCTGTATCTTCTTCCATTTAGCGTCGCTCGTCAGATACGTCAGGCAGTTCAGCAGCCAATCAAGATAGGCTAAGTTATAAAAGTGCTGTTGATCATTCGAGCAAAGATTTGACACAACAATTTCAACAAAATCTTCCATAGTCCCTTCATCAGTCTCCTTATCAAGGTTGACACAAGACCTAACGAGTTTCAGAACTGACTGATGGACGTTCTGGTAATCCTTATCCAAACTCCTCAAAAGCTCGGACAGCGACGCGGTCATACCTCGAATGGTCTTTGAAACCCAGGTGATGGCCTCCGAGCTTTTTGTCACTGTTATCAACACATTCAGAAAGTTCAGTACTTGAACGAGGAGATCGCAGTCTTCCTGACTAGTCGGGTGTGCCAACAAGAACCTTTCCAAAGATTGTTCCCAAGGCATCGATGTCAAAACTCCTCTATTCTCCTCAAACCTGTTCAACTCAGAGAGCTTGATATACATCCACAGATAATCCAAGGCACAACAAACATCTTCATGAGTCCCTGAGTTCTTGATGTTGAAGAGTTGTTGTTGAGAGTAGAATCTGATTGAGGTGAACTTCAAGGTTGACAATTCCTGCTCTCTGATTCTCAAATCTTCGTTAATTTCAGAATCGTTGCAGGACTCCCAAAGAGTCCAGAGCACATCCTCTCGGTTGTTCCACTCCCAAGCCCAGAATTGCCTCAGGAACGTGAGGGCTAGTGCGTTGGTCGAACTCAGTTTGAAACCATCTCTGCGGTGAGGACTGATCTTCCAGTGAATTTTATTCATGAACGGAACTCTCAATCGTCTCTCAATGACTTCCGATATTGAAATATTCAACTCCGAAGGGATCACGTACTCATTAAACAGCAGGAGAAAGAACAGTTGGGAGACGTCCAGTTTTACAGTTTCGTGATTTGGAAAAAGAAAGAGGCTCCGCAGGGTGTTTTGATACACTATCGCTTGATTTGACAGCTCATGCCGAACGCTTCCCTGGGTCGAAGCAATCAATCTCAGGATTGATACGATAGGAACAACCGAATCCGGATAATTTTCAAAGTCATTCTCGATCAAAGATTTGTCGAGTACATCCAAAACCGTCTCGAGTCCCTGTTCCTTGATGAATAGTTTGTGGAGAGATGTGTCAGTCAGCATGACGCTGATTTGAATCAGCGCTGACTTTCTCACCTTGGGTTCGACATTAGGCATTTTAAGCATCTCCAAAACAGAGGCCAAGTTGCTCCGATCGTAAGATCCTTCGGGTTTTCTAAACGAGCATTGGCGCTCTAAAGTCAGTAGCGAACTAAGTGGCAAGCCATGCAGAGAAGACAGCTTGGGTCTCTTTGCTGGGCCATTTTTCTCCATTCCCAGAAGATAGATCAGCCTAAAAATGGCTTCCTCTCTTAAAGAAGCATCCCTGGAAAACAGCAGTCTGATGTTGCCCTTGAGAACCTCCAGATAAGTGAGATTAATCGTCGGATACATGTCAGGATCCAGCATTTTCGAAACACACTGTCCCAAGATGACTTTGGAGTCTCCCAAACACTGTAGCAGAGGGAAAACTGGATAGACAGCCTCTAGGAATTTGTCCCAACCGTGCTCACCCATCTGCACTCGTCCCTTCAAGAGAAACACTAAAATGTCATCAGCTTGCTCACCAACTGCTTCATTCCCAATCCCATGACATATAATCTCTGTTAAGACAGCTTTGTCAAACAGAAAAGACACTGACGTCCAACTACCCCTCGATCTCTCAACTCCAAGGACAACCGACACCAGAGATCTGCACTCCTCATACATTCGGATCCTAACTTCATCATGCCCATGGGACAACAAATGGAGGACCACCTTAGAGCACAGGTTCTTGTCCTCAGAAGTAAATGTTTCATATCTCTGGAGAATCAAAATGTATTTCTTCACTATCGACAGATTCTTATGTATTGTCAAGGATAATTTGGATAAGTACATGTCCTTGACGATGTCCTGGGATTCCAGTGATGACTTGAGGATCAGCACAGCTGCGTTCAAGGACTTCGTGACAATCTTCAGCTCCTCGAAAACCTTGAGACATTCGATCTGATTGACTCCCCTGAACTGCCTGACATATTCCTGAATAGTGGCGTGTAATCCCGGAAAAATGAGGAAAATTCCAGCGTCCATAAGGACAACGGAAAGAGAAATCTTGAGTGCTTCCGGAAGGACATAATCAGAGACTTCTAAAGGGACTAAGCTGCATAACAAATTAGTGGTGATGCAGAGTAGCTGAAGATAAGTGATTCTCAGATGATCGACTGTGCTGTAGCTTCTCAGGTACTCGAGAACTTCTCCCAGCAGCTTCAGAAGACTCTTCAAGTGTTCGTGGATTTTTAGAGCTACATTGTCATGCGACAGCCAAATCGAGGGCGTCAGACTGGTCTTGAGAAGTTGAACTAACTCAGAAGAGAGGTCCAGTATGCTCTTGGGGATCTCCAAGGGTCTCTCGGAGTTAACGAAATTGTTTAAGAGGTTCAGCACGTGGCTTAAGGTGTCTATGCAATAAGTTGGCAGCAGCATTTGCTGAAGCTGAAGAACCGAATCGTCGAGATCTTCCGGTGGGCGATCTTCCTGACTACAGCCTGAGGACGTGTCCAATGGACCCCTCAGCTGCTTCTGGAGTTTGTTAGCTATGCAGGGATCGCAGTAGTAGTAAATCCTGAACCTCAGTGATCTAGTGAGTTTATGAAGCGCTCTGAGAACTGTTGATGTGATATTTGGATCTTCAGGAATGCGCAAAAATGAGTGGAATATTGTCACGATGGAAGGACGCTGCAGAAAGACTTCGGAGGGGAAATCCTGGAGCATCACATTTGTTATAAGTTCGCAGGTGTGAATTATGAGGGTTTTGTCCGGTTTTGATAGTGCTTCTTCCACTGCTAAGAGAACTCCTCGGTCAGATGATACGAGCGGTTGCCAAGGCATCAAAAGCCAACGAATCGAATTTTCCGGGCGTTTTGATACGGGAGTTACGAGAGATGGAGAGGAACGCTCTACCGGGAGAGTTTCTTCGGTCAGAACTGTTGACGGAGATGGAACACGAGTTTCGAGGTGTGGCGAACGCGGCGAATACTGACGGAATGACTCCAAAATTTTGTCAAGCTTATCGTGGAGTAGGGGGTCCAGGCGGGGTCGCACATCATGCAAATCGGCCAGCAGGCGGGGATCCAGATTGGGCGAACTTGACGATTTGTCCTGGAACCGGAAGTTGGGTTAATTTAATAGACATGACTAAATTTTTGCAACGAAATGTGCGTTTGGAGAGAGGTGAAATCGTGGTAATCTACAGGACGTATTTGGGCAACAAATGGAAATGAAATGATCAAAAATTAAGGTCAGGACAATTCCGATTCCGAGGAATTTATCTGTTTAAACTAGCAGAAATTGTGGTAGATTTAGAGTGAAGTTCATGACGGTATTCTGGAACCATCTGAGATGTTAAGATCGGAGAATGAGAAATAGTGTCTAAAGTGTCTTTTGAGAGTTTTTGACGGACTCCTCGAGAGTATGATATATATGCATTTTCTTCAAATTCTTATGTGGGTAAAATATTTGGCAGAATATGGTTTCGAAAATGACCGTTAGAGAGAATTTGGAAATTTCAGAACGATCTGACAAAATTTAAATTTTGGAAAACATTCATTTTTTTTTTTTAATTTGCACAATTTTTCAAAAATACAAAAATTGGAGAAAATATTGAATGTTTTTGACAAGTTCAATTTTTCAAACATTTCAAAGATTTTTCAGACATTGAAAAAACGTGTGTTAGCAAGAAGTTTGAACCATAAGGTTTCTTACCGAAATCAAGTAATGGATGAGATCCAGAACTCTGGCAGGGTGCGGGACATTGTCAAAAGAGAACCAATTGCAAAGTTTGGATAACAGCTCTCTCTTGACTCCTTGGCAATCGCAGTCGAATCCATGTTCCAATTTCGAAATAATGTTGTCAAGGGCTCGACAGCGGATCTCCTCTATTTTATGCCCTACAAAAAAGGCATTGCAAATTGAAAATTTTGGCGTTTTGTAATTTTAATATCCATCAATTAAAATGAAGAGTGAAGCATAATGGTCAATTGATTATATTTTCAATATTGGTGCAAGGAAAATCCCAAAAATTTGATAAATTTCAAAGAAAAAAATTAATTAAGTCATACATTTTTTAAAATTTCCCGATCTTCAAAAAATTCTATAACGTTCAGAATTTCGAGACAAAAATGAGGAAAGCTTCCAAAATTTCAAAAAAATAGAAATTTCAGAAATTTCAAAAATTTTTAGCAAAACCAAAAGTTCGAGATTTTCAGTTATAATTTGTCCACTTTAGTTGTCTATTCTTCAAACAAAGTTCGTTTTTCACTATTGCAATTTGTAATTGATAAATTTTACCAAAATCTTTCATACGGAAAACCAAAATGGGATATTGAAAAATTTTCCCGCCTTTTTCTGCAACCTCCAAAAGTTTCGCGCATTTAAAATTTCCCTCAACAATTGATCTTTAACACTTCAAAAAAATTAGGATTCAACGATTTGAAAGTAAAAATAATTAAATTTAAATATTCTTATGAAATTTAAAGATTCCTACCTAGCTTTTGAACATGAAGACTCGTGATTGTGTTGACGTTTGACATGCTGTCATTACAGATACAACATTTTAGGTTAGTATAAACATTGCTCATCGAAATGCGCCTTATGGCGGGTAAAATTCAAATATGGCGCCAACGCGTCTCTTCATTTTTTTCATTTCAAGAATTCTCCAAAAAAGAAAAAAAAAAGAAAAAAAATTTATTGAAAGAAAATTCGTTTCGTAAAAAAAAAAAAATAACAACTATATCTATATAAATAATTTATTGTCAAATATACTTCATTGAACACATAATTATTTTCAACAATTCATACTCCAACAAATATGAAAAACATCTGTTTCAATAGATAGTAAAATATAAATATGTACAATTTAACTAAATAAATATATTAACAAAACAAAAAATTTCCTAATTTTTTTTCAATTGTCCTTAAGGGGGTCATGCATTTTTTGTCGTTTTCGAGGTAGTCGTAGCTTTTGAATTCGTCGTTTCGATTTTTAAGTCTATGGGCGTTTTTAGCTGATCAGGATTGTACTCGTGAAGAGATTTGGAGTTCAGTTTATCGACTTCGAGAGATTTCATGTAAGCGAGAAAAGATGTCCATATGAGGCTGCAGACACTGACGTAAACTACACGATTTCTTTCTGGGATGAGAACGAAATTTATCGTCTGGAGAATGGGCCACACGCAGACTCCCATCTGGAAAGCAACGAAGTTTTGTCAATCGATGGACCAATCACTAATATTTTGGGTAAAAAAATATGGCAAATGGAAAAATGAAATTTCGTTCATTTTTGGAATATTTCAATTTTTAGAATTTCCAACTTTTCGGAATTCCCTTATTTTTTAAGGCTGTATTTTCCCCGAATTCCAGATTGTTCGAACATTTTACCATTTGAAAAAAAAAGTTTTGAAAAAATTTTACCCTCCACGTAGGCAAAAACTTCCGTTTGACTTCCTCGACGCACTCGACGATAGGTCTCAACTCCAGTAAGTTCATCCCAAAGAAGAAACAGCACATGGCCGCTGGACCGTATGTGACTTGCTCCACAAGAGCCTGAAAATCAGGCGAAGATCGGGTAAAAATATATCTTTGCTTATGCTTTCCATCGAATGATTTACAAAGTTACAAAAGTTAGAATAATTATCAAAAGTGAAAAGAGTGAAGCTTGAATAAATTGTGAAAATTGAAAATGTTCAAAAAGATTTTTGAATTAAAGTACCAAAAAAATTTGACGATTTTTCTGACTAAAAGAAACCATTTGGAAGTGTGGGATTTTTTTCTGAAATTTCACATATTCTGAATATGTTCAAGATTTAACGAAACTTAAAATTCAAAGATTTGAATCAGTTCAAACATTTGAAAAATCTTTTTGAACGATTGGGTCTTTCTTTTAAGAAAAACTTTTTTAACACGAATGGAAGAAAAAATTGCAAAATTCTAAGGTAAAAAAAAGGGAAATCTTCGAAATTTCAAAAACTTGGTAGCTAAGTATTTGGAAAAAGTCGTTTTTCAAAGTTTTCGAAAGACAGAAAAAATGTAAAAGATACTATACATATGCATTATTCTAATAAATCGTAAAATCTACAAGATGTTCATTTGCAACTCAACAATTCCAAATATTTCAATAATTTAAGCAAATAAAAAATTTACAAATTATCGTGAAAGTATTCAGAAATCTCAAAAATTTCCAAAAATTTCAATTTCAAAATTTCGAATATTGCCATTTTGTTGAAAATGTAAAAACTTCGGAAATTGTCCGAAATTTTGAAAAACTGTCACTGACTCAAAATATCGAAACTGAATAAATTTAGCAAATGGAAAAAAATTATGTTTGAAAAAGCTAAATAAAGAAGTATAAACAATTTACAACTATGAAAACTTCGAAACACAATGTGCAGTACTTTCGTAATTGCGGATTTAAACGTGGCCTGGGGCCAAACGCGCGTAGCTATAGTAAGCCATCCATAGAGGGTCGGAGCAACGAAGAAACCACCATAGAGGCTGAACCTGAGGGCCTGCAAATAATTCAATTCTCCCTTGGCTATCAGTTTCTGCTGGATAAGACTCCCTGCTGGCCATATCACTGAATATGCCGCCATGCCCCTTATCACGGGGTACCTCTGGAACACTTCTCGACATTTAAAGAGAACCACACGAACTCCCATGGCCGATAATTCTAAAATAAAAAAAAAATCTCTTTAGTCTTCGAAGATGTTGCAACTGCATCTCAATGAGGAAAAATGAGAAAAAAATTTGGAAGTTCCTAATTTTTTTTTTTTTTTTTTTTTTTTTTTTTTTTTCATAAAGTAAGTTTTGGAAATTTTCGAAAATGTACGTTTGAACAATTTTGTACATTTGGAAAATATTTTTAATCGGACTTCCATAAAAGTTGTTAGTAAAAAACACACACACACACACACGTTTTCGATGGAAAATGTTGACAAACCTCGACCTCCAGGGGAGAGCACTAAATTGTTTTCGTTTGTAGCTGAAGCATAAGCCTCCCATTCGATTTTAAAGGACAGGCCCATAGTAATTAAGTGTGCAATCATAAATGACATTCAATTCTTATCTAGAATTGTTTGCAGTCGATGGTGGAAAACACGAAAAATGCCAAATAACTGCAATTGAAACGAATTCCCGCTTTTCGTGTTTTTACGATCAGGCATGAAGTTACCAATAATGACAGGAGAAACACACGTGGATCTTTATTCAGAATCATTTGTAGTTTATTGTAGAAGATTATCTATTTCATTCAAATTAAAATGCACCACTCATGGGTTTTTTAAAATCACATTAGGAGTTAGTTAGTCAAACTACTATGATAACAGATCCTTATGTACAATCGTTTGAAGTTGATTGTTGTTTTAATGCTCCACGTGTCAGTTGGAAATTTTGCCAATGGTGATTTTTAGTGGATTTTTATTTGGAGATAAAACAACAATTTTTTTCCGTCTACAGTTCATTCCTTATTCCTTATAAATACAGACAAATGCAACTCTTTCCCCCGCACACACTAAGACATCACAGTGAAAAAGTATTCCCGCCTAAATGAAAACGGAAGTCCTGCAAATATGATAAATTCAAAGTGATTTGTGAGCTAGTGCGCAACTCGAAAAAGCCCGCCACAATTTGAACCGTTCATGTCGCTGTTGTTTCATGTTTCTTAGATATTCCCAAAATACTGCTATATATTTGATACGATCCTTAATTTTTCCGGCCATCGAAGAGTTGTATAATAAAGTTACGGAGAAGTTTGTAATAGCAAATCAAGTGTTCGGCTAAAATCGGAAAAAGTAGTTGAGAAAATTATGGAATGTTGGAGATGCCCGAATTCGGGGAAAAACTCGAAAATTCAAGATGGCTTATCTAGACAGCGAGTCGCCAACCACTGAATGAACTTCTTTCGATATAATATAGCTAACCCCCGAATGACGTAATCACGTGCTTTTGACGTTTCCTCATGTTCTAGAAATTCCTATTACCTTGATCAATCAGCTGATCCAAAGCGCAGGGACCAAGTACGGTCTCAGGTGTTTAACCTCACTCAGTTTATCGAAAATGTGGAGAAAACGGATTTTTTCGTACGGACTCATGGGAAGTAATTAGTTGGAAATTAATCACTGGCACTTTTGCAACATTTAGGGGCTTTTTGGGCACCTGACGTTGCCGTTGGATTAGGCACACACGCGCACTGATGATTTCATGATGATGAAATAAAGTTCCATTCTTATCGCGACCTTGAATTCGCGCGCAATTTCAAACAGATTGCGCATGCGCACAATGTTTGTATATTATTTTTAGGGACCATGTGGTTTCCTGAAATTTTTTGCAAATATTTATCTATTTTGTTTCACAAGATTTGTATGCAACCTCCATATTTTTAATTTTTCTACATTTGACAAAATATTATAGCGTCTTTTTCCGAGGAATATCAATTTTATTTTAGTTCAATATTTTTGCTTAGTTTTTATTCTATTCTTCTCCTGGCCTTGAATGCACATTACATGTACGTAGAATTTTTTACTTATATTTTGCAATTTGTTTATAACTGTTATGCAAGGTAGAGATTTTTTATTTTCTACATTGTCGAAAATACACGGTAACTGCCTCCTACAAAGTTTTATTCTTATCGGGACCTCGAATGGTTGCAATCTCAAATATAGTTTGTTTATTCGAATTTTTTTGCAAATATTTGAAATTACGCGCGAATTGAAATTTTTTCACGAATTATCATTTCGGTTTTCAAATTCTTAGAAATTAATTTCTCATTGAAAGGAAATAGACGAGTAATTTTTTATAGAAATTGTAATTTGTTTAATTCTTATATTGAATAACAGGTAAAATACAATATAGGTACAATAACTCTCAGCCGTACAATAGATTAATTTTCGCAATTGTTGTTCACGATTTTCCAAAACAGAACAAGCGTAAAGTATCAGTCGTGATAAATGACAAAATTATCAACAAACTTGATTCATTAAACTAGGAACAACAACAGCGAGAATGTGTTTGATATCCTCGAGTTAAAAAAAAATCAAAAAGAAAATCTTCAAAAGTTTTCGCAAAAGGAAAGTTCACATTCGTACAAATTCGTTCACAATTCAGCACTGAAGACCGTATAGTGGATTTTTTATGAATATCTCCGAATCTAGAAGAGATACATACATGTTTATAAGAACTTTTTTGTAGAAGGCATTCTTCTCTACAAACAGTTCTGTATGAAAATTTCCTTATCTCTTATAACTTCTGAAAAACCTGGAGATAAATAGACTTACCTCGCTTGATCACTTTAGATTTTGGGAAATGCCTCGAAGCCTAATATAGATATCGAGGTTTTCATAAAACTTTTTATAGAGCTACTTAACATCTATAAAAAAAAGTCTATATAAAAATTTTAATTTCTAAGAGTTCTTAGAGCCTGGAATATTTTTCCGAAAACGCAGCCTGCAGGTAAATTAACTCATCTGGTTGGAACAGCGCATAGATTTCGAGAGATATCTCGAAATCTATGGCAGGTATCAAAATTTTGATATAATCTTTCTTGGAGGCAGATGTGAGGCCCATAAAAAAGCTTTCATGAAGCTTTCAATACCGTTATTAGTTCTCGAGATATTCTCCAAATACTGGGACAAATATAATCTCGACTTGATACGGTTTAACACTTCATTACTGAATTTTAATATCGTTCTCAATTCAACATATTAGGTTTAGCTACTATGCCGCAATATCAAACATATCAAATATCCCTTCATTTTCGGAGAGATTGAAATGGTAGTCCTTATCGCTTGGTGGGGGACTTAAACTCACTAATGGACCGCAAACTGAAATGAAAAAGAAAGCGTTATTATCCAACTGTCGGAATCTTTAATGGATTCTTTTTTTTCGTTTTAGTCAAAATATATATATATATATATAATTGTTAAAACGTATATATTTCTGTCACCCTGCAACAAAAATAATTTCTTTTCAAATCCCAAAATTGTTCATGCTTTAGAAACTAAAGAAATTGTAATCATTGAACATTTTTAGGTGTTTTTTTTTTCATTTTTTGGGATTTTTTCCAACTTCCATGAGAATTAAACTATTGTAAAAGTTCTATTTTTTCAATTTTTGGAATGGTATAAAATTGTTCAGAACGAAGGATTAAATCTCTCAGAATTGTTCTGATTTTTAATTATCTCAATTTTTTGCTTCGAGAAAATATATGATTGTTGAAACTTATTAATCTTTTTTCAACTAAACCGAACATCAATTAATTGCTTTCGATTAGTATTTTTTGAATTATCTGGAACACTTACAGTCCGCATAAAAGTCCTCCAGTAGATTTCCGTCTGGTCTGATAAGATCTGCAACCATAAAAATGCGATTATAAACAATTTTCAAGGAATCTTCAAGGATTCACGTGCGAAACGATCCTACTGAATGTGTTATACAAAATACTTGATGTGTTCCTCCGAGGTTTCCAACATTGAACACCTAAAAACTAAAATTTCACGGTTTGCAAAAAAAAAAAAAAAAATTTGTAACAATTCAAAAAAATGTAAAATTTGAAACGTATGAATCATGAAAAATTTAAATATATTTACTAGAGGAACTTCTAAACGTATGCGAATATTATCCAAAGGCCCAAATACAGTGGAAACGAAGACTTGTTTTTTATCATGCACTTACTGGAAGTGTTCACGTCACCCAAAATTATTTTAGCCTGCAATAAGTCAGCAGCCTCCTCATCCTGCTCTTCATCATCTGAACCATCGACTTTTGTGCTACTCCTGGACGACCTAGAATTACAAAGGGAAAAAATGATAATGTTGTCTTGTACTTATTGATGGCGTTGTCGAAATTTTTGTCATTATGCAACTTATCCAAATTTTTGACATTTGTTGGAAAAAAAACTGAATGAAAACTGTAAAATCACCAAAAAATTTATCAACATTGGAATGCCCTCAATTAGAAAAAAAATGTGTACGATCGATAACCAAGCGAACGAGTTCACACTTCAAACTGTTCATCCCCGAAACCAATCGCAATTAATATCAGCTCCTTGCAGATCGTAAATCATATCTTCAGATTTACGAAGCGAAATGGAGCTCGACACATTGATTCTGAAGGAATTCATAAAAGTTTTCTATATAAAAAAAATCTTTGCAATTTTTGAATTTATCTAACAATTTCCAAATTCCATTTTTTTTTTATTCTTTCCAATTCGAAATTTTTAATATCTACAGTTATCGAACATTTCGAAATTGCAAAACATTTTTCAACTTTTTTGTTCGACCTTGACTATTGAATGAAAAGAATAGTTCAATTGTTGAATTGAATTTTTTGTAGTTTTCGCAAGTTTAAAAATCGATGTGTGTGTGTGTGTCTTCCGAACGAAAAAAACATGGAAACCTGGTTAGTCTGGATTTGACTCCTCTACAAAAAATGTTCTAACATTTTCATCAAAAGCAATTGTTAACGAGACACTTGACTTTTCCTGGAAATCCGACAAAAGGAATAATCTCAGTTTCACTGATGGCAGGTTTCATGAATTACTTTAATTTTTATTTAATTTTATTTTTTACCTAGACAATCTCCTTTTTGGCTTGGACTCCTCACTGTCGAGTCTTTCTCTCTTCATCCCTCGACTTTCTCTCTCCTTCATTGCCTCCAACATTCTACTGTCATATGTCTCAGCCAAAAACGGCTGAACCATGTAGACCTTAATTTCTCCACCCGCACTTTTCAGGAACATTTCGTAATTGGGCGGTTCAGGGGTAATTTCACTTTTCGCCAAATTAGGCACCTGTATCGGCATAAAAAATATATACTCCATTTTTAATTTTTACATTTTTGGTATTTTGCATTGGTGCATTTTATAATTTTTCTCATAGCATTTTTGGAAGTTTCCATATTTCCTCACTTTTCCAGAATTCCTACAGTAGTGCAATTTACTCAAACCTCGACGACTTTTTAATTTGTAGAAGCTCTGAATTTTCTGAATTTGCAGAATTTTTAGTTTCTTTCGAATGTTTTGATATCTTTTGAATTTTACATATTTACTTACACCCAAAAAGAATTATATTCAAAATTTTCGAATTGCTTCTAGTGCTCTAAATTTTCGATTTTTTAAGATGGGTTTTTTTACTCTTTCTTTCTACAACATTTTTTTTTAATTGTTAAAATATTTCGATGTTTATTATTTTGACTTTTTTGAAATCCTTAAAAATTTTATTCTTGATCTTCTGAAAATCACCTTTTTTAATTTTTAATAGTTGTCAAATTCTCAGAATTGAAAAATTATTAAGTCTTCAAAATTTTCGAGATTTAAAATATCCTGAAAATTGTAAAATATTTTCTGTCTCACATTTTTTTAAATTTGTAGAATTTTTGTTTGTTTCTTATGGATGAATATACCTTAAGAACTGTGTCAGGAGGTGCTTGGATTGCTAGTACAAATTCCTCTGGAAAGTGCGCCTTAACATCCTCATACGTAACATACGCAAATTTTCGATTTTTAAAATCATTCTCTAAATTTTTTATGCTCTGTTGGATCCATTGCATGTGCAAGTCCAGAGTCGCCTCGTGATCCTCTAACTCCTGGAGCTCGAGCTTCAAATCCGTCAGTTTTTCACCAGTTTCGTCGGAATTACAACCCGGGCCTGTACCTCTGAAAATTTGAATTTAAAAAAATAATGAAAATTTTCAAAGATTGAAATATCCAAAAATTTCAAAAGCACTAAAATTGAAAATAAATTTACAACTTTCGGAACTTCCAAAATTTCAGTTGTTAGAGATATTCAAAAAATATTAAAACAAAATGAACAATAAAAAAATTAAGACACATGAAAAAATTACTCTCAAAATATGGAAAAACTGATAAATCGAAGAAATTTAAAAATTGCAGTAAATGATAAAATTTTTGAATTTTTTGAAACTTTCCTACAGGTGAAATCTTCTACAAATCTCAGAAATTTATGGAAGCCCAAAAATGAAATTTTCAAAATTTCGACAATAATTTTCAAAATTCCGAAAAAATTGGATTTGATGGTTTTTTAATTCCAGAAAATTCTAAAGAGTAAACACATGTATTTTTTAAATTTAATTTGACTTTTAATTCTTTCAATATCAATCAAATTAGGATTCCAGCAATTCTACAAACTTCTGTCTCTATGTCTTCAACAATTTCAGGAAATTGCAAAAAAAATGTTGTGAACTTCAAAAATTCAATTTCAGATATTCATTAGACAAAAGTTATTTGGGAATACTAAGAAAAGGCAAACAATGAAAAAAGACATCAGGGAACCATTCCAAATCATTCAACGATTTACAATAAATTGGAAAAGTTGAAATTTAAAAATAAATCAAACACATAAGAAGTCGTAAACAATGCAAAAATATTGAAAGCCCAAAAATGAGAAATTGAAGAATACAAATTTTCTAAAAAAAAAACAGGAATGAAAATTATAAACAAAATACCCACTTCCACTGTATCGAGTTCTTGCTTTTCTTCTCAATAAGTCCAATGCCCTCCAGGACATTCGTAATATCGTAAATTCGTCTTTTCTGTCGGACCTCCAGGATATCAGCCGCCTGAAAAAACACCAAAAAATCGCATTAAAATTTTTTTCAGACACGCATATACAACAATACAATTTGTCCAGACCCAAAATGAGAAGAACGAACAAAAAAAACCAGCAATCTGGTTATGAAATTGAATAAGCAATTCTACATTTTTTTAATGAAATAATGGCCGACTCCCAATATGATTAAAAATGCGTTTAACGTTACGACGAATTAGATAAACAATTATCCTTAATTTTTTAATCCATTATTAATAAAAAAAAAGTCATTTACAAAACGATAAAAAAAATTATGTGAATATGTGGAATTCCCGAGGTAGAGTAATTTAAATTGAAAAATGAGTCTTCTTTTATTGAATAAAAAAAATTTAACCTTAAAAAAAATAACTCCGAAATAGTTCGAACACTACTGTAGGTTATGTAAACTTGAATTTAAAAAATCCGACGTTTGATGAAAAAAAATGATCATTTCTAAAAATTTCACAAATCTCTCAAAACTTGAAAATTGAAGAGATTCAGTTTTCATTTCAGTATGGCAACTTTTATCAGTACTTTACTTGACAATTTTTTGTTGAAGAAAGAGCTCATATTTAATGTATAAAAATGTCCAACGTCTCTGTCACTTTTTGTGACCATCATTAGCGGCTTCCTTTGGTATTTTATTTTACTCGATTTGTTTTGTTTTTTTTTTCATTTATAGACCAATAAATAAAAAAAAGTCCACGATGAATGTCAGGGACAAGAAAAAATTGACAAGATTTTGTTTACTTTGCGCCTTGTAGAGGCTACAATAAAAAATGCTTGAACCAATTATTTTGACGCGAGCGTCATTCTTTGGTATTTATAAGACGAAATTTATAATACCATATCCCTTCAAAAATTCACTATGAAATTCATTGGACTCCATGATGCAGAAAAAATTGTTCCTGACACTGAAAGTATTTCCGGTTCCGTTTTGCAGTTTAATAATTAAAAAACTTGGAATATTCTCGACCTTCTACCTTCCACAAGACCAGAATAACTTTGAAATTGGCTGCGAAAAAATATCCGACTATAAACAATCAGAAACTTTAATTCCCATTTTGACATTTTCCAAGTGCGTTTTGCCCGATTACTTAATTTCGCCTCTGACTTTCCTACTCCAAATCTACTCGAAGAAAACAAAAACCGAAAATACTTTCAATTGTGCAATTGAAAAAACCCAGCAACAATTTATCAGAACGCGATTGTTGCATTGTAAAAATACTTGAAATTTTGGCGGTTAAGCAGCCTAGCCTCTCAAAAATTCGCCCCGAAATTGTTGTGAAAGTTTAGTTACTCATAAAAGCAGCCTCTGACAAAACAATTTTTAAAAAATGATTTTCAAGTCCAACTGCATTTTTTCATACATCAAACTCATCTAGATGAACTACCAAATAAGCGGAAATGTGATTAATTTTCGAATTAATTTGAACTTCCCGCAAGGACAAATAATGGCGTGTCACAGCTTTGACTTAACCTCAAAAGCCCCATGACTTGTTTGGCAAATGCTCGGGGCCCATTGTTGATGGCTCATACTCACGATTTTCAAGTCCAAAACTCCGTCCTTAGCTTTTTGCAATAAATTAACAAAACGCGTTGTTAGCAAGCCCAGAGATTTTTCAAATCTACTCTGCTGGCTCTCCGCCATCCTAAACACTTTTTCGTGATCCATTTAATGTCAAAAATTTTGGAAAAACCATAGCCAGTACTCGCCTCCTCTGACCCTTCGAAATTGGCGCAACACAGAGTTGTGACGCTACACGTGGTCGATCTGGGAACTAATATTATTGGCGCTAGAGGGAGAAACAGCGGTGAATTTGAATATAGTACAAACGGTCTTTTGAATGTCGTACCACGTGACTTGTTTCTTGTTCAGTTTTTTACGCTATTCTCCTGACTTTTTCAAAATCTTTGATATTGCCTCTGTTAATATTAAAAAAAAAAAACATGGCGAGCAGATTCGCAAAGCGCGGTTTCTGACGCTGCACGTGGTCGGCCTGAGAACTGGCTTTGATACTGGAGGGAGAAATGGCGGGAAATCTATGTATGGTTTTCACGGTGTTCAATGTAATGTCACGTGACACCATTATCATTTACATTTTTACAAATTGTTCACGTTGTTTCTTTACCTTTCAAATTCCTGATATGGGAAAAGCAATATAGGGAGATTTCAATACAATTTTTGCTTTATTTACGCCGTGAACCAATGTTGAATATACCGCGACTTCTTCCGGTGGTGGCAATGGAACCCATTTTTTTTTCAAACTGTATTCATCAGCAAAGTATCCATCAATTTTGATCCCTATATTCAGTTCTATAAAAAATCGACTATATGTCCCCGGAAGTAAGATCTGTATGTTAACTTTCCCGGAGTCGAAACTTTCTTGACATTTTTTTTTATCAAAAATTCGGATGGGACGATCCATGGAGAAGATATTGAAGCACAATTCTATCCATTTTCTTGTGATAAAATGCGTCGTAATGATATTCTTCGGTTTTTAACTCTCATTTTTTTTTGATATACTGATCCCAAATTCCTGAAGCACAAAAGAAGATAATTTAACAACCTAACAACTTTTCTCACTCTCTGGGAATGCATGGAAAAAACTCCGAAGACAACTGGCGCCTAAAAACCTCCGCTTTTAAAAAATCCACTAAATTTATTAAAAACTCTTGCATTCTCTTATGTACAAATATAAATTTCCCTATCTACGGTAATCCGTAGTCCTTGCTGTTGGTGGGTTCTGGGCTCGGGCTTGAGCTTACAGAGCTCAGCGTCTCCTCTGTAACCTTAAGGCTCTCCTTTCCCTTCTCCTTATCCTTCTCCTTCTCCTTGTCCTTCCCTTTCTCCTTCTCCTTCTTCTCCTTCTCCTTTCCATGTTTATGCTCATGCTTGTGCTTGTGTTTATGCTTGTGCTTCTTCTTGTCCTTCTTCTTCTTTTTCCCCTTGGTACCTTCACCTTTACCCTTATGTTCTTCTCCCTCTTTTTTGAACATGCCGGGTTCAAAACCTACTGGTCCTTGGGTTCCCATAAGTCCCGGAAGTGATGCTGAATTATCAGAATAATATTCAGACTTAATTTTTCCCTCCCCAGCAGCTCCAGGAACACCCTGGGCTTCGGGATTGCCTGGAATTGAAAATTCAAGAATTAAATCATTTGGGCCACTGTTCAGTCAAGTCACAGTTCAAAATGTCACAAAATTGATTTTTAGTGTCTTTAAGGATATTCAACACGTATAGTCAAAACAAAAGTTTATGACCCTTTCTATAATTCGTTATATTTATCGCCAATAATTTTCAATTCATATTTCAATGCGTTAATTAGTTGAAGTGATAGCCATAGAAAATTATTATATTGTATTTGATTTTGCCAATCAATATTATATTGTGTAAACATATTAATGAAAAAAAAATTTAGTCAATCGTCATGAAATTTTGACGATCGTTTTATATCTGCTTCAATAGTGAATTTTCAAAATTTCAACAAATGTTTATATTTTAAACTGTATTTACAGAAACTTTTATTTTTCCCATAAGAGGCCGTGTTAATTGAGAACTTTGATAATTAATAACCACAAAACGGTGTTGTGAATCCATGTCAAAATTCATACAGGCATCTGTTACCGCTTCAAAAACATTATGTCAAAATTTCAAGTAATTCTTATATCTTCGCCAATATAGGTGGAATATCCTTAAAAGTACATCGTGGACCACAATCATCATAGTTGATTAGCACTTAAAAGTAGCATAATTATAGCAAAGTTAAATGACCAGAAAGAAAACAAAAATAAACAAAATTAGAATTGGATTTTGGAGTGAGCATTTTACCCTGTTGTCTCGGTTTTTTCATAATCGGCCCAACATCTACGTCAGTTCCATTTTGATTATCTCTGCTCGGCGATGCTTTGCGCTTCACAGAATGCGCGTCCAGATCAATGGTATCATGTTTCTCCTGCTTCGAGTGCAAAGGAATTTTTGGAACTTTTTCCTCGCGATCCGGACTCGGTCTCTCCCTCTTCGGTTTCAAAATTCCCGCCAATTCGGGAATTGGTAAGCAGTTCGGTCGTTTTGTACCGTAGAGGGTGTAGTACAGGTCTACGAAGTCACATCTTAATTTGCAATCGTGGGATAGCATGCAATTCATAAGATTCCAGATTCTGTCGACCAATTCGGGAGTGTCGAGGCGGTGTCGGTGCGCCTTCTCGAACGGCGGATTCTCGACCAATAATCGAACCAATTTGTGCTTTACACCAGGGTGGGGGTCGTTCTCAGCCATGTCCAGGAGGAACTCCAGGTCCTCCCATTTGCCGTCGACCTTCAGGAAATAGAAGAATTAAATTTGGTTGAAATAAAAAAAAAAAATTGTGATTGTGAAATTATCGAAATTTCATTGAAATTTAGAAAAAATTGACATTGCAAAAAAACATTTGACACTTTTAAAGTTGTGTAAATTTTTGAGCTCATTAAATTTGATTTCGAAGTATATATCACGTAATATATATAATTGCTTGAGATCGTAAAATCTACCTTGGTAAAATCGACTAAGGCCTCTAGAGCTGCCAACCTGACGTCTATGAACTGGCCATAAGCTGCGTATGCCTTAAATAAGTGGGGGTTACTGGGTAAATGACCAAACTTCTGTAATATACGGATGACCTTCAGACAAGAGACTGAAACTGTGTATTTGTAGCAGGGAAGAAGTTTCTCGAGATTGAGATTTCGAGTGACTTCCTCGAGGATGGCTTTGGTATCGATAAAGAGAGAATCAGCTGTAATCGATGGACCATGTTGAACACTTATTACTGGAGTGACTGTTGCACCTAGAGCTTCGATCAGACTGGCTCTGTAGTAGTTGTCAGAGTACCTGTAATTGGTTCCCAAAAAAGAGCTTAAGCATCTTGGTTTTAAAATGAATTTTGAGATTTTTTAAAATTTATGCAGGTTTTGAAACTCTTGAAATTATTTTTACCTTTTTTTATTTTCAAAATTATTGAAATTATTTAAATATGCAAAATTGTTGGGATTTTTTTTTTATTCGCATTTTTCAATAATTTTGAACATCTCGTAATTTTTCTTGGAATTGTCCACATTTTTCAGTTTCTCACCTGTTTTTACTATTGTCATTATACTTAAAAAGATCCATCAAAAATGTCAATACTTCAGATTGACAAATTCCGTGGGCGTTCCTGAGACCAGCCATAGCCACGGGGATAACCTTCTGCAGGAAGTAGTGTTGAAAATTCGTGAAGTTATTTTGCTTGATGATTCTTCTGCACGAGGCCGAGCCATACAGTTTCCTGAATATCGCTAGCATCGCAGGTGGTCCAGCCCAATTTCCTACCATAGCATTCGCTACCTGGCATGACCAAAAACAGTTGAGGAATAAGACTTGAGCCTTGACTACTTGTCAATCTAATAAATTTGAGTTAACTTCGATCATTATTCATTTTCAAGATTTCAATTATTGAAAATTTCAAAATTGTCAAATTTCAAAAATATTGAGGGCTCGGAAAATAATTAACATTTGCAAAAATTTATAAAGGTTGCCAAAATATTCAAATAACGTAAAAATTCGAAATTTCGAAAAATTTAAACATTTTCTCCTACCGAAAATTCCTCAATTTTTGAAACTGGAAAGATTAAAAATTTACAAAATTGTAGGATTCCAAATTTTCCAACATTACAAAATTCCGAAGAAAAATTGAAAAATTTCAATGATTTCACGAATGTCAATAAGCAAAAAAAATCAACATTTCGTACAACAAAATTGTAAAAGAATACCCAAAAACTAGAGTATACCTTGGTCAAGCAATGAGCTGCCCTCAGCCTGACTTTATAATACGCATGCTCGTTTTCAATGGTGTCCGTCAATGCGAGTCTAGTAGCGGGTGTAGAATGATGCTGAAGAGCTTCGATGGCTTCAAGTTGAGCCGTCACATCTCGCTCGTGACGCAACTGGTACTGCCACTGGTAATCCGGTTGCTCAATCTGAACTGAGCGCATGAGAGTAATGTCCGGATCGAGACGAATCCACAAAACGGGGGAGTCATCCATGGCAGAAAGGTCCATATCAACTTCTTCCCCAGTGTACAACGGGATCTTCTTCTTCTTGTTTCTCCTAGATTTACTGTGGCAAGTGATATCGGCTTTGGCTACAGTTCCTTCTATCTGCAGGGTGTGCTTGAAAGTTCCATCAAGTTCTTGTATGTTCACAAGAAGTGGCCCGACGTATTTTCTTATACCACGCTGGCTGGATGTGTCCTATAACCATACAGAGTCGGTTACGATTTGAAATATTTAAGGATATTCAACACGTATAGTCAAAACAAAAGTTTATGACCCTTCCTATAATTCGTTATATTTATCACCAATAATTTTCAATTAATACTTCAATGCGTTAATTAGTTGAAGTGATAGCCATAGAAAATTATTATATTGTATTTGATTTTGCCAATCAATATTATATTGTTTAAACACATTAATGAAAAAAAATTTTAGTCAATCGTCATGAAATTTTTACCATCGTTTTATATCTGCTTCAATAGTAAACTTTCAAAATTTCAACAAATTTTTATACTTTGAACTGTATTTACAGAATTTTTTATTTTTCCCATAACCGGCCGTGTTAATTGAGAATTTTGATAATTAATAACTACAAACCGGTGTTGTGAATCAATCTCAAAGTTCATACAGCCATCTGTTAACGCTTCAAAAACATTATGTCAAAATTTCAAGCAATTCTTATATCTTCGCCAATATAGGTGGAATATCCTTAACATCTACATAACACAGACCATTTATTCAGGGGTGAGACTTGCGATAACCAGAGGACGCCCGAAGATCTTGTCCTCGAAACATTGGGACGTCGGTTCATCCATGATTAATATCATGGCACCAGACCCAATAAATAAAAGAGAACTATCTCCATACATACCTGGCGAATCTCCAGCTCGACTGTATTTCGTTTTCTATTGAATACAAAACTCAAAGAGAACTTAGCGTGACCCCCAGTACGGACCCATTGATCGATGAAAACCACCATGTCTTTTCCCGTAACTGTGAAGATTGCCTTGGTGAAGACGTTTGTGCTGATTAGCATGTGCGACCAAAGACCAGAATCGATTCTGCCCTGGGCCGCATTGGCAGCTAAAGAAAGCTGCTTGTTGAAGACCTACAACCGATAGTTTCAGATGTTGATGTTTAACATTAACCACAAGTTAACTTGTTATAAACAAGATTGTAAAAATTCTCATTATTATACTTGTTACTGACAGTGTACATAAATCTCATTTACAGATTTTAGCACTTTAAATAAAAAAAAAAAATAATAAAAAAAAAAACACAGATTGATCAAATTTCAGGCAAATGATTCGATGTAGCTATTCGCCTCACCTGGAGGAGCAGTTCTTGTCCTATCCTATGCTCCAGCATTCTTATGACGAGATGCGCTTTTTTCCTGAGAACTTGCAGGTACCTTGGGGACATTGTGTGTAGATTTCGAATGGGAAAATAAAATCCAGGATCTGGTGTTCGAGGAGCTGGTGCTGGGGTGTTAGCCGCCATTGGCAGAGGTGCAGGTGGCTGCGAAGAGTCCAGGATTATTCCCCCAAATTGTTCCTCATATTTTACAACCTCCTGGAGCTCGGCCTGAATCCACTCTCTGTATTCGTTGTTCCCAAAACACTTCTTTGCGTACAAACCAGTTAAATATGTTGCGATACCTTTGGGTAACCAGGCGTCCGACCAATTCTGCATGGAGATAAAACAGCCGAAAAACTGCTCGGCTATCGCTTGGGCCATCGCTTTCTTCGTTATATAGACCTAATTATGGATAACGAACAATGTTAGTTTTCAGAAAAATTGAAGCCGGCTTCCATGGTCCCCAAGCAAGGTCGGATCATGCTTGGTAAAAAGATGGTTTAAAGAACGAAAGTCTTCAAGACCCTTGATCGTATTTTCAAAACAAATTTTCGAACAAAACTTTTCAAATAGCTTTCCATATTTCTCCAGAGAGCTTAATTTTTTTACGCTTTTCGTCAAGATCAAAATTAAAAAAGGATTATTTGATTGCAAAATTTATTGATCGGACTAGTTCGATATTAGACATTTTGTTTTTGGATGTATATTACAGAATAATCGCTAATAAAAAATTGAGAAAAAAATTAAAAAATGAAAATAAAAAAAAAATGAAAAACAAAAAATTTGAAAAATTAAAAAGAAATGTAAAAATGAAAAAAAAAAACAAAATACAGAAACATTGTACTATCGAGTTGTTCTGTACCTGATCAATAATCGCGGCCGAATGCAGCAAATTTGTGTTCAAGATAGACATCGTAGCATATGGGTTAACATCCTCATCCAATTCATCAACAAACACCTGTTTGTAGCAACTGTAGGGATATCGATTTGACAGCGTTTCTTCGTAAAATTCAAATGCCTCATGCATGTACTTAGCCGAAATCTTCAGCGAGGGTAGAAGCTGGGGTAGGCAAAAGTGCGTCACTTCGTGCATGTAAGGATCCACGAAAATTTCGAATGGTCCCACTGCAAGAGCAATATTCGGAGCGCATGCTGGAGTGTTTAGAACGTAGTGAAACGTTTTCCTGCGCATGTCTGGAGTGTACACGACTTCCACTAGATCTCCGCAAGAAACCGCAGTCATTGAATCGTCAACAGTGAACTCCAGTTTCCAGGTGCAGGGCTCGGCAAAACTGTCGAGACAGGGAAACCACAAGCGCGATGAGTTCTCGTAGCTATAGGTGTACATATGCGCACCTCGCTCTGCGAAGCTACCATCCCCGCTGGGTACCACAAAGTGTACTCCACCCTTTGGTTGTTGGAGACTGAACTCTATCCCTATTCGCAGCTTCTGGTTCACCTACATAATTTGTAAAATTTTATCATTCTCAATCTCAGCAGGCTTATTTTCAAAAAAACGATTTTTTATTTTCAATATTGATTGTCTTATTGACTGCTATCTATTATTGTTGTATCATTTGTATCATTTTCCAAAGATTCCAAGGCTGTGTATAGACTTAATTTTTTATTGATTTTTCTAAGTATACTGCACGGACTTTTAGTGAGTATGGAAATATTTTAAGGGGAACAACTTATCAAATGGCATAACGCACCATGTCAGTTATTACTCTCTAAATAGAAATTTCGATGAAAGTTTTGGTGTCTACCTGAACCAGAGATTCAGAGCCCTCAGGCATGGTTATCACCAGCTCCCCACAATTATTGTCAGGATCGACTTTCTGCGCTGCTGCCAAGTGCATCGTGGAAAAAGTATCGAGCGAGCGTTGATCTTGGTCTCCCTGGCAGATGTCCAGGAATGGATCGAAGTACTGGAATGGCGCTTCCAGGGTGTCGTTCAGGCACACACGGTATATGCAACATTGTCGAGCGTTCAGGCGAATTCGTAGAAGGCGATCGCTCAATGGTACAATCGTTAACTCGGCAAAACCGATTATGGTTTTGTTCTCGAAGTTTATACCAGTTAGGGAGACTATTTGATGAGCTGTGGAGATTTACAACTTGTTAGACTTTTGCGGTCGACATCTGATGCAACCCTTCCTAAGTATACAAGGCTATTCCGGAATTCTACTTTCAGTCTCGCATATCAATTTTCCGATTATGTGGATCCGGGGAGTTGGATCATTAATACAGAGATCATTAATATTTTTATTTCCATTTAAAAATTCATAAATATTTGCAGTTCTTACTATTCATGAAGGTTTTTGCAATCGTCAAAATTTTAGCAGATTTAGCATTTTTCGTAAAAAGTTTCTAATATGTCTCAGGTATTTGACATAAAACAAATTTTCATAGTTTTTTAATTTTACAAACTATAGCGGTTTTTTATCGACATTATACCACATCTCACTATTATTATTATTAGTGTAATATTATTATTTAGTATAGTTTTATTATAGTGTAGTATTATTATTATTATTATTATTATTATTGTTATTATTATTATTATTGTTATTATTATTTTTACCTGTTGCACATCATTGGATTTTGTTTTAATAAACTAATTTGTTTTTTTGTAAATTCAATTTTTCAAAATTTACAACTTCAAAGCCACAAAAATTTCAAAAAACGAAAATTACAGAACCTGTCATTTTTCAATTCCAAAAATTAGTATAACTTTGAAATATTTCCCTTCATTTTGGGATCTCTCAGAAAAATATAAACAATTGTTTTTCGTTTTTGAAAGCTTAAAAAAAAAAAAAAAAAAAAAAAAAAAAAAAAAAAGTTTCCAGTTGTCAGATTAGTTAGATCTACAGAAACAGACGAGATAATTGAAAAATTGAATTTTGGTTGTTTAATGTTTGGCAACAAAGCTTCAAATTTTGTCAATTATGAATAATATAAGCGTTTGTGAATAAAAAATGAGACAGCAAAATTGGATACTTATAATTTAAAGGGCCGAGAATTATCGGCATTGCGTTCCTTCTTCATTGTTCCATCGATAATTCGATTATTGATGGGGAAATTCAATGTTTGAAATTGACAGTTTTGAGGGTTAGGAATACAACTGACTCTTCCACAAACATAGTATCGTCTTTCCTTCTATAATATAGTCGGAACCGCATGAGAATTGCCTTCGGGTTCCAAGCTGAACGCTCTCCGGCACCGTCGACGCATGCGCGTCACCATTTGAACTCTCCCCACTCCCGTTAAATAATGCAACGCGCATGCGCAGACGGTGGTGGGAGAATTCGGATGGAAACCCGAACACAACTCATACTGTCCCGACTATAATGTAATTGAGAACTTCGACCAGACTCGAATGAACATATAGATACATCCATTATCGATCTGAAAACTCGAAAGTCGAATGAAAGCCATTTCTCTTCCTATATCCATGCCTCTGAGATCGATTGTTATGTCGATATTTCTTCATCGAAAAAAATATCTATTTCTATATTGTTATGTGGCATGTGCTTGTGATTTTTTAGTATTGATTTGTCCACAATAGATTTTAAAATTTTATATTGAAATTTCTAAGGTCATATCACTTCCAGTTGAGTTACCATCGAACTGGAATTTTTAATTCAATTATTGTTCATAACGGAATAATAATTGAAAAAGCGCATTATGGTAAGTGCTGCAAATATACATAGCTTTTTAATCAATATTTTGCCACTCAACCATTTTTTGTACTTTCTGTCTGAAATAGGTCGATCAGCTGATTCCGATTTTGAATACTGACATTTTCCCGCCACAGCAGGCGCCATTTTTAAATTGAGCTCATCATGGCCAGCGCCTGTAAATAAACAGCGCGCGTTCAGATTGCTTGTCGGCTTGTATTCCCCACGCATATCGTAATTTTGCCGACAGACTCCAATTAGCAATTTCAAGTTACACCTTTCACAATTTTTGGGGTTTAAAATAGAGTAAATATGGCAAAGCATCATCCCGATTTGATTTTCTGCAGAAAACAGCCCGGAGTCGGTAAGTGACAGTTTCTAACCTGAAAAAAATTATTCTCATCTAACAAATCACTTTTATTAGTTACTTTTATAAATTTTAATTCCAAAATATCGCATTTATAATTTTTCAACTTGAAGTACACAAAATTGAATGCTCTAAAAATTATCCCAAATTTCGGAAAATTTTCTAAAGTCTTCGAAATAATTTTTCTTCATTAACTCTTCGCATACAATTCATTTTACAAATTTGACGATTTACAATTTCAAAATGTATATAGTTAATCAGTTACTGAAAAATAATGATAACAATGATAATAATTTAGCTTTGGAAAATGTTAATAATCATTTCAATTTTGCTTCCAAAGTTTTCCAATGTCCAAAATTTTTTAAATTGTAGAAAAGTTTTTTTTTTAATTTCAAATTTCCATTTTTCGAATTAACCTTTTTTTTCGTAAATTTTTCTAATCTCGTGTTTATCAATTTCTTTCGTTAAATTGATTTTTTAAAAGTCGCAAAGTATCGACGAATTGAAAAGAAGATTGTAAAATAATTTTAGCATGTATCAAAACATTATAATTATGAAACATTAATTTTTTTTTCATTATTTTAGCTATTGGACGATTATGTGAAAAATGTGATGGAAAATGCGTGATTTGTGATTCTTACGTGAGGCCCTGCACTTTGGTCAGAATTTGTGATGAATGCAATTACGGATCTTACCAAGGGCGATGTGTAATCTGCGGAGGACCTGGTGTTTCAGACGCTTATTACTGCAAAGAATGCACAATTCAGGAAAAAGATGTGAGTATTTCGTCATTAGAAAGAAGAGTGAAGTCACTCAAAGTCGTTTGGATTTCATTACTGGACATCTCATCACAATCACATTTTATTACGGCCCAATACCTCTCCACTTTTAAGATACGAGTCCGGTGGCGCGTGCTGCGCACGCGCACTTCCTGTTTTCTCCGCACGGGCTGGTGGCGCGTCGGTTTCAGTCTTACGGATTTCGATCATTTCGATATATATTGATAGTTTCTTTCGTCTCTTCTTTTTACTATAGGACTCATACATGTTTTGTTCAGAAGACAGTTGTGGAACTCAACACCTGCCACTTGCTGTTTTTTTTTCACAATAGTAACCTCATAAGTGTTCATAAATCATTTAATTTAAAATGATTATTGCCGTTAAAAGGCACGTGGGAGAAGTGAATTGTAACATGAGGATGACTTTGGAGAAGTCTGAGGACTTGTCCCTGTGACAGTGTCGCTCGGGCCTGACGACGCTATAGGACAACTCAATGGGTGTAATTTATTATTACTCCATGTGAAATACGGGACTAGAGATCGAAAATATGAAAAGTATAGATTAGATAATCTCCTTAATTTGATTGTGATGAATTGTTTTGTAATGAAGTGTGCTGAACATTCTGCATTTAATGATTTTGCTCTGCAAATTTGATATCCTTCTAATCTTCAAGTTCCAATTTTTTTCCCAAACATTTTCTGCTAATGTTGAAACATTGGAGAATTTCAGGAAAAATTATCTTTGGCACTTTTTTTATTTTATCAATTTCTAACACTTCAGCAATTAATTGGGGTTAGGAATAAAAAATTAGAAAATTTGAAATTTTGAAGCTTTTCGAAATTTTTCGTATTCTGAAGTCTTCAAATTTTTCAAATTTGGAAAGATAGAAATATTTGAGAATCGAGAAAATCTTCACTATTAGACATTTTGAATTGTGAAAGTGTTAAGTTGTTTTTTTTTCAGTGCCTAGCACGTCCGAAATTTTGAAAAATATGAAGAATTTGAAAATTGAAAACAATAATTTTGATGAAATGCTGACAATGTTTGGTATTTTTAAAGTTTGAAGAATTTTGAAAATTATGAAAATATTGGAAACTTTCAATTGTGGAAATCTTAACTGAATTTTTTCAATCTGGTAAGTACCATATGGAATTTGCAGAAATTTCCAAAACTCTCAAATTAAAAAAAAAAAAAAAAAATCGAAGATTCTGAAAGGAGGTAATTGTGGACGTTTTGAAAGTTTTGTCCAAAATAAATCTAGAATTAAATACCGAATCAACGTTTAAGATCCATAAATAATTACCATCTTCAATTTCCTTGTTTTCCAGAGAGATGGATGTCCAAAGATTGTCAACCTAGGTAGTTCAAAAACCGATTTATTCTACGAACGAAAGAAATACGGATTTAAGAGAAGATAAGCCAAATCTGTACCTCCAATTAATGAATAAAACCATATTAATTTTAACATCCTCAATACTTTATTCTACATTCTTGATTAGAACCCTCCAGACAAAATCGTAATGGTATGAACTCATCGAATGGAGTCCATTTTAAGTGAGAAAAACCATGAGTTTACCAAGTCACGTTTGGGATCAAACGAATCTGTTGCAAATGACTTGACTCATTGCAGGAATTTAAAAAAAATACTGTAGGAATCCGGGAAGGCTCCTAATACTAAGAACCTAAACAGATAAAATTTACATTTTCGAAATTTCATATTTTTTGAAAAAAATCATAAGATCTACGAAGTTCCAAAAAATTAAAAAAATTTGAGACATTAGAAATTCAGAAAGTCTCTAGGATTTTAGAATTTTGGAAATTAGGGAAACTTCGAAAAATTTAAAAATTGGAGAACTTTTTAATCTAAAAATCTGTTGAAAAATTTTCGAATTTGCTAACTCACAAACACATATTTAGGTATTTCAAATCAATTTTGTGTCGGGAAATTTTGGCTAATTGTTTGTTCAATATAAACCTACGTCAGTTGGTAACATGATGATTTTTCTCGTCAGTTATTTTCATCATTCCTCGAAGCTCCCTTCGATATTAACATGTAATATAGAATTCTCTAAAAAATATTAAAAATCACCAGTTGATTGACCCTCGATATCAGGATAAATTGAAAATTTATTAGTCAAGTCATTTACGTGAAACTAAAAGTAAATATTCAGTGTTCCATAATTGTCAAATTGCTAAATCGTTGCACATATTTTTTTTTAATATCCTCTTTTTTTAATTTTCAGAAATCGTAACATTTAAGATTTTTCAAAATTTTCAACGTTCAAAAAAAAAATTCAGATGCTGAAAATTTTGGAAATTCATAAAATTTTCCAAAAGAAATATCTATTTTTCAAACATTTAAATTTTTTCGAAAACCACCATTTTGTAAATTCGCAAATTATTTAAATGCGTGAATTTTTTTTTAAATCCAGTGTTTCATAATCGTCAAACTTAAGTTGTCGTATACCCCGCAACTGAATCTATCGAGACACCTTCTAATAAGTTGCACATAATATTTTCTAATGGAACATTTCCCCACATGATTTACAATTTATAATACTTTACGGAGTAATTGCATGGGATCTACAATTTTATCACGAACCTACAGTCTTAAACACTCGGTGTTACACTAAAACAATTTGTCACTACATGATAATTGCATATTGATCAACTGGAATTGATTTGCCTGAAAAACATTAATTAGTACTTAATGCTATTATTGACTAAGGACGAATGCATTTCAGTTGGAAAATTGTCAATTAATTCAAATCAACTAGTTCCGAAATTATGAGCTCTACGAAAAAAAACTCGAACTACTGTAAAGAAATGCTATTAACATGTGCTATAACTATCGAAATTCTCCACAAACAAGAAAATTTTTTTTACAAAAATTTTATATCCCATCTCGATTTCGAAACATCAATAAGAATGAAAAGGACCGGACGAAAATCGACTTGACCTGATTGACTTTCCAACTGAATCTAAAATTAAATATTGGGACTGGACAATTTGAATTATTATTGCAAAAAAACTACCTAATGCTCAATATTTGGAGAAATTCTCCATTTACTAGGTGATATTGTCGTTGCCTATGTTGTCATGTTCCGATGTAAACGTTAGTTCATCGTTAGCCCACCATTTTCGTCGCATTCGCTAAAGGGGATTCCCCCGTCTATATACAATTGTTCTTTTCACTCTATGTATATGGAAGATTCGCTATTGAAACCCTCCACAAAAAATTAGCACAATTTGCCACTTAATATTCAAATTTCATTTTGTCGAATTAAATTTTTCTCCAATTTTTTTCCGTCTCAATTCAATTTTTTTTTTCAGAAATTTTCAGAAATTTCGACGCTGTCAATTTACGACATATTTGCAAGTTGTCGAATTCTTTTTCAGAGGTTCTGGCATTCCTGAAATCTTTCACATGCTTCTTCATAACATAATAAATAAAAAAGACATAAATTGAAAAATTGAAGAATTAAAGGAAAAACGAATAGAAACAATTAAAATGTTTTTTTGAAGAATTTAGGGGACGACGAAAAACAACAATTTGTTTATAAATATATAGAATATGGCGATAAGACCATGTATAAAAAATATGTACGAAAATTGATAGCTGAACAGATTTTTCTTTCTCAATTCTCGACAAATATGCAATTTTTAAACATCGAAAAATGGCGGTCAAATTGTGCGACAGATTTTGTGGAATGTCTCTACTTTATATCTCAATCACAAAATATATCCTGTACATTATTCCCTTAGCTTATGGAGCATTCTTGCGTCAGTGTCACGTGGAGTTGTCTCTCTTATACGAAAATAATCTCTCCTCTTGGATTAATAACACTTTACATTGAATATTCATCAGTGATATCAATTTTCGATACGTCTCAATTACCCATTGACTGGAATTTTCACATTATCCTCATTGCATAAAAATGTAAATAACTTGTTTTCCCCTAAAAAAAAAATGTTGAAAAATGCATTTCAACCTCAAAGATGCGAAAAAATGTCTGAATGTGCTCAGAACGTAAAATTAGAGATAGCATTGATGGAAAAAAAATCGTTTTCCTAAATTTCTAAAAATAAAAATTTCTAAATTTCCAAAAGTTTCAAAAATAGTGAAAAAATCGAAAATTTCGAAATTTCATTCAGAAAATTATTTTCCTTTTTTTCGAAAATCTTAATAACTGAAAATTTTAGCAAAACAAAAAATTCTGCAAACTGCAATTTGTTAAATTTTTAAATTCCAAAATTAAAAATCTTCACGGCATTATGGAATTCTTCACACACTTTTTCTGAGAAATTACCTCATTCAACTCTTTTCTAAACACTCGTTTTCTTCGGAAAAGAAAAATTTCAATTTTTCCTGCAAATTCATTCTTGAATTATCATCCCAAAACAAACATTAAAATAAAGAAATGGACATTCGTTTCTTCGCGTTGCTAATACATAAAAAAAAATTTCAAGATCGATTTTTCATACAGACATACCTCCTCCCCCTCCTCCCTAAACAGATTCGACTAATCAAATTCAATTGGCAAACAAAATTCTCCCAAAAATCGTCTCTTGAAACTTCTTTTCCCCCCACAAAATTCACCTTTGAAATCGAAGTATCTCGTGAAATGTTGGATCTATGAAAAAAGACCACAAGTAACTTTTTATGGGGAATGAGATTCCCCTCAAAACGTGTTTAGTGACAATTTTCCAGCAGGGCCATCCTTAACGAGATATTCCTTGAATTGCGAATTCCCTCTCTTTCCATAAAAATCGAATAGCTCGTAAAGGGCCGGTTCTACGGAAAAAACTCAAGACTAACTTTTTGTGGGGAATTAAATTTCCCCCAAAAAGTATTCAGTGACATTTTTCCACCAGGGCCGTCCTTGACCAGATATTCCCCGAATTGTACTACTCTCCTCCTCTTCCGAAAACTTAAATTATAACTCGAAATTCGGTTTTTTGGCGCCGAAAAAATCGCATTCGGGATCAAAGCCCTCCTCCTCGTGTATTCCACCCTCTCATCTGGACAGCGAGGAACTAGCGACTGATCTGCCGCTAACGGCGGACTGCAGACTCATCATCGAGCCTCGATAATGCGCTGACGGCAGAACTTCGTAGAAGTACATGAGTTGCGCTTTGTGGGCACTTATCGACGGCAGGAATTCCCCTTCGTCAGGGTTCTTCCACTGCAAAATGTATGTTCCTGGTTCCTGAATGATATGCGTTCCTTGGATACTCTCACCGTCATGACAGACGACACTGGACTCGACCTATAGATATATATAGTCACTTTAAATTAATATGCACTTCTCAAACTTCGAATTTTTGGAAATTGGCAATTTTTGAAATTTTCGAAAATTTCGAGTGTTGAACCTTAAAAAATTTTCATATTGAAATATCATTTTTTAATTCCTCAAAAAATCTTGAATTTTGGCAATTTAAAAAACGAAAGATATCCGAATTTTTGGAAATTTTTTCAGAAATGGTTGAAGTGTGCGTTCCGCTGAAGCCGGTTTTGCTACATATATATATATATATTAATTTTGTGAGTGTCAAACGAGACTGAAGTTAAGATAGTCGCTTCAAAATCTTGAAACTTGCAGCACATTGTAATGTTTTTTCCTCAATTTCATTGAAAAGATCTTTGAAAAAAATCTGGATTTCACAGAGTTGACGTAATGCATGTTTGTTGTCTAATTTCTCTGAAGGTCTAATTAAACAATTATCTTAGACTTGAAAATGCACCTTTACGCAGTCCACACCCTCTTTCCACTCCTTCATGAGCGAAATGCCAGGCGCCTCATCCGGGGGATTCCCCGAATTCGTTGAAGCGCCCTCTAGTTCAGGCTTCTCATGGAGCACGGTGAATATAACATTATGGCGCATGACATCAAAGTCCCACGTGAGAACCGCACCGGGGTCATTGGTGTTTATCGCCACGTGGTGAACTTGGCCGTGAGACAGGCTTATCGAGTGATAGAGGCTGTGCTCGTGATCGGTTGAACCTCCCTCGAGCTCCAAACGATAAAGACTCTTAGGTACGACCCCGCCCTCGTTAACATACGTCTGAAAATTAATTCGGGAAGTTAATCAAAACCGCGCTGGCACGGCAGAAGAAGCATCGATTATCGAACCACATTTGTTCGGGTTGAACAAATCGTTAGTGAAATATCTTTAGTTGGTGTTAGTGAACTAACGATTTGTTTGGTTCAAATGATTGGTTCGCAACATGTGATTTTGAATACATGAGACATCCAAACGAATGAGATAGAATGTGTCAAGCACATTTATATTGCTTAGAACATTTAGTTGAACACCTCTGAATATTCGTTGATTCAATATTCATGATTGAGTGATTTATCGAGAGTCGATTATTCTCGGTTTGGTAAACAGTGGATAATTGTAGGAGTGGGGCATAATGGGATGGGGTGCGGGGACACGTATGCAAACTGACATTTTGGACATGATGATACACACCCCACCCACTATGTGTACTCATGTCACATTATGTTCCTCGTCCCATTATGCCCCATCTTCCCCACAATAATAACATTGTGTGAGTTCTAACTTTTTTTTACGGAAAATGAAATTCATGGGATATCCTCAGAAAAGCCCGATTTTATAAAAGGGCAATTTCATGGTTGGAAGATTAAAAATTTGAAAAAATTCCAAAAAATTCAAAAATTTTGAAAATCGCAAAAAACTAAAAATTTTGAAAACTTCAAAGACTGAAAGGATTTTTGTAACTTTTAAAAGTATTGTAAACTTTAACAATTCTAGAAATTCTAAAATTCCCAAAAAATTCACCAATTTTCAAAGACAGTAGAAGTTTGAAGGGATTGAAAAATTCCAAAAATTAGGAAAATAAATGTTATTTTTTAAAATGAAAATGATCGTGTCCTAACAATCGTGTGCCTAACATACAACAGTTAGTGAAAATGCCAATCATGAAAATTACGTGAGGACAATTTCCACAGTTGAAAAAAATTCTCAGGTTTGGTTAATTCACCAGTCTTACACTATTTGCAGCTCCCTCGTGAATGTAATACTTGGGTGGTATAGTCAGTTGTTCAACAGAAACACCCTCCTAATTACCCCCCATTGAAATTAAAAATTGACGAGAAAAACACATAAATTAGTTACTTGAGTTGTTAAGAGCTATTCCACAAAACCCGACAGTCCAATTTAATTGCCATTGAATTATATTTGAGTTCTACCGCAAAGATTTAGAAACTGCACAAATTCAAGGTGGAATGAAATATTGGAGGAAAGAGATAAAAATGGAAAGTTCTAGGAACTTTGAAAATGTTCAATAGAAAAAAAAAATTAAAATTTTCAAAAGTGACACATTTTAAAAAATCTTAAAATAGCAACAAAAATGATTAAAATAATCAAACATGGTGCAAACTGCCAAAATTAGAAAAGAATTTGGTTAAGGCAAAAGGTGCTAAAAGGTTTTGTGGAATGGCGCATAAATTAATTTCCGCTTTGAAAAACACTACTTTACCTCTGAGGGGCCACCTAGAAAATCAGGAATGTATTCAGGATCGATGTAATCGGTCAAACCACCCTCACTTTGTTCTTGGTAATCGTCTCCACAATAAAAAATAAATTTGTTTCTCGTATTTTCATCTGTAACCATAAGAAACGTTGAAAAGGTTTTAAAAAAAGGGAAAAAGATGTCAGATTCAGGAAAAATTCTAATTTCATGAAATGAAACTGAATTTTACTAAAAATTACTTTTGTGAAAAAATTCCAATTGTCTATTTTTTTTTTACGGTAAGTTGAACAATAAATTCTTACGTATAAATGTACTGATAAGGGTCCATAGTATGGGAAAGCATCTGGGAGCTCTGATAATTAAAACTCGGCCCATGGTTTCTGGGTAATTCGCTTCCACGATCTCGATAATCCTCAAAAGTGCCTGTAAAACCAGTTGTTTATTGTCTGCTCAATATTTGCCAACTTTGAGATATAAAAAAAAAATTCAAAAGTTTTGGAATTTCTGATAATTTGTAAATATTTGAAAATCTCAAACATTAAAAAAAAAAAAAAAAAAAAATTGTAGAATGAAAAAGAAAATTTTAAGGAATGGCAAAACTTGAACTTAAAAACATTAAGATTTAAATATTTCCAAAATGTCAACAATTTCAAGAAGATCAATTTTTTTTTTAATTCCACATTTTTGAAAAGTTTCAAATTTTTTTCTAAGCAAAAAAAAAAAATTTTAATCAAGTTTCGAAAATTTCCTAAATATTAAAAAAAACAGCGTACTTTGATACCAGGTCTCCACAAGTGTCTCATATTAAGGCCCTCTAGGTCGATGAGAAGACACCACTGTGAAACAGGGTGTCCAAGGACAGTTGTTGCCTCCTCCATCAGCGAAAGTCCCTCCTCGCAAATGTGTAAAGCCTGGAATAAAAAATGAGGCGTTTAGTTTCGTACCAAGGCTGTTGAAATGGCACAACAAACCAGTAGCAATAATTCATCCTCTCCAATCGATTTGAGCAAGCCCTTGACGTCCATTTGTCCTAATCGTAAAATGTAAAGCGGACGGCCGTCTGAAAATAACAAGTTTTTTTCAAACAAATAGAATCATTCAAGCACAACAGAAAATGTACAACTTTCGATTGTCCACATTTCAATTTTTTTCAATTTTGGGTCGTTTGTTGCAAGTTTCCGTATTTTTCCATCAGATAATTTTTTTTCAGATGAATTCTGGTTCTGAATTTGCATTTTGAAAAAAATGTGAATTAAGGAATCTTGAGATTTATGAAATTTCTGAAATTGTCTGTGTAAAAACATTTCGATGGCTTCTGCATGTAACGATTGTTTAGATTTCCAGCCTTTCACTAGCGTGCCGAATTTCTTAGTTTTGTTTTGAGTTTCGGCTTCTCTCGAATTTTCTATACATTTTCGAGCATACCTTTATCACAATGGTGCCACCCTCCAGGGAAGTAGTTCTTCACAACTTTGGGTGCCTCATACTCCTCCAAAAGTTTATCGATCTGATACTTCTTCCTCCAATGAAGAGACTGTGTGAGCATTTCCTTGGCTTTATCTACAAGGAACTCTCTAGCCCGGAGGAACCTCAAAAGTGTCGCATCACTCGGAACCGAAGCGCCCCTGAGAACCTGAACAGAAAATATCAAATTTTAACAATGTAACGAGTGTTTTTGTCCAATAATCTTTCGAGATTTTACGGACTAAAATTTTATGACCTTCACCTAATGTGACATAACATTGTTAATTGACAGTCACCTGAACGTTAACCGACTGTCATATGAGTCATACGTGGCTGATACATAGCATTTGACTGTAACATGAGTGGGAAATGACCATTACATTACTGTCATATGATCGTCACATGACTGTTGCCTGACTGTCACATGACCTTCACATTATCGTTAGGTTAGTGCCATGACTATCCTATTGCTGTCGTGTGACTGTCAACTGGCCGTTACGTTACACGATCGTTGCATGATCGTTACATGATCGTTACATGATCGTTACATAATCGTTACACGATCGTTGCACGATCGTTACACGATTGTTGCACGATCGTTACACGATTGTTGCACGATCGTTACACGATTGTTGCACGATCGTTACAAGATTGTTGCACGATCGTTACAAGATTGTTGCACGATCGTTACACGATTGTTGCATGATCGTTACACGATTGTTGCATGATCGTTACACGATTGTTGCACGGTCGTTACATAACCGTTAAACGTTCGTTACATGATCATTGCACGATCGTTACACGATCGTTGCACGATCGTTACATGATCGTTACAGGATGGTTACACGATCGTTACATGATCGTTGCACGATCGTTACATGATCGTTGCACGATCGTTACATGATCGTTGCACGATCGTTACATGATCGTTACACGATCGTTGCACGATCGTTACATGATCGTTACACGATCATTACATGGCATTTATCGAATTGCGTTCGTCATAAGAAACAAAAAACATCTCCTCATCTCTAACCTGGATGCTATTTCTCAGCTGGACCAATCTGCTCTCCTGCATGAGGTCCAATTTTCCCAGGTACCTTTCAATATAGTCCGAGGACAGCTGAGTCTTGTTTTTCGGCAATTTGCCTTCTTTTTCTTCCAATTCTTCCAAGTTCACATCTTCTGGCGCCGTTTCCCCTAAACAAATCGAATTTGTTCATAGTAATTTATTTTACTTTTGTTGCTTTTGATCGCTCACGTGAATCAATTATTTTATATGATGATCAAAATTGCTCGTCTCGCAAAAATCGAATTCATTCTCATTTTGATAATCGATTTCTGACTTAGGCAATGGATTTTCGATTCCGGAAAATCGAGATTTGATTTAGAGAATCGATATGAAACGTTGATAATTGATTTTGATGATTTATCTTCAGTTTGGACAATCGATCTCTGAATTAAATAATCGATCCTCGAGTAAAATAATCGATCTTCGATTCATGCAATCGATCGTGGATCAACATGATCGATAAATGATCGATCTACAATTACGTCAAGCGAACATCGATTAGGATCATCGATCTTGGACTAAGACAATCGATTTTCAATGTAGATAATCTATTCGCATATCTAAATCGAATTTATATAATCGATATTTGTTCCTAATGTTCGATTTCAATAATCGACATTTTATGATTGTTCATTCAATTATCGATTGTTTTTGTATTAGTTTGCTTACCCAGGTCCAAGGTCTTTTCAGGCTCCACCCACGCTTCGACTGAGGTCACCCCCTCCTTTTTCAGCTCATTGATAAAATGCTCAATGATCTCTTTCCCTTTCGCGATGTTTTGAGCGTATTGCTTCATCGCTAGCTTCTCCATGGCGTTTTCAAATCCGAAGAAGTTCTTTATGTCCAAACTCGCGGTCTGCTCGAAGCATGTCCACTCGGGGTTCTCCGGGTGGACAAAGTACCTGGAGGAAATTACGAGCTTTGACGACTTCAGCATATATACCACATATATTACCTCCAAATTTCGGGATTTTTCTCAATTTGAACCAATTTCTTAATATTAAAATTGTTAAAATTTCTATTAAACATTTGAACATTAAAAAAAATCGCACGTTTTTTGGAAAATTGATGAATTTTAGAAATTCATAATAAAGTTGCAATGACAAGATCAAACGTGAAATGAAGGGAAATAAATTTAATGAAATTGAATGAACTGAAATGAAATGAGTGAAATTCCTTTGAAATGAAACAGTACCTGCACTTTTCCACAACCGCGACTCGAGATGCAAAACTCTCATTCCACGCCTCGATCTCGAGGATGGAGTTGCGGCGGTCCAGGACGTTCCTCTGGATGAAGAAGATGTAATCGACGCCGATGATTTTCTTCAGGATGTAAGGGGCCTCCACGTTGAGTTTACAACGGCGTTCTGTTGTTCGCATAGCGCCATTTTGAGTCTCATCGTCCAGGGTGACCTCGCAACCGATGAAAACTGGAATCTGCGGACACGTCGGGAATCGCTTCTCGTAGGCCTACGGAAAATATTGGGCAAACTCAGTTGCAACAAGCTTCATGACTTCATAAAATCTTGCATTTCAAAATTTTCAATGATTCCAAATATTTTGAATGTTTTTTGCATAAAAAAAAAAATTTCATTTTTGTGTTTTTTTTCATTTTTGAATGTTTCCAATAATTCAAAACCTACAAAGCTTCTCAATATTTTTACTATTTTTAAAAATTATTGCCAACTTTGAGTTTTTAAAAACTTATAAACGTTCTTAAGAATTGAAGTTGAGAAAAAAAATTATTTAAAAAATTGCAAAATTATGAAAAATAGAAAAAAAAATTAGCAATTTTTTTTACGAATTTTGAAAGTTCTTGGAAATTTTGAAAATTTTGTAAAAAGTTTTTTGTAAAAATTTTTGGGAAACATTGTGAAAATGTGAAAATCAATCAATGGGAAAGATTCTCCATAGAACTTGGATAAGGTAGGCATCCTCATCGATTTCCTATGGGATTTTATGTTGAAATTTTGTTGTAATTTTTCAGGTGTGAGTACTTTGTAGTTTTTGTAATCGCGGAATTGCGTGTGAGAAAGCGACGAGTCACCATCATTTAAACATTGATGTGTGACACAACACATGTGACACGTGATTTTATTCCGTATTTATCCTCAAGAAGGCTTTAAATAAGTTTTCAAATCCGACTGTTTCGCATGAGCTAGGGGTTTCGCAGAATCGGATAAATTATACGAATTACGTTCAAAAAATATTTCTCAAGTGGAATGAGCACCTCCAACCCACTAATCTCCAATTTTCCATATTAAAAGTCGGCATTTGCTCATATATAGAACAATAATTTTTCGGAGTAAAAAGTTCTTTTTTCCCCAAATTTGGAAAATTGTGGTAATATTCAGAAGTAGAAAAAATGGAGATTTCTGAAATTGGAGACACATTTGGAAATATTTTGAAAAAAATTAGGAACAAACTGAAATCGTGGAAATGTTGAAAATTTAAGAATTTTTTTTTATTTTGGTAATAATTTGGAAAGTGTCAAATTTGGAACTACAGAAGAAGTTGAAAAATAGAGAGTTTAAAAAAATTCAGAGAATTGAGATATTGTGACGATATTATAATAACGAATCGAAAGGAAACCTCAAAACGTCGCAATGTAATTTTGAAAATTAGAAAAAAACGTCAATATTGCAAAAATTTCAAGACAAAAAAACATACATAAGAAAAAAAAATTAAACTTGAAAATTTTGGAATTTGAAAAAAAAAATTGAAATGTTTATAAAATTTGTACAAACTTTCAGAATTGTAATTTTCATCAATTTCGAACTGTTTGATAGTTCAGAGATCTATGGAAATATGGAAAATGTAAGTGTTCAAAAAACTGAAGAAACTCTGAGATTTTCAGAATTTTTCCAAAAGATAACAGAAAAAAAAAATGGCGGGAATTTCAAAACTTACAAAAAATTCATTTATAACTTGACAATTTTTTTCGTAAGTTTAGACATGTTTCCATTTGCGAATTATTTCATTCTTTCGCGGAAAAACTTGGAATAATTGATTCAGTCAATTCTGTCCCACGTGTTTCTCAAAATACTCAGAAGCCTTTCGGAAAAAATTCCCCTGCGTAATTCTGAAGCCTCACCACTTTCCTGTTGTGTTCAAAACAAAAACAATTCAACAAAAAATTTTAGTTTCCCATTCATCTATGTTCTTCCAAAAATGTATATATGTTGGTAAAGTCCTTCAACAATGTCCCCCCCCCCCCCTCCCTTGCTAGTCAGCTGTCAAACCTCAAAGGTCAAAGCTTAAAAATTTTAATTGTCTCAAATTACGGAAATATTCGAAATTCTCAAAATGCGCAAAAGATCCGCAAATTCAAAAAAGCCCGCGAATGTCAAGTTGCCAAAACTCGAATTCCCGAATTGTCCCGCCACACGCCCCTAAAACGGACCACAAAAAATTTCACTTTTCTATTCACGCTCGAAAATCCGAGAAGAAGTATTTAGTGTGTCCGCATGTGCACGTGCCCCCACATATACATACATCTCACTGCGGATCTGTCACTAGCCCCGAAACATCAAAAAACCTGTCAAGGAATCGATGAAGGATGATAAAATCGATGACAAGATGATAATGACTGAAGAAGCCAAATAAACAGACCATCATGACCAGAGGAAATGGGTGTTTGTAAACCCTGACTGGGGACTGGTACTGCTGGACCATTTTTTCCACAAAATTTTCCTCAAAATCCGATTGAATTAGCGCTGAAAAATGCGCGCCAAAATTCAAATGTCACGAAAATTCAATCAAGTCAAACACTTAAAATTATGAAAAAAAAAAATCACTTGTCAAAGAGGCCTTTATCACTTGTTCGTCGAGTCGTCACTGATATGCATCACTTTCGTTAAGGTTGCGCTACCTTTAAACCTTAAGGCCGCTGCACATGAGCTTCGTGTTTTTAGTTTTTTTTTCTTGCGGAGCGACAAGAGCACATGCGAAACGTCAAAATTGTTTAAAAAGAGTTTGATAGTTTTTTTAATTAGTTTTGTTGGAATTGTGGAGTGATTTTTAATTGTTAATGTATTGGAATAGAGTTTCTTTTTATGAAAATATCAGTCGAATTGGGTGTGACATAATTGAGATTTTTTTTTTTCAAATTTTGGAGTAAAGTTTTTGAATTTTTTTTGGGAGGGGTTTAATGGAGTTTTGTTAATTTTTCTAAGATTGAATTATTGCATCGTTTTTATGCTTCTTCAGCGATTTAATATTTTTACTTGTTTTGTTGGAGCAACAGGATGTTGTAAAAATTTATGGTTAATTTGTTAGATGGGGGGAAATAGTTGACTTTAAATTATAGTTTTTATCGCGTCTTGCGGGTTTTTTGGAAGAATAAATTTCGAGTAATTGATGCGGTTAATCTGTTGGAATGGAGGGATTTATGCGAGTTAGTGATCCTCTGGAAGTATACAACTTTGTTTAGATGGTTTAGACCTACTTGATTACTTTTTATGGTTAATTTAGACGGAATTACGATGACAGGAAGTAGCCGAATTTGAATTGTTTTTGCATCGAAATTTGGCGGGAAATGTTTTTTTTCGGTTTTTTATTTTTTTGCGCTATTTTGGAGGTACAGGGATCATCGGGGGATAGATCTCAAGTATATAGACAATGTCTATATAAGTGCTATTCGGAAATATGTCGGCATGGTGAGCTTTTCCATTTTTTGGGGGTTTTTAACACACTTGGGAATTTTTTCTGAATATTTAGAATAGCTTTTTTGAAAAAGTGGTTTGACTCTTAACGGAATAGGCTTATGTAAAAATGTTAAGAGTGGATTTTTCTGAAGAATTGAAATCTGTATACAAAAATATTTTTATATTTTATTGTGGAATTTTTAAATTTTTTTTCACTTTTTTGTCCTGAATTTAGGAGTACAGTTCGACATATCTGGAAATTCTGAGGGGTTCTCCTGGTCCTGCGAAGACGATTGCAAATACGAATGCATGTGGAAGACTGTGGATCAGTTTGTAGAACATGGACTACAAGTTCCTCAGTTTTATGGGAAGGTTCTCAATTTCTAAGTTCTCCATGTAGCAAAGTTATTGCTATGACCCCGAAATGTCTCGCCATCAGAAAAATTTCAAGTTTTCTCAACGCACAGTCCACATATTTTTGAAATAATCCATACGTTTTAAGTTATGTTTTGAGAATTGCGAAGCGTTACAGCAAATTGGAAAAAAGAGGAAAAGCAAGATGCAAAAATTGCAAATTTTGTCAATGTTGGAAATTCGGATTGCAATTCCATTAATTTTCAAAACTTTCAAAATTATAACAATTACCGAAATTCCCAAAATTTTGATAATTATCAAAATTTTTTTAATTTTCCCAATTTTTTATTCTAGTGGCCATTCACCAGAATCTTCGGACTTCAAGAGCCAGCCTCGGCAATTTTTTCTGTTTTCAATTTTTGGGGTCACATATTGATGTACAAACAATTCCGAAGTGAGGTCAGATCTTCGTACCCAATGTCCCTGCCCTGGACTTATTTGTCTGTTGTGAGAGCTCTTAAATGATTAAAAAAATGATTAAGAAAATGATTAAAATAACGGCATGCAAAAGTAGTTTTAAAACTGAAAAAATAGGCAATAATCACAATTATGTTTTAGGTGTGCATGAATGGGTGGTTTTGGTCAGCAATATTTCATGCACGTGACATAACATTCACGGAAGTTATGGACTATTCTTGTGCTTTTGGCATTGTCGTAACTCTACTCTACTGTATGTTAGTCAGAATATCCTACGGAAACAAAAAGGCGTTTGTTGCAATAACATGCGGATATATCAGTCTTCTATTTACACATCTCTCGCATTTGTGGTCTGGGCGAATCAATTACGGATATAACATGACTATCAATATAATCATTGGTAAGACAACAATCTCAAATGCTGTCGAGTAAGGAATGAGTTTTCAGATCATTAAAATCATGTGTTTATTTTTTTAATTTCTGAATTTCAAAATTTTGTGAACGATTTTTTTTATAATTATTTTCCTGATTTTTTTAATTTTTCAAAATTTATCAAAAATATTTAAAAATTCTGAAGTCTTTGAAATCTCAATTTTTTCACATTCGTTCAGAATTTTTGAAATTGCTCAACTTTTTAATTATGAATGTTGTTTTAAAATCTCTAAGTTTCTCAAATTTCCTATGTTTTGTTTGAATTTCTCCCAATTTCTTATTTTTGTCTTATTTTAGAGAAAGCTTTTTATTTTTTGAAATTCCTCCAATTTTTTTTTAAGCTGTTAAAATGAATTGTAGAAATATCGTTCAAACTTCCGCCAATTCGTTCCGTTCTCCCAATACGGTTATACAATTTTCTAAGATTTTCAAAAAATTTCTGTCTCTGTGGCAAACCAAAGTTTCTAATTTTTTTTAATTCTTCAGGAGTTTCTACATGTTTACAATTCCATAAGTGATTCGGAAATTTTTTGTATCTACCTAGAGTTGTAAAGTTCATTCTGGAATTCATTCCAATTAGTCGCATAAGAGGAAAATATAAAAAAACGTTCGGAAACGTTTCAATTGAAGATAAACCATAGTCTTGTTTTACCTACAGGCGAAGCTTACTTTTTCGTTGTTTCAGGATTCTTGACGTTTGCTTTGAGCATGATATGGTGGTATAAAAATTCAACGAAGCTCAGACATGCTTATCTGATAGGATGGTTTAATATTTCAACTGTGATAGTTACATTACTCGAAGTTGCTGATTTCCCGCCAATTTTCTGGATTTTTGATGCCCATTCTCTGTGGCATGCAGCCACTGCTCCCTTAGTCTATTTTTTGTACAGGTAATGTTGAACTTATGAAAAAGTACTAAACAAAATTAGAACCATATACCAGAGACCATACACTTATGATCTCGGCATATCCACACAAAAACATTATTTTATGAATTTTTAAAAAAGGGCTTAAGGTGGAAAGTATTTTAAAGATTTTGCTTTTCTGTTTTCAGATTTATGATATTGGACTGCCAATATTTACGGAAACAATACAGTAGTGGAATCATCGACGATGCTCACTTAGAGTAGAAACGTTATCTTACGGAAAATTTTATATGGTATCTACATTCAGCAAAAATGCCACGTTTGAAAAAACACGTTCAAAATTTGGTGGTTTTTAAATCTGTGAAATTTGTAAGAAAAAAATGCACTGTTGCAAAAAAAAATCATACCGAAAATTTGACAGGAAGATACAAATTTGCAAAGATTTTAAAAAAACAACAACAATTTTAAAAAAATGAAAATTTCTGAATGTAAAAAAAGGCGGTTCTTTTAAGTTTAAATCTTTGACGAATTCTCGAAAATTCCGATTTTTTTTCAACTTCTTGATGTTTTTTTTTATATTTATCTAGTTTCCAAAATCGAGAATGTTCGAGAAGGTTTGGAAAAATATGGACAAAAATATGGAAAATGAGAACGAGATAAAATGACTAAAAAATAAATAAAATAGGGATGAAACCAATAATTCAACTACCCCTTAAATAATATATATTTTATTAAAAATGTATTCTTAACATGGTATAAACGCAAAGACATTCATAATTTATTATTATCAGGACATCTCTTATCTTAACTCGAATTTTATATACTTTTATATTAAAATCTTTGATAAAAAACATTTTTCGAGCATCCTATTTCCATAATTTTTCTTTTTCTCGAACTAAGCTTGAGATCCCCCCAACTCAGACGACTTTTAATAATAAATATCGAATTTGATTTGACACAGGAATGTTTAATTAGCAATTAATGAATTAAAGATTTCATTCTAAAAACGTATTTTAAGTACCAAAATGCAGTTTTTGTCAATTAAAAAAAAATACGAATCAATTCGTAAAATGTGACTGTATCCTGCACTTCAAGTTTAAACTCAACTTTATGTAAGTATTAAAATTACATAATTATCACCTAGAGCTGCGTAAAACTATTCAATTGATTGTACCAATCATGGATGATTATGAGAAAGCTAATCAATCGTAAATGATGACGAGAATTTTTCAGATGAAGTAAAAGGAGATTTGTCATTCAATGGTATTAAAAAAAATGGGCTAAATAAAAATTTGTTGTATTCTTTTTTTCGCACCACAAATTGAACAGCACCTCAGGGACGAAATACTGATTTGAAGAATATGAAAACTGTGCATATTTCGGTTTCAAAAATTCCTTAAATATTACAATTAAAATTTGTTTTTCAAATATTCAAATTATTTTCATCACATTTGTCGATCAATCGGAATTTACGAATTGATACCCAAAATATTCATGGAAGTTTTACTTCAAGACTGAAAAATTGATAACAATAAAGGCTTTTTTTTTGTCAATAGACAGCGTAACTGGGATTAAAAAATGTCTCGATATTTCTTCACATATGAAACAATCCTATAGAATTTCCGTAGGATATGCCATAGGAAAGTTTGAGTGCCATAGGGAGCCATAGGAAGTCAGAGTGCTTTAGGACCACATGGGAGTTCCCATATAAATATTATAGGATTTCTATAGAAAATTTTGATGTGAAAAATGACATGTATAAAGAATGAGGCTAATTTCTCATAAAATTTCTATTGGAATCTTATAAGACATCCTCTGGGAAGTCCCATGGCAATCTTTATGGGAACACTATAGGATTATTTTTTCATACTTTTGCCTCTCGTGAGATATCACATTAAGCAAGGCGACGTTCTCTACACGAATACGTTAAAAGAAACACATAATTATAAATACATAAGGCCATTAGTACGTAAATTACAGGTTCTTTTTCTCTTCGCAAATGCATTAAATATGTAAATGGCAGTTTCAAAGTCGGTAGCTGCGTTCTGCGATTTCTGGATGAGAAAACACGTCATTTGAGGTGGTACAACCGGTTTTTGTTCTTGTTCTCAATGGAACGAGGCTTCTGACAAAGTCCTCAATGTTTCGAATTTTCTGAATTTGTGATATAAAACATTTGGAAAATTTTTCATTTTTCATTTTTTTTTGTGTTTGGAATTTTTTCAATTTCCCAAGTTGGAGAGATTAAAATCGTAAGACTATCTTTTCTCGATTTACCGGTTTTTTGAAAATTTCCGTAATTCATAGAAAATTATTCGGTTTTTAAAAATTTCCACAGAGACAAAGTGCAATTAAGTCTACGTTTTACGGTCCTTCAGAATTTTTAAAAATTGCTAAAATAATAGAATGTAAAGTTTTCAAATTTGAAACATTGTGGGAAAATATTGAGAATTTTTTTTTCAAATTGTCAAATTTAAAAAAAAATGAAATTTTAGATTCTATTTTTCTTCAAAAACTTGAGAATAAAAAGAAATCCAAATTCGACAAATTTCCAAAAGAGTAAAAATTCGGGAAAAATCGAAAATTAGAAGACAATTACTTAATGTTTAAAAAGAGCCTCATGTTCAGGATTATCGTCCCTATGTTTTTCGAGATTTCCACTCAAAGTGGGGTCAGGTCTACGTCTTTTGAAGAAACCCAGTTTCCAAAGTAGAAGTGTCAATAGCACAAGAAGAAGGAGACCTGCCACAATGGCCACGATGATTATCCAAATAGGGACAGGTTCAGCATCCTGTTGATCTCCTAAGTCAGGGTAGGCTATGGTCTCAGCGATGGCCTGATCGTTTTTCAAATCCTCCTGCTGAATCTCCACACTTGGGGGAATTACTATTCGGGCATTCGAGCCGATCTTCACCTTATCGACTTTCGGGTAGTCCTCCACCAGTGTCGAATTCCACAGTCGCGCTTTCACGGTTATAGTGGCTTCCTGTTTTTTCTCAAGGTTGTAGACGATGCACCTAGAACAATTTTAAAATTGATATTAATTTTTTTTCTGTTTTTTTTTTGTTTGGACATTCTTAAAATATGTAAAGTTTTGAATATTTGGATTTTTTTTTAATTCCTTAAATTCTTGATATTTTTGAATTTTTTTTACTTTTTTACTATTTTCAAAAACTCTAATTTTTTTCCGAATACAATAATAGATTAATATAATACTAAAATTATATATAATAATAATTAATGTAAATGAGAAAATACAATAATAAAATAAAATATAATAATAAATGGAATAAAATCTAAAACTAAATTGCTTTTCAAGTTTTCGTGATTTTTGGTAATTTTTCATAACAAACCTGATATCGAAGCATTTTGCAGTCCCCGCTCTGCAGTTCATGGAGACGACCTGGTGCCTGTGGCCATCATCGTCGACGACGGTTCTCGTGTTGACGACTTTTTCAGTGTCTCGCCTTCTCCTGATGTGGTTGATGGTCTTTTCGGAAGTTCTGTTTCTCCAGAAGCCCTCAGGGGCCCCTGGGGGTGTGTACAGGGGGTCCAAGTCCTCGTATGTGGCCCCGTGAAGTCCCAGGGGGTTCTCCCGGACCCCAGGGGGCAGGAAGCACTCCCCGGAGTGACTTATTGTGGGCCTCTCCTCGAGATACAGCAACCATTTCCCATGGGGCTTGTCGTTCGCCACTTCGTAGGGCCACGAAATCAGAACCTCAAGTGTCCGGACCTTCCAGGGACCCTCGTTAAACACTTCGTAAATGTGCGAGACCTTCGGTCCAACCTGCAATATAATTTAGATCTTTATAGATGTCAAAGGGAAGGTCCTAAAATTTCGATTATTTCAATTCTTGAAATTTGGGGAATTTCTTTACCTCTGTCATTTTTTTAGCATTTCGTAAATTTGAAATTTTCTATCATTGCAAATTTTTTGATAGTAAAAGATTTTTGAAATTTCTGGAACTTTTGAAAATTCTGAAACTTTTGAAATTTTTGAAATTTTTGAAATTTTTGAAATTTTTGAAATTTTTGAAATTTTTGAAATTTTTGAACTTTTTGCAACCTCTAAAAATTTTAATAGTGTTGTAATTTTCTAAAAAAAATTTTAGAAAGTTTCTAGTAGTTTTGAAATTAAGAATTTAGTAACTTCCTTGAAACTCTAAAAAAACATCGCTCAAATTCAAACTTTGAACCAATTTCGAATTGCATAAAAATTTTGTAAACATTTTCAAATTTCCTAAAGTCACAAAATATTTCAAACTTCGGTATTTTTCCAAGCATAATGAATTTGTATACATTTTGAGGACGTTTCAAACTTGTTTGAAAATATCATGGATTCTCAAAATAAAAATTCCCTCCGAGATTTCCGAATTTTCTCATTTTTGAATTTATCCAAAGAATCTGGAATCTTTTCCCGACCTGATCCAGTCTTTTGATGGCGGACTCGCCGACGACATCTCCGCCATAGTACGCCCACTGTGTTTTCGCGCTCCCTTTGATGGACAGCTCTGCTCTTTTGACCACGATAGCCTGAAGTTTGATGGGAGCTTTTTTGTTGACCTCGTGGGACGTCGAATTGGCGAATATGTGGAATCGCAACTGAGGTTCGTTGTCCTCAACGCCTTTGGGATCGAAACGGATCTGAAGGCTGACGGCGTTGTCCTTGCGGAAGGGATTTCCAATAGCGCAGATGACCAGGGTGGCATTATGAAGGTTGCAAATAACCGACTCATTGCTCTTCGAAGCGATGTAATTGAGACTAGGAGAATGAGAGACGAAGAGCTGGGCCTCATAAGCCGACTCGCCGATATTCGAGGAGGTTACGTCGATTATGACCTCGTCGACCTCCCCCAACAGTAGCTCGTAGAAGCTGAAGTGGATCAAAACAAATGGTCATTAAGGTTGGTATCCAAAAAAAATCGGTGTAGAAAGTTCGCGCGCGTCGCGTACCCATCGCTCGACACAGAAACGCTTTGACTGGAGCGCTAACTTTTGATGATGTACAGTCTCAACTCTACAGGTCAGATGCGCCCACAGACGTTCGAGGCAGAAAATGTTGACATAGGCAACATCGCTCAGACATCCCACTTTCTTTGCCCCCTTTTCCTCTACACCCCTCTCCATGTACTTAAAATACGTCCAGACTACCAAATTACGGCTGTAACCTATTGTCGACGTCATGTGTTTAATAAACAAAAAGTAATAAGAATGTCGAAACGATTTCGCTATAAAGGAACTTTTGTAAATGGACGTGTCTTTAAAATGCAGAAATTTTATTGCAATTACTGTCATTTGTCACGACAAGCCGTCATCTGTACTTACGACATGTTTTTCAGTGAAAGTTTATTACTCGCCCCCAAAACCTCATTTTTTGAGCTTTTCAAATTAATTTTTCTGAATAAACCCTGCCATGCCATATATTTTTTCTACAATATTCTACGCCATGGGCTCTACCCCTAAGTTTTTTTATTTAGATAACTATCGAGCCGTTGAATTGAAAAAAATTATAATCTGTGAAACCCCATTTGATCCCATGTTAAATCTCTGAAAATTTAAGAAATCCTAGCTCCTGTTCAAACCTGCCTTGGTATAAATTAAAAAATATCATTAAAAAGCTAATTTTCTTGACTTTTCACCAAAAAATTTTGAATAAAAACTGTCGAGTAATCTCTTAGCGATATAACAACCTTAATGATACACAAATTTGAAGAACATAGAAACAAATGATAGAGAGGACTAAAAGTACTAACTTTGGTTTTATCGGCGATGCAGCTAGCTTCAATTTGGCCTCGACCCTAAGATCACTCTCGCAGATATCATTGTCGCCGCAGTCCTTCTGGAAGCTAGCGTCGAAGACCCTTGCGGCTTCCTGTTGATTCAGGATCGGATAGTTTCCAATATCACTCAAAGGCTCTCCCGCTATTGGCATCCTCGGTTCGTCCTGCACTAGAGTATAGTTAACCCTGAACTTAATCGGCGACTGAATATCCCTGGTGTTCTCTTTAAGGTATACGATCTCCCTCTGGCAATGCATCATCCGCGTAGCATCTAGAGTCACATTTCTGTTAACGTAGTGGGCCTTGTTCCTCCCCGACTCGAACCATACCCGAGAAAACTTCTTTTGACCGGAGAACGTCTCGGCCTCGATGTGATAGCTCAGTTTGAGATTGCGCATTCCCTCGTTGCGAGTGAGTGACTCCGTCTTACAGCAGGCTTCAAATGAGAAGCACGTGAAATTCGAATTCGGATCGGCATTGCAACCCATTTTGTTGGGGTCAATCGGCTCGATCTTGTCGACGAAAGAGTTGTTCTTGTAGTACCTGATAGAGGTAAGGGTCGAAATTATTTTCTGAGGATAGAAGAGATGGAGGAAGGTGTACAAGATCTGGCGACAACACCTGATTGGAGATCACATCTGACAAATCTTGAATTGACCATTGAAGCTTGCTTAGAGGTATCAATCTTAACCGCACACTGATGCTCACAATTAATTCTATTGCCTGTATGTATTGCAGAATCACGCTCTTACCTGATAAATGTCGTGATGTCAATGATCTTCCTAGCCCTCAATAGCGCCACTGCATCATCTTCATAAGCTCCAACAAGTAAATCTGGATAGCCGTTTCTGTCCATATCGATGCCTCCGCTCAGGGAGTACCCAAAAGTTTTGAGTGGCACAGGTGTGTCTTCAGAGTGTATCACCTGCGACGGAGTTGTGATAACCCCCTGCTTCGAACCCAAGAAGATATATACGGTTCCCTTGCCTTCATAGGGCGCACCTATAGCCAAGTCCTCAAATCCATCCTTGTTCAAGTCCCCTAGATTCGCTAGGGCAAAGCCAAACCGCGATTCTTCGCGGCCGACGAGCTTCGTCGGACGGCATTTGTCGGAGTGATTTATCCGGCAGAGAGATGTGTAGACATAGACGGCCCCACCTTCAGCCTTGTTGAAGTAGAATGGCGCTGATACGATCAGATCGGTTATTTTGTCACCGTTCAAATCGGCCGCAGCTATTTCGTAGCCGAAGGAGGACGCAAATTGCTCACCATCTAGCGTCAGAGCGACATCCATGTCCGGCCTAAGGGATGTATGGTTTTGAATTGAGTTTTTCGGTATTTTTGGAGGTGTATCATCATGTTCAAAGCAGACATCAAAATGGCGATGACCAAATCTACCTAATATTAACACAGTTAAGATACTCTTTTGGGTTACTCACCTGAAATCTTGTCTCGTTAGGATCACAACTTGTCCCGTTCCATTGGACCTCGGTGCCCCAGACGCATATGCCAGTCCATTCCCAAAGAAATTTCCAACCGTCACAGACATGCCCAAATAACTATACTTATTAACCGGTGAATTGTCCTGCATGGGAGCATGATACACCGTGCTGTCCCTCACCAAAAAGTCGTCAGAAACGGTGAATAAGTACAACGTGCCTCTCCAAGTATGAGGCCCTGGTGTCCCGATGACGACTCTATCGTCAGAGGTTAAAATTCCGCTTGTACCAGCTTGACAGTAACCAAACTGCTCATGCGCCTTGTTCGTTGGCTTTCCGGAGCAAGGCTTCTTGAGATCTTGATACTTGAGATCGTGGGTCAATATGTAGCACTGACCCTGGCCCCACTGCGAGTCCGGGGTCTTGACGATGTGTCGATGGGCACAAACCATCACCTTACCACCCACACCCTGACTACGGACGGTCACACCCAACCATTGACCGTCCTTTATCTCATCGTTTCCCGGTGCAACCAATTCGTCAGACTCGATATCTGAAATTATGGGATCTTAGTACCGGCCGTCGACAATACAAAGCTGGAGTTGTATGCAAAAATCATCATCAGCGAGATAAAAAGAGTTAGTTTCTCAGGGGAAAAGTGGAATGGTCGGTACATCTGTTGTGCAGTATATGAACTTGCAATAAGAGTGGGATTTTCGATCAAGGGAAGGTTAATCGAATGAATAGTCTGATAACCTTCTCTGATTAGGATCATAAATTCGTCAACCTCATGACCCAAGGCAGATGGGTCTTCTTGGTTTCGTTGAGCTAGATTGATTCTGGGTGACTAGGACTTCTTTGATTATATGGACGTCTTTCTGACCAAGTTGTCTGATTGGGAACTGAATTGGATAGAAACACCAGGCTCAGCTTGGCGCATTGCGCAATGATCTGCGCATGAGGTCGAAGTGGGGGGACGGTTGGGAGGGGCTACAGGGCGTCAGGAGAAATTTTGGACAATACAGGGTACTTACTGTACTTTACTGTACAGGACTTCTTGTTTCATTTAGTGATTTAGGGAAATTTTTGAGTCCAATTAGTTTTGGCTCGAATATTGGTTGGACACACCGGATTTGGACAAGTGGACGTCTTGCCTGATTAAAATAAACATGCTCGGTTTTCCACTTTACCCCTGATTTGTCTTATCGAATGCTTGCTTGCTTCATAAAAAATCCTTCTGGTGATGTTAGTTATCCTAGAAATTCGATGATTGAAGAAATGCAGTCAATAAAAATCATCAAAAATTCTCTTTAAAATTCTTCAATTTTCGTTGAAAGTTGTAGGCTCCCAATTAAAATTGGTCAAACGATTCTGAAAGTATGAAGCCAGTTTAAGCTGTGCATGATGAAATTCCCAAGACAATAAAAAAACAAAAAGGAAATTGAAAAAATTTTAGTTCCTGGGTAAAAACAAAATCTTCAAGTAAAACATGAGTGACAATAAATTGTGTTCACAAAAAAATTAGAAAAATGTAATGGAATTAATTATATTGATGCGTCACAGTTTGATCATTTTAGTAAAAAAAATGGTCAAATGGTTGAATGCAAAATGACGATGCTGTTAATCGCGTGCGAAGCTGAAATGCATTGAGTCATGCCTCTGTAATTAATTTTTTCAAAAATGCACAATAAAAAAAAAATGATTAAAACTTCATTCTCCTGTTTTCCACTTACTTGGCGCATTTAGACCATCTTCAGCTGTTAAAGTAATTCATAAAAAATGGTTTAGATTTTCTCCTATATGTTCAATACCTGACTTATTAGTTACATATTTACTTATTACTTATTATTGTTTTTAATAAATTATGATGAGTTACTATTAATAGTCTACTATACATTTATGTAATACCATGTAATGTTACACCAGTTCATTCCTAAGCCATGTTTCTACTTGTTTTCATGGGCTAGAATTTCGCAATAAAATTGCGCGAATTGTGTAATTCATTTCTACGATAATTGACGAAAATATTCACTCACTCGATCTGCCGTCAGTTATGACCTGTTTGCAGTCCCCTGTATTCGTTGTAAGGGGACACTGCCATAAAGCGCCAGATCTATTGGTACCGGGCTGTCTATTTTGATCCAGAGGTGCGCCAACTAAAATCCTGCGAAGAAAATCAAATTTTCAGTTTATGTTGGTTTATATATGGGACATTTCGTTTCAATTCAGTCATCCCAACAATTTTTATTAACTTCCCAGTAGGGAGAGACACTGGGATCACCCTGAAGATTAAATGTGCTGGATGCAGGAAATTTTCACTTTCTTCAACGTTTTAGATATATATAGATATATTTTTTAGATATATGTCGCTTTGCCCAATGCCAAAAATATCGCTTCAAAATCTTTCATAAAGTCAAAGAAGAAAAAAACACAAATCATTCCAAACACAAAAACGAAAATTCCCGCCATCTACCGGACAAATTGTGAAACACGCTTGCATGGTCTACAATTGGGAATTGTTTAATAAAAGATTTTGAAAAAATGGGAATTGCTGAAAGTTTCGCGGATGAATCTATAAAGTTTTTGAAAATGCCGGACAAAAATTAGGAACTCTTCTTAGAGAAAATGTTACGAATAATTACAATTTTGTTAATTTTCAAAGTTGAGAGATTTTTAGAATTTTATTTAAATTTTACTTTTTCAAAATTTCTGAAGTTGACACATTCTTTAGAAGTTTCGTTTTTTGAAAACTGGATGTCCTTCTACCAAAACAATTCTCTCTATTTATACCCATTCACCCATGCACCTATTACTCATCCCTGAGAAATGTCATAATCTTTATCACGCGTCGTGACCCAAGAACAGCAGTAACTAACCCATGAATCACAAAAAGACCATGAACACCTAACCATGTGTAGGTTATCATCTCTCAATGGGGCCCCACAAGATAAAATGGACCGGATTATGGGCGGAAGTCTCTAACCAAATTTAGAACCGCTTAAAAATTTTAAATATCATAAATTCCCACTATCGAAAAACGTACTGATTAACTAATTACTTATTCATAACCCCCGCAATTTGAGTATCATGAATGATAATTGAATTAATTTCAGCAAATTGAAGAAGAAAAAACGGCTATGTTTAATTTTTCTAGATTCAAGTCTTATTTGTTTTTTATTCTTTACACTTTCTTAAAATTTTCAAAGAGAATTTTAAAAATGTTTGTACTCTTTACAATTCTTCCCGCCAAATTTTTAAATTTCTTGAAATTGTCGAAATTTTGAAACTTTTTGCAATTTTGCAAAACTGCATGAAAATTGGAGACTTCCAAATTTTCAATATTCATTTAATTTTTAAACTTTTCTTCTTTTTCAAAAATTCCAAAAAAATCAAGGATTACCAAAATTTCAAAAATCTCAAAAATTTCAAGAACTTCAAAAATTGCAAAACTTAAAAATTTAAAATATTGAAAAATTTCATATTTTACAAATTTTTGAATATTTTGAAAATTTTTACCACCTGTCAGGATTGTTTAGTGAAAATTTCCAAAACCCTCAAACTCAAAATTTGTGAAGTTCCCGCAATATTTAATGTTGCCAAAACTGAAAAGTTCATAACTCTTATGAAATTTTCTTCATAATTATCTCCCGACGTTTCGAAACAAAATTTTTAAAAGATTCTCCAACTTCCTAACACTCCAAAAATTTCAAAACCTCCTCTTAAACATTGAAAAAAAAAACCAGAAATTCACCAGATTTTATATATATATCTCCTCTCAACACTTATAATCTTCCCAAATTATTCAAAGATGTCAATGTTCCAAAATTCACGAAACTTTCCAAATTTTCGATTAACAATAACAAAATTCCGATACTTTTCAACCTCGACAAAATGCTCCAATTGCTCAAAATTTTATAACTTCAAAACTCGAAAAAAAAGCCAAAATATAATATTGAAAATTGTCCAAAAACTGTAAATTTACCAGCTTTTGGAGCTCTCGATTTCCTCTTGATGCTCAGCAACGGAATATCCGAAATAGGAACCGCTGCTTCCGCGTTTTATGACAGGTAATCTCTGCTCAAGATTAAATGCCAAAGTCAAGTATAAATGCACCATGAACACACAGAGAGTAATTGTCGCACCCATGTTGTCAAGTAGTTATCTGGCGCCTGAAATTATTAGCGCATTTGGGATGAATTTATTGTAATTTTTGTGGTTAAGAGAGGAGAGCACAAAGAGTTGTGTGTTAGAAACTTGGAGACTGGGGATGGGACCCAGAGTCTTTCAATGGGCTATCGGCCCACACCAGAGAGGCTTGAAAGCGAGAGGGAGCGAGTGTGAGTGAGCGAGGGAGAAAGGGAGAGATTTGTCTCACGCCCACGCTCCGTCGGCCGGCACGAACTCTACGCTCGCTCCGGAATTTTGAAAAAGAGGGGCACACGAGTTTACCGACCGTGGCATGTTCCGTCATTGGGACACGGTTGGTGTACGTGTCCGAGTGTCGGAACACAGAGCTATTTAACTTTTCGTTGGTCGCGCTGTCAGCTCCGCACGCTGTTTACTTTTTGCTTACTCGAGAAAAGAGATTTTGAAAATACTCACTTGTTGAAAAATCAATTATCACTTCTGGTCTACATGTCAGAATCAGAAATATATGTAATTCCATGAGTGACGTCTTCTTATTTCTCGAAAATTGAAAGTAGCACGGACAGCGCGCCGCTGTAGGCCCGATCAGCGACCGCGGGCGAGAGAGCGCGAAAAACGAACGGAAGTTATTGAATGATGAAGTGATCCCCCCAAGCATGGCACCTTCAGGCCCGGGCAGCCTACACTTTGAAAACCGGAAGGGGTCTCAAATTTACAGAATTTTTCAAACCATTTAAGACCAGCCGTATCTCTTAAATGTAACAAATTATTTAAAAAAAAAACCCACTTATGATGACATCATGAATAAAAAGTATCAATCGTCGGTAAAGTCGCATAATTTCTCCCGACATCTATAAATAACTATTGCACCTTCCAAAATATCGCGCCACTCTTAAAATACCCATTATTATTGTAATGAATTCCCAAGGCTCCAGAAGTTATTGGCCGCATAAGCCGCATTCAAATCGCGTGAACTAATCGCGCAGTGAAAACAGTAAATAATCGAAGTTTGAATAAATAATCGATTTCTCGGTAGACTAGAATCAATTTAACATCTCTTAACATCTAAAAGAGATGATTGGAGCCCACCTGAATGTTTGTTCTCTTAAAAATTGTGAGGCGAAATCGATTCTGCATCTAAAAAATTTGGAGCGTTTTGGGATTAAAATAAGTGAAACATTTACGAAATAAGGGATTCGGAAGGCGGTGAAAATTTTGAAAATGACAAGGTTCTAATTCCAGGTACTATATTATTCTTTACTCTTTCTCTACCCAATCCCTACTTCCGGCTCCCCCCACTCCAAAACCGGACATTCTTAATAAGCACTTAATTCGCAGTTTGAAAAAAAATGGTTTTACAAATGAGTTTTAAGAACATGCAACTGCCAAAGAACATGAAATTTCCCTTTTTTTAAGTTTCCAAACAATAAAAAATGTAAGAAACGTGAAAAATGTAATCTCACGTTCTCGTTGTTTTGTCTTCCTCTATATCGGCTTTATACCCCCACCCCATGACCACTTCCCGCGTTCGGCGCTCTTGACGTTTCGACATTTGGGAAACTTTTGACATTTCAAGATGAAGAATTTGGGCAACTTTCCCGTAATTTCAAAATCCTGAAAAGTTAAAAAATCTAAAAATTTCGGAAATTTTTAAAATTTCAAAAATTTTTGACAATTTTCAAAAACTTTTTAGTTTCAGATAATCGCGCATTCATTTTTATTACCCCCCCCCCCCCCGCCGCACCGGTTTGTACTTCCGCCACTGTAATTCCACATTGTAGAACATATTTAAAAAATAAAAGAATTCAAACATTTTGAAAATTCCAAAAAATTCGATGCAGGAAAAATGCGGAAAGCTGGAACTATATGAAAAGAATGTAAACATAATCTCAGTTCCACATTGTCGCGTGCTCTTTTTGTATCTTCTTTTTCCGCCGCCTTTACTTCCCCCACTCCGAAAATTCCACTTCCAAAAATTTCGAAAATTGCAAAAACGTTCAAAAGTTTCCTAAATTGAAAAAAAAAACAAATAAAAAACGCCAAGTTTCCAAAACACCAAAGTATAATCTCACATCAACATTGTTGCGTATTCTTTTTTTATCCTCTCTCTCCCCCCTCCGCTCCAACCACTTTCCCCCACTCCTAAAATTCCGCCAGGCCGAGTCGGGGGGAGCCGAAGAGGAGAAAAAGCCAAGCGGATCCAGTCTCGGAACAGTGCTCGATCGCGATCAATACCAAAATTATTTAAACATCCCCCCCTCTCGCCGCGCTGAAAAATCGTATATTCAAATTAGAGTTAACCTTGCGTAGATTTTTTGGCGCGAAAATTTGACCGCAAACATCGGGGCAATTTGTGCAGTCAATTTAAAGGGCAATTTTGATTAATCCACTTGACTGGTCACGTCCAGTTGACCCATAATGTTGACCATTCTGACCGAATCAATCGGTTCGTATCAGCCACTACAAAATTATCGGAAGTGGAAGTATCATGCGCGCGCAGATCGATCAATTTGAAATTAAAAATCTCTCATTTCCTCCATTTTTTTTCTCAAAATTCGAACCTCTTGAGTATATAATTATCAAACATATGTTGAACATTATTATAAACAAATTGGGATGCAATATTGTTCCGATAAATATGTCGCGTGCATTGTTTATAAGCGTTTGTTTAAACAAATTGTTTGACAATGATTCCTGCTGAAAAGTGCCGAAAAAAATTGTTTCCCGAAATTAATTGTTTCAATTGTTTACAGCAATTGGAAAATTGTTTTAAACAATTGGAAAATTGAAAATCTTCAAGTTAAACATTTGTTTTAACTGCAACTTTCAATTAATTGACATATGTTTGAAACATTATGTACAAAAAGTGATTTTGTAGTTTTACTTTTTTTTTCATTTGGAGAAGTTATTTGAACGCGAAATAGATCGAAATTTTATCTCATTCGTTTCGAGTTATCTTCATTGTAAAAAAAATGTGTGTCATTGGTATTATTGTTATTGCCATTGTGTGCAGTTTTCCAAGTTGTTAAGTCGCAATTAAACGTTGTATTGTGTGACCTTCCATCGCAAGTGACTTTGAGTTCGTATTATTCCGAAATTAATATGAATAGACTATTCATTGATACCACAAATTATAAAAATTGGAGGAAATGAACATTCATAAAATTTCAAATATTGGTTGTTCGGAATTTTTTTGCGAATTGCAAAATTTCAAAAAGTTGAAAATTTGCAAAAATTCCAATATTCTGAAAACTTTTTTAAAATTTATTAAACACCCCACAATTGGCAAATCTGCCTAAAATTTCGGGGAAATTTTCAAAAAATATAATAATTTCGAAATAGATTTTTTTTTGAATAATTAAATAATATTGGAAATTCCAAAAAAAAATCCGAGAACTGCAAAAATTACAAGCATTCTCGAAATTTCAAAAACTTCATCAATTATCCCTCAAATTTCAAAATCGAGTTTCTAAAAATCCAAATTAACTCACGAACAAAAAAAAAATAGATAAAAACAATTAGGAAGGATATCGAGTGATTAGCGATATAAATGGAGAAGTGTGTGATAAAGTATTGATAGTGAAATTGGAAGTGACAATTCAGAAGTGAATGGCGGGAAAATGGAAGGGCATTGTGGGATTTAAGCGGAGAAAAAAAGTGGAGATGACGGTAATTTGCAAAATAAATTTCTCTCTATATATAGTTGCGTTATGAGACATTCACAACAATTTTCATAATATCGAACTACCTTTTCGAAAATTGGAATATTGGAGCAAAACTGCTTTAATGCCTCAGGTAACTCTTTCCGTTTAATCAGGTGAAGATAAAAATCATTTATAGCCCACAGTTAAGTTCATGGGAATTATATTCTTGGACGCGATAAAAATTGTCACGTGGTACGCATGGCAGGTAGATTTACACTACCGCCATCTATGGGGAGATCCCTCGGCTTCAACCGAACGCGTTTTTGGCAGATATCTCGAAAACTACGAATATTTTTGGAAAATCGTATAAAGCTTTATTGTAGCTCTCAATGTGCACTACAAAAAAGGTTTATATGGAAATCGGGCTATCTCCTTCACATCTCGAGATATGATGAAAACAAAACTCGTAGCGCGCCATAGAACGTTGGAAAGATGGCGCGAGCAGTGACTGGCCGGTGATACGGCCTCATGAAACGGCTGGGAACGTTGTTAGAAATTAAATAAGTCCCAGAAATGTCGCAAAAATTCAAAGGTTTAAGAATTTCAACAGAATGGTGATAGGGGGCGCTTTCGCAAAAATGTTATTGAAGTTATTTTTGTAGAGAATTTGATGGAGAAGAGATGAGTTTTATACTATTTTTCTGCAGACTGACTTCCTTTTCAAATATATTGGGATTTCCCGCGGTTCAACAATTTAATTCAAACTGACTTGGAACACACACGTCATTAATTTCACCCATGAACAAATGAAAAATCTGAACATTTGGAAACTTCAGAAGAAATTTCCAAGGTTTTCTTGGAAAAAACTGTAATTATAGACTTTCATTACTACCCAATTGAAAATATTGAAAATTAAATAATTTGAAGTTCTCCTGGATGATTTATTTGACTTTTGTGTGGTATTTGCTCGGCATATTGAGGAGCGCCGGAGCGATTAGCCGGTGATAAGGTCTTATCGAGCGACTTGGAACTCGGTTTAATAATGATATTTCGCTTTTTGTTGAATATTCTAACAGGACTCTCAAACAATAAACTAATTAATTCTGGTACGTTGTTTTAAATCAAAATATATTATCCAAAAAATAAAATTGAATATAATAGTTTTCACAGTTTTTGAAATAAAGCTTCGTAAAAACGAATACAAGTTAATTGTATACTTTAACAAAATGCGAATTTTTAAACGATTGATTTTTTATGAATTTAAAAAATTATAAGGATGCGAAAAATGTTAAAATTTTTGATAATATTTTGTAATATGTCAAAAATGTCAAAAAAGTCAAAAATGTCAAAAATGTCAAAACCGTCAAAAATGTCAAAAAAGTCAAAAATGTCAAAAATGTCAAAAATGTCAAAAATGTCAAAAGCGTCAAAAATGTCAAAAACGTCAAAAATGTCAAAAATGTCAAAAATGTCAAAAGCGTCAAAAATGTCAAAAATGTCAAAACCGTCAAAAATGTCAAAAATGTCAAAAGCGTCAAAAATGTCAAAAATGTCAAAAATGTCAAAAGTGTCAAAAATGTCAAAAATGTCAAAAATGTCAAAAGCGTCAAAAATGTCAAAAATGTCAAAAATGTCAAGAATGTCAAAAGTGTCAAAAATGTCAAAAGTGTAAAAAATGTCAAAAGTGTCAAAAATGTCAAAAGCGTCAAAAATGTCACAATCGTGGAAAATGTAATAATAAAAAAAAATTGCAGATGCAGTGGTTGACCTTAGTGATCTGCGTGTACGCGGGGGTCGCGTCAGGTCGAACCGAGGAGGACCAGGCTTCACTATCATCTACCACTGCGGATACGCGTGTGGGACTCCCGCCCCCAGAACGTTGTTTCTATCAATCGCAAACTGACTGTCCTGAAATTACAAAACCGGACGACTGCCCTTGCAAGAGAATACCGATTCTCTCCCATACAAACAGCGATGAAAACGCAGTCTACTGCTGCCACTTGAGCATTAAAACCTTCGAGTTTGGCCTCGCATGTGCAAGTAAGTAAATCTCAAAATTAATTTTGAAAATTTGAAAAACTCTCAATTTCACCAGGAATTTTGAACAGAAAAAAATGAAATACTTCGATCTCGATTTTTTTTATTTAAAAAAATCTGCAATGAAAATTTACAACAAATGATTTGTTTTTTTTTTAATCTGCGTCCAGCCAAGGCGTAGTCCAGGAAGGTTTTCACAGGGGCAATTGACGTTGTGGTCATACGTCCATTAACGATTTCAATAAACTCTAACGATCTATCGTAAAATAGAAAACCGGCGATGATAGAAAAAAAAGTTTACCACAAATGTTGTTCATGAAACAACAATAGAAATCTTAGGTCATATACCTCTTGTCACCAGCAGCCGCCATTACAGAGATATTACAGCTTGAAAACATTTTAACTTGCGGATCTAGGGAAGTTCCTGTAATCACCCCGAAATTCAAAAGTGAAATTTGCAAGATATTTCCGCTGTTCTCAATGCTTCACATCGACCTAAGGAGTTTTCCAAAAAGTGTTTGTATGTGTGTGTGTTTTTTCCCTCCACCCCTCTCTCGTACTCCCCTAGAAAGTCGCCTTTCAACATTTTCTACAAAAGGAAGTAGTGGACACCAACCTATGCGGATGGGGTCGACTTTCGTCATTTAAGCCGTCATATTTCTAAACACTGGGTAAACCTCCAGTAAAGCCGCGTCCGGCAATGGCGGGCGCCCATGACGGAAGCCCTCCCCCCGCGTCGGGTTAAGTTACCAACGGTTTTAATATCAGCCTTTTGCAACATACTTTGTGAGCAGTAAAAATGGCATGAAATATATTCTAGTGGGAATCGAATTTCTCAAGAAATATTTCATAACATTATATTAATTCTGGGATTAGGCCAATTTTCAAGGAAGTCTTAGGAATCAATTCGTTCCATCCGCAGATTACCGCTGCGACCAATCAACAGTCACACTCACCCTCGTCTATTAATATTCAAAAAATAGAAAGACAAATTTAATTTGAAATTGAATGGTCCTAACATCATCATTAATTACAGATTTCCCATCGAACGTCTCATACATTCACATACGCAACGCAACCCTGGACGTGTTCAACGTTTCGGAAGTGAAATGGCGGCGCTTAAAATCTCTGGCAATTACGGATGGTCGGATAAATCGTGTGAAGGGCCAATTCCTGATGATGACTCCAACGCACTGTCTGAATTTGTCCAACAACGGATTACAGGAGATTGAGAATAATTCCTTGGCACGATTAGCGCAATTGACGAGTCTCGATCTATCGTACAATAATGTGACGCATTTGCCGGCATTGAACACCAGGCATGGTCGAGAATTTTGGCTAGACATATCGGGTACCAATACGCTAATGTGTCACGATGTTTATCAATCGATAAACAAGACCGGCGAAAAACAGATATACTTCAACAGGGAGAACGAGACACTGTGTTCGGCTAGCAAGACCTGGCACTGGTTCAATACTACTGAGCAAGTGCCGTTGAAGCAAGTGCGATATTTAAGCCAGGTACGAAATGATTCTCTTTACATTCATTCTCTTTTTTAGTAACGCTTTGATCCGGATATGCACCAGCTGCAAACGTTTTGGGAATGTTCAGATGTTACCACCCAGTCCATGGGGGATTTCAAGTTACGGGACGGAAGAATATATATATTTTTTTCCAATTTTTTTTCCTTTCCTATCATCGAAGTAATTTGTCGATTTGATAGGCTCCTCTCTTCTCAGCCTGCCTTTCCTCCCACTTTTTTCCTCTCATTATTAAGCACCCCTCGAGGCGCCGTGGGCACTGGATAACACACACACACATGTTGATATGTCTCACGATAATGACGCCAATAGTTTTATGATCCAACCGAGCAATTACCAAAACGTCAAAAATTCAACGTCAATAATTATAATCGTTCAGACAACGTGTTCAAACATTCGTCGGATCAATTTTAGCCCCAAACACTTCGACCAGTTTATTGACTGTTCCCATCTGAGTCAACATCTCATCGTTTCGCATTTTGACGTCTCAATATTCTATGGCAATACCAAAATCAGGCATTTGTTCCAGAACGGTTTTTTAGAAAATATTCTTCTCTCTCATTTTATGCATTTTTTCTCCAACATTTTTGAATTAATGCTTTCTTTTTACACTGAATTTCTGGAAAACTCCATTTTTTTTTGTTCATGTTGAGTATCTTTGAACTTTTACTCGCATGGTGAGCGAGACGCCGCCTGTACTTTTTGGGGTCCAGGGTCGATCAGTCTATCTCACTGAGCTTTCCATTACTCATTATGGTCTAAAATAGGTTATTTACACTATCATTTATTATAGTATGGTGCGTTCTATACATTATTGTCCACCTTTTTGGTTACATTGCTCTAAATTTCATATTTTGATTTCACATTCAGTCCTTGCAGACTTCTTTAATAAACCTACCCTGACGATTTGGGATCCACGATATTGCGTGTATGTTGCGTGCATGTCTATTTTCTGTTAAAAATACGTAAAAAATAACCTTTTAGTACTTACTAAACATTTGAAAATGAACTATTTGAGTGATTTATAGCCATTAGTCACTCATTTATCATCCATTACAAGGATTCGTTTATCCCACAGTGAATGGTAGCGTGGATGTTGCGTGGAAGTACAAACGCTAGGGTATGACCAGGTACATCTGTAAATTTTTTGGATTGTAAAAGGGAAGGACACAGGTTAAATGACTGAATAATATATCGTCGAAATCTTGAGATTCTGCACTACAATCGCTCCCCCTTACTCTCTGAAAAAATGATCAAAATCTTCTAGACTTTCTTTTCTGAATATCTGGCCAAGATCTAGCCACAATTTGATTTTCTGTATCCGTATGATCAGTAATTCTAAAAATATACCCAAAGTCAGTGTACGGGATGCAAAATTCATCAGATAAGTCACTTGCTCCATCCCCTGCCAGCCTATCAGCCATCTCATCGCTTTCAATGCCGTCGTGGGAGGGAATTCGAATGAGAATGTATTTAATTTCAGAAATATGAGAATTCGCTTTACCACTTAGTTTACTATGAAGTTGAAAGTGAAGATTGAAGTTTTGTTCGAGAGGATTTTTTTTTTTTTTTTTCTACTCTTGCTCTATTCGTATTCACCCACGTAACCGCTGTTAGGCATTGCTTCATGGGCAATACTACGGATCAGAGTACCCACCCGTTGCGGTTGGGGCCGACTTCGCCATTTCAGCTCATCGTATTTCTAATCACAGGGTAAACCTCCAGAAACCCCTGTGATACGATGGCGGGTGTCTACGATGGAACCCTCCCTCCCCCCCCCCCGCGCGACGGGTCGCTTTCGGCCCCGGCTCGCGGTCTCACTTCATGGATACCGCCGATAGCACACACGGAATGTTCCTGCCATGTTGTTAGAGAGGATTGTCGATGGCCACTTGTTCAATTCTTTTTGAAATTTTTACTTCCATTCGCGTAGATGCAGCAGTGACCCTGATCAGTTTTGATCAACTCATGACAAACTCAGAAATCGGAATTACCGTCTTCTCCGGTCGAGTGAGCTAATTGACTATATAGAATTGCGAGTTCGGACGGACTTTCCTTTTTCCGCCGCCTTGACTGGTGTCGCGTCGGTTTCGATCTTACGCTTTTCGATATTTTCGATATTTGCTGCCGTCTCTCCTTTTTACTATAGAACGAGACCGGTGGCGCGTGCTTCGCACGCGCATTTCCCGTTTCCGCCGTGCTCACTGGCGTCGCCTTGATTTTCTCCTCACGGTTTACGATAATTTCGATAGAAATCGATACCTGAGGGTTTAACAATTACACCATTTTGGTATTCCTGAGTCATTGACCCCAATTGTTCAGAATTGCTATTAGTTATCAGAACGCCTATAAACAGAATAACTTTTTCACTTGTAGGGTAACACCATCAGTAGATGAACACCCCCCAGTAGATGGACGATTCGACCTTTAATTAAAGATTGTGTAGATTGCAGCAAAATTAAGATAGTTTTGGTTCGAAATTATGAAGAATAGCACCGATTTAGAATAACGCAATGACAGTTTTATTTGAGTTCATTGAGATTTTGAGTGTTAAAGCACAGTCCATCTACTGGTCTTAACCGTCCATCTACTGGTGTGGTTACCCTTCTGGGAAAGGAGTGGAATGGAATGTAAAGGGGAAGGATAATTGTAAAATAGGCATTATGATGGAGGTGAGTGAGAAGTTAGGTGGAACACTGAACAGGAACGAGCGCGTATGTCCGTCCTGGTTGGCGCTTCCAGCCGAACTCCAATGTGGAATTAAATTTACAATTTTTTCAGCTACAAACGGAGTGTCCCAAAGGGGAAAGTTGGCAATGCCAATGCAATTTTCGACGTATGGATATAATGGAGGGAAAATCACCGACTTTGGCTGTCAATGTTGACTGCACTGGGATGCAATTGACAGAATTGCCGGATCGACTTCCGCGTAATACGATAGCTCTCAACGTTTCCTACAATAATGTGAGTAATTATCGTGTCAGTAGTGAAATTGCAAACCTTGACGAGTCAATTGAGGTGTTTCAAGAATATTCATTTAAAAAATTATCAAGCATTCAATTTTAAAGAATTAAGGAACGGGAATCTGATTTTTTTTTTAGTTTCCAAAAATTTTAAATTCCAAAAACTTCAACAAAATTTTAGAAAAATAGCAATTAAAAAAATTCAAAGATTTCAAGAATTTTCAATATTTGAAGGATTAAAGTGTTTCAAAATTTCAGTTTTTCCCCATTCTCAAAATTAATCAGATTTCTCAAAAACTAATTTTTATTTTATTCTTTTTCAGATAACCGTTCTTGACTATTTGAGTACCAATCATTGGTACGAGGATCTTAGAGAATTTTACGCTGATTACAACAATATATCGTCGATCAACAAACTCGAGGGCTCAAAGTTTCTCGACAATTATGCTTTTTTGAGCCTGCGATACAATAAAATTAAATCAGTAAGTAATTGATCATTCCTTACTTACTAATTTGGATTTAAAATTCTCAGTAATTTAAAAAATGGCAGCAATAAAAATTTCGGAAAATTTGAAAAATATGAACAAATAAAATATTGGAAAAGTATCGAATATCAATGTTGAATTGCAGAAATATCAAAAGTTTTGAAGATTTCGTCAATTTGAAAAACGTTAAACACTATAAAAAAAAAACAAAAAGTTGCAAATCCACGATAGTTCAAAAATGTGAAAACAAATTCTAATTTGGGAATTAAAAAAAAATGGACATAAGAGAAAACTGTGATTTCAGCTCCCAACATACATTTTATCACTGAATGGTCCCGATAAAAATTACGCACTCTCAAAAGCGGTTAAACTTGGAGGGAATGCACTTCATTGTGACTGCAATACAGCAAAGCATTTAAAGGTAACTCAAAATTGTATGAACTATTAACTTCATTATAGTTATTCGGTAACAAATAAATTAAGCGAATGAAACTAGAACTATATAAAATTTCTATTTTTGATTAAAAAATCAGTTGATCGAGCCATCTTGATTTCAGTTTCAGCGTTCCATAATTTTTACTCACCATTATCATCATTATTAATTAACAAAATTACAATAAGTCATAGCCAATTGCGTATCAATATTTGGAATAATTTCCTATTTAATTTCCCTACCAAAATTCACATTGTAATTTTTACTCATATAAAAACCCTCCATGATTTACATGATACGTTAAACGCTGATTTTCCAAAAATTGATTTTTCGAAAAATTGAAACGCCAATGAAAACAATGAAAAATCATCATTCTTCTTTTTAAAAAAATCTAGTTTTTCGAAAATCCGTGAATTTTGTTGAGCCGTGAAGTTACATTGGGAACGCCGGAACACTTGAAAATGGCGGGAGAAATTGAAATTTCAAATTGAATTCAGTATCGATGTTACTTATCAGTAAATATCTCAACATTGAACCAAGTTTGCGGCATTTTCATATAAAGTTTTTTTGTAGAGCAAAATGAGATCTACGAATTTGTCGAACAGCAAATTTCGATACAGCTCTTAGTTTTTAAGATATCTAGGAAAAACTGAGGTCATGTTCAAAAAGCTCGACTCGGTTGATCTCTCCAGCACTTAAATGCTAGTTGAATGAATTTTTGTGGGAATTTTGTATGGTCGCCGATGCTGTTGATTAATTGTTTTTTTGTCATTTTCTAGGGATGGCTGCAAGCCAGAATTTTTGACGCTGACGAAGTTCTTTGCGAAAATGTCAAGGAACGAGTTACGGAGCTTGATGCTTCGAAAATGTGCGTCTATCCCGGCGATTGGACTGATTACATTTACTACATTATCGCCACGGAAGTACTATTGTTGATTAGCCTGGTGGCAAAAGTCTCATATGATTACTGGGTATTTAAAACCGCGGGATATCTCCCGTGGCCCGCGAATAAAATGCCGAAATTACCGTGTGATTGGCTGTGTGAAACATAAGTTGGATCATTCTAAGCTGTCGAGGAATTTAAATTTCCCCGCCGTTCTCTATATTTGAACTTTTTTAACTGCAATTTTTCGCAGGTTTTAACATTTTTGAAATTCCCTGTTTTTTTCCCTTAAATTTAAAAAAAAGTGCATAACTTTGAAAGTTTTAGAAAGGGATTTTTCATATTTTTCAAAATTCCCAAAAGTTTTTTTTGTTCAATTTAGAAAAATATTATTTGATTTTTTTTGTTTTAAAATTGGTTAAATTTTTGTTTTTTCCCTTATTTTTGGAAGGGATTTTTACATATACACCTTTTTTTATTTCGAAGGGGAATACTTGTATTTAAAGGCAAAATTGTTCCATTTGGTTTTTTAATTTCGTACTGTATCTGGAAGAAAAATTACTAATCGTTTTTTCATCTTGTTAAAGCTGAACTTCAGCTAAAACAACAAAATTTACCGTAAATTTAAGAAAATTCTGACGTCAGGATTATCACCTAAAATGATATTAGACAACTGAAGAGAAATATATTTTTTGTTATATTTAATTAGAAAAAGTGAAACATATCATTGAAGACAGTGGCGAAAACAATATTTTTTGGGAAATGACGAGAACCCATGACGTTAAAAAATGTGGAAATAAAATACTCTAGTCGATATTGTTGTCTGATGCTCGATAATTATTGACATAAATCGGTTTTTGTTAATGAGAAAACGTGGTTTGAATAAAAATAATATACCACCGATTTTGTTGTGGGCGACTGTTTTCATTCGCCATAAAAGAGATTATTTTCACGAAGATTATAAGACACATTAGCGTGAGAATGAGAGAGTTCGACTGTCAACGAAATTGGGTTTTCCAGCAAATTGATTTAATCACCCTCAGTAACTTGTTCTAACTAATCTCCCTAAATGCCTACAGTGCAGTCTTCATCATAAGGTCTTAACAACTTATCCCTACGAGCCAATGGCCTATCCAGGAACACTCCCACTCCAAGCCCTAGTTACAGTCTGCGGCTGAGGCAAGACCCCAGGCTGCCGTTCAGGTTTTCGCTCAGACAGGGGCAAGGGCAGGGGTCAAGGTTGCAGTAGAGGTTGCCGCTCATGCAGGGTGCCAAGGCTGTAGTTCCGGTTGCGGCTCAAGCAAGGCCTCAAGATACCACTATATATAGTCAAATGAGCTAGTGAAACGCACTTTGGTGAGCAAATTTTTAGTTTTCCCTATTGCCCGCCATTTAGGCTATTCACCTGTATTTGGCTACCTGCATTTCTGGGGAGATCCCCTCGCCAGTTCAACGGTTGAGCAGAACCTCGTTTATCCGATTCTCGATTATTCGAGCCTCCGTATCATCCGAGGCGATGACGGCCTAAATGCGCCGAAATTAGCTCTTAAAGATGTTGAGGAAGCGCCTAACAGCAATGCAAGTAACCTCGTATTGATGAAACGATGGCAGCTATTGCAACTAATAAATGAATGGGCACGTTGAAGCTGTCTTATTCGGGAATCGTCACCTTAGGGATACTTGCCCTTCACGTACTGAGAATGCGTTATAATCCAAGGATTCATTTACATATTGTATCATTTTTTTTTACAGTTATATACTTCTGCGATTACATTCCGTTTGACCATGGTAGATACACAAACAGTTATTCAAATTTTCCATGTTTCTCCGGGTTATCGGTGTTTTTTTGGTTATCCCTTAGACCAAGACGAACCCGCCAGGTCCCATTCTTCGGGTAACTGTGACCAAGGGACTGGCGCAGCCCAGCCAGGAGGCTTATACTGTGGCTCAGGGTAAGGCCTGGTATACACTGGGGGAGGCTCTGTCTCAGGCTGTGGTTCAGGCTGTGGCCCAGGCTGAGGGCAATACTGTGGCTCAGGCTGAGGGCAATATTGTGGCTCAGGCTGAGGGCAATATTGTGGCTCAGGCTGAGGACAATATTGTGGCTCAGGCTGAGGACAATATTGTGGCTCAGGCTGAGGGCAATACTGTGGCTCAGGCTGAGGGCAATACTGTGGCTCAGGCTGAGGGCAATACTGTGGCTCAGGCTGAGGACAATACTCTGGCGGAGGACAATACTGTGGCGGAGGACAATACTGTGGCTCAGGGCAATGGAATTGCTGTGGCTGCTGCCAAGGCTGATGGTGATTCCATCCCCACGGGCGAACGGCTATGATTTCATACAAGCAAAAATATGATGAAAAAATACGAAATTGTATGAGACGATCACTATTACACTCAGGGCCGGCGACTTCCCTCTGGTGGGTATGGAGTGCTCCATACCCGAACATTTCTGGGTATGGAAATTCCATACCCGGGAAATGGGGAAAAATTTGGCAAATAAAAATTGCGAATAAAAAAAATCATTGCACTGTAAATTTGTGTTAACAACCTAAGAAAATAGCCCACGCCTAATGTGAAAATTGCGCGGTGCAAGGCTGCTTTTCGTCTGATAACTTTGTATATTAGCTTGGCATCCATGGCAGCACCCAGGGTTGGGCAGGTAAAATACCTCCGGTAGAATATTGAGTTTTTTACATGTAGAATGGGTGCCATGGGTGTGCCATTTCCCCCCCCCCCCCCCCCCAACTTGACCTTGCTCCATACCCAGAAATATGAAAAGTCGCCGGCCCTGATTGCACTGAGAGAAAACATTATTCTTGTCAATTAAGCGTCTACACCTAGATGAATGATTTTTGAAATTCCCCATTTAGGGAAGTTATTGTAATGACCCCGATAACGAAGAGTCTCAGATATGAAAATTTTCTCAACGTTTTATATCATTCTGACAAATTTTAGATGAGGGTTGTGCCTGTGTAAACGGCTCGATCGATTTGTTTCGCCTTTGACCAAAAAATCATCTCTCACTGCTGTCCATTCGGAAAAGGAGTGCCAATCTTGAAAAACAATTCCTTCAATTGTCGTCAACAATTCTAATGATTGAAAACACTCTATCGCGAGAACAGTTAGAGATAGGAGAAAAAGTGTATAATATATATGTTATTCCATATACAAAAATACATGTTTTCTGACTTTTTTCATAACTTTCATGGCTCAGGGTATATCTCTGGTTGACAATTTTAAATGTTTATATCGCTCTATCACATGTGTACGACATTTTTTGTAACACTCATAGCTAAGGCGATAGCGTTTAATTTATTTCCAATTTTCGACACACACACATTCCATTGATTGCAAAGAGAATAGCATAGAAATTTTTATGAAGCGAAAACGATTGGCTTCCCTTCCCGAAAGTTAAGAAGAAACGTGAGAGTAACAATACTTACGCAAATTCATTGGAAAAAACAGACGTCTCTGTCCTAGGATACTACTAAGTACCCCAAGCAAGCTGGCAATAAATAACACCAACTTCATATTGTATAATGTACAGGAAGACTTGATTTTTTTTAATGAAAGAAAAAAATGAAACGGAAAACTGAGCCTTGCCGTCGAATCACCATTCTTAAATAGTCCAATATCAGAGCCATGGCAAATATCGATCAGATTTAATATCATTGATATCGTTGAACGACCGAGGCTAAAATCATTCCGAGTTATTACCCAATTAATACGGTCGTACTGTAATTTTTTTATTGAAATTTTACAGAGCCCGAGTATTTCATCGCTCGATAAATTATTTGTGGAAATTAAATTCAAATATGTTTGGAATATGATCACCACGGTTTTTTATGTCCAGAATATTTTTTTACGTTAAATATCCGATTCTTAGGGAACAAGAAACTGAAGCAAATATCTTTTTGTAAAAGCTCTGGCGAGTTGAACATTGCATTGCAACACAGGAAAGTTCGTATCCCGGATAGTATTCATCTTATGGAACAAATGGGAATACATTTTTCTTGCGTGTGGCATCCGATAGTTTACCGTCGTGATCTGACCGAGAAGAGTATTTTTTAAGCGCGGATTGTCGTCCTTAGATATATACAGGGATTTTTTTACTTATGTGATTATAATGTCGCATTCGTAAAAAAAATTATCTTTATACTGTAGAGGTACGATATACTATTAACGTAAAAAGTGACTTGGCCCGATACACTGCCGCGTTTGAAAAATTGTTAGGTTGAAATTTATATTAGAAAGAAGAGAGATAAATATAAACAATTTATAGTAAAAATTTACGTTGAATCATTTCACGTTTTCTATTATACCCTAGTAGAAATCCATCACCGCGTGCACCTCGCCGCGGCATTGCAATGCTGCGTAGACCTCGCCGCGCACTATCCTCGCAACGTTCTGCGGACCCAGCGCAGCGGTGTCCTCAGAACGCTGCGGAATAACGCTGATGCGCCATGAAGAAAATACGGAGTATGATAGATTATCATATTGAGATTAGTGATTTAGTTTTTAGTTATGATTTAGTACTGAGTTTTAGTGATTAGTGAGTATTAGAAAAGTGATTTTATGATGAATTTAAATTCCATCGTGATCACATGTGTGAGAAACTAATTCTCGAGACAAATTACAGATTAAAACCACATTTTACCGGAGCGAAGTGAGGTTCGAATAACTGTTTTACGCCTCTAATGACATAAACGTCCATCAGTTTTGGAATAAATCGAAGAAAAGTAAACGAATCATGAGTGCTGTGATTTCCCACAAAAAAAACTAATTTATACTTTTTTATAACCCAAGTTGTTCATGAGATCGGTACAATTTTCTTAAATACTTGTCATTCATCAATGACTTCAGCTAATAAACTCAAAACAGCAAAACTGCGATAATAATCATGTTTGAACATTTTAAAATCCTAGGAGACAAATCTGAGTAGAACACTTGGATAAAATTAGGATTTTGGATCCATTGTTCACCGGTTATCTTTTTATTTTATCTATGATTTTTCACTGTTCACAAGTAACTAATGTGCAGTCCCCTGGCGGACCGGTCGATTGGGTTTCGATCGGGTTTCGATTGTGGGCTCGTGTCGCTCAGTATGTCGATTGAGTTGCGGTCGATTCTGATGTTGACTTTTTTTCATGGAATCGGCCCCCAGTCAGACTGATGTATCTGTATAAATATGAAACGATTATGTCAACCCCGGGGAAAGAGAATGACACCATGGGAATTGATGCCGTTACAGAGAAAAATATCCCTAACGTTGTAAAAATTTACACGGACGGGAGCAAGAGATGTGGTGGTTTATGTGTGGGATCCGCCTGCTTTTCCCCTGATCTCAACACCTCCCTCGGTTTCAACATCAACCCACAGGCTTCCGTATTTACAGCAGAATGTCTCGCCATCGACGAAGCTACCAAAATCGCAATGAATGAACCATTTGAAAACTACCAAATCATTACAAAATGAATTTTCTCATTCCTCTATTTGGTTTTGCTGAAGGCTGACTTTAACTTTTTGCATTGCATGTTCATATTTGGAACGTTTATAGTTTGCGGGGTGACCAGTTCCTCCGCAATTGGCGCATTTCAGAAGGGATCTTTCTGTATCTTTAGACGAATGACAATCTCCGCGTCCATGAGAACCATTGTACTTAACGCACCGGAGTCCTAGGGAACAATTCCCACTAGTGTGTCCTAGTCAGGGGATGGAAACTCAGCCTTCCCCCTCCAGGCTTATTTGGGTTTGGGAGTTCTCACGGGTACCAACCCATTTTTGGCTCTCTGATGTTCTTGGAAGGTGAAACGCGGCCTTACGTGAAGGATTTTTCGAGAAACCCTCCAATTGCCTATGACCTCTGTTTAAATAGCGAACTTGGAAAAATTGTAGACCCATGGCACCCATGGCACCATAAGTCATTGGAGGGTTTCTCAAAAAATTCTTTACGTAAATTAATCGTGTCAAGGCTCCTTGTTAGAGCAAATACGGATCCGGCAACGCCGCACTCAGAAATATACGGCTGCGCGGTGCCCATCACGCGACCAATTACGTTCGGTGGGGAGGCGCGACCTCTTAAGGGTTAATGATCGTGTTAAACAAGAATAGAATAAAAAAAATATTTATAATGGTTGAGAAAAAAAATTCGCCCAACGTGGGGCTCGAACCCACGACCCCGAGATTAAGAGTCTCGTGCTCTACCGACTGAGCTAGCCGGGCCCGGGCGTAAGAAAAATTAAGCTCTATAAGAACCGACAGGCCCTCTGTACTCAAAATACTGTTGGAAAACGTGATTGTTTTCTAACAACATGAATTCTACACGGGGAGAAAAGTTCGTTAAAAAATATAAGAAAAGTTCGGTAAAAATTCAGGTTCGGAACGTAATCCGCGAGTGGACGGAAATTCCACAAAACTTAGGGAATGAACTAGAATTTTTTCTGATTCACTCCCCAACTTGTACGGTTTGTTCCCTAAAAATTACCTATCATCGATCAAAACAAAGAATTTCACGAAAACTGGGACGTAAATAAGAATTTTTCTGATTCACTCCCCAGTTTGTACGGTTTGTTCCGTAAAAATTCCTTACCATAGAAAACAAACAAACGATTCCTGACTTTTTCCAGAATGTTCCGTAATTTCTCTATTGCATTCCTTGTTTTTCAATTTTCAGCGAAAAAACCATAAACCATCAACTACCTGGGGTATCAAATTATAGGGTACACATATTTCTGTTACAAATTTTTATTTATTATAATTACCACTACATGATTTTACAATTACTTAGTACCAAAATTTGAAGATCTGTTTTCCCTTTGTTGATCTAACTATTTTTCGGGGTCAAACCCGATGTTACGTCTCTTGTAAGAATATACCGAAGGTAACCGGCCGGCGGCGAAGCGCTAGTGGTGGGAGAATAGGACGCACCAATTCGTGAGTAAAATTTACGGAACAAGTGTCGGAAAAATGTCAGCGAAAGCTCTGTAAAAATACGCGAGCGCTCAATAGCTTTTACATTGTCAACCGTACTTCTTCAGGAATTTTTAAGTACGTTTTACGTCTTTCGGAAAGATTACGTAACTTTTGCGTACTTTTTCAGGGACGAACTTGAAATGTTACGATCTGCTCCGTTGTTTTTACTTCAAGTTTCCTAAAAAGGATCTGACATGGTATTTCACTCGCACATTACGTGACTTGTTCCGTCATTTTTCATGGATTTTTCTCTCCGTGGATGAATTGTCAACCCTCAAAATACGTTCTCTGAGTTTCATTCTGTTCTGTTAGCATGTGTTGGTGTATGTGTATTATTTTATTCTCCCTCCGTCTCACTATACACGTGTTTCTGAGGAAGCCCACGCGCCCAGGAACGCGTGTTTTTTTTTCTACTCTTTCTCTATTCGTATTCACCCACGTAACCGCTGGTAGGCATTGCTTCATGGGCAATACTACGGATCAGAGTACCCACCCATTGCGGCTGGGGCCGACTTCGCCATTTCAGCTCATCGTATTTCTAATCACAGGGTAAACCTCCAGAAACCCCTGTGATACGATGGCGGGCGTCTACGATGGAACCCTCCGAATTTACTAATTTTTATCAAGAGGGTATATGTGTGTGCGGAATGGGAGTCACACTTTGTCCACTTCTCGTTCGACTTCTTTCCAAACTCTTCCACTTTGTAGTTCTATGAGTACAATTGGGCCGACTTTCGCCAATTGAGCCATAGGATTTCTAAACACAGGGTAAACCTCCAGGAACTCTTGCGCTACGATGGCGGGCAGCTGTGATGGAATCCGTTTGGCATCACGGTGAATGGAACAAACGTAATCACCGATCAGGCCTGGAGCTTGCCAATTCTTATCTTGATCACCTCACTTTTGTCTCTGAAGTTACAGTCGATGCTTAGAGGTTAGACGTTATCTTCAACTCATAGGTTAATTTGGAAATGTGAATAATCATGCACTGATATTTCCCACACAAAGCTATAGATTGTCTTAATGGAAAAGAATATATTGTATCGTTTATTGGTGCTCAGGAATACAGGAACGGACGGTTGAGGCAAACTAATGGGAGACGAGAGATCCAGCCAGAGTTCTACTTCAAATATTCCCGCGGTCTTACAGAGAGACAAAAAAATTCCAGCAAATTTCTCCTATTTATTTCAGAAAAGTTTACATAAATTACATTTCGCAATGGGAAACTTTTCAACTTTCAGTAGTCTCACCCTCAAGTGGAGATTTCACCTCCGTCCTGGAGTAGTACGCATCATTAACTTAGGAAGTTAACGACCGGGGCGGGCTGATAAAATCAAATTTTATTAATGCCATGCATATATGATTATTGAGTTAGAAGAACGAGATCTCTTTCATATTAACCTATTGTACCTTTGATTCTCAATTTTTATATTCAACAAGTTTTGAATAGACGCCAGTCTTAACAAATTCAAATTTGCCGCGCGAAAGGTGACTAACTTCAGTTCGATGGAATTGACCAATGAGGGATCGGCCTGAACTCAGCACGAAGTTCCATTTCCAATTCTTCGTTCAACCCACTTCTGTAACGCTATTTAACATTGAAGTTGACTAATATAATAGCTCCGCCCACTGGGGCCACTTCCTGTGTCTATTATGAGTTACACGCACAGTCGTGCATCCAGAGACTGTTCCAACTTGCGAAGCAGTTCCATGAACATTTCTGGTTTATGGGCTCACTTCAGGTACTGTTCTCAGTAGTGGAACAGCGTCGGGAACTGTTCCGGGTACTGACGCGTAGATCAAAAACGGTCCGAAGTCGTATAACAGATTCCAGAACAGATCCAGCAAGTTCCGATAAGGTTGAGAACAGTTTCCAAACCTGTTTCACCAGCAGGAACTGCGCATAGAACTGCATCAGTACTGGGTGGACGGGTCTGATTAGTCAGCTCCAATGTTGGATAACTTCACAGGAGTGCGTCGTACAAAGATGTAGGAACAGACCTTTTGACTCCCAATTTCATTCTCTTTCCACCCTCCAAACAGAAGTACCCAGTTTTTGGATACTCTGTATAGAACATTACCCGGAACCGCTTGTCCATTCTTACCTCCGCACTGCGATGGATGTATATAGGGATTGCCAGGGCACCTGCGCGGGGACCAATTATTCCACTCGGCCGGCGCTTGAAAGTCAGCCAATCCTATAGATAGATAGATAGATAGATAGACGTTTATTGTTCAGAAATTTAAACAAAGCAAACCTATAGTGAATAGGTAAAAACATGAGAGACAAGCTAGCGTTTTTTTCCATTCCAGTCCAGCGAAGTTTGTCCAAAAACAAAAAGTGGAGACACACGCAATATGAAGAACCATATATTTGTAATGTATGTTTTGGAAATGTATATATTCATTTACAAGGACTTTGTGCACCACGAGGGAGCGCAAGTAACCCTCCGTATATATTGACGAGCATTTCGATATTACTCCTCTTTCTTCTAAGAACTAGTGTAGAAGACGTTTCAGAGTATACCACGGAAGTACGAATTAAACAAGTCTCTCCAGAATTCGTGTGCTTCATTTCAATACCCCCACCCTCCACGGTCATACTCTTCAATATTAGACCATATGAAGTGAGCCATAGGCAAGAGTTTCGAAGCAATGAAATGTTACTAGTACGGTAAAAAATTATTTAAAAAAAAGCATTGTTAATAAACCAAAATGACTCATCTACGAAGTGATAAAAAGTGGGAAATGATTGGTGATCATTATACCAAAAATACGTATCAAGAATGAACGAAACTAAAAAAATAGGATTTTGCGACAAGCTTCTGTAAGATGCTCTGACTATATTGCGGTATATTGAGTCAAGCACATATAATTCATAGAAGTTAGTAGTAGTTTACCTATTTTATCGTACATAACGTCGGCCGGCTGAGGTTGGCAGGGCCGATTTTTTTCCATACAATCTGAAAATGTAGTGTAATTGTGTAATGAGTGTAATGAGTGTAATTAGGGATCGATTACATCGACAATGGGGGATGTGATGCAGTAACAAATAATCATGGGACTTCTTCTGATCTATGAAGTACAGTGGGCCCTCGTTAGTTGCAACCTTCGCTAGTTCTAACATTTGCCTCTTTTCCAGCGCCGAGATGCTGCCCCCACTCCTTTACGTCCAATTCGAAAAAATACATGGGGCTTACCGTCGGTCGTGTTCTATTCACATTCGGTCAGCTGAATTATATGAAGATTGTAGGTGAAATATTATTTGTCTCTTTGAGGTATTACACGGGTGAAATCAATTTCCTTACGAAAATTTTGAAAAAAGTCTATGATATACCAAAAAAATTGCTGAAGTCACAAACAAAAGATGGAAGATTCCTCGTGATGAGTTTTCGAGATATGACAATTCGATTGTTACGTTTGAGCGGGTGCTAAATCACTCCGAAATCAGTTTTTTTTAACTTTGTCGAAAACGGTTCTTACGAAAATTCCCAAAAAATTCTCAAAAATGAGGAAAAAAGGGAAGGAAAGGTTGAAAAAAAAATTAGAATGTTGTCGCGTTTAGTTCTTCAGAAAACACTGGTTCATTCAACTCGCGCGGAGAGGAGAACGCAACGAGATGGGGGAGCTGCATGAGCGCCTCGACCGTGGCGACAGTGTATGTATATCTCTGTAGCGGTTTATAGATCTCCCAATATACGCTAGCTGTTAACCCCCAGTGGCATCACAGTACAGTAGAGCTCCCTTTATTTTCCGAGCTCGGGAGGTGACCTTGAAGCAATTTCGTGGAGAAAAAAATTAAGGAAGCCCCCCACTCTGCCCACTGGTTGGTTGGCGCGGTGGGGGTTGTCGGGAGTGGAAGGGGAAATAAGAGCAGAAGTAAATGGACTATGTATCAAGTAAATAGGTTATGTTTCATGAATGCTCGGTCCCTCTATTGAGACGCTGCGCAGTCTGGAGCGCATGACGTCGAAAACAAGGATAGACAAAGTACGGGGAGTGGGAGAAGGTTTTTGAGGGGGGGCAAGTAGTGAGGGGAGTACAGGGAAAATAAAGGAAGCGGAAAATTAAGGGAGCTCTACTGTACACTGTTACCACGGTTCTAAGGGACCGTTGTCCTATCTCGTACTTCGGTCTTGCCGTGTAATACCTTAAACTTTCTGGAACTGACGCCAAGCGTCTCAAAAAAGTGGGGCTAACTTTTTAATTCCAAGTTTTGCCACTCCTACTGTCGTAAATGTGTTGCAACTAACGAAGGTTCATCGTATAGCTTGAAAATGAACTAGACCACGTGGGTCGATTGTCAATACTTACGCCAGCAAAGACCATCATTACCGCAAGCCCAAAATGGCACAACTGAAAATGAACAAAAATCGATTAACCGATATTTCAGAACCAGAGATTTGGCTTCTCTACAAGTGATACCAGAATTATCTTCTGATCGAAGCCGAAGTACGATGACTTTGGTATCTGGCATGGGAGTGGGCAACGTTCGGGTTAAAGCCGAAGGGAATTCTTTGGAACGACTCAGTATACGTTGAGGAGAGACGCCAGTACAATATAAAAATCATCATTGCCTTCATGTTCAGTAAATGAACATTGGAAATGAAATAAACTTGAAAGTACCTTTGATTCCTCAGTTAAAAAGTGTAATTAAGTGTAACAATTTCCTTTGAATGGCTGAGTCAATAATGCGAGCTTTGAATGATTTTTCTGTTTTTGGAGCGATCGTTTGAGAAGTGGCATGTGCCGGCAGCGTGTGGTGGGGGTAACAAGTAGTCAGGCGTTCTCTGAATTGGCTATCCTCACTGCTCTGTGCGCGCGATGTCACCTCTTTCGTCTAGTCATTAGAAATAAATCCTTCTTTCTGATATTTTGAGCTAATGTTTGCGCTGGGCAACAACATCAAATTGTAAGGATTACTCCCACAGTCGGAACTTCGTACAGACTTCAACCAAGAGTATTTATCTCACTCGACCCAATCTAACCGCGGCCTGTTACAGTCCTAGGATTCACTTATCGCCCATGGGCTGCAAAAGAACTCGGTTGGCTGGGCCTTGTGACATAAAATAATGTTCGTTACATAGGCAAAAAAGCATATCTTGTCTAATGTGAATTAAAACCCGAGGCCCAACCTCGTCTAATGAAGGTCCCGTCTAGGGTGACATGATGGAAGTCCATCGGCTGTATTCTACCGAAGCAACTTCATGAGGGTGAATGTTGTCGGCGAGTATTTTAAATTCCAATCTTCAGAGGATTCAGTCCAATTTCTTAGAGTTCGATATTTTTTTTTTCGTATTTGTCTCCATCCTCCAAAACTTACCGCCACACACGCCGTTCTCGGGCCAGCAGGCATAGTCTGAAAGCAAGTATTAAAAGTTGAGACACAATTTCCGGGTGTAGGTATTCTGGTTTACTCGGCAATTTTTGTTTTTTTTTGGGGGGAGAGACGGCCTTACAAGGCTACTACATACAGGTTAGGTAACATGGTTCCTTAGTTTATTCCCCACTAGTGCCCTTGACCTCTGAAATAATCAAGGCGATAGTACTTACTGCTCAACTCTGGAGCCGTAGTTGTGGACTTTTCCGCAGAAACTACAAGAATAAAAAAATTTAATTAATCAATATTGAAAAGTGGAGATTTGAGGTTAAGGCGGGAGCACAGTAGGCTCGCGTTAAGTCACGCCCGTCGGGACCTATGTCTCACAGTCCTGCGAAAGCTACAGTTATTTTTATCCTCACTACGTGCGCACTTTTTGAGAACTTTAAAGAGACTGGGCCATCGCGATTGGCAAATAAATTCATTTCCTCTCCTTTTTCTGAATTACGAGTCCGGTGGCGCGTGCTGCGCATGCGCATTTCGCCTTTTCCGCCGCGTTGACTGGTGTCGCGTCAGTTCCAGTCTTACTCTTTTCGATTTTTTCGATATATATCGATATTTCCTGCGGTCCTCCTTTCTACTATAGCGACGTTACCTTATTTAAGGGCGGAAACTAGTTGGCGGTGCGTGCCGAGAACGCTCGAGAGTGAGCGAAAAACGCTCGAAACCCGAAGGTTCTCCGAATGGCCACACTTAACGGAAGTCCACTGTAGTAAAAGTTGAGGCACACTTTCCTGATTCAGGTATTCCTTTTTACTCCACAATCTGTTTTTGTTTTTTTTTTTTTTTTCAGAGACGGGCTCTTAACACTACAGACCGGTTAAGTAACCTGGTTCCTTAATTTATTCCCCACTAAAACTTTGACCTTCGGAAAATTTAAAGTGATAGTACTTACCGGTCGTAGTTGTGTACCTTGGACCCCTTCCAGTATCTACAAAAATAGCAAAATGTAATTCATCAATATTGAAAAGTGGAGATTTGAGGATAAAAATTGGGTAAAAAAAAATTTCTTTGACCCTCATTCTAATATGGAAAATATATATATATATATATATATATATATGGACGCGCCCGATTTCATCGAAAATCGGTTTTCGACTTAAAAATTCAACGATTCCATTTGCTCTAGAGAAACTTAGGACAAAAATTTCAGTGGCACGCGCGCATACCTCCACACACAAATCGACTCGAAATTCGCTCCAGGTAGTGAAAAAACTTAGTTGGGTATCATTATAAGAACTTGTTGATCATAGGGACGTTAAAAAACCATCGATAGGCCGATGAAAAACAGTAAAGAATACTTACATCGATGACGAGTTACAAAGTTGGACAGCCTTCTCCCTGAAGTGTCCATGAGAGCTCCGCCTGTGACCGGGTCGCTTATGTGTAACGATGAAAGAAGAAGGAACACGAGCATCATCTTACTATGAAGGGCGTTTCAAAATGATGGTACATAAGAAATATGATTAGACTATCGAATCAGCATAGTTATATAGTGCCGCATGAATACCATAACTAACATTAATCAAAGCTGATGCCGTTCCATGTGATTGATTTTTTAACTACCGTGTGTAAAGTGGTTTACCGAGATTTAAATTTAACACAGACGCAATCTGGTGCAAAGTTTGTTGGTGAAGGTTAACGGTGGTACACGGTGGGCTGTCTTACATTGTAATAAGCTTGGTTGACCAACATAGACACAAGACGGGCATAAGGTTGATCGGCTAACGTTAGCACATGATTGGTTAACTGACGTTGGCATGAGCTTGGTTGGGCAACGTTGTTGTAAGGTTGGCACAAGGTTGGTTAACCAATGTTGCTACAACATTGGCATAGGGTTGGTTGTACAATGTTGGCTCACGGTCTTTTGACCAACTTTGGTGGACGATTGGTTGACCAACGTTGGCAGACGAGTGACTGACCAATGTTGGCTCACGATTGGTTGACCAACGTTGATACACAGTTCATAAACGTCGCAAGCACAATTAACCGACACTAGTACATGCGGGACTTGCCAACATTGGTGCACCATTGGCTAGCTAACGTTGATCAACAAAACTTGATAGTTCCGTTTAAAGAGATCTTCAGGTCCGTAATGTGTGATTCCATCGGTAAGAAAACTGAGAAGGTAGGTCTTAGTTGATCTTGGTGATCCTGATGGAACGACAAAGTGGGATGTTTCTTCTTCAATCGTCTAAGTGAATTTCTAATTGTCATAATAGAACCCAAGGGGCCTCATTCAACGCGAAAAGAGTTCTAGTTTGTTAAACATGCAAATCCACGTTATTGTAATCGGTTAACTTCTCAAGAAAATGTCTAGAATCGAATTTGCGGAGATATTAAAAATTTAAATTATACAATTTGGTTGATCAATTACTGAGCAAATTAGTCTCGATTTTTGGAATATGAATTTTTTGTAATTTTTTGTATGTTCCAATTTTTCGGAAGCGTAAGTTTTTCAAATTTAATTCACTAAATTAAAAGTCACATAATTAGTCTTACGAAAGAAAATCAACAGAAGCCATTCTGCGTTTAAGTGGTAGTCGTAATTTTATTGAGACTTTCGCTGTTTGCCTCCAGTTTTTTTTACACTTTTTTGTTTTTGATATTTTCGAACTTTTTGGTTCATCCGATCACCTTGTTTCTTCTTCACCAATTTTTTTCCGGTATCTTGCGGCTTCTCTCCAGCTTTTGAATCTGGCTTTGCGGTTTGTCTACTGTAACACAAACAAGTAATTTCCATATTTTTTTTTAAATAATCCAAGTTTTTCAAATTTAGATTCTTTCAAAAATTTCCGCAAGTATCAAAGTTTTCAACATTTCTGAAAATTTCCAAGTCGTACACAGATTTCCAAAATTGCCAAATTCTCAAGGTTACAGAAGGTTTGAAACTTATTAAAATGTTAGGAATTTTCGAAATTTTCAAAATTAGCAGAATATATAAAACTGTCAAAATTTTCAACCTTTTGAAAATTGTAAAACTTCAAAATTTATGATTTGGAAATTCAGAAAGAGCGAAAAATTCCCAGTAAGCATTTAATAGATTATCACCTGTTTTGTCCCCTCCTCTTAAACTTGGGTAGAGTAGATATAGATTCGCGGGAGGGTGCCTCCCTCTCCATTTTTTTCCTGTCCCTTTTGCTGTGTTTTTTCATTGCCAACATGTAATCGGGCACCTGACAACCCGAGTCCCTCATGATGGCAGCGACCATCCGCAAATTGGCAGTATCACCATCCGTAAAAAATGTAATTGCTTTTCCTCTATGTCCAGCTCGACCTGTCCTCCCAATTCTGTGAATGTATGAAATGGCCGAAGGGGGAAAATCATAATTCACCACGAGATTCACCCCTTTAAAGTCAATACCACGACTCATCAATTCCGTGCAAATAAGAACCCAAATCTTGCCCTCTCGGAAGCACCTGACGACATTATCTCTCTGAAAAAAAAAATAATAAATAAATAATAAATAAATAAATAAATAAATAAATAAATAAATGAATAAATGAATGAATTGACTTGTGATTTTTGGACCCTCACCAGAGATCTCCAGGATTGGACAAGAGTCGAAATCATCGAAATTTGGAAAATTTTGAAACTTCAATCAAATTTAAAACTCTGTAAAATTCGAAAAATTTCAATATTTGTGAAATCTTCAGACTTTCCCAATTTTTGGAACTTCCCAAATATGCAAAATTTTCAAATAATTAATCTATTTGAATGCATCAATCAAAGAACAATGTTCAATAAAAAAAATCAAAACGAAATTATCGATAATAGTGAAATATATGACTAAGATGCCACTTTTAATAATAAATTAATGTAATGATGAAAGTAATAGTAATTACAATCAATAAATCATATACGAATATTACCTGTGTCTGTGTTCTATCAGCATGAATAACGTCCACATTAACCCCATCATAAATGAGCTCATTGAAGAGCTCCTGGGCCCTCTCTTTGCTCTGTACAAATACCAAAACAGGTGGTGCAATTCCTTGGGCCACAAGGTTCCTAAATTCGATTAATTTTCCTCTTTCACTACCCACAAAAGTCAACTCCTGTTCCACCAAATCCGTCGCAGCATTTCTGTGTCCCACAGTCACATTAATGAGCCCCTTGAAAATGTCATACGAATGAGAAAACAAAAAGTAAGACGGAAATAATTTTTTTACCTAAATTGTAATTAATAATAGACAGCAAGAACATTTTTTTTTATTACAAGAATTGCTGTTCACTTCTTTAGATCAATTTTGAAAATTAATTTCTATGTTTAGACATACTTTTGACAAAATTGATATGTCCTTTTTTTATTTGCATCATCAAGAACAGGGTATGAACCCCTTAAGGAGGTTGTGCAAGTAAAAAAAATGGAGAAAACAAATAACTTTTTTGGTTCATCTCTAATATGGAACACAGAATGAGTAAGAAAAAAATATTGAAAGATTGAGGAGAAAATGGGATTTTTCGAATCTTCAAATATTTTAAATTATCAAATTTTCGAAGAAATAAAAAAAGAGCCGAAGTTTTTGTGATTTGCAACGAAATGTTTCAGTTTTTCAAAAATGACAAAAATTCAAAATTCTGGAGGTTACAAAAATTTCTAAAAGCCTTTAAAAAATTGTAGTGTTATGCTCCCATAAGTACCTTAAGGTTTTTCCTGCACCATTTGGTGACGGAATGTGTGTTGGTTGCGCTGAACATGGCCCTCTTAAGATCTTCCCTAGTGCATGCCTTAGAAATTTGCTCCAGTTGGTCGCGAAATCCCCGGGTGCCATCCTCAAAAAGTTTATCAGCTTCATCGACGACAAGAAACTCAACATTTGCCAAACTAATAGCTGGCGGTTCCTGACTCAGTAAGAAAATCAGTCGTTTTGGAGTTGTAATTAGAATGTCGAATTTTTGGGAGCTTTTTGGTCCGTACTTGTCCATGGCCTGCTTTATTTTGCTGATTATGTGAATGCGAAAATTTCGACCTTCTGAAAGTCGAACGCATTCGCGATAAGTTTGCTTCGCGAGCTCTCGAGTTGGACTCAGAATCACAGCTCGGAATCCCTTTTTTTGAGGCCCGGATAAATGGTTGATTATTGGGAGGAGGAAAGCTGCCGTTTTTCCAGAACCAGTTGGGGCACACGCAAGCACTGGACGACCCTGAAAAGTTTTTGTTCACATGTTTAAACTGTCAATTAATCATGTTGCGATACCATTGTTGCAAGCATACTCCTCAATTGTAAAGACCAACAGATGGAAATCTGTTTTTCTTGGTTGAAAATGGATTGCTTTAGTATACTCGAAGTATAATTAGAACGTGTTAATCAACTTTCTGTCCTAAAATTAAATTTCTAAACATTCAACTTTGAATTCTTTCAAAATTTATTAAACAATTGAGTGAGTTAACATACTGGGGGACCAACTGGAAAACATTAATTAATTTTCACATATGGGCAGCCCAATTAGGGAGTTTTGCAATGACAAAACATGTTAACATGTTAACTTTGGGAAAATGGAAATTTTTTCTATGATTTTTCTTTCGAAATTGTCAAAATTGTCAACATTGATTTCCTTTTGGAAATTTTCGAAATATTCGTACTGTTTCAAAATTTCGGGAATTTCGAAAATGCCAAATTTTCGAAATATTCGTATTGTTCGAAAACTTCGAATAAAAAATATTCACCTCCAGAAGAATTGGCATAGCCTGCATTTGAATTGGCGTAGGTTCGGTGTAGCCACATGCCTTTAAATTTCCTATTAAATCCTGGGCCACACCAAGTCCAGAAAGCTCTTGAAAAGACTGAATTGGTGGTGGTACTCTTCTCCCAACCACAGAAATTTTTTTCGAATTTCTGAATTCATTGATCTTCTCCTGCTGTTGCTGTGACTCTTTCTCCTCGTTTAGTAATTTCTTTTTTTTGGGGGTTTTAGTTCCATCCAGGGTCACAGATGAGCCATTAATGAGGGTGAAGGAACTCTTAGAAATAGATGAATCACCAATTTCGGCCTCACCATTGACATTTTCCTCATTCTGCCTTTTCCGCTTTCCTGGGCAAAGCTCATCGACTGGCTCCACTTTAATTGACGGAACATCCAAATTTTTGGATAACTTATTTCCTGGCTGAAATGACAAAATCAGGTTAAATTATAATAGATGAAAAGTTGCAAAATGTCTCAAACAATCAAAATTTTGACAATTTTCTATTTCCGTAATTTACAACTTATTCATTTTTTCAATATTTTCTAAATGTTCAATCTTGTGGCAGTTGTTGACGTCTCGAAAAAACGTGAAACTTTTGAAAATTGTACTTCCAAATTTTTACTATTTATTCTTCAATTCGAGAAACAATTAGAACTTTTTACATTTGTTTGCTTACAAAAAAATTGGAGTCCAATGTTCTCTTCAAAACATAAACAAATCACATATACTTTTGGTTATACTTGAAGTAACCTACCTGGAAACACTCGGTATCTTTTTTGAACCTCTTCTTATCAAATTTCGAGCCCGACGCCAGTTTTTTGAATAAATCGAAAGCGTCCATATTTTCGATTAGTTGTAAAACTCAATAACTCGTCAAAAATCTCGAAAAATTTGGAAGCGATGACACAAAATTGGCGGCATGGAGAACACGTGGAGGGGCAGACTGGAAGAAATGAGGGACGGGTAAGATGAAGGCTATTCGTTATTCTACTTACCACATGAGCTGCCATATGAATCTACATATATATGTCATTTTTATCGAACTCTTCAAAACTTTTGTAAACTCAAAATGTGGAGGAGATTTTTCATATAAATATTTTTTTACATAACATTAAATGTTGCAATGAAGCTTTGTATGAACATTCATTAATATTCTTAGTTTTGAAGATATCTGCCACAAACGCGCCAATGCCGCGAAATAGCCCATAGATGGCGCCACCGTGAACCCTACTGGCACGCGTACCACGTGATCATTCTAATTGAGTCGGGAAATATAATTCGCGTGAATCCAACTCTGCGCTATAAATTCGTTTTATTCTCATCTAAATAATCTCGTAGAGTTATCGGCGGCATTGGAAAAGTTTCGCTTAAATATTTCAAGTGCCGAACATATTTTGCATAACATGAATACTTCGGGAAGAGTCGGAGAGCATAGACGCGCTAAAATTTGAAATGCGTTACGAGCGCCGCATAACCTCGAAATCCCTCTATGGTCACAGCTTCTAACTAAAACCCCAAAACAACTTCTACCATCTTCATAACCCACGAATTACGTTAACGACCCCAATTGTTTATCAAAATTGGCGGGATTGTGTCCGCGATAACCCAAGAACAAAAGTTTGGGAGCAATTATGGCGAGTGCAGGAAGTGAGTAGCAAAAATTTGTCAAGTATAAAAATTAACGGAATGCGAATAATTGAGAAAACACTATTGGTGTAGAATGTGGCCTGGAATTTCAATGCAATAACCTGATTTTGTTTCAGAACTCGCGCATATGCAGCCCGTGAGAATTTCGGAACTCATGGGGTTCCCAAAAAGTGCAGGAAAAGAGCCGGGTAATTGTTTAAATAATTGAATTAATTATGCCTTTGGTCGAACATTTCTTGGATTTCTTTTTCCCAGAAAGTTTTGGCTATATTGGACATATCATAATTGCGTGCATCGACTTCCTTGCTGTTAATAAAAATTTTTTTTCAATGTTTTTTTATACACCAAAGAAGATTGATTTTAGTTGGTCACGTGGTATCAACTTTCACATTTTATCTCTTTATTTTGCATTTTTTCATTTCTGGTTGGAAATTTCAAAGGTCCCATGTCATTTTGCAAGTTTAATTCCAACATGTAACATTCTGGAATTTTTTTATTATCAATTAGTACTATTTCTAATTTGTAAATGTCAGTTTTTTTTAGCTCAAGTCATTGAAATGTCTTAAATTGACACTTTCAGTTTCTAAAAAAAATTGTGGACAGTTGTAGTTTTGTTCAGAAAAAATTGACGTTTAGGCAAATCTCGAATTAATTTTTTTTTTTGTAGTTTCAGAGCGTAAAAGATTGGAGCCTGTGAAAATTAAACAGCTATTGGAGTCCTCTGCCTCAAAATCCTGCTCTCGTACTAATGGTAATATTTTTTTTTTTTTTTGTGAATAAAGTATAATGAACTTAGAGGGGCACGAGTCGATTGATCTCAGTCGAATCTCGGTTTTTAGAGTTTTGAAAATTTTGCAAAATTTGTCAAGTTTTTTCTCTATTTGACAATTATGGAATCTACGAGAATTTTTGGGATTTTTGAATTTTGAATTGGTTCGAGCTGTTTGCATTGCTTCATGAACTGTGAAAACTTGTGGATGCCTCCGCAGGTTTATTAAAACACCAAGTTCGAATTGAGCATCAGCTTGGAAAGCAGCCTATTTGCTTTTCTACTTCCGCAGTCTTCGAAATTTGTGAAAGTTCAGAAAATTATCAAACTTATAATTGTCAGTTTTGAACCTCTTGAACACTTAAAATTTTGTGGAGATCTTGAATCTTTGAAATTCTTTGAAATTCTTGCTAAACTTGAGTGTGACGTGGAAAGATTTAGCTCCTCAAAACGTTACATGAGAAATTTTCAAATTTTGGGAAAGGCAATTCTTTGAAGTTTTTTGGATTTTTTTCTAACTTCTTCAAATTTTTCAAATTTTCCAAAATTTTCAAATTCTTAAAATTTTTAAAATCTTTCAACTTTACCAAATTTTCCATTTTTTTTGCGTTTCTAAAATTTTTTGAATTAAGCCAATCTTCATCTTTTCTACAAACTTTCAGATCGAACTACACGCCCGACGTTCCTGATCCCAGGTCGGGGTGTTCGTCGCAAGCTCTACGATCGTTCCCCCTCCCCCCGAGCAACCCGACTGTCGATATGTCCTAAGTCTTCATCCCGAACTCAAAACATACCCCAAAAATCACAAAACGCCCCCAACCCTGCACCCCGCACTTCCCAATTGCCCCAAAAACTTCGCCAATCACTTTTCCCCTCAAAACCCCTCACGAGAACCGCAAGAAAAAGTTTTCTTCTACCACCAAACTCAATCGTAAAAAATCACATGGTAAAATCCGTACACGAAAATTCCATGCTTTCTACGTGCCACTTCTCCGAGGAAGAAACCCAGGAATCTGAGGAGCCTGTAAAAAATAATGGGTAAAATTTTTCGTATTTGAACTTATAAGTCTGGAAAGGAAAATAAAGTATTTTACATAAAAGACACTTTTAGAAACTCCAAAAATTTCCAATTTGTGATTTTTTTTCATGAAATTCAAAATTAAAAAATAGTTATTTCTGTTTATTGTGGAATTTTATGATTTTGCAAAATGATTTTTCTGATAATTTTCGAAGATGCCAAACAATTTTCAAATATTGGAAATGTTGGAAATGGCTTAAAAAGTTGACTTTGAGTTGAACCTTTTTCACAATTTAAATTTTTTAATTCGTTCCAAAACTATCAAAATTTCACCTTTGACAATTTTGAAAATTTCGAGACTGGAAAATTGTTGCAAACTGCAAAACGTGACACCTAGAAAAGTTGAAAAATTCCAACAATATCTGAATGAATAAACAATGACGAATTGCGACATTTTCAATATTTAACTATTTTCCAGATTTCAAAATTTTGAAAATAAAAAAAAAACTTCTGAAAACATTTGATTATTTGCATAATATGTCTCATAGGAATCCAAAAGAACCCGAGCCGGAAACTGATCAGGAAGTTGACCAGATGCGGCCTACAGTTATAATGTCCACCCAATCATCGAAAAAAAGTTATAAACGGGTGAAGGAATCAACAGCAGCTGTAGATGCAGCAAAATCGAAGGTGAGATGTGTTGGGATTTTTTGGAAATTTCAATTTTTCTTTTCTTTTTTTTATAATTTATAAAACTCCTAAACATCTTGAAATGGTAAGCTTTCAGATTTTTATAGAAGTTTCAGATGATTCCCTTATAATTTTGTTCTGAATTTCGGAAGATTAAAGTCTCGAAATGCCAAAAAATATTATTGCATACTATAATATTATTTACGTTTTCATACTTTTGAAAATTACAACAAATATTTTGGAGTCATAAAAAATTGCAACCTCCTTCGACCTTTGAAAATCCTGAAAATTTCCTAAATAATTTTTTTTAAATAAAATTCGACGAAAACATTTAAGATACACAGAAACTGTGACAGCTTTTGACATTCACGTTTTTCTTATCCAGGATTCTGATTCAATGGTGGAAACTGAGCTGGAGAAATCTCTGGAGAATAAGGAGAATATTCCGCCATCCCCCGAGCTTCCCAAAAATCCCCTGGGGGAGAGCAAAACTGTACCCTTGGACCCCATGACATCCGAAGTTCTCCAGGAGGCCTTAAAACGGATAGGAAAAATTGAAACTGACGTGGGAGAAGCTAAAAAGATAAACACACGTATTTTGGAGGTACTAGAGGGCATCTACGATCTTTTGAAACATAAAAAAGAGGGTTCTGAGGAAACGAGGAGAATTTCTGGAGCTTTGAGCCAGATCGAGGGGATCGATAAGGAAAACTTGGGTGGTTCCAGAAGGTCCAAGGACACCCCTGCAACTCAGGGACGAAGGAGGTCCGCGAGGCTCGCTAAGCAACAGGTATTATTCGAAAATTTAGGTTTCGTTTTCGAATCTTTATAGTTATTTGACTTTCTTTCGGCTTTGAAACTGTTCGAAGTTGTGGAATATATGCAATTTTTTGAGATTTTTAATTTCAAAATATTCCAATTCTTTCTAAATATTCGACTTTACATTTTCCAAATTTAGAAAACTTTCAAACTTTTCAAGACAAAATTTGAAGAATTGCACAAGTGTTTTCATGATTTTAATAATTTCAATTTCAATTGTGCCCTTTTTTATTGTTCCGAATTTTTCAAATTATTGAGATTTTCAAAGTTTGCAAAATTATGCGTATCCCGATTTTTTTTTAATGTCTAATGTTTTTCAAATGCTAAAATTGTTACAATTTTCGAATTTTGTAAAAAATATTTAGCTTACAATTTTCAAAACTAATACCTAACATTTTAAAAACGGGCAAGACTTCCCAACTTCTTCATTTTCAAATTCCAAAATTTATAAATGAAAAAAAAAAAATGAAATTTTAAAACTCGAAAAGTTTTGTAATTTTTCAAATTTCGTAAATTTCTAAACCATTTTATTAATTTAAACGGTGAAAATGGTAAAACTTTCAAAATTAACCATACCATATTTTGACAGAGTACACCGCCGAAGGTCGATATACTGGATGACAGCTTCGCTGTATTGGAGCAACAGTTGAATGCGAAAACGCCAAAAACGAAAGGAACAACTCCAGCAAAAAAGACTCCAGTGCACGATCAGTTTTTGAGACGCAGATGTAAGAGTGAGCGAGCCTTAAGGGAGTACTTGGCAATTAAGGCCAGCATGAGCTATTTGCAGACCCCAGAGGCGGGAAAATTGAAAAACGCACAAACACCTTCAGGGAAGGGTAATCTGAGACGTTCAATATCGAGAAAAGTCTTCGACGAACTGCAGGATCTGTACAGTGACGATATCGAAGAGAATTCTTCATAAGCCTAAGATTAAAAGTTAAGGTTTTCGGAATAATTTAAAAATTTACGAGAGTTTAAATTCGAATTTTATATTTTTTTAAGGTTTGATGAGTCTCTATTTTACTAATCGTAATGATAACTCTATGATTAATAAATTGAGAAAAAAATTGAATCATTTACTTTTCTTCATCGACTTTTTAAAATCGTTGAAATTTTTTTAGATTTTCGGAAAAATTCCTGCGCAACGTTTTCGCAGAGTAGCTTTTTTTTTTAATTTTTGCAAATCTAAAAGACAAAAAAATTATAATTTTTTCAAAGTTTTCTAATTTCTAGAAGACTTTAAAATGTGAAAAATTTTAACTGCTGATTAAAAGCTGATTATCTTCATAGAATATTTTTTAATTAAACTTCCTCACGTAATATGTACAATTTATTGAGTATCTCTCATAATCGATTTACATTTTATGTTCATAATATCTAACTCCATGGGACTATGCCACAAAAATGAACTACTCATGACCCGTTAGGAATTTTCCCATAAAGTCAGTAGGTTTTTTGTTCACCGTATCCTTGAACATGTTCATGAATGTTCCATTATTTTTCCATATCTGCGCAGTTTCTTGAAGATCCATTTGACCCTGAAAATTATGAAGTTCGTTAGGGATCTCATTTTTTTCCTTTTTTTTAGGGATGAAATTGTGAAACGAAATACGACATAAATGAACCACCTTTCAATTATGCTCATTTTTCGGTTTTATGGAATTTTATGGACCAAGGAAATTTAATAAATTTTTAGCAATTTTCTAAAATTTTCTAGAGCAGTCTTCGAAATTCTAAAAATGATGATTGCAATATTTGAAGGGGTTGAAATTTTTACAATTTGGTTTTATTTGTTTTGTGTTAGAACTTTGGATCAGTCTACAATTTTCGAAATATGTTGATATTTCAGAAATTTCCGAAACTGCAGAATTCAACAAATTTCCATTTTGATTTGTTTTCACTGATCTTTAGGAAATTTTAAAAATTTACAACATTCTTCAATCGTGAAAGTTTCAAAGATTTTTCAAATCGATACTCGTAAAAAATTGAAAGTCAATAAAGCTAAAAATTTGGAAAATTATGAGGAAATTTGAAAAGTTAAATCATTGGAATTTCAACTTTTGTCCAAGTCAAAATCTTCCAAAACGCAAAAATGTTTAAAACATTAAAAAATGACATGTTCAAGAAAAAATGAAAAATCTCTGAAACATTGAAATTTTCAAAATTGCCATCTGACAAATTTGACAATTGGAAAAGCAAAAAAAAAATACACTAAAAAAATCCTGAATTAATTAATCAGGCAATTTGTACCTTAACAACAAGTAGATCGATGACACGAATATCCTTCACATCCTTGTGTTTATAAAACAATTCACGAAGTCTTTCTCTCATAGCCTTCGGCGTTACCTGGACATCCAAATCCTTGTCTGTAATGAGTATTTTATTTTAAAACCACCGTAATAATTCATAGGTTCACGTGATAATACGAAATGAGAATTGCTAGCTTTGCTACTTCCAATTTTGGGTAGCTTCGAATTTTTTCAGCATTGAAAAACATTTGAGATTTCGATCATTTTCAATTTTTTCGATATTTCAAATGTTTGAAACATGAATATTTTTTCTCAAAATGATTTAAAAAAATTTTTTTTTTTTTTGCTTGTTTGAAATTCCCAAAATGAGAAGAAAACAAATTGGCGTATTTTTCAAAATTATGTTAAAATTTTTTTTTCTCGATTTCTGATGTTATTATCTTTTATCAAAATCCCAAAAATGTCTAGTTTCAGAATTTTCGAAATCTCGAAAATCTTAGAAATTTCAAACAATTTCGGAGCAAAGAAATAAAAAATTGCAACACAATTTTGTTCTAAAATATGTTTAAATGATTTATGTAATGGGGAATATAACAAATGGAACTGAAAATTTGAGGTTATGTTGCTTTCAGAAATCGTTATTAATTAAGCGATTTGGAGATTAAAAAATTACTCACGTGTTTGTGGAATTTGCCGATACCATGCTCTATATAAATTGATGACTCGTCTGTGCGCTTCTTTTCTGTCCGACGACAAAAGTGGTCGAACATGACGAACAGCAGCTTTTACAGGCGTCGCCATTTTTGTTACTGTTTGCGCAGAAAGCGCAGAAATCAGAATATGCGTTGAGTGTGGGCAGTTTTTGAATTCATTCGTGTATTTTTAAATCTCACATATGAAACCAGAATGAATAAAAAGAATCTCACCAAAAAAAAACCACCAAAATTAATATGAAAGCGAATATCGGAGAAGTCATATCTAAAATGTCAAAAACGCGGGAACGTTGAAAGAGAAAAACTGAAGGATGATGATTTTGAAAATTCCAGGCCATATGAAAAATGAGACAATTTCAAAGATCATGAAAAATATCACACCATTTAAATATTCAATAACTATTTGACATTTCGAAAAATCCTGATATTTTAATAAATTTAAAATTCGCAAAGGAAAATTGTCCGAGCTAGGAAAGTTCGAGAATCATGGACTTTATTACGTGATTAAAATATGAAATAAATCAAAAGATTCAGATGATTTGAAAGTGTTAGAAATTTTTATAATATCGAAATGGAATATATTATGACGCCTGACTATAACCATTGAGCAAATTGCGGAAATTTTAAAAAGTAAAAATTCAAATTCCGCACGGTCCAACGAGAATGCGCGCACTACCAAAGTTGCGCGCGCATCACTGTGGTGACCATTTCCCGAGTATGTAAGAAGTCACATAATAATTGCGGATAATTTCCCAAAAAAAAGGGGAAAACAGGGGATTTCGTATACTCGAATTTTCTCAATTTTATGGAGAATCATCGTAAATTAATTTAAATATATCTGCGCATCGGATGAATCAGTGGAATGTGAGTATTACGAAATTACGGCTTATCGAAACCATATATAAAACTGCAATTTTTTGATCGTCGAAATTATTTCCTTCAACTTTAATTTCTAATTATCTATCCGAAAGAGCGCAATTTTTTAATTAAAAAATAATTTGTGAAGAGTTTTATGTACTTGGAACAGTAGAGTTACTATATTTGGGAGACGTTACTTTCGATCGAATGTTACTAACCTATAATAATTGTTACCCTGTTCGAACAGTTCGAAACTAGAAATAATTGTTGCATGGTTGGAACATTTGAATTTTCCGAAAATATTAAAATTTACAAAACATGAGAAAAGCTGAACGTTGGTAAATTTTTTTTTAAACTTCGTTTAATATTTTGGAAGTGCTCCAAATTTTATTGAATTTTTGCAATTATTATATTGTGCAGAATTAATATTTTTTAGGGAAATTGACCGAATTTTCAATTTTGTTGTAGAAGTTCGCAAATTTTTGAAGTTGTCAAATTTAAAAAATCACAGAATAAAATACAAAATTGAAATTTCTGAAATTCGTAAAAACTTCGAAAACAAAAGCTGAAAATTGCAGTTTTTAACTTGAAAATTTTTATTCGAACCTAAATTAAAAAGTCCAATTTTTGAACTTGCACATTTCAGTTGATCTAAACCTTTGACATTTCCATTTCAGAGGAGTGGATAAAGTAGTTTGTATTTAGCCATCTACAGCACTCGAGTTGAAAAAAATGTCGAATTTGGTGCGAGCTGCCCTTCGCAAAATTGTGCCTAACCACCTTAAGGTTGCTAAGGAGTCTACCAAGAGGCGCATCAATACCTCGTCTAAGCCCTCCCACCAACATCTCGAACCAGTTTCATTCCCGAAAACTCCAGCCGTTTCACCGGCAGAGCAGGTATTTCTTTTGATTTAAAAACAGTTCCAATCGACCTTTTCGAAATTGTTGGGAAAGTTGTGAAACCTATAAAACCTTTGGAACTTTCTCAAATTTTTGAAACTTCCCCTACTTTCCGAATGTTTTGAATTATATTGTCCTGAACTTTCGCAGACTTTAAAGATTTCTTAACAAATTGAAATAACGGAAAATGAGGAAATTCTTTACGTTTTTAAATTTTCTAAATTTATATAATTCTTAATTCTTATTTGGTCAGTTTTCATTAATTATTATATTATTATTGAATTTAATAAGAACAAGAACTGGCTGAGCTGGGGATGGTCTGAAACCGATGAGTTCCTAGATCGATTTTGCTGCCACATGACCTTCTTTTGGGTTGTCTCCATGTGTTTCTGCCTAGGAGGTACCTGGATTGCTTATAGTCCAGATCCAGGTCTCAAGGTAAGATATGATGGTTTCGTAGCAATCTTTCATTTTCTACTTCTCTGTTCCACGAATTTTAATAAACAAACGATTACAATATTTTTAAGTTTCTAAAATTAATTCAGTTCTTTTGACAAATGTGTGTATTTATTCATTCACTTTCTATATGTATGCTTCTTATACTTAAACACAAATTAAATTATTAAAAGTCCATTTTTTTTAAATTTTTTCAAATTTTGAACATTTAAAATTTTTCAGAATTAAAAAAATTGGAAAGTTCTGAAATCTTAGGAATTGATAAAATAATGAAATATTCACAGAACATGAAAATTGCAGATATTTAAAAGTTTTTTTAATATTATGAAGATTTTGTAGATTTTGCCAAAATTGGAAAGTAACGAAGTTTTTGGATAATTTCACGAGTTTATAAATTCGTAATTCAAAAATTCAAGAATTTAGAAATTTTAAAATTAAAAATTTCATAATTTAAAAACTCAAAAAGGCGTAAAAATACAAATGTTATTAAAAGCAGTTTCAAAAAAAATTTTTTTTTTAAGTTGAAAAGTTGAAAAATCGGTAATAAAATTTTTTTCCCAAGGAATGGGCGCAACGTGAGGCATATCTACAACTTAGGTATAGAGAAGATCATGGCCTTCCTCCAATTAGCAGAAATTACGTGGATCCAGCTAAAATTTATTTGCCCAGTGATGAGGAGCTCGGCGACACCGATATCATCATCTAAGTCATTGGAATTTTGGTAGTTTCGTCAAGAAAAACTTTTGTGAATATTCCTTATTATCTATCGGCTGGAAATAAATTGGCCCTTTTCTGGAATTTTATGGTCTTTAAAACTTAAATTTCTCAATCGTCAAACGTCCTTTGACCACAATTCAATTTGTTTTCAGTTGAATTTTTTCAACTTGTGAAGTTATTTTCAATATTTTCGATTTTTATAAATATCGAATTCCTTCTTTTTCCCGAGATTTTTTTTTCCTGGATTGTTCCAATTTTTTGGACACATTATTTTTTTCCATTAAATTTGTTTTCGGGTTTTTTTTTCATAATTGTGTTCATTTTTTAATTGTTCCCATTTTCGATATGTTTGTTTTTCAATTTTCGATTTTTGATGAATTTATATAATATTGATAATGTGGATTTTTAAATTAATTTTTTTCCGTGATTTTTAAAAATGTGCAAAGTTGACATTCTTGAAAATTTCTACTTTTGCAAAAATTAAAGTTGCCAAAACATTAGAAAATTATCAATTTTTTAACTATTTCTTTTGTTTGTTGTTATAATGTTAAACTTGCGGAATTTCGTTCCACATTTTGTTTTTTCATTTTGAAATTATTGAAATTTTGAAAATTTTAATTTCTAGAAATTCTCAAAATTTTCGAAATTTCGACGATTTTTAAAGCTTACAAAATTTTTGGGTTTCCTTTTCTCAATTTTCAATATAGGGGATTCATGTTTGTTTTGCTCTGTTCAAAAGCTTGAAAATATTTATGAAAAAAGGATTATTTGGGAGGTCTTAAACTTTGATTGATTTATCAGAATTTCCAAAAATGAGACGTCTATTCAATTGGATTGTATTAAACAAAAAAAACATATTGATCATTGGGATCTTATTAGCAGTTGAATAAAAGAAAAACTTTTTAGGAACATCATTGTTTATTATCAATGGTCTTGTAATAAATTCGCATATGTTTGGGTCTTTTCGTTTACGAACTTGTCCTGGGAAGTGAACAGATTATATTTACATACTGATTATAATACGAGAGTTATAAATTATAAGTGCTCACACTGTTGTAAATTGCAATAAAAGGAGAATTGCCGACATTATTGAACTCTTTGAAATTGATAAAATTTAAAATTTTCCAGAAGCAAAATTTAAATGTCAAGAACTAAGAAAGAAAAAACAATTTAATGGTAAAAAATTCGAAAATTGGACGAATGTCAAAACTTCTGAGAATTTGAGAAATTTTCGAAAGTTTGAAAAAAAAAACAATCTGCCAAAATGAAAACCAAAAATTCCTAAATTTCAAAAATTTCAAAATGAGAAAAATATTGAGAGTTGAATAAAGGTTGCACCTCAAAATACCTTTTTACAATTTTCAATAATTTTCGATTTCTCCTCATACTGATGCTGAGGACGCTAAATTAACGTTATTGCTAGGGTTGATGGGGTTCGTTGGGTTTTGGTCGACAAGGTTCGGATAAAATTGGGGGGACTGGGGTAGACTTGCGCTGACGGTTATGGGGGGCATTCCAGGGAGGTTCAAGGGGGTCGTAACGACCTGGGGAGGGCTCTGGGAAAAGCTAGGAATCCCGGATGCTGGAATTGTTGGAATCGCTGCAATTGGCGCCATTATAGGCATTCCCGGAATAAAAGGCTCTTGATGGTCAATCGGTCCAGTGGGTACCTCGTCTACATTAAAGAAAAAAAAAATTATAAAATTAGTGTCTTATCTACGAAAAACTTGGTCAAAATTTCTAGAATTTTTGGAGAGAGTCTATACAATCCCTGAAAAATTTCTAAGTTAGCTAACTATTTCTTTTTCAAGAATACACTGAGTGTTGATATTTACTTGGATAAGAAGCGTTGGACTGGGTGAAATAGTGGCCAGGGGAGGCCATGACAGTGGTGGTGGAGGCTCCAGCTAGCCCAGGGTCTACCTGGGCTGGAACCAGTGGTGGAGAGGCTGTGGTGGCCGTAGGCACCACTGAAGGCACCGCAGATACATAAGTCGATGGAATGGTGAATCCTGGGGGAATAGCTGTCACGATGGGACTATTCCCGGGAGATATCGGGATCATCGGAACTGTATACTGCGCCGGGGGAGCCTGAGCTGCCACTGGAATCTTTGCGCTCGGCTGAAACAAAATGAAAATTAATCTGGATTAGGTGGATTCTTTTCTGTGGTTGGAAAAAAAATCATTTCCGAGATTTTTAAAATATGATTTTTTTCATGATTTTGAAAGTTGGAAATTTTTGAGATTGTTTTTAGAAATGTTCCTCAAGTTTCTTAAATTTGTAAAACATTTTAAATTATGAATGTTAAAAAAAAAAAAAAAATTCGGAAGTTTTGTAAATTTCATGATGCTGTTTGAAAATTACGGAGTGATTCAGAAGACAATGATTTTTTAAATTCAGGCAATTCTGGAAATTTCGAAAGAAACCTAGAAACTTCTGGAATTAAAGAATTTGTGATTTTCGGGAAATTCTCAGTGTCTCGTGTTTTAACTTCCCGATAGGGTAAGTTATTGTAATCACCCCGAAAAGGAAATGTCTCAGAATCATGAAATTTTTACGTTTCTCGATGTTTCACATGCTCCTGATACATTTTCAGCGCGAGTTATGTATGTGTGTGTGTGTATGTGTAGGTGCAAAATGCAAAAAACATTATAAAATGGTACCTGAGGATGTGCATGATTGAAACTCTGTCTATCTTCCAGAACCCCTCTCACGGGTATTCTATGCAGGTATCCATACCCGATGCCACATCCAAGGCTGCCTTCTCCGCCCCACCTTGTATTGGGCGTGATAGTCACTTCTCGACAAGTGTCGTCCTCAGTATTGTATACGTATAGTTTCAGAGGCCTATAATGATTTAAACAAGTCTTATTGCGCAAATAAACCTCATAAATTCGTGATTTGTAGTACAATTTAAACTTGAATTTACTGCTCTTGAAAATTAATCTTAAAAATTGTGACTAATAAATTTAACAAAAAATTAATATATTTAAAATGTTCGCAAATCCTATTTTACGTTTTGTCAATTCCCAAATTCTACAAATCTTTGGAAATTGCCATTTTTTTTTAAACTTCCTAATCTTTCAATTTGAATAGTGTCAAAATTTTCACTGTCCCAAAAAATCCGTTTTGCCGAAAATTGAAAAAGTTCTGATAATTTTCGAATTTCAAACATTCTAACATTTTTCAAAGTTCCTAAAACTTGCAACATATCATTTTTTTCCGATTATAATTTTGAGACTAAAATACTACGAATATATAATTAAATTTTGTTTTATCAAATAAATATACCTGGACTCATGCGCTTCAATGAGCGTGAAAAGATCTTCGCTTTCATGGAGTGCAGAATCGGCGCCAATGATGTAATCAGTAAAAGGTTTCAAGCCCGCCAGTTCAGCTGGTGAGGATGGATGGACTTCGAGAACATGCCAGACATTTTCATTGGCCCCTTCAAAGGAGCAAAATCGAATGCTGACACCAAGAAGTCCATGTCCGCCCCAGGTCATGCTAGGTACGATCGTCGTATTCCTGATGGATTGCGTTTTACTGTTGTACACAGTAACCCCAAGTTCCTTATCCACATTGCTCTTCAAAATATCCTTCAGCGTGTCATTATCCTGATCCTTGAATTTTAGAAAAATATTCAAACATAGATTTCTCGTTGAGCAAATTAATTGTTTTGCCTCCAAAACTGAGACGTAAATTTTTCAAATATTTGACTCTTCCAAAGAAACTAATTAATTTTTTGTTTCGGATTTTTTATCTTTCTCAGAAAACTTTTCATATTCCGCGTTCTATTATTTTTTTCTATTGAGAATTTTGGAGCAGAAAAATTTTGGGGAAAAACTTCCATGTCCGAATATTGCAAACTATCTATAGTCAATAATTACCAATCTAGTATTTCCTATCGAGACAATAAAATCGAAAAAGGCCTCAAGTCCAGCTCGTTGTCCAGGCGAGCCCTCCTGTACCTGTAAAAAATGAATTCGTTGAAACCGTGAGGTAAGTTTGGTATAAAATAAAACAGATTGATGGAACTTGGTAATTAAAAACAAGCCTTGACACATTTCTGGTCCCCCCTCGATATCGCACGAACGACTGTCCCCCCGCAAAAAGTGAATAAACATTGTTTGTAGCTTTTAACATTCTCTACAAACTTGCCTCAACACAAATTTTCATACCTCCCACAGATTACGAGATATTCAATATATAGTCAGAACATCACAGCCAAAAAAGTGTAACATTCAAATTTTCCCGCGCAATGACAAATTTGAAAAAAAATCTAATTTATTTTATAAAACAGATAATAATATTGGAAAAAATCTGCTGACACTTAGAAAAATATTCAGATATAATTTGTCAATATTTCAAAAGACGTTTAAATATCGAGGACCTAGAAAATATGTGAAATTCCTTGTTTCTGAATTTTTCAAAATTCTCAAGAAAAAGACCACGTGACCCAATTATTAATTGAACAAATTATGGAATAATACCCTGAGGACGTGGTAACCCTCGGTGCCGCCTCCAGGTATCTCTAAACTTTGAGATGATCCCATTTTTGTACGTCAATTAACCTCACAAGGTAGCAATCAATGTTTCACCGCAATCTCCACATTAATTGCCGCAAATTTTTATTATTTACGATTAATTACGTGGCAGTGTTGGAATCTGTTAACGTTTAACCACTTCTGTTTTACTGTGTCAATGTGTGCGGACACTTATCGCAGTTGTGACAAGTAGATTGTGTATTTTTGGACAGTTGTGTGGGTGTCACTGCGATGACGTTCGAGGATAATTGAATTGGGGGAACGGCGGAAACGGAACTACTGGAATTGCGCATTTCCGGAATATAAAGTTAAATTTTTGGGAATCAATTGAATCACACAAAACAAAAATAAGAAAAATTAATTTCGGCCCGTCCATAAAGTTTTTCAAATTTTCCCGCCAAATTTCCTAGATATTTTCTTGTTTTTAGCATTTAACTCTTCACCTAATAACGATTCGTTGAATGTGTGAAAAAAGTGTGACTTTGGTACGAAATTGAAGGTTGGAAATTTTGGCAAGTCAGAATGTTGGTCCGCGAATTAAATATTGGATGAGAATCTTCCAAATTTCAAAGAAAGAAATTTATATAGATTGTTGAGAATGTCGATATTAGAAGAAAACCAACGTTTGATGAAAACAAAATTGAGCGGGGAAATATTTTGCATATCTTGAAAATGTAAATTTTACGTTTAATAAATACATTTCTTGATTCTTGGGTGTGCGCACCTGTGATGACGTTACCGGAGAATTGAATTTGGGAAACGCCGGAAGTGGAGTAAAACGGAATTGGGCCTCCTTGGAGTTTAAATTCGGAATCTTATGAATTGATTGAATAATTTTTTGTCTCCCGCGCTCTCATTTGCATGCCCTTGAGCATTACTTAGAAACGAAGCCATCTAACCCACCAAAAAATGTGTTATAGTAATGGCCCCGGAAATCAGAAGTGGAAATTTTATCATATCTGCACGTTTCAAAGTCTCTCTAATCATTCCACAGCATTTTTACCAAAATGTCTGTATGTATGTATGTATGAGTGTTTACGCGTGCGCATGTGCTCACAATTTTTGAACAACGATTTCTTGCAACCCAATCCCCCGATTCGATAATTTTTTTTTAATCGATGCGTCTTCACGCAACTGAGACCTGATTAGATTTTGAAAGACATTCATGCACTAGTTTCCGGTTTTTTCTAAACATGAAGCATGAAAATCGCCAAAAGTTTTAATCAATCATTATTTACGAAGGAGAGTTGTGATCAAGTAATCAATGTCGCAATTGGAGTCTCTCGGCGTACCTTAGCTTCGATCAAAATTTGACTCACTTTCATGCAGTGGTTTATTAGTTATTGATTGATTTCCAGTGGCGCGAAATTTGAATGACTATTCAAACTTTTATATTCGGTCTAGATCCGAAGTTGTCCGACTACCGCCGGCGCATGCGTGTTTGCTCGCATTTGCACAGGAGAGTCTGAATGTGCGATGCGCAGTGTGATTGGTCAGTGCGTCACGTGACATAGTCGCAGGTAGCCTGTTGTATTCTAGTATTCGAAATTTCATGATTACTATTTTTTTTCTCTAAAGCCAGTCCTTGAACATTTAATTGACGTGTCGGAAAATCTAGGAATGAGAAACAGAATTTACAAATCGGGAAGTTTTATTCGTGCTCCCAACGGCAGCGAACATACTTCCATCCCACAATTTCATTAATAAAAATCTTTTTATTCTATTTTTTGGATTTTGGTTACGTTTAGTAAATGTGAAAATTGAGACCTTGTCTCATGCCCATACACTCGACTTCATCAATTTTCAAAGTATTCGTTTTGATGTTTATATCCTCTTCAACCTGAATTTGAGTCCTCAATAAATACCGCAAGATCCCTTGAGCCTGAAACGGATAAATGATAATTGGTGGCTTTAAAAATTAATGTTTTCTGATTACACTTTTCAGAGTTGAGATTGAAAGAATGTTGGAGGATTGATAATTTGCGGATTGTTGCTGGTACCTCGCAAAGTGTTTCTTGCAATTTTGTGACAGAATCCTTCAAGTCGACGCACTCTATAACGAGTTGTTGTTCCACAGCATCGTTTGTTCTTTCCATATTCGGTCGTTGACATCTGTTCCCCAATCTGGTATGATTTAACGCAATAAAGCCCTCTTTTTCAGCGATGGTTTTCTCCAATTTTGCGATATTTCTAATCATATCATTGGCCTTCTCGATTATCTGAATATTTGCAAGCAATCATTATTTATTTATTTATTTATTTATTCATACGCCAATCGGCTTTATACGCAGAAAAGAAAAATATAAGTATAGAAGATTATCAACAGGATTAATAAAAAATATAAAAATAATAACCGAAGATAAAATATAGCAACAATATCGTAAAAATAAAAAAAATATCGTATAAAAAATGAACTCGTATCAATTATGAACTTGAAAGAAAAAAAAATGAATTTGGAATTCGCCGGAAATAAATCTAATGTGTCCAAAATTTTACAAATTTTCGAAAAAATTTGACGTTTTCAAAACTGTGAGAAACTATAGAAATATGAAGAAAAAATAATTTCGAAATGTGAACGTTACCATCGAATGCTGAGACTCCAGTTCCATTTTCGCTTCTTTAGTATCCTTAATTCTGCGATCGAAAGCACTATTCGTGGAATCTATTTGCTCATTCAAATCGTTAATTATTTCCCTGATAATTGCGTCCACATAATTTCGCAATACTTTGCTGTTATTCAATTCTGTTTTTGCGCTGTTTATGACTTCGTTCGTGGAGACCTCCCATTCTTCAATAGTAAAAGTACTGCAAATGAGCATTCCCAGAAAAACATATTAGTCACTTTTTCTTGGATATCTTATCGATAGAATTTTGTAGCATTTGGAGTTATACACAAAAATATAGTTGTCAGAATTTCCCAAATTTTTGTACTTTATGTGGATGAAATTTTGTTTTCGTTCTTGAAATTTCCAAAATTAAAAAAAAAAATTGTCAAATTTTAAAATAAATTGAAATTTTTAAAAAATTTTAAATTTGAAGAAATTTCTAAATTTTCAAAAAACTTTAAATTTTCAAAAATTTTGAATTTGTTAAAAATTTTGGAAAATTAATTCGAAAACTTTCAAGAAATTTCAGCAATTCTAAAGTCTTCAAAACTTGGTAAAAATTCCAAGCTTTTCGAGTTTCAAAAACTTCAGAAATGTCAAAAATTTCAAAATTTTGATTTTGCTAATTACGTCAATAAACATCCGGTTTTGTATGAAAAAAAAAAATTACGAGGCATTGAGAGCTGCAGTCCCGTGATATATAGATAGATTCATGCTGGTCTCCTTGATATTCAAATTTTCCCGCTCAATCGCAAAGTTCTGGTGCTTGTCCTGAAGGTTTCGGTCAATGGCATATAAAACGGACTTCAATGTTCGAATTTCCTCCGACGTTTGCTCCAACGTCCGAACCAATGTTGTTTCTGCACCTTGAATCACTGCATGCTCTATGCGAAGTTGTTTCTCGACTTCATCCACTGTCAAATCTATGCCTCGGCGATGTTCCCTAAAAAGCAAATGTAAAACAATAAAACTATCAAAAACTACCAAAAAAAACTGTGCATTTAGATTTTGAAATTTCAGAAAGTTTTGTAGAATTCTTTTATAGGATCCAATCATTTTTGGATTTGTTAAATTTTGTTCAATTTTCCTGTTTTGACATTACATTATCTAAAATAAGATATGCGCATGCGCGAAATTCAAATGTGAGAAATGTAACGCAAACAATAAATGGCGCAATTTGTGGAATTTTTTGAGACTTCAACATTTTGAACATCTTCATGACAAACAATTATATATATATATATATATATATATAGCAGGATTTTAAATGTTGATTTGCGCATGCGCGAGACTTACATGTCAGAAATTTGACTCAATCGTTCAATGGCCAATTGTGGAATGTCTGATCCTATTCCTACAGTAAAGAAGAGAGACGAAAGGAATTATCGATATATATCGAAATTCTCGAAAAGCGTAAGACCGAAACGGATGCGACACCAGTCAGTGCGGCGGAAAGAGGACATGCGCGTGCGCAGCACGCGCCATCGGACTCGTAATGTAAAAAGGTTAGAAATTTTTATAAGTGTCAGATAAAATGAATTGGTGACACGTTTCTAAATGTAGATTTGCGCATGCGCCAAATTTGAATATAGAGAATTAACGCAGCTTTTCAATAATTCCGCGCATTGGCGGTTTGTATTTAAAAAGTTAAATTGACGATAGAAAAAAGCACAAAAATACCTGGCAATGAGACATTTCTCGCAGATAACCGCCGCGTTTCGTCGGACCGACGACAATGCGTCGTTGAGACGTCCCCTGTACGTCAATAGAGCGTCAATCTCCAGAACAACGTCTTTCCGCGCCCGCAAAAGCTCATTTTTCAGGAACTTAATGGATTCGCTCTGCTCCTCCAACTCACGATCTGTCCAATCTTTGTTGGTTTTGGTCCGCTCGAGGGTCAAAGCGCACACGCGATCGGTCTCGTCGATGATGCTCTCCACTAGTTTGCAATTGGTTGACCATTCTCTATGCCTGCAGTTTTTTTTTTTTGTATTTTTTAGAACCATCCAAAGTTTGTACGTTTTTAGAATTCTACAAAGTTGTCTCATTTTGTTGTTCAATTTTTTGAAACATTGAATTGTTGATTTAAAATTCTCTCAAAATTTATAGATTGTCGTGAATTTAGGAAATTTTGCAAGATTTGGAGATTTCCCTAAAGTATGGACATTTTCCCAAAAAAAAATAAATTTTTTTGACATTTGGAAATTTTTCTCAAATTTGGAAAATTTCCTGAAATTTGGAAAATTTTCCGAAATTTGAAAATTCTCCTGAAATTCGGAAATTTTTCCTGAATTTCGAAAGTGCCCGGAAATTTGTAATTTTCCCGAAATTTGAAAATATTCCCAAAATTTGGAAATTTCCTTAACATTTGACAATTTTCCTGAAATTTAGAAATTTTTACAAAATTGGGAAATTATCCCGAAATTGCGGATTTCGAAATTTTCCAAATTGGTCAAAGACTCAAAGCGTTGGAAATTCAAAAGTGTTTTTCAAACTGTGATCAATTTTAACCTTTTTAAAATCTCTTTTGCCCAAATTTTCTGTAATTTTTTTTTTCAATTTATGAGTTTGGATTTTTTTTATATGTCGAATTTTAATCTCCTGTAAGTTTCTAATTTTCTTTCACCTACTCAGCTCTGCTCAAACAACTCAATTAATTACCGTGCTTGATTATTGAGGAACCATTCGTCCATGGTGAATCTATGGGGCGACGCCGGTACAATTCCCATGTTCTTCGAAAATTTTCCCTTCCGAGTTTCCATATCTTCCACCTCAAAAATGACTCTCAAATCAAATTAAAACATCTTACTTAGAATCAAAAAACATCTACGCTATACGAAAAACCTCCTAACACGATACGCCATAAACACAAGGCTCACCATGGTAACAAAACCGGCCCAAGCTCGTGTTATAGGTATTCCATGGAATATTGAACCACTTTTCATGTATGCATATATTTCATACGAAAAAAAAAAAAAATGGAAATTGTGAGATTAGATCATAAAATTTTCATTTTTTTCGACGTTTTACGTGCTCTGAAATCATTTTCAATGAGCGTTCTCAGTATGTGTGTATGTGTGTGTGTGTGTGTGTGTGTGTGTGTGTGTGTGTGTGTGTGTGTGTGTGTGTGTGTGTGTGTGTATTTTTTTGTCTCCGTCTGTCTCCTCTGTACGCGCCACGGTAGCCGCTGTCTGAGCATTCCTTCAGGGGGGCCTACCGGGCACCCATCCATGCGGCTGGGCCCGACTTTCGCCGTTTTTAGGCCATCGTATTTATAAACACAGGGTAAATCTCCAGAAACCCCATGCCACGATGGCGGGCACCGATAATGGGCCCGCCCCCCTGCGTCGGGTTAGGTTCCCGCCCGGCCGTGCGCTCTCATTCTATGGGTACCACCGATAGCACACATGGAACGTTTCTGCTTCGGTCGGAATCCATGAGAAAATATCTTTGAAAAATATTCCCGCCCGGCCGGGCGCGAACATGGGACCCTTGGAGTAGTAGACTGTGTGTATGTGTGTGCGTGTGTGTTTTGTTGCTCGTGAACGAAAACGATTTATTGGTTGGCAATCTTCGACTCTTCGGGTGTATGCCACGTACCGGTCACTGTAGAGAACTCGGTAGAGAAATAAGTGTTGAGTAATAAACTTTTTCGTTACCAATAGTGTTCCCTACATGAAACATCTCATGAATTTTTTTGTAGCTCTCATTGTTCAACTGTTCTCAAGGAGACAAAGTGAAATCGGTCAATTTCAGTGGCTTGGAGAATCGTAATTGCATTTGCTAATTTCTATTAGGAAGGTATATGTGTGGCCCGGTTGGTCGGGTGGGGGAGGGGGGGGGGGGGGTGGGGGGGGGCAAAGTTGTTTTCCATTCCATTGAAATATCTGAAATTGGGCTGACTTGCAGTCGAACGATTTGTTATCAAAAACATCCCACGTTCTAAAAAAAACATTATTCGTTAGGAACTGAAGTTCTATTCAACTTTTCCGTCATAACTAACCAATCCATTACGCGATGTACAAAAGCAATCAAGCTTAAAACATAAAAGTTCAAGGTGAATGAAAATTACATCGTACATAATAGAAGTTACATCCCATTTTCGGTTTGCTAGTTTAATGTGAAATCAATCACACTTAACGGTATCCGAAGTCTAACTGATATTCATGCCAGCTTTATCACGCTACACTATATAACGATGCTGATTCGATAGCCTTGCCAGTTATTTTTTTTCAGCATTCGAAAACATTGAGTGTTCCTCTTGCTCATATAGTATGAAATCCTTGCTCTGTATTGCTAGCCTGGTAGTTGCACTCGGAATTCACCTGGGACACTCCCAGCGTAAGTATTCATGTTCTCCAGCGGAACCACGCGCTCGCCGGATTTTCCTTTCCTCCACATTTGCGGAAAAAAGTATTCGCTACAATTTGATTCTCACCTCAAAAATGTTTGACAAAATATACTTAACGTGAAAGTGAGAAAAATTACGATACGGAATCAGACTAAATCCGATGTGGATAATGAAAAATTTTATTGAAGATCCTCAATATCTTATTTTGAGGCGTTCAGAAACTGAATTTGAGGAATGACAAAGTTATCTCGAGGGGCCATTGGTGTCATGCAAAAATCATAGGTGGCGCTAGGGGAAAGTCAGCGATAGCCTTATGGCAGAGGGTGCCACACTGAAACCTTAACATATTTGGACAAAACTTGATTAATGCCGTTGGCAAATTTTCCGCCCCAGGTAGAAATCGACCGTGGAAATGAGGCTAAGTGCTGAATGAACTCTCATCTATACAGAAATACAACATAGTGTTTCAATGTTGGAGAACTGATGCGAGACGGCAACGCAATTGATCGCTTTGAAATGGCTAGCTATAATTATTGATAATCCCCTGCACATGGATTTGCATTTCGTTTTCTCCGTCCTCGCTCTTAGATAATCTAATCCCGTAATAACGATTTCAGCTGTTGCAAGGCTGGTTGGACAGATGGACGATGGAGCGTGCGTGGGGTTCGATGGTCACTCAGCTTACCATCGTTACGTCCACTGCCGTAAGCTATGTTCCAATCTGAGAACGGATGACTTCTCAACATTTATTTGAATTTCGAAATGAAAACTGCCAAAGTGATGCCCCATGCTCAATTGGGTTACCCGACAAAATCCTCGCGATAAAATCATCTGTCCAAAATCCCCAAATCCAGAATATTTTCGTACCTGTGTCCGTGTCCTCGAATGCAAAATCTTTTCTGCAATATCCCCTTACAAAAAGACTTTGGAAAAACAAGATTTGTACTATCGCACCGGAAAGAGAAAAGTTTCCGAGGACGTCACCACCCAAAAAAAAAAAAAAATATTCGAAAAGTAAATTTTTCATGAGATTTTATTCTCTCGGTGAAGCGAGCTATTAGATTCGTGAATTTGGAGGATATTTCAGCTGATTTTTGGTTGATAGGATAATGACTGCGGTGATTCTTGTAGAAAATGATTTTATATTCAAGGATTTCGTATGGTAACCCTCAATTGCACAACATATAGAAATGACTTCCTGCTCAGTTGTCATTGGTTCGAGTTTTGATGATTTCTCACACCTCAGAGTTCTTGAAATAACTTCAAATTTTCTATTTGTCCGCGTCAACACTCTTCTCAAAATTACTCGATTCAAGACAATTTGCCACTGGGTTTTCATATCGAACTTCACAATCCATCCCTAACGGAACCTGTCGACAGTTCCGGTGGCAATTTTCGAGAGTAACTATCAACAGGTTCCGCGAGGGGTCCTGACCTTCGCTAACCTTCAATTTAAATTGTTTAACAGCGGAACCCGGCCAATTTCACCCTTATACAACCGAGTATGCTATTCCAAGTGCTAGACTGGTTAGCAAGATGACGGACGGACGCTGCGTAGGCTACGATGGTGATCGCTACGACTTGGTATACATCAGATGCAGTGAGTATTGCCAAAATCCTTGAGAAATCTCTATATATAAGACTACCAGGCCCTTAGACCTTGGAGAAGACCCATCCCTTCCGGATGGATGCCGCATAAATTTTCAGGATTGCGCAGACGGTTCGCAGAACTGACAATGTACGCCAATGTTTCGTCAACGTTGCAACACGCGCCGACGTTTCGCTAACGTTACAGCCTGCTGAGAGAAGACAGGGGACGAAGAAAGGGCGGCAATGAAATGTCTCTGCATAGGGCTCCCCCGGTATCCATTACTTCGGCTTAGGTTATTATTCCTGATTGTAGATCTCCATGCTTCCCCGACACTTTCTTTCCAAATATCCTTCAGACTGAACCAGCATCTTGACTGTGCCATAGTGAAAAGTATGTCCAGTGTTTATCCTATGGTTCGCCAGAGCAGATTTTTCACAACCGCCATGTCTACAATCCCTTGCGTAACCTTCAAGCCATATACTGATCATCCTCCTTGGTTCCCCAATATAAGCCTTTCCGCGGGCACCTGGAATCTCAAAAGCACCAGCGGAACTCAATGGAGGCCTGTGAACCTTGGTATTCGGTGCACGAGTTGTAGCAGAAGAGCTCTCCGAATACGTTCGAGTTTCCAAGGACAACTGAAAATTGTGGAAAATATAGTTTTAATCATATCTTATTGAAGGGAACAGCGTAGATGCTCACCCATCTCCGCAACCATCCAACTCCGACGACGCGCAGTGACCCTTGGTCCTTTGTCGATATTAAGCTGGTTTATTGCTAACCTTTATTATCTCGTGCAAGTGATGAATCCATTAATATTGCAGATCTCGAACGTTGGCCACCTTTGTCAGATCACAACATATGCGAGAGAACATGCTATCAAAAATTCAACGACCACGCATACCTGACGTACTCTTATAACAATGCTGACCACCTTTGCCTTTGCAAGTAAGTCCCTTAGTTTGACAACTTTATATTTTCCTGTTGAGTTCGCATCACTATCATGTGCAATATATTTTTTAGGAACGCCCCTGTGCAAAATGGATAAAACAATTTGAAGACGTGCACAAGAGAAGCATCAACGACAGACGGAATCAACGACAGAATTAGAGACAGCTTGCTCATTTAAGTACTTCTATTATCTCTAGCTCAAGGTTTTTAAACTACGCACATATATGTATTGTCGAAGATTGATAAAACCGACACAAAAATTGAAGTCGCCCACGTTATGTCGAACAAGGACGTTTCATTTTTTCTTACAGGGTGAATCCAGTTCGAATAAATTTTTGAATCGCACGATTGGAACTATAGATAAATATCGAGATGTATTTAAGAACCATAAAATTCTTTGAGGGACACTTTGTGGTAGAACGATATTATTGGATAATCCAACTAAAACCTACATCCGATCGATTGCAGTTCATATGAAAGGCAATGGATGGTCGTGTAGTTATGGCGCTGGCCTTTGGCCCAGGTGGGCATTGACCATGCGATGAAGCTTGATCAAAGCTTGGACGAGGCTTGACTAAGCTTCGCCAAAGCTGTGTTTTGAAGCCCCGGTCAATCTGTGCAGACCATGCGAATGTAACACCAATCCCAGCTTCGAGAATAAGCCTCGTCCTAGCTTGGTTACGTAGGTTAATGCAAGCTTCGAACTTTATCTTCATTCAAGCTTCGGACTTTATCTTGGTACAAGCCTCGAAATTCATTTTCGTCCAAGTTCCAATGTTTCTCGTGGTCGAAGCATCGAAATGAATCTTGGTCCAAGCTACAAAATTTATCTTGGTTCAAACTTCGAAGATAGGAACATTGAGGTTGGACCAAGCTTAGTTGAACATTCGTTCCCAAGCTTGGGGTTAGGTGGTCCAGCAATCCTGGATTTATATATGAATCCAATATTAAGCAGAGTTTCGCTGAAGCCGGTAAATCGAAACTAGGAAAAATATACTTCAATCCAGCTTAGTTCAACCTTAGTTCAGAAGCTTGGGTTTAGATGGTATGAGCAATCCGGGGTTCATGCTTGTCAAAGCTAAGATTCAGAGCTAACAACGCTGAGCTCAGACCAAGCTTAGCACAACATGGTTTCTGAAGCTTGGGTTTGGATGATCCTAGTAAGCTTGGATGTATGTAGGTATCCAATATTGGACGTAGATTGGATTCTACCTGTGGACCAAGGCTAGGGACGCTAAGATTGAGCCAAGCTTGGCACAAGCTGGGCCAACAAAGCTTGGACATCTTTGATATAAGTTAGCTTAGTTTGACGTAGGCTTATACATGGGAGCTATGTCGAAGCTAAGTCCAAGCTTCGGCATCGAGGGTCGGGCCAAGATTGATCGCATCATTCAAGCTTCGAATTCTCTACCTGGCACACGGTCCATGGTCCGGGGGGGATTCAATCCATAGACCGGGGGGGGGGGGCGCCTCCTTACGCCTACAGGGGATCGCCGCACGGGAATACTTCAGTTTTGGAGAAATGAAGATATACTATATTATTGAAAATATTTAGCGATATGACAATATGATACTTAAACTGACAAAATCCCAATATAGTATATTTCTCACCTAGGGAGGAAAAGCAGACAAGTCTTCTCCACGTGCAAAATTGCGGCCAGAGCCGAAGGCGAGGGTAGCAAGCTCGTGGGGAATGGTGGTCTGATTGTCCTCCCGAGGGTTGAATACGATTGTTCTGTCTTATGCTCGCTTCGCTCGGTTAGAATTCTCTTTTTTTGTGCATGTGGGCAGAAATATACTATTTTTTTTATTCCATTCCGAAATCATTGAAATTCTGCGCTTAAACACAGAATTTTTCCCATAAATCCCAAGAAAAAATGCCACAATATTTCATGGTTGTGCAGGTGCGTAAAAATAAAATAACAATAAACTTCTGAATATATCCGAAACTGGGAATGTACTGGAAAGGTTATGCTTCTGGTATTGGTGCTTTTAACGCTCTTATTGTTGGGCTTGCTGGAACGTTCCACGCCTTAAACACTTAAAACACACTTCCATTATTTTTGCTAAAGTTGAAGCTTGGATTATCAATTTTAGGTTGTCAATTGAATAATTGGAAATTCGAAATTGGGCATTTTGCATGCGAAGGCTCAAAATTTAAATTTAGAATGTAAAAGTAAAAAAATCGAATCGTGGCGAATGGTGGTTACAATGTGCTGAAAAAAAAAATATATATAATTCGTTTCAATATAAGGTGCGGTACACTTCTTCTGATCACCAGTTTTAGATTTTTCTCTCCCGTGACTTTCTGATAAGAAAAATGATAAACCACCAATTAGTGAGCCCTACGACGAGACTGGAGTACAGTCAGCTCCGCCGCCAGTGCACTTGCCACAAGTTGATGGATCCTTATAGTCACTATCGTCATGACCCCACCACTGACTATCTCCTCAAGCGCCGCGTCCCCACCACTGTGCAAATAGTCCCGCGTGATTTTGAAAGCTACCTCACTGCGCTTACTAGCATCCGGGAGTGGGAGAAGTAGGGGAGGGTCACTTGTGGGACAGGGCGGTGGAGCGTCCGGTCCCGCGCACTGCACTAGTGGGAGAGTCGACTGTACGTTCCTGAGGTGGCGAGGAGTGGGGGCACATCAACAGCGCGCTACCACGCTTAGGTCCCTCGCTGCGATAGGCTGTTCCCTCTCCATTTGTTCACGGATACGCTTCGCGCTCCCCCTGCCAGGTAGAGTGAACGGGGAATCCCCCGTATCTTGCTTTGCGGCAGATACCTACCTGCGTCAGGAACGTGTCCTCGCTGCTTCTATTCATACGCAGAGTCCTTCTCTCATCTATCTCATTTCTTATAAGAAAAATTGATGAGTCTCCTCTCATCTTTGATAAGAAAAAAGATTTGATTGATTGATTGATTAAGGGTTTATTACTGTACATTATGTTGTACAAAAGAATTGGATCAAAGTCCACATATTAATAATAGCAATAGCGAGAGATTGAATGATTCCTTAACAGCAAAGCTGAAAGCAAAGTGACAATAGACGTAGTAGTGAAAATACAAATAGCAATAAAAAAAAGGAATATTAGACGCCGGGCAGGAGCGGGCAGATGACGCAAACCAGAGAACACAAAAAGAAACTGAAAAAAAGCATATGATAAAAATAAAAAGGACATTAAAAGGAATACATGGACAAGGGGCCCTCTACGAGGCATACCAGCTAATTCATTTTCGGATCAGGAGAGTAACAAAGGAAAGAGGATAGGTCAAGGGATAAAGGGTAGGCAGCAAAAAACTAGAGAATTCAAGAGGCTGATGTGGCAGATGGAAGAAGGTCCACTGATCTTTCGCTTCCAGGTTTGTCATCATCCCAAGCCCTTTGACTCAGTTCATTGAAGTGTATTGGATTGATTTCGGTATAGTCGAATGATTTTTCAGTGAAAGGACCAACATCGAGAGAACCTGGAGTTTTCTTCATCTTCAGCCCTATAACTAACAAATAAATTCAGCGGTGTACAAGACCAATCAAGCTTAAAATATAAAAGTTCAAGGTGAATGAAATTTACGATATCGTGCATAATAGAAGTTACATCCCATGTTCGGTTTGCTAGTTTAATGTGGAATCAATCACACTTAACGGTATCCGAAGTCTAACTGATATTCATGCCAGCTTTATCACGCTACACTATATAACGATGCTGATTCGATAGCCTTGCCAGTTATTTTTTTTCAGCATTCGAAAACATTGAGTGTTCCTCTTGCTCATATAGTATGAAATCCTTGCTCTGTATTGCTAGCCTGGTAGTTGCACTCGGAATTCACCTGGGACACTCCCAGCGTAAGTATTCATGATCTCCAGCGGAACCACGCGCTCGCCGGATTTTCCTTTCCTCCACATTTGCGGAAAAAAGTATTCGCTACAATTTGATTCTCACCTCAAAAATGTTTGACAAAATATATTTAACGTGAGAGTGAGAAAAATTACGATCCTGTACTATGAGACCTTCGAAAAGTTATATCGAGGGGGCATTGGTGCCATGCAAAAATCATAGGTGGCGCTAGGAGAAAGTCAGCGATAGCCTTATGGCAGAGCGTTCCATCCCAATTAAGGTTCTCAATGTTTAACGTTAAATTGTTTCCCCGTAGCGAAATTCGATGGTTCCATACCATACTAGATAATATAGACGCAAAAAATTACCTATTTCAGCTCCACCTGAAGTGATCGAGCACATGGACGATGGACGTTGCATCGGCTACGATGGTTACGGATTCCACTACACCTATGTTCCTTGCCGTAAGTTATGTTCCAAGCTCCGTCTATTTTCAATATTTATTTTTAAGTCAGAAACGCCAAATTTCTCGACTTTTTACACTTGTCCACTCAGTTTTCATTCCTTAGAAATGGACAATTATTCGCGTTTGACACTTTTCCAACGATTATCGTTGACGTATTGGGAAAGAGACAACTATAGTTTACAATTCTTCTCTCCTTTTTTGAAGTTCACTAATAACACAATCGACTGGTCTAACAGCGCCTCCAACTCCCTTGGTGCCTTATTCCACCGAATATGCGATTCCAAGTCCTAAGGTGATTACCAAATTGAATGACGGACGCTGCACCGGCTACGACGGTGAACGTCACGAGCTAGTCTATCTCAACTGCAGTAAGTACGGTCAAAATTCTTGAGAAGCTTATACTATCGACTCCGGATGGGTGCCGCATACATTTTCAGGATTGCGCAGACGGTTAGCAAACCTGACAGTGTACGCCAATGTTTCGTCAACGTTGCAACACGCGCCGACGTTTCGCTAACGTTACAGCCTGCTGAGAGAAGACAGGGGACGAAGAAAGGGCGGCAATGAAATGTCTCTGCATAGGGCTCCCCCGGTATCCATTACTCCGGCTTAGGTTATTATTCCTGATTGTAGATCTCCATGCTTCCCCGACACTTTCTTTCCAAATATCCTTCAGACCGAACCAGCATCTTGACTGTGCCATAGTGAAAAGTATGTCCAGTGTTTATCCTATGGTTCGCCAGAGCAGATTTTTCACAACCGCCATGTCTACAATCCCTTGCGTAACCTTCAAGCCATATCCTGATCATCCTCCTTGGTTCCCCAATATAAGCCTTCCCGCGGGCACCTGGAATCTCAAAAGCACCAGCGGAACTCAAGGGAGGCCTGTGAACCTTGGTATTCGGTGCACGAGTTGTAGCAGAAGAGCTCTCCGAATACGTTCGAGTTTCCAAGGACACCTGAAAATTGTGGAAAATATAGTTTTAATCATATCTTATTGAAGGGAACAGCGTAAATGCTCACCCATCTCCGCAACCATCCAACTCCGACGACGCGCAGTGACCCTTGGTCCTTCGTCGATATCAAGCTAGTTTTATTGCTGACCTTATTATCTCCTGCAATTGATCAACTACTGCTTATGTGATATTCTAGGTAAGGAAAAAACCGCACCTCCGTCACATCACGCGGAGTGTGAACGCTTATGCTTTGAGCAATTCGGCGACATCAACTACGTATTGCACTCTCATATGAATACTCAGGGACGCTGCATTTGCAAGTAAGTCATGTTATTTTGGTCCTATTTTCATTCCCGAAGCGAGTATGTTTCTCCCCTGCCGCTTATCATCATGCAATTGATTTCATATCACTATATATCTTTCAGGGATGTTGAGGATTCACCCGTAGGATGATAGGTATACTCTGGAAATATGCAACAGAAAATCATCATCGTCACACTCTCGAATCAGAAATTATTTGTGTGTATGTAAAAAAATAAAAATTTGAGAAAAAAGCAAACTGAAATGACACTCTTTGGGAACGTAGAATACAAAATTATTCTTGGGATTTTGAGCGGGTAGTTGGCTTAATCGTTTTTCTGGTGGTGACTTTGGGAGCTTCAACGGATAGTCCGCATCATCAGCTGAGCCGGAAGGTTGTATTGTCTCTTCCTCACAAGCAATGTGTAATTATATTGGCAGCTTCCTGACAAGCAATTTGTAAATTTGCTGACATACTAGGGCCAACTCCATGACGATAAAAAAGGTTTTTGAACTGAAACTTCTTATGTGAGGCTCTTGAAATGTGGATCCGCAACCTTTTCTGTGACGAAACGGAGTGGGGGGCGGTCGCTCCCCACTGTTTGGACAAGGCGGCGTGCCGATCGCTCAACGCGACTTGTTGGGCACTAAATAATGTGAAAGCCGTGATTGTATGCTTATTTGTGTGTATTGCATTCCAATATAACCATTAAGTTTCACTTCTGTCGCACCAGGTTTCTCATGCTACAAGACAGCGCACGCTGCTCTTATATTTTTCTTACTAGTTCAAGTGGTGGCCGCGTAGCGGCTATCCTTCCTTATCTGATTTTGAGCTCGATTCTGATAATCGATTTATATCGCACATTGGCCTTTTTAGAATACGACAAGTACGGCAGCGCGCATTTCCTTCTTCCGCCGCACTAACTGGTGGCGCGTCGGTTTCAGCCTTACGGTAATATCGATATCGCTCTCTTACGCTAATATCGAGATCGGTTTCTTACGCTAATATCGATATAATATAAATATTTTTCGATAGGTTTCTTTCGTTTCTCCTTTTCACCAGAGGATTACGCTCTATTCGTATACCCTTTTCGAGTATATATATATATATATATAAATACTGCAGCGAATGAGTATTTGAGTTGACATTCAAGAAACAACCAATTGAGTACTTCCGGTGTGAGGTATGGTCGGTACCTAAGATGAGAACGTTAGGCAGCTCGGGAACCAACCCCGGCGAGATGAGTAGGGGTGGTCTCAGCACGTGAGTTCCTGGAGGTTTACTCTGTGATTAGAAATACGATGGCCTAAACAGCGAAAGTCGGTCCCAATTGTGTGGATGGGTGTCCAGTACGCCCTTCCGAAGAAATAGTTAAAAACTACTATCGTTCGGACTACACGAGAAAGTGGAGGGGGGGGGAGGGAGGGAAGGGGAGAAAAAAAGGTACACACAACTACTGAAAATTCACTGGGGATTACTCTGGCATACTTAAAACACTAGTCACAAGCAGCGGAAAAATTGCCATTTCAAGGTCATCACAATTCACCTTCTGCAGTTTGATATAACACTCTTACCTGACGAAACTAATATTCATTACGGGTTTATAACGTTGCGCTATATAACGATACTGATTTCATAGTCTCCCAGTATTTTTTTGCCGAAGGTTCTAAAACTCCGAGCGCTGCTATCATTCATGCAAACCATGAAGTTCATGTTCGCTAGCATTGACGTGTTTATTGTGCTCAGTATTGTCCACTTAGGGCGTGCCCAGTGTAAGTAATTCAGTCTTTTTGCTCTCCATGAAAGACCTTGCATTCTCCGAATTTTCATATGCTGTTAATCTTTGTAAAGAAGCGAGCAGATTTCATAAAACGTTACAATTTTTTTTCCTTCTTCCTAGAAGTCTTGAAAGTTAAATTACAAGCTATAAGTTCAAATTTATAATTGATAATAAATGTCACAGAAAAATTGAATTGAATCGAATTTTGAAAACGAATGATTCCCAGTGGTCTTCCCACCCGGGATTCGAACCCGGGTCTTGTAGTTACGCGACGGGCACGCGTCTAACTAACCCACCCCGCAGTTCCGGGAAAAGTTTTGATAACCGCGAAAATGAGGGGATGCAAGAGAGAACATTCGGGGACTCTGACATATTGATCAAAGCGAGGCTATCAATAAATGTCGTTAGGACTTGACCTCAGGCACTGATCTCTATGTACAGTTAACTCCCCCACCAGTGCACGTCCCACAAGTTGATGGATCCCTATAGTCAGTATCGTCATGACCCCACCGCTGACTATCTCCTCAAGCGCCGCCTCCCCACCACTGTGCAAATGGTCCCGCGTGACTGTGAATGCTACCTCACTGCGCTTACTAGTATCCGGAAGTGGGCGAAGTAGGGGAGGGTCACTTGTGGGACAGGGCGATGGAGCGTCCGGTCCCGCGCAGTGCACTAATGGGAGAGTCAACTGCAACTGGCTGGCTGATCCCACTGCGGTCGAGTAGCTCGAGTACTAAAAATGAAGTCAGTGCGCATGCGCGCTACACCGGCGATGCCACGTGTTTACTAAATTGCCCTAAATTTAGTCGAGTATAAATACGCACTCAGCAGAATTTCGATTGCCCACTACCTGCAGCGGACCCGGGCATGCGCACTAGGCAGAATTTCAATTGGCCGACTACGATGAGGAGGCACCTGCTGTCCTAGTCAATGCTAGTGAACTCACTGGCAGCCATCGGGATGAGCTATCCAGTTATATAGAGATCAGTGCCCTCAGGGTATTTTATATAAGCTGTCATTACCTACGGGCCTAAGATAAAGAATCCTCAGCCGCCTGTGCAATTACCAGTCGAATCGAAGGTGAGGTTGACAAGCACACAGCGGAGGACTCTTCGTTTTACCTCCTGTGCAGCAGGAGGTAAATCCTACTTTCCACCCGCCCGAACGGAAACTTGCTTTTTGATAAATACCCATAATTTATCCGATTCCAATAATCGTGATGGCTTTTCAGATACGCTGACTAATAGGTTGCCGGACGGACGCTGCCTAGGGCTCATGGATGGTGCGACCGAGAAGGATTACGTTCCTTGCTGTAAGTATCGCACGCGCAGTTCCTTTTTCCGCCGCGCTGACTGGTGTCGCGTCGGTTCTTGTCTTACGCTTTTCGATAATTTCGATATAAGTCTATTTTCTTCGGTCTCTCCTTTCACTATTTCATGCACTGGTCTCCTTCCATCTGAGCCAGCTGGAGTAAAGGTTTACCAACATGTTGGACCTCACTGTAATAGAGTGAAATGGCTATAGGGGTCACTATCTATTGATGCCGAAGTAAAGACCAAATTCAAAGGTGTACACTGACCAGTCATTGGGAGTGCCCTATTAGCCCTCGACCAAGACAGTAAACTTATATACACGAAACCACGCTTCTACCAATTATTATCTACCTTCCCACTTTATCATACTCACCACAGCATATTATGTAACATACAATAATGCCACCTCTTTCTCTTCTCGATAGATCCGAAGGATGTTCCTGGCGTTATAGGTTTACCGGAAGTGGTCTTTCCACCTGCCCGCATAACTAGCCACCATGCAGATGGACGTTGTGTTGGCTTCACGGGCGACAGCCTGTACCAGGACTATGTGCCTTGCTGTAAGTACGGACAATCCATGCAAGCCAGTCTCGAACTCTTTGCATTATCTAACATTTCTCTTGTGGAAGCCCACATGTCAGATTGTTTTTAAATAAAAAAATGCAAACAATGTCCGATTTGGTACAGATGATGATGGTCCATCGAATGCTACTTCGAGCGTTCGCTCCTAACAAGATGAATCCAATAAATGGTTCTGACGTTCTCCACTTGTCCTTCGTCAATCTTCAGCGTCTATTAATAACGATCATGTATTTGCAGATGAGTTGACTGACAGATTGCCCGACAGACACTGCGCAGGCTACATTCTGGGGTCAAAGACTAAAAACTACGTGCCTTGCTGTAAGAATCGACAATTAGTCCAGGCCTGATCTAGGGTAGTTTCTTACTGTGCCCAACCTGGCTGATATTATTGATATTTCCCTTTGTGGTAAATTGTTGTAATGATTGCCAATTCAAATCTTATTTTCGCCAAGTAGCTGGTATCTCATGGGTTCTACTAAGCTAACATGTAGCCCGGAAGAGCGTGGGAAGAACTGGGATACGTATATTTGAACATGTGGTTTTTCGAAATATAATCTCTGCCATTCCTTAATAGATCCGAAGGATGTTCCTGGTGTCATTCCTCTGGAAGGTGTAACTCCAGAGGTAATAATACCTCCTGCTACTGAGAGTTACTTGCTTGCAGACTACCGTTGTGTAGGCTGGACTGGTGACAGCCCTTACCAAGACTATGTTCCTTGCGGTAAGTGTATCGGCAGCTGATACGAAACCCTTTCAAGTTCCCTAATGTGGAAACCGAATGTCAGATCTGGTCATCACAATACCATGACCGATTGTATATACCATTCAGGATGATGAGCAATTGTCCAAGTTACTAAGGATGGGAATTAGGCTGGTAATTTAGACAGGGCTTGATATTTAGACTGCGACAAGTTTGGTGACAAGCGAGTGCCAGACCTGATGGAGAATGACGTGGTATAACCGACCCTTGAACTCCGGACCGGGTCCTAGGTTGTACGAACCCTGGCAAATGAGCCTTAACGTAAAATGTGATTGTGGATTCAGGCTGGTATTAATCCGGCAATATCCAAACTGGGATCCCAGCCCTGTACCAAGACTAATCCAAGCTTGCTATCCATGGTGTTGGTTGCCTTGGCAGAAGACTGATATCAACACTGGGACAAGCAGAGGCCAACCTAGGATCGAGTTGAATGCATATCATAGGTTCACATCTAACATCCATTTCTCAAAGTTTCTTATGCCCTTGTGTCGAAATGTACGGCATTGCAGTGCTCGAGATCGTGCCGCTTCCAGTGCACCCTTGAGTCTGAGCCACTTCACTTCCCCCACTCTCATCCCGAGTCATAACTCTCAGCGCATGCGCTGGGAGGGGCAAACACGCGCGCAACCACGTGACATACAAGATTTAAATTAGGCGGGAAAAGTTGCGATGTGGTGGGGACACAGGGCTTGGGGAGTTTCCACCTAGGAGGCGCGCAACACACTAAACTCAAGGGAGGTCAAAGCCTAACGGGGTGTGAACTTAGGAGGGTGTTGACTGAAGTAGGTGTCCTTTGAAAAATGCTCTACAGTTGGAGAAAAAATGAAAGGGAAGAGATCTTTAAAAGACGAAATGATATACAAATAGAACTATCTAAACCAAACTGAAACGATGCAATTTTTGTTACTATCTTTCATGACATATTAGCACACATTGGAACACTTACTCATAACCCTATAAACACTGTTGAACTTAGTACCTTGGACTCAGCACATTTGACTCTTGGCCAAGTATTTGATTCGTTCTTATATAATATTGCAGAAAAGGACTACTTAGCGTGGACTCGTGCAACAAAGGCGCATTGCGAAAGAAGATGTTTCAAGCAATTCGGCCTTGTTGATTATATACCGTTCTCCAATTGGGATAAATATGGATCTTGTGTTTGCAGGTAAGCTAATTCGTCCGATAAATTGATTTTCCATCGTTGATTTCACATCGTAATGTTCCATATATCTTTCAGGAGGTTTCCCATATAGCTTGGGTAATATACATTGGCTGAAGATATACAACATGGAGTCATCGATGACGCGGGAGGTTAACTACCGTCAACGTGCGAATAGAACTGTTTGCACTGTGTATTGCGGAAGAGCTGCAAACTGAAATTAAAATGATAATTGAGAAAACGATAACTTCTATTTTTGGCTATCAATAAAAATACTGAATGAAACTTTCTGCTGTTGCCAGAATGCTTTTGTTTTCTTTTTTAAAAAATACTACTCATTGCTATGTGTTAGTGGATACAGTCGACTCTCCCACTAGTGCAGTGCGCGGGGCCGGACGCTCCACCGGCCTGTCCCATAAGTGACCCTCCCCTACTTCTCCCACTCCCGGATGCTAGTAAGCGCAGTGGGGTAGCATTCACAGTCACGCGGGGCCATTTGCATATTGGTGGGGAGGCGGCGCTTGAGGAGATACTCAATGTATATCACGAGAATGGTGGCGTCTGCTGCGCATGCGCATTTCCTTTTTCCGCCGCACTAACTGGTGTGGCGTTGATTTCGATTTTACGGTTTCTATATATATCGATAGTTTCTCATTTTTACTACGAGTCCGGTGGCGCGTGCTACGCACGCGCAGTTCCTTTTTCCGCCGCGCTCGCTGGCGTCGCGTCGGTTGCGGTCTTACGGTTTTCGATAATTTCGATATATATCGATAGTTTCTTCCGTTTCTGCTTTTTACGATAGGATAGGATAGGAGGATTATCGATGGCATTATATGAAATGTCTTCATTCACATCACCGTTGAACAAATGCTATTAATTAAATTGAATATTACTATTCTAGTACGGCCTTCGTAATTCCTACTCCTTAAGGCGGCTTTTTAAAGTTAGTATAAGAGCTCCGACTTCAATTAATGTTAGCACAAATGAGGAAATGGTCAATGTGCCCATGTGTTATCAACAAGTGAAATTGTTAACTAGTGGGGGTAAATCATTGTGAGCCGTGAAGGTCAAAACGAAAAATCGCAGATTTGAGAATTTTGAGCTGACCCATTAAACACTAGTCGCAGGCAGAAGAAAAATTGCGATTTCGAGGTCATTACAGTTCACCTTCGGTAGTTTGATATAACAACAATCACACTTAACGAAACTCATATTCATTGCGGGGTTTATAACGTTGCGCTATATAACGATACTGATTTCATAGTCTTCCAGTATTTTTTTGCCAAACGTTCTAAAACTCTGAGCGCTGCTTATCATTTATGCAAACCATGAAACTTATGTGCGCTATCATTGACGTGTTTATTGTGCTCAGTATTGTCCACTTAGGGTGTGCCCAGGGTAAGTAATTCAGTCTTTTTGCTCTCCATGAAAGACCTTTCTGAAGATGCGAGCAATTTCCATAAAACGTAAGGGGATGCCCATTATGCCCCACTAGTGCTTAAGAACCGGCGTAATTAGCCTTGATGCTATTAACAATTTACGTATATTTTGATGAAATAAAATAAGATAATAATTTTGATAATAATAAAATTTATTATATCCGGGTTCAAACCGCTTCTTCTATTCAATCTTGAATTTCCTCCAACTCTTCCGGCCATTTTTTGCGGTTGATAGTATTAGTAGATCGTAATTAAAAAACAAAATTTTATTTTCTAATTTTATTAGCCAACGTTTCGAGTGTTGAATATACTCCGCTTCAGGGCTGTTTGTCGAAATTTTCATCGATGTATCTTAGTCATTCATGATTGGTTGAAAATGTTACAACTGCGCCACTTGGTGGATGGCGGCGAGAAGTGGAAAGCAAAGTACTAACAGAAAAAGAGTCGCAAAGCGGAAGACAGCCGGCTTTATATTAATAGTATATTACGACCCAAGGCCAGAAAGTTTGATTTCCTGGCTTCGCCTCGGCCTTCATATCACGTACGGCAAGAAATCAAACTTTCTGGCCGTGTGTCGTATGCTATTTTTCTTTCTCCCCACCCGAAAGTACGTTCAACAATAAATGCATCAATTTTGAAATGTTGACGATCAATCCAACGATGAATACTTTTGTGGCCTGCCCGCGCACGCCTCTCGTCGGTCACCTTGCGGACTACATGCCCGCCCGACTTTTGCAAAACCGAAGCGAAGCCGAGGTTTCTGCTGGTCGGGGCGGGCAAAAAGTAAAAATGCATGAAAAAACATAAAAACGTCGAAAAAAAATTAAAATGCCGAAATCACTTTTTATAAGCATATTTTCCTTCCAACTTTGACCTCTCTGTCGAAATTTCTAAACATCGCGATGAAGAATCGCTCATTTTTCAGGTTAGGTCAGTCTCTTCATTCGCCGGCGGGGGACAGTTTTAATTTACTCTACTTTTTCAAAATCAACTCGTTTTATCCAATATTATTTTATGCACTAAAGAAATTAATGCATAATTTAACGAAATTTTGTTCCACAGGAGCACTGGCGACATGAACCTTTTATGCGTATATATTATACAGAGAAAAAGTGGTTTCGGAATTTGACACGTCCGGTCGCGATTTGGGCACTGAAATATATCATGCGCATGCGCAAGCAAGAGTCGGGGAGCTTCGGGTGGAGATCCGAAGTTTACTCTTTCGTTAGCAACTCCCGCCTGCAAACGCGAGCCACAAAAGTTTTGTGGCCAATCACAACGATTCTCCGTCGAGAAACTCCAGAAAAGCCGTTCTTTCTGGCGTTTCAGACCACGGTGGAGAGCGTACTTTCGGGTCGGGGAGGAAGAAAAAGTCTTTTACGGCCTTGAAGAGAGAATTCCCAATTCTGTGTGAACTGTCTTAGTCCACGGCTGAGGCTGCTTCATTTTACGTCCCATGGACAAAAAATTGTTTTCCCGCTGGGCGAAAGGAAAATGCTTCTTTACGTCCACGCCACGGCGAAAACCCTCTTTTTCACAAATGCCCATGTTTTAAATTTAATTTCAATAACTCACACGTCTGCAATAATTGTGACGACTTTTCAGTTAAGGTGACCGTTAGATTGCCCGGCGGACGCTGCGTAGGTACCGTCGGGGGGAAAGGTCCAACAAGATATGTTCCTTGTTGTAAGTATCCAGAATGAGTCAAGTTTGGCTGTAAGCAATGCAAGAAACTGTTCTATAGTCCCCTGACACCTTCTTATGTTCTCTGTTTTTCCCCACGCGAAGGTAACACTTGCCCCCCTAGAGCAGAATTCCCAACTTTCTGGCCTAGAGTGGAAAGTGCTCACTTCGCGGCGTGTCACATCACCTCTGTCATAATCACACCTCCATGTCTTCTAGATCCGAACAACGTTCCTGGTGTTAAACCTGTACCTGAAGAGATATTTCCATCTGCTCGAATAACTACCATACTACCAGATGGACGTTGTGTTGGCTTCACGGGTGAAAGCCTGTACGAGGAGTATGTCCCTTGCTGTAAGTACGGACAATCCCTGCAAGCCACTCTCAAACTCTTTGCATTATCCAACATTTCTCTTGTGGAAGCCCACATGTCAGATTGTTTTTTAATAAAAAAATGCAAACAATGTACGATTTGGTACAGATGATGATGGTCCATCGAATGCTACTTCGAGCGTTCGCTCCTAACAAGATGAATCCAATAAATGGTTCTGACGTTCTCCACTTGTCCTTCGTCAATCTTCAGCGTCTATTAATAACGATCATGTATTTACAGATCAGTTGACTGACAGAATGGGCGACAGAAAGTGCACCGGCTACATTCTTAATTCGAAGACTAAAAACTACGTGCCTTGCTGTAAGAATCGACAATTAGTCCAGGCCTGATCTAGGGTAGTTTCTTACTGTGCCCAACCTGGCTGATATTATTGATATTTCCCTTTGTGGTAAATTGTTGTAATGATTGCCAATTCAAATCTTATTTTCGCAGCAGTTCCACTAAACTAAAATTTTCCCAATGAAATCTCGAGATGACCTATGTGTGTTTGTTTGCAATTGGTATATATTGTTGGTTTTTTTTTTTTAATTTTATCTATACCATTTCTGAATAGATCCGAAAGACGTGCCTGGAGTAATTCCCTTGCTTGATGAAGACCCTCCATATCCAAGAGCCCATGTGACCACCATTCTTGCAGACGAACGTTGTATGGGTTACACTGGCCAGAGCTACTACGAAGAATATGTTCCCTGTCGTGAGTGTATTAACGTCTATTCTCCGAAGAGCAATTTTTTTTTTTACTATCTTTAACGCCTTCGATCCATTATGGACATGTGGGCTTGTGGACCATACGCAGCACCGCATTCGCATGATGAAACACGTGGTATAACCGACCCTTGACCTCCGGACCTGGTCCTAGGTTGTACCAAGCCTGGCAAACTAGCCTTAACGTAAAATGTGATTGTGGATTCAGGCTGGTATTAATCCGGCAATATCCAAACTGGGATCCCAGCCCTGTACCAAGACTAATCCAAGCTTGCTATCCATGGTGTTGGTTGCCTTGGCAGAAGACTGATATCACCACTGGGACAAGCAGAGCCCAACCTAGGATCGAGTTGAATGCATATCATAGGTTCACATCTAACATCCATTTCTCAAAGTTTCTTATGCCCTTGTGTCGAAATGTACGGCATTGCAGTGCTCGAGATCGTGCCGCTTCCAGTGCACCCTTGAGTCTGAGCCACTTCACTTCCCCCACTCTCATCCCGAGTCATAACTCTCAGCGCATGCGCTGGGAGGGGCGAACACGCGCGCAGCCACGTGACATACAAGATTTAAATTAGGCGGGAAAAGTTGCGATGTGGTGGGGACACAGGGCTTGGGGAGTTTCCACCTAGGAGGCGCGCAACACACTAAACTCAAGGGAGGTCAAAGCATAACGGGGTGTGAACTTAGGAGGGTGTTGACTGAAGTAGGTGTCCTTTGAAAAATGCTCTACAGTTGGAGAAAAAATGAAAGGGAAGAGATCGTTAACAGACGAAAGGATATACAAATAGAACTATCTAAACCAAACTAAAACTATGCAATTTTTGTTACTATCTTTCATGACATATTAGGACACATTGGAACACTTACTCATAATCTATAAACTCTTTTGAACTTAGTACCTTGAACTTAGCATGTTTGACTCCTGGCCAAGTATTTGATTCGTTCTTATATAATATTGCAGCCAATCCGCTAGAAGATCGGCCTAATCCACATAAGCTACATTGTGAAAAGGCATGTTTCGAGAAATACGGCAACCCTGATTATATCCCGTTCTCCGACTACAAGCCAGCTGGATTCTGTCTTTGCGAGTAAGTTGAGACCTCTGACTAATTAACCTTCCCCGATTACCCATCTTTATAATCTTTCATATAACTTTCAGGAAGTATCCCCTATGATTCGGATGATATATATAGTTTCGAGACATTCAAAATGAAGCCGTTGATGACTGACGGGACGTGGACAACCGTCAACGTGCGAATAGAACTCTCTACGTTGGAATTGTGCTTCTACTTATGCGCTATTGTCCGGCGTCCAATATTTCTTCTTCTCATTGCTATTTGTATTTTCACTACTACGTCTATTGTCACTTTGCTTTCAGCTTTGCTGTTAATGAATCATTCAATCTCTCGCTATTGCTATTATTAATATGTGGGCTTTGATCCAATTCTTTTGTACAACATAATGTACAGTAATAAACCATCAATCAATCAATCAATCAATCTCTCTCTCCCCATATATATAGATATACAGGGTGTATCCATATTGATGAAAAACCTCGGTTTCACCAACGTAGAACGACCTCCTGAATACGGGAAAAATTAATTGATGTAGGCCAATGAGAGGACCAGCTTAGGGCGCGTGATAGTGTTAGCGTGATAGGGGCGGAAAAAAGTGGGGGAATTTCTGGGGAGTTTTTCGTTCCAGGATTTCTTTTCTGGGCAAACTTTTATTCCCTAGTATCGAAGAAAAAAATTATTTTATATATTTTTTTTTTATTAATATGATCTCGAAACCTATAATACAAACAAGTAACTATAAATAGTTAAACAATTCTGAGCAATATCCGTCCACTCATTGGTAAATAATGCATAATTACTGATAATAACCACTTATCTACCTAACGTATATAAATAAATACTTTGTTCGTTTCAACAGATATATAAACAAATAATGTTACTCGCTGTTATCAAAATAACTGACTAAAACGATCATTTTTTTTTCTCTTTTCCCTAGTTAATAAATGTACAAAAGTTGAATTAATGCGAATAACAAGATGACTAATAAAATTTATACAATTGTTTTTAAAACTTGACAACAAACGTCACGAATTGTGGGATTAATGAGTAGGTTATTACAATTTGTTTTAACGGAAAATTATTAACAAAAAAAAATGCCCGTGAATGCACATCCACCAACAAATTTTTTTTTTGAGAGACAACACTGATTTAGTTTCAATCTCATTGAATCACATTTACGGAGTAAATATGCTCAATAATGATGTAACAATTAATTTTGAGTACTACAATAATAGATATATATGGATATATATACATCGATGCATTTACACAAATTTTCCAGCTGCAATGTGATTTTTAAAAATATTTTTTACTGAATAATGAAAAATTGAAGATTCAAAAATCAGAGTTTGGTTTTTTTTTTAATTTCTTGCTAATGAGTAATTTCGTATGCAAAAATTTGCAATCTTTTTTGTATCTCGGAGTTTTCTTGAAAAAAAAATATTGTTAAGTTTATTTGTAAAATCACTAATTTTCCAAAAAAACAATTGGCGACAATTGAATGAAAAACGTGAAATTTTTTTCACGAAATTCGAGGTCGTTAAAAGTAGGGATTATTTCGTGATCGAGAGATTTTGGGATAAAAAATGAAAAAACCTTTTTTGTAGCTCTTGAAATTTTCTACAAAAAAGTGTAGTGCCATTTTCTTCAATACCTGCTCATTATTTGAATACAAATTTTTTGGGCAATTCCGAAAAATTGAGAATATGGGCTTTGCAAATCGTTGGAATATTTTTTTTTAAACCTCAAATTGCTTTTTTCTTTCTGCAACCATCCCAACTGAGGTCAGTGGAGGGTATAGGGAATTTTGGTAGCCCAAAATTGGCGTGGGCGGCAGACTTCGGCAAATCCTCCCCGACCACCTCACTGGCGATCTTATCAACTCTGAAATCAGAAATCAGAAATAAAATTAGAAATTCGGAGGGTTAATGGTGAGTTGAGTAATCCTTGGTCAATTTTTTTTTTATTTTTTTTATAACGGAAGATCTTAATTGTGAATTTTTGCACCTATAAAAAAAATGTGTGCATAATTTTGTATTATTTAAGTGTTTTAAATTTTTGGAAATTTTGCAACTTTCTAATTTGCTAATTTTTAATAAGTCAAAAATGAAAAAAAATTTTGTTTAGAGTTGCGGAAATTTGCGAAAGTTTAAAATTTTTTTGAAAAAATGCTTGATATTTTTTTTTATTTTTAATTTTGTCAAGTTTTTTTGCATTTGTTGCAATTCTCAAAATTTTAAGATTTAAAAATATTTGACTTTTTTCTTCATTCAAACTTTCGGGAATTTTCTCCCTATACCTTGATATCGATGCTGGTGACTGGGCTCAATTATATCTCATGTGCCTCCCCCTCAGACCATCTTCCCAAATTCTTGTGTTCAGAATCACAGCTTGAGTTGTTTTTTGTATTTACAAATTTTTTCAACAAAAATGTTAAGTTGGAAATTTCGACATTTTCCAATTTTTAGAATGTTTGATTTTACCAAATTTCTGAAAAATTTCGACATCTTGAAAAATTGTTTTCAAAATTTTGAATATTTTTTCAAATTTTTAAAGCTTATGAAATTTAAAAAGTGCAGAAACTTTTCAAATTTCCGCACTTTTTCAAAAATTTGAACCTAAACACAATTCCAATTTTTGTGTGTTTTATTTTTTTTGGGCATTTATGAATTTTATGAAATTTTGTTGTTTCAATTGTTGAAACTTTTAAATTTTATTCTCTATACCTTGATATTGATGTTGGTGACTGCTCCTGGGCTTAATGTTATCCCAGAGATAGTGTGCTTCACCCTCAGACCCTATTGTTTGTGAATTGGCGATTCTTGGGTTCAGTGCCATGGCTTCAGTGCTTTTTGCTCTTTTTACAGCAGCCTCCGGACTACTATGATAGGGTGAATAGGTGGATTTGGATATGACTGTGAGCGCTTCCCCATGCTGTTAGTCAAAATGATACGGAGAACATATTGGAAAAAAATAATAAAATAATACGAATGTGATGACGGTGACTGATTATTTCATTTACAAAAATCAAAATTCATGACAACGTTTTGGGGGAAATTTTGGAGATTCTTGTGTAGAAAATTTGGTGGCAATTAATTTTTAAATTTAAAAAATTCAAAAACTTGAAATTTTTTCGATATTTTTTTTTTTAACATTTTTTATTATTTTAAAAAATTCTTTTAAATTCTGAGCCTAAAATTTTGAGCCAAAACATTGAAAAAAATCCTCCCCAAATTTCCCCAAGACTCGCCGCCGGGGATTAAAGCTCCAGAAAAAATTTAAAAAAAATCTTGTTAATGAGTTAAATTATCTCGACTGATTGTTTTTTACCTTTAATTGTTGCTGCAATCTGTGGATTTCCTCTCGTTGTTCCGCAAGTCCTCCTTCATTAGTTTCATGCACCAAGTGAGCTCTGAGCTGTTTATTTCTGGCATCTAGTTGCATTATATGTTGCTTAGCTTGCGCTACTTGTTTCGATAAGGATCCAACTTTTTCCTCTAAAGCAGCTGATTCCACACATTTTGATGAATATTTAGCGGACAGTGACAAAATTTCTTGTTTTATTTCTTCCATTTCTTCCCTACGATAAAAGAAAATGTTTTCGATTAATACTGAGATCAATACCAAGTGTATTTGGTTGAGCAGAATATTTTGTGATTCAATTTTTTTCGATGATAAATATAATTTTCAGCCTACACCCGAACACACACACACACACACTTGACAGAAGGAAGAATTGCATGCATGCATACTATTACTACTACCCACCCACCCATCTTCCGACCTATCCTCATAGCCACCCATCCTCCCACAGATCCGCACACCCACCAACCCTGACACATACCCACCCACCCATCCTTATTCACAGCCACCCACCCTTACTCATAACTACCCCCCACCCACCGTTACTCATAACCACCCCCCACCCACCCTTACTCATAACCACCCCCCACCCACCCTTACTCATAACCCCCCCCCCACCCACTCTTACTCATAACCACCCCCCCACCCACTCTAACTCATAACCACCCCTCCCCCACCCACCCTTACTCATAACCACCCCTCCCCCACCCACCCTTACTCATAACCACCCCTCCCCCACCCACCCTTACTCATAACCACCCCCTCACCCACCCTTACTCATAACCACCCCCTCACCCACCCTTACTCATAACCACCCACCTACCCACCCATAGTCATAGCCACCCACCCACCCTCCCTCTCTCACACATACCCTCCATTTCCACAGACACTCACCCTGTCATCTTTACACCCAACCCTCTCACTCTCACACACATTCACCCAATCTCACACGCACCAAGCCACCCACACCCTCACATGCTCCCACCCACTCACTCCCCACACGTCTAACTTATTGCAAATATTCAAATTTTAAAAACGTCCTAAACTCTTCAAAACTCAAAATTACTCAAAAGAAAAATCTTACTCATGTTCTCGATGAAGCATCCCAATATCCTCTCTAGCCTGGACCTGCTTTAAAAACTCCTGCTTGAACTTGGTGATTTCTTTCTTAACCTCATGCTCATGAGCTTTCCTCATGGCATCAAGTGCAGCGAGTGTGGCTTGAGTTTCCTCAGACAATGCTTGCTCCTTCTCAACCCTGAGACTCTCAATTTCCTGCCTATGCTTCTCCTCCATTTCCGCAAGAATTCTTCGATGAGAATTTTCCATAGCCATCAGTCCCTTCTCACAAAGTGCCCTGAGTTGCTTGATTTCTTCCTTGTACCTTCGCCTAGTCTCGACATCAGTATCGAGTTCAGCACTAATGGATCTCTGATAAGCAGCCCTGAGCTCATTGATATGAGCAGAATGCTCCGAGTCCATGAAATTCAATCTCTGCTCAAGTTTCCTAGCTCGTTCTCTCAAACTAGCAGCTTCCTGCTCATACTGAGAGGACAACGAGCTCCTTCTCTCATCCATCTCACCCTTCAACTCCAGCAGCTCCTTATCCTGAGCTTTTCTCAGCTCATCAATCTCCTCAGTATGCCGAACATTCATCTCTCTCAAAGACTTCTCAAGAACCTCACACTGCTTACAACTGAAGGCCTTGATAGTGTCCTTCAAACCTTGGATCCAATCGCGCAGCTCTCGACACTTATCGATCACCCCCAATTCATTCGATCTTCGGAACTTCAAGGGCGAAAGCGATTCCTCACTTCCAAGTTTCAATTTTTGTACCGAATTAGCAAGATCTTTCAAGTCCTCCTCTACGAGCTGAAGGGATTGCTTCACTTTCGAGATTCTCTGGTTGAATTGTTCATTAGAATACTCACCGTTGAACAAGGACACCTCGAAGAGGTCTGAAAGACTTTCTTCTTCAGTATTCAGCAGGAGAGAAATTCGTCCATCAATGAGAGCTTTGTGAGCTACGATATCTGATAATTCGTTCAAGATCTTGAGATCGAAGTTGAGGTTTGCACCTTGCACTCGTTGTAGACAATCTGGGTATAGTGAATTCAGGTCTTCGATCATTTTCGTCATTTCGCGTGCGAGGTTATGCTGAACTTTATCTGACCAAGACTCGAAGTTTACAATTTCATGTCTATCGAGGTTCGGATTGAAGTCCGAGTTTGGGAGATTCTGATCGAACATGTGAACGCATCTAAGCATGACGTGGGAGACTTCCGTTTGCACGAGCTCCTCGTTGACGATCTCCTGTGCTAATCCCCAAACTTCACGAATCCTATCATTTTCGTGAAGATCACTTCCACCTGATGAATTGAGGGCTTCAATAGCTAGAGACTCAGCCAAATTCTTCAACTTTGATTCCTTATACTTTTGCACCAATGAATTCACCTGTCGCTGCTGTTTCAGTAAGAAATCTCTGCAATCGTTTGTGGTCGATCTCTTTGACTCTTCGTTCTCTTGCAGTCGACTGCTAAGAACTTGCGCCAAGTACTGCGCATAGTTGACATGTTGCAATGGTTTCGTTCCATCGATCTTGGCTTTCAGGGCTGACATCAATTGACTAGTTTCACCCAACTCCCCAAGGTAATCAGCACGATCAGAGCTATTGCCAATAGCATATCTTAGCTGACGTATTAATGCAAATTCACATGCAATTCGTTCAGTCAGTAATTTCATTTTTGAGCTGTTGTCAAGTTCTCCATCAACTTGCAACTGTTTTCGACGACGAGTGAGCTCCATTAGTCTATCCCTCAGGCCATTTTCAAATTTGGAAACTATGATGGTAACTGGCTCCGACATCTGGCTGCATTGGGAATTTCTTTCGTAACAAGAGTTTAGGATGTGGTCCACTTCGCGAAGGCAGCGTTCGGCCTTTTCATCGATTTGAGCTGACTTCAAACATTTGTCGAGACATCTCTTGGACTTTCCTACCACTCTCTCAAGCTTCTTCAATCTCATGAGAATTTCCACTGACACCTCGCCGCTTGACATTTCACTGTACTCACTCAAATCCTTATCATCACTTTGTGCATCTCTATCAACATTCGCAACTTTTCTCTCAAGCGTGGATAATCGAATGAGCACTTTCATAGGTTCTGAACTAGTTGCACTGTCCAACGACTTTCTCCTCAATCTCGATCTATCGATCTTCTGCTCACGCCTGTGCTCCTTCTTTGCAGGACTTGTCATTTGATTTTTTTCAATGGCCACGATTTTATTTTCCAGGTCCAAAAGCTTATCCTCAACCTCCTGCGATATAGAGAACGACTCTCGACCTTTCAACGATAGTGATCTTCTCTTGTCCCTTCCCTCGGTCTTCGCCAGTTTCTGCTTGAGCTGTCGCATTTGCTTCTCACTAGACGCCAATTTATTTGTCAAATCCTGAATTCTAGCTGCCATTAACTGCACCTGCGCCTGATTAGTCTCTTTAACTCTTGTATTATCCTGCCTGTATGCGAATAGTTCAAGCTCAGATGCATCCTGAGCAGCATGTGCTTCCCGAAGTTCCTTTCGCATCGCTCGAATCTCCAAAACTGCCTTTTCAAATCGACCGCGTAGCTCATCGAATTCCTCCATGATGCGTTCTTTATCGAAGCCACTGAGATCCAAATCCAAATCGATATTCGTCAAGTCACTGAGAGAATCAAAGCTTCTACCTCGTTCTCGTGAAACAGACAAACTATTCTTCCCCTCGAGCTCTCTAATCCGCTCGTAAAGTCGATCATTCTCCTCAATTCCTTGGGACAACTTGTCACTCAGCAGAGTGATCTCTTTCTGGAGGCACTCCACCGACAAATGACTTGACGAAAGCTCCTTCGATAGCACTTCACACCGCTCAGTAGTTTCTCTGAGAATCGCTTCCGTCTCCAAAAGCTTGCACTCTATCACGTCCTTCTCCCTGCCAAGCATCTTCTTCATTTTATCAAAATCATCGACGTCTTTCTTTCGCTGCTGCTCAGTTCTCTGCACTGTATTCAGCAGTTCTTCTATTCGACCTTCACGAATTGCAGCTTCACCTCTATACTGCCTCAACCTCGCAAGCTCCTTTTCCGCATTAGACAGTTCTGTTCTTGCTGTATGAAGCTGGGACTGCAGAGAAGCTATTTCATTTTTCTGACGATCGATTATGACTAAGAGACTAGGTGGATGATCGTTCTGATTGAGCTGATCCTTGAAAATCACTTGGCTATCGAGGAGCTCGACAATCAAAGGTGTTTCATTGGTTGTATCTAAATTGTGTTGCTCTTCGTCCAGCTCACAACAAGCCATCATCAAGTCCTCGGAGTGGACACTGTCTAATGTGCTACGGCGCGAGCTTGGAGGTGAGCTGCGGGTGCGTTTGTAAACTCTTGTTCGAGAATTTGATCGAGAGCGAGCTTTGACGCGGGATAAAGCGGTCCTTGTTAATGGTGGAGATGGTGGGAGTTCAGACCACTCCAGGGTTGAAACGTCCGACCAGTTTGTCACCTTCAAGGGCCATTCCCGATTGCGCGTCAGCGGCGGGGTCACTGGAATTTCTGACCAATCACCGGATTCTCGCCTCCCACCCTCCGATGCTGTTCTGTACTCCTCGTCGGAGGAGAATAGGACTGATCGAGGGGTTAGGGGCAGAGCTGACATCACCGGATCACCCTCGCGATCATTCATCGATCTGGAAATTGATGAAGCAGGATGGTTTTTTTTCTTTTTTTTGAGGAAGGATGTAATACTAAATTGATCTTCATGTACGAATGAACTAATAGGTTGATTTCTTTGGGAACTTGATCGAATTTCTACAATGGGATTGTTAGAAGTTCTGACGAAACGAACTTCTTCTGACGAAAGACCTCGGAAAATTTGTGAAAAATAATTGAATCCCATGGAGATGCTCCATAAGATTCTGTAATATGACCACGATTACGAACAGCCTTCTAGATTACACACATTGAAAGAGTGGGAGTTACTTACACAGTGGGTGACTGACTCTTACTGGAATCCTGCTGCTGATTTCCATGACATAGAATATGGCTGTCCGCAATTACATCATCGGAATCGGATAGATTAGCTGCGCGTCGAATTGCCGACACCCAGCTCGATCGAATTCCCGCTGTTACGGCTGAAAAAATTGTTGTGCCGCGATCATCCCACGTCTGTGAAACGGAAATAATTTATTGATAATCTCAAGTTGCAGAGGGGGGGGGGGCTGTGCTCGGCTTGTTACGAAACATAAGAAAAAGGTATCGACAGAATGTAAGTCGATCACCATAAACACGGTGAGTTTCATTGATGAAAACCTGAAAACTTCGCTCATAATCTGTAGTCTGTTGCAACGCGAGGTCGATAACTCCTCATCGATACCGAATTATGAAATCGATATGTGATTGATTATGCGGCATGAATCTGTCTCCTGCAATTTGTCTGAGTCTACTATCTTTCAAAGTTTTTTCCGCATCTCATGGATGATCGTGCAAACGGAAATAGGAGCTTGTGAAAGATTATTTATAAGCTAGACCATTCATCATAATTTGTGATTTTCATCCAAAACTTTCGAATCATCTATCTGTCTTTGGTATAAAAGAATAACTCAGCAGTACTGAATGAGTGATTGATCATCTTCTGTCGTTTAAAAGTCGTTGATGGTGTCTATTTTTGCAAGGTGTCAGTTGTAACCTGTTTCAATCAATAAAGTTGTTTGGGCCATATATCCGGTCGTGTAACACTCCAATTTATTTCATTTACTGCCATTGTATGATAATACAATGTTTCAAACGCTCTGGGCGTTCATCTTCAGGTACTCAAACAAAAATCACATCTGACAACTTCTCCTTTGGCTCACGAGCATTTTCTTTAAAAAATGTATTTTCTCCATGTGCTTCTTCCTTATTCCACAACCCTGTAACCTGTTTCAAAGTGAATTTTGAGCTTATTTAGTTTAGGACGAATGGTGTCTGAAGGTTGAAGAACAACCAAATCTGATCTGAAAAATATATTGAGATTTCGTTTTAACTGTTCGAGTTCGACAGGGGTCAACTTTTATCTTCATAAAGAATTTTTAAAATCCTACAGGTCGGATCGAATCGCTGTGAACTAAGATAAACGAAGAAATGTGTTTTACTCTATCAGCCAGTTACACGCCACCGTTATTTTTCCCTATCCACACAACCAATAGAATTGGTAGGAATGATGTCAACAAATTGCAGTAACAATTTACACTTGACTTATTACGGAAGTCAAGAAAGAGGTGTTGAAAGAATGCAGCCCGTTTCATAACGGAATTTAACGAAAAATATAATAAGAAAGTAATAATTACCACAGTTTGAAATCCATAATTTCTCGCCACTTGCACCGGTAATACAGCTGTAACGGTATTAAGATCTATCACACCATCCATTATACCTTTGTCTTCGGTGGTAGGATCACGGTAGTACATTAGGCCACAGCCGCGTAGGACAAACCAGTGTTTGCTCCATTCTTTGCTCAATCCCTGTTTCATAAGCCAGCCCTTTTTTATGTTGAGGAGATCCTCGGCAGGCAGGTCCACCCTTAGCTCTGAGATCGGTGAATATCTAATGCCCGAAATGTCCAATCCACAACCATCCGGATCACCCCTGATCAATTTGTCCTGATGGGCCGTAGTGACAGTGTCCACCACATCTCTCGTTGGCTCGGAAATTCGCGGCTTCGTACGCCTCGCTCGCGGTTGCGTTAGCGACACTGCTATATCACGCAATTTGCCCTCGCGCTCACGCTCATGCTCCAATAAAATTCTTCTGCATGCGTCGTCATCTGGAGTCACAAGCAGAGTTATTACCATCTTATGGCGATGTAAAAGTTCGTGGAAAGTAGGAAGAAAAATGAGGAGAGACAGTTCGTAGGAACGCGGTGGCCGAGTTTTTAAGAGTACCACTCGAACGCAGTAAAAAAAACTTTTTTGATGGTTTTTTTGCAGACTGTTAAAACGCATAGTGCAATATCTGAGTTCTTCACGAGTACTTGAATTGATCATCATTGTCATCAACCTGGTTTTGATCGTAGCTATATCTGTACTTAAAATTTCTATTGGGTTTTCTTTCGGATAAATAAATTATGGGCAAAGGGATTTGAAAAAAGGGCATGGATTGTATATAGGCCTAGTACATAGTTCTATTTACTGAGCAGTACCATTGTTCTTGGCAAATGGGTGGGGAAGGATTCCATCTCTATGAAATCAGCAAGAATTACCGATTAAATGACAATCAATCGACGGTTTGATGACTCAAATGCATTTCCACACTTGAGCAGGGAAAGAAATAAAACCATTCAACTGACCTAGTTTTTCCGCGGTATCAATGCCAGGCGATGGTCGTTCAGTCTGCTGACTCATTCGTCTTCTTGCTTTATCCTCGGCACGGAGTTTATCTCGCGTTGGTGGTGATGCTGAGCTAGCTGGATGGTCCAGATAAGATCTGGTATCATTGGTACTGGGTATCGAGGCTTTCTCAGAATTCATGACAACTGTTGGGGTAGAGCTTGATGATCGCTGAACACCACCGTTTATCGTTAAGCCCTGGAATTCAAAGTTGTGACGGTTTTAAGATCCAAGGTTTTAATTGAGAACCTAGGACCTTTGACGAAGTAGCCAGATACTTTACTCACTACGTCAAAGTCTCGACTTTTGTGTGTGTGTGTGTGTATGTATGTATGTGTGTGCGTGTGTGTGTGTGTGTGTGCGTGTGTGTAGGGGGGGTGGATGGATGAGTGAGTGAGTGGGTGGATGGGTGAGTAAGTGTGTGGGTGGGTGAGTGGGTGAGTCAGTGAGTGGGTGCGTAAGTGGGTGGGTGAGTGGGTAGATGAGTGAGTGGGTGAGTGGGTAGATGAGTGAGTGGGTGGGTGGGTGAGTGGGTGGATGAGTGAGTGGGTGAATGAGTGGGTGGGCGATTGAGTGAGTGGGTGGGTGGGTGAGTGAGTGAGCGAGCGAGTGGGTGAGTGGGTAGGTAGGTGTGTGAGGAAGAAAACCTTCCAAAATCAAATAATAGTTCTTCAGTAATTCGTCTACCATGAGAACTTCTTCGAAAATTTTTTATTTACCTCGCTAAGTACAGAAGAAAACATCCAAAACTGCTTTTGTCAAACATTCTCCTCATGACATAATTCATGACATTTCTCCATACAAGTTAAAAAAAAACAAATCTCCATACAATCAGTGGTCAATAGAATAATTGTATTCAAAAAAAAAAGGAAAATCTACATCCACATCTCATCTTTTGACTTACCGATTGTGTGTTCGAATAATTGTAGGCACTTCCGTTTTCTAGGGACGGCGTTCTCACGGGCGAGGCTATATTTGGTCTTGATAACGAATTTCCGTTATCCGTTATGCAAATTGGAGGAGGTCGCGTGATGCTGGGTGGACCGTACGAGTCAGTTGGCGATGCTGAACCAGCCTGATTGTGATTCGCAACCTCGGTCCATCCCGATGAAGGCCTGGCCTCGGATCTACAACTGTTGAAGCGAGGACGAAGCGGATCCGGGGTATTGCTGCGAATTGATGATGAGACTTGCAGGATTGATGTTTGGCCGCCTGGAAATGTGGCATTGCGCTTGTGCCTCCCCTGCAAAAATATTTTTATATTTTTTAACTTTTTGTAAATTTTTCAAGTTTTTAAAATTTTGGAAATTTGTGAAATGTTGGACATTTTTGAAATTTTTGCAACTTTTGACATTTTTGCAATTTTTGAAATTTTTGCAATTTTTGAAATTTTTGAAATGTTGGAAATTTTTTAACTTTTGAAATTTTTGAAATTTTTGAAATTTTTGAAATTTTTGAAATTTTTGAAATTTTTGAAATTTTTGAAATTTTTGAAATTTTTGAAATTTTCTGAAATTTTTGAAATTTTTGAAATTTTTGAAATTTTTGAAATTTTTGAAATTTTTGAAATTTTTGAAATTTTTGAAATTTTCGAAATTTTTGAAATTTTTGAAATTTTTGGATTTTTTGAATTTTTTGAAATTTTTGAAATTTTTCAATTTTGATAATTTCGAAAACGTTGAAAATTCGGAGAATATTGAAATTTTCGATATGTTTGACCTTTTTATAATTCTTGGAATTATTGACCTTTCTAGAAATTGTAAAATTTATTTATGATTTTTTTTATTTGTACAAAATTTGTCCATCAATTGCGATGTGATTGGTCCCATGTGGCGTCGAAAAAACAGCGCCAAAAAGTCGTGTTCCCCATAAAAACTAATAAAAAATTGACTAAAAAAAATGGGACAAGTTTTTTAGGTGGATTATATGGTCAATAGAAGGTGAAGTCGTGGGTTCGACAAAAAAGGCGATGATCTGTTTGGAAAACGTTGGTATAATAGACCCGTACAACGCCTTGGCCTCCTAACGCTGTCACCTTTCTTACGATTATAGATATTTCCAGGGACGAAATACGACAGATTTGACACGTGTGTGGAGCGATATTTTTTATCTGAACGTTGAAGACTAGTCACGCAATTCATAGGCGGCCATATCAACGTGTAAATGTCCAAGTGTGTACTTTCTACATTTACAGTCCCACATAAGAACCTGTAGAATGTTTAGCACCATAAATTATTTTCATAATGGCTCTTCCGAAAGAAAATTTTAGGAAAAAATTTACGCGGGCAACTTTCCAACATTCAAAAATCGTTAAGATTTGGAAAAATTTAGAAAATTTGGAAAATTTTCAGGTTTAAAAAATCTGGAAAATTTGGAAAAGTTTCGAAATCCGGGAATTTCAAAAACTCGGAGCAACAATTTCAAAAATTCATAGCGATGAAAATTTTTTTTTTACTTGAAATTTTTTTGGACACTGAAAAATTTCAAAATTTTTCAAATCTTCAAAATTTGGAAAATTCGAGAAATTTTGAAATTTTTTTTTCAAATTTGAAATATCAAAAATTAAAAAAAAAAATTCAAAACCAATAAAAATTGAAAAGATTGCAAAAATGTTGAAAAATGTTGAAAAATGTGAAATTTCTGAATTTTATAGAATCTCCAAAATTTCAGAAATTTTCTGTCAAAGCTTTGAAAACATGTAAATGTCCCAAGGTACTTTCTACATTGACAGTCCCACCTAGAAACCTGTAGAATGTTCATCACCATAAATTATTCTCACAACAGTTTTCCCAATGAAGGATTGAAAAACTGTTGAGTGCTGTTGCAAGCTTTACTTTGCGAAAGATGTCAATTACACCCCAGATTTTTATCTCAGAAATCCTACACAATATATCACAGTGCATAATATATCACTGTATGGATCCGCCTCAGCTCATGTGCGAGTTATATAGGTAATTGTGTTGAACGACCTCGTCTAAACAATTGATCAATTATTAACCGAAGGATTTGGAGGTATTTTTTCATACCAACTTTTATTCAAAATTTATATTCAGTTTTTCAAAAAATTGAAAATTGAAAAAATGTAAAAGTAGGAAAATTAAAAAAAAAAGAAAATGGAATTGAAATATTTTCCAGTTTGTCTAGTCGAACAAATTTATGCGAGGGATATCACCTGATAAAAATGTTATCATTACCTTATTCCTGGAATAGACTTGCAGCACATCTGCCCACCACCTCGTTTCCTCCCTGCAAGTACCTTTGATGAATGTCACACCATCGGGTGACGTAATTGCCAGGCTGTAAGGATGCCCAGTTACATCATCCGCTGCAGCTACTTCCAGCACCCGTGTCATATCAATTCTGGCTTGCGGTACTGTCTCCGGCTGTAAAATCATCATTCGTTATGTCTCCTTCAACTATCCCATTCAAATATTTGTACACGCCAATCTATATGGCTAAGATATCTACTATCTTCTCATTAACAACCTCGTAACTTTCCTCTTTTGAAAACTTCTTTAAAAAATGAAAGAAAAAAATGAAATTTTTAATTAAAAAAAATCGAACAAATTCAAATTCTTGCATTAAAAAAAAAATTCAATACCTGGAGACAATATTTTCCAAACATCCAAAAATTTCGGAACTTTTGCAAATGTTTTCGAAATTTTTCATTTTTTTTTTTCTCATTAAAAAATGAAAAAACTAAAATTCCGGAATTTAGCAAATTTTAAAATTTTCAAAAGATAAGCAATTTCCCACCATCCAAAATCATCGAAAATTTCAATTTTTTTTTTCATCTTCAACCATTTTCAAAATGTTTTCAAACTTTCCCCAGTTTTTCAATTCCCCATTCTCGGATTGAGAATTTAATTGTTCACAATGCTGTATTGCAAAAACGGTGGGAGATACGTCAAAAAGTGTTAAACGAAACTTGTTCTGTAAGTAGAAATGCGCATTTAATTTCTTATGACTTGTTTCCATAATTGTGATAATTAAGCAGGTATGACGAGTTTAATCCTCGAGCGGTCGGACCCCTATTGGCGTCTCACTCCCACTCAAGTGACGCGCATAAGTCTCGTCTTCACGCACACCATGCGCCTACCCAGATGTTCATAATCATCTGCTTGATAAATGGGTCAGTTTAAATTTCTCAAATCTGCAAGTTTTCGTTGCGACCCTCATGGGTCACACTGATTGGCCCCCGCTAGTTAACAATTTCAATTGTTGATAACGCCGTAGCGCCGAAACCGTTCAAAATACGAGAAAAATGTACATCACCAAAATTGTTCCCTATACAAAAATACACATTTCATATGTCATGACATTTTTTGCTACCTCGTATAGTTTAGAAGATATCGCGAGTTGAAGTAGAATATACCTGGCGAGCGAATATGTCGATAATTACTGGAAGCATGTCAAAGAGGGGGTAATTAAGTGGGTACAGAACTAGAGACGGCAATTAGGCGGACGACTTCCGGTTGAAAATTTTATGAGCGTTAAAAAACAAACTCAATTGCTCACTTGGACCAATTATTAGGCGCAATTTCAATTATTGACATCACTGTTGACGCTGCTCACCACAACGGTTGGATGCTTATGTGTGGTATATTGGAGAAGAATAAAGGAAGTATGTTGTGCTGACAAAGCAAATGGGGAAGTTCTGCTTGTACCTCGAATGGGGCACACACATATTTACACCACTAGTTTATTTTCCTAATTCGAAAAAATATGTCAAATTCAAATTTTTGAATTCCAAATTTTTTAATGTTCAAAATTTTGAGAAAATAGAAAATTTCCAAACAAGAAAATTAAAAAAAAATGTTTTCTAAATTATAAAAATCTCAAAAATGTTTCGAAACATTTCCAATTTTTTTTTTTTGCAAATTTCGATTTTTTTTCAACTTTCAGAAATTTCGAAATTTCGAAAATTTCTCGAATAAAAAAAATCAAAAAAGTTGAAAATTTTCACTTGAATCGTTCAACTGCAACATCCAAATATTTATTCCCGCTAATATCTGGCGTCCCACATGTTCTCATTAACGTAGCGCCAAGTAGCGATTACGATAAGCCCAGTGTCACCGCTAAGTGTGTCACGTACAATGGATTAATTAAGGCCAGTTATCGTCTACTTACATGTTCATCCAGTGAGTATGTCAGCTCTCCATCATCATAAAGTACAAACCACCTTCGCTGCCATCTCTGCAAAAACACAAAAAATCCATTAGTTGCTGAAGTAAACAAACATCCGGCAAAGGGAGATTTCAAATTAGCATCTAAAAGATGTCTAACTTTCAACATCCAACTTCAACATGCCACGATTAAAAATTTCAAAAATTTCCAAGACCTAAAAATTTTCAAACATTTCACAAACGTTACAGCCTCCATTTCCAGAGCCGCAACGTTCGCGTCACGCGCGCATAAACATCAAAATCTGCGGGGGATCTTCAAAATCCGCAACATCCGGGGAACAAACAAAACTTCCCGATTTGGTATTTCAGCACAGCGCACTAAATTTATTCTTCTCCAATATACCCCGGTTAATCAGTGTGACCCTTATTAGTGTCATAATGAAAACTTGCAGGTTTGAGAATTCTAAACTGACCCATTTATGAAGCAGATAATTATGAATATTTGAGTAAACGGATGGTGAGCATGAGGATGAGACTTATGCGCGTTACTTGAGTGGGAGTGAGACGCCAATAGGGGCTCGGCCGTAACGAAGACGCTAACTTTAATATTTTATCCAGTGGAACAGTATAAACAATTGCAATTGTTAATAACATTGCATATACTGCACGAGTGCCATCCAAAATGTAATCCGCTGGATTCCGCACGGAAATGCTTCGATTGAGACCTTCATGGCAGCGCTGGATTAATTCATTCACTTATTACATACATAATTGTTGAGACGGCCATACCTCCTTAACTATGCAAATTATCGAAAAAAGTCATTCTACATAAAATACGTATTTTTATATGGGAAACAACTTTGCTTATATAAATTTTGCGCTAACTCTAATAGTTTATTCAGTAGAACATTATAAACACACGCACACAGACAGACATTTTGTTTAAAATAGTCTAGAAAGGTCAGAAATACCATGAAAAGTGGAGATCTAATGGAAAATCGATTTTTCATTTTTCGGGGGCAAAACAATAACTTCTTCTATCGGGAAGTTGAAAAATCGTTACAGCTTCGTTTGCTTTTGCCCCTTATTTATGAAATTCACGGACCAAAATTGTCCCAAACCATCATCGGAATTCGCTATTTTTCCTTTTCCATCGTTACAACAGCAAGTGCTGCAGGTGTAAAAATATGCCACTCTCCCCACATTTCCCACAATATGCTATTATGTACTGAGTCCACCAAAATGCCAGGGGATAGCATTCTCATTATGAGCCAACTTTCACCAAGGCCCGCAGGGAGACTCTTCTTGCAGTGGAAGTGAAACTTTTATAATTTCATTGCACACTACTCTATCCGATCAGAATGCAAAAAGAGTCGCCAATAGAATTGAATATCCTATATCATACAATCACCTAAGTACAAATGAGTTTCGCAAATGTTCCCTACATTTTCCCCGAAAAAGGTAAGCATGGTTACTGTCCAATGCCCAGTGTTACTATTGTATTATCATCATCATCTTGATTCTCCCCTGCAAACAAATTATAGGATTTTTCCCTGCCATATTTCCGTTGGGAACATTCTGGGAAAGTATCCCTTGAAACGTTGCAGGTTTCCCTCCACCCAACATACAAAAGTCTCTCCTCAAACGCTGCAGAAGAGTTTCCCTCCAAATGCTCCACAAATTGCAAAATTGCCGACAGTCTTAAAAAATTTATAAAACCCTGCAGCATTACATCCACGCTTCTGGCAGGACAGTAGTCCCTAGCCAAGCGCTGAGTAAAAAACCAAGGAAAGTGGAATTTCATAGGACATCGAGGATGAAATGAATCAATCTGATGTACGTACAATTCATCAAATGCACGCGGAAATGAAAAGGGACAGTGTTGGGGTTAGCAATCTGACAGAGACGAAGCGGATGGACAAGACGAGAAGTAAAATGGTGGATTTTGCTTGAACCCCACTGGGTAGTATTAACTGAGTTACTTGGGGGAGAAACTGGTAGTAAGGTTTACAAGCCTTCTGCCTACCATCGTATATATATGTTGGTTTGTCGCGGTTCGTTGACCGCGAATGGAATGCAAGGCATAACCTACCGTAACACTGCCACACCGGGTTGGCCAGTTGATAGCGTGCATACTATGTATATATATGAATCCTCAACAAGGCATACCAACATCGATACACCTGTGGGTATGATACTGTAATTTTCAAATGTAAAACAATAATTTATTTGACGACCAGAGGCTACCATGGACCAGCTCTTCCATTTTCATCTCATGAGAAACGTTCAACTGCCTGAGCATTCGCAGGATGTCAAATGGATTATCAGAATACGGAATTTGGTAGATGGTCTAGTTTATGGTCACGTGACCAAAAGTAACACCAACAGGAGGAGGAGGTACCACAATCAGCGGAACCGCATGACACTTGCTGGTGTCCTCCAACCTTCAAGCTCTGCTCGACCCGAATTGTATGAGCTCGCCTAGACTTGTAGACCTCTATAAGATGTTAAGGGAGCTGGTTATGTCACTGTTCTGAGGACATGCTCAGGACGGAGTCATGCAATTTCCATCAACTGACCTAACGTCCGCGGTTTTGTAGTCTTCAACGGCGACCAATACTCTCCAACTTCAAACTGAATATTCAATAATAATAATAATGGGAGTGGTCAATTTGATGAATGTTAAGGGGTGCTTCAAGGGAACATATGTTGCTCTTGTGGAAAGAGGTGGGACAGGACGGGCCAGCCTGTGATCTCCAACTCCGAATATTTTCAGTTTTTTTGACTCATCCCGTTTTGCCCCACCCGGCCCCTATGGGTATTAACATTTTTTGGAGAGCGGTATAGCATCTTAAGACGTTGCGCAGATTGATGTTATTGATGCAGAATTGCATATGGTGGATTATCATGGGCCATTTTATTTGCCACTTTCCAACTCCATGATCTGTTTGAGATCCCCTTTACATCTCTGATGAAGTGATAAAATGAGACCAGTGATATAATGAGGCATGTTGGATTTTTTGAGATTATCTCAAAAGTCAGAGGCATTTTTATTAAAAATATATTTTGTACAGGTGTTAAAAAATTGTCCTTCATCTATCATAGATTTCGAGATTACTATGGAAGAGCCAACGTGAAGGCAAGGTCATCAACTTGTTTTACAAATTTACGATAGATATCGAACTTGTACACTTGTCAACCAATTAATCACCTGCGGCAAGCACTGTCGTTTTTTTAACCAGAATTTCTGATTTTTTTTTTATTTTAGAATTGCTCTTGGAAAAATTCTGAGGATTTTTTTTATAGATTTCTCGTCAATTTTAATGTTAAGAGAAGGAAAATTACGCAATACCGATTTATCAATTTTTATTAATGAGAAAGGATTTTTTTTTTCAATTTCAACAATATCAATATTTTTAAAAGGTAGTTAAAATAATCGATAATTAAGGATAATAAAACTATTGGAATTCCAACGAATTTTAGGGAAGTGTCATTCAACCGACATATTAAATCGAGTACCAACCATTTCCAATTTCTGTAATTTTCAGATTTTTTTCTACATTTGGAAATCTTTGAAAAAATATAAAATTTGTTCGTACATTACTAGGTCCCTGTCAATTAGTATACCGAATTTCACTTTACCGACTGTAAATTACGTACCGACCATAGATAGTTTAGTGTGACCGGTAGATGGCGCCATTTTCGCGTCGGACATGTCAATTTATGTATAAATAAAAATCAGAGAATGAGAAAAAAAAATTAGGCAATTTCTTCAGACAGATTTTACCTAATTATATTGAAATTTTCCAAAATTTTCCCGTTTTTCCAAACATTATTGAATGTCTCTCCTATGGAATGGGAACTATGCAAATTCCGAGATGTTGGCGCGATTCGTCATTTCTAGGTCGTTTAAATGGAGGTAAAAAAATAATAATAAACTCATAGACATGTTTCTCTCGCTATATTTATTGTAACGGTAGATTGCTAATAGTGGTATGACCTGCGCGCGCATGTAGGTGGGTCTACTCAGCCTCCGTGGCTCACTCGCTAAGAGACAGGTTCAACGCTCAGGCTTCAGTCATGAGAACAGTTATATACAACACAATAAAACAATCTGATATTCCGGTGTTGTTGGAATGCTCAAGTTTAATCATTCTGTTGATGGATCATCCGCGATCATCATCTGCTCTCATTTGTCCGACTATATTGTTTATCGCGCGTTTCGGATTACCTGCGCAAGAGATCTGGGGTCCTCCAGAATATGCTAAGTTCTCGGAATTTTTTTTTTTTTTTAATTTTTTTGGCTTTTTATCACTTCTCATATTTTGAGTCTCAAGAGATTTCTATATTTTTTTATTTGTATTTTTGCAATTCTTATACGTTTTTCAATTTTCGACGAAAATTTTTGGATTTTTCATTTCTAAAAAATTATTCCAATTTCTCCATTTTTTTTCGAAATTTTAAAAAAATGCTTCAACGTTTTTGAAATTTCGGAAAATTTTTTCTTGACCATTAAGTTTCCCAATTTTGTATTTTTAAAAGATTTTCAAATTTTTTACTTTTGAACTTTTGAAATTTTTTAAATTTTCAGCAATAGTAAAAATTTGAAAAATACTGATACATGCAACATTTAGAAAATTGAAAGACTTGGCGAAATTGTTTGGCAAAATTTGAATACCGGAAGTATTGCAAAAAATTGAAAAATTGCAACGATTTGAGGTAAAATGAGATGTTGGTCTGGTTTTCCATATTTTCTCGTCTTTTGCGCAAGGTGCAATTTTCTACAATGTGCTATGATACAATAGTTGACTATTTTGCATGAGGTTCACATGCGAACATGTGAACCCCATATACATACAACTTTCATGACTTTCATATTGACGACACCCATTGTATTATTCCTTATGCGTACTTCCGCGTAACTGTTTCATTTTCAAAAATAGAATATTGATTAATGGGAATGTCAACTACGATAACGACATTCTTAATAATAGATGACTTTGAAATACCCTTAATCAAGGTACAATTCTAGTTTGTTTTTTTTTTTTTAATTGGTGACAGTCCCAGTTATGGATGAATGACAAATCTCAGTGCTAGAAAAATTTTAGACATTTGAAAATTTTGATGAATCTAAAGAATGTAAAAATGAAAGATCTAAAATTGTCAAAATTTCAGAAACTTCAAAATTTCAGAAACTTCAACATTTCAAAAATTTTAAAATTTTGAAAATTTTGACGATTTTAGATTTTTGAGTTTCGATTTTAGGTTATCCAAATTTTCAAAAATGTCAAAATTTCCAAAATTTCCAAAATTTCCAAAATTTCCAAAATTTCCAAAATTTCCAAAATTTCCAAAATTTCCAAAATTTCCAAAATTTCAAAAAATTCAAAAATTTCAAAAATTTCAAAAATTTCAAACATTTCAAAAATTTCAAAAATTTCAAAAATTTTAAAAATTTCAGAATTTTAAAATTTCAAAATTTCAACAAATTCAAAATTTCACAATTACAAAAACTCCAAAAGTTTGTGCAAGTGTCCAAAAACCGTAAAAATAAAAATCCCATTTTTAATTGACATCTGTACCGGAGTTTCAGTCGTTGAGGGCAATGAGAAAGGTATGGCTGTTAGGGAGAAACTAGCGTGGACTTTAAAAGGGAGAAGACGCGCTTTCTACTTAAGTATGTGATATTCGCGAAAATAGTAGTTACACTGCAAGTCGATCAGAAATTCAGAAGCATCTGATAAATTATTTTCCCATCTAAAAAATCAAGAGCTTCATAATTATAAAACCCAGAAATCTTCAGAATGCGCAAGACAAAATTATGAAAATTGCGTCCAATCAAAGAAATTAATAAAATAATTTTATGAAGAGATCGAACTGATTTTTAGGAGCAAAAAATATTTTGCTAATTCTGAAAATGTAAAAGAAAAAGTGCAATAATTTTGTAACACCGAAGAAAAATGCGGAGGAAATTTCGAAAAGAAAAAACTTAACAAGTTTCGAACAAATTTAAGGGAAAAGCCGAAAAAGGCGTCATTACTGAAAGAATAGACTGATATTGGTATGAAATAAGCGGGTACAGAGGAAACATTTCACTTGAAAAGGGGGGAAAAACCGCGATTGATGAAGACGAAGGCTTTTTCGCACGACCTGAAGTTAACTTTCCCTCGTCGATTGCACCGCGGCGCGCGCATCAAAAAGCCTTCGATGGGATAATATTCCTGTCTCCAGTTGTATATCTCCTTCCACTTTTATATCTCCATGATTACTGGATTTCTAAAATAATATACAACACGCGATGACTTGCGCCACAACCTACTATTCGGATCTCTTGCATTCAATTGTTGGGTGAAAATGATTTATCCGATATTTGTATCATTCACCATCAGCGGCCACTTTCAAATTCAAATCATACTAATTTTCGTTTATTTCCCTCCATTTTTCGAATTTGAGTTTTTACAATTCTAAAATTGCCGAACTTTTCCAAAATTTTGTGTTTCATTTTTTTTTTCAAATTGTTATTATTCTTTTTTTTTCAAATTATATTTTTTGAACTCTTTGACAACTTTTGTGAAAATCCATTTTTGACCTTTTTTCAAAACTTTATTATTTTTCAAATTCCATTTGATATTTTTTTTTTTGCAATTTTCAAAATGTTTTTCGATTTGCAAATTTTTTTCCAATTTTTAAATTTGTTTTGCCATTTTCAATTTTTTTAGTAATTTTCAAAAAAAATTGCAATTTTGAATTTTCTTTTGCAATTGTCAAAATTTTTTGCCATTTTCAAAATTTTTTCCAATTTTTTAATTTTTTTCCAATTTTCAAATTTTTTAAAAATTTGTTGATTTTTTCAATTCTGTTGAATTCGAGTCACGATATGAAATATCATGTATTGAGAAATAATGGGTGTTGCGTACAATGGATGAAAGCCGATATCTGATCAATGGGATTTGGATAAAAATGGGAATGCAAGCCAGCATCCGGTGGAAGTGAAACTCCACCAGATTTTATGCTGCTGTAAATCATTTTCCACTGATTATTAGCTCGACCAATATTTCTAAAATCCAGTGGTCGAGCACTATCTAAGGATATAGTTTCGTGTACCAGTTTATCGAGTTTGTTTCGAAGAGGAGAAAAGTGAAAGAGTGCGTGAGATTGGTCAGCAAACCAATCGCCATGCAATTTCTAGCCTTTTACTTATTTTAGTCATTAACGTCTATTTTCTCTGATTTCCCAGTTTCTAGTTATCTTTCTCAAGAGTTGTTAGATTTTGATAAGAAAAAAAAAAAAAAAGAAATGGAAGCGTACATATTCACCACTGGAAGTGCATTTCAAGATTTCTAATTATTTTTTTTTCCTGTTCAATTTTAAAATTTCCGATATTTTTCTAAAAATTACGAATTTTGAAAAAAAATTTCCATTGAAAAATTTGGCTTCTCTATTTTTCGACATTTTTTTTTAAATTTTTGACATTATTTAAATTCACAAAATTTTTATTCCATTAATTCATTTCAGTTTATTTTTGTTTATCTTTACAGCATCTAAAACTGTTCATATTTTTTTTAATTTCAAATTGGGCAAACTTCAAAAGTCTTGACGTTCTCGTTGTGTTATTTTTTCAATTTGAATGTCTATTTTTCATTTTTTAATACACACTCTAAATCAATAATTGGTCTCTTCATAACTCAAGCTAACCAGACTTCCTTTAAAAATTAACTGATAACTTACTTTTGTTCTATTGAGCGGATTTGAGAAGTCCCAACCAGGTGCAACGAACAGATATCCGAATTTGGAAATTTTCCGTGTGGCCTGTAACAAAATGTTCAATATGAGACAAATATTAGATCAGGGCGACACCAATAATTTTGCGATTTAGCCTGTGGTTGGTCGTGCTTATGAGGGCGATACCGGTGGACATCGTTGTTAGTATGTTGTTTTTAAAAAATTGAAAAAATTTGACTTTTTCAGTAAAAAGTTGGTTTCTGGAAGTTGAATAACCCACCCACCCACCCACTCACACCCACCCCCCACTCACACCCACCCATCCACCCACACCCACCCACCTACTCACACCCACCCGCCCATCTACTCACACCCACCCACCCACTCACACCCATCCACCCACCCACCCACTCACACCCACCCACCCACTCACACCCACCCACCCACCCACCCACTCACACCCACACCCACCCACCCACACACACACACATCCACACACACACACACACACACACAATGGCGAAATGTGATAGATCATTTCGATCGCGAAAATACGATTTTCCAAATGGGGGTCAGTACCACAAATTCTCGTAATCGAAGAGTTAAAAAAAATATGCCCTATTGTGTTGGAGATGATAAAGTCCCACTTATGGATGCCGCACCTCTGCATTCATTGCATTGGTTCGCAATCCGTGGGTTATATTTTTCCGTAATATCTGCCCTCGGCGGAGATCGAACCAGTGATCTCTGGACCAGTAGGCAGACTCCCTACCCACTTCCCCAGAGACTGCATAATCATAATGATAATTAAAGTAAGCGTAAGAATGAGCTGGAAAAATTCTATTGGCAGATAGTGATCGTTCCCGAGAAAAGTTGTCCATGAAGAATACTCGAGCCTAATTTCGAGTATTAGGGGAGCCTTTTGAAAATATTACAAAATTTTTGAAGACCTTGCAAGTAGAATTTTTTTAAATTTGTGATATTTGTAAAATTTTTGAAGAAATTCTTATTATTATAATTTTGTTTCTTTGAATTTTTGAAATTTTTTGAGGGGCCTTAGAAATATTTTTTAATAATGTTGCAATGAATGAGAGCGTCATTAATTAGAAAACAACTTTCCGGAAAATGAAAGCATCTCAGTTTATTTTCCTCTGCATCTGAAGAAAATTCAGATCACGTTCTGATATTCCGATCCTTTCAACATTGATCATAATCTGTGAAACGAGGGGTCTTACAAAGATAGACTCCACGTTACGCTCTGATGATTTGAATTTCTGCAATGACTTGAATACTTCAAGTTAATTACTTCTTCTAATATTTCGATTTTTTTTTCAATTTTTTAATTCCAAAAAGGTTTATTAATTCAAAAAATTTTCACTGCAAAATTACCAAAATTACCCGAATTTCAAACATTTTAATGAATGTACTTTTTCAACTCTTTTTCATTATTGCTTTTCTTATTTTTTTTAATCGAGTATTTTTTTCTGAAAAACTTTACACCGAACTCAAAATATAGCCCACCCAACAAAAGTAAAGGTCTTCAAAAAATCCACAATTTCCATTTTTAAAAGTTGCGACATTTGCAAAATTTAAAAATCTCAAATAATTCAATATCTTGAAATTTCTTCTCAAAACGCCGAAAATTATAATCAGTGATTTTGGCAATTCAAACAATTTTGGGAATTTGTGGAAGCTCGCAACGTTTAGTTTAGAATTTTAATTCAATTTTTAATCGAATAGAATTCAATAAATTTTATCTGGACATAATGATTAGTAATGAGATTGATTAATTTTTACCGATTTTTAGGTTCGTAAATTTTACAAAAGTTGGAAATTTCTGGAAAATTTTGGTCCCAATTTTTTTTTGCAAATTTTACACAAAATTTATAGAATTTTGAGAATTTTTAAAAAATTGAACTTCTGAGAATTTTTGAAAGAAATTTTACAATTTTTTTAGAATAGAATAAAAAAAGGGGACTTGCAACAGGAAATTTTTTATTCAAAGATAGATCTCTCAAGCAAATGGCGATTAGACCGAACTCGCCCACGTCATGCTCCGATTAGTTGATAGCTAGCACATAGACATCAGTAGTGGCCGTTAATTGAATTAATAAGCTCGTTAGTGAATCTGTGGAACAAGACGCTGATAGACTTTATAATTATCAACCTCATTTTTTCAGTAATTGCTATTGCGGCCCATTGTATGCTCATCATCTTGATGTCGCGCATTAGTCCTTGCTAGCTAGATTGCTTTCAGCATTTTTTTTTCTTCATACGAGGCCCTACCCCTTTTCATGGGAGCGTTCGTGATTCAATGCATTAATTTTTTATTCCTCTCATGATTATTGCAAATGCCATCATCCTTAGCATTTTTTTTTCATAAATACCAAACACCAATGCCCAATCGCTCCAAAGGTTTCAATAATTTTGATTTTTTTTTTACCAATTTTGAACAATTCAAAAAATTTTGAACATTTTTAAAAACTTTCAAAATTTTTAAAACCAAGAATTATTGAAAGATTTGAAAATATTGAGATTTTTGGAAAATAAAATTGTGAAAATTAAAAAAAAATATACATAAAAAAAGTTTTGATATAATTTTGTGATTCGATATTTTTACATTTCTCAAAAATTCAAGTGAAAATTTTTGAATTTTTAAGGAGATGAAATGTCTCGTAGAATTACATTTTTTTTCAATTAGCCTGCATGAATTTTTTTGTATCATGCGAGGCGTCGAGACCCCCATAACTTTTCCATGGGAGCCTTCGTGATTCAATGCATTAATTTTTTTCGCTCTCATGATTATTACCGATGTCATTATCCTTAGCATTTTTTTTTAATTTACTGAGTTTTAGCAAATTCACTGATTTCAAACATTCCATAAATTTTAAAAGTTTTGGCAATGCAAACATTGGAGAAAATAAAAAAAATGGAACATTCGAAAAAAGTTTAAAAATCCGAAATCTTCATAATTAAATTTTGTTTTTTTTTTTATTTTGAAGAGGGGGAAACATAACAAATTTAAGAGAAAACAAAATTGAACAGAATTTGGAGGAATGGAAAAAATGCTTTCTCATCCCGGATAGGGGAAAATCAATTGGCACAAAGTTTGTAAGATTATTGAGACACACCTCCCGAAGAAAGTTTTGAAAGCTATGAGAAATCACATGATCGACAATGCCTTGGGAACACATTGCAGGTTGCCTTGACGATAAACTTCTTCCACATAATGCCTCCAACTGTCAATGGTGATCATCATCAGCGAAACGGAAATAGAAAAAAAGGTATGTAATTGAGTTAATGGTGAAGCCAGCTTAATGCAGGCCGACGTAAGGTAGTTCCAAGTGTAATCGAATCATACAATCTATTTTGAGGGCTCTCTGTCAAATCACCCACCCACTTATATTAGTCTTGAAATTCCAAAATTTTCAAATTCTGGAAAGTTTTCAAAAAAACTCAAAAATTTTCAATATTAGAAAATTTTGAAAAATTGGGAAAATTTTGAAAAATTTGAAAAATTTGAAAAATTTGGAAAATTTTGAGAAATTTTTAAAAATTTGAGAAAGTTTGAAAAATTTGAGAAAGTTTGAAAAATTTGGGTAATTTTGAAAAATTTGGGAAATTTTGAACAATTTTGAAAAGTTTGAGAAATTTTTCCAAATTTTGGGAAATCTTCAAAACTTTGAAAAATTTGAGAAATTTCGGAAATTTCGAAGAATTTGAAACTTTTGAATCTCACGAAATTTTCATAAATTTGAAAATTTTATAAAATGGAAAAATTCTCAAAGTTTTGATACTGAAACACACATAAATGCCTAAAAAGTTCTGGAGAGCAATCTAGAGCGAGAAGAGGTGTGAAGCCGAACGCTACTGGGGGATCGACGAGTTCAACCGGAAAATGCCTCTCAGACAAACAAACACACACACACAGGTCTGCCAATTCCGACCTTTTCAAAAAATTCGAAAGTTTTGACAATTGTACAAATCAAACATCTATATATATCTATACAGATATATGAATATAGAAGGGAAAAAGGCATGTCGGGAACAGGTGGAGAGTGGGAATTTGGCAATAGGTGCAAGACTCGAATTACGAGATATGAGCAGGTTTGAAGCGTGAATTGCGATATAGTAGTGCATGATGGTAGCAAAGAGACAACTGTTACACGCAGTCACGACTTGGGCCTCGGCACCACCAGTAAGTCTCGACAAGTGCGCATCACGAACCTGATTTTAACTCACGCGAGAAAGGCGAGCCCACTATATATATGCAATACTCGGTATAGCTTGAACTTTGCAGCTCCATTCTGCACACAAGTTTTCACGAGATAATGTTCGAGACTGTGGAAACTCGGCTGAGTCCATATTTAGCCTCATTTAAACTTCATATACGCGGGAAAAAAATAAGTAAAATCAAAAAACCGTGTGCCGCGACCGCCTAATGCGGCGAAGTGCGCGCGCACCCAATTCAAATACTGGCGCGTCGTCCGAAAATTGTATCATCGCTCACGCCTTAACTATGCAAGTTAGGAAAAAATATCATGAGACATAAAATGTGTCTTTTCATGCGAGGAACATTTTTTGTTTCACCCACTTTTTTCTATCTCGAACCGTTCTTGAGATATGGCGTTATAAACTTTTCAAAATGTTGATTACAGGAACACTGGATTTTACGCAAAAAGTAATCGTAGCGAAAATACGATTTTGAAATTCACGACAGCAAACTGAATGAATCATTTGAAAGCCTATGCTATGTATAAAATAGACTATGTATACTCAGCATTAGCCAAACGAGGAGTTAACTTGGAATGCACCTGAGCAGGTCGAAATGCTTTCAACATTCCGAAATTCACAGCGGGCGCGCCAGATGAATTCATTCTCTCTATACTGCGTGTAAGGTTTTCTAGATGTAAGTATAATTTCAGAGAAACTGGTTTTTCAAATTGGATAATGCATGAATACATCTACATATATATGGGGCGAATTCTGCACGAAAATTCAGGGCCCCTAAATTACACGTTCTTTTTCTACCTTCGCTGCTTATTTAGATGAAATGGGAGAGGGTTACGCCCACTATACCAAGTCCCTCAATTTCATGAATTTAATTAATGGAATGCGCTTTAATTGTGAGATTGTATCTGTGCAATTTACAATTGAGGTAAAATTACATGCACGATTGAAAAGAGAGAAATTTTTATTCTTTTCAAACGTAAACAATTTCTCAAATTAAAAAAATTATTGATCTTGGAAATTTCAAAAACGCGATTTTAAAAAATGGGCCGATTTTAATTAAACAAAATACTAGTGCGTTTGGTAAGTTTAGACAACGTTTTTTTTCGAGTTGAACATAACGCATTTGTTTTTTTTTTTTTTTTTTTTTTTTTTTTGTCGGTATCGAAGCGGTCAGTCGCGCCAAATCAGCTTTCCATTTCGGGATTTATTGGTGAATATCTTGCGATCTAAGGGAGATAGCGAAATGTTTATGAGAACAGTTTTTGTAGAGAATTGAATGAGCAACAAAAAATGTTATTACCAAAGTTGCGCTATCTCCTCTAGATTAGGAGATATTTGCCAACAAACTCCCGAAACGGAAGACCGTGTTCTTGGTATCGACGACTTCGCCATTCCATTGAGAAGACATTTTTCAATTTCTAATAATGCACCGCAAAAAAAAATTTTAAAAAAATACTCTTCAGACGAAAAAAAGGGCTGATTTTTTTTTTAATGACAATAATTCCGCATTTTTTTTTTTTGCTGAAAAAACGTGTTTTTTTTCTTAATTTTTTTCCTAATAGAAGAAGCGACTTTATGGCCGTAAGGGAAAATCCGAAGGATTTATGATTTCTTAGGGAATGTCCAAGGGTTTTATGATGGTCTTAAGGTTTTATGGGGGCCATGATAAACATTTCCTCGAAGGTTTTCACGATCATTGAGGGCTATTAGGCACAGACTGCAATTTTTTAATATCGCGGATTATCGAAGTAAGGGTCGCCATAGGTTTGAATTTTTTTTTCCATAGTGGGTGGGTGGGTGGGGAGGGGGGGGGGGGGAGAGAGACTGATTTATCGTTCGTGTGTCCATGGAAATTATTCTGAAAAATTCCAAATAAAATGAAAATAAACTATAAATAAAGTATTAAAAAAAAAAATTTAATACTTGAAAAAAAAACTTTATGGTAAAAATATTATGTAACTTAATAATTTGTATTCCATTTCATTGATTTTTACGAGACCCGACGTCCAAAGGCCGATAATAGGGTCACATGTATACATTATATACCGGAAATATATAACACCGGAAATGATCTCAGGTATAGCTAGTAATGATGTGAATTTACGTACTGAAAAATAAAAATAGATACTTCATAAAAATATCATCAAATGAATGAGGACATGAGAATATAATTAACCAAACAGGAAAAAAGGATGAAAAAAATCTGCCGCATCTGATGAAATTTTGGCATTGAAATTTATTCGACAAAAAAATTCTTTAGTCCCAACTACTACCGATTAAAAAATTCATTTTCCGGAAATAACTTAATTAAGTTTTGTACGCAAATAAAAAATGTCCGTCCATTAAATATTCTTCCTGAAAATAAATTTCTATTTGAATTCCAATACGTACTTCAGCGAAGCCCGCATGTATTTTAGAGAAAATGTGATTGATGTGAAAGTCCCATTAATTTATCTACAGAAAATTATGAAATGACACATTTGTCCATTGAATATTCATCTCTAGAAGATGTGCGCGGTGGAATAATTTTTTTTGCCGACATGTTCGCGAAGCGAGCATTATAACTTCGTTGGCTCCGGTTCTCGCGCGTGGAGAAGACTTGTCTGCTTTTCCTCCCTAGGTGAGAAATATACTAATTTTTCCCACCCCTCGCCGGAAAGTTCGTACATTTTCGCCCGAAAACCGGCCGGGAAAGTTCGTCCATTCTCGCCCGAAAACCGGCCGGAAAGTGAGTACTTTCCGCCCTAGGGTGGAAAGTGCCTAGAAGTCTTCCCTCGGGCGAAAAGTACTCACTTTCCGGCCTTTGGGCGAGAGCGAACTTTCCGAGGGGTGTTAAAAATAGTATGTGTGCCTCGGGCGTAAAAATGAACACTCCCGGGGAGTGTGTCGAGTGGCCCGTTAGCGAAAAAAAGCGTCAAAAAGCCCTCGGGCCTTCGGCCCTCGTGCTTTTGATCCTTTTTGGCACTGCGGGCACGCCCGACGAACTCGCCGGGAATGTTCAACTTTCCGCCCTAGGTGCACAATATACTAATTTCTGCCCTCCGGCCAGAAAGTGGTAACTTTCGGGCCGCTGCGCTAAACGAAGTTACCGCTTTCCGGCTTCGTCGAGCAGAAAAATAGTATTCGCCTCGGCCAACAACTAAATGTGATCTGAAACACTCCTTACTTTGCTGGCGTAATCTACTAATTTGTTAATCACCTGAATTAGTTATCTGGAAAATATCCCATAACAATATCACAGACTGACACCGGTCGGCCTATCCCCCATTTCTGGCGGGACATTTGAAAATACTACGACGCGTGGCAACAGCGCACAGAATTCTCCTACTACGTATCTGCTAGCGCCACGAGCGCTGCGCCGTTGCTCTCCATCCGCATTTCCTTCAAAAATTACTAACTAATTATTGTGCGATTAGGTAAGCATGGAATGGTCATTTCTGGACAGCAGACTTGTCAATTGAGGATATCATAAATCGTGATTGCGGAATTCAGGATGTACCTCGATTTGTCCGGTCGGCGTAAACATAGCGCCTCAAACGATGATAACGAAAATGAGGTGATCAATGATATGTAAAATAACGGATTGCAGAGTCCATCTGGAAAATTGGGAAACTTACCCGATTCGACTCCAGGGCTTCAGCACTGTGCTCTTCTTTTTGCTTGAAGCAGCTACTGCACTTGCTTTTGTTGAATATATTAGGAACAAATTTTCTGCACTCGGCACCGGCGCCACGGGGTGACGACACATTTCCTCCCGACATAGTGTCACGTACAGCACGATTGACGGAGTTTACGTTTAATCATACACGTTGAAGTAACATTTGGATAATGGCCCAGTTGCATGTTGTGACGAATCTGCGATAGTAATTTTCATGTTTAGGTAAATTTAATTTATGCAGGTGATGGCATGGGCGAATAATGTTTGGGATGTGTCTATGCACACGCGCCACGGTGAGTTTCGCCAGGCTTCTGCTATATAGCGAGGCTTACCGTACATCCACGGTAAATCCAAGAGGGGAATTAGGCATGGCAAAATTTACCGTGGCTTATTTATGCGACCATCAAATTACAAAGGCCTTTTATTTATTTATTTATTTTTTTCAAATTTTGGTAAATTCTGGACATTTTCTAAATATTTGAAAATTCTTTCAATTTTTGAAATCGACATTTTTCGAAATTTCGAATTTTCTAAAAGTGGAATTTTTCATCATTTTCTAAGGTTTTTTTTATTCTGACAATTCGGATCTGAATTTTTTTTCTTCAACTTTCAAACTTGAAGAGAAAATTGTTCAACCTAAAATTAAGTTCTGTCAACTTTTTTTTAGAGTTTTCGGGCGTTTGAGAAAACCATGGACAACTAAAATGCAATTGCCTCACACCGATTTAATACATGAAATCTTGTTATCGATCAAAACAAATTTAAGCAATTGCTCATATCTGTGGCCGATTGGAGCTATCCGAGAAACTCGCGACTCGGAATTTCCACTTAACTCCATTTTTTTTCCTAAAAATTCAATTAACTCCGCGGCGACTAATTTTCAGGCGAAATGTTATGACACATTTTTTGTAGAGAATTTGATTTTTCACAAAAAATGTTATTGGCAAATTTCTCTCGGCCGATTTCCTCGTGAGATCGAATCGAAATTCCAATCGACGGGATATGAGTGCAAGTTTGAGATCACTGTGTCTCTCTCACACACACACACACACACACACACACACACACACACCTCTGCACTTCTTAAAAATGATCTACAGTAGTTTCAAATGCATTGCCAAAACTATACCATAAAAATCTAATGAAGCGAATTTTCGTATTTTCGCGCGCAAAAAAATTAGCTATAAACAACTTATGCTATTACTTTCCAAACAAAAAATAACTCCAAAAACTACCGTCTAACGTACTTTGACAACTTTACCATGCATTCTGAAAACGCATGCAGATTGCCAACTAAAATCGGCGAAGGTATTTCCGAGCGCACATTATCAAGATATTTTTCGTTTAAATGTATTCTTAGCGACGGCGCTCACAGTACCAAACCTAACCTGTTTATTATCTCGGCCAATTTGACAATGTTTTGATGATAAGTGGTATCGGGGGGCACTCACGAATTCACTATATATATGTGTAGTGTTTTCATCGGGAATGATCGATCGGCAAATTGAAAAATATTCAAAATTGTTCTCGGTAGGCGCGTGAGGTATATATATATATATATGCACGTGCTTTGAATACATACGACATATTTTCGGCATACACTCACGTCCCTTGAACATTTCTAAAATATTCATTTTCACGAGCGATGAATAACGGAACTCGAACCTTGATTGAAATCGAAACGTTGAATTATTTGGAAATTTGAAAAAAATTATCGAGTTCGGTGGAAAAAAGTTTTTTCGTTTCGGCAATTTCTTGCGCAATCCAATCGAATGTGTCATTACAAAACAATTCAATACTGAGTTACTCAAAACATTTACGATCCTTTACAACTTTGAATAAGACGATCATGGTTGCTCAACGCCCGTCGACTCTCAATTTTCACAATCTCAAAAGTGTCAAAACTTTCTTTGCCAGTTAGAAAATTGGCGGTCGCCATTTGCATATTTTTGGAATGCGCGCCATTTTTTTTCCGACTTTTTGCATTCGTGAATACGATATATCGATAAAAATCGATATCGACGATCTGTAGTTTTTGTCAATTGCTTTTTCAACGCAAAATTTTATTTGAATTATGCCATTTTTTTTAGCACTTGTCACAGCATATATATGTATATTTTATAATCACGGTTTTTTTATTTTTTTGTGGAAAAAGTTTGGAGGAGAAAAATCTAACCATCATCGTTCCCAGTATTGTAAATCGGCGACTTTACACCACATTTTTGCAAACACATAGTCACGTTATGATCCATTATGAAATTTTGGCAATTTTGGAAAAATCGGGAGCATAGTAGATTGTGATTGACGAACTGTTACAACTCTTGTACGCACACTTCACCATATTACGAGGAACTACTAAAATTCCTTTCGTGAATAGAGTCACTGACAACTCGACAACTACAGATGCTACTCCGCGGTAGAAAGCGCGATGTGACTTCTTTACGAATCACGGAAAAGCGAGCGCACATTAAGTCCTTGATTGCGCGCGCAACATTCGCCATTTTGAAAAAGGCGCCTTGCGAAAAATCGAAATCGTTTGGGGAACACATCGCAACTGCTTTGCACGTTTGGGAATTCCCCTAATTTTCGAAATTGCAAGTTCAGAGGGCGGCTTTTTAGTGACGGTGGGGGAAATTTTTTTTTTGCCGAATGCGTTTTTGAAAATTTAGGCGGGAATTTGTTATGGGCCAAATGACCAATTTTGAATGTCGGGTGTTTTTTTCGCGCGCAAAGTACACTTTTTTGGAAAAAGCGGGGGGCCGATAAAGAAACCTCCGCAATTTTAAATCGGTTGGCAGATGGCGCCAAGGCGCCTACAAACTGGTTTTGAAAGTGGATATTTTTATTCGGAGATTTGATAAATGGTTCAGCATGATTCTATTTTTTTTTGAATGAGTGTTATAGGTATTGGGGGGATTGAGTATGATTGTGAAAAATGATGATGAAAGCTATCCATTTATGTCGGAAATATGTCTAAATATAGTGTTTCAAATGGTTTTGATAGATAGACATAATAAATCTGAGAGTTTTTATAAATTCATTTTTAAGTGTCTTGTATGGTTTTTTTTAAAATTTATTTTAGTGAAATTTTTTTGGCCCCCGAATCAAGATTCCTCGAACTTTTTATACTTTTATAATTTCTTTTTCTTTCTTTTTAATTCGGAGAGATTTCCAAACTTTTGCGAATGACAAAAATTGTTTTTTGCTTTGGTGAGGAAAAATCTTATTTTATACATTTTTTTTACATTTTTCTTATACAATTTTATTGTATTTTTTTACAAATTGTGAGTTTGCAAAAAAAATCTATTTTTCATACTTTTTTTTTCTTTGGGTTTTCGCTTTATTGAAAATTTGTAAAAATTAAAAATTGTGTAAACATTTTTTAGAATCTTTTTTTGAGAATTTCAAAGATAATTTTTTTTCTACTTTTCTGACTTATTTTTCTCTTTTATAACTTGAGAAAATTTCTCAAAATTTTATATACATTGAAAAAGAATAATCTGAATTATTTTCATATTTCTAAGAGCTAAAAAGAATATTGTCAATTTTGCCAGCAATAATTCACTTTATTCCATTTTTTACAATTTTTACAAAATGTAAATTGGCTTGAACCATCTAATTTCAGTATTGAAATTTTTACATTAAATTAGTGATGTGTATAGATGTGTTAAAAACGATGATACTTCATTTGATTGTATAAAAAAAAATATACAATTGTTACTAAAAACACAGAATTGTGCACAAAAATGTTGTCATTGAAAAAATAAAGGTTTTCAGTGAAGCTCTTAACAATAAGTAGTGTATAAAGCACAGCCTTAGTTGATAGCAAGATTAAAAATATAATTTTGAAGCTTTTGAGTTTTCTTTTATACCTAAAACAAATTTATAAGTTTTCGAAACATGATTTTTTTCTAATTCCTTATTTCCCCCTAAAAAATTTAACATCAATTCTTTTTCTAATTTCTCCCATATAACATTTATTTCGTATTTTGAAAGACTTTGAAATACTTTTCTGGACGATTGCAAATGGAAAAAATTGTTGAGCCCATTTCGGAGCTTCTGAAATTGATTTGAGATTGATTTCGATTCGATAAGGTGGCATAAAAATTACTACTCTCAGATGTGAGAAAAGGCGACACAATTTTTTTTCCAATTATTCAGGTTGTGTTTGGCTCGAAAAATTCTCCTTTTTACGTCCTATTCATTGCAACCTTTAAAAAAAAATTCCATTCGACTAATCCATCAACATCTTCATTCTGCCTGAATCCAGAGCCATCAAAATTTACATAAAATTTCTTTTCACAGATCTCAGGCGGTTTGATTTCCTGCTGCATTAGGACAGGCGTAACCTTCGACGAATCACCTACAAAAAACCTCATTGAATCCTCGTCACCTGAATACCGCAGCTGGCTTTACAGGTAAGGAAGAACGGTCCCTCCTGCCCAGGCAGAAAAGTAGCAGGAACAATGTGATATATTCCCGCTGGAACATCTCCCATCTCCAAATAAACGAATCCCGACCTGAAGGGTCCAGAGCTCTTGCTCTGAAAAGCGCTCAAGTCCTCAGACTCGTTAAGTTCAATTGCAGTGACCTCAAAGCCAATTTGGTACTGCTTGGGGCCCTTCAAGATGATCAACAAATGGTTGCTCCTGCTCCCCTTCTCCAGCACCAACTGATATTTCGGATTTCTCGAGTAACTACCTGGATGGTTTGCACAGCCACCAGCAGTCTCTCCCTTCCACTGCCCATCTGTGATCGTCTTCTCAAATCTATAAGGCTCACCAATCTTCTTCAAACTGAATTGACACGTTCCATAAGCACGCAAAGTGTAGTAAATTGTGTTCATCTTCTCGTACTGTGAGATAACCAGGGTGTACCTGGTCTCGCTGGTAGGATCCAATTTTATTTTAGAAAGATAGTGCGGACTGTTTATTTTAACGCCATCTATGTAAGGGGATGGATCGTGCGGGTAGTAAACCCTCTTGCCGTTGTTCTTGTAGACGAGTACTGTGATGTATTCCTGATTTTGACGAAAATCGGCTATGTCTGTTATGTGGCGGGTTAAGAGAATCCAAATTGCACCTGAGACACCCGTTTGGACTTCTAGGGAAAATTGGGGATTGTCACCGATGTTGTATGCGTCTTTTATTGGTCCAGTACCTGGCGGAACAATGTAGTCCATCATTTTGGGATAAGGGATGTGAGTATGAAAAAATTGTGGTTTTTTTTATTCTGACAAATTTTCTGGCTCTCATTTTTTTGGAATTTAATTCCGAAATTTTCTCAGATATTTGAAATTTTGAAAACCTGCATACCTTGGATACTTTCAAAAATTCCAGGAAATTTTTTTAATCGTCACATTTTTGCGTTTGGGTTGGAAAATTTTGAAATTTTCTTTGATTTTCAATTTTTCAACTTTCAAACTTTCCAGTAAAAAATTCCAGACTTTTTTTCTGGCAGAAATTTTCCGAAAAATTTTTCCTGGGAAATGAAATTGTAAGTTTTTTTTCTAGGGAACAATTTATTTGGGAAACTCTTTTCTGGAGAAAAACCTATGAGCATCTTAGGCAGAAGGTCAGGGGATCAGGTGACGAACAATAAAAAAAATCTTGCCTTACCTGCATTCCACATCTGATGTATGCAGTACGTATAATTGAAAAGCCCAGGATTCCAGTTAAGATAGAAAACGTCGAAGAAGTGACAGATGCTTTCATAGTCGATCCAAAAAATTCCATTATCGTACTGCGACGCCGAGTCCGGATCGTAGTTCAGAGTTTTTTTGAGCTCAGCAGTCCAGTGCTGAACATCGTGTTCCGAATAATTTCCCCGCCACCGGAGGTGCGACCAAGGGTTCTTCAGAAGAAGAAGTTTCGTACCATTAACGAGTCTTACGTCAAGAACAGCATAAGCATGCGTAGGAACTAATCCTGTATTATCAGCTACGGCATCAGAAAGCTCTCCAGTTGCGACGGTTACCAAAACATCGCCTTTGTGAATTCGTTCCAGAAGAGTTTTAAACAACCTGCAAATGATAAGAATTCGAAAGATTTACAGAGGATAAAAAAACAAACATTAATCTCCATTTTCGATTTTGTAGATTTTTTGTCCCACAAAAAAAATTGCTCAAAAATTTTTCGTCGAATTTTCAAAAAAAAACCCAAAAAATTGTCAAAAAAATTCCACAGGCAATTTTTCGTCAGAAAAAAATCCCCAGGAAAGTTTTCACCAGAAAAGAAATCCCCAGGAAATGCATCTGCAGAAACAATTTTCTCGAGAAAATATCGCAAAACAAGTTCCCTTAAAGGAATGGGATAACCAGAAATACCTATAAATATCCTGCAAATTTTATATTCAAAAATGGAGTTCATGAAAATGGAGGAGAAGACAATTAAATAGTAGAAGACAAGGACACATGGCACCTGAGAAAATAGAACGACGCGAAGTGCGTAAATGAGGAATCTTGTTGGAGGATTAAAGTAACAAACCCGTTTTTATTGAAGTCCGGATCGTTGGGTCTGATGGCCCACCTCTCTGGAATCCACCCAGTCAATGCATGGAGGTCGATATTGCTATTGCTTCCAGGAAAGTCGTACCCGCCCATGACCTTCATGTAAGCCTTCTCAAGCAGCGATATCCAGAGTTCTCCTCGGTTACTCGAGTATGAGCATAGCAGCTGATTGTCCCTCCCAACTGGCAGCAGATCATCAATGATGACCTGTGAAAGCAAACGTCAGTGCAGTAGCGATCAATTGGTTTGTTGGTTGATTGGCTTGGCTCTCGTTCCACTTTCCTCCAAATATCTCAAAATTGAAAAAAGATAGAAAAAATTTTATAAAAACTTTTTTGTAGAGTAAAATGAGACCTACAAATTTGTATTACAAAATATTTTGATAGCTCTTTTATTTTTTGAGATATTGAGTGACGTTTGCTGAACGCAGAGTTAACCGAATGAGATTGAATAAGTGCACAATAAATGCACTTATTTAAATTGGGAATTTTCTCCAAATAGTTGGAACTTTTTGAAATTTTCAATCTTGAAATTTTTTTAATTTCTGTAATTTTTGTAATTTTAAAAAGGTTAAGAGTATTTAAAATTGTTAAAGCGCTTCAGGTTTTTTTAATTACACAAAATTTCAAATTTACCGGAAGTAGAAATGCGCTCAATTAAGTCTCACCTTCCGGGGCACTCCATTAATGTGAAGCTTCACCATGTACTTCCCCGAGGGATTGTAGAGCGGTTCCTTCGACCCACGATTTTGGGGATAGAGTATCGAAGTTATGAGGTGATAACCGAAGCGTTTCTCGTACTGAGCGCTCACTGCTAATGACGCTACGAAGGAACAGTCAGAGACAACAGTCTGCTTTATGCTGAAATAGTCCACGTGCTTGCCCAGAACAAGTTTTGGATTTTTGAAGAGCTGACTTGGCCGGGCCCAACCGGCGAAATCGGTTTTTTGTTTCGGCGCCAACTCGAGCAGACCGTCCTTGTCCAGGAAAGGAGATGAACAGCGAAATTTTTCCGCCAGGTCGACCGTCATAAACGGAACGAACTCGTTGTCATTTATCTTTGAGGTTGCCAAAAGTGCGCGCTTCTCTTCTTCGGTGTAGTTGTCACTGCCACCGGTCACCTGTATTACGGAGATCTTTAATTGCGATGTTTTTATTTATTAAAGATATTCCACCTATATTGGCGAAGATATAAGAATTGCTTGAAATTTTGACATAATGTTTCTGAATTGGTAACAGATGCCTGTATGAAATTTGAGATTGATTCACAACACCGTTTTGTAGTTATTAATTATCAAAGTTCTCAATTAACACGGCCTCTTATGGGAAAAATAAAAGTTTCAGTAAACACAGTTCAAAATATAAAAATTTGTTGAAATTTTGAAAATTTACTATTGAAGCACATATAAAACAATGGGAAAAATTTCATGACGATTGACTAAAATTTTTTTTCATTAATTTGTCTAAACAATATAATATTGATTCGCAAAATCAAATACAATATAATAATTTTCTATGGCTATCACTTCACCTAATTAACGCATTGCAATATTAATTAAAAATTATTGGCGACAAATATAACGAATTATAGAAAGGGTCATAAACTTTTGTTTTGACTATACGTGTTGAATATCCTTAACTTCTCAGTAAGGGAAGTTATTGTTTTTCCCCCGAAAATGAAAAATCGATTTTCCATCAGATCTCCACGTTTCATGGTATTTCTGACCTTTCTATACTATTTAAAAGGAAATTTTCTGTATGGGTGTGTGTGTGTGAACTTTTCATTGCAAATGTTTTTCATTTCAATATTTTTGCTTTTATGATAAAAAAAAAAACAAAAAAAAAATATTTTTGCTTTTTTTTACATTCTTAAAATATCCATTTATATTTGTACTTATATTCTATGTATGTTGCGTTACATTTATATCATGTGATGATTATGTTATTTTTAAATTTCAAGACCTATACTCTTTCTTAAAGATTACCTGAAGGTGAGCACTGCTTCCTCGATGAAGAGGTTTACGAATGGGAGGCGGCGGATTTTGTGGTTTCGGAACGGGCGGAAGAGGCCCTGAGGCTAAATTTAGGGAGGAACCTTCCTGAGGACGCTCCGGAGACTCCGGAGATTCTAGGATGGTGTCAGGTACAGGAGGCAGTGACCCCAGAAGGTCCTGGACCGCGGTGATACCTTCCAAAGCTTCTGCCCGAGAAATTGCACGCGCAGAAAGATTCGTCAGCTGCTGCTGTTTAGCCGAGTCTGACGTTATTTTCTTCTGGAAAATAATTTTAGTATTGATCGTGTTTAATCTTAGTGATTGGAAAAATAGTTTTGGAAATTGTTTCCGTTCCTTATCTCGAATTCTACTTTTTTTTAATATTTAAAAAATAGGGAAAAACCAATATAGTAGGGCCCTTCTAATCTCGACGTCGAAAAATTTTCAGAAAAAAATGATTGCCCGTTGAAACGTTATTGTAGAGGAAAATGGCATAGAACATTTTTTGTAAAAAATTTAATTGCCGACAAAAAAGTCCTTTGGACTATTTTTCAAGAACAGCTCATTTCCGAGAGAAACATGATTTTATATCTCAAAAAGCAGAAGATATACTTTACAAAATTTTCCAATTCTTCCATTTTTTCTAGGAAATTTTCTGGTGAAAAAATTCTAAAATACAGGAAAATTACTTCTGATTTTTCTCATACCCTTCTACTGATTCATAAGCCTTAGCCCCAAACTTGACAACAATAAACGTTTCATGGAAGTACTGTTCGAACAATTATTAAAATTTACAAAAAATGGAAATTCAAATCATAAAAAAAAGTAAAAGTGCGTGTGTTTTCCAAAATTGGCCTTTTTTAGTTTTTTTTTTATTGTAATAGAATTTTGTTCATACTTACTGTGTCTAGGGCTAACTGAGCAGCATCAGTGTAGAGTAAAACAGCAACATCTTTCCAACCACCCTTGTCGGCATCAAGTGCCTCGGAAATAAGGAACTTGACTCGTTGCATATTGCCTTCCACTGGAGAAGTTCTACCCTCGTCATCCTTAACTGTTCAAGTTCGTATTATTCAATTAGTCTTTCAGAACTTTTGTGATAGTCCGCATAATATCCTACTACCTTGATTGATCGTGAAATGAACGTGTGATAGAAATGTTTTGTTATTTTTAACTGCCTCTCACATTTTTGCAACTTTGAGATGTTCACAATTTTCCAAATTTTCTATTTGAAAAAACATGAATCAAGCACCTTTTTTAAATCTTTTTAAATTTTTTAATACCCAAATTTTTTAATCACAAATGAGCCATTTATAGAGTCAAGTAATTATTTCAAAAGCATAACGCACTCCAAAATATTTACTCCAAACATCTAAAATTGCATTTTGAATAACTAACATTTTCAACGTGAGAATTATTTCTCGAAAATTCAGAGGAAAACTTTTCTCATAAAAACAAGACTCAAATTTTTTTGGAGTCTCCAATTTTTTTTTTTGCTATCACAAACATACATTTTAGAAATTCAAAAAACAATATCTACTCCAAATTGCCTTTTGAACAACTAAAATTAAATGAAAATCACATATTTAAATTTGACAATGACTTTTAAAAAAATTTAATGTTTTTTTGGAAATTCGATTTTTTTTCACAATTTCGTCAATCAAACATGTGATTCATTAATTTACGAATGAAACAAATTTTGTAAAAAAAAAAAAAAAAAAAAACATTACTTACCATGGGCTTGTAAAGTAGAAACCCTCTCCCTATATTCTATGGCCTTATTCTTGACAGCAAAGGGAACAGGTGAATTTTGGGGTGACACCTTATCAAGAAGTCTCGCAGCAATGTCATAATAACAAATGGCTTTTTTAACCAATTCCTGGTTATCAAATTCCACGGCCAATTTGGCAGCTTTTTTTGCACTCTCCAAATGCTCCATAATTCATACCTTTCGAATAAAAAATAAAAGTGTCAATTGAAAATATTTGTTTATACTTTTAGGTTGAGAAAGTACCATTATTTAATTTTCCAAATTCTAAATTACAATTTCACGAAAACGTGAGCATTTTCGAAAATTGCTTCATTTTTATCAAGAAACTATGTCAGACGTCAATTTATCAGTCGACGATGACATCAATTCCTTATGAATTCAATTTCATTCAATTCCACAATTGTCACAATATCATCTCGCTATAGTATCGCAATTAATGCACTATGGTTACTTCCGGTTTATTGCGCAACGCTAAAGTCAATGCGTCGTTCTTGTGTTTCCTTTTTTCCCCTAGATTTCACAGAAATTTCCTAGACTCTGGGAATACATTTAAACACAAAAATTTTAATTAATCTGAATTTAAATGTTTACATTTTAATGTTTCCTTACTTTTAATTTGGTTCGGGGAATCGAGCTTGTTTGTGTATTAGATGGCGCGCAATTGTGATGGATATTGTGAGGGCGAGTTTTTGGTTAGTGCGCGCCATGTTTAACTTTAGCGTGAGGCTTCTGATTGGTCGAAAATTCAACCCCAGCCAATCACAACGCTTCACTTGAACTTTGACCACTGATTCACGGCTAGTTGGCCGACAAATTGGCGCTAATTGACAGTCTTGGGATAATTTGGACGCCATGTTGGAGATCCCATGCGCCATTTTGGGAACTTGAAAAATCGCGTGGATAATTCGAGAAATTGGCAAAGTTTTTTGCCGAAAATTGTCGCTTAAATGGGCCTGATAATTTCATAAACTGTTATCGATCCGTCATTAGGGATTTGCAGCCGTGACGACGTCTGGTTTGACCCGAAAATAGGATTTTTAAAAATACGTATATAGAGAAATGGTGGTTAGAAAATCTGGGGAATTTTCGGAGAAAACGGGAACATTATCCTCCTTATTGATCTAGAAGACCATGCGGCCAATTCAGACCAACTTATTTCATTTTTTTTTCATTGATCTTCATTGAAAATATTCACATAGATTGTAATGTCGAAAATTTCAGTATAAATTACAATTTGGGGATTTCCCGCCTTTTTTCTAAATTTTTTTTAAGTGTCAAAATGTTTTTTTTTTTGGCGTCCAAACTTGCGGTTGAATTGACTTTAGCAATTTTTGGAGGTTTAGCGTTTTTAGAGGTTTATTTTCCAGAGAATAATATTGGATTTTTATATAATATGGCTCTTTGCGGTGGACACCAGCTTTTTACACTAAACGAAATATCAATTTTTTTGGCGGTAAAAAATGAAACTTGAAAAGGTTGAGATGCCAAATTTTGTAAAATTTTGTTTTTTTTCTTTCCTTTTTTTGTCAGATTTTTAAAAATTTTCATTTGTAGCCATATATCGCAAAAATTTTGCAATCTTTATCACTTCCTGAATTTGTTTAATGCCCAGAATTAACTGAAGAACTGTAAATTTGAAGATTTCGTCATTCAAGTTTGTAATTACGTTTCTCATTAAATACGATAGGTGAGACTTAAATATATTGGCACAGATGGCTTAGCGTATTCTCGTTAGCTTTACGGCTATCGGCGTGAATAAATACGCGAATAAATCCAGTGTTTACACGAAAAACCTCAAGAAATATAAAAGGCGATGTCTCGAAATTCTTGACACTATTATTAAAATTATACATATAGGCTACCCAGAAGTTGAGTACTTCTTCATACCAAAGAGGTATGTACATGCAATGCATGGAAATGATTTTAGTTTTATTTTACGTACGACTTGAATAATTCTTAAATATCTGAATTTTAGATTTTTTTTTAGAAGTTTTCTAAAATTTTTGAAAATTTTGAAATTCTGGAAATTTGCAAATTTTGAAAATTTCAAAAATCGTTGAATCTACATCTTCCCCCAGATGAAATTCCTGTATCTGCTCTTCGCCATGGTGATCTTCGTGTCCCTGCGAGTTGAGGCACAAGGAGGCAAAACTTGGCCGCCACAGCAATGCGTCTCCAAGACATTCAGGGGAGTCTGTAAAGAGGAAACTCTGAGGAGCTGCATGGATGCCTGCCGAAATGAGGATAGGGCATACGGATTCTGCGATAAGCAATCTCGATGCTGGTGCACCCACTGTTAAAAGACTGTTAAAAATTATCTCATGATAGTGAAAAAAAAAAATGTAAAAAATACACAAATAATATTTACTAAAACTAGTTTACTAGCAAAATTCGACATGTCATATATATATATATCATCCCCTAAGACAACTGTCGGATCCCATAAGACACCTATAGATTCAACAAGGCAACAAGTATATCTATATAGGATCGGGAGGATATCCCCATAGAGACCAAAGGATATTTAGGGGATACCAACATAACCATATGTTCGACCACACTCAGGAAGTCTCATAGAATCTCAGAACCCCTCTTATCTGTCCAATTCATATAAAATTATTTTAGCAAATTTAAAAATTCTACATGCATTTCCCATAAGAAACCTAAGGGGGTGATATAATTCAAACGGCGAAACCAAATCCATCACTTTCTTCATCATGTCCTTTTCTGTGGGATTTCTATATAGGAAATTTCTAGGGAATAACCTGCTAGATAGATCCCAATTCCATATATATATATATATAGCACTTCATGCAGAAATTATATCTCAAGTCCATGGGATTATCTTCATACATGCAACTTTCGGATAAGCCTCGGTTGTAGAAAAAAATCAAATTAATAAAAAAATATATTACATAATAATTTATTTATGTTCCGTAAAGTCTCATATATTTACCATACTTGCGATCTGGGGATACGTTCGAACGAGATCAGTTGACATTTGAAACAGCCGCAAAACTTTGAATTGTTGCATTCTTGAGCTTCGACAAATTAGGAAATTTTGAAGAATTGCATCGAAAATTTTACACATACAAAAAATTCCAAAAATCGAAAAAAAAAATGATGCTAGAAATGGCCGAAATTTCAAAAAATTAAAATAAATACTTTCGACAATTTTAACCTATTTCGACGTTCCAGACATTGAAACATTTCCAAAAATCTTAACAAATTTAATTGCCAAAAATTTAAACATTTGCGCGCCTCCTTGAAGCCCACCGTCAAGCGTGCCGCCCACCTTACTGTACCCAACTTCCGGTTTCTTTGGGAGCGCGCGCGCGTAGCGCCCCCCTTCCGCGTCCTACGGGCGGTCTAAAGCCCGACAAAGTCTCTCTCGCGCCATATTGCGTGCTTGTGTTTGGTTTGCCGTTGCTGGCGCGTGGTTAAACGAATAAACTTGTAATTAGCGTAAAAAAATGTCGGACAATCAGGTAAGAAAAGTCACATTTTGACGCGCTGCAAAGGGCGCATTAACTACTACAAATTTTCCCCACAAAATGCCCAAACTATTGTTTCCAAAATAAGACAAAAATTTACTATATAACCCCGTTTTCCAGGACCAAAAAGCTGAAGCCGGCTCGGGCGAAAATTCCGAATATATCAAGCTCAAAGTCGTTGGCAATGTAAGTTTATTAACAATGTTTTTCATCACCCACAAAAACACCATACATTGCTTATAACATTATCCCACAACTATTTTTCCCCCCTATAAAAAATTACTAATTCAAATATATGTTGAGCCAACTGAAATTGGCGCAACTTTCACATTTTTCTTACGCAATTTTCGCCAAAAATGGGAAAACTGCAAATTTGAACTTTTCAAATTTTACCGCGCTTTGGAGCCTCCAATTTGAATGAGGCAATGTGCACGCCAGAAATATATTTTAAGCCTGTGTCTCTCCCAATTTCCCTACTTCATTTCACTCAAATAAATGTGGCTTTAGTCGTGAAAATGGCGCGCATTTCGACTATGTACTTTAGCATTTACCTGACTCAAATCGATTTGTGAATAAAGAAACATTTCATTGGCCAGTTGAATAATTGCGCGAGTCGTAAACCGTTTTTGAAGCTCGGTTAATGTCCGGAAAGTTTTGGATTGTGAACGAGAAAATTTATTGGGTTTCACATGAACAAATACATACACTTATCCGACACTTACTCGAGAAATCGATCGATCGAGGAAAAATAGTTGTTTGAAATAGATTTTGAGTCAACTGAAATTGGCGCCAGTTCCACGTTTTCTTGTTTCACCTTATACCCTAAAATTGAAAAACTGAAAGTTTGATTTTTTTTTTTTTTGTTATTTTAGTGCTCGCAAGAAATTTCTTGTTCTGATTTTCATTTGAAAAATGTTGACTTCACATATGGAAATGGCGGGAATTTTAACCATGTACTTTTACCATTCAAATTCTCAGATTGTATGTCGAAAAATTATGGGACTTTAACTATTGTGAAAGCTAAATTGGAACGGCCCATAATGGAATAATTGAGAGCGAAATCTTTTCGTAATTGAAATCTGAGAAATAAAAAAAAAAACAAATTTTGCCTTAAAAAATTTAAGAGTGGTCTGAAATTTCCGAAACGTCAAAAACATCCACGATTGCAAAATGTCAAACATTCTCAAACCATAAAAAATTCAATACTGTGAAACAATTTAATTACTGAGATTTGCATTTTCTTGTGTTTTACATTTTTTTTACTTTGAAATTTTTTTTTAAAATCTCGATTATTTTGGGAAATTTCCAAAATTTTCAGCAATTTTCAAAACAACGCATGTCAAAATTCTTAACAGTAGTAAATTGTGAAACTAAAATTTTTCTGTTTCGTGATACCCAAGCTTCTGAAATTTGAAATTTTTATAATTTTACCGCCTTTTTTGTCTTACAGGACAGCAATGAAATTCACTTCAGAGTAAAGATGACGACTCAAATGGGCAAACTCAAAAAATCCTACAGTGACAGAGTGGTACGTATTATTTTGACCTTGTAATCATTTTAAACGTAACCTCAAAATTTTACTTTTGCTTTATAATTTTGTTTTTTGTTTTAGGGCGTGCCAATGACGTCCCTCAGGTTCCTGTTCGACGGAAAACGAATTAATGATGACGAGACACCAAAGCAGGTGAATTATTATTATTAGTATTTTCTTTTATATTTTTTAGTTTTTCCTCATAATTCTAATGATTTTTTTTTTCTAATTTTTCATTTTTCTTAATTAATTTTTTAAAAAAGTGTTTTTTGCAAAATAATTGAATATCTTTAGTCTATTATCAAATTTTTATGAGAACATTTTTTGTAGAGAATTTCAAGGGCTACAAAAGAATAAGTTAACAAAATTTTGATATCTCCAGTTTTTTACAAGGAAAAGCTGATTTTAGAGGAAAATTGCTAATTTTAGTTTTGTAGTGTGTGCACGATTTTTATCGAAAATGTCACAATCTTCTAATTACAATTCTTATGGGGAAATTGAATTACAGACAGAACGTTAATGTAATCAAAATGTAACATAGATCCATTTTATTTATTTTTTTTTGTTTTTTTTTCTTTTTATGGGAAAATCGCAGTAATTACAATGAAGTTACAATGTTTACACATCTTCGCTTTGAAAATATTTTTAAAAAATATATATTTAAATTTTCATTGAAGAAATATTTAGCCAATCTCTGGAAGTATCTTTGCTCAATATCAGAGAAGCTATTAAGAAAGGCTAATTGGTGATAATTGGTGATAAGGAGATCCAGTTAAAAGTTGATAAATAAAATCTCGGCTTTCTTTTTTAATTTTGCGATAATTTCACGAATGTATAGATGATCAAATGTCGCTAAAGAAATTTACTGGGGAGAATTTTGAGGGCACAAACCTTCAAAAAATTGGGGGAAATAAACGAGAGACAGTATAAAACTCCAACCTTTTAAAATTTATATTCCCGATTTTTTCCAATATTGACTACAATTTTATTTCAATCTTGAAATATTCGAAACTTTTTTCTAAAACTCTAATATTTTAGTCTTTCCTGTACTTTTTCACGAGATTTTGATTTGGTAGATGAAAAAGTGGTGAAAGAAGTTTTCGATTTTTTTTTCTTGCAAAAAAATTTAAAATTTTCAAAAAAAAAATAAAATTCATTCCTTCAATGTTTTCTTAAATGACAATAATAATGAATTATTTTTTTCATGATTTTCAGCTCGAGATGGAGAACGATGATGTGATCGAGGTGTATCAAGAGCAAACAGGTGGCTACTTTTAAATTATGCTAATGGAGACACAAGATGAAGAGCAAAAAAAAATTTATCACGCAATTACACTAACTTTTTCCATAAACAATAATTTTTCACCAAGCGTCAGTTGAATACTTAGTTGAATTGAATGGACTATCAATTTCTGCCTGAATCCCTCATTTTCTCCCAACTTACCTATTTTATTTTATATAGATAATCGTGTCTTCAGATATGAAGTGAATGGCACGAATTTTGACTATGTACTTTAGCATTTACATTCCTAGAGTCGATATGTGATCGAAAAAAAAGATTTGATAGTCCAATGGCATAATTGCGTGACTCAATTCAAAGGTTTTAAATACTCGGTTAAAACCGCCAATATGCAATGGTTCAGATGAGAATAACAGAATTTTCGATAATCACGAATAACAACAAAAAACAAGGATACAAATATGCTGTTACAGCGGAATTACTTGTGTAAGTTTTGAATAATTTGAGAAAATACTAAATAATAAATTCCGTAAGATTTGGTTTCTTGTCGTTTGAATAAAAGATACTGTAATAATTATCTGGGGTTGTTTCTGCCATTTTTTCACGAGACCAATTATATTTTCTTTAACTTTCCGGTAGGAGAAGTTATTGTCGCCCCCTCCCCCCCCCCCCCCCCCCCCCCCGAAAATGAAAAATCGATCTTCCATCAGATCTCCACGTTTCATGGTATTTCTGACCTTTCTAGACTATTTACAACTGAATGTGTGTGTGTTTCAAAAATTGTCTCTCTATTATCACTGAAAATGACTATCAACCTTAAAAACACATCTCGTTTAGTTATTATCACCAACGTCAATTGAATTCATTACCACCTTGATGACTGGAGATCATCAGCTCTAGAGACTGCGCATGTGGGACTTGGGAGGAAGATCTGAATCACGTACTTTGGCAATGTTCATAGTACGAGGAACCTAGGGTAATTTTAACGCAATGCCTCAGAGCTATGGGTCCTTCCCCCATATCATATTAATGTGTTTCTCAATTCATTAAATACCCAAGTAATACATATAATCAACGATTATCTCGTTGCAACGAATCTTAAAATTTAGTATTAAGAAAATCTCGAATTGTATCGAGTATTAAGTCAAGGAAAACTATGTTTGTATAATGGTAAATTTTTTTTAATGGGAATTAACATGTGCATACTAGCGTCGTTTGCACACAAGGGGTGGTGGTGGGGTGGGTGGTGTAGTGGGTAGTGTCTACCTCCTGAAGGTTCCCAGCTCAGCGCAAATGTTTTTGCTGAAACACTTGTGGACTCCGACCGATGGTAAGAGCATTCTATGGAGTGCTGCTAAGAGCCGATACCAAACTCGGTATCGCGAACGCGGATGAGCGCGGTTGGGGGGGGGGGTGTCATCGTAAGCGCCCGCCATCATATCCCACGCGTTTCTGGGAGTTTACCCTGTGATGCGAAGCGCGGTCCATAAGAAAATCCCAATATTAAATTCCCCATAACAATAGAGAGTTTTAATTCGCATTTTGCCTTATTTCACATTTTAATGTTCCTTTGAAACGAGACTGACTTAAGATACTGGGAGTGGCATCAGGAAGTGTCAACCAATTTTTCGCGCCAAAATAAATTTTTTATCAAGTTGACATTGCGGTCCCATGAGGTCCCAATGTTGACGTCTCCGAAAAATCGAAAATAAAAAAATCACGTTAAAACGTAATTGCTTGAAGGTAATGAGAGTGCCATGGAGGAGCATCAATCAATCTTTGACGCAGAATTGATCCTATAGTAGAAAGGAGAGACGAAAGAAGCTATCGATATATATCGAAAAGCGTAAGACCGAAACTGACGCGACACTAGTCAGCGCGGCGGAAACCGGAAATGCGTTATCAATAAAAAGTTGACTTTACCTTGTTCATAGTTCGGAAAATGGGAAAGACACACACACAGTGTCATTGATTAATAGTTCGGTAGAAAAAAAAACTTCAATTACTATAACCATATTTTTATTAATCTTCATACCTAAACTAGCAAATTTTCATGTATTTACTTATCATCATTTATTCCTACCAATTCGCGTTGTTCAAGCGAAGCGAGGAAGTCGTAAAAATACTTGAAAATATTGTTACATATTTACAAAGTTCCATTGAATTATGAATTATGAAACAAACAATATTGAATACAGGATCCCTCGATGATTGTATTGTTTATTGTTCCCCCATCCTTCGGAGACAGTCGATAAGCTTTGAAAATATTGCGATCACAAAAAAGAAACTCGGAAAAAAAATTGTTAACCTGAATATACACATATGATTCACATCCCTGGTTATCAGATCATTCACTCCGATTTAAATTTGTTCACTCAATTTTGCCCCTGTTCAACACTCAATTATTAATACTTTCAATCCGTATTCATCCTATATATATTCTCAATTTTAAATAAATATATTTATGATACATGTGACAAGTTCATTAATCTCGTAGTGTTGATTATACTTTTTAATGACGGGTCTCGGTCAATTTTTTTTAAGTGCATTTGTACCAAAGTGGCTAAACGAAATATGTCACTTTTTGGGTTTTTCAATTATCTCAAAATCTAAGAGAGTTACAAAATTTTTCATTACAACATTTTTTATATAGAAAAATGAGCTCTACAAAAAAGTTCCTATGAACATTTCTGTAGCTCCCCCAGATTTTTAGTTATTCACCAAAAATGAGGTCAGTCTGAAGAAGAAAAATTGTGTTTTTCATCCTTATTGAACGATCTTGATAAGGAAAATTTTCTCCAGATAATTTTTGTAGAAAAAAATTAGATTTTCCTAGATTTGGAATTAGATTTTTTTTTAATGCGGAAACTTATCTCGTTTCACCAGTTTTGGTTACACATGCTCTCTTTAGGACTTTTTTAAGTAAGCTTTCTTAGGGATTTAGTTAGTGGTTTTTAATAGTTAACGCTCGTGATTTTGGAAATCTTCGGGGGCATTCATGAGCGTCGGTCACAGGGCGTCGCGATGCCAGACCCACGTTTTTTTCGTGTGGTCAAATCGATGCGCCAACCACTGTTGCTCCAAAAGCTGATAGCGCTCTTGACTCAGGAACAACGGCTTTCCACGCCTGCAATACAAAAAAGTTGAATCTTTAAATTTTCGATTTTTGAAAAAAATTTGATGGTCTTGTCGAAAATTTCTCAAATCCTTGGGCTTTTTTTGGTTTTCAAATATTTTCTGAATAGTAATTTTTCAAAGTCTGATTTTTTTTTTTTCTAATTCAATTTTTTTTCGTTTGATTTTTTCCACTTCAATTTTTTTTACCTATTTTTTTTCCCCATCTAACAATTACTAAATACTTTATTATCATTATCATTATTATTATTATTATTATTGATTACGGAATGCTGTGAAATGGTTACGTACTTGAGATCCTTATCCTCCTCTCCAAATTCGTCGAGATATAGGCTGCCCCATAGGCAAGCCCTCTGTCCTCTGATGACTATAATGTAAGTTGAGATAACAACTAAATAAACTCCCGTTCCACCTCCGCAGTCGATGGAGTGCTGAACAGCTTCACCGACATTCTCCTGCTTACAACAATTTTGCTTCAAACAAACAATCGTACCACACAACAGGCAAATGCTAATTTCAGGAGGTACTGAGTGACACTTGCAACACTGCTTCTCGTGATAATACGTAAAGAGCTTCTCGTACTCTTTGGGAAGACTCAGGAACCTGAAGAGTGCCATAAAGGTGGAAAAATAATTAGTAGAATTCGTCATCAAACTTTTTTGAGATGCTCAAAATTAAAAAAAAAAATTATAGAAATCTTATTTTCTTTTTACTCGATTTGATTTTTTTTATCAATTTCATCAATTTTCATTTTTTTTGAGATGCTTCGCCATTTGCAATTGTTTGTTTGTATTTTTTTTTTAATTCTCACGGTTTATACAAAATTTTGACATTTTCGAGAAAGTCGAAACAAATTATGAAAAAATTTCATAAAAACCTTTTATCAATTTTGGAAGTGATTTGGAAAAAAAAATGAATGAATAACTAACCTGGGGGCTTGCCAGCAGGCATACTGGTTAACGAGTAGTCTTTTCGCCGCAATTTGGCTTCTCCTGTAGAAATCGAGGTACTGTTCGCACCAGAGCCTGGGGACTTCGATAGCCGACTCTTCGTTTTGCCAATTAACAGCTAGAGCAGCATTGAGATCGTCCCCGTGATCGCCAGCTAGCTGAAGGTAATTGACGAGTCTGAGGAACTCACTTTGGGGTGTTCGGCTCGCCTCCTGGGGCAAGGGTTGCGAGTACAAATGATGTCTGAGGAGAGCTGCAACTCTTAGAAAAGGAAGACAGAGCGTCTGGATTGTCTCTTCCAGGTTGGCACTAGATATATGCCCAACATCGCCGTGGTAGAAATCACTGGGAAGGTGTTCGAGCACCGAGAACAGGATGTCCTCAGAATCCAGGGGTCTTTCGTATCCACCAACCTGGGCACAATGTCGTAAATTAGATAATTCCGATATTTCTATATATACTAAAAAAAATTTCCTACCGAGATAGAGCTAAAAAAAGGAAATTTTAGCAAATAGACATGTTGAAGAACTCTCAGTATTTGGAAAATTTCACACGATTTTTTTTCCTGTCTTCAAAAAAAAAAAAAAAAAAAAAAAAAAATCCAAATTCTCAAAAACATGTCCCAAATTTTGAAAATTTATAAACATTCAGTAAAGTCAAACCATGTCAACTAGTCAACATGTGCCAAAAATTTCAATCATTTCGATCACTTGCAGAAAACTTAACTTGAAAAAAAAACTAAATTTCACAATTTTTAAAAATTTCAAAAAATTCAAAAATCTCAGAAATGTTTAAAAATGAAAAATGTCGAACATTTAAAAAATTTCACACATTTGAAAAGTTTCCAAAAACTTCAAGAATTACCAAGAAAAAATCTCAAAAAATCAACATTCAGAAACTTGAAGAATTTCAAACGATTCGAAAAAATTCGGAATTTTGAAGAATTTGAGAACTTTGAAAATCTATGAAAAAGGGCTTTCAGAAAAACTTTGCAATTTTGTAAGGCTGAGAAAATGTTGAAACATAAATTTTGGCAGTAAGCATATAGCCCTGCTGCCTAAGGATATTCAACACGTATAGTCAAAACAAAAGTTTATGACCCTTTCTATAATTCGTTATATTTATCACCAATAATTTTCAATTAATATTTCAATGCGTTAATTAGTTGAACTGATAGCCATAGAAAATTATTATATTGCATTTGATTTTGCGAATCAATATTATATTGTTTAAACAAATTAATGAAAACAAATTTTAGTCAATCGTCATGAAATTTTTACCATCGTTTTATATCTGCTTCAATAGTAAATTTTCAAAATTTCAACAAATTTTTATATTTTGAACTGTGTTTACAGAAACTTTTATTTTTCCCATAAGAGGCCGTGTTAATTGAGAACTTTGATAATTAATAACTACAAAACGGTGTTGTGAATCAATCTCAAATTTCATACAGGCACCTGTTACCGCTTCAAAAAAATTATGTCAAAATTTCAAGCAATTCTTATATCTTCGCCAATATAGGTGGACTATCCTTAATTACCTGACTCCCCGATCTCCGAAGAGGAGTCCTCTCGAGGATCTCTCCCCTGGCACTTCGTTCAAGTCCGCAAGTGACTTGTAACACGACTTGATAGTACAGTAGATTATAGACAACCTTAACAATAACAGAGAAGTACGTTTGATCGATGTGGAGTGGTAGTAGAAGCACAAACTGAATGAGCAGAGCAGTTGGGTCTTTAAGTAGTAAAGGAACTTCCTTCTCGTGTGGAGCTAACGCCAAAGGTGAGGAATGATCTCGGGGAAGTCCGCACAATTGCTGCCACGTGTCATGCACAGGCCAGTGTATCAAAAGTCTCGCATGGACTGTCAGCACATGCAAAAGGGCAACAATGCAGTCTCTCTTCGGTGCAAGTGACAAATTCGTCGTCTCCTGCGAGGGATACAACTTTCCCCCATGCTGCACAAGCTCAACCTCAAAGTTTGTCCTCGCAACCGACGTTATAAACAAAAATAAACTCTGGTGTCTGTACTGGTGATCCGAATTCTTCTGCTTGTATTTTAGGTACGTAGCAGCTGTTATCTCCTCCATAGCTTTCCCCATTGCTTCCGACAAATTTGAGGGAACCGGATTCCTCTGGGACTCCATCAACAAACTGTTTATGTCCTCGAGGACTGTTGTCGTCGATGTGTGGCGAGATTTTACCTGTAATATCCACAATAATTTCACAATTCTATACAGGCTATAAAATGGGAAATGTGTCTCCAGAAAAAATTCCTTTTTGAAATTTGTTTCCTAGAAAAATTTCCTCTGTGGGACTTTTTCGGTGGGGGATTTTTCCCGAAAGAAATTTGTTTAAAAAAAATTGCTTACCATAGAGCAGGACTCTCCCAGCTGCGGTGACATCGGCAAAACGGAATTGGCTAGCTGACGACATAGTGGACAGAGGTATTCGCCCCGATTGACAGCGAGGCTCTGCTGACGCGGTTGGTTCCTCAAGGATTGTCTGTAGGGATTGAGGCAATCCAAGTGGAGATGATGTCCGCAGGTTTGAACGTGAACTCCACCCTCCCAGCCGATATTCAATGATAGGAGCCAGGAGGAGGTGTCGAAGTGCCGATGCATTTCATCGAGTCGATAGTCGAAGTGAGCTGCCCTCGTATTGTCCTTGGGCACTCGAGGATCCTCGTCGCAGGTGGGGAGGGAAACCCTGTCCGTACCCTGGCGCTCGTGGCCTACTACACTCGTCGATTGCACGAGAACAACCAAACCCATTGGCTTCTCCTCAGTACTTGGGGTTGTCTGATTGCAGATCACGCAGTCGTACTCCTATAAATGAATTTGTTATTTTTTTTTCTTGTTCATTGATGCATTTATTCATTTGAGCAAAACGAAATGTCCAGCCTTTTTGAACTGAAATGGTTGGAGCAATTTTTTCCTATTTTTTTATTTTTATTTTCGTAGTTATCTAAATTTTTATTTTTTATTTTTTCGGAATTTATAAATTTCTGAAACAAGTTCAAAATCTTAAAAAACAAAAACAAAAACAAAAACAAAAACAAAAACAAAAACAAAAACAAAAACAAAAACAAAAACAAAAACAAAAACAAAAACAAAAACAAAAAACAAAAACAAAAAAAACAAAAAAACAAAAACAATAACAAAAAACAAAAACAAAAAACAAAAAACAAAAAAAACAAAAAACAAAAACAAAAACAAAAACAAAAACAAAAACAAAAAAATGTATCTCACCTTTTTACTAGAGACAGTGGTCGACGGATCTGACTGATCCCACTCCATGCCCGATGTACCCGCGTCTTCTGTCTCCATAGCCTTCTTCATAAACTGCTTCTGCTTATTGGCAAACTCCGCCATAAGCTTCTGCTGTCGCTCCTTGGCTTTCTTCCGCCTCTCCTCTCGATCCCGATGTTCCACCTCCCTCTGGGCATCCTCGCAGTCCTTAGTTCTCGGCCACAATTTATTCCTAGTTTCGTTGATGTTTACTTTAAGATTGTCATCCAAATTGGCTATTTTTCGAAGCAATTGCCCGATGAAATGCGGCCCATCACCGATCCTGGACTCGACGGACTCTGATGCGGACGTCGAGGGTTCCGGATTTTTGGGCTCATTGGGTATCCAACTATCGGGTGTTCCTGATAGCTGGGAGTGAAGCTTCAGGAGTAGGGAAATTATGCTCTCCCCGGACTTGGATGACTCCCTGATATTTTGTTGGGAATAGTGCGAGGTAGAAGGAACAATTTCGCGAACGTTGGAGGAATTACCCGGAGAAGTTGAGTTGGCTGTTGTCGTGGGTACCATAATTCCTGATGCCCCAAGTCGTGGAAAAATCACCTGGAGCAGATCAACCTCATTGCCAGTGGTCAACAACGGGCGCTGAGTTGGATTCATAGGAACAACTGCACCCGCATCAAGACCCGAGGATATCGTCTGCATGAGAGAAGCTGGTGGTGGAGGCAGTGACAGGGCACGCTGGCGAATGACGATTGGATTTTCCCTGGGTGGTGCTTCTCGTTCGGGCTCGTGCAACTGAAATCCCTGATTATTAACAATCGACAAATCCCAATCGCCAATCTGATTGCTCGGCAGAGCAGGCAGAGCTGTCTCCATGGGTGGCATGATCTGCATATTCCTGGGCTCGGTAAATTCCGCCCTCTGTCTCTCCGCAGCCAGCTCGCCGAGTAGCTCAAGACCCCAGACCTCAGCGGGCTCTCCAATCTCCACCTCGAACTCATCATTGAGCATCAGGGAGTTCTCGGTTATGTCACTGCTAATCTCCCAATCGGATCCACCCTCGGGACCCATAAAGTCCCCACCCTCCACGAGACTATTTCGTGGGATATATGTTTGGAGATTCTGGATGAGACTGTCAGTCTCATACCAACTTCCAAAGTCCATGTCCTTCAGTGAGCAGGAAACACTTGCTGTCCCTAAATATCCAGTATAAGGACAAATTGGATTGAGCTGTTTGCTGGGTACTTCAGCAGTGACAACTGCCATTTCCAGTAGATAAACAGCAAGTGCCATCATATGCTCCGAGATATTAGGATCATTAACAGCTTTATACAGTACCGCATAGATCATGGCATGGAATATCCTGGTCCTGAGAACAATCCTAGGATCTTCATAATCCTGGGAAACATCACCAGGATGCCTGAATGGCGGCCACAATGTGCTATTTCCCTTCTTCTGATTTCCACAATTCTTCGATGTAACATACTCAGTAAATCTGTCCATGGACACCTGATAATCTCTCCTGTGAACAGCTCGCAATAGCACATGAAGTGGATCATACATTTCATCCCAAACTCTTGATTTTGGTCCATACATGCCCTGCTGCATTATTCCATTGCCTTCTAAATTTGGCGCTCTGTATTGAGCTACTTCTGCAAGCACAGCCTCGAAATCCCTATTCGGCGTTGTGCCACAACGTTCAGGCATGAGCTCAATGAGTTGACTATGAGTTTTATCCCCCATACAGAGAAGTGTAACCATTTCTAAATGTGAAACTTGTGAATCTGACAATCCCAAATTAGTCCTAACATTGATCAAAGTAGCCAAAAAAATTAGACAGCTCTCCATCATGGCTGTATCATGCTCGCCAATTAGCAGAAGATTTTGCCTGGACCTCATCTGCCTCAGACTGAGCCACTCCTTCACATGAAACTTATCAATAACAGTATTGATAAAAACATCTGGCTGCAATTTAGTCGCGCAAATTTGCAATAAATACAAGTCAGCATCGACCATAGAGTTGCAGAAGTTGCACTGGATGTACGTCATAGCTTGTCCCTTAATCTGCAGTCCATTTCTCACCCAGAGCCCATTGAGTATCTCATAGAGAGCCACCTGAATTCTCAGGGGATGCATCATAAGCAGGTGAAGCATATCTGTGGGTGGTAGAAGCTCCTGCAGGGAGATCCCCTGCTGTCGAACAGCCTGGCACATGAACACCGCCAGATACCGATGAAGAGGGATATGAAACGAAATGTGCAGCACATCACAAACATCAGGACTGGTGAAGCCAATGGCGTCGAGCCAATCCTGCAGGGCAGTCAGGCAAAACGACAATGCTCGACGACTCACAGCAGCACTCTCTGGGCCTTTGAGGTGGGACACCAAGGCCCACATTGGGTAGGCACTGGCCTCGAGCTCTGCGCTGAAAGCTGCGTAGTAAGTCGTTGGCTCAAACTCCACGTGTGCACCCATCTCCCGTTGATTAACATTCATACCTTGGAACATTGACAGAAAGTCAAACCACATCTCCAGGAGTGTATCATCAGTCAGGAAACGCACTGCAACTGGCTTATGGGAGAGAACGTTGTTCAGGTCGGACACCAAGGGCCAGTAGCAGTGCTCCTTCATAACCTGACGTGCGCAATCCACGACGTAGTGAAAATTCTTATTAGCTGCATGGAGAGTATTCTCCACGAGAATTTTACTCATCATGTACTTCAGACTTATCACCATTACGTGCAGGAGTTTTAGCTCGTCCACCATTCGCACTGCCAGGCCATTATTGCTGAAGAGCTGAACGGAAACGTGGACCACGGAGTTACTCAGGGTCTCTGGGTCCGTGGAGCGCTCCAGCATCATTGCAATTCTGCTGTAGTGGAGAACGAAGGCCCTGGTCAATGACTCCTTGTAGTCGGGATCAGGTAGCATACTCAGGAGAAGGCAGACGAGCTTCTGGGGAAACTCGTAAGCCACTGTCCAGAACATAAGCTCTTCCAGAAATGTTGTGTGCACCAGGTCCTCCTGCAGGGAGGGACAATCCTTGTACTCATCAGGTGGCTCGGGATTTGGCAGTGACTTTATCGCATCCTGGTAGATAACGTGGCTCTCCTGACAGTAGACGTCGTACTCAGATTGGCCTGTTGATGATGACGACCTGGGCTCCATGAGGCCTCGATATTTTTGCGGATTTGTCAAGGCTGATGTCATTACACGTCGCATTAGGGCACCCATGTCATTCAGGTCTAGTAGCATCTTTAGGTAGGCATCAGCAGCTTGAATTGCACTTCTGTACTCAGCACCAGCTTTGCAATTCTCACGCAGGTGTTGGATTAATCTGAGGATCATACGCGGCATCATTGCCTCAGCCACGAACATCAGGTCGGTTGGTGCTGGGGCCTTGTTCACTGCTGCGTTTGGGCCGTGTCTGTCGCAAAAGCCTGATTCTTTTAGGACGTTAGTGTCACCACAATCACAGGCACCCCCGGCTTGACTGAGGAACATGTTGAAGTCATGCCTGTAGTGATTGCCCCTTTTGAAGCACTCAGTGCACAGGGCCATGCAGGGGGAAATTCCGCAGGTTCTGCAGCGATAGGCAACGAAATTTGGGGTCCACACCAAACCGCAGGTTGTCGCGTTGTCGTACTCCACGACTGTTGTCGAAAATTCGTCAGGTGTACGGCCACCTGCTATGAGCCATTTGCACCAGTCTATCGTCTCCCATTCGTCGATAGATTTGCCCGGGCTCAGCAGCAGGTCCAGGAGGTCGCTCAGCTGACGACCGTGGGGATCAGAACGACTGCATTCAGCCTGGATGTAAGCTGCTGCACCGCGCTTGCCCTTCATCATCAGCACCTGAGCTGACGTTTTACCGTATGTCGACGTCATCTTCGGGGAATTTCGCACGCTCTTTTGCGATACTACGTACGCACGTGCATGTCTAGTTGGGGGGGTGCCCACCGGGGAGGATCATCGCTAACGGGGACCTGAAAATGGTTTTCTTTTATTATTTCTGTTTGGTTGTTTTTGTTTTTTTTTTCAACATGTAAACAAAATATAAAATTGCAAAAAACACGTTTTTGTGCAAAAATTTGTTAGCGTTTTTGGGAAACAATTGAGTGATGGAAAATTTGATAGATAGTGAATGGTTTTGGGTATGGTACACAATTCAGTGTTTCCGGGTTATGGAATATTCAAAAATAGTTACGAGATAACGATATTCTGATAAGGACATTCCTTTCGAAATTTTGGGGTATTTTGGGGAGAGATAGTGCAGTGATTTTCAATAGAAGCTTTTTTAATGTCGGGAATTTTTTAGAAGTTTTAAGAAAATTAACGAGGTCACATTTTACTTTTGGTAGATCGCTGAACATTGAATGTTACTGGAAAATGTAGAACCTTGGTTTATCAATTTGTGAAAAAGAGACCTGTATTATTTGCTTAATTTATGATGTGCAAAACTTAACATTGCAAGAAAAAATGAAAATTGACAAAAACATCATAGGCAAAAAATGTTTTTTTAGAAAATGCAAAAATTTATAAAATGCTTAGAAAAAATAAAATGAGTAAAAAAACTTGAATTGTGAGAATAATCAGGAAAAATTGAAATTAAAAAATTTGAAATATTGCACAAAATTCGCGTTCTCATTTTTGTCTCCATATCAATTACAAATAATTAGTACAACAAAAATGAAAATTTTAATGAATGAACAAGTATTTTTGGCCCTCATCTAATTGCCCTCATTATCCCCCAAAGTCCTTCGAATCTCATTTATTCTCTCACAAAATTCCTGAGAATCTTTCAATGCCATTTCCACGAGATATGAACTTGAATGTTAGGTTACGTTCGAAAATGTCTCTCCCAAAATTTCGTCTTCTCCAAATCTGTAAATGGACCAAAAATTAGTTAAATCTTCACAAATGAAAAAAAGTACATTTTTACAAATGGAAAAAATGAGAAAGTACTGAATTTTGGGGAGAATTTTTTTGACAGTTTCACAAAAAAAAAATGTGATGCATGGGACACCCATCCACTTAAATTCCCAAAATGATCGAAAAAATGAAAAGTCAATGACAGTGAGTATTGACACGTTCCAACGTAAATTCTACTGCAGGTAATTCCCATCTTGGGTTGACCGTAGATAAACCGTAAATTCACATATATATATATATATATATGACAGAAGCACGGGGACATTTATCCTCTCCGTATGAATGGACACTTCTAAAATTAAATTTCCTTCACAAAAAACACGCCTCCACGTTTGTCAAATTACACTTCCACTATCAAAGTTCCATTACAATTTTATTTGTTCTATCGCAATTCTAATTAACTGTCCCGCGAAAATGTGAATTGTGACCATCGAAAAAATTGTCGGATGGTCCATTAAATTCTCCAAAATTTCACTGATTTTTTCGAGTCCTAAATAAAAAGATCGATCAACCTGAATTCAATTGCGTTCTCGCACTCGACTAGATCCCGTCAATTTTCCCAAATTCCTCAAACCACATGATCCCCCAAAATTTTTCCCAAGATCATCTATTTACTTAAAAAAATTCTGACAATATTTCAATCTCATTTCCACGAGATATCATGAACTTGAATGTTAGGTTACGTTCGAAATTTTTCTCCTCAAAATTCTGTCTTTTTTCACATTTCCAGATGCACCAAAAGTTTGGCCCGTCTTTACACTCAAACCGCGCGGAAAAAGATGAAACGAAAATTAATTACCTAGAGTTATTGCGGAGAAAAAAAAAATGACGAAAATCGCGTGAAAAAAAAAATTGTGATCTTCAGCGGACATACACTTGTACACTTGCGTCAACAATCACTCGGAATTTATTCCGACTTTTTTCCCCGATTTTTCTGGCACTTCAGACAGTTGTGCACATTTTTCCGTTTTGGCGGGAAAAGGGAAAATTTGAAATTGTCAGGTGATGGGGGATAAGCCAATGGGCATTTTACGGGGATTGCAAAATTGTCAAGTTTTCAAGTTTGATGTTGGGATCGAGCTTTAGATGGTTTTCGATGATCACTGCGGGACTGGTTAGCGAGAGGCATTGTGCGTGCCTGTGCGCGCGCGTGTAGCAGTGTATGTGGAAAAGGAGTAAAGTGCCGTTTACAGAGGGACCGTATTTTTTAGTCGCACTAGTGCCCTGGCAGATGGTTTTCAAATTTGGAATTTGGGTTCCACATGCCAAATATTTCAAATTGCTGTTTACTTTATTTGAATAAGACAAAAATTTGATATGCTTGAAATTAAAATTTTACGGTTTTGGTGAAATTTTTCCACTTTGTCAAATTCTTTGCATTTGTTCGATTGTTCAAGTTTGTTCGTATTGGTGAGACGGCTCAGTTTGTTCAAACTTATTAGGTTGGTCCATAACAACCGATGAAGTGAATTGTCGGAATTTGTTAAATTGTTGAAATATCGAAAAACCGGAAATTACGAAGATTTTTCGAATTCACGGAATTTTGCATATTCGCCGATTTTTGGAGCCATTCGAATCATCCAAAGTCGAACGATTTTCCAATATTGCAATATATGTATGCTGATATATATGTAGTAAATTGGCGCGTATTTAAAAAAAAAGTATTATTGATTTTTTTCCAATTTTGAATTTCTCATTCTGCTGCCGAATTTGAATACGCCAAATTCCCAAATTTTGAAACTTCAAATTACGAGTTTTCGTGATTTTTAAGTTTCAAGACATTCTAAGATTTCCCCACTTCGAATTATTGTTAAAGTAGGGATTTTCTGCAACATTCAGATTCACATGTAACTGCCAGTGTAAATAAATCTCATGTATATAGATTTCAACACTTTAAATAAATAATAAAAAAAAAACTTTCAGATTGAAAAAGGAAATTAATATTCAAATTCTTTGAATTGGAGAAATTGGAGGGAAAAAAATAAACCTCAAATGCGAATTGTGTTCAAAGTTTCAAAATTGGAAATTGGGAATGCAGGATTATCAGTCTCACCCGTTTTGCCCCACAGTGTAAAATTGTTTTCGATTATCTTTCCCCCGGATTTGACAGAAAAAAATTTCCCGGCGGTAAAATCATAAAAAAATACTTTTCCGGCCTAGTAACAAAATCCACACATTTGAAACTTCAATATTCTTTCTTCAAAATTCTTAGGAATCGTTGAAAAATAGCGGAAAAATCATGTGAATGTTTGTTCTCCATCTCGAAGATCTATAAAAATGATTCTTTCAAAAATTTCGATATTGTTTATACAATTTTTCTCGCGAGTTTGTTGGATTTACGGTATTTTTTTGTTGGCTTTTTCTGATTGGTCGAGGACCAGAACGACTGCCCAATCACCAAATTTCATCGTTTCATGGAAACTATTTTCGCGGGAAAACCGTAAAATTTATTCTTGAATCGACTAAAATAAACGGCAAAATCTATTTCCGGTATTCCCATTTCCTGTCTTTCCTCGAGAAAAGGAGAAATTCTGTAAAAAAGAGGTGAGGCTTTGCTGGAGCATACGAGATTAATTAATATCATTAAATTTATTAAAAACATCATAAGATGAACGAGCACAACAGCTCTTTTTTTTTCTTCTTTATTACTCAATTTGTGTGAATGAACAAAAATACAGGAACAATTATTTCATCTCCAGGAAAAATGTTTCTGAATTGATTGCAAATTTATTTTTATTTTTCATGATTTTAACACCATTATACGTAACTTGTCAGTGGTCCCATTGATTCCTCATGTAAGACTCTTCTCCCGCCTTTTTCCCCACTCGAGTTGTTTTTTTTTTTTATCAACTAGTAACTATTTTTGTAGCGTTTATAGTTGAGAAATAACGGCTGTGAGTGCTCACGAACTTTCATTTTGCTAAAAGACAAAATAGAAGGTATTAAATTCAAGAATTGCATTTCGAATTGAAGGAGCACATGAAACACATGGCTGAAGACTGACATTATCTGCGCAGATATTTCATCATGAAAGTGATCGCATTGTAATTTGTAAGTTACCCCTAAAAATGGAAAATGGAATATGACCAATATTGCTCTTCCACATGTTCAGTTTTATCATTATTACTATATGATTTTAATATTGTATACATATATATACCTAGCTGAAGTGACCCGGAGCTTCTTGCAATGAAGAACATTCAAAGTTAAAAAATTGAAATAGAGCCAGTTCTCTATTAAGTTAATCTCTCTGTTAGAGTTAAAATTAAGCGTTGTGATTGGCCGGAATTAAATTTTCGACCAATCAGAAGGCTCGACGTCAAAATGAAATATGGCGCTCAGAAATCAAGGACTAACCCTAACAGTTTAGTTATATACCTCAAGTTACTTAAGTTTTTGGTAATCGTGAGAATAAATTTGAAGATTAGTTAATATATATTGTTTGCGGCTCACTTTGCCTGTCTTCAATTTTAATGCTTCCGCGTTTCCTCATCTCACTTGAGCCGCGTACTTACAACCATTTCGCAACGAGCAATACGCAAATTGCCTTATGGACACGGATATAATAACACTCTGTTTTCATGTTATGGAATTTTTATTTATAATCATTTTTTTTTAATAAGTGAGAATAATCCTTATTATTATCTTTCAACTTTTTTGAAGCGTTTTAAGTTTCTGGAATTATCGAAATTACTGAAATGTTTAACAATGGAATTTGAACATTTTTTAACCACAATTGTTCGTTTTCTAAACGTTTAAAAAATTAAACTTTATATTTTTCTACCATTTCCCAATTTTTTAATACTCTCTCGATTTCCCAAATTTAAAAAATTTTCCCAAAGTCTCAAAATGTTAAACTTAACAAACCTATCGAAAAATATCAGCGCCTCAGTTTTCCCGCGCTACTGCGGGATTGGCCGGTGGACTACGTGGTCACGTGACCTTCTCCCACAACGAAATCACTTAATGACCGGAAATTTTCCTAATTTCCCAAATTTCCCCAAAATTCCCAAAATTGTAAACTTCTCCAAATTTCCAAAACTCTCAAAAGCGTCGCCGAGCTGGACAAAAAAGTGAGAAACGAGTAAATTAAAATGCACAGTTATGGCGCGCTTCTTCATGATTGGTCGGCGGAGCACGTGGCCACGTGACCTTCGCCCAACAGCGACATTGCGTAACGAGCGCATGAGAATACGACTTTAACCGCGAGAGACGCTTCGTCGTCGGCCATTTCTCTCCCCTGATCGGTCTAGGTTGGTTCAATCCTCTTTTCCTTCATTTTTGCCCCAATTTTTCAAGCTCCGGCCGTCAAGAGTGCCCGAGTGAGCCATTATCGTGCAAGTGACAATTTAGTTAATTACCCCACAAATGAAGATGGTCGATAAGATCGAGATGAGTCTCGACGATATCATAAAGCAAAATAAGGGCGGCAGGAGAGGCGGGGGTGGTGCAACCCGACGGGGACGTGGAACCGGTGCATCTCCCCGACGTGGGGCCCGTGGCCAACGAGCCGGCGGCGGTGTCATGAGGGGCCGTAATCGTGGCGGAATTGCCAGAGCATCCGCACCTTACACGAGGGTAATTTTTTTACACCATTTTTCAAACTAACCTACAAACACAACAGCGTCCCTCATTGACGAATTTGCCCGTTGAAAATAATACAAAATTTTTGACAACATTTTGTTGACTTCATCAGTTCTGTCGTTTTTTCTTTGAATTTCCCAAAGCATTTTTTAAAATTATTATTATTATTATTATTATTATTATTTTTAATTTCGTGGAATATGTCAAATTATTATTATTATGTTTACGAAAATTTCACAAATTTTATGATTACATATATGTCAAATTTGGAAGCCATATTGTTTTTGAATTCGTCGAATTTTTATCTGTCAATTTTTTTAAATGGCACGAAGAACAAAATTTTGATGATATAATTGTGAAATTTTGGTATTGCCAAACATGTCAGGTTCATTTTTTTTTTTTTGTGAATTCATTATGTTTTTTTGATTATGACATTTTATATGTTTTTTATTTGGAGAATTTGGCAACATGATCAATTACAAATTTGTCATAATGTTCAATTTTTTTTTCAGAATTTGGAAAAGTCGACGTAATTAAAATTTTTTCAATTTTAGAGAAGTTGAAAAAATTTAAGGATTTTATGGAAAGTTATAGCAGATTAAAAATCGGGGAGATTCTAGATTCATCAAATCATTGATATCTGTCTCTTTTTCCCAATTTCCTAAATTTTGTATGTTCCTCAATCTTTTTGCGTTCGTAAAATTTGCGAAATTGTATAGTGTCAATCCGGTCAAGTTTTCCCTTGTAGCTTTAAAAGTTGCAAATATTTTCATTCTCGAGAAAAATTGAGTGAGGACTTTATTGGGAACGAAAAACTTTATGGAAAAACAATTAGCTGTTTTCTTCAATTTATTGATTTATTGAATTTTTTTTAGGGCGATGTAAACAGTGCCTGGAAACACGACATGTTCGATGGGGTCAAGAAGGTTGGTCGTGGAGCAATTGGCGGAATTGGAACCACAAAGCTCCTCGTTTCAAATCTCGATTTTGGGGTTTCTGACTCCGACATTCAGGTAAATATGAGTCTACTTTTTAATATTTTATTTCCTGGTCTTGAGAATAAGTTCTGCGTGGATCTCAAAGTATTAAAAAGTCATATTCTAATCCACAATTTTTGAAACGTTAAAATTTAATCATAAGTTTGTTAATTTTTACATTTTCATAATTGTGTTTGGGCATCTCAAATGTTCTGATCTTGAAAATGACTAAAGTCCGCAGTCCCGACAATCCTCTCCACAATCCCTCGAACACCTTACTATACGAACGCACCCAAATTGAGCCCATCCTCGACAGATTCCAGTTTTTGCCTACAAAATTTGCGCTAAATAAGCTGGACCATATTGTTGACCTCTGTCATAAACGAAACCCAAACACCAGTTCACGTTATAAATACCCCCCGCAAAGCCTTCTCGAAAATCTGAATGCAATTCGAGTCGAACAATACGGCAACGACTCCTGGGGAGGACAAACTCATCCACACTTCCAACAATTGCTCTGTATTTCTTCCTAAATATTGCATCATCTCCAAATGTATCATATCCGTCCAACAAATAATAATCATGTGAAACCAATATACAATTCATTTTTTCCTGTTTCTGCAACTGTCGAAAACTCTATATATACATATATATTTTGTTTGCTCTCTCCCTGCTAAGTATTTCAAGATGTAAATACTGTATATACCTGGCTGGAAGCCCTCGGGCGATCGCCAATTGTAGGGCTTTTCTTCCAATAAAGACCGTTAAAAGTTAAAGTTCCATTTATTTAAAATGTTCAATCACGTCAAAGATTTGTCAATTTTATTTTTTCTTTCGATTTTTGGGATTGTTTTCTTATCTATAGTTTTGAGTTTTTCCAAATCAAGAAACAGGAACCAATGACAGAGATTTGGAAAGGTGACAGGAAGCTTAATTCGAAATTTCAAACACTTTCGAAAAAATATGAAAATCTCATATTTTTTCATTTTCAATTTTTATTTTTGAAAAGTGTTATTGAAAATTTTGAAATCCCTGTTCGGAGTCTTCAGAATTTTTCGAATGTCAAAAGTTTGCAGAAATTTGAACCAAAAAATACAAATGGGGTGTCAAATTTTTCGTGATTTACTACATTTCTTCAAAGCCTGTAAAATCTTGAAATCTTTGGGATCTTTGGGAATCATTGAAAAAATTGAAAAAAGAAAAATTAAATAAAAACAGGAAATGTGGAATTGAAAAACTGTGATTAAGACTTAACAGGAATAAAAGAAAGTTTATAAAATTTCTTTTTTTTAATTTTTAACAAGAATTTAATTCTTGCATTTTGCAAGATTTTCAAGATTTGAAAATTCGTATAAGTTCTGCAAATTTCGATAATTTTGAAGATTGAAAAAAAAAACCAATCAGTTTCAGAATATTGCAATGGAAATTTGCAAAATTCTGAAAATTGGACAGAGTGAGGTGTTGAAATTTCTATAAACATTTAGTTAGATTTTGTTTACAAACATTGTTTTGACTGGTTGCGGTGATAGGAAAACTAGGGAACATTTACGAGATGTTAATGATTTTCGTTGAATTCCAGGAACTTTTCAGTGAATTTGGACCTCTTAAGTCTGCGGCCGTGCACTATGACAGATCTGGAAGGTCCCTAGGCTCAGCCGATGTAATTTTTGAACGCAGAGCCGATGCTATTAAGGCCATGAAACAGTACAACGGTGTACCACTCGATGGTAATTTATTGGTCATATTACAAAATCCAATATTCAATATGCAATTTTCACCATCTTCTGAAATTTTGATATTTAACATTTTCTTCAAAATAAATTTTCTACAACTTTTTTCCTAAATAGAAATTTTTTAATCTTTTTCCAATTTTTTATATTTTGGTTTTTTGCCTTTCTCAAATTTTCGAGATGCATATTTTTTTGTTTATTGACAATACATTTCAAACTAAAAAAAAGTTTCAAATCCTCAATATTCTTTGCAAATTACAGATCAAAAATTTTCTGAGTTTGATACTTTTCGGGCGAATTTTCAATTTTGAAAACACAATTTTTGGAAAGTTTTCAGTCTTTCAATTTTTTTTTACAATTTTTTGAGTTTTTTTCAAGTTTATGAACTATTTGAAAATTTTACACTTTTTTTGATCATCCCATTTTTTTTCAAAACTACTTAAAAACTTTCAGACTGAAGTGAAATAAATTATGGAACTTCTAGAATTCCTCTAAATTTGGTAAATTTCTTACAATTTTTATAATTTTGTAATCCATTCAATTTCCATTTTTTTCCTTTCAATTTCGAAATTTTCTAAACGTTCTTTCTTTTAAATCTGTCCTTTAATCAAATTAAATAAATAAAATGAATGGCAATTTTTAGGTCGTGAGATGAATATTCAGGTAGCAACATCAGAATTGCCCGTGACAACTTCGGTAAGGAATCCAGCTCGATTGGCTGCTGGGAATTTTAATCAGAGGTCCCCATCGAGGTTCAGGGGAGGTTCACGTGGATCCGGAGGAAATACCAGAGGTAAAAATTCCCACAAAAAAATCGCAAATGCTTAATTGTGAATTTTCCTTTTTTTTTATTTCAATTTAAATTTAAAAAAAATTTAGATAATTTTAGAATTTTCGAAATATTCTCATGATCACTTCCAAACCTTTTTTTTCAATGATTTTCTGACCACAGCAAAAATTTTAAAATCTGAAAACTTTAAAAATTTGAATATCTGAAAAATTGCAATTTTGGTTTTATGTCAATTTTGCAAACTTGTAGTTTCAAAAGTTCCCAAATTGCGAAAAACTTTTCAAGTTCCCAAATTTCGAAACTTTTTGGAGTTTTCAAATTTCGAAAATTTTTCGAAATTTCCAAATTTCCAAATTTAAATTTTCAATAACAAAAAAAAAATCCTTAATACATGAAATTTTCAGGTCGCGGTGCTGGCAGACGAGGTGGTGGAGGTCGTGGTGGTGGTGGTGCACGACAGCCGACAAAAACCCCAACGGCTGAGGAGTTGGACGCCGAGCTCGAAGCATACGTTAAGGAAGTCAAGTAACGTCATTTACTTGAAGGATGATAAATCGCGAAAAAAAAATAAGGAAAAAAACTAACTAATTATTGACTTAATATTTACGAAAAAGCAATGTTCAACAATTTTTCTAAAGCAAGTGTGCAAAAAACAAAATCATTTAATTTTGAGTTACTTTAATTTGTCAACTAAGAAAACAAAATATGTCATTAATTTACGTATTTTAAAAAGCAAGGATTTGTCATTAATTTCTGCATTTTTTTACTTGAAAAAGAGGAAAATACTGAGAAAAAGGGGTGAGGCGTTGCTGTAGCATACCAGATTAATTAATAACATTAAATTTATTAAAAACATCATGAGATGAACGAGAACAACAGCTCTTTTTTTTTCTTCTTTATTACTCAATTTGTGTGAATGAACAAAAATACAGGAACAATTATTTCATCTCCAGGAAAAATGTTTCTGAATTGATTGCAAATTTATTTTTATTTTTCATGATTTTAACACCATTATACGTAATTTGTCAGTGGTCCCATTGATTCCTCATGTAAGACACTTCTTCCGCCTTTTTCCCACTCGATTTGTTTTTTTTTTTATCAACTAGTAACTATTTTTGTAGCGTTTATAGTTGAGAAATAACGGCTGTGAGTGCTCACGAACTTTCATTTTGCCAAAAGACAAAATAGAAGGTGTCAAATTCAAGAATTTGCATTTCGAATTGAAGGAGCACATGAAACACATGGCTGAAGACTGACATTATCTCCAAAGATATTTCACCATGAATAAACAAATTTCTTACTGATCTTGCCAGTCTCTTCGTTTTTTTTTAATGAATGATTTTTTCCTGTCCCTCGTCGACTTTTGTGGCTATCTCTGAATCTGTTGGTGATGTGGGGAAATGTTGTAGAATATTTTTGAGAGCTCTTTGAATTTCCTACAAAATATGTAAGCATCTATATTTTGATATCTCTCATAGATTACAGGCTGGATGGAAGAGTAGATGAATCTCGACACCGTAGAATCAATATTTTAAAACAACATTTTTTTAGTTTGGTAAACCTTTTGAATTCTAGGGTTCTTCTCAATGTTTGAAAACTTTTTACTTTTCGATGCCCTTCAAAGCTTCTAGAGCCCAGTTTGTGAAATCCCTTTGATAATCTCAAATTTTACAAAATTTGGATTTTTTTTTAGCCCGAAAAGTTTATGCTTATTTCAATTTTTTGCAATTTTTTTTTCACATTTTTGTATATTTGTAAATTTATTTGCCAAACGAAAACTCGGATTTTTTTTTATTTTTCAACTTTCCAATAAATTTTCAGGAAAATTAATTTTGGAATTATTTTGAAAAATGTTCTGACTCGAAATTTCCAAAAACCCGTAAAATTGAACTTTTTGAAAATTGAAAAGCTATAAACTCTGGGGTATAGCGAGACATTAGATTTTTTTTAATTTTCCAACACAAATGAAGTAACAAAAAAATGGAAACATTAATTTTTTTTTGTTAATTATAAAAGTTCTATATTTTTCATGTGTTATTTTCTAAATAAGGAAAGCAAATTTTTGAGAAAGCTTTTATTCATCTAGGCGATTTAATTTAACATTATTTTGTACATTATTATTGTAAAAATATTAGGATGAAGAGAGGGGGTGGGGTAGGGGTGATTATGGGTTCGAGATTTAAATAAATGAAGACTGCGATTTGAAAATAAATCAGATTGATCTAGGTGCTTAATTACTTAATAATACGATCAGTCAACATCCGTTACTACCTCATAATTCTCTGCTTAATTTTCTATTAAAGATTACAGGGTAGGATTCAAATTTGTTTTTTTTTTTCAAAATTAAAAAAAAGGAAAAATAATAATATTAATAAAATTCTGATTTTTTTAGAGGAATTCTGGAACTTTTAATGAAGTTCAACTTTGAAAGGAAAATAAAAACTCGAAGCTTTTGAAAAAATTGGAAATTTTGAATTTTCGAAAAATTTGACAATTTGAAAGTTTTTTTGTTCAAGTTGGAAATTTGGAATTTTGGAAAAAAATGACGATTTCGAATTCAAGCCAATCTAAATTAGAACTTTTGAAAAGTTATAAACAGCGAAGTTTGCAAGTTTCAAGAAAGTGGAAAATTCGCCTTTAGAATTTTGAAAATCCAAAATTTTTAACAAGTTCGAAAATCTGAAGTTGGTTAAAAAACTGTAAGTTTAAAACGAGAAAAAAAAATGGAAACTTAAATTGAGGAAATTTTCAAAATTTGAAAGAAAAAAAATTGCAAATTTAATTCTTCGAAAAATGTCCAAATCTAAGTTTACAAATGTTAGAATTGAAGCTTATGACAACTTTACAAATTTAGAATAATTGAAATTTTTTTAATTTTCGAAATCAGATGATTGACCACACCAAAGTAATTCGAGCTTTTTTTTTATATTTAACAACTAAGGGGACGAAGGGAAGGAGTAATATTTATAATCGTTTGAGGGTTCTCTTTTTGTCCTTTAACAGCTTTTTCTTCTCGGCTGTTAGCTTCTTGTCACCTGCGTGCTTTTTGGGAAGTGGGCCACCTGAATCTGAAGATGTGCAGGAGTCCAGACCCGCTTTACTACCTTTGCCTCCACCCTGAAGAGAATTTTCATAAAAATTAGTCAAATTTTCATTTTATCCACATTCGCAGTATTTGTCATATTTCTCAAAATTTTCAAAAAACAATTCCACTATTTTAATTCCATATCTTTCTCTCAAATTCGTGAAAGAAAGTGTTCACACTCTGGGAATGTTGACACTTCAAGTTTTTCAAATTTTTGGAATTTTCAGTAATTTATAAACTTTTAGAATTTTTGAAATATTCGAAAATGTTGGTTCTGCTTTTTTTTCATTTGTAATCAACAAAATTATTAAAACCCGCTCCAACCTGCGCATGAATTTCGGTCATCATCTTAGCCCTCTCGGAGTACTCCTCATATTTTTCCAGGAGCATTTTTCCAGCCTCCTCATTCAAGGCAGACTCGGCATTAGGTACAATAAGTAGGCACTTGACAGTAAGAAGAATGTGTTCGATTCCCAGATCGGACTTCCAGTCCTTCTTGAGCGTGTTGACGCAAATTTCTCCGTTCTTGGCGACATTGGGGTGGAATATTTTTGTGAGGAAAAAGGCCTTGGGAGGGCCCTGAGGGAAGTCCTTGCCGAGGGCCAATTTGACTCTAAAACGTCCGTTAGCGTATGGGGTTTCAGCTGAAAAGTCGTAAATCATTTTGTTACTCAAATTTTCACGATTTCTATTTCTATTTTTTTTTCTTTTTTCTCTCTTTTTTTTTAATGTTGTTTTCATTCTTGCAGCATCCTTATTCCTCGTCAGTTTTGTGGAATTTAAAACATTTCAAGATTTTTTTATGTTTCTAGGATTTTTCAGTTTTTTTTTTTTATTCAAAGAAAAAAAATGTGAAAAAATTGTTGTGCATTACCAGGACCCTCTATGAACGCCTGAATATCTGTGAGGTCCTCATCATTTACCAAAACTCTGATCCCTTCAGGTGGATTAGCTGCCAAGTCCGACATTTCCTTGGCAACTCTTCGGATAATTTGAGGTGACAAATTCTCTACGTTCGATATCTGTAAAAAAATTCAAAATTATTTCTAGGAATTTCCAAAACCATTTATTCTAAATCCTTTGAAAATTTAATTGCTCTCAATTGTCGAACTCAGTTCGAAGGTTTGTTAAGAAAACAGAAAATAAATTAATTATTAGACAATTCCCTCCAAAACTAACAGTTGTGTTTTTTACCCTTTTTTCTTAAAATCTTCTCAATCTTTCAAAAAATTGAAATTTTTCGAAAGTGTCAATGTTGACAGTTTGAAAAATTCCAATATGTAACATCTACAAGTAGTCAAAGATTTTGGGATATGTGTAATGTCTTCAATTCACTATTTGTCATTTTTTAAATACTTCATTTTTTAAAAAATCTGCTACTTTGAAATTTGCATATTTTTTCGTTGTCGAACTTGCCATATATGTTATCTCGTTTCTATGAAATTTTCAAGTTCAAAAAATGAAAAAAAAAAAAAAAAAAAAAAATTTAAGAAAAATTTTGAATTTTGGTAAAGAAACAACATTATCAAAAAAAAACAAAATTAATTTCCTGCTGTCACAACAAAATATTCAAACTGCGCCAAAAACACTAAAAGCATGTTTAGTCGTTTTTCTACAAAACTGTTGGAGCAGTGATATTCCGATGTTACCAATTCAATAATTGCTCCGATAAAACACAGTCAGTTTGTGCAGAGCTTGGTTAAAAAAAGGGAAAACAAATTCATTATTGCGTTAGAGTACATAACCTCGTACTTTAGCTTTTGTGGAAATGACACAGTGAAATTTAAACAAGAACGATAGGAGTGTAAATAATGTAGTTTATAATAATAAAAATTTGGAGTTTTATGGATATATGGACAGTTAAGTACACCGTGGGCCTCCATAAGCTTCCCATTACACCCAAAAGGTAAACAACTTGTCAAAAAAATTGTGGAAAAAAGAGAGCGAAATTAGGGAAAAAAGGACTTACCGAACTCATTTTTTAATCGACTGCCCTCGCAGGCACTATTGTTTATAACTTTTAATTTGTCACAGGATATTTACAATGGCAATGTCGAGACGATAAAAATCTTTAACGTCACAACAGTGAAACGGCATCGCCCGCAATAACCAACAATTTTGAACCGAGAAACAATCCGACCAATCACCGTCTCGCGTTTCATAGGCGAATGGAGGGGGCGGGGCCTTTGGGGTCCAGGCTAAAATACGAGGCATATGCATATAGCTATGTGTGCATCGGTGCATGGTGACAGTATTGATGCGGACGTTTAATGAAATTTCGAATGGGGTAATTTGAAATTTTTCAAATTTCAGGCAACTTAATTTAAAATTGTTTTTAAATTTCTCAATTTATTACATCATTCAAATTTGGACATTTTCATTTTTATCCGTTTCCTGAATTTTTTCAAATTTTTCTTTTTAGAATTTTTGATGTTGGGAGAAATGTTGGAAATTTTGGGAAAGTTTCAAGAAGAAATTTGAATATTCATCATTTTTTTTCAATCGCGGGAATTTGTCATGCGGTTCAAATTTGTGCCAAACGAGTTTTTCTAATCGAAAAATAAAAATTGACGCTTACCTATTTCGAAACATCTGATCATTTGACAATTTTCAAAGTGCCCGAAATTTTGAAATTTTACATTTTTAAGATTGTTCACTTTTTCAATTTTTTTTCAATTTGTAATTTTTTTTTTCATTTTGTAAAACTGAAAAAGTTGAGAAATGTTTGGACGATTTGTTTTTTTTTTATTTTTCCAGTTGTTTGAGATTGTTGAAGTTTTTGAAATTTCTGAAATTTTTCATGTTTGGCAATTTTGTAGAATTCCTTCAAAGCCGAGCAATCACCCAATCTGCCAATCAGCGGCTGTCAGTCATCTGAAAAGCATGGGCGGGGGAAAGGCGCCTGGGTTTCAGGCTAATAATCCCCTTCTCCCCGCCTTCCGGCGAGCCGTCCGTATATATATATATATAATAAGTGCATCATAAAGTTTTCGATGTTGCGTTCATGGACTTCTGTCTTTGATTTTGCACTTCGCAATTTTCAATCGTTATCTTTCGTCTACTCGCTCAAATTTTTTAGCGCTTCATGTTAGTAATAATCTATGCTTCCAACACTCCGAAAATTAAGGATTTTTTGACAGTTTTTTAAAATTCAAATAATTTTTCCACATGTTTTGTAATTATCATACGAAACTTCGAAAGTTAATTTTTTCTATATTTTTGTGTTGTTCAGACGCTGCAAAAATAAAGGCTTCGATTTTTTCAATTCCGTACACTTCCCAATTTTATTTTAAATTTCGAAATGTGTAGTGCATATTTGGGTTCGAGGCTAAACCCCCCACCCCAAAACTGTATATAGATATACATATACATACCACGTGAAGTTATCGACGTGCGTTTATTGTGGTTTTTTTTTTGCAAACTACGCGTGTTTTTTATTTACCTATTTATTGTGTCCATTGGGCATTATTTCATGTGATTTTTTTTTTGAAAATGAAAATTTCGCGGGCTTTTTAGGGGATCGACAGCTCAAGGTCATTTTGGCGCTTCTGAAGAGGCAATTAAAATTTTGGGCGGGATAGAAAAAACGGAGATGCCGGACTCGGAAAAGGTAATTTTTTCTGTTCACAAATTAATTCAGTCCATTTAATCAATTAAAATGGCAAATTGAATTTAGTGTCGGGAATGAGCGTATCTGCGATATACACAATATATGTATATACTTTGATAAATTTGTTTTTAATGAAGAATTGTTTACTTTTTTTTTGACGTTGCACTTTTCCATCAGGATGACTTTCACAATTTTTGAAATTCGCAATTTTTTCGCGGTTTTGGAACTTGAATTTTTTGGGGATGGACAGTTTTTGATATATTTCTATAATTTTTGACAGTTTTTCATTTCCCCAAAAAATACTAATTTTTCCAATGTCAATGATTCTGGTCTCTATTTAAGAAAAACGTAAAAATTTGGTTTGAGGTTAAAATTTAGCCTATGGAATTTTTTCATGCTTTTTTTTTCCAGGAAAAATGCATGAAGCTACTGAAGAGGAAGATGGAGATATGGAGAGAAGTTGCTGTACCAATGTACTCAGTGATTCTATGGGAAAAACCATGGTTCCCAGGACTCATCCTGGGAGGAACTACTTTGCTATTTGTGTGAGCCTTTCTCGAATTTTATTTCTGCAATTTCCTCAATATGGGCCCAAAATGAAACTCTAAAAGTCTACATTTTTTTTCTCATTATTCAATCTTTTTTTAAAGATCCAAAATATGTATACAATTTTGGGAAATAGTTTTTAAATCTTTCAACCAGTTGCCAAATTTTTGTAACATTTCAATTTTATTAAATGTTAAAGAATTCTTCGTTTTTTTTCCAATTTTTCCAATTATCGAAAATTTTAAAAATTTCCAGATATTTCATATTTGTAATTTTTTTTCTATTTCTTCCATTTTTGATGTTTTTTAATTTTTTCAAAATTCATATTGGAACCAGAGATGGTACGATTTTTTTTTAATGAACTTTTAAAAAAATCATGTTTTTTGCAGGTGTATATGGATGCTGGAGCCAACTTTCATAACGATAATATCCATTTTCCTACTTTTGGCTGCCCTTATTGACTATCTTGTCCCAATTCTATCTTCAACATTCGCTTCCTCGAGCGCTTGGACTGGACAAAAGGAGAAGAAACTCGAGGAAATTTGTCTAAATCTGAGCGAAATAATTATTTCGGCACAGAAGGGGTGGAAATTTCTTCTTAATGCCAGGACGAATAGGCCCACTATGGCAAGTTCATTTAAGCATTTCAAAAATCTTTGCCCATTTAAAAACTGAATCTGGGAGTCTCAGTGAGCTTCAAAGAAATTTTTTTTTTTTAAAGAGCTCCCTTAAAATTCATAATTTTCTAATTATTCTAATTTTTTTGCACCAAAATTTCAATTTTCATTTTTTTTATCAGTATTACGGATCGCTCACACTGGGCCTAAGTCTTCTCGCTTGGCTGGGGAACATGATAAACAATTTATTATTGACGTACTTAATCGGTAAGTAAAAATAAGTAAAGTTCGAAGAAATGTTCCAAGATTTCAAGCCAATAGTTTGCTATTTTCTATACAAAAATTTGATTGAAAATCAATACAAATGGGCCTTCTCTAGTCGATTGAACCCACAATTTATCCGACAACCTTTTTCGATACAACTAAAATTGTATTTCTTGGAACATAAACTTGAACTTTGCATATACTGAATTATAATTGTTTATATTTTTTTTCTCTTAATTTTTACTCTATTTTTTCATTATTATTTTTCGTAAAGATTTTCATAATTACTTTTTTTACATAAAACTCCATTCTATTCGTATACCCTTTCGGGTCTTTACGATTTGTTCCCATCCCACCCCCCTTTAACCCCACTGCACAGCATTCGCCCAGTTTGTCACTGGAATCGAGGGAAAACCATTGGAAAAAACCTCAGATTTGTACAGCTCGTTTCTTTTACGAAACTCCCGCTCGGTTGTGTCGTGTGAGTTAAAGCCTGAAAAAAAAACCCCAAATACCGCCTCTGCCGGTTTTGAACCAGCGATCTCAGCCCCCCAATTCCAGTGCTTTAACCCGCACGGCCACAACCGTCGGTCCTTTTTTTACATATTTTTATCATTAATTACTGTTCCAAATTTTTAATATGACTTTCTTCTCTACTACACTCATATTCATCATTGTTATTGCCCATACTTTTTTGCCACTATTTTTGTTTATATATATTTTACATTTTCGTTTCTCCATGGCTAATTATTTTTTCAATTCCAGTTACGAGTGTTCTTCTGCTTCCGGGCCTCAAGCACAAGGGTCGAGTGCAGTATGCCCTAAATTACGTCTACAAATATTTAATGCACCCGAAAAAAGCGTAAATTACATTTAACAAAATGGACTCATGGGTTAATCATTCATTGCACGAGCTTCTCATGTACTTCAGCTTCAGCAAATTTTAATACTAAATATTAGCCATTTGAAATGATGGAAAGGAGATCATTGGAGAATTAACAAAATTTGTGTTGATCGGAATTTTAGGTAGCGACCAAAATGAGTTCATCAACAGACTGACTTTAAATCAATAATAATAATATTTAGCTAGCTCTTGTAATCCAAAGTTGAAGTGTATTCGTCGTATGTAGTGGTAGTCTATTTTATTTGTGATAAGGTAGGTAATGGCATTTTTTATGCCCATTATTGTTCGAAACGTACTACAAATTCATGTCTTTTATTCTTTTATTGGGAAATAAATCTTTGATTGGATATTATATTTCTCTATTTTTGTCATTTTTTCACATATTGAAGTCTTTTGTGGCTAGACATTTCAATTCCTGTTTATGTTTCATGCTTACCTTTCAATGTTGAAATTCTAATAAAATTATCATTTTTTTTCACCTCGTTGAACATGTTACTAGCAAATTTTTGGAATTTGTCGAAGCATTTGAACTTTTTGATATTCGTAAAATTGTTCCAACTTTAAAAAAAAAACGAATTGTTTTATTTCTGCTCTTCAATATTCTGAAATTTCAACATCGACCTTCGACTTTTAGAAACGCTAATTTCGATTTTAAAATTTATTATGTTCTTTTATCGATAAAACAAAATTATGTTTTCTTAAATTCTGAAATTTGGATTTGTACTTTTTTAAAAATTTTTCCAAAACAAATTTTGTTTTTCAAAAATTCTACAATCTTTTCAACGTTGCGCAACTTCGAAAGCCTTCGGTAGTTTTACTTTATGTAATCGTAAAAATGTCTGCGATATTTCAAGGGATTTATTTCAATATTTGTTTAAATGTTGCCGCCCCTCCCCCCTCCACCGCCTCCTTCAATCGTTGCAATTCCAAACACAGCAATATGCAAATATTGAATTTTATAAAAATGTCACATTTCCAATAAAAAAAATTGTTAAATTTTCCCATTAAAAAAAAAATCTGCAATTTTCAAAATTTGTTTTTTTTTTCAGTTTCGATTGTTTAGAAATTATTTTTTAATATTTCAGAATTTGACATTTTTTTAAAACAAAAATTTTTTGACGGAAATATTACGATGCGCCAGTAAGCCGCTGAGAATTTGAAAAAGCGCGGGAAATCTGAAACTTGGCTGATAGCCAATAGGATTGCTGCGCGACTTAAAACGTCCAAAAAAAAATGTGACTTGTGGCGTTTGCACACCTAGAGCTATTTGTTTTCCCCGCAAAAAAATTGTTGATAAGGTGTTCCTAAATTGCGAAAAGTGGGAGCGATAGACAATGCGTTGGACAAGTGCTCTAACACTCGAAATAATATCAATAATTTCAAGTTCCTGAGAGAGTGAATTTTTTCCATGGGGCCGAGAACTGACCTAACCTGTCCTCATTTACTCAATTGAAAAATGATAAACGAGGGGTACAAATCCCTAAATCAAGGTGATGGATTCAGCACGAATTTCGAGGAGAGACTTCTGCCGAAATATCTGAAAATAGCGCTTGTAGTGTTCGCATACTGGTAAGACAAGTATAATATAATTTTTTCTTCTATTTTCCACCAAAAAAAGTATCGAAATAAATTTCTCAATAATCTCAATATTTTTCGGAATTTTGTTCCGAAATTTTCGAAACATTTTCAAAGTTGTTGAAAAATATCGGCTTCCATAAATTACTCCGAATTTTTGAACCCGTTTTGCCCCCGGTCTTAGCTAAGACGATTAGATCCAAAAGGCGCGAAATCGCAAAAATTTGAATTTTGAGACTTTTTTTGTGGTAATTTTTTATGACTCCAATAGTCAAATTGAAAAAAAAGGAAAAAAATTGATAATTATCATATCTAAAAAATGGCGCGAAATCGCAAAAATTTGAATTTTGAGACGTTTTTTGTGGTAATTTTTTATGACTCCAATAGTCAAATTGAAAAAAAAACGAAAAAAAATGATAATTATCATATCTAAAAAATGGCGCGAAATCTTGAAAATTTGAATTTTTTAATGTCATTTTTTTTTGGAATTTCCAGGGTCGTCTCGATATTAACAGTTTTTGTGAATAAAGCGTTACTCTCGAGCAAGGAAATTAATTTGGATGCTCCGTTATTTGTCACGTGGTTCCAATGTATCATCAGCACATTAATTTGTTTCTCGTTGAACAAACTGGCGAAAGTTTTTCCGAAGACCATTTCGTTCCCCAAGGGAAATCCTTATACCAAAGACAATGTCCGAAAGGTGAGTGATTTTTACAATTTCGAAAAAAAAACCGAAATTATAATTTTAGTTGTTAATATTTTCTTAGATTTTTTTTTTTTTTTTTTAAGTTTAAATCTCTGCATGATGCTCATTAATCAGGCTCATTCAATTTTTGGCTTTTCTAAGGTTTCAAAAGGCTAATTCTTTTTGGGGTTAGTTGAATAAATTAATGACCCAATTTTTCGTTCGGTCAATTTCTTCAAAATTTTCCGCAATCTTGAAATAGTAAAAATATCTGATATTTGATAAATGTGCAAATATTTTCCAGGTGCTTCCGCTATCAATTTTATTTACATTAATGATAGCTAGCAACAACTTATGTCTGCAACATGTTGGTGTGGCTTTTTATTACATAGGAAGGTCCCTAACTACAGTATTTAACGTAATATTTACGTACCTAATCCTCGGTAAGTAAAATGAGGTTTTCGAAAGAAAATCGTCTTACACATTTTCAAGAATTCCGAGAATTTTTCATATTCTCAAAAGTTCTGCAATTTTCAAAATTTGGAAATTGCTAGAATATGTAAGAGTTTAAAAATTTGTCCACTTTCTAAAATCTTATGAGATTCCTAAGCTTCCTAGGAGTTAAGAAATTCGAAATATTTATTAGAACTTTTTTAACTTTTTTCAAATTTTTCAAATTTTTGTCCTTGAAATTTTTCCGACGAAAATTAAATGAAGCTCAATAAAATGAAATGAAATTGCAACAGAAGAAAACGAAATGTAACAAACCGAAACGATGTGTAACGAAACGAAATGTAACGAAACGAAACGAAATGTAACGAAACGAAACGAAACGAAACGAAACGAAACGAAACAAAACGAAACGAAACGAAATGAAACGCAATGTAACGAAACGAAACGCAATGTAACGAAACGAAATGAAATGTAACGAAACGCAACGAAACGAAACGAAATGTAACGAAACGAAATGTAACGAAACGAAATGAAATGTAACGAAACGAAACGAAATGTAACGAAACGAAACGAAATGTAACGAAACGAAACGAAATGAAATGTAACGAAACGTAACGAAACGAAATGTAACGAAACGCAACGAAACGAAACGAAATGTCACGAAACGAAACGAAATTTTGTGATTACAGGTCAGAAGACGTCATTGGGCTGCATTCTGTGTTGCGCCGTGATAGTCGGGGGTTTCTGGTTGGGAGTCGATCAGGAACACATCGCAGGATCACTTTCTATAGCTGGAACCGTTTACGGAGTTCTAGGATCGCTGAGTTTGTCCCTGTACTCAATTTACACCAAGAAAATCCTTCCATTGGTCGATCAAGAAATCTGGCTCTTGTCTTACTACAACAACGCATACAGTATATTTTTATTTTTACCCTTGATGCTCTTCAATGGCGAGTACAGTGTTATTTATAATTACGATAAGCTCCAGGAAGTGAGCTTTTGGCTCGCTATGAGCATTGGGGGCGTTTGCGGTTTTGCCATTGGCTACGTAGCTGCTTTACAAATTCAAGTGACTTCTCCATTAACTCATAATATTAGTGGAACTGCCAAAGCCTGCGCTCAAACCGTCCTCGCGAGCTATTGGTAAGTTAAATGTGCTTTTAAAGCTCGTATTTTTTGTTTAATTTTCCTCGGATGAAAAAAAAGCAAATCGCGCTTTTTCAGATTCGACTTTTTGATTATAGTCAAAAATGGTTTTTATTATTTTTTTAAATTAATATTTTTGTTACAGGTACGATGAGACCAGGCAACTACTCTGGTGGACAAGTAACTTTGTGGTCTTGGGGGCCTCAGCTTTTTATGCACGACTGAAACAGCTCGATATCGAAAGAAGCCATAAGATAGGAAAATACCTTCAGCAGGAGAAGGGCTGATGACTGTTTTTATAGGGCTGATGAGATTATATAGAATAAAATTTTTAAAGCAATCAGTCTGAAGAACAAATGAAAGGATGAGAGTAAAAAAAAAAATTTCTGAAGATGCAAAGTTGTTTCCAAAATCTAAAAATCTATTTTTCAAAAGTCAGTTTGACGATCCATTTTTAGCTGTATTTTGTTGCTAAAATAATGGAATGGACATTCTTATATGTATGAAAATAATTGTAAATACGAATACGAGGGGGAGAATAAATGCAGGATATGGGGAAGCGAAGTTGTTTATAAGATTTATAATTTAGAAACAGGCAAACATTCCAAACACGGAAAATTTGAACATTTTAATTTTTCCAAAATTGTAAATTTTTGATTATTTTCAATCTTCAAACATTTTCAATTTGCAACATTTGCGATATCCAATTTTCTGGAATTTTTATTTACGAAAACAGCAAAAAAAAAAAATCTCAAAACCTTCAAAACTTCAAAACTTTCCAAGTTTTTCCAAAGTGGTTTTTTTGGTTCTCAAATACATCATTTTGTCAATTTGTTTCATTTTGAACTCAATTTTCTGATTTTGAATTTTTAACTATTTTTGAAGATTTTCAAATCGTGAATTTTCTCACAAACATTTTCAAAACTTCAGATATACCCAAAATGTTGCTAAACTTTTGGAAATTTCCACAATTTAGAGACAACGAATTGAAGACCGAGCTTTCAAAAAAACGCTTTTTTAAAAAATAAACCATTACAAAATGCCTACTGAAATAAATAAACTCCTTAAATACTCTTTATTAGACTATCTCCTATATCTTAATCTTACTAATACATGATTAGATCACTCGTGACAATTACCAAATCAACAAAGCTTTTTGTAATGTTCCTCGTGTTAAAGCTTCACAAGACCCATAGGCAGTTTGCAAATGAAAATTCTTTTGCTTTTCCCTAAAAAATTGTGTTCTAAAAATTGATCACTAATCTGTTGGAAAGTGGTAGAACGAGAAGAGTGTCTTTATCAGTGGCCTAGCTTTTTACCAAATACTTCAAAATGTATCCAAATTGAGACAATCTTCATAGGAACTTTTTTGTAGAGCTTATTTGTCTCTACAAAAAGTTCTTATGGAAAGTTCCTCCATCTCTCCTCTCTTTGAAGATATTCGTCGTGGAGAACACGATCGTGGAGATAAATCAACTCAGCTTGTTTTGCTACTTTACAACAGAAATGACAATGAACAAAATTATTAATAAAATTTTGAAAAGATTTTCCCTTAATCGAAAAATTTTGACAAAATTTTTCGTCAAATAATTAATTTTCTACTGACCAAACAGATCAATTTCAGGTCGCGTATCAATTCTAACATTTTTATGAAAAAAAAAAACAAAAAAATAAAAAAATATGCAAGATGCTTTTTTGAAGTTCTAGATGTAATTATCTCTGCAAAATTGGGTTTATCAAAAAATGGTAGAAGACGTTTTTTGTAGGGAATTTCATTCTCTAAAAAAAGTTATTCTGACCTTTTGGGACAAAACCAATAGTTTGCGAGATAATTGAATTTTTATCCCTAGATTGGTCACTCCATTGATTTCTTCCATGTGGTAAGCGCATTCAATTTTTCTATTTTTTTTTTTTTACTTGAAGTTGCTAATTATTCTAAATATTCTTGAAGTAATTTGCGTAATTATCAGGGTCGTCGGTCGATGTCAGGGATAAGTCTCCTGTGTTGCAAGGAATTGTAGGAATTGTCGAGCCTTGGAGAGTGAATCCATGGTAGTCCTCAGCTATGAGTCCTGAATGGATGGAGAAATGAGTAAAAATAAGTTTATCGTTTGCAATAAATTTGCTTCGCACGAAAGTTATAAAGATTTTAGCAGTATGTTGTTTTTTTTTTTTTATTGAAATTTTTCAGTTTTACAAAACAGCCAGTTTTCAAAATTTTCAAAATTGTCAAATCCTTTGAAACCTTTAAAAATTTTTTTTGCTATTATTCAAAAAATTTAGAAATTGTTAAAATTGTCAAAATTTTCGATTTGTTGTCTAAAATTTCAAAAATTTCAGTCTTTCAAAATTAAAAAAAAAATTTCAAAATTGAAAATATTTTAGAATTGCAAAAAGTTTAGAATTTCCTAAAGTTCAGAATTTCAAAAATTTCCGAATTTCAAAAACGTTTAGAGAAATTCACGAATTTCCAAAGGTTTCAAATCGTTAAAAAAATTGAAGAATTTAGAAGATTGCGAAGGAATTTTTCACCTTTTGAGATAGCTGGAGTGAGGGGTGAGGGAAGATTGGAGGTAGAGCCATGAGAATTATCCAGAAGACTGTCCGGCGTTTTCTCGAGCTCCATGTCGGTGTTGGAGAATTCACACTGGGCATCGAGACTGATCAAGCTCGTGTCGTCGTCGGGTTTGCTCATGTCTAGACAGCAGTCGACGAAGGGAGGAAAGTCGAAGGTCGGTGACGGCGTTATGCAATCGTCCATTGATGAATTCTTCGTGTAGGAGGCATTCACTGAACTATCTGACTCGTCAAGTCCCACGTGGTGGGAGTACAACTATAAAAAAAAATTATTCTATGGTAAACAAGACAAATTGGAGACTTTGGAAAAATTTGAAGAGCAAAATTTTTGAAAATTTGAAAATTTTCAAAAAATTTGAAAAGTCTGAAAATTTTGAAAATTTTGGAAAAAAATTGAGACTTCATCAAAAGTTTTCACTAAATTTTTCAGCAGGAAAATTTCGCTTTACCAGTTTTAGACTTTCGTAAAATGGAATTTTTTAATTTTGCAAAATTTCCCAAAATGGTAAAAACTAAAGAACTTCTGAAAAATGCCCCTCACCTGTGGAATGATAGGGGGAGGAAGTTTGTACCCCTCCACATCTTCGCAATCAATATTGGTGGGAACCCTTTGGCTCCTAGAGATGATCAGGGGTGAATTCTCCATCGCGCAATTAACCTCAGACCTGATTTTCCTCTGAAATTCCGCAATTTCCATCTTCAGCTTCTCAGCCTCAACGACAATTTCTCGATTTTTTGCTTTGAGCTCATCCAGAAGTGTAATATCCTCGCACATCAAGTGCAAACTTTCACAAATTGTAAGGGCAGATTCCCACGTATTGGCTGGTACTCTCTCCCCAGACATATAGGCATTAAAATCCCTCTCGGACATATTCAACGACTCTGCAGTCAAATTTTCGATGAACGAAACTGCACAACACAGATTCGTGAAGTAATATCCACCTTCTCCAGTCATCAGTCTGCTGGCATTGCAAAACCTGTAAAAATTCCTCTCATTTCAAAAATTTGGAAAAACTGCAAAATTGAAAAATATGAAAAAATCGACAAAGTTGAAAATTTTTAAAGTTCGGCAAACCAAATTACAAGATTTGTAATAATTCTTGAAAAATTAGAGAGTTCCAAAATTGATGAATTTCAAAAATTTGGAAGATTGAAAAATATTTGAAAATTGTTAAAAATTTGGAAAACTTTTAAAGATTTTAAACTTGTAAAAAAAAAACAAAAAAAATATATAAAAATCAAGCTTTATACCTCGTGATGAAGTTGATGTTGCTCTTGAGTCTGGCGGGATTGGCCTTGAGGACGATGAAGATCAAAGCTGGGAGAAACTCATCAGCAGAAGCAGGACCTCCGACAGATTGTTGCAGAAGTTGGAAAATATTTCTGCAGCAATTGACAACGCAGGTGAGCTTTTCCTGAGGCGCTTTTGCCGAATCCATATTGAGGAGATCCGTAATCGATGTGTAGACCAATTCTCGAACCTCAGGACTTGTCTCGTGAATTCTGCACTCCAGGTTCTTCCCGCTCACCCAATTCAACTGACGAATTCTATTCTGGATTGCCAAATCCTTCTCCTCGTCGATTGTAAACGGGGGGCAAAATAGAACGCGATATAGTAGCGTCATCGAGTGCCTCTCGACGTAGTCCAGAAGACGCTCTTTCACCTGAAAAAAATTTCGAAAAAAAAAATCAAATATAGAATTGACATGACGAATCAATTTTACCGTTTTTTTTTTCTTTAATTTTATCTAATTGCAAATAGGGAGAAAAATTGAATAGAAAAATTTAAAATTCTGGAGATTTCCGAATCAAATTATGGAATCGGACATTATTGATTAAGGATATTCTACCTATATTGGCGAAGATATAAGAATTGCTTGAAATTTTGACATAATGTTTTTGAAGCGTTAACAGATGCCTGTATGAAATTTGACATTGATTCACAACACCGTTTTGTAGTTATTAATTATCAAAGTTCTCAATTAACACGGCCTCTTATGGGAAAAATAAAAAATTCTGTAAATACAGTTCAAAATATAAAAATTTGTTGAAATTTTGAAAGTTTACTATTGAAGCAGATATAAAACGATGGTAAAAATTTCATGACGATTGACTAAAATTTTTTTTCATTAATTTGTTTAAACAATATAATATTGATTCGCAAAATCAAATATAATATAATAATTTCCTATGGCTATCACTTCAACTAATTAACGCATTGAAATATTAATTGAAAATTATTGGCGATAAATATAACGAATTATAGAAAGGGTCATAAACTTTTGTTTTGAGTATACGTGTTGAATATCCTTAATCATCAATGATAATTAAAATAGCAATTTCGATTTTTTTCAGAACGCCTTAAAGTTCGAAAAACGTAAAACCTTGATTAAAAAAAAAACAATAATTAGAGACTGCAAAAATGATGAAAAAAATTGAACATTGCAATTATTTGTATACTTCGAAAATTGGACCAATTGCAAAATCAAAATTTTTGTAATTATTGATTATTGATATTTCTCACTTCCGGAGAAATTCCAGCGTAGTTAGGACTATTTTCCATTCTCTTCCCAAAGACTTGATAGAAATTTTGAGTGATTTCCGACAGCTCCTCGATCCTCTTGGCATTTCTATTTTGCAAAATGTTGGAGACGAGCGAGTGAATGCATTTTTTCACGTCTTTTTCGGCGGGAGTTTTTGTGACAAGTTGCATAAGATCGCGATTCTCGGCTTTGACTTTGTCAAGGTCCTCGTTGTCATGCATGAGCTCCTTAAGGAGGTCCTCGTAACCCTGAGGCTTCGACGGGGGCTTCCAGAACGCCGAAATATTCAACAGTTTGTTTTTCTTCTCTTGCTGACGCTTTTTCTCCTCCACTTTACTTATGCCTGCTGGTGTTGGCTGTTTCACTGCATCTCTGTAATTTGAAGAGAAAATAAGTTTCAAAAAATTGGGACACTTTAAAAAGTGGAGAACTCGAAACATCCCCAAATTCAAAAACTTAAAACTTATTAATTTTATATATTTTAGGATTTTGAAGTATTTGATAATTTGAAAAAAAAAAAAATGGAAAGTGGAAAAGTTCTTTTTTCGTTCGGACGAATTATGAAATTTCAGGAAATTGAAAATGTTGGAGTATAAACAAAATTGGAAAATGGGAAGGAAAGAATTTTACACTTCATGATTCTGGGCCCTCGTTTGACGCTCCCTCTTCGCCCTCTTCCTCTGGAGGTACTCCCTATGACATTTACTGCAATATCCCTCCCACTCGTCATTTCCGAAGAATCCACAGCCATTCTTGCACTTCAGATCCGCCACATCAATTCTCAATGACGGAGTTTTTATCGTCCACATCTTCACCTAAATAATGGAAATAAGAGAAATGTCATGAATGTGATTTTACACCTTGCAAAAAAAAAAAAAAAAAAAAAAAAAAAAAAAACAGAATTAGCATTTCAAAAATTGAGGAACATAATCAGAAAATTGAAGGAAGTAAATGTCATAAAATAAGTTTTATTGTGAATTTAATTTCCAAATTAAGTATACATTAAGTAATTGTTGTTGACAATTTAAAGAAGATCTCTGCATGTTACTATATTCAATAATTGGAAGAGATGACTTTAAAAATATCAAGCGTTTTTTTCCTCATTTCGACAAATTCTGTTTCGAAAAATTCGACTTCTTCAGATGAATATATATATATATATATATATATACTTGAGGATGTTAACACAACGCAATTAGTTAATAATCATCACTTTGTTACTTACGTGTGTTTGTTATTCAACTATAGACATATTTCTCAATCCCAGCCAAAGTCTTCAACAAATTAAAATGATTTTAGGTATAGAAAAACCATTATGCTAATTATTTTTTGAGCACTCGCTGATGATTAAAGGACTTTTAAAATTCTATGAATCACTGGAAATTTCCCAAAATCTCATAAATTCCTAACTGTCATAACCTTAGAAATTACTTGTCAGAAAAGTCGGAATTTCAATTTTCCCGCTAGAGGGCTTGACGTTTAAGGATCTGTGTTTATTTTCTGGGAGTAATCATTTCTAATTACATTAGTATTATATTTTTATTTACAATTTTATATTATATTAATTTATTTATTTTCATGCAAGAAATCAAAATTTTTTGAAAAACATGAAATTGAATTCAAATTTTGTTATCATGTTAAAACTTGAAAGAAGAAAAGTTGATATGATTTTCGGGGAATTTTCGTGAATTCCTAGAATTATCCTCTCTAGGCTTAAGGAGTCGGCAACCACTATCGAAATGGGCACCGTTAATTAACTATGAATTTTTGAAAGTGGTTGTTTTTGTCCACAACGAAATGTCGGTATCACAGCACGCCTCTCGGAAAAATGGTGGGAGTCACGTGGTTCGCGCCAAGCGTGCCGAATTCAAATGAGATGCGCATAGACCAGTAATGGACTTACTGCGCATCTCATTTGAATCCGGCACAATGGGACTACAATAACGGTACATCTTTTCGGATCTCGGCCTTTAAATTTCATTGTTAACGTAACCTGTCATTTATGCATAACTCGTTCGTTACTGTGCGGTTCCTAATTGCAAAGCCGAATTGCTCCCTAACATGTCAACGCATCATCCCCAATATTGTTTTATCTGTGCTAATTTGCTAGATAATGGCCAAGTAACGAGAGTCGTGAAACAAAAAGGCATAAGCGGTTTAATTACCAGGAGTAAATTCAAAAAAGACAATAAGTGGAAGGGTTTGGAAAATTTGACACAAATGTCTCGAAAACCGTAAGACCGAAACTAACGCCACACCAGTCAGTGTGGCGGAAAAAGGAAATGCGCATGCGCAGCACACGCCACCAGTCTCGTTTTTGTAAAAAATACTTAGCTTGTACATTAGTTTTATTTTCTAATGACAAATTGCAAAGCGAGTAACCAATCCTGATGAACTATGATCAAATGCAAATGGCATCACTCGATATAACCAATTGTTTAAACTTTCGCAGGTGAGAAAGACCATCGAGGGGAAAAACCTAGTGGAGGAAAATGCTCGTTTCCACATCAGCTGCTACGACAAGTTTAGACAGCCATATACGCGTTTTATTGAGGGAAATTCACCGTCAGCTAAACTGCAACAGGCATTTGAAGGCCTCTTTCGTTACATGGAGAAAGGCGATGAGTGCCTATTCACTTACAAGGATTTACTAGCGAAAATGGAAGACCCCAGGCCATCGGCACCGACTTTGAAACAGAAGCTTATCAACAAATACGGCAGTGAAATTATAATTGTGGAGAGATCATCAAAACCGTCCGTGATTTGTTTCCGCAATACGGGATACAAAATCATCGAGAAATTTTGGAGTCAGGAAAAGGCTGCTACTCAGGACGATGAAAGAGTACGGATTGTTTGTGCCGCTGCTGATATTATTCGTGAGGATATTCGGAGCAAAGTTTATGAAACGTCAAGTTACCCATGCCCTGAGGAAACACTGGGAAATGTCACAGCGGACATTCCTGGGACTTTGTTGAGATTCTTGGACAATGTCATATTCAAAGAGACAGAGAAACGAGGAACTATTCCAACAACGAAACGTGATAGCATTGCCCATTCTATCATTTCAGCAGTTCGCCCGAGATCATTCATTTCGTCAATCCCTCACGAGTGACGGCGTGATATTAGATTTATTTGTCATTTTCATTTAATTAATTTTCATTGATTTTCTTGATTTGTTGAGCATATATAGGTATAAAAATCGTTAATTAGAGATTGTTAGTCAATTAAATATTGAAGATATAATAATTACTGTTTCAACAATTATTTTTATCACCAAAACCAGCAAAAACATACATATATATAATCAGAATTAAAAAATGGACTTACTGCGCATCTCATTCGAATTCGGCACGCTTGGCGCGAACCACGTGATACCCCCACCATTTTTCCGAGAGGCGTGGCGTGCTACCGACATTTCATTGTGGACAAAAACAACCACTTTCAAAAATTCATAGTTAATTAACGGTGCTTTTTTCGATAGTGGTTGCCGACTCCTTTTGAAAGCTAATTGTTTGCTCTACAAAAAAAGTCCTTTTGACTATATGGATTAAGTGAATGAGAATAGAGTTATTCGCGATTGAACAAATAAAGTGCGATTTTTGCGTCAGTTTTTTGTTAATAACTTTTAAAACTGCCAATTTGGTCACCATACATTTTGATATGTTATTCAGTGTATTTTTATCTATTTTTTGGCATACTTCAGTCCGAAGGGTGTGAGATTTTACATAGAAGCCCTTTTTCGAGCTAGATTGAGTGGACTAAAATAATAATAGTATCAACGACCTAAAACGAAAATGATTGGAATGTATTGATTTTTCTCCCAAGTATTGCTGAGCTGCTCGATGCCCGACCGGAAATGGATCTTAAATTTCCGCATGACAAAAACTTGATTCTCCTGAAAAGTTGAAACTTATATAAATGTTATATAAAGTTGAAACTTATATAAAACTGGAGTCGGGTGGCAACCAGTTCCAAACAGTTAAACTTCCAAAATTTGAAAGCTTTTCTGAAAGTTTCAAAATCTAGCGGCAAATCTTTCAAAATTTCAAATTACTCCAAAATTGTTTAATCTAAAATCGACAGTTTCAAATAGTAGCGGCAATTATTGAAAGATCTAAATTTATTTAGAATGTAGGTTGTTGTTTTTTCCTGCAATTGCAAATAATTGCAGGCACTCCGTTTCTGTGCGGAAATTCATTCGGCGCGCATTAGTATTGCGCATCCGCCATTTTGAATAGTTTGGGAGCGTCACTTCCGATCCCTATTGCCAGGCCTTCGACTGTTCTCCCTTGGTCACTTGTGCATCAGACGCCGGAAAATCTGCTCGCTAGATTTTGGAGTGAAAATTGTTTGATCAATTGATTACGTGCAGCGTAATCGAAGATTACTTAGTGATTCGTACGTGGTTATCCTAAAAAGAGGCAACATGTATACACGAAGCAGAGGCGGCAACCAAACCCCACAAAACCAAAACCAAAATACGTCATTTGGTAACTATAAATACTACAAGTTATTATTATTTTTATTGTGTAAAAAAAAAAGCTTATTAATTTTTGGGGAAAAAGTTGATCGAAGAAACTTCTTTGGCTTGGATGTCAATTGTCCACGAAATTGTGCGGTAAATCAATACTTTCAACGGGCTTTATAAAATGGCGGTCGGCAACTAAGCAAAGGAGTACTTTAGCATCGCTTTGCCATTTCTGAAATACTCACAATTTTTCTTTTTTTTTTCCTACTATTTTAGCAATTTCTACTTCGGTTTTTTGGAGCTTTTTCAACAAATCATTTTCGTTCGAACATTCAAATTTGGCGCGGTTTTTTGAAAAAATTTTTTTCGAGGTTTTTAGAAATTTTTGCAATTTTCGATAGAAGGAATTTTAATTCGCGCGTTTGTTGCGGTGGGAAATGTTCAGAAATTTGGAGCGCGGACACTGTGTGCGGAAGTGGTCGGACTTTTTACATTTTGCGCGTTTTTTAAATTCTGTCAATTTCGGAGTTTTTGTGAAATGTCAAACAAAATTCGGAGCTAGGATTTGGGGGTTGGCAAATTGTGAGGTATTCAATGCTTTCAATAGTTTTAGCTTTTTAAATTTTCTAAATTTTTTTTTAATGTGTTTTTGGAGTTTTAGATTGTAATTTTTCAAAATTTATTTGTGGATATACAAACATACATTTCAAGATACGACGATGAATTAAATTTTTGCTTTATTTTTTGGTAATTTTTTTATTTGACATTTGTGAATGTTTTGTGACTTTGCAAGTTGGGGCGAATGATCAATAATTGGAGCGGCGAATCATGCCAGTTACTATCTGCAGTTACTAAAATGGCGGCTAGTAACTGCGGCACGGAGTTTTATTTTCATTTTTTTCTAACTTTTAGTTCATGCGGGTCTTACGGCTATGGCAGAAATGTGTGCGTCAATAGAAGAGTGTCGATGGATTTGAGTTGCAGGGTATTGGATTTGGAGGCACAAATGTAGCTTTAGTGTCTATTTTTGGGAAAATCAATAGTTTGGAGCGGAAGATCCTGTCCGTGTAAAATTCATGAGTTCGAAAAGACCAGGCTCATGTCACGTTTCAAAGAAAACGTCTATGAATTATTAGTTTTAAAAAATCGATTAATTCGAAAAAAAATCAAAAAACCTTGACAGCTAGTTTCTAGTTTTTTTTTGTTTCAATTTTTAACATGTAAATGTTGGCAACAAGTTCCATCGAAGAAAGTCAATTCAGGTTTTTTTTTCAATTAATTTTTGGGCGAATAAAGATTTGTAGAAATTTTTTGGCGGAAGAAATTTGAATTTTGATAAATATCGAAACTTTTTATTTTCAATGGGACAAACAGGAAAAAAAATTATTCAGAAAGTTTTTGAAAAATCAAATTTTTGAAATCTATTTTTACAAATTTTACGATTAGAATTTTCAAAATATTTGGAGGACAACGGAATGAACTAGTTTTGTGATGTTTTCTCGTGAAATTTTGCATTCTCGAGATGGATCTACAAATGGGTAATTGAAAAAAAAATTGTTTTACTATAGAAATTTTTCTTTTTCAGTACGTGGACCAACTCTAAATGCTGGGAACAACTACCAGTCTGGGAATTCAAATGTAAGTCGGAAATGTCCATCTAAAAAAGAAGCCCTTATTAAATGCTATTGCTCAACTTTTCACGAAGTAGTGAATTGTCAAGTGATCACCTATTACTCGCGCCAAAAATTCGAAATTCATGAAATATTCGAAAAATGTTCCAAACCAGAAAATATGCGAAATTTTTGGAATTTTCGATTTAGTAAAGTTTCGAAATTTGGAAAATTTAACAACAAAAATCACATTTTCGACATTTTTGAAAAGTTGAGATTTTCTGATGTTTCGACGTTCCAAATATCTCCAAACTTTTGAAATTTTTGAATTTTTGGAGTTTACAAATTTTCAAATATTCAAAAATATTTGCCAATTTTGAACTGTTTTTCAAATTTCTTTCAAATTTCCCACATCTGCATTTTGTAAAATTGATTTACTTTTTTTTTTTTATTGAGATCCCGAAAGTCACTTTTTCCTAAAGTAGCCCCCCCCCCCCCCCCTAATTATTTATTGTTAGCCTCGTAAACATTTTCGAAACCATATATATATATCTAATAACCAAAATTGCATACAACGTGCTGCATACCAAAAATGATTTTATGAGTAGAAAGAGCTTTTCATATTATTTTTATGTTATGATTTTATAGGGCTGGCGTATTTCATGCTGTTTACTTTTTATTTTATGAGCCTCCGGCTTGGCCTATAAACTCACTTTTTTTCAGAAAATCATTTTTGAGCCTTGCCAGGCCATGGTACTTACATGAGGGTCAAAATTTCAATTTAATCATTTCTTAAGGTGAAATGATTGTTCTTGAAAAATGTGCTTACGAGCTTGTCTTCTTTAGCTCGTTCTGAAGAAAAATGGAAGAAATAAATAAAACTAAAATTTATGTAAAAAAAACTTAAAGTAGAAAAATTGAAGAGGTAATTTTTGAGGGTTGTAGAGAGTACAGGAAGCTATAGAAAAATTTCATAAAATTGTGGTAAGTTCTAGACATTCTGAGAACTTTAAGACAAGTCTCAGATTTTTTTTCCCCGTTTTTCAAATTTTATTTGACTTAAATAAAACTGGACAAAATCCAGTTTCATTTTGTTTTCTTCTCATAAAATGTACTGTAGAGGTTCGAAAATCTATAACATTTAAATAGCCTTCATTTCACCCTGAAAAACAATGGGATAGACATTTGGACTCTTAGGGTAAGTGACATAGTCTCTTACGGGGAATCACTTTTTTATTTGCATCTGAGTGCATGTACTAATCTCACGTACTTCGATCTCCCCTATCCCTGCTTGTGAAATAAGCAGGCACAATTAAGTAGCTATACAACAATGCCGAGGAGGTACATGTCACCAGGGGCAAGTTCGTTGTCTTACCACACCTAGCATAACACCGGTGAAAAAAAAAATGCCCATCGATCTCCATTGATTTAAGGTTTATATCAATTCGACATTACATAACTGAAGAAAAATGGCAGAAATATCCTCTGATTTTTTTCCCCCAAAAAATCACGTGTAAGTCCCAGTATTGGTACATGTTAAAAAACCAATGTCCCATTATCTGAACACTTTAGTTAACTGCGCTCAATTAAAAAATTTGGGTCGCGTTTTTCTGCCTGCATATTGTTGGATCTATGTAGCATGTGATCTACTTTTTTATCAGGATTTTAGCACCTATATTATGGGGCTCAATAACAGTGTTCCGATATTAGGACGTGTACCGATACTGGGACTACCACTGTACTATCAATCCGATGACGTTGAGCCATTTTCTTCCGATAGTTGGAGATAACAAATTATATAAATCCATGACAATTGAATGAACACGAGGCGAGTGATTAATTGAATTAATTTTTTTGATGGTGAATCTGGGAGTGAATGTCAAAATAAGAAATTTGGAATTTTCGAAAGTACTAAAGTTAAAGAAAAATTGTAAAACAAAGTGATTAATTTTTTTAATTCGAATTGTTAAATTTTTCTCATTCAATAAATTTCGGCGAAAACAAAAATTGAGAGTTTCAGAAAATTGGGCAATTTCCAAAAGTCCGAAGAATCATTTGATTTGATTTATTTTCGGGTTTTTTGAATTTCGAAATTTTTTAACTCGATGAAAAGTGTTTTGACATTTTGCTCTAGGTACAGAATATGTAAAAAAAATTAATGCAACTTTGTAGATATCAAATTGATGATTGATTATGAAAATTTTTTAGTGATATCGATTCATCACTCGTCCCCTGGTTCATGATGAATGAGTCATAGGCTAAGGTACTAGTCGTGACATATTAGCAAAATAATCATTTTTTTGTTTGAAAAATTTCGTGGAACGAATTTGTGATTGTTTTAGAATTTTCAAAAATTTATATATTCTCTACATTTTTCATGTTTTAAATATTTAAAACATTCTAAAATTTTATACCAATTTCTTCAAATTTTGGAAACAATTTTAGATTTTTTTTTCCTCCAATTTTCAAAAAAAAAAAAAAAAGTTCTCAAAAAAATATCAGAAACCTATTTTCAAAATTCAAAATTGTTACACAAAAAAAATGGAATAAAAAAAAACTGGATTAAAAAACATAAATGGTAACCTAAATCTCAAAGTACAAAAAAGGGAAGAAGATTCAAATTATATTTTTAAACGCGCACACAAAAATTTGGAATTAGTTTGAATAAGTTTTGCTGATACTGATTGACGACAGTTGCCTTGACTCATGGTAAATGTGTTATGGGCTATGGTAGATGGTTGAGACTTATGTTGCCCTCAAGTAAATGACCCAAAGCGCCCTGGGCCCTGGTGGGACAGTACAGCCGTAGAGGTTCCTTGTGTAGCAGAACGAACCCACCCGCTCTTTATTACAGTTCTCCCAGGCGAATACACCCCAGAAGCAAGCAGCTCAGGCACCAGGTACACCTGTAGCTCAGAAAATTCCAACAGCTGCACAACAACAACAGACACTTGCAAAGAACCCGGGACAGGCCCAGACACCCCAAAAGCCATTCTCAACACAGGCCAATCCAGTTGCCAAGCCAACCGTGAGTTTTCACATGTGTGTGTGTGTGGGGGGGGGGGTCAAATCGTAAAAAGTATTAAATGCATTTTTTAAAAAAAATTATTCAACTGTTCTTCAAATTCAATTTTTTAAAAAATTGATACGATAATTGTCGCGGAACTTTTGATAAGCTTGAAAAATTTCCAAAACTTTGGAACTTTGTTTCAAAACCTTTTTTGTCCAAAAAAAAATTTTTAATTTTTTTTTTAATCATTCCAATTTTGAAATTAAGAAAAACAAACTGAAATTTCTGAGTTTAAATATATTCAAAATTTTGATTGTCTCAAGACTTGGAAAATTGTCGAATTATTTGAGGAATGTTGAAGACATGACAATCACTTGTGAATATAATTAACAATTTTTTTTATTGTAAAATCAGGCACTGTTCAACCAGACCCCTGAGAAGAAGGATCCAATTGGTACTCCCGCCCAGAACAACTCCCAGGTTTCTATTCCTGGACTTGGTGCTCAGGGCCAGGACAATCCCATGGACTACGAGGATGTCATGCCGGAGGGAGATGGCTTCTCCGAGGGTGGTGAGCAGCCGGCACAGACTGGACCCAGGTGGAAGCGTAACAAGGTCCAAGGAAGTGAGTTCAAAAAAATTAACTTTGTCAATAGGAAATTTCAAATGCTAAAAATTTTCAATTTTTTTTATATCTTTTGATTCTTAAAAGTTTTGAGATAAGCTCAAAATTTTTTGGACATATTTGAGGATATTAAAATTTTTTAAATATTTTGATTTTTTTTTAAATTTTTTTTTTAATTTTGGAAATGTCCTAAATATGGAGATCAATGAAATCTCAACTTTTGAGATGGAAAAATTTCGGGCAACTCTCTTTTTCCCATCAGCATGATGACAATTCACTGCGCAAATTTGAAGGCTTTTCATGGTTCAATGATCTCCGAATTCTAAGCCCAGCAATAACAGTCTCGTTGAAGATTTGCTCCCACAAGAAACTACTCAACCTACAAACAAGTTTACGTAGTTCGAGTGCGATGTAATGACGGCGAGACGCAGGGTGACCAATTTGTCGAGGTCGCTGGACCGAGAAGAGCCACTGTGAATAGGAAATCTGATATTGATTTTCCAAGAGTATTTTTGGTTCATCTGAAAAAAACAAAATTTAACACTTTTTATTGCTTTTTTTCAGCCAAGGTCAATCGCAAATTGAGGCGTCTGCGGATGAATCAGCGGTTGAGGAAAACTCTCATGCCCAAAAACGCTATTATGGTCCTCAATGAGATGAAAGCTGGAGTACAGTTCACTTTCCCTGAGAGCCAATCTGTCTCGAGCTCTCTGTTCCTTGTTCATGCTGAGGTAATTTGGGACATATCGTTTTGGGAATTCCTGATTTTTTTTAAATTATTATTTCAAACGATGAATATTTCGGAATTGTGTTATATTCAAATTTGTTAATTAAATCATTAATTTTCTCATATTTCAATTTTTTTTTGAATATTTTCTGGGTTTGAATTTTCATTACAAATTTTTTTTTGTGGTTAATTTGTTTCAATTTTAAGAATTTGGAAATTTTGAAGGTTCGAAAAGTTGAAAATTATTTGTATGATATTTTTCAAATTTTTCCACCTCGAAGATTATCACGTTTTCAAATCTTAGACATTCTTCAACTTCAAATTTTTTGAAGAAAAAATCGCAATTTTCTAAAATTTTGATTTCATAAAATTGGAAATGAAAAATTAATATTTTGAATTATTCCATAGCTTATGTTTAAAATCTCTGATATATTCAAAGGTTCATTATTTTCAAATCCTTATTTTTTTTCCATTTTATTTTCGTTAAAATGTATGATTTTTTCAAGACAACGATTTTTCTGTTTTTTTTTTCTAAATATTCCTCAAAAAAATCGAAACCTCAATTTTCTATTTGTTTTTCAGCTGGATGGCAAGACCTACGTAGGCCAGGGCCTATCGAAGCCTTTGGCTCGTCAAAATGCAGCTGAGAATGCTCTGAAGTCACTTCTCTTGGAAAAAATGACAGCAGCAGCAAACAAGGCTCGCAGCGACGCCGAGAATGATCCCCAGGTAAAAATGTCCAAACATTTTTTATTTGTCATTAATGTCAATTATATAAAGGTCCACAATCTCACTTGACATTTGGCGTGACACACATCCATTTCATGTCAACAAAAAATACTAACAAAAACTAAAATTTTTAAAATAACAAATTTCTGAACTTTTAAAAATTTTGATAACTTGAAAAACTTCGAAATTTCAAGATTAAAAATAAAATTAAAATTTATAAAGTTTTCAATTTTGTGAATTCAAGTTTTTTTTTACTTCCACAGTTTGTAAACGCAAATTTTAGAAAAACAACACCTCAACAAACTTTCAAAAAATTGCAGAAATTTTTCGAAAATTGGCATAATTTTTGAAAACGTTGCAAGTGTATATATCATGACTTGTTTTTGATTATTCACATGTTCAAAAAATGTGTAAAATGTCAAGCAATTTTTGGACTATTCATGAGAATTTTTACGAATTGTTTTTTAAACGATAAAAATTGATCATTTTGTAATGGGTTCTTGCAGGGCGGTGGAGATGGTGCAAACGCATCTGATGATACGGTCGCAACACCTGTAGTTGGAGCTACTGAAAATAACGCCGATGGAACACCAGCTGCAATGAACGTCGACGATGGTGATGAAATTCCATGGAGTTCACTCGCCAGTTTTGCTCTTTACAAGCTCTTCCTGGAGTGGCAAAACCAGGGAACCGTTGTTCCAATTCCACGTCCAGGCAACCAGCCAGCACCAAGGGTTTGTTTCTTTGATGTGTTTAAAATTTTGTTTTCCAAATTGTTAAATTTTGTAAAAAGTTCAGAATTCAAACAGATCAGAATTTTCCATGGACCCTAAGTTTTTTTGTAATTTTAGAAGTCTTGCAAATTTTTTGAATTTTTACAGGATTTCAGAAACTCAAAAAAATTTCATAATTTTTTATTAAATTCCACAATTTTCGAAAAAGTGCAATTTTTTTGGAGAGTTCTGGAATTTTAAAAACAGGCTTTTTGATGAAATTCAAAATTTTTTGTTTCCTATTTCTCAATTTTTAAAAAGTTCAGAATGTCCATGGGATTTCAGAATTTTTTAGCTTCAAAACGGCTTCTCTTGTATTTAAATGTTAGACTGTTAAAAAAAAATTTTTTTTTTTTTTACATACCGAATTTTCTGAACTTTTATGTGACAATTCAAAACTCTTCTCAGCAGGCCAAGACCAGCGAGGCTAAACCCGCCGTGGCAAAAACTCTGCCTGAAAACGCACTCTCAGTTCATCCAGTCATGCTCTTGAACCAGATGAAACCTGGTATTACTTATGTTGAGGTCAGCAGATCTGGAAATCCTCCAAACACTCTGTTCACTTTGTCAGTTGAAATTGATGGCAAATCCTACACTGGAGCTGGTAATTATCTTCGTTTTCTCAACTAATCACGATTTTTATAATTATGTTCCAATTTTCCCAAAATTTTATAATTATGTTCCAATTTTCAATAATCTTTCCTAAAATAGTCACTTTCAAAAAAAAATTCCATTTCCAAGTTTTTTTTTAGTTTTGATAAATTTTCATTTTTTTTAGCCTTTTCAATTTTGTTGGAAATTTTGACATTTCAAACCCCTGAATTAAGAACAATTGTATTTTTTTTTTTTTTTCTTTATTTCGAGGAACGTCAAACTTTCGTTTTTGAAAAATTGTCCGAATTTTTGACCCCCAATTTTCGTTTCGAAAATTTACTATAACTTCTTGACCTTCCAAAAATTGAAACAAAATATTTCTTTCTTTTCAAATTCTCATTTCCAAATCTGTAGCATCCAATTTTCGTAATCGAACTTTGTAGAGACTATTTTCAATGACTTTGAACTTTTAATTTTCAGCCAAGAACAAGCGGGACGCGAAGAAAACTGCTGCAAAGACAGCTCTGCGTGCTTTATTCAATCTTGAATATCCAGAAGAGCCAAAAAGCGAAGAACCAGAGGCAATGCAGACCGAGCCATTGGCCGAGAAGTTCTAATAGTTCGAGCATCCATAATTCCAATCAATTTTTTCATAATTATTGAGTATGAAAAACGTATCTTTGACTTCAGTTCGTATTATTTTTCACGTTTTTTGACTCACAGCAATGTAACGAAGCCTTCGTTTCGGTATTTAATGACAATTTTGTGACATGTAATGAGTGTTGTAATGAAAAACCTCAGTCAAGAAATAAACACTATGAAAATGAGAGAAAAATCCGTTTTGGTTGGTTTATTTTGTGCTCTCCTTGAGACCCTTATTCGAAAAGAGTGGATTGTTTGTATCGCTCTATCGCAAGAACGGTTGGAGATACAAAACAAAGTGTCCAATGAAAGTTGTTCCAGACGTAAAAATACACATTTCATGTCCTATGACTTTTTTTGCTAACATCCATAGTTAATTGTTATTCGCAAATTGAATTAATTATCTAACTCTATGGCAAGAATGGTTATATTTTTCGAAAATATTTTTACATTTTTAAAATGATGGGATTTGGAATATTTGGAAATTTTGGAAAGCTCATCATTTGACACATCAACCGAAATTTTGTATATAACATATGGGGGAGGGGGGGGGGGGGGGAGTTATTGGTTGGAGCCGTAGATCCAGTTTATCGTATTTTGTTGGGCTTCCCGTTTCCATGGAGCCCAGAAGCAAAAATGGAGGCCATCAAGCTGATTGTTGTTGGACCTGCTGAGGTAAAAAATATTGAATATATAAGATTGCATCACAGAAAAAAATATGAGAGTATATAAAATTTTTCCACTTTCTGGGAAATTTTTCTTTAATTTTATAATTTTTTCTGCAAAATAACGTTTTTTTTAGAATTTAAAAAATCAACAAACAGTCGTTAAAAATCAGCTTTTGGTTTTTCAAAAATAATATTAAACTTTTATTATGGAAAAAATTGATTGTTTTTCTTCTTTTCATTTAGAGTGGAAAAAGTACAATTTCCAATTTTTTGGCGGACGCCACAGAAATCTCATACGAGTACAGGCCGACCCAGGGTGTCAGGATTCTCGAGTTTGACGTTGCTAACGTTAATGCCAAAAATAAACATACTAAAGTCGAGGTCGAGCTTTGGGACTGCAGTGGAGATCGCAAGTAATGAAAAATTTTATGGCAAAATTTGGTAAAAAAATATTTCAATCCTGTGAAATTTTTCAAGTTCAAACTTTGCATAATTTCTCCTTAAGTTTTTTTGGAAAAACAGAATATTTTAAGGATAAAAGAAAATCATTTGCAACTAAAAAAAATTATAAATTTTTTAACGAAATTGGAAACAGTAAAAAGTTTGACAGTTTCCTAAAATTTCAGAAAATTGAGGTAAATTCAAAATTTTGAAAACAGTTTTACAAAAAATGTTTAGAAGATTTTCGATTTTGCATATTTTTGAAAATTGAAAACCCGTAAAAACATTTCAAATATATATATGACCAATACATATAAATATACACATATATATATCTTTAACACTATATTTCACATATACGCTTTTTGGAATGAAAACCGTCAACAGTTAAAAGTTATTTGCAATTGATAAAGTCACGAGATTACAATAAATCCAAACTCATTTTTCAGATTTGAAAATTGCTGGCCCGCCTTCAGAAAAGACGTTCAAGGCGTTATCTTCGTGTACTCAAAGCTCAACTCTGAGTCCATCTGGGAACTGGAGAAGCTCTACGATTACTTCGTTACTCAGGCCAAACTCCTGCCAAAAAATTGCGTAGTCTTTTACTCTGCTGGGGACAAGTCGCATCTGGACACTCCACGAAGAATATGTGAGTGGAAAAAAAATATATAAAAAAATTCTATGTAAATATTTTTATTTATTTATTTTTATACGGAAAAAATTCTCAAAAATTTTTTATTTGTTTTGCAATTTTGGAAATTTTTTTTTGGAAATTTCAAAAAATTCTCAAATTTTACTATTTATGTCAAGATTTTTTTTTTAATTTGCAAACTCCAATTATTCTGTGCTCTTGGAAACTTGTTGAATTTCATTAAAAAAATTGTCATTATTAATTTTTTCCAGCTCCGGCTTTCGCTAAAATATCTCAAGTGCATTGCAATATCGAGGACGATGGCAACAAGTTGAAAACTGATTTCCAGACGTTTTTGGGAACTCTGATGACGATGTTACAGGAGAAAAAGGAGCAGGAGGAGAATATAATCTTGAGGGACAATTCTCTGAGCGTCAGATAATTCCTCTAATTGAGCTATTTTCGTCACAAGGCCGTAAAAAAAATTTCTGAAAACTATTTACGGCCCTGTGACGAACGGCATTTTTTTTCATACAGGGCGTAAAACGGGATTTTACGGACAGTATGACGAAAAGTTTTTTGTGCCTAGGAAAATTTCTCGGAAAATTTTGTCCCGCAAAAAAATCCTGTGGAAATTTTTTTGTACAGGAGAAGAACCAGGAATATATTTATAAAAAGATATTATGAAATATAATTTAATGACTTCCGGAATCAAAGATTTATTAATTAAGCATGTATTTATTAATCAACAAGACCCAACAATACTCTAAAAATCGTACAATTATACTACAAATTCCACAGTTTTTCCTTCGGTATGATATAGTTATAATTACAATTTGCAATTTTTCAAAATTCCAATTTTTCCAGTATTACTGAATTTTCATGTTTCGCAAAAAAACATGTCTTGGAAAATTCTTAGACTCCCAGATATATCTCAATTTAAAACAAAATCAAATATGAAATTTTCAAAAATTTCACATTTATTTCCTCTTTTGCTTTTTTACACGTTTTCATTATTTTATACTTTCATATATTTTTCGATTTTTTTTTTCTTTTCCTAAATCTCCAGTATTAAAAGGTACTCAAAATGTTCGAAACTTGGCAAAAAATCGGAATTTTTTTGGACACGTTCAATTTTATAGGGCTGCAAAATATTCCATGTACTTTCAAATTTACCGAAATTTTTGGAGTTCAAAAAACAAAAATTTTTTAAGTGACATATTTCAAAAGTTCGGACTTTTTTTCAATCAAAAAAAAATTTTTTTGAAACTTTCCCAATTTTTGATATTTTTTAATACAATTCTTCCGAAATATTTGCTGATACAATAATTTAAGAAACTTGTCGAATAATTTTTTTTTTCGTTGTATTTTTCTAACCAATTTTGCAGCTTTCCTAGATTCTGATATACTCATCAAAAACTTTTAAAAAAATGATATAATTTTGAGATAAATTTTTTTAGTTTCACGATTTCTCTAGTAAAAATTGGTGGACAGCAGTCCAGGCGCGATTGACTTGCTCCAGGGTGATTGCGTGGCTCCAAAGTGTTGAAAACACTACTGTAGCTTCTTCGACTTGTTGCACATTGCTCGGCTGGACCTTTATCCTAGCTTCTGCTTCAGCTCTGCTCAATCCATTTCTCTCGATCATTCGCTTCACCGCCTCCTCATGTGGTATTATACACGTCCAGATCTCGTGACATACCGATTGCCATTGGGCCTGGATCAGCACTGCAGCCTCCATTATTATTATCTCGTAGTGATCATCGCACAGACGCTGGACCGCGGCCAGCGCAGCATCCAGTATGCACGGCCACACTGCCTTGTTCAATCTGTCCAGTTGGCTCTGTAAAAAAATTTTGCATTTTTATTTATATTTTTTTCACAAATCTCTGAAATCTGAAAAAAATCGTTTTTTTAAATTCCTGCAAATTTTGATTTTTTTTTCAAATTGGTTTTTTTTTCAATTTTTGGTAATTTTCGAAATCCTGAAATTCTTGGAAATTTCGAATTTCCGAAAACAATTTTTAATTTGTCAAAATTTGGAGGGTTTTTTTTTTCATTTTCGATTTTACGAAATTTTCTAAATTTGGGAAATTTTTAAGATAGAAAATATTTACAAGTATTTTCGTCTTGTAATGGATTCGATCAATCAATTGAATTGATGGATTGATGTATGAGAATTGTATGAGAATGTATGAGAAGGTATGAGAAATGATGATGGATCACCCACCTTATCATCAAAAACGATTTTCCCGAGTTTGGCCCTATCGATCCTCCCTTCTTTCGTGAGGACACCCTCGCCAAAGACCTCCACGACTTTCTGGAAGCCCTCCCTGCCAGGCTCATAGAGCTCATGGGCCAATTTATCACAGTGGACCACGCCGGCACCAAGCGCCTGGAGTTTCTCCGCAATCGAGGACTTGCCGCTGGCGATTCCCCCAGTCAATCCAACAATATACGGCTTCAGGCCTGGAATTCAATTCCTAAGCTCTAATAGACCCCAAAGTATAGATGGTATTTGGGCAGGACACGTGGACCAGAACACACTCTCCAATCTCTCATTCTTCTCACCACAGATCTCTCTAAATGATTTCAATTGTTAATAACGCTCTAACGCCGAAACGGTTAAAGATACGAAAAAAGTCAGAGGAGACAAAATCTGTATTTTTTTATAAGGAACAACATTTATTTGACACATTTTTGCGTATCGATAATATTTCGTGAGATACAGCGTTATGAACAATTGAAATTGTTAATAACCATAGGAATCAGCAGACATATATGGACCAAAAATTAATCAGCTCTAAATTACGGCAAGATGCTTCGATTGCGTTGTACAGGATCTTGATCGAATCATTTTGTTCACGAGAAATCGTTCCGGGAAATTTTTGGTTGCATATATACATCATCACACACACACACACACACACACACAGACATACAGACATTTTGTTTTAAATAGTCTAGAAAGGTCAGAAATACCATGAAACGTGGAGATCTAATGGAAAATCGACTTTTCATTTTCGGGGGCAAAACGGTTTTTTGATAAAAACTATCCTTAACCTTTTCCGCGAATGTCAGGAACCTTCAGCCTCGTCCCCAATATTCGCATTCTCCCGGTACTCGAGCTGATTTTGGCCTCCTCATGATCCCGATGTTCAGCATCCTCCGCTAGGTCCACAACATGAATGGCGAGTTCCTTCAGTCCGTTTTCTCTTCTTTTCTCATTGACCTTGCTGCCCCCTCTTCTGGTCTCTTCGCTTACAACGAGGAGATCCAGGTCAACTTCGTCTTTGGTTGGTCCGTACATGTCTGATATAGGAAGCACCCTGTGCTCTATGGAACTGTCAACGTCCTCGAGGAACTCCGTCACGGCACTGATCCTCTGGGAGCAGGGCTCAATCAGCTCCCACAGAATTTTACCTGCAGTGAAACTGTGGTTAAAAGATTTTAGCACTCAATGGGGGAGCAAAGCTGATGATGATGGGACAGCTGTCCTAGGTCCCAAGATGAGACTCCCAAAAAGGATTGTATAAGTTGCCAACGACTCATTACACTAATTTCGATTCTCAATAAATTCGAACTTTTTTATAATAATCCTTATATATAATTGAGATCTTCGACCCCAAATCGAATGAGAATCGCAATAAATCGATTATCGAAGAAAAAACTCGATTATCGAAAAATTATCGAAAAAAAATCTCGAGGCCCATTGAATTTTTCTTGGGCTGACTCTATAGTAAAAAGAGAGACCAAATGAAATATCAATATATATATCGAAATTATCGAAAAGCGTAAGACCGCAACCGACGCGACAATAGCCAGTGCGGTGGAAAGAGGAACTGCGCGTGCGCGGCCGTAGTTGTCCTATGTAGAAAGGAGAGACAAGAACAATTATGGAAAATCTCGATGATGGCTCGATATGTATCGATACCCCGTAGACCGTAAGAACGACGCGACGCCAGTCAGTACGGCGGAAAAAGGAAATGCGCAGGGAAGACCTACTGATAATTCGATTGCATATTGTTTCCAATTGTGTATTCCTTATCTATGTTCTGTCGTAGGGAACTCGATTCGCTTATGAATCCTCTACATACCCTGTATCATCGAGTCGTCGACGACCCCCACCGTCAACTGCCTGTCGCACCTTAATGCCGCTTCCGTCAGAAGTATCTTATGTCCGTTATGCAAACGATCGAACGTCCCTCCAAGAATTACTTTTTGGTATGACTTTATCTCACTCTCATCTAATGGATTCCTGGGACACAAATATTGTATTCATTGAGAATTAACTTTGCAAGTTCTGCGCAGCAACAAAAGCAACCAGAACAAACACACAATTTCTGAAAAAAATCCTGCGCAGGTGCAATATTTAAGAGACCGATAAAGATTTTGGTGGGAAAAAATGTTTACGGCAAAATTTTTCTTTTCTCAATTGTAAGGTACTGTCACGGAAGTAATGACCGTCGGTGAAACTGCGGGAATGTTGACGGGTTAAGGATATTCCACCTATATTGGCGAAGATATAAGAATTGCTTGAAATTTTGACATAATGTTTTTGAAGCGGTAACAGATGCTTGTATGAAATTTGAGATTGATTCACAACACCGTTTTGTGGTTATTAATTATCAAAGTTCTCAATTAGCACGGCCTCTTATGGGAAAAATAAAAATTTCTGTAAACACAGTTCAAAATATAAAAAATTGTTGAAATTTTGAAAATTTACTATTGAAGCAGATATAAAACGATGGTAAAAATTTCATGGCGATTGACTAAAATTTTTTTTCATTAATTTGTTTAAACAATATAATATTGATTCGCAAAATCAAATACAATATAATAATTTTCTATGGCTATCACTTCAACTAATTAACGCATTGAAATATTAATTGAAAATTATTGGCGATAAATATAACGAATTATAGAAAGGGTCATAAATTTTTGTTTTGACTATACGTGTTGAATATCTTTAAACCCGCAACAGAAGTTATGCATCGAGTTCAGTGGGGGATTCCCCTTAGAATCGAGATACATGAAAAAGCGCAAGGCCAATTTCCATTAATCTGATCGCTGTGAAGTTGGTTGCTTGTGACGCGGGAAATTTGAAATCGGTCACGTGGTCGTATTACCCATAATCTCTGCTATTTTCCTCTGGAATGTTGTCTTGGAGGGTTTTTTCGTCATCCTCGAGGTCCAGGGCGATGAAACTGCAGTTTTCTCCGCGGTTTTTTAGTAGATTGTTTATTAGGAGCTGGGCGTCTTCCGGCGGCGTTTTCTCGTCGAAGATGACGAGCTCGATGGGCCGACGGGTGACTATCGCAGGGGGGTGGGGGGTGGAGAGGAGGAGGCGGACATCGATGCGGGAGAGGAGGGAGGAGGCCAAGGTATAGATACTGGAGATTGTTTTTGGAGTTATCTGGGATTTTAGCGGGGTTAGGGCCTTTTTTGGGTGGGGGGAGTACTGGATGTACAGGGTCTGGAGAACGTGACGCTGCAGGGTGGGGAGCAGCTTTCGCACACGCGAGGGGTTGGTTAGGATCAGCAGACCTGTGTTTGACATCACGCCAATACTGAAACAGAAATTCAGGGGAGATGGACAATTTTTTTTTTCTCATTTCAGACATTTTTTTTTATTGAAAGCTTTCAAAATTTTGCTGAATTTTTTTGAATTTTTTTGCTAAATGTTAGTTCAGACATTGCTGAATTTTTTAGGTTTTTTAGTGAATATTAACCCGTACGGGCCCTTTAGGACGCTAGCTCTGAATGATTAATAAATCTGATAATTGATAAATTGGACGTTGGAAAATTGTGATTTTTTGAAATGTATTTAATTCGTGAATTGAAACCTGGTCATTTATGACAGCAAAATAATTTAGACTGAGCAGTAATTTTCTTCATTATGATTTCCCCAAACACGTCAAAAAATCGCCAACTTTCTCTACTTCCAACAGAATTCCTCATAGTAAAAAAAAAACATTTTAAGTAAGATTGTTCTTGAATTTTTCATTTCGCGAAATTGAAAAATTAGAACATCTGGGGATATGTGATTTCATTTCACATATTCAAAACGGTTGAACAATCTGGAAAATTTATCCCTTTACAATTTTTTAAATTGCAAATGTTTTGAGATGTCAAAAAAAAAATTTACACTTCAAGAAAAATTGAATAACTTTTGTGTCAATATTGTAATGAAAAAAAATTACATATGTGCATTTAAAAAATTCGATATTTAGAAGAGTTTGAGACACTTTTTTTTTAAAGGTTTGACAATCTCGGAAATTTGGATCTTATTGGAAAATTGCTCCAAAATTGTGAAAAAAAAATGTCGACTCATTCACATTGAAATAAAAATGAGAACTCTTACTGTCAAAAACTTGAAATTTTGTAAAGTTTTTGTGATTTAATTAACGCTGAAATTTGGGTCACACGTGTTCTCCTGTGTTGCGCCGAGCTTCCCTTTTCCCACAATTTTTAACCAATGACTTTTGCACAATCCAGGGTCTCTACTTTTCCATTAATAACACTCCAACATTACTAATATCTCGTCAATTACTTGTGACCTTTAACCTCGACGTAATGTTTACGTGTATGATATTGCAAGTGTTTACTTTCCTGTTACCGGAAGTCGGCAACGCAGACTTCAAGTATGGACGCATTTGAATTTGCGCGCCAAATACAGTGCGCGCGAAAAGGGGAAAAAGTCGTCCAGACGTCTTGAAAGTATTCAAGACGTTGGTAATTTTAAAAATAGCTGAGCTTTCTAGTTTTAACATTTTAACATTCAACACAGTCCTAAAATTCTAAACTTAAGCAAAATTAAACTATTCCACATTTCAAGACCTCCAAAGTTTCAAAATCTGAATTCTAAAATTTCCTAAATTTCTATATTTTAAACTTGGAAAAAAGAGTTTAAAATTGCCGAATTAAAAAAAAATGGAAAACTGGAATGTATACATATATATATATTCGGGATGGGATTTTTTTTGCATGTTTTCATTTTGCCTCCATTGTCATATATATATATATATATTCCCGTCCCGAAAAAAAAAAAGGAATCAAACGTCATCGGAAAATAAGCGTATTTGAATTTCAAATAATTCCCGCCATTTACCTCCAATCGATAATCCAGAAAGTCCACTGTCACATATGCCAATATACGTGACGGCATTTGCGGGGGCGGGCAGTTGATAATTGTTGATTGATTGTCAAAATTGATGGTTTTCCCAATTGTGGGAATGATTTTGGTGATAAGTGATTGCACCGCGGCTGTGTTGAGGCGACATTTTGGCCCATTATCATTTTTATAAAGTGCAATTTGAAGTAAAGTCAAGCGAGGTAATAAGAGCGCAACAATGGCAAAGTAAGTTGCGTAATTGTTGGTTAAGTATTTTTAAGCTTGTCAAATTATTCCAGCAATGCAATTGTCATATTTTCCTCCCAAAAATCGATTCGATTTTGCAACGAAAGAATGCGGAAAAAGGGAATTTTGAGACCATTTCCGGTTTGCGCACTCATTTTCCGGTTGAGCGATTTTTGGTTGAGGAGTGATAAAAGAGCAGTTTGGAGCGTAAATGACAAGTGACTTAAAGTGGCTGAGTATCTTCAAAAACAATTACCGAATTTTGAGTGTCTCCATTTTGTTTTTAATTGCAGTGAGCCTAAAGAATTTTTAAGGAAATGCGAAATTTTTTGGCTGAGAAAGTTCCGTGAATGAGTTCTTTGAGGTTCACATTAAAAATTAATTATTAATTTCCTAAATATTCAATTTTTTTTTTTTTCGTTTTCCCACTTTTTAAGTTTTACCAATTTTAAAATTTTCCCTCTCATTTTCGGGTCACGTGACCACTCCATGGTTAGAAAATTTTATGCTTTTTTCATTTTGCATACTCCGCGCTGATTATATTGATTTTTATTGAATTGATAATGACATAACAGGGTGATTTCTCTTCCTCTAGACGTTTCAGATAATTCTGAGGCGTTTGTGGGAAGTTTTTAATTTGGTTTTTACGAGTTGCATGCTTCCACATGTCCCTCTTCAATTCTCTTATATTCGTTAAGGATAAGGCGGATTATAAAATTGTGTATGTATTTTATTCCACAATTGATGGTATGTATGTTTTTGTTTTCCCGCCACACAATTTTCATTTGCATTTTTTAAAATACTTGCAAAAATTTAGGAACAAACTTTTGATCGATTTTTTTTCATTTTTAAAAATGTGTAGAATAATGCCATTTTTTTTGTTCTGATTTCCAGTAGAAACGTCAGTGGAAACTTTTGGCGGGATTTTTGAAAATTCAAATTCATACAAATTTCTTTTCTCTGATGATTTTCTTAGATTTTTTTGTGGCTTTTTTAAAGTTTTTCAGAAGAATTTTATGGGTATTTTAGTGAGAATTTTTTTATAGAATTTAGTTTAAAATTTATTCGTTTTTTAGGGAAATGATGATCGTCTTCGTTTACGACCCCCTCCGTTGTCGGAAGGAGGAGGACGACCCTGCAGAAGCCGTACTATATTTCCACCCCTCATGGGTCTCGCCGACCCAGCGGTTAGCTCTAGCTGGCCAGTTGATGGGTGTTCACCAGGTACTATCAGTTTTTGAAGAATAAAAACAAAATTGAAAATTTAGACATTTAAAAAAAAGCAAAATTTTTGAAAAATTTCAAAAATTTTGAAATTTCAAAAATTTCAAAAATTTCAAAAATTTCAAAAATTTCAAAAATTTCAAAAATTTCAAAAATTTCAAAAATTTCAAAAATTTCAAAAATTTCAAAAATTTCAAAAATTTCAAAAATTTCAAAAATTTCAAAAATTTCAAAAATTTCAAAAATTTCAAAAATTTCAAAAATTTCAAAAATTTCAAAAATTTCAAAAATTTCAAAAATTTCAAAAATTTCAGAAATTTCAAAAATTTCAAAAATTTCAAAAATTTCAAAAATTTCAAAAGTGTCAAAAATTTCAAGAATTCCAAAAATTTCGAAAATTGCAATAATTTGAAGAATTTCAAAACAATCGAAAATTTCAAAAGAATGGAAAATTAAAAAAAACCATAATTTGGAAACTTTTGGAAGTTTTAAAAACTTCAGACATGGAAAAAGAGTTAAAAAAAATTGACAAAACATTTCCTCAAATAAAACACAATGTAATTCCAGTTCTTGTCAACGTCATTTTCCGCGCCCTCACTGATAACGCTGCAAGGTGGTAAGTTCGTCCTGAAAAGGTTCAACCAGTATATCCTAGCAGTGGGTACAGATCGCAACATCCAGGATTGGATACTGAAGCGCCGGGGTGACTTCCTAGAGTCAATCCTCCGGCTCTTTCACTGCGACCTGGACACCATAAGCCAATCGCTGAACAACGACCGAAACAAGTTCACAGAGAAGCTGTACCAGATGCTGGAGACGTACCTGCCGATCCTGCAGTACAGTGCGAATTTATTCTCGAGTATGCCCATGATCAAGCTCCCCAAAACTGCGAGTAGTGTCTTCCTGGAGTCCCTCCAGCTCCTTCAGTGCTGCCAGGAAACCCCGGGCATCATCGGCGGTGCCATGTTTTTCAATAATAAAGTAGGTTATTCCAGATGGACCTGGAGTAATTTTTGAGCCCTACGAAAAAAATTCAGAAAAAAAAATTTGAACAAAAAAAAATACCCAAAAGGGGAATCCCCCCCCAAAAAATACAAGCAAAAATTTCCTCAGAAATAAACATTTTAAACAATAATTTCTTCATAAAAAATTGCTCAACAAAAATGCTCAAAAAAATGTTTTTGTAGAAAAATTGCTCAAACAAAAATTACCTCCAAAACGAAAAGAAAAAAACTTGATTTTATACAACGGAAATTTTCAGGTTGTGGCAACTCAGCTATCCCCAGATCTAACTAAACAATTGGTCATCACCGATCCTTATCGAATAAAAGCTCCAGCCGAACGCGTTTCTACGGATTTTCATCTTCCCTTAGGAGTCCAACTTCTGCGAGTCTACATTCCACGTAAAAAAAATTCCGATGACCTTCGTACTTCGGACAATCAGAGGAAATTGACGAAGAAATCGTCTCTGACGAATTGCGGAATGAAGAGGGACACTTCGAGAATTTTTACGGTCCCTGAAGAGGGGGAAGATCCCCCTGACCCCCCGGACGTCCCAGAAGTGCTTCCAGGACCCAGAAGACCCCCAAAGCAGGTAACACCCTGAAATGACTCAAGAAATTTTTCTTTTTTACATAAAAATTTTGGAAATTTTTGGAACTTTTGAAATGCCAAAAACTTGCAATTTGAAACACTGCAATAAAAAAAAATTACTAGAATGCTTCCAAAAATTTAAGTTCTCTGTAAATTTTACAAACTTATCAATGTTTTGGCAATTTTAATAGCATTTCAAATCTCAGATTTTTAAAATTTTGGAGATTTTAAAATGGTTGAAAAATTTGGGTTTTAATGAACTTATTTGTTTTATATTTAACAAATTGAAACATGTGTAAAATTCGCATAAATAAATTACGTTCGTATAGAGCTTTCCAGTGCCATCTGTTCAGGAAAGTGTTCCAATGAAAAATTCCGAAAATTTGAAAGCGTATAATAATTCTTGGAACTTTCCATTATTAAAAACCATTTTCCAAGTTTTTAAATTAGCATCGACAGTGAAGTAATTCAGAGAAAGAAATGGTGAAACCATTTCATTTATCTTAGCCCACTTGTATCGTAATATACAATTATGAACCGACGGTTGTGGCCGTGAGTATTTGTTTTGAGTCGGTGTCGTGCGGACGCATGTCTACCGCTCCCTACGAATTACAAATTTCAAACGTACCGTGCTTCTAGTACATTGAAATTTTAAATCGAGTAAAAGTTTTGGCACAAAAGTGTCAAATCTAAAAAACCTAAAAATTCCCTTGGCTCCCAAAAGGAAAGCCAAAACGAGTCCTCCGATGGAAGACCCAAAAAAAACAAAAAAAACCGTTATGAAACGGTCAAACAGCGCGAGCTCTGAACCAGCCCGCCCCAACAATCCTCCGACCTCTTCTGATGGGCCTCAAGACGCTCAAAAAAAAACCTCAGTGCCTCCAATCATCGTTGAAAACGACAAATTGGAGACCAAAAAGTTAATAAATTTCCTGCAAGTCAATGCCTCGGATAAAAACTTCAGGATGAAGTTTAATGGAAGTACCACGATCGTCCACCTACAAACGACCGACGATTACAACAAAATCGCAAGTATCCTGAAAAGGCAAAACCTTAATTTTTTCACCTATGGCCTTAAAAGTGAAAGACCGAAGAAATTTATTTTGAAAGGGCTTCCCAGCAGTTTCTCGGAAGCCGAAATTCAAGCCGAACTATCAAATCAAGGCATTAACGTACTTTCCGTTCGCCAGTTCGTGAAAATAAACAAAGACGGAAATATTAAAGAAAACAGGCCTCTCCCGATCTTCGCAATCACGGTTGGCCCTGAAGTAACCTTGAGCAGCTTTGCTGCTATTAAAACTATTTTCTATCACACATACAAGATAGAAAAATTTGTGAAATCCGAGCAACCGACCCAGTGTTTCAGGTGCCAACGGTTCGGCCATGCAAGCCAACACTGCAACCTGAACCCCAGATGTGTAAAGTGTGCGTCAAATCATGACGTCAAAGCCTGCACTTCGAAAACTCTCAAGTGCGCGAACTGCGGACTAGCCCACACGGCCAGCTATAGAGAGTGTTCCATGCGCCTAAAATTCATGGAAACTCAGAAAAAACGAGCTCAATCGGCCAGGCCCAGCATAGCGCCACTGGAATTGCCCACTACACCTCACTCGGCCACGATCCAGCATCTGGAAAGGAACATCCAGTCCCTCCAGTCTCCTGCAGTCCCAGTGCCAACTCCGAGTTCTACTGCCAACACGTCCAGGCCCACCTACGCTTCCTTCTTCCCGACGGTGGAAACCTCGAGAAGGAATCTTATCGCACCCACTGCTGAACCTAGGGGCAACCCAATGGAAACACATGTTCCCGAATCTCATTTAAGTAGAACTATAAACTATGTAATTACAGCAAAGCAAGTCCTTGACGAGCTAACAACCCTTAGAATTCCCGAAATCCTTTCAGAGCTAAAAGAGATGAGCTCTAAACTCCAAACAGCCCTTACACCAATTGATAGGATCACAATCATCGCATCCTATGTCCACCTGTTCTTACCCTCCTCAAACACACCTACGATTCCCCAGCAAACATAACCAACATATTAGCAATTAATATTTTTGCGCTCAAGCCTAATCTGGACGAGTTATTACACATCGTCCACAGAAATAACATCAAAATTTGTTTGATTTCAGAGACTAAGTTAAACAGCAAAACGAAGAAAATTAACTTCCCAGACTTCTCGCTGATCAGGGAAGACAGAACGGCCAAAGCAGGTGGTGGTGTTGCGGTGGCGATCCACAAAACCTTGTCACATAGAACTCTTCCGCATGATCTCCTGTCGCTCACCGAATACGTGGGAGTAGAGGTCCAAGTAAACAATAAAAAAACGAAGATCTACTCGATCTACAATCCACCGGATGTCTCAATAGATACAAACCTATTGAGGCACCTATTTTCCGATAGTACTCCAACAATTATTGTTGGAGACTTCAATGCGAAGGACACTGCTTGGACCTCTGCTAGGCCAAACGAATCAGGTAAGATTCTCTCAAATTTTTTGACGGAACAAAAAATTAATCTGCTCTTTCCAGACGTTCCTACACACTACCCTCATAATTCAAACACTCCTAGTACTATTGACCTTTTATTAACAAACAACATCTCTATCATTAAAAATTTCACCACACTTTCCGAATCCCCATCCGATCACCTACCATTGTTTTTCTCCCTATTTGGCAGACCAACCTCACCAGAATCATCAAAAATTTTAAACTACGCAAAAACCGACTGGAATAAGTTCAAGGATATCTTAAATGATGAGATTTCTACACCAAACCCTACTTGTAACAACACTGAAGCAATAGATCAACACATAACACATTTCACCCAAGTCATTCAAACAGCCCTGGATTCCTCCACTCCCAAACGCTCAACCAAATCCACCCACACTCCTATCCCACCCGAAATAGCCTCATTAATAAAGCTAAAAAATTACATTAGGTCAAGATGGCAAAAAACCCGAAATCGCTACCTTAAATCCGAACTCAATCAGCTGATTAAAGAAATCAGACTTAAATTAACCGAATGGAAACAATCATCTTGGGACAACAAACTCAGAAACATAAACTTAAAAGATCACTCTATTTGGCGCGTAGCAAAATATTTTAATAATACCGGTAAACGAAAAATCCCCACACTAAAGTCAAACAACACACTCCACACAGAAGACCACGACAAGGCAAATACACTCTGCAGACACTACGCACAAATACACGAAATATCGGCCTCCCGAGGCAACAAATCCTTTGAACAAAAAGTCACAGGTCATGTGAGAAAGACTATCCTCAAAGCCCCTATCGAAACTCCCATAAAATTCCTCACGAATCCCCGTGAAATCACTTCCGCTATCAAAAAACTAAAAAATAAATCTGCCCCGGGTGTGGATAATATTCCCAATATAGCACTAAAAAACCTCCCAATTAAAGCAATAAGTTTACTAACAAAGATATACAATGCATGCCTCCTCAGACAATATTTCCCGGAACTCTGGAAAGGAGCGGTGGTCATTCCGATTCTAAAGCCCGGTAAGCCCCCTTCGCATCCGGTGAGCTATAGGCCTATCAGCCTCCTACCGGTATTGGCTAAACTCTTTGAGCGAATAATTTTAGCTCGTCTCAAAAAACCCATAGAAGAGTTACAACTAATGCCTATCAATCAATTTGGTTTTCGATCAGAACACTCGACCTGCCACCAGCTGGTTAGAATTACGAATGATATAAAATCCGCGAAAGACCGGAAAGAAGATACCGTTCTTCTTCTCCTGGACAGCGAGAAGGCCTTTGATTCTGTTTGGCCCACAGGCCTTATATACAAACTCGAAGGATTAAATGTCCCTAAATATCTATGTAAAATTTTACTATCATATCTCTCAAATAGATATATCCGAGTTCGAGTCGAAACTTCGCTTTCGAATAAAATAGAAATTGTCGCGGGAGTCCCACAAGGGTCCATTCTCTCGCCTGTTTTATTCAACTTGTACATTGCTTCTGTTTTTAGTAGAATTCCGAGAAATGTATCCATTGCAGGCTATGCTGATGACATTGCCTTGTACTCAGCTAGCAAATCGATAAACAAAGCTATTAGAAGAATAGAAAATGCTGCTTCTCTCACAATCAGTGAATTAACGAAATGGAAAATTCAAGTGAATGCTGCTAAAACAGAAGCAATCTTATTTACTAGCTCCAAGGCCAAGCCGACTTTAACTATTCGTAGTGATAAGATCACACCAACCGACTCTGTAAAGTATTTAGGCTTACACATCGATTCCAAACTCCTGTGGAAAAAGCATATATCTGAAATCAAGGTCAAGACTAAAGTTATCCTAGTAAGATTATATAATTTGCTAAAATCACCCGCGCTGAGTCAATCCCTCAAACTTACTCTCTACAAAGGGTTAATTAGGCCCATTATCACCTATGGTTGTCCTGCCTGGCACAATGCTGCGAAAATGCACTTGAATCATCTTCAAGTGATTCAAAATAAATTCCTACGAATAATAGGAAATTTTAAAAGAAGAACGACTATTGTGGAAATACACGAAACGCTCGGCATGACAACCATAGGCGAATTTATCGATAGAATAAATGAGACATTTAAATTTAAGCTACAATCCCATCCTAATCCCCAGCTCCAAAACATCAATATTGACATAAAATCCAATTGGTCCCGCTGACCACCTGTTTTGTCCCACCTTTCCATATATCCTTTTCTCTCCTGCCCCTCATGCACCCATTACTTGTAAGGTTTTTTAGAAGTTATTTTTCCTTATATCGAGTCATCATGTAAATAATCACAAATATCTGTAATAATGAAAAATTAGTTTACACTTCTTTCAAATTAGATATAAAGCCAACGGCTGGTGATCTAGAACGTAGCACTTAAGATATTAATACTGTACATAGTATGTATATATGACAAATGTTAATAAACAATTTTCAAGTCAAGTCAAGGTTGTGGCCGTGCGGGTTAAAGCGCTGGAATTGGGGGGCTGAGATCGCTGGTTCAAAACCGGCAGAGGCGGTATTTGGGGTTTTTTATTTTCAGGCTTTAACTCACACGACACAACCGAGCGGGAGTTTCGTAAAAGAAACGAGCTGTACAAATCTGAGGTTTTTTCCAATGGTTTTCCCTCGATTCCAGTGACAAACTGGGCGAATGCTGTGCAGTGGGGTTAAAGGGGGGTGGGATGGGAACAAATCGTAAAGACCCGAAAGGGTATACGAATAGAATGGAGTTTTTACAATTATGAAAAATCAAATTTTCTGAAAAATTCTGTTCTGTAACGTTTCTCCTGAAAATTTGGGATGCTACGTTTTGAATTTTTTTTTTTGTATTATATTTTTTAATATGTATTTTATTTGCATGTTTTTTTCCTTTGTATTCTTTTTAACTTTAGTTCTTGCAAATATTTGAGCACATTGCGAGGCAATTAGAGGCCTGTGAAAAGCATGATATAGAATTTTTTTATGTCGAATTACACTATGATTTAATTTTTTATTTTCTTGCACAGGAGTTCAGACCTAAACGCCCTCATCCTACAACACCTAGTGTGTGCTCAACTCCGCTCAAAGACGTCAATCGAATTTTACATGATACTGCCGTTCTTATATGCAATACAACCGACGAAACTGTGGAAGCTCCGATGGGAGGAGAGGTCTCTGGGGACATCGACGATATTCCCGATGTTGTGAAGGAGGCTCTGAGGTGGGTACCAAAATTAATTAAATGTTCTTTAACTGCGCTACTCATTTACCAAATAAGTTTCTTTCCTATTTTTTCCTTGAAATTTTGTCAAATTTTAACTTTTACAAGAGCTGAAGTTTTTCCAAATTTCGGAATTCTTCTTTTTTTATACAAATATCTGTCGAATTTTCCCTGTTTCTTCCATTTTTCCAAGCCCTCAAATTTGCAATTTTTTTTTTTAAATTGTAAAATAACTTTTTCAGAAAAAAATGAGCCCTTTTTTCCATTTTCCATAACTCAATTTTTTATTGACATCGTGTTTAAAGTTTTATAAAATCCTGAAATTTTTTGAAAATCCATCGTTTTATAAATTTTATTTTTGAAATTATTTGGGCTGAAAATATTTTGGTATTCAAGAAATTTGTCAAAGTTTACAGTTTCTTCTGATTTTCCGAGTTTTCCAGATTTTTTCAATTCCTCAAAGATATAAAATGCTCAAAAAAAATTTCGAAAGACTTTTCAAATTTTCAAAAAGGTAGAGATTTAAAATCCTACTAAGCCACTCAAAATAATTTAAAAAAATTGTATAATAAAATTCGCCGAATAAAAAGGTGCTTATTGAAATTAAAAAGCCTAAAATCTTTCAAAATTCCGAACTCAACAGCTGAAATTTTTGTGAGTCGAAATCCTTCATATTTTTCCAATAAAAATTCTTGGTCTATTTTTACAATAAATATTATCAATTTTTTTCACAGGTGTAAACGAATGAACAAAATCAGATTGGGCGGTGTGGAGTCTCAAGAAAAGAAGTTGAAAAAGCAGCAACTGACACGAAGAACTTGCAGTTTATCGAGCGTCTCGACAAAAGCTCAGGAAACTCCAGATGTCGAGCACAGGCCCCTTTTCAACACAATCACAGATCCTTCCTATCCAGTCTTCAAATTCGATGGTTCTCCAGTTTCCCAAAATTTGTACGACTATTACGTGTCCAGGCACTTCCAAGAACTCAAGGACCCTTCAATACTCTCGAAAAACCAAAGTGCGACAGACCCCTTCAAGGACTTCGACTCGACTGTTCCCAAGGACCCCCAAAATTGTAATTTTAGTTTATTATTACGATGTAGAATTTATTTTTTATTACTTCACCACTTTTACAATTCACCAACTATTTTTCAATTTTTTTTAGTTGTCACGTTTTTGAAAATTGACAACTCTTTATTTTTTTTTTATTATTAAGAATTCAACCCTTGAAAATTTGATATTTTGGAATTAAAAAATTTTCACATGTTAAAACTGTTAGTCATATTTACAAAAATCATAAACTTTTTCGAGATTTTAAAAAGTCGATCACTGAAATTTTCAACAAATTTGGATTTTTTTTTCGACTTTTCGAAACATTTTGAAATTTTGAAACCGTGGAATGTATTAACAAATTTTGGTATTTTGGGGATTTATAATTTTTTTCTTAACAATTCCGATAATTGGAATCATCAAGTTTTGAGACTGACTTTCATTCCAATTTTCCAATATCCAAAATTTCCGAATTTTTTTGTCAAAATAATTACCTTATAAAACTTTCAAAATATGTCCAAATATTTTGAAAAATCAAAGAATAAATTCAAAATTTGAAAAATCAAAGAATGAACTTAAAATGTGAGAAATCAAAGAATAAACTCAAAATTTGAAAAATTCCACTAACTGTGCAAAAATCCAAAATTTCAGAAACTTAAAATGACTATTTTTATCTAAAAAATCCAGTGAAAAGTGAAATTTCTGTTCTTCCTTTGCAGTCTCCAATTTCCCGGAAAAATCGCCCTTGGACGTGCGACTGGGGAAGAAGCGTCCAGAGACTTGCAGAAGGTCCATGAGTCTTCCCTTGAAGAGCTTGAACGCCCCGGAGGGTCCAGACGATCGGCGAAAGTCGAGTTCGGAGTGCAATTTCGAGGTTCCCCTTAAGAAGAAACTCGAGGGACTCCAGTTGACGCCATTAATGTCGAAACTCAGTCTCCTAGCAAATGACGACAGAACGAGTGGTTTTTGCAGCAAGGAGACAACACCGAGTGAGTACTACGACCTTCCCAGTCGGCTCTCCAGGAACACCCAGGAAGACGACGAACTCTGGCCGGCGGATCGAGAGCCGGGAGTTCTGGAAAGAGCTGAACTTTTCATTTGCGGACATCAGAGCATGGCAAGTGGATTTTTCTGTTCCCAACTTTTACTTTTAACGGCCTCTATTGCAAGAAAATCCCTACAATTGGCCATCGCCCGAGGGCCTCCAGCCAGGTATATACAGTATTTACATCGTGAAATACTTAGCAGGGAGAGAGCAAACAAAATATATATGTATATATAGAGTTTTCGACAGTTGCAGAAACAGGAAAAAATGAATTGTATATTGGTTTCACATGATTATTATTTGTTGGACGGATATGATACATTTGGAGATGATGCAATATTTAGGAAGAAATACAGAGCAATTGTTGGAAGTGTGGATGAGTTTGTCCTCCCCAGGAGTCGTTGCCGTATTGGTCGACTCGAATTGCATTCAGATTTTCGAGAAGGTTTTGCGGGGGGTATTTATAACGTGAACTGGTGTTTGGGTTTCGTTTATGACAGAGGTCAACAACATGGTCCAGCTTATTTAGCGCAAAATTTGTAGTCAAAAACTGGAATCTGTCGAGGATGGGCTCAATTTGGGTGCGTTCGTATAGTAAGGTGTTCGAGGGATTGTGGAGAGGGTTGTTGGGATAGCGAATTTTAGAGTCCGGAACGTTTTTTTTTTGGGGTTTTTGGAAAAGTTTTCAAAATTGAAAAGTTGAAGCATTTGAAAAATGGAAAATGTTTGTTTGTTGGATCTAGGTGATGGTGCTTTTGATGGAACATGGTGTCGGAAATAATCCCGAATTAATTCACGACCTCTGGGAGACATGTATGAGTCACCTTGGTCGTCTGGAGAGTCGTCTTCAGCGTTGTATGGAACCTATGCCTTCTGGAGATCACAAGGAACTCTATTCAGTGCTTAGCGTTGACGACGAGTGGGACACACTCCAAAGAGCTGGTCTTTGGGGAGTTCGGGAGCTCGAGATTGCGGGAAAAATTCATGAAAGGTTCGTTGGTAATCCCATTGATAGAAATGTGAATTTTTAAAAATTTCATATACATTTTTTTAGCTTAAAAAATTTGGAGATAAAGACGAAATGAAAATTTGAGAAATTTTGAAAACAAAAAAAAAACAAAATTGGCATTTGAGAAATTTTGAAAATAAAAAAATAATTTTACTCTTCAGGTTTGCTGGCTCAAAATTCCTGACTGATATCATCGTCAGGACTGAGGACACAGTTGTATACGGGAATCAGTGCGGAAGGGTCCAAGTTTTTTATCAACAGGGAGCGGGTGCGGGGAGTAGTGGAGGTCTGCCGACCCCCGCTGATCTTATGGGGGTGGTCCCCCTGAAAGCTAAAAGAAGATTAGAGAGAGATCATGGAATTGTGATACTATGAAGGAAATTTTACCATTTCAAGAATAACCAAAAAAATGAGCTTTTGCGAAATATTTAAGAATCTAGGGAGATCGGGCTTGAAATTTTTTTGAAATCTCAACAAATTTGAACATTTCCACTATCAAAATTTCCAAAAGTGCTGTTCGACATTCTTCGCTCTCTCCCCTTAGGTCCCGATATATTCGTAAAAAAGTCTGTGAAATTGCTGGATAGCGCTTCGGCAGTGCGTCTGTGTTATTTGCATTTTTTTCCAAAAAAGCCCGACCAAGGGTAAACAGTGATTGCAGGTGAAATAATAAAAGTGCATTTCGTGTTTTTCTTAAGTCAACCATAAATTCCGTCGGACGATTTATAGCTTTTGTCCATCGATGCCATTCCATTTTTGCTTGTGCAATTTATTGATTAATCGGTTGTTTAGGTTTAAGTAGACGAAAGCAATGTTATCGCGATCATTAATTAGTATTAATTATTGTACTTGGTGGAAGGGGGTGAATTACGTACGCAGTCTGTGATGAGGGGTGAGCAATGTGTCACGAAATTGTCGGTGAGATGATTATCTTAGGTCGAGTGTTATGTTGCCAAATGCTAGAGATATTTAACTGCGGAAGAGCATGGCGGAAGTGAGCTTTCTTTCGTTGCGGATGTCGTGAGTTCCAGATGTCCAGGGGGCAGCTCAACTATTTTTCTTTATTTCCGATTGATTTCTTTTTTCAACTCAAAAAATTGAGGTTGATTTTTTTCAGTCGTCAACATTTTTTATTTTGGAAAATGCATTTTTTTCGGAATATCCTAAAATGCACTCATATAATTTATCAAAACTGTTTTCAAAGTTTTAGTGTTTTTAAAAATTTTCATGTTTTAATTGTTATATTTCAAGATTGTTTAATTTTTGTTTCAATTCTGAACTGTTTATAAAATTGCGGGATTTTGAAAGAAAAATTCAATTGGCGTGATATTCAAAATTTGACGAATGTTTGCCATTTGCATAGTTTCAAAAAATTTCACATGGTGAAAAATGTTAATGTTTGGATTTTTTTTTTGAAGTCTGAAATATTCACTTGTTATCGCATAATATTTTGCATAATATTTCTTCCGTCAGGAGGGGAACAAAACGACTACCCCCCCCCCCCCTCCCGCGACATCCCCACTTCCCTTCAATCACGAAAGTTCGGGAGCATAATTTGTAATATTAATTTTAAGACAAAAATCCATCAGACTGATCCAGTATTTAACAACAAAATAAATGATTGTGACACGAGGATCGATTTTTTCCCTGATTTTGCCATCCAATAGATCCCTCCACCTTGAAAATTTAATTAATATCAAGCATCAAAGTCCCTCCACAAAAACAACGAGTAAGTCAATAATTGTGAACAATTTTTTTTTTCATTTTGAAAATTATGAATGTCAAAATTTTCGAAAATTGCAACATTTTGAAAATTTTACAAACTAAAAAAAAATGCAGAAGACTTTTAGTTGAGAAAGTCATAATCACAATTAGGATCGAAATGGAAAATTTAAAAAATTATAACATTTACAAAATTTGAAGAATTTGGAATTTTTCAAAACTTATACAATTCCTTTTTTTTTTATTTCACGTTGTTATATTTATGTTTCTTTGAACAATGTTGGAAGTGTAAACAATTCCATTTTTTTTGTCTAATTTAAGATGAAAGTGCAAAATTTTTTTTTACAAATTTAATCTTTTTTTTTTACAATCTACAATTTAAGAAACTGAAAATTCTGAATTTATTTGTTGTTATTGTAACGCGTGTAAACAGGTGTAAAATAACAAGGTAAAGAATAACGAGTGCGAAGATATATATCGAAATAATCATTAGGATGCAATGATGCATAAAATTGAGTTCATTAAGAAAACAACAAATGTCAAGAATTAATACTTGAATGCTGTTTTCCTTGGGATAATCCAGTAAACATTTCGTGAAACTGAAAAACATTGTGATTCTCAAAAAAATGTCAACGCTTCCAATTTTGACAACTGAAAAAATTGATTTATTGGTTTGGAAAAAATTGGAATGATCCCAAATTTTTTTAAGAATTAAAAAATGTTGAAAACTTGCACAATTTCAAACAATTTCAAAAATTCCAAAAACTTCAAAAATTCAAAAAATTTCAAAAATTTCAAAAATTTCAAAAATTTCAAAAATTTTAAAAATTTCAAAAATTTCAAAAACTTCAAAAATTTCAAAAACTTCAAAAAATTCAAAAATTTCAAAAATTTCAAAAATTTCAAAAATTTCAAAAATTTCAAAAATTTCAAAAATTTCAAAAATTTCAAAAATTTCAACAATTCTAAAAATTTCAAAAATTTCAAAAAATTCAAAAATTTCAAAAATTACAAAAATTCCAACAATTTCAAAAATTAAAAAAATTAATATAAAAAAATGAGAAAATTGCCGATTTGAAAAAAGTAAAGAAAAATTACATTCACAATTAATATTAAAGTTTATAAAAACTTCGACCATAATTGATTTGTAATTTGTAAAATTAATCAAATTACAAAATCCGAAAAATTTGGTAAATTTTTGGGAAATTTTAATGTCGATACTGAAGTATAAAATTGGGCCCAAAAAAATGTGAAAATTGGCAATGGAGCGAAGCACGCAGGTATCAGGCTTAGGTGTCGTGTCAATCCGGTTTTTCCACTGCGTCGATTTCAATAAATTATCAAGAGATTTTGAATTCGCGAACAACGTGTTTGGTGAACAAATCGAAATCATGACGAGTTTACGTCTTTCACTCAAATTTAAAAAATGGAAAGAAAAAATATCAAAAATTGTAAAAAATTGTACATTGTAGAAATTTTGGAAAATATGGAAACTTTTAGCAATCCAAAAATTTTGATCGATTTTGAAAAATTCAACCGGTTTTCACAAATTCGGAAGTACTTTGACCCTTTCATAATGGCCACCATTTCGAAATTTGAACAAATTTTTGAACATTTCCGAGATTTTGAAAACTAAATAAAAAATGAAGAATTTCCTGAATTTCAAAATCTGATTTTGTTTTGAAAAATTTGAAAATATTGGTAATTTGAGAATTTTTGAAAATTCAAAGATTGTCAAAACTTCCAAAAAAATACGGAAAATCCAATTTTTTTTAGAAATTCTAAAAATTTACAAAAATTTCAAATTTTTTAAAAATTCCAAAAAAAACTCCATTTTTTTTTAAATTCTAAAAGTTTACGAAAATTTCAATTTTTTTAAGCAATTTCGGAAATTTACAAAAAATCTAAATTTCACAAAATTCGCTTTTCCCAAAACATTATAATTTCCAAAAATGAGTTTCAAATATCTAAAAATTTCAGTAAGTTCAGAACCCCGGAAAAATTTCAAAAAAATTTCAAGGATGTCTAAAAAACCAGAAGAAAATTTGTTTTTTAATTTCTGCCCAATTTTTTCAGATATATGTAAAAAAATAATAATTATTATTGGGAAAATGGGATCGGAGAATTCCTGGCTTTATTACAAATTTTTACGGTCTCTGCGTAAAAGTACGAAAATTCCGAAAATTGCCAAAAATCTCTAAAAAAAAACGCTACAAAAAAATTGTAAAAATGTCAATAACAGGGCATGGGGTAGTGGCAATCCGGTTTCTCCACTGTGCGTCGATTGCCATAAATTATTGCGACTTTTTGAATTCGCGATTATCAGTAAACAAGCCTCTCGGAGTCGGCCAATCGCCAATCGCGATCGTGACTAGCCCATATCGCGGGCCCCCTATTTAAATGAGACTTCAGCTCAGGTTGCTCAGTTATAATCCAGAATCTTTCACTTTCACGAGATTAAATTCCCCTATATCGATTTTTTTCGCAATGGTAAGAGTTTCGAATTCAAGCCACCGATTAGTGTATTATCCATTCTTGAACAAGATCTTCACCGTTTTAAACAGTTTCGCAACAGTTAATAATATTTTCGACATCTTTCAAAACTTTTTCACATTTTGCAAATTTTCAAAATTCCCAAAATTCAATTTTTTTTCACATTTTGAAAATTTTCAAAATTCCCAAAATGCAATTTTTTTCACATTTTGAAAATTTTCAAAATTCCCAAAATGCAATTTTTTTCACATTTTTCAAATTCCCAAATTTTTCAAAATTTCAATAATTTTCACATTTTGCAAATATTAAAAATTCTAATTTTTTTACATTTTGAAAATTCCCAAAATTCGCATACTTTCCAAAATAAAATAAAAAAATAGACAGAAAATTTTTAATTTTCAAAAATACAATTCGCGAAAAATTTGAAAGTTCAAAAACATCAGATTTTTATTTTTTTTATTTTTAAACATAGATATTCCAAAAATTTCAAAACAAATTTGAGAGTTAGAAAAATGTGCATTGCTCTTTTCAGACAACATACACGGATAAGGGCCCGAGGCCCGCCGCGGGTGCGTTTTTGGCATTCGATCACTTGAAGTTGTGGGTAGGAAATGCGAAGCAAGCAGCGGGATACTATGTCGCGCGATTCGGCTTCGAGCCCCTGGGGTACCGAGGTTTGGAGACAGGATCGCGAAAAATTGCCTCGCACGCCGTGAAACAGAACAAGATAGTCTTCGTATTTGAATCGGCGTACGAGCCGGCCAACGAGGAGATGACGGCGCACCTGGGGCGGCACGGCGACGGAGTGCGCGACATTGCATTCAGCGTGGTCGACATCGACGCAATCGTGAGGGTCGCGAAGGAGCGCGGAGCCAAGGTCATCCGAGATGTCTGGGAAGAGAAGGATCAGCATGGGGTTGTCAAGATGGCCACTTTGCAGACGGTATGATGTGATGATAGGGATGTGTGTGTGTTTTACTGCTTCTCTGCTCGGATTCACCGACAGAATTCGGAGTCTTGTTTTGTGGGCAATACTGGTGGGTGGTGGGTGGTTGAATTCGTAACGCCAGTTTTTTAGAGTGACAATATTTTACTTGAGGCTGGATGCGAATCCAGGACATTCGATGTAGTGAGCAGAGACGTCCCGCTGCAGCAAAATCCCGTGTGTGTGTGTGTGTGTGTGAGGGTGGGCGGGTTAGTTGGCGGCAGGGTGTATGCGGATGTATGGGCGGGCGTGTAGAGGGGTGGGTAGGTGGGAAGCTCGGCGTGGGGACGGGCGGGAGGGTGGGCGGGCGGGCGGGAAGCTGGGCGTGGGGACGGGTGGGTGGGCGTGTGGGAGGCTGGACGTGGGGACAGGGGGGAAGGTGGGCGTGTGGGAGGCTAGACATGGGGACGGGTGGGAACCTGGGCGTGGGGACGGGTGGGTGGGCGTGTGGGAGGCTGAGCGTGGGGACGGGTGGGTGGGCATGTGGGAGGCTGGGCGTGGGGACAGGGGGGAAAGTGGATGTGTGGGAGGCTAGGCGTGGGGACGGGTGGGAGAGTGGGCGGGTGAGACGCTGGGCGTGGGGACGGGTGGGTGGGCGTGTGGGAGGCTGGGCGTGGAAATGGGTGGGTGAGAGTGTGGGCGGGTGAACGTGTGGGTGTGTTCGGACGGGCTGCCATGTGAGGATAGGTGGGCGGGTGGTCGGGTACTGCTCCCAGGGTGGCTGGCTAGCTAAAGGTGACAATATTTTTATCTGAATGTTTCCAAAATATTGCAAAGATGAAAAATCGCGAAAACAGAATTTCAACCTTGATAGAGTTCGCCTTGATAAATTTACAAATACCATAATTTTTGTTTCTTATCATCAGTTTGGAGACACCCGCCACACTTTGGTAGATAGGACTCATTATACTGGAAAATTTCTTCCAGGGTACAAGGAATCTCCAGAAGATCCAATCACTCGACTTCTGTAAGTAGTATTTTGATATGTTCAAGTTTTTTAATTTTCAAAAATTTATTTATTGTGCATTTTTGAAACTTTGAGATTTCAAAACTTTTGGAGTAAAAAACTTTGTTTTATATTTTAAAATGACATTTTTTTAAAGTTTTCTTTGTATTTTTGCAATCATCTCAATTTTTGGAAATCCGTATTTTTTTTCGTATTCTTTGGTAAAATTCTTTGCTAATTTTGAAAAAGCTGTAACGTTTGGCAACGGCGGAATTTTTGAAAACTTCAATTTTGTCTCAATTCTTTTCGTTTTTTGATTTTTTCACAGTCCTCCCATAAATCTCAATTTTATCGATCACTGTGTGGGAAATCAGCCGGATCAGCAAATGGAGCCAGTGGCCAAATGGTATGAGCAAAATCTTCAGTTTCACAGATTTTGGTCCGTGGATGATACCCAATTGCACACAGAATTTTCCGCGCTTCGGTCCATCGTGATGACCAATTACGAAGAGACCGTGAAAATTCCCATAAACGAGCCCGCTCCAGGAAAGAAAAAGTCCCAAATTCAGGAATTCGTCGAGTACTATGGCGGTAATTATCGTAATAATTATTTCAATTTTTTTTTGCTCACCTGACACTAGGTCAGGACCAATTACTCTTTTTCTCGCATTTCTCGAGGTTTTTGAAATTATTGAATTTTTTTGAAATGTGTGAACCTAGTGGAACTCCAAAACATTTTCAAATTTCTGGGATATTTCATTATCAATTTCAAAATTTGGTGCATTTTTGAATTTTTCATACTGTTCAGATTTTGGGAAATTTGAAGATTTTGAGTGGATTAATTTCTTTTCCTTTTTTCGTGATGTTTGCAATTTTTCCGAATCTGGGGAAGCTATAGTAATTAACCCAATTTCAACGTTTTTCATTTCGATCTGTGACTAAGGTTTTAAGTATACAGAAATGATTCCCAGCAAATTCTGAGTGAATGATTGCGTGTGGGTAAGTGGGTGGGTGGGTGAGTGGGTGAGTGAGTGGGTGAGTGGGTGGGTGAGTGAGTGGGTGAGTGAGTGGGTGGGTGGGTGGGTGAGCGAGTGAGTGAGTGGGTGGGTGAGTGAGTCGGTGGGTGGGTGAGTCAGTGGGTGGGTGGGTGGGTGAGTCAGTGGGTGGGTGAGTGGGTGAGTGAGTGGGTGGGTGGATGAGTGGGTGGGTGAGTGAGTGAGTGAGTGAGTGGGTGGGTGAGTGAGTGGGTGGGTGAGTGAGTGGGTGGGTGAGTGAGTGGGTGGGTGAGTGAGTGGGTGGGTGAGTGAGTGGGTGGGTGAGTGAGTCGGTGGGTGGGTGAGTGAGTGGGTGGGTGAGTGAGTGGGTGGGTGGGTGGGTCGATGAGTGGGTGAGTGGGTGGGTGGGTGAGTGAGTGAGTGGGTGGGTGGGTGAGTGAGTGGGTAAGTGGGTGGTGAGTGGGAAGGTGGGTAGGTGGATGGGTGGGTGGGTGGGTGGGTGAGTGGGCGGGTGGGAATGAGTGAGTGGGGGAGTGGGTGGGTGGGTTTGAGTGAATGGCTGGCTGAGTGGGTGGGTGTGAGTGGGTGGGTGTGAGTGGGTGGGTGTGAGTGAGTGGGTGGGAGGGTTGATGTGAGTGGGTGGGTGGGTTCATGTGAGTGGCTGGGTGACTGGCTGGCTGCGTGGGGGTATAGGTGTATGTGTGTGCGTGTAACAAGCTATTTCTGTAAATTAACCCAATTGAAAGAAAAATAATTTCTGTATATAGGCTCTGGAATTCAACACATCGCATTAAATACAAGCGACATAATTTTGGCTGTGGAAAATTTGAGAAAAAGGGGAATGGAGTTTCTCCATGTGCCGGATAGTTATTACGATATGCTGCGTAAGAGACTTAGGTCCAGTGAGACGAAAATTCTGGAGGATATTTCAGTGCTGCAGAAACTAAAAATTCTTATCGATTATGATGAAAATGGTTACCTCCTTCAAATATTCACGAAAAATGTGCAGGATAGACCCACCTTATTCATTGAGATCATTCAGCGAAGAAATCATAACGTAAGTGACCCAATGGGAATTTAAAAAAAAAACACAAAATTTCTTCGAATTTTTTATTCCCTCCGCAATTGTATTTTTTTCCAAATTTCGATTCCCATTTTTTTCAAGTTGAGCAGTTTTTAAAAATCTGGAAATTTGGAAGTTTTTGGAACTTGAAAATCTTCAATTTTGTGTCCTTATTTTACAGGGCTTTGGAGCTGGTAATTTTCAAGCACTCTTTGAGGCGATTGAGGTTGAGCAGGAGAAACGTGGCAACTTGTGATAAAAAAAAGTGTCGACCAGAAGTTTTTTTTTCGAGAGGTCAATTAATAACTATTGTAATTTTAGGATACTGATTAATGTATAAAATTTTATTTGAAATATTTGGAATATTAAACCGTCATTTTTTTAAACTGCACACATTTTTTATTCTGCAAATTTCAAGATTTAACTTTCTCGCCCGACTGTTTTCTCTACTTTTAATTCCCGAATTTTTAAAAGCCCCAAATTGGTTGACATCTCTTTCTTTCTGTTTTTGAGATTTGACACTAAAGTAAATTCCAGGAACTAAACTAAAAATGAGAGCTCAGTGTAACAAATAATAATGGACAAAATAATTTTCCATTAATTCAAACAACTTGTATGTAATTTGAATGCGCGCGCATATTGGCGCGTTTTTTCAAATCTGCAAAATTTCAATTTTTTCCAAAAAAATTCTAATTCACAAAAACGGCTTCTTCCAATTTTTAATTCTCCAAACAAGCAGTTAGGGCTTACAAAAAAAAAGTGACAAAATTGTGGAAATTGTTAATTAATAAATGTTTTATTCTTACGGCATTAGAAGCATTATGATTCCTGTATAAAAATTTAATCTAGGTAAAATGATACGCAGAGACGACAGGTGTGTAACGGTTGAATAACAATTTGTTTTTTTCATATTTTTTTTTTTCACTTTGTGTCGTATCTCTTGACGATCAAAAATAAAGGAAAGAGCATTTGCGAGGTCTCGGGGAACGCCGGTTTATTCCATTGAATTTATTTACTCCTGTGCCGTCTCTTGTGCCGCATTATTAATTTATTAATTACGCAGTGTCGTGAATTACAAGACGGAATATGTCGTGCTGGCAGAAGAACGAGTTGGCCAGTGGTTTCAGAACAAATATTTGAGAATACGCGTGTGGAGGATCATCGTCTGCCTGTGGAAAACAAAAATTCGTTTAATTAACATCTCTTAATTTTGCAGTTTTAAATTATTTTCTTGTCACCAAGATGTCTCACGATTAGTCAGCTCTTAGTTATTTCAGCATTAATTATAAAAAAAAAAAAAAAAAATGCTTGGTCAAGCAATTAATCACTCAAGGAAATGGGTCCTGTTATAATTCGTTAATGATCCAATTAAAAATCAAATATATTAACTCGAATATAGTGAATGACAATTCATGAAATAGTGAATTATTATTTCAGGGAATTAGGGGAAGTTGTAGGGTGCGCTTGCTTGCCTTTATCACATTTTATTTAAATTGCTGATCGAAGAGACGATCGATTATTATTTATTGGCCTTAGACAGAGTCGTGCAACGCGAGTCTGAAGATATCGTGCTGCACGAAAAAACTCGTACCGATGGGCTTGAGCACAAATGTCTGGATATATGCGTGCGGCTGATCATCATCGGTCTGCCCAATTATTTAAAAAAAATGTCTCAATTTTTGGCGGCAAAATTAGCTCGTAAAAAATTATATCAAGTTACAGGAATTTTCGAAATTTTGACAAAAATTTGAGAATTTCAGAAAATTTGACGTTTACAATTCTTCAATTTTTTTTACAACTTTACGTTTATAAACATTCAGCAAAAGATTTTCCAATTTTCTCTGTTTTTTTTAGACTAATTTTCGAAAAATTAGAGTTTTTCCTAAAAATTTCTAAATTTTAAGAATTCAAAAAAATTGAAATTTTGTAGTCACAAATTTCTGAGAAATTTTAAGATTTTAAGATATTCAAAATTAGCTTAAAAATTGTAGAAATTTTCGGAAATAGAAAAAATCTCAGAAATGACCAAAATTTCGGGAAAAAATTATCTTAGAGATTTTCCATAAACTCCAAGACTTTAATTTTTTTTTCAATTTCAAAAGTTTCGAACAGAGGCAATTAAAAAAAAAAACAAAAAAAACCAATGAAAAAAAATCGGACTTATTAATGAAAAAATTTCATATAAAAATCTTGTTTTTTTTATGTTGGTTAGACATATCTCCATTAGCAAATTCTTCTCCAAAGTTTCGATCGACTTCTAACCCACTAATTGGGAAATTGAAATGATCGAATTAGTGGATTACCTGCAACCTCCCAAGGACATGAATGAGAACTCCCCCGTCGAACATTGGTTGGGAATCCACCGCCGTAATAGCGCGATTGATTTTCTGGAAACCTAAGCTCTGTAAGCAAAATGCACAAAAAATTAAATTAGTAACAATGAGTGACCTATTTTTTTTAACTCTTTCTTTGAATTCCAATTTTCTGCGCGCTAAAAAAACATTAAGTTCAATGTTTTTTCTTATGTCTCAAATTACGCAAATATAATGTATATTTTGATATAAATTTTTTATTTGAATGTAATTTATAATTTTCAATGAAAATGGTGATCTACATTAATCTTAGCATTCCACAAAATTGGATTAAAATTATCGTTTTGATTTTTGTGCACAATTTCAGATTCAAATTCTGATAGCTATTTTTTAATTGTAATAAAATAAATAATAATTATTTTTCTGGATATGTTTCACCTTCCAATTTTTTTTTCTCTCTTTCCCATTATATTCTCATATGATTGCAATTTTATTCATCACATGTATACCCTTCGCGTTTTTACATTTTGTTCCCCTCTTTTCGAAATTCGAAATACTATATTCTCATTTTATTTTTAAATGAATATAGCTATATATACATTGTATGTTATGTATGTTAAGCTGCATAAACTTGTACAACTACATAAATAATAAAAAAAGTCACTAAGAATTTGTAGTTGATGTGACTTTAAATAATATATATATATATATGTATAATGAATGAAGAAATAATTACAACAAAAAATGTAATAAACTTACAGTTAATTTCTCCATAATCTTGATGGACCCCTGTATCTGCAGTCCCTCGAATGTCATAAAAGACGACTCCGTCTGAAAAATGGTCATTTAGACAATTTATTGCTATTTTTAGAATTTCAACAATTCAATAAATTTCACAATTTAAATCATTTGAGGAGTTTCACAATTTTAACAACTCGAGAAATATCACAATTTCGACAATTCGAATAACTTCGTAATTTCCCAATTTTGAACACTCCCAGAATTGCGAAAATATTCTGATTTTCTCAAATTTTAGGGTCGAGGTTTTGTGAAATTTTTTGGGAGTTCTCAAAATTCAAGAGGTTGTAAATTACAAAAAAAATTATAAAAAAGAAACTTTGACAATCGAAAAAAGGAAAAATTTTATTGATATGTTAGAAAATTGGAAAAAAAAATTCAAAGTTAACTTAATTTTTTCACTCAATTTTAAACTTCCAAAAAAAAGGGACTTCGAAAATTTTCTGAACATTCCCAAAATTGATCTGTCAAAAATTCAAAAATTTCGTCCAATAATTTTCAAAAATTTCAAAAATTTAAAAAATTGCCAATGTCAAGGTCACCGAAAATTCCGCCAATTGGTGCATTTGGGAACCACCAAAAAATTTTTCAAAAGGGCAAGTGAAAGTTTGCGAAATGGTGAAAAAAATTCAAAATTAAATTTTGAGGTTATGTTGCCGGTCTCGGTTTTCCGCAAAATTTTCCGGAAAAACAATTATCCCAGCAATGTGCAAATTGGTAAATAATAACTCCACTCACGTTGTACATGTTGATGAGGTTTGGTCTCTGGGCGGGATCATCGAAAAGTGCGTAATATTGTTGGACAAAACCTTTGCCAATGTCCGCATAAGACGGATTCAACGCCATTTTTTCCCCGTTTCCTCCAATTAAGTCCTATTCACCTGAATATAAAATAGGAAATAAATACGTCAATTATGTAAAACAATTGCGTTAAAACTTGCGCTCATAAACTGAATTTTTTTTCCACCAAATAGCGCGTGTTGCGGGCTTTTTAACGTACCTAGATCTCGAGTGCGAGGAGAACTCCAAATCGACCGTCGAGGTTACGTTTGACGGGCCAAAAAAAGCGGGGTCAAAAAAAACGGTAAATATTAACCGAAAATGAGAATGGACGGTGCGAGAGGGATGAAAAAACACCCAGGTAGGTTTTTCGATGGAGTAGAAGAGAGAGCGACGGGTTTTTGGAAAGAATTTTTAGCGAACGCGACATCTACTTCCGGCGCGAAAATTTGAATTTTTGAACGGCCTCGTTGGCGAACGGTTATCGGGGGATATTTTGAAAACTAGCGGGAGTAGAGAAAAAATGTATTAACATTTTTTGTAGAGAATTTTGAGAGCTACAAAATCGGTTATATGGAAATTTTAGCAGGGCCAATAGGTAACGAGATATTTGAGAAAAACGCGGAGCGTGTTCAGTTGAGCTTTTCAGATTGGAAGTTTTTGGGGAGATCTGTAGGGAGGAATAATTTTATTGGTCGTTTTGGAGAGGGGAGGTTTGGTCGGGAAATTTTGAGGGGTTTTTTGTGTTGTTGGGGGATTTTTGGGAAATTTCGGGGGGTCCAGGGGTGGGGAAGAAACGATTTTGAGGGAAAATTAGAATGGGCGGGGCGGGACGGATAAAGTTCAAGATACGTTTTGCGGGTGAAAAAAATGGGAAATTTCAACGCAAAAGCAAAATGGACGGTACGAGAGGGATGAAAAAGGTCCAAGGTCGGTTTTTCCGCGAATTTTTAAGATAGTCGCGGCATGATCTTTCGGCGCGAAAATTTGAATTTTTGAATTTTTGGCGGGAACGCGGTTTTTGAGGAATATCGGGGTAAGTAGGGGAGATAGGGGCTGGGTGTATTAACATTTTTTGTAGAGCATTTCGAGGGCTATAAAATAGGTTCTATGGGATTTTTTAATAGGGTCAATAGGTCACGAGATATTCGGGAAAATTGGGGAGAATATTGACGTCGAGGCTGAATGAAATTTAAAATTTTCTCTAATTTGCTAAAAAAAAATCCATTAAAAAAAATTATTAATTTACAAAAATTGTAGAGAGTTTTAGTTTCCAGAAAATTGAAAAATTATTTATACATTTTAATGTTTTGAAAAAAACCGTTTTTTGAAAATTGCAAAAAAAAAAAAAATTTTGAAAAAAAATCTTGAGTTTGGAAAATTGCGGGATAAGATAGGCAGTGAAAGAAGCAAATATCGCATTTCCATTCAGAGGTAAATTAATGATTAGCTCGTTCGCGTGATTTACGAAGCACTTTTAATAATTGAGCGCTATGGATTGGTTGGCCTGGCTATGAAGTGAACATTAATGAAAAAATTGTTACACGGTTAGTGAAATTGTCCGGGTGATCAATTCTCCACGGGATTTTTACAAAAATTTTAGCGGGCAAGATAAAAATTCGAAGAGAGCATTTACCAAAAAAGAGAAAAAGTGAAATTTTTCCGGTTACAATTCAACTTTTTAATTGGACTTTCTTAAATTTCCAGAATTAAGAAATTAAAAAAAAAAAAATTACAGAGTATTCTCAATATTGGAAACTTGAAGCAAATTGCAAAAACGTAATAAAAAACAGTGAAAGATTTTGAGAAATTCGCATTTTTCAAAATTCAAAAATTTGAAAAATTAAAAAAAAAAATCTCAATAAAAAAAAATCATTAAATCAAAAATTCAAAAACGTTAAAGAATTCCAAAATTTAAAAAATCGAAAACAGACAAGAAAATATATATATATATATATAAAATGGGGCAGAATGAGGGAGGATTTTTTTTATGGAATTTGCTGAAACAATATTTGTCCAATTCGAGTATCCATGGCTTTAAATATCTCGTTGAGCCCGGAAGGCACTGGACCGAGCGATTATTTTGGCTAATTGCTTGTACCCTGAGCTTATGGGCTTGTGGGCTGATGGTGATCAGCACAATTCAATTTGCGACAGCTCGGGATGTATCAATAACATACCGAACCGATTACCTAAATTACGAGGCAGCGCTTCCGGCTCTGCACATTTGCATCGATTCCACCGAGCGGATCAAAAAGTGCGTGAATCAATTGTCCCCATGTTCCAAGTCTTGCACATCCCCCCCCCCCCCTCCCCAATAGTTGAGCTGTCCCCTGGACCCCTGGAACCCACGACATCCACAACGAAAGAAAGCTCAGTTATGCAAAATCACTTGTTATGCAAAATATTATGCGATAACAAGTGAATATTTCAGACTTCAAAAAAAATCCAAACATTAACATTTTTCACCATGTGAAATTTTTTGAAACTATGCAAATGGCGAACATTCGTCAACTTTTGAATATCACGCCAATTGAATTTTTCTTTCAAACTCCCGCCATTTTATAAACAGTTCAGAATTGAAACAAAAATTAAACAATCTTGAAATATAACAATTAAAACATGAAAATTTTTAAAAACACTAAAACTTTGAAAACAGTTTTGATAAATTAGATGAGTACATTTTAGGATATTCAGAAAAAAATGGATTTTCCAAAATAAAAAACGTTGACGACTGAAAAAAATCAAACTCAATTTTTTGAGTTGAAAAAAGAAATCAATCGGAAATAAAGAAAAATAGTTGAGCTGCCCCTGGACATCTGGAACTCACGACATCCGCAACGAAAGAAAGCTCACTTCCGCCATGCTCTTCCGCAGTTAAATATCTCTAGCATTTGGCAACATAACACTCGACCTAAGATAATCATCTCACCGACAATTTCGTGACACATTGCTCACCCCTCATCACAGACTGCGTACATAATTCACCCCCTTCCACCAAGTGCAATAATTAATACTAATTAATGATCGCGATAACATTGCTTTCGTCTACTTAAACCTAAACAACCGATTAATCAATAAATTGCACAAGCAAAAATGGAATGGCATCGATGGACAAATGCTATAAATCGTCCGACGGAATTTATGGCTGACTTAAGAAAAACACGAAATGCACTTTTATTATTTCACCTGCAATCACTGTTTACCCTTCGTCGGGCTTTTTTTGGAAAAAAAATGCAAATAACACAGACGCACTGCCGAAGCGCTATCCAGCAATTTCACAGATTTTTTAACGAATCTATCGGGACCTAGGGGAGAGAGCGGAGAATGTCGAATAGCACTTTTGAAACTTTTGATAGTTGAATTTTTGGAATCTGTTAACTCTTATTTTGCAGGCTTGTTAAGGAACGAAATCTCGATACCAATTTGTTTAACTTCATGGATTTTGGATTGAGAGCGACGAGGGTGCCATCCGAGGACCAGATCGAAGAGCTTTTCAACCTGAACCAGCCAAAGTGCGAGGAGGTCTTCGGCGTCTGCATGTGGAATTCTGTGGAAATTGATTGTTGCAAATTATTCCTTCCGTTTCGATCTACTATTGGACAGTGCTTATCATTTAATTCGGTTCATACCGCCAATCTTGATAAGGACTATGCCGCAGAGCTTGTTATGAACCATCGACAGCCAGAAGGCCGATTAACGCTCCTGTTAAATCGCACTCAATACATGAACAAAATGCCTCCAGTATGTTCATCATCTTACATTTGCACTTCTTGCATTTTCTTTTTTTGCCATTTAGGTTCATTAAAAAAGTGAACGAATTTTATAAAGTTAAAGAATATCAAAAAAGTTTTCGAATATTATAATTTTACAAAAATTTTAACAAGTTTTCGAAGCTGTTGTTCATTTCGTTTAATTGAAAAAATGTTTTTTTCTGTCTTATTCTGTTTCAGATTTACCTTCTGAATCGCTTTGCATACCCCACGAGTCGAACCCACAGTGACAAAAAAATTGTGCTAAGAGCAAAAGATAGTAAGCTCGCGGTGATTGATGTAACAGCAATTCCTACTTTGAACCAAAAAGAGGTCGGTCAATTTTTATTGTCTTCAGAATTGTTTCATTATTAGTAAAATCAAAGAATGATAAAATCAAAGGAAGAAGACGATAATCAACAACAGGCGACGCTCTTTTACACGCTGACTCCCTAAATGTCCAAATTTCCCCTTACGGCGCGTTCTCCCTCCGTTCCCACGCATGCGCAAGGAGTTGCGCGGTGGTCCGCGAATCGATGTTCATGTGGCGGAGAGGGGATATGGCCGTGTTTAGTGGATTGAAGATAACAATTTTCGTCCCGAGAGCTTCCGGATAAGGTTTTGATTGATGAAATCAAGGGCAGTAACCATTTCAATTTCGTTATTGTTCTTCACATCCGTAAAAGGAGGATCGGGAAACCATTGAAATGTTTCAATTCCGTAAAAACGAGAATATGGGTGATCGCCAAAGCCTGAAACATTGTAACTTATGCTGCGGCCGGATGAAACCGGAAGTGATACGTCAGTTAGGGGTATCCTATCGTAAAAAGGAGAGACGAAAGAAACTATCGATATATATCGAAATTATCGACAACCGTAAGACCGAAACTAACGCCCCACCAGTCAGTGCGGCGGAATAAGGAAATGCGCGTGCGCGCCACCGCTCTCGCGGCAATAAATTGCAAATCATTGCATTTTTTCGAAGGGTTTGAAATTATAGTTTCAAGTTACATAGCGATTCCCCCTCTCCTAGCCCCCCACCCCCACTCCGCAGTGAGCGAATCCCTACCGCAAATGGTACTGTCCACAAATGGGAAGGAGTGGGGGCAACTGTTTTATCCGGGATTCGGAGAAAAGCACTAAAAATACTTGCCGAGCTCGGCGGATTACCGGAATCCGCTGTACCCGAGGGAGGGGGCATAATGGGATATTTTGCAATTTGGTCCACATTCAAATATTTTTCGCTTAACAGAATGGGATCGCTAATTACAGAAGATTACAAACGTCATCTCATGCCCCACCCTCCCCTATGACCGCGATCGGTTGTAGCCCCACTCTCTCCTATGCGTCCAAGTCGTCCCCGCCCACCATGGCTCTCAAATTATGAATATTATGAAAAAAGTTATTGAAACTTTGTGTTCTGTACCTCTAATGGTTTTCGAGATATTTCCTTTATAAAAAAAAGACTATATGATGAATTTCATGCAAAATGCTTTGAGATCTAGAATACGTAAAAGCATTTGGATTCGCGCTATTATTGCACTTGGTTGCATAATGGGTGTTGAAGAAAGTGTTCGAGAAGGATTTTCACTACAAATAGACCATACCTCCCTCTCTCTCTTTCTTACACACATTCACCCACCTACCCACCCCCCCAGCCGCCCATCCACCGACCTACACCCACCCACCCACCCCTACACCCACCGCCCATCAACAACCACCCACCCCCACCCACCCACTCACCTACACGCACCCACCTACAACCACCCACCCACCCACACAAGACCAGCCACCCACCCCGACACACACCTACCCACCCACCCACCCACCCCTCACCCGCCTCCACACACCCACCCACTCACCTACAACCACCCACCCACACAAAACCAGCCACCCACCCCTAAACACACCCACCCACCCCTTCACATACCCACCCACCGCCCACCAACAACCACCCACCCCCCACCCGCCTACACACACCCACCCACTCACCTACACGCACCCACCTACAACCAGCCACTCACCCCTACACACACCCACCCACCCCCCACCCACACCCACTCAACACAGAACCACCCACCCACCCACACAGAACCACCCACCCACCCACACACACACACACACATACTAATCCAATAATAATGATTCTCCGAAGTTTGAGAAAAAAAAACTAATAATAATTTTTACAAAGACATAAATATTGAAAAAAAAATTGCAGGTAATCGAAATGTCAATGTCAATACGTGGCTGTCGGATGTCATATGAAATTGATGAAAATTTAGTTATAACTTCCTACAATTATGATGGTTGTCTGATGGAGTCGCATATGCGCACCATGTACCGCATGTTTGGCTGCATAAGCCACATATTCCCTAGGATCACCGCCATGTCTATTTGCAATGGTACGCAATTGAAAAAGGCGGTACAATCCGCCGAAATAATAAAAAGCATAAGCCAAGCTGACTGTCTACCAGACTGCGAGGGCATCGTATACGACTTCAGTCTGAATACTTACAAGTATAAAGATTTGCCGACATGGGCGCTAATGCAGATTGAGGTTAATATGCTACCTGGACCCAGCATCCAGTACGAGAGATACGCAACCCGGTCTCTGCTGCAAGTTATCAGTGAGTTATTGAGTATCTTAGGTAATGGTGGAGTGGGGGAAAACACTTGTCCATTGGATATTGAGCACTTTTTATTTCGACCCAGATCTGGTGCTCGAGCCGCTCGCCTAGGCGGCGAAATGCCGCAATTTTTTTGAGGAGAAAACCAATTGCGAGTCGAGAAAATTATGGGAAATTTTGGAAAATTCGGGAAACGTTGGATCAGAAAAAATGTTCACTCGAGCGATTCGGAAAAAACTTTTGAAAATATCTTGGGATGATCAGAGAGGGTCCGTTCTCCAATGTCCAAAATTGCAGAAAAGTGATTTTTAGAAATTCATGGAGAAATGGAAAACATTCTTGGAGAATTTTCAGAAGTTTGGAAAATTTATTGAACATCTCGAACTGCTTTGAAAAAAATTGTAAACCGTCTTGAAAATTTGTAAAATTTTCGCGGAAAATTATGGGAAATTTTGATCGGTTTTGAAAAAATCTAGAATTTTTGGTAAGCTGGTTTTTAATTGTGGGAATTTGTCGCAATTTGTGCATAAAGTTTGACATTTTTTAGGAATTTGAGGAAGAAGGTGGAAATCAATTTTGAGAATTTTTATATCCGGAAAATTGTGGGAATTTTGTGAGACTTTGGAACAATTGTAGAGAAATTTCAGAAAATTTAAAACATATTGTGCAAAATTTCTCAGAATTTCCGAAATGTCCAGAAAATTGTGAAAAATTTTACAACTCAAATTGTACATCTCACAATTTAGTTGGAAAATTGTTGACAGTTTTTTTTTCAAAAATTGTTATTTACGCTCGATGAAACAAAATTTCGGTCGTTAAAAAAAATTCGAGGAAACTTAAGAAAAATTTGACATTTTTTCTTCGTTTTTTAAATATTGTTTAAAATATTGATATTGCTTTTTCGATTTTTTTGGATACTCTCAAACTCACTAAAAACCCAATTTTTTGTAAAAAAAAACGCAAAATTACATCGAAAAAAAATTACGTAATATTCCTGAATGTAAAGTCTCTCTAATGTTTCAGTATCAATAGGAAATGTCATCAGTTTGTTTACCTGTCTAAGTCTACTCAACACTATCGAGACACTTTACTTCTGTTCTCATAACTTCACCCATTTTTACAAAATTTTCAAAAATTTCCGAATTTTCCAAAAACCCCCAAAATCCCGGAAATTAAACAAAAAAGTCCAAAAACTTCCCATGACCCCCAACATTTCACCAATTTCCAAAATTCTAAAAATTTCCAAAATAAAAAGAAAAAAAAAATTTTCAAAAATTTCAAAAATTTCAGAAAAAAAACTATGAATTTTAACAATTTCAAAAAACTCCAAAAATGGCAAAACCTCCAAAAGGCGAAAATTCCAAAAATCCAAAATTTTCCAAAACCGTCAAATCCCCAAATCCCACTACATTTTTTTTTGTCCGAGAGACAATTGTTTTTTCCATTGTCCCGAAGACAATTCCCCCTTCAAATTGACTCGACTCAATTTCCATTGACGGAAGTTCACTAAAAACCTGTGCAAAAAAATCTGCAAAACCTGAACACCAAATAACTCCCTTAAACTACCATGAACCCCTAACCAAAATGTTGCAGTATCAGTAGGAAGTGTAATCGGTCTGTTTACCGGTGCAAGTCTCCTGAGCATAGTGGAGCTCTTCTATTGGTTCGTGTGTCGCGCAAATTCCTGAGCAACGCCAATAATCCCCCAAAGCCCCCTCGACATGACAGCTTTATCCCGCGATCACATCTTCGGCCGCGAGTCGCTTCCGGATCTTCCGCATCTCTATAAATCCCACTCTGCAGCATCCCAAGTACCATTCCCCCCGAAGATGTCAGATTCCAAGCACCTGATAAGTCTGCAGGATGTCAATCTCATCACCAAAGCTGCCATTGGTCCAGAATACCACATTATCGACTACAGCATCCAGAATTGGTCCAGCGAGAAGCTTGGCTTCCTGGGCTCCCATCGTCGGCTGAAGGTGACGCTCAAGAACGATCGGAGCAAGCGTCAATTCTTGAGCTGCTTCGTCAAGGCTCTGCCCCAGGACAGTCCACTGCAGCTCCTCTACGTCCAGGTGAGATTATTGAGACAGAAAAAATTCCTTCAATTAAAAAGAGAAAGAGAGAGTTCAAGAACATTATTTCCAGGAGTCGCGGACCTTCCACAAGGAGGCTGTCTTCTTCAGCAAGATCTTTCCATTGATGACAATTGGCTCGACAATCCCTTCCTGGTGTCCCAGGTGCTTCCTTGTAAAAGACTCGGCACTTGTTTTCGAGGATCTTACACCCCAGGGCTTCAGAAACCGAAATAAACTCTTCACTGAGGAGCTCATTAAATCGGCCCTTCGCACTTTAGCTCATCTCCATGCTTCATCAATTTTAGCTGAGAAGCATATGGGAAAATCCTTCCAGGTAGGTGGGGGTCTTTCTTATAGAGCTTACCTTGTGCAGGGTTGCGGGGTGGGGCAAAATGGGCATGTGACCTGTCACAATGTTATCTATTAATAGCTAAATATCTAGAAGAAGATTTTTTTTGTAGATCTTCCTTTGCTCTGCAAAAGGGGTTGATATTAACATCATTTTATGTTGCCCAGGAATCTTTTGGTTTTTTGGGTCTTGCTCTGGATGCACGATAGGAGAGGGACCCCCCACTACTTTCCGTTGCTGGGCGGCGCTAGAGCGTGGGAGGGATGCACTGAGCGGAGTGTGCGCGAGGGGGAGGGAGGGGGGGATGAGGTTGGGAGAAGGGGAAAAGCAATGTAAGAATCGGATCGGCTGTGCACTACGGCGCAATTCTCTGCGCAGCCACCGGCAAGGACGAGCGGTTTTACAGGAGTGGGGGACGGTTTCTGGCGGGCGCGCAGACAGTGAGGGGAAATTCGGACAGTTAGGGAGTCGTTTACTTATATCACGCTAGTTACGTTCATAAAGGGAATTTGAATAGTTATATGTGCATACATTACTAATTACATAAATTAATTTCGATAATTTGATCAATTAGAAAATTTTAAGTGTTTCTCGCGTATTGAAAAATCGGCGCGAAATCTTTTCAAAAATTTCCCTCTGCCGAGATTTTGCTTCGCAATTAGAGAATAGTTGTAAGATTTGTCCCGGATGTTCCTAATTTTTCCGGCGTTGGTACCTCTAGGAGATGTTCCCGGAGGATCTTCACGACGTGGCCTTCGTACGGACCAAGATGAGACGCAAGTGGTTTCTCGCGGGAGTTCAGGTGGTACTTAAGGTGGCTGAGGAAATGGGTTTGGACACTTGCCGACTTTCCCAGATGTTTGAGGAGATGCCCAAGGCTATGAAGTCTTCAGCGGACAAGACTAACGTCATAAGCCATGGCGATCTATGGGGGAATAATCTTCTGTTTGATGAGAGCTCTCCGCCGGAGTGCAAACTTGTGGACTTTCAGCTCGTCAGGTGAATAATGGCAATTGTTTTTTGCATTAAAAAAATGATAGACCGATACTGAGTAATTAAAAAAATAGAAGATAATTAGTTGACGAGTTATTGAAGCATTGGCATCAAGTAAAGGAGGGACACTTGCAGGTTTTAAGCATAATTTCGGCGATTCCCGTTACAGGTACTGCCCTCTAGGTCACGATCTTGCGCAACTTTTGTATTTGTGCGCTTCGCGTGACATGCGCGACGCCCAAAGAGAGGATTTTTTGAAATTCTACCACCAGGAGCTCGTGGAGTTGCTTCGAGAAGGCGGAACTAGAGCACCCACCCTGCAGGAAGTCATCCAAGGATATGAGGAGCAAAAAATCGCCGCTTGCTGCACTGCTGCCCTCTTCTTTCCCACGGTCCTACTGGATGGCGACCTTGGCGCCGAAATTATGGACAATCCTGAGACCTATGGGGAGTACTATTTTGAGGATCGAAGGGACGTTGTCCTTGGAGTCATGGAAACCGATCCTGTTTATGGGCGGCGCATACGGGAGACTGTTAGGGAACTTGTGGAAATGGCGGGAAACAGGGATGGGATCCCGCAACCAACGTAGGGGTCTTTTTATTTGTTGAATTTTTTTTCGAATTTTTCCAATTTTTGAATTGTTGACATTATTTAAGATTGTGAAACTTTTGGAAGTTTATAACGTCAACTATTTTATTAATGTGACTGAAAATATTTTTAAAATTTAAGATGGTAAAGTTTGGGAGAGAACAGAATTTGAAAATTGGAAATATTTTTGGAAGTTTGCAAAGAATTGAAGAGTTCAAAAATTTAAGGAGAAATGGAAACATTTGGAACGCTTGAGAGGGAATTATGGATTGAGAGATTTTACATAAGTTTGATAAATTTGTAAATATATTTGAGAAATTTTTGATTGAAAGTTTTAAATGATTTTGAAAATTTCAAAAATTTGAGACATTCAGAAATTTAAAAATGGGGGAATTTAAAAAAAATGATCCTTCCGGAAATTGTGAAAATTTGGAAATTTCGAAAGTTTGAAAATTTTTAAATCCCTGAATTCTGATTTTTTTAATGTCACTTTTATTTAAAAATTTTCGCAATTCCTGAAATGTCTAAGATTGTCAAATTTTGAAGATTTGAAAATTGTAAAAATTTTCAACATTTGAAGGAGCAACAATTGATGGAACAAAAATATTTGCAAATTCTGAATGAATATTGAAGGGTGAGTTGAATATTCAATCGTCATTTTACACTTTTGAAAATAATGAATTTATTACGAGTTAATTGAAAATAACAGAGATTAACTGGGCAAAATTTTTGCCAATAAACTCCAATCCAAACTCACGAGTTGCTTGTCATTACTGTCATTGTCATCCTCACATTTCACGTGCATGGAAGGTGTCTCGATGTTCTCATCATTTTTATTTTTCATTCCGTCCTCTTCGTCACTGTCGTCAGAATTTGGTGATTCGCTGTTCCCATAGCTGAAAAATATATTATTTTACTTAAAACTGAACAAGTATTCAAGCTCAAGTGCCCTTCATATTGCTTTAAAAAAATATTGAATTTTTGATAATTCAATTTTGTTGGAATTTTGAAAACGTCAATTTTTGAATGTTTGAAATTTTTCAAAATTGTCAAATTAAATTTGTAAAAATTAAAGAATATAAAAGAAAAATTTCTCAATTTCGCGGGACACGTTTGAAATTGTTTGTAATTTTGGGAAATATTACATAAGAAATATCAAATTTTTTCGCATTGTCAAAGTTTTTAATTTGAAATATTTTTCAATTTTTTTGTCGTTTTATGTTTAGTTTTAATTTCGATTGATTGAATATTCTCATTTTCTCGAATTGAAAATTAAAATTTTTTTTGCAATGGAAAAACACATCATGTCATTTTATTTATTTAAATTAAAATTCGTATTTATCCTAGTATTATTATGATTATATTTTAACAATGATTGGGATTGATCTAATCACCACTTACGTTAAACCTCTAAGAATATTTTGTTTTTTTTTTATGCTATTGTGTATGCGATTGTTGAATAAATTATGAATTTTTGAAAATATCTGAAGCTTTTCTTCATTTAATTTTGTTTATGAAAAATTTGAGATTTTTCAATGGGAAAGAAAATATAAACTACAAATTTGAGACTTTGAAAAAAATATTTTGTAATATTTGAGTTGTTCGGAATTTAATTAAAAATTTCAAATTTTCACATTTTTTGAAATGTACAAAACAACTTAAATTCCGAAATTTTTGGAGTATTTAGAAAATTACTTTTTTTAACATTCCGAGTTTCGAAATTTTGAAGATTTTTTATTTTTTATTTTTCATGAAATTGCTAAATTAATAAGATAAATTATTATTTTTGAAAAATACCTGGAACTCTTTTCTTCCTGATTTCGACGTTTTTGCTCAGTTTTTGCCCTCATTGAAAGTATGAATGGTGCACAAAGTAATCTCATCGGTGGAAGTGTGTGGGCTGGTAAAGTTAGAAGCTGAAAATAAAAAAAGATGGTAAAATATTGAAAATTGTGAATATTGGAAATTTAAAAAATCTTGGGCATTTCAAGTTTTACTTTTTAACTTTCCCACAGGGAGCTCACACTTGGAACTCACGCTCTATTTTGAAAGTTTTGAAATTGGCAAAATTTTTTAGCTCTTGCCTTTTTTTTCATCAGATTTTACCGACTGTAGATTGTGTATTAACGACAGAGCATCGGAGTTCATCCGCTAGATGGTACGATTTTCCTATTGTACATTCAAAACTGTGTACGAAAGAAATTTAGAATTTGCTATTGAAATTGTTTTTTTTTTTCAATTAAACAATTTTAACTTTTAAAATTTAAAATTTGAAATTTTATTTTTTTTTTTATTTTAATTTAAATTTTAGAATGAATATAAAAAACGGCTTAAAAATTGAGAAATTTGGAAAGTTCCATAAACTTTACTTTTTGAAATGTGATTTTTTTTTATCTTTCATAGTTGTGACAACTTTCAAAAGATCTCATAAATTTCCCATTGTTTATTAAAAGAAAATATATTTTTACACAATTTAAAAAGAAAAACACAAAATTTTAATTTAAAAAAAAAGAAACTTTTAATTCAAATTTTGTAAAAAAATTCCAAAATTTGAGAAATTTGGAAATTTCAACGATTTCTCAAAAACTCTCATTTTAAGGGAAATTTAGACAAAAAAATAGGACATTTTCGTTACATAAAAGAGGTAACAAGTTTCACATTAAAAGATAAATGAACTAGAAAATTCAGAGCAAAGTAGCAACTTTGACCTCAATTCTTCGTTTTTCACAATCTGGTTTATCTGGGTTGATTCATGGCGACGTTACCGCCCACGTATTTCCAATTCTCATACAAAATATAACTCAGATAGGCCCACGTCATGTATAAACAGTGGAAACTTTGCGCATTGTTTAAACAATACAATGAGCAAACACAATTGAAAAGCGAGGAGAGACATGTAGAGGATGAACATGAACTTCTGACATCTTCATTTCGATGTCTTCAGTTCCTCAAATATTTGACATTTTTCCTATTTCTAAAGTCGTAGAAATTTCGAATTGTTCTTTCAAGTTTTGAATTGCCATTCCAAAATTTTGGGCTTTTTCAAATTTTAAAAATGTTCAAGGCGTGTCAGAATTTGGAACAAAAATTAAAATTAAAAAATTTTGCGATTGTCCAAATTGGCAATTTTAAATTCAAAAATTCTAAGTTCAAAAAACTGGAAAATTCAAAACCTTTTTGAAATTTGAAAATGAAACTTTTTAAAAATTCAAGATTAAATAAAGTTAAAATGTTGAATTGAAACAGGAGTTAATTGAATTTTTTTAGATGTCAAAAAAGCTCTTAAATTTTCACAAATTTTAAAATTAAAAAGTTGCCAAAAAAATGAGAAATTTAACAAATTTTGAGCGATTGTAAAAATTTATCAGATTTTAAGAATTTTACCAGTTGAAAGAAAAATGAATAAAAATTGTCTAACCTTGAAGAAAATTCCAGAATTTTTTGCACATTTTTTACACCCTTAACACTTAAACCCATAAAAAATTTTGGCCCTCCCATCGAACTATTTGTGTAGCTAGGAAACTTATCTGACTCACAATCAGATATGACGTGAAACTAGTCACGTAAACTCATGATACTGTGTAATGATTTCAATTAAATCTGCCCACGTCTCCTTTCCTGTTGACCTGTTCCACTTGACAGGGCCTTTCCTCCCTTTTTCTTATTCATTTGTTCACTATCTTTTCCCCAGTGACAAATTACAGGTCATTGGCCTCACAATTGATCTGACATAATCTGCAAATTGTTAAGTGGTGGGGAAGAATGTGCAACATGCACATGGGATCAGTTACAGGAAGTTATGATTTTTTTCTGACTAGTTCTCTCATATTTTTATGTACCTCAATTGTGGCCAATTTTTCCGAAGTTTCCCCCCAAACGTCCAAAAATGTTCCCCATTTTCCCAAATTTTTCCAAAACTTTCGCCAGTTTCTCTTAGGAGCTTGCAATTTTTTTAGATTTTTTTTTCCGATCTTAAATTTTCTCCAATTTTGCTTCGTTACACATTTTCCGATTTTTTGTTTTTTTTGTTATTCACATTTTTCTGAAGGTTTTGCAAATTGACAAAATGGCTTCAAAATTCTTTTCATTTTCTTTTAATTATTGTTCGGATTTTCCATTTTCTCCAAATTTTTTTCGAAGCTTTTTGAATTTTTGCGAACTTTTCTAAAATATTGCCAACTTTTTCAAAAACTTCGAAGTTTCTTTTTTTTTTAAAGCAGATCAAGTGATTTCTAAAGAACGATTGAAAAAAACATGGCTGTCGATCAATCGAATTGCTTTTTCAAGGTCGATCGATCGAATGCCTTCATTCACAATTAATCAATCGACCAACTTCCAAAACTATATTAATCCATCTACGGTTCTTCAAAATCGATAAATTTCAGAAATCGATTTATAATCGATCTTTTCCCAATCGATTTATCGATATTATTATCGATCAAAAAATGTTTTTCCAATCTATGCATTTCCCGATCGCTCAACCGATTTATTCGTTTATTTTTTCAAGATCGACTTCCAATCGATATTTTTGGTTTCCATCTATCGATATTGTCATGGCTCAATCGATTGATTTAAATCCATTCGTGTCTGGCTTAATTTACCGATTTTGTTTCCGAATTGATTAATCGACTTCCGATTTTTTCTCTAGTTTTTTTCAATCTCGCAAAGTCGATCTATAAACATTATCGATCAATGAAATTTTCCAATCCATCAATCGGTTTTTTTCGAAGACATTGATCGATTTTCGCCAGAGGCATTAATCGATCTTCCTCTCTTCTCGACTAATCGATTTTTCTCTCGCAACGATTATTTATTTTCTAATCGATTGTTAACTAATCGATCATTTCATAATCGATTAATCGATTGTTAACTAATCGATCCTTTCATAATCGATTAATCGATTCCAACATCATCGATTAATCGATTGTTAACTAATCGATTGTTAACGAATCGATTCTTTCATAATCGATGAATCGATTTTTGCGTATTGACATTTTACTTTGTTTTCCAAATTTGTTTTCCCCCATTATCATCCCCAGAAGTAGGGGATGGTCCCACCCACGTGCCTCCAATGAACCACAAACGCCAACACATTTCATCCGAGAATGCATCAAGTGGGTGGGGATGTGAGCTCTATATTAAATCACGAGTCTTCACCATCTTCAGTTATTCACGACTCTCGCACATCGCTAGATCACCCTCTTAATTTATTCAACCATACAGTCAACAAACTAGTGCATTTGAATTGGCGTTACAATTTGGCGGGAAAAAAAATTTCGCGAATGAAGCTCATCTCTCTCGTACCAATCGCACTAATCGTTATTATTGTTTTCATTGGAATGGCACAGGGATTCCCCGCTAGTGATCCAGAAGCAGTTGAGTAATTCAGTTGTGATGTGATGAACGAAGATTATTCGATGTATTATTTCCAATTTTTGCTCTTTTTATTTTTCAAAATTAGTATTTTTTGTGTAAAAAAAAAAATTTTTTAATTGGTGAAATTTGAAGATTATCAAGATCTGAAGAAAACGATTAAATATTTTCAATAATTTCAAATGATGAAAAAAAAGCGGGATTATGATAAGTCAATTGACAATTCCAACGACGCTCTTATACCGCAGTTCATCGACCACATTAATCAATTGCTTATCTCGTTGCATAGACCATGGAGAATATGAGACATAATGCCCCAATGCCGTCTGCAAATTTCCGATTTTTTTGCATTTTCTGTACTATCTCGAAATTTTGACTTTCTGGGATTATCACGAGTTTGCAAATTTTGAATTTCCACATTTCCGAAAAGACAAAAAATGTTTTGAAAAATGCGCGCATTAGTTCTTCAGAGGTCGCACTGTGATATCAGCGCCGCCGGTTCTCCAATTTTCATAAAACTGAAGACCAAAAAAAATATGAGAAATTCCGTACTTCGGCACTTCCGCCCCTTAGCCACTAACATATATACCTCGAAAAAGTTGGAAAATTGGGGATGGACACTGGGCTATATATATATATCTATTGTTTTTCATCGTCAAATTGAAGAATAAATTGGGCGGCGCAGTGCTCACCATGCGAGCACCGAGCTCGGTTGAAAAATTGAAAAATATTGGAATTTTATAAAATCAAATTTCCGGTTTTTTGGAAATTTCAAATCTCGCGAGGTCGCACTATGGTCTCAGCGCCGCCGCTTTCCCAATTTTTCAATGTTCCATAAAACTCTTGCCGGGCTAAAAATGAACCATTATTACAACTGAATTGACAATTTCAACGACCTTTTCGTAGTACGGTTCATCGACCACATTAATCAATTGCTTTTCTCGTTACATAGGCAATGGAGAACATGAGACAGATACCCCAATGGCACTGTCTGCGCTACCGTAAATTCGATCTTGTACGTCGTTGTCGAAATTATCGCCTCTCCCGAAAGCACTGACCCATAAGAATTAAACTGGAGGAAGCCAGTTATCATACCAGCGATCCACCGAGCAACTACTTAAATTCCCAGGGACTACAAAAACTCAGATATCAGTTAACGAGATTAGGAAATTTAGTTCATGTAGTACATTAATCAGCAAGTCAACATTTTGTGTAACAATAAATATTTTAGCGTTTTGTGGATGTTGAGTGACATATATAGTTAATGTATGGTGTAAGGTATCCTTCGATTGATTAATTATGAGATTTCATGATGAAAAAAAAAATGATTTTTTATTTGCCCAATTCTGTTTTTTTTTATTGGAAAAACAATTATTGAGACTTTTTAACTGAATTGTTTTTCCTATACCGATTTCCTATATATTTTTCCTATAAATTTTTTTCCCTAGGTACATATATATATATATATATATATAGCGCTGGGGAAAACGGATTTTTTAAAAGTAATTCAGTGCAATTTTTTTAATTAAAAAAATTGAGTGTAATTTAGGCGATTAATTCTTTTGCAATGCCGATATTCCGATTATTGGAAAAGGAATTGTGCAAAGTTAATTTATCTACAGTTGGTAAAGTCAGAATCTTTTTTGCCGACAGTTGTAACTTTTCATAACAATGTCGGGTATCTGCAATTAAAAACTCCCTTTTGGACACTTTTTAGATTTCCTGGCAGAGAAGAAAGTTTTTTGTTGCCTTTTGTTTTTTTAAACTTTTTCGAAACATTTTTTTTGAAATCATTAGTTAACGAGATATTTATTAGAGTGATGAAAAAAAATTTTGTGTGGTCCCAATTAGGGTTGATAACATTACCTCCTCAACGACTCCTTTTCCAGTTCCCAGTTGATCGTGAAGAAAATCTGTTTCTTTGACGTTACTCGTTTGTTGTTCTGCGATCATTTGTCCAAAAGCAGTTCCAGGCCATTGGAACTCTACTCCGAGGCTCTCAACCAGAATGTCGCTCTCTCTTTCGCTCTCCAGAGCTAAGAGTTCCTGATTGTCATCGATGAAGAACAACTGGGACTTCCTCTGCCAATCGCACACACCTTTACCCCTTTTAACCTTCGTGTTTGGGACGAAACATGCACCTAGTACTACAGAACCACCCTCTCCCACCCCCTCCCGCCTGAATAGGAAAAAAATTGATATTATTCATAAATTGGAAATACAATTTCTTCTTGTGGAAATGAGCAGCGTTTTTTTTTTTATTCTGAGAGTTCCAAATTTCGGATTTTTTGAAATTTTTTTTACGCCCGACAAACCTTTTTTTAATTGAACATTTCTTTTTTTTTATAAATTTTCGGAATTTTTGAAATTTTTGTTGCTCTGATATCATTGATTTTTTGGAGTATTTTTTTTCAATTTTTGTGGTTTTTGAAATTTTTATTTTTGAGAAGAATTTTGAATTTTTGATTGAAACTTTAAAAAAATTCAAAATCTTCAAGATTTCACAATTTCAAATATTTCAAAATGTCGAAAATTTTCGTTTCGAAATGAGATTTCAGAATGAGAAAAATGATTTTTCATTTGCTCCAATTCATTTTTTTTATTGGGGAAAAAATCCAAACCAGTTCCAAAGTTCGGATTTTTTGATTTTTTTTTACGCTCTACAAAATTTTTTCTAATTAAAAATTTATTTTTCTTATAAATTTTCGTAATTTTTGAAATTTTTGTTGCTCTGATATCATTGGTTTTTTGGAGTGTTTTTTTTTATTTCTGTGGTTTTTGAAATTTTGATTTTTGAGAAGAACTTTGAATTTTTGATTGAAACTTTAAAAAAAATCAAAATCTTCAAGATTTCACAATTTCAAATATTTCAAAATGTCTAAAAATTTCGTTTTCAAAAATTTTCGTCGCCAAAATGTGAAAAACTTTAGAAATTTATAATTTTCCAAATTTTGGGAATTGAAAGGGGAGTTCACCTGTAGACTGGTGTAGAAGCTTGAGGGTTGAAAACAAAAAGTTGATTATCCCTGGAAAAGGCAGCCATGAAATTGGACCTGGGGTCGGCGACGAGGACGTTTAATTTGACCTCAACGGACCATATGAGGCTCAGGGTGAGAAGGTTCCAGACACCGATGTGTTCACTCGAGCCCACCACCACCAGATGGCAGCTCTCGTGCTTCCCAAACTCAACTCGTTTGATTCTCTGGGCATATCGTCTATGAGTCAGGCTACATTTCAGGCTCAGGTCCTCACCCCAAATTGTCAAACTCGCCCCGAAACCCACCCCCAAAAGTGAACCGTCCACGGAAAATCCAGCATCAGTCGACTCCATCCCTCGATATCCCTCAGCGCCTCCACAAATCCAGTGCTACATTCAAAAGAAGAAGAGAAATTGATAAATGGTTCTGATAATTCGAAAAAAAAAAGTAAATTTTCTGAATCAATTAAACAATTCCGAACTCAAAACTCTGAAATCGAAAATTTGAAAAAAAAAGAATGGGTGAATAAATAATTTCAAAATTTTTTGTTTCTTCATTTTGAAAATGGGTCAGGGATTTCAACACATCCAAATTAAAAGAACATTCATTCTATTTTGACAACCAAAACACAAAACCAAAATTTTCAAACTATTAGAGAACTGAGAAAAACTGAAATTTTGAAAGAGAAATAAGTGGAATATTTGATTTTTCCTTTTAAGTTAGGGAGAGAATTTAGAATTTAAAGAATGGAAAATTTGGAGGCATTGGCCAACTTTGTGGTTTTAATAATCCGAAATATTCTCTCCGATTTTTTTACAGAATAAATAGTTTTAACTATTTGAAAACAAAAAAGAAAAACTGGGAAAACTTTTTTTGTTTTAGTACTGAGCTTTCAAGGGTTTCGAAACTTGAAAAAGTGTGAGTTTCATAAATGAGGGAAAAATCAAAAATGTTGGGTCAATTCAAAAAAATGAAAGAAATGAAAAAAAAAAAAAATTGGAAATTTCAAAATTTCGAACGAACTCAAGATTTTGAAAAATTTCCGATAAATGTCATAATTTTGAGAAGAGAAATTCGAAATTATGAAAAAAGGGACTTCTAGCAGAATGCAAAGTTCTTTGGAGTTTACGGCTCACTTTTCCTTTTCTTTCCTCAGAACTCTGAGAAAGACACCATAGTTTGAATTTTCGATCTTTTCCAGTCGTCACTGCACCCATTTTGCCACCATCAAGACTTCCAGAGGGTTGGAACTGAAGTGCATTAACACCAAACTCGTGGGGTAACTCAACACACGTGTTGAGAATAAAGTTCTGTAGCTGAAAGTCGAATTTCCAAAATTTCAGACGAACTTCGGGGGCGGACACACGATCGTCTCTTTCCTCAACGGTTGCCATCCAGGAGCCTTCGGCATTTATTGCGATCCGGGTCACCTGAAATTTGTATAAAATTTAGGAACTGTCAGAAATTGGAATCTGAAAAAAAAATCACTTTAAAATTCAAATTTATGAGATTGATGGAATTATAAAAACTTAGAATTTTGAATTTTGGAATTTTAAGTCACTTTGGTTATATGAAATTTATGTACGAGAAACTACATGAAATTGCAAAAGTTCCAAAATTTCTTGCATTTTTTTTATTTTGAAAATCATAACGATTTTCTATTGCTCATAAACTATCCAAATTGTCACTAACAATCAAATTCATCTTTTCGAAATGCCTTGGAAAAAATATTAGAACAAATTAACAAATTGCGAAATTTCGCCTACTTATTCACTCCCTTAAATTACCTCGGTGTTGATGATGACACAGGTTCGTTCCTGGGTCAAGAAATTTTGCGCTGTAATATTAACATTGTACAGTAGTGACTTCCGGTGTGTGTCGAAAAATTGTACATGGCCAGTCCTAGAATTGAGAACAACGCCACCGGTCCTAGGATCCAAATTGAGTCCAGCTGGGAACAGATCCTTGGTATTGGCACTCACGCCCCAGGTAAAATTCTGGATGACAGATGTCAATTTTTTCTGTGGATTGACAACGACAATTCCATTGTCAAGAGTCGAAACCGCGACATATATGTTTTCCGGTGCGATCGTTAAGTGCTTGATCGGTGCTGGAAGTCTCGGAAGAAATGACTTGTGATGGGGATTGGCCAAGGTCCACTTTACGAGTACGCATTCTGAGCCACCTGTGTACATGTGACCCCCCGATTTGCTGAAGGCGATCTCTGTGACCGGTAAGGTGTGCCAGTGGTAAACGCCAAATACTGGTCTTGTCAGGAGGTTACGATAAACCGCCACACGACCACTGGAATCACCCACGGCCAGACACTCCTCCTCCGGGTGACCGGTTACGCACGTTAGTTTGCGACCTGTTTGTGGAAGATCGATGGTTATAATAGACAGGTATTTCAGAAATAATACCCACCGATTTTTCGCCGGAGAAACGTCAACGGCGAATAAGATCGATCGATCGAAAATCGAGGGGTTGTTATCGGAAAAATCGGTTACCGATTTTTCACCTGAGAATCGTCGATGGAAAATAAAATTGATCCATCGAAAATGTGAGATTTTTATCGGAAAAATCGGTTGCCGATTTTTCACCTGAGAATCGTCGATGGAGAATAAGATTGATCGATCGAAAAAAAGGCATTTTTATCGGAAAAATCGGTCACCGATTTGGCCCCTGAGAAGCGTCGGTGGGGAACAAGATTGATCGATCGAGAAGACATTTTTTTTCTGAAAAATCGGTTGACCGATTTTTCCAAAGCGGTCAATGCACATCACTGGAGTTTTCTCTCCAAAATAGAGGTTGGCAGAATTTCTATGCGAAATCGTGTATTTTTTTCAAAAACTTGGTGAACCGATTTTTTGAAATAATCAGAAAAAAATACAGATCAATCGAGTTTTTTATCTAAAAAATTTTAAAAAGAAATAAAAAAAAAGATTGACAATAAAAATTAATTAATTGATCTTGTCTGAAAATAAAAACAATTAATCTTCAAAAAAAATTATCTATCGATGGGTGAAATTTTAGCAAAATCGATTATCCGACTTGCTGCCAAATTTTTCGAAATTGATTAACTGTTTTTGTTAAAATTGTTAAAATCGGTTGAAATTTCTCGTACCAGTATTTCCAATTTTGTGCAGTTTTCCCTCGAGGTTTTTCGTCGGCTGTAGAACATGGATTTCGAGATCCTGAGCTAGGGCTATCAAATTATCGCCATAGTTTCCAATTATGTCGACGGAGTAATTAGATATCAGGGGAATGGATTTGGACTTTGTGGATTCACCTGTTTCCAGGCTGAAAAGCGAGATGTCTATGAGGTTCAGGGCCTTATTGGTTGATGACAGTAGGGCTTGGGAATAGGACCTACCACTGGCCGACCTGTGGAAATTCAGAAAGATTATATGAATTGACGAATTTCAGATTTTTCAAATTTTCATCAATTTCAATTTTTTTCACACATATTTTTTTTAAGTGAAGGTTTTCTAAATGAAGAAGAAAGAAGATTTCGAACGAAAGGGGAATGTTTTGAGATTTTTGTAACGAATTTACGAAAGAGATTCCAATTTTTTGAGATTTCAGAAATTATTGGAATATTCGAAAATGCAAAACTCTTTTCTTTTCCAGAATGTTGCACCTTAATGTCTCATCTTGAATTGGTAAATTAACTGTGCATGTGTGTCAACATTGAACACACACTTAAACAATTTGTCAGAGATCATTCGGAGAATTGAAATTGCTTTTAAAATTCCGGATGATTCATCCAAATAAAATTTAAATTTTATTTATTTATTCGTTTATTTATTTAAATAGATTTCATTTAAATAGAAAATGTGAAAATTAGTGGAATTTTCAAATGTTCCGATATTTTGAGAATGGTGAAATTTTGCAATTTTCGAATGTTGCCAAAATTTTCCAAATTTTCAACTTCGAGATAAAAAAATTAAGAATTCAAATTTTGAAAATCGGGACATTTCTGAGTATTTCATGGATTTTCAATTTTTTGTGTCTCCAAACGCACACACCCACCCCCCTCCCCGGACCCACCCACCCACCCGTACCCACCTACCCCCCACACACACACACACACAAGTGGTGGACAACTAGAAAAAAAAATGAATGATACCTTGACGTAATTATATGAAAAGTTGAAACTTTGATGTCCTCCGGAGTTTGTAACGCAAGCTTGCGCGTTATAATACCATTTTGAGAATTCCAGTTTATCAAAGCACCGGACTCGGTGCAGCCAACAATTGTGTTGAAATTGTCTGAGTAAAATGAAATTCCAGCAAGTTTGGCATCAGCTGGTTCGAATTCCCCGACGAAGTCACCTGTTTGCGTTGAATACTTGCGAATTACGTGTTTCCATATCACGTACAGAATTCTGAAAATCATTACATATTTTTGAGTAAAATTATGAGGGAGAGAATTGCTCAATGTTTTTAAGGTTTCTAGTTTTTTAAGATACCTGAAAAACATTCCATATAAAGGTAATTTTGACGTTTTGTTAAAGGTCCAGAACAGAATCTACAAATCCCAAAGTTACAAAAATTCCTCAGTTTACAATTTTTTCTCACAGTTTCGGGATATTTCAATGAAAATTCCTGAAATTTACGAAATATTTTTGGAAATATTTTTTTCCTCCTCAACTTTGCAATATTATTTTTTTTTTACAGCCGTATTTCAATTTCAGAGTTGGCAAATGCTAAACAACAATTCCGATACCCCTACCTGTTAAATAAACAACCGACATTTGAATTTGGAAAATGAAATTTGTAAAGACAAAAATAGTTTTGACACTTAACAACAAAACTAATTTCTCTTAATTTAAATTACTTACTCTCCATTACTTGAAAAAAGGGGTCTATGGTCAATGATACTTCCACCACCTTTCCTCTTGACAATAAGTCCGTCTTCGAATTTCACGTTTTTCTCCGCATGCTTCGTGGATTTTTTAACCTGCATTTTCATTTTTATTAAATAAAACACTCAACAAACAAACATTATGGGCTATTTTACAACTTTGGTTCTTCGTTTTGTTGTCGAACACCTCGTGACATGTGTTTCTGCCAACCCTAACCTTAAAATCGAATCTGCGCGCGCACCGCAAGATGGCGCCACAGGCGCTTAAATTCAAATCCATCACCCATCATACTCCCCCACAGAAATGTTGGAAAATCCGCTTGAAAATTGTGCTAATACAGATACTCTGTTTAGTACAGCAAAGCCCGACTCTGTGTGTGTATGTGTGTGTGTGTGTGTCGCCTGCCACGGAAAAAATGCCGCCCGCGCAACAACATATGTGTATTATTGTGCAAGGAAAAACATTTCTTCCACACTTTTTTCCTAACCCTAACAGTTCTCGCTATAGAATCTTTTGAACAATTGAAATTGTTAATAACAATTGAAGGAATGTTTTCTCACGCTTGACACTCTTTTTTCCCGCCTGGAGAACAGCGCGAGGCAATTTTTGACGAAACGAAAAAAACAGTTTAATTGGTCATTTAATTGACCGGGCCATAACAATAATATCCCTAGATAGGAAAGTTAAAAAAATTGAGCAATAGTTTCCTTTTACATAATTTTCGAGTACGTTACGGGCGCTCCGAGAGAGCCAGCTTATATATAACTGAAATTGATACAAATATATAGCCTGTTATCAAAGGCCATTGGTGCGAACTGGAGTCAAAAAATTGGTTTTGAAATTTATTTTTATTTCGCCTTGTCAACATTTGGGAAATGCAGAAAAATGGAAAGGCTGAAGAAAACTGCGTGAAAAAAAGGCGAGGAAAAAAATCGATAGATGAAGATTAGTCACTTATATTCTTTGGAATGTGTCATATAGATAATAATACCAGTTAAATTGTTATGACACTTGGATATCTTTTCACTGACGCATTACACGAGTCAAGGTTTTTCCTAGTATTTAAAAAAAAACTCGGAATCAAAAACGTCACAGATCGATTTTTTTTTAGCCTCATCGCACTCGCTATCGTCCACCTATGAAACTCGCGCAAGTTTCACCTTTTCTTATCGGAACCTAGCAAATAATGATAATAATCATAATATGAAATTTCGTTATTTCGGTTTTTCATTTTATTTTCCCCGCCAAAAGTCCTACCGTCATCTCTAAAATTCATTCAATTCCTCTAGGGGACGTGCACATGAAAGGGGCCCACTTTGTCGACAGATAGATGTCGCTTTAAAAAATCAGAAAATATAATTGAAATGTATTCCCACGGCAAATATGACAAGGAATCATGAATATTTCGCAATTCGACAAAGTGGGCCCTTTTCATATGCAATGTGTTTTCCATTCCTGATGTATAGAAGGTGTCCCAAGATGATTTGTACGGCAGAATAACTAGTAAATAAGCCATAAACCACCTCCCCCCCCCCCACCCACCCACCCGACCATTACACATATAGATCTAAATATTGAGGGGACTATGAATAATTTGAATGCCGTCAAATTTTTAAGTTTTCATATAAGATTTTAATCCAACTTCCTAATTCTGATAATCAAACTCGTTAAACACTCGATGGTTTATATGAAGTTATTGAAAAAACCTCATAAAAAAAACATTAAAAAAAGAAATTAGCGTTTTAAAAATGAGTTTCCGGAGTAATCAAAATATAACGACTCCATCAAGGAATAATTTTTGAATATAAGTACGTAATTATCTAATTCTTTCCTCTGCCGAAAATGTTCATCCTTTCGCGCCTAATGACAGCAGATTTTAATTTACACTCAAACGATGTCAATTGCCAAATGCCAGACGACTATATGATTGTATTAATTCGATTCTCTGATTTATTTTCAGTTAATTGGAAATTCTGAGAGCTGCACGTACTCACGCAGTATGAAGGTCTTGTATTTCATTGCTAGCCTGATTTTTGTACTCAGTATCATTCCTCACGGTTATTCACGTAAGCCTTCAATTTTACTTCCAAATGCAAGAATGTGTTAGTGCAATTCTTTATCAATATTTGTTTTTTTTTAACTTTATTAATAATTGAGAGTCGGAAAACAGGAAAAACCGAGTTACCTCCAAATGCGTAAATAGATATTTGAATTTCGCGGGCTTTTTTTGCGGCATAGTTATAAGAAATTTTTAGTGTAGTCCACCGAAATTTCTATTATTTATAAGCCGGAGCAGTAAATTTGAGCGTAACCGACGAGAAATGCCAATTATTTCCATTTTTTCACGGGGCGGGCATTCCCTATACACGCGAGAGAGAGTTTTTCGATGGAGAGTTGCGGCCACGGCTTAAATATTATAGTAAACGTATCATATGATAATGAAACTGAGGTACGGTATTTTCAGGCGACCCCCGACTCAGTGCACGCTCCCCTCCACACCTGCGCAGACGTCGGTTGCGCATCCGCTCTGAATAAAAATTTCGTGAATCGAGAAAACAAATTTTTTGTAAAATTTACAAAATGCAAAGCATCGAAAATTTAGTGAAATCAAGAACATGAATGTCCCTATCCATGCATAATTGTATTCTCTCCTCAAATCAAATATTGCTTGACATTTTAAATGCAACGTTTTAACCTATACTATTTCGACGCAGGCTTGCAGGCGGTCACGTGGTCACCTTGGGAAAAAGTTTTGCCGGAAAAGAGAAAAATGAGCACTAAGTTTCCAAGAAGTAAGGCGCAGGAATGCTATTTTGGATGTGCTCAGGTGATAAAGTACAAATTATTTCAATATTCTTTCCATGATAATGCGTGCTGGTGCAGGTAAATTTCTGAATCATGGATACTTTAATTCAGAAGAAGGTTAATTGTAAATGCATTTGTTTCAGGACGCTTGACACAGGAGTCGCCTTAAGCAGCAGTCTGCGATGAAACTAACGTTTTTCCTATTATTCAATGGAATTTTTGGGTAATTTATAAATTTTACAAAATGGAATTTTCGTAGATCTGCTTTTTTCGAGAGAAAAAAAATGAAGAAACATTTTTTCTGAAAATGAGAAAAAAGGCTTCACCAAAATTGAAAAATTCTCTGGGGAATTTTGGAAAATTTGAAAATGTTGCAATATAAAGTTTTGAAAATTTAACATTTTTCAGAATTTTGAGTTTTGGAAATTTGCAAAATTTCCGAAATTTCAATTCAGTCACGCTTTTCCATTTTTATTCGACGTACACATTATACAAATAAAATGATTAAATACTGACGAGGAGTAAAACTTGCTCATATTAGGTGATCATTAATACATTTTAATCCACCAAAATAGTTTTACAAATCTAGAGACTTATCGTAATATCAGGGTGCGGATGGGGCAGAATGGGTCACATGCTGAAACTTGAAGGTGGGGTTCAATGATACACTCCCCGTCTCATTATGCACCCTGACCCGTTTTGCCCCCCCCCCCGACCCATTTTGCCCCATCTTCCTCTCCATATCCTCGCACACTATTTTTTGTTTCCGTCAATGAATGCTCCTTCGTCGAAATTATGAAGACGTGAAATCTTGCGTCGCTAGTCAAATCGTCGCCTGAAATTGCAATATTTTTGTGTTCACATTAATCTCCAATTTTTAACTTTCCGATTTCTCGGGAAGTTATTGTAATGACCCCTAAATCGATTTTGTTTATTTCGATTCGTAACTAGAGGTTTAAGTATACCAAAATGCTTCCCGTTGAATTCTGAACAAATATGTGTGTGTGTGTGTATGTGTGGTATCGGATTTTTCCGTTAACGATTTCTCACGAACGGATCGACCGATCTGGGTCACCGAGGTCTCATTCGGAGCGTCTTCATGGAACGTAGATTGGATTAGGTTTTGGTTTAAATTGACCGAGCAGTTTATTTGTTATGAACAATTGAATTGTTTACAACGCTCTATTTCAAAAACGGTGAGAGATACGGCAAAAAGTATTAAGCACAATGTGCTCAGTAAGTGGAAATACATATTTAATTTTTTATCACTTTTTTCCATATTTGTCATAATTAAGGAGGTATGACGGGTTCAACCCTCGAGCGCACTCCTATTGGCGTCTCACTCCCACTCCAGTAACGCGCATAATTATCGTCCGCACGCTGACTAGGGACACACACGGACTTTTATCCCACTAGTCAACCTTAAAAGTTCTTCATTTACCAGCACTGGCAGACACCGTCTTTGAATGTAGCTCCATAAACTGAAGGGTGGAACCTGTCCCAACAAGTACTATAGCAATGGCTCAACCGCTCCATTTTGGGTCCTTGTACAATCTCCCATTTTATCGTTTCACCTAAAAAATATAATTCAAATTTACTTTCATAATAATTAAAAACCGGCCAAAGACATGGAGAGACAAGCGCTCAATGTCTAATGATTTTTACACAGAATATAGCGGTTGGCTCTACTTGGCGCCAAAAACGCCTGTTCCGGGAAAAAAGTTGTAAAACATGACAGAGCTAATCGTTACATGCACGAGTGCAAATCATTTACCATAATTTTTTATAAATAAAAATAGCTAGCGCAGTTTGTAAAATTTCCGGTTCCCGCTCAAACGGAAGGAGAAAATTTTTGTGTTTGGAAAATACCGGAGAAATTGCAAAATAACAAAAAGTTCAACAAATTCGAGATTTCCTTTGCTCAAAAAATTCAATGATTTTTTAAAAAACAAAATTATAACTTACATTGGCCTAGGTGGAGCGCGCCTAATAGGACAAGTAGTCCAGCAGTAAATAACAGGAGTTTCATGTCTTATCGGGCTCAGTATACTGAGGGCAATATTTGAATTTCCGTCAATTTTATTTGAATCACAATGTATATATATATATCATGGTAGTGGGTGGTGGGGGGGGGGGGGGGGGAGAGGAAGAGGTGGAATTACCGGGGGGCAATTTGAATTTTTTGACAAACTGCACAATTTTGATTGTTTCTGACGGGTTTTGACAAGTGCTTTGCAGCATATTATGTCATAATAGGGAACTTGCATAATCTTTCACTTCCCATTCTTTCTCCCCTCAAAATGGACAATCAAGTGTACATCAGATGATGCGGTTCAAAACGGCATATGTCACGCTTTCTGCTTATCCCTGAGTCTGCGGTGCGGTGGGCGTCTCCCAAGACTGCTGGAGTGGGGGGTTCGGGCAGTCTCTTCGGCAATAGTCGAGACCACGTGAGAGTTGTCGCCGGGACTCGAGCCGCACTCTCCCCACCACCGTTGGCGCATGCGCGTCGCCATTGCGACTCTCCCGACCTCTATCAAATGATGCAGTGCGCATGCGTCGGGGGGGGGGGGGGGAGTGCGGATGAATACCCGAGGATGACTTTTAGCCCGGCTACAGTGAATACACCCTGTTAGAGGTGGAAGATCCCATTAGTCCACGGACTCGCGCTCCTTCTAGGAGTCTTCTTCTTCTTCTTCAATTGTTATGGCACTGACTATGCTGTCTCACGGTCGTTATCCCTAAAGAGAGAGTTGTCTCTATATGGACGTTTCTGGGGTTGGCTGATGATATCATCAGCTGGTGTGGTAGATAGGTGACGTCATATGACGCTAATAGTAGCGCAAGAGTGTTGTTGGAAAACGACGGTAATTGTTCAAAATTGCTATTAGTTATCGGAACGCCAATAAACAGAATGACTCTTTCACTTGTCCTGGGAGAGCAATGGAATGGAATGTAATGGGGAAGGATAATTGTGAAATGGGGATTATGATGGAGGTGAGTGAAAAAGTTTAGGTGGAACACTGAACAGGAACGACCGCGTGCGTCTGCCTGGTTGGCGCTTAGCGTCCTCCTAAGGCGACTCCCCTCAAGCGCTCTGTCCCCACCACATCGAAAATTCTCGCGCCTCATTTTGAACGCCACCTTATTACACACAGTATGAGTCACGTGACATGCGAGAGTGGGGGAAGTAGGGGGCTCAACCTAAACGGAGCGCTGAAAAGTGGCTTGGTCCCGAGTGCTACACTCAATATAGGGGAGAGACGACTGAGTATCTTAGATGTGTATTATCTTCTCATGAAGTATATAGTCTTCTTGTATCGTCTTTATTGCGCTGACATCTCTAATTGAAGAACCGTACCATGGCAATGAATGAGGAAAACGATTTCAATTGGTTTTAATCACTCTCACAATACACTTTCATAACAGTAACTAAAAAGTAAAACTAATTAGATCTATCTTACGTTTTTAGAGATACTGAACTCGCTGATGAAGATTGATTAGAACAGTCAAGGCGTTGCACAATATAGAACAATTACTTTAAACGGAATAATGGTCGAGATAATCATACCATGGATCTTTAATTATATTTATTCAGTAAGTCACGAATATCCTGACATTCACTTTCCTGAATGGTGTTACTAATTGTTGCAAGCAGCTCGTCGCGAATGGCGAAGTAAATTCGTGATCCAATGAAGGAGGCATTTGGGTCGATTAGTTCCTGAATTTCCTCACTGAGATTTTCTTTATTCAGGTGCCAGGCTCTGGCATGCATTTGGAATGTGTCTATAGTTAGTCCACATTTGTAAGCACCATGATTGACATTGAAACGTAGCTTCAACAGGATGTCCGTCACATTAGCGATCAAGTTTTCTCCGTGCTTGAGTCCTGTCCCAGGGTTTCCCATTATCTTTGAGTAGAGAGATTAGAATATAGTAATGGGGCGGGGACGGGGGAGGCCATCTCCCCCCCCCCCCCCCCCCCCCCGCCAGTCTTATGAACGGGAAAGATTATAGCGGCTTTATTTCAGAGTGTGCGTGGGTGGATGTGTGTAGGTGGTTGTGGGTGGGTGAATGTGGGTGTGGGAGGGGGTGGATGTGGGTGGGTGGGCGGGCGGATGTGATATATTTGTAGGTATGAATTCACAGTGTACCCGCAAGCCCCTAAGGTTCAATGTAGTTACTTACTTCGAAAACTTCCCATACGATTTTGACGAATGCAATCGCAATTTTCACTTGCAATCGATTCCTACACGTCTTTATAGCACTCAGTGGCAATGGATCGATCACTTTAGCACCAATCACTTCCCTAAGAAACATTAAATCCAAGTAAATCACAGAGATATAGGGGAAGATGGGGCATCATGAAATCATTAGAATCGACATTGTGAAAAGGAAGAAGCTCAAAATGCAGAGAGGTTCCTTGACCGATATGCCTGATCTGCAATTCCACCGTTGCTTTCTCCTGCGGCCTGATCACCCTCCAAATTCTCCTCCATCCCTAATATGCATCGTGCATCGGTGTCGCGACGAGCGCGCGAAACGCACAATATTCAAATTTCCTATTTAAGTGTCATTCTTATGATTCGCTATCTTCCGTTGGGGGGGGGGGGGGGGAATGGGAATCGGAGCGTGATCCGAATAGGGGAAGTGTGAGAAAAGGAGGAGGGAGACTGCACGGAGAGTGGGCCGCCGAGCCGACAAAATGCAAATACAGTCGACTCTCCCATAAGTTCACAACCTGGTACATGGAAGATTCCATAGGTCCACTGACTCCCGCTCCTTCTAGGTGGGATCCTCTCAAACGCTCTGTCCCCACCGCATCGAGAAATCTCGCACCTTATGTTGAACTCCACCTGATTGCGCACAATATGAGATACAAGACTGCTTGCGCGAAGAGTCACGTGACATACGGAAGTGGGAGAAGTAGGTTGAGCTCCCTACTTCTATGCAAGTAGCCTCCTATGCAACGATTTTTCAGCCTTATTCATCGCCATCAATGATGAGGACAATAGTATTCTTATGGTTGTGACTGGTAACGTCTTGAGGCCGTTGTCCCTCTGGGGGGACGCTTTGGTAGCACAAAGTACAGCGTTGGCAGTTGTGGGATACATCCCATTGTCCTTACGCCTTCGGTTTTCCCCACCCGCCATCGGCCTACCCCCTCCAATGCGATTCACCGGTGAAGGGGTGGGGCGGTTCCTTACTACAGATTTCGAGTGACAATCGCTCAAGGTCATCACCCCGAGGCGCGTCGATGAAGGAACCTCTACTGCATATAAACTAAGTGTTCTACATGAATGCTCCTACCTCTAACAATTTTAAATGACCCAATATACGTTCATAATGCAGATATGCCCATTGGATACTCACTTCCTTACGTACCTTCAATAAAAAATTCTCACCTTAATCTTCCGCGAAAGGCTAAGAGTTTGTGCGGCTTATTCGCGAGCATGGACTCGAAAAATGGAATGTGGAGCGCACGCTGAGCCGGCCGGAAAAATTTCAGTCCCATCAGGTTCATCAGTTCAGAGGTGTCTGCATCCCAAGTTGGTGGGTGCTGAATAGAAAAATCATAATTGTGCACATTGTTGGATGGAGGGTACTATGGAAAAGAGATTGCAGGACAATGTCAAATTGCCATACACCTCTGCTAAAAAATTAGGTGTGTATGTGCGTGTCTGTTGTGTGTGTGTTTATTTATCGGAAAATAGTTACGTACGAGGTTGGATCCCGCAGGCACTGCGGGTTCCGGAAAATTCCAGACAGTCTCGCATGTCCAGTGTTCAAGTCCGGCCAGTAATGGTTGTTTCACGAGGCAGGTGGGTACAATTGTTTTTATATAATAGCCTGGTTCTCGTCTAAATAGAAACAGCGGATAGGTAAAAGTTCCTGGTTACGTATTCTTTGATCCTTGGGCAAAATTACTTAACCCTTTCATTTGACAATGGAAGCATTTCAGCCGAAAGCTTCTACTTGGTCGATTTCGTATGGAAAAAAAGTAGGGGTGGCTGATGATGTATGTGGGATAAAAGTTCACATTGTTTTTTGTTTTTTTTTTTTTTATAAAAATTTGGCCCTGAAATTTTGTCAGAGGATCAAAAAGTGTGTTCCTAAATTTATATAGAGTCCGATGGGGTTTGTATAATTATTACTTGCAACTATCAGGGGTCACATCCAGGGTGATCTGGCTCTGCGACGAATTTGTAAGTATATTTATATGTCCGTATCCGGTACAACTAACATCTTGGAAAGTTCCATGTTCATTGCGCACCCATTCAATTCCTGTTGAAAGATAACGTGTAGAGTAGGCGGGCATTGTACCAATAGGCTTGTTGGACCGATAACCACTGTTTACAATTACTAGCAGGTAAAAAAAAATTTTTTTTTTGCGCAACTGGAAGCATGGCGCATTGTTACCCAGTATCTATGATAATTTCAAAATTATATTCGTTCAAAGCCGATAAAATATGGGCCAGCATATTTGACGTGATTTCGATGTAAGAATTTGCGTCTAGAATTTAAGCTTTTTAACATTTTTAGTCACTACCAATTGGTAAAAAATTATGATATGTCAACGCGCAATTCATTAATCTATCGTTGGGCATCCGCTTTTTTGGGAAATCTCGGCCGGTGAATTAATTATTCATTATTTATCAACAGTCGGCGTGTGTGTGTAGGTCCGATATGTCAGTGTGTGATGTACCGATAGCTCGGTGTGTAGTACTGCAGGTCGAGTGACAGCTGAGACCGGCGAATGAGTGAGCGGCCGGGCGGGCCGGTCAAATTAAAGTAAGGTTACCAAAGATTCTAATCATTATTTTAAAAATAAATGCGTTGGGCTTTTTGTATTTAATATGATTAAGTGATAAACACAGTTGACAAAACATTATTTATTAAACACCTCGTGGGAGAAGCGGCTAACCAGAGAAATTACCAACTTATCGGTACTAAAAACGGCATTATCGGTACACCACACCACTGCGCGCTGTACCGATAAATCGTAAATTTTTAATACATTGCATATTTAAATATTTTGAGTGCTAAACAATTCTTGGTTTTGCAATATATTGTAGAAAAAGGTTCAATGAAACTAATTCAATAGTTCATTGGCGCTTATTTGAGTCAGAAGTTGGAAATATCTATGGTTTCCCTTAGCCTGCCGGCACAATGCCCGCCTCCCCTCATAAATGTTGGTCATACGGCTAAGAGCTACTTAAACCCTTGCCAGTGCCTCTCCACCCGACATACTTGTCCGCGTGATGAGCACAGCGCCGTCTATGCATTTCCGATTGCGCTGTTGCCGCAGCGCTTTTTCGGTCGCCAACTTCCACGAAATGGAGAATTTTTTTTTAATCACCTGAATTAATTATTTCGAAAATATTCCATAATAATATCACAGGCTGTCACTGGCCGGCCAATCCGCCATTTGTGGTGCGGCATTTTAAAATACGAGTCCGGTGCCGCGTGCTGCGCACGCGCATTTCCTTTTTCCGCCGCGCTGGCTGGCGGCGCGTCGGTTCCCGTGTTACGGTTTTCGATCATTTCGATATATACCAATATCGAAATTATCCTTTTTATTATAGGAATAAACGCGCGGCAACAGCGCTTAGAATTTTTATACGGCGCATCTGCTAGCGCCACGACCGCGGCGCCATTATGCTCCATCCGCATTTTATTTACAAATTAATAACTCAGTACGGTACGATTATGCATCTTTACATTCACTGCATATTTTTTTTATTAATTTTTAAATGGAGTACGGTCGGGAGAAAACTGTGCTGCGCTCGTGGCGCGACCGCAGTTACACGTTGGAGAATTTTGTCATGCAATATTGCCACCCCTCGCGTTGTTTGTTTAGAATTAAAAAATGAAAAAATAATTCGTTCAATTGATCGTGCTTTCATTAATTAGTTATATATTTGATGAAATTCTAGTCATTCAACTTGGCGTGTACTTTAATTTTGCGCGCCTTGAATTGGGTGGTGCGAAGCGCTTTGGCAACATCGCACTCAAAAATCTACGAACTGCGCATGCGCTCAACACCCGACCAGATATGCCCTAAGCGCATTAAAAATTAGCCAAATTAGCTTACCATATAGCCTAACTCGCGCCTCTGACACCGACGAGCGAACTAGATTCGAAGCTCATGCGCATGCGTCAAATGAGTCACAATGAGATGACAGAAAGTGGCGATGGTAAATTTACGGTCATATGATCTGTGCTTTAATTTGATTAATTATTGATATTGAATTTCAGAAATGTCGTAAATTGAAAAATTCAAAATTTTGAAAATTTCCAATTTTAAAACATTACCATGCCTCGAAAATTACGCATGCGCGTCAACATCACATTTAGTACCGCCATCGGTGGTAGAGGCGCTGGAAGGGCCTTCAAGTGGATTCACTTGCTTTACATGGGATCGACCATCCAGTTATTATAGAGATCAGTGTATTGAGGCCTACGATGGCTCGATTGGTTAAGGCGGCGGATTCGTAACTCAGAGGTCCTGAGGTCAAAATCCTAGGCGTGCTGATTGATACGAGCACCAATGTAATTTATTTATAAGTACTTTGTTTACAAACAGAGCGTACACCTCCGTCGCTGATGAGCACTTAGGTAGAGAGCATAAATATAGCGACGTTAAAGAAAAAGAAAAAAAAAAAAGGAAAAGAGATCAGTGTTGGAGAGGTGCGGCCACATGCCGTTCCTTGTCTGAATTCAAGTTCGATTCCGATAATCGATTTATTTTCTTGATTGAAGTTCTCATTTATATATAAGGACAGAGAGAGATAGAGACTACACTGTCAACGAAGCGGTTGCGCGCGCATTTCGGCGTGACAGGCTTTCGATATAATCGATATATATCGCACATTGTCCTTTTTAGAATAGGATAGTCAGATTTATTCTTACCCCGGAGTTTGGCGGAATAAGGGAATCCAACGAGTAATCGTGAGTGCGCGCTGAATACCCGATTGACTTTTCGAATCATCACCAGCGCATTAATTGTATCCATAAAATGATAGTCATTAGGATCATCTGCATTGGGGATATAAAAACCGGATGTGGTCTCTGCGTCGCAGTCTGAAAATTGAATTGATTTAGGGAGAATGTAGATTAATATGGACAACAGCGATGGTACAATAGAAAAGTCCCATTCTAATGTTGATGATTGAAGAGTTTTGAGTGGGGGCGTTGCGGATGGTATAGGTGCGGTTGGGAGCGATCTGCGCGACCTCTGGAGGATCCTTCGAGGAATGGAGTAGACGTGGAGGAATACACAGACACATCACCTATGATATACTTACCTACATTCAAACACGATATTCCGAGTATTTGGCTGGTAACAATCACTATGCCGAGCGCCGAGATTAGCGGCATTTTTGCCAAGCCCATGGTAGCAACCCAAAGTCTATAACTAAAGTGTCATATTTTATCGCCTGGCTTTGAAATATATGAGACTTTCTCTATATATATCTATATATAATATATTGTGATGGATCTACGTATCTATGACTTCATAGGCACACTTAGGGTCGCGTGGAAGTGATAAACGATTTTGCCTCAGGAACTTAACTTATCGTAGTACTCAAAAGAATGATGTAGGTAACATATGATATGATAATTTTGGGATAATGTTGGGTAATTTTGTTCCTGAAAATTCTATTCGCATCTTAAGTCCAAAGTATAGGAGAAACTCTGGTGGGATGAAGATTGAACTCTTGCGCATGCGCCCAATCGGCGTCAGAATACACACATAAAACTAATCGGGAGAATCCTATTATCCTATTATAATCCTATTATAAAAAAAACGGTGTGTCATGAAGAGACGCGACAGAAGTGAAACTTCATAGGGAGTAGCTGAAATAATAATTCGACTTTTCGGTTTGATGGGAGAGAATTCGGTGTTTTCAGCTATTCAGGTATATATAATCACGGCCCCCACTCTCTCGACGCTACGTGTTACCCCCACCACCTACTTCCGTCACAGAAGAGGTTGCCGATCCGAATTTCAATACCCTCCCATAAGAAGTTTTACTTCAAAAGACAATATGAGAATCTCGAAATATCTCGAAGTCTGTCACACTGAAATGCGCACGCAACCGCTTCGTTGACAGTCGTAGTCTCTATCGTCTCTGTCTGTCCTTATATATAAATGAGACCTTCGACAAGGAAAATAAATCGATAATCGAAATCGAACTCGAAATCAGATAAGGAACGGCATAGCGGCCACCGCAAGAACTAGTAATACAAAAACTGGAACTCCTTTTGTGCTATTTCTCAACAGTTGTTGAATCTTTTATCATTGAATTCTTATTTCAAAAGAGTGTTAATCATATGTATTGAGACCTGTATAATAAATTCATATGGGTTTCCCGTGATTTGTCCATAACCTATCACATAATTAACACTTTCTTTGACAATACTCAGCTTGAAATATAATATGAACCAGTGTGTTAAAATCATAGAATTATACTAAAATAAGTAATCCACTACTTGTATGAATTACAGTCGGAGCGCCATTACAGAACACGGTCGGGACCGGCGGCGTGGCACTGCGTCCACTGTAGCAGTTTATCCCTCTTCCTCCACTATTTGATACAGTAGAGCTCCCTTTATTTTCCGAGCTCGGGGGGTGACCTTGAAGCAATTTCGTGGAGAAAAAAATTAAGGAAGCCCCCCACTCTGCCCACTGGTTGGTTGGCGTGGTGGGGGTTGTCGGGAGCGGAAGGGGAAATAAGAGCAGAAGTAAACGGGCTATGTATCAAGTAAATAGGTTATGTTTCATGAATGCTCGGTCCCACTATTGAGACGCTGCGCAGTCTGGAGCGCATGACGTCGAAAACAAGGATAGACAAAGTACGGGGAGTGGGAGAAGGTTTTTGAGGGGCGACAAGTCGTGAGGGGAGTACAGCGAAAATAAAGGAAGCGGAAAATTAAGGGAGCTCTACTGTATAGGGTACGTACGCTGCCCGAGTGGCACTCGGCGTGCAAGTATTTGAATTCGAATTCTATAGTGGTGGGGACACAAGAGGGGAAAGACAGTGACCATAGTGGACATTTTCGTTTTTCCGTAAGGCACGTGGTTCCAAAACGGGAGCGACTGTAAGAGGAGTCCGACTGTAACTTCGAACGAATGAGCTATGAGATTGATTCCATGCAAACATCATTGTATATGATGCAGAATAAGCTGTGTGGCTTCAATGCTTAATAAAGAAAGAAAAACTATCCCATACACCACAGAGCGCACCTTATTGAACCTCCGCCGATGACCACCCAAGAACTCTACAATCTACATTACAATTTACAAGGGCCCATTATTGTGAAATTTGGTTTATTATAACATTTTTGAGGTGAAAGTCAATACAATATTTTTCAAATTTCTAAACATTCGAAATATCTTTTTAGAGGATGGATCTCAACTTTGTCATGACGGCACTGCACTGACTTTCCGCTATTTTCCGATTAATCAAACCCAGTAATTCCCTTTCAATACTCTTGATAAAGATTCCGTGAATGATTGTCACATCTGCCGGGAGCAATTCCTGCGGGTCATTATTGTCAGCTTCGCTCCGACTCCAGGTTGGTCCTTTGATTGCAATATCGATTAAATCCAGTCCACAGGATTTATGCATTTCAATTTTGAACCGCATTTTAATTGTGGTTCTCGGTAATTGAAAACTCAACGAATCCATTTGTGTTTTTGGTTGTCCAGGCAATCCGATTATCTTGAAATAATATAATGACATATTATTGGGCAATATACATCCTTATGAAGAGAGCAGAGTTTAGTAAAGTGCGATTTGCAAATTGCCAATTGCCAATTGATTTATCGATTTTTTTCATGAAAAATTGTGGCTCGGCGCGTAAAATTTTTCGGAAGTTTCCAGCAATTTTTGTGTGAGTGCTACGTAATTTTTCATGGGAGCGCAACGACTTGAGGATCATCGGATATCTTCGGAATGGCTCGGTGACGAGACAACAGCTGTCTCGTGCTGAGGCTTGCATCTCAGATGAGGAGAAAACTAATTAAAAGGAAAGAACCTACTGCACATTATCGACAAATTGTAATCACATTTTCGCATATCATTTGTGTGTTGAGCAATTGAAAAAAAATAATAAAACAAGACTGGGCGTGACTTTATGGCCAGCGTTGCTGACTTACGGCCGCGCGTGTATAACCTCAAAAAGTCGGCGCCGCAAAAAGTTGCTCCTTACAATTTACCTTTGATCCATTGAATTGTCGATAAAGCTGATGAAAATTCCAAATATAGAATTCTACTTGATTTACAGAATTCTACAGAGTTGTGGAATCCAACATAATTACTTTAAACCAAAATTATGGGTATTTGTACTCGTTATCTATATTAACAAGTTCCTTGTGACCGTTTATCTTCAAGCCATGATTGATAAAGATTATGAAAATTCTCAACATAGAATTGGCAATTGGAGCTCGTGGAATTCTGCACAAAGAAATAAATGAATCAATCAATTTCGCCACTTCGTGTTTTGATACTTACCTCAGCAACAGCCCATGATATTTGAGCAGAATCAATTGCATACGTGACATGAAATTCCGTACATTCTCTCAGAGAAGCTAGCGGAAGTAAATGCACGATTTGAGGGTTGTTCAGGTTGCTGAAAGACAATGAAGGTTAATTAACGCTAAAAGATATGTTTCCCTAAAAATTGTCCGTCTACCCATCCACCCATGCACCCACCCACCCAACCACATACTCACCCCACACCCACCCTTCCACCCACCCATCCACATATCCACCCACCCACCCACTCATCCACTTATACCTGCATATCCACCCACCCACTGACACCCACTTAGGCGCAATTACCCCCCCCCCCAACACACACACACACACACACACACACACACACATGCACACCAACACAAACAAACGTAAAATGTTAAAAACTCTCACCTGAATGATCCGCGAATCGCTAATATTGTGTGACTCTTGTCCGCAAGCATACAATGTAGAAATGGAATGTGTAGTTCTCGACTAGTTGGTACGAGAAAGGTCGTTGAAATCATATTGGCCAGTTCAGCTGTATCTGCTTGATTCTGTCTTGATGGTGGTTACAGATAAGAATTATGAATGCGCTACACGACATCATGGGCAAATATCGATATTGAAAGCATGGGGGATGGTGGGGCACAATGGGGCACGCGTTCAAACTGAGATGTGGGGCATACTGGAACACCCCCCACTCCATTAAGGACCCATGTTCTACTATGCCTCACTATCCCCCATGTATGTTGATATACACCTAATTTATATCTGTGTGTACACTGCATATGCATTTGCTTTCAATAACAGGATATTTGAAATATATGATGGATATCACCCAGGTGGGAATTGACCATGCGACGAAGCTTGATCAAAGTTTGGACGAGGCGACTAAGCTTCGACATAGCTGTGTTTTGAAGCCTCGGTCGATCTGCGCAGAACATGCGAATGCAACACCAATCCCGGCTGTGAGGATAAGCTTCGTCCTAGTTTGGTTACGTAGGTTGATACAAGCTTCGAACGTTATCTTGGTACAAGATTCGAAATTCATCTTCGTCCAAGTTTTATAGGTTCTTGTGGTCCAAGCATCGAAATTAATCTTGGTCCAAGCTACAACATGTATCTTGGTTCAAACTTCAAAGATAAGAACATTAAGGTTGAACCAAGCTTAGTTGAACATTCGTCTCCAAGCTTGAGTTTAGGTGGTGCAGCGATCCTGGATTTATATATGAATCCAATATTGAGCAGAGTTTCGCTGAAGCCGGTAAATCGAAACTAGGAAAAATATGCTTCAATCCAGCTTAGTACAACCTTAGTTCAGAAGCTTGGGTTTAGATGGTATGAGCAATCCGGGGCTCATGCTTGTTAAAGCTAAGATTCAAAGCTAACAAAGCTGAGCTCGGACCAAGCTTAGCACAACATGGTTTCTGAAGCTTGGGTTTGGATGATCCTAGTAAGCTTGGATGTATGTCTCCAATATTGGACGTAGATTGGATTCTGCCAGTGGACCAACGCTGGGGACGCTAAGATTGAGCCAAGCTTGGCACAAGCTGGCCCAACAAAGCTTGGATATCTTTGATATAACTAAGCTTTGTTTCACCTAGGCTTATACATGGCATGAAGCTATGTCGAAGCTATCAAGTCCGAGCTTCGGCATCAAAGGTCGAACCAAGATTGATCTCACTGTTTAAGCTTCGAATTCCCCACCTGAGCAGTTTACTGTAATATTGTGTGGGTCGGGATGGATTTCATATGCCCGGACGTGTTTGTGAGTGTGTATTCATGTGTAATTGTTTGGTTTTCTTCCGTCCCTCCCCCTTGTACTCCCCACAATAACTGCTCTTGAGCATTTCACCGGTAGGGAGTATTGGACACCCATCCATGTAGCCGGGGGTTCCGCCATTTTAACACCGGGTAAATCTCCAGAAACTTATCTGTTGTGGTCACCCCCCCCCCTGTCCCGGTCGCGACGAGGCCCCGCTCTCATTTCATGGGAACACGTGTGTTTTTTTTTTTTCTACTCTTTCTCTATTTGTATTCACCCACGTAACCGCTGTTAGGCATTACTTCATGGGCAATACTACGGATCAGAGTACCCACCCATTGCGGCTGGGGCCGACTTCGCCATTTCAGCTCATCGTATTTCTAATCACAGGGTAACCCTGCAGAAACCCCTGTGATGCGATGGCGGGCGTCTAAGATGGAACCCTCCCCCCCCCCCCCCCCGCGCGACGGGTCGCGTTCGGTCCCGGCTCACGGTCTCACTTCATGGATACCGCCGATAGCACACACGGAACGTTCCTGCCATCGGTCGGAGTCCGTGAGAAAATATTTTTCAGAAAAAATATTTGCAGTGAGCGGGAATCGAACGCGGGACCTTTAGAATAGTAGGCAGACACTCTACCCACTACAGCAAAGCCGCGTCTAGGGAACACGTGTGTGTGTGTTTGTGTGTGTGTGTGTGTGTAACTGATGCGTCTAAATATTTTCGTAAGAAATATCTGTCGAGATATCGCGTAAAAATATCACCCATCAAAATATTGTGTGTTTGTGGCAGAAGAGGGGGGGGGGGGCGGGAAAGGGTTATTCGTAAGATGTAAAATGTCTTTGATAATCGTATATACGTTGTGATTTAAATTTGGCTCCGCTGTCCATATCTCGTTACATCCTTCTGAAAATTATATGAATTAATGCTCACATACCTTTTCTATTTTCTAAATGTGTACTTACGTGTGGTGACGCACGATATTTCAACTATTTGTACGATAACGATTAGTATAGTGGATATTGAGATAAGAAACATTTTATTTTTTCAACACAACTTGAAAACTACAAAAGTCTCTAAGAAAACTGGAATTTATTCCCCCGATTTTTATATATGCGAACTGGTCTATAAATGTTACGATGGGTGAGCATGTGCCCCACGATTTGGTAGATAAAATCCGAAACGGGAAGTGAGGAATCACTAGTGAATACGAACTTTTATATTCTTTGGTCATATCATGTCTAACTGTCGTTAATTTTATTGATAACTGAGGTTTTTTTAAATCATTGCCACTTTCGTTTTTCCGTCGCACTGAGTAGTGCCGCGTCGGTTTCGCTCTTGCGCATTAAGTAACCTTTGTGCCCCGGAGCAGCTGTCGGTCAAGTTAAGCGCGGTTAATCAGGAGTTAATGTTAATGTGAAGCGTTGTTACTGGGCAGAGTTAAATTTTCGACCAATCAGAAGCCTTAACGTCAAAGTTAAATATGGCACTCACTAACCAAAAACTGGCCCTTAGTGTATTAACTCTTCAGCGGTCGCGCCTCCCCACCGAACGTAATCGGTCGCGTGATGGGCACCGCGCAGCCGTATATTTCTGAGCGCGGCGTTGCCGGATCCGTATTTGCTCTAAAAAGGAGCCTTGTAAGTTCAAGGCTCCGTGTAGGACGATTTGATAATCAAAATGTACATTTATTTGCAATAAAAGCTGCATTTGATACATCTTCGATGTATCAAATACCTAGACGAAAGCCGGTACCCTAAACGAAAGCCGGCAACGTCGCGCGGAAATTTTCTACGACGGTAGTGGTCGCATGGTGAGCGTTTCGCAGCAATTCCCCGATTTTTCTCCATTTGAAAATTCTTTTTAATTCATTCGGCAAATTGAACAGGGCAAGATCTTGTGCAATGACATGATTACATATCAAGTGAGGAATACCTAAATTGGCGTTCCGTCAAATACAACAGTTTAGCATTTATTCGAAAAATAAGAAAAACTGCTGCGAAATGCACACCACGCGACCTCTTAAGGGTTAACTCCAGGGGAACGTAATCACCAGTCCGACTATACCGGATTAGGCCATGGAGAATAGATTGATTGATTGATTGAGTTTTATTGACTGTACATTATATTGTACAAAATTACATCATGACCAAAAGGTCAAAAGCCAAGAAATCAGAAATCACAGAATGAATAAGCATATAATACTATAAGTAACGCATTTAAAAACGAAATAATAGCAAAGATGCCGGGCACACATGATACCCAAAAAACTACAGCCATGCTCAAAACTTAGTGTGCCAGAAGTACAAAAGTACAAAAAGTACTGGGCTCTCAAATGCAAGAGGCAGAAAGAAATCAGACATTGACAGATCAAGGGATAGGAAATGTGGGAGGGTCCGAACAGTTTGAAACCTTAAGAAGATGGAAAACACTCTCTACGCAGGAGGTAAGTTCTCAATGCAAGCTTGAAGGGGACAGTGCAGTGGACAAATGGTCTCTACTCAGGGCCAGTTCTTGATTAGTGAGCCCCATATTTAATTTTGACGTTAAGGCTTCTAATTGGTCGACAATTTAATTCCGGCCAATCACAACGCTCAACTTCAACCGTAGTTGAGTTGACCGAGAACTGATCCTTAGCCGTCAAATGGACTGTGGCGCCATGCCACGGCTGGAATCAGCATACATCATTTTTGGGGTCAGCCAAACCCCGAGAACTGAGTCTCTACTTCAGTCACGTCTCTTTGGCGCGTACAAACTGACTGCCAACTCCAGGTTACAGCCAACTTGCAAACTTAATTCTGTCCAAAGAAAATGTGAATCGCGAAAAATGTAAATAAGAAAAATTGAGTGGAATGTATCTACGTTAGTAAAAATTAAAGAAATAAAGTATGGACATGAGCGTAACGGGTATACGTGATATATATAATGAAAGGGACGTTCTTTTCCGTGCCCTCTCTTGGAAGATAATATGGTATAATATGTTTTTAATATCCCACAGGTAAAAATGTATATTCTAAATAAATAGATATTTTATATATGGGATTCGCCTATTTTTATATATAAAATAGTATGGTTATATATTTCTCATATATATGTTAACTGGGATATTATATTAGATGTTATATCATAGATATGCATGTGGATGGCTGCCCGCTTAGCCGGACAGACTGCGTTTGAACGATTGCTAAGCGCGGAAGATACGAATGTGGAAACTCTATGTACCCCTTTAGTCTATGGAAGTGTATACAGTTTCTGCACTAACGGCCGGCTGTGCGACCCGGGGTTTCCCCGGTTTAACTCGGCCTTCGTGCAAATTCAGGACAGTTCGGGAAAAAGTCGATCTCCACTGCAGCGCAAGCGGGGTTAAACAAGGAGAGGAATAAATGAATAACAAAATTATAAATAAAATAGAAATGTAAAATATCCGTATAAAATTCGTAACTTTTCGAAGCAAGTCTCACCGTTTCTACATAATTACGGGAGCATTAATTGTGGTGTTATGGGCCCAATAATATCAGAAAAATTGCGGGAGACGGGCGAAGGCCTGATCATTTTTCGCTGCAAATATTTTTTCACTTTTATCAATATTTGACTTTTGACAGTAATATTTTGTGTACAACAAAATGTACAGTTAATGAATTTTCCATCAATGAATTGAAATTAATTTATTTTCGACATTGTACAGACATTTGATTGATGTATCTATTTCATATTTTCAACGACCTGTTAAACAAACCTGCTCAGAAAGGGGTGCAAGTCCTCACATCCACTCTCCATTACATTCGAACGAAGTAATGCCAGCAGCTCTATGCCAATAGCGTTTTTGAAATTATTGTACATGAATGGCAAATGAGGTGTAATTAAACGTCGAACGGTGGCATTAAGGGGATTCTGTGCTTCCAGCCTCCAAGCGGGTCCATTAATCTCCAGTTTATTTACATCTACTGCACATGGAAATCTAGTATCCACTTTGAAACGCAGCTTGAGAATGATGTCGGACAACTCAAAGTTCAAGTTCTCGCCCTCCAGAACGGGTTCACCAGGGTTTCCACTTATCTAGGAATAAAGAAGGTATCAAAATCATTTCTAATGTCACGAGGTAGGTACAGGGAGTCTCAAAATAATGTTTCACGGATGAAGCCACTAGCCCTCGGTTCGTCCCGGCGGCCGCGGCTTGTGCGGCACTTGGAGCTCAATGTTACAAATGGTTTTTGTACAATTTTTTTTTAACACACACACAGGCGCCAACTCAGAAATTCTCGGGGATCATTTTGGTAAAGTTAAAACCCTAGTCACATGATGAAACAACAAATTTGGATTTCGCTGGCATTACAATAACTTCCCGAAAAATCGGGAAGTTAATTATCCAAATTGCAAGTGGTTCCTATTCAACTAAAGATGAGACTTGAGAGTACTAAATTGAATTATTTGAGAATTTTCGGCCAAAATTTTTGAAAATCAACTACACCGGTGCACTGCTATAAGCACGATCAACGTAATGTTAATGGGATATCTCAATATTGGTACTTACTTCAAAATACTGCCACGAGATGACTGTAGATGCATATGAAATCTGGATATAGAATTCCTTCCAACAGGTCTTTATGAGGGTTGGTGGTAATGGATTCAGTATTCTGCGAGACTCTAGCTCCCTGAATTATAATGGTTTCCATTAGTGTTGCGACATATATATTGTTTAGAACCAATTTTAAAACATGTAATAGTGATTTGGATTTTTTTGCACTTGTGATGGAACCCTCCCTCCCACCCACCCCCCTCCCTCCCACCCACCCCCCTCCCTCTCTCCAACCCCCCTCCCTCTCTCCAACCCCCCTCCCTCCCATCCACCCACCCCCTCCCTCCCACCCACCCAGCCCCTCCCTCCCACCCACCCAGCCCCTCCCTCCCACCCACCCACCCCCTCCCTCCCACCCACCCACCCCTTGTACCTTGAAAATGTAAACTAAAGAACCTTCAGCAAATATTCTCACCCGAATGATCCACCCATGCCTATCACTCTCTGCTTGCTCGTCGGGAGGATCACGTGCAACGATGGAATTTGCAATTCCCACTGAGTTGGTAGGAGAAGTTTTTCAACCAACAACTTTACCATTTGCGATGTATCTGCATCGTAGCTCGGATGTGCCTAAACACGAAAAATATGCAAGGAGTTGGATATAATCATAAATTACGGTGAGTGTGTCATTTTCCTCAATTTTTTTTTCTGGAAAAGAGGTACAGGGAAGGCCCAGAGTGCATCATTATCGTTAGCCGACAACGTGCTCTGGGATAAACATTTTTTGGTCAATATTGGAGGTAGCTTGGATTTAGGTGGTGCAGCAATCCTGGATTTATATATGAATTCAATATTAAGCAGAGTTTCGCTGAAGCCGGTAAATCGAAACTAGGAAAAATATGCTTCAATCCAGCTTAGTATAACCTTAGTTCAGAAGCTTGGGTGTAGATGGTAGGAGCAATCCGGGATTCATGCTTGTTAAAGCTAAGATTCAAAGCTAACAAAGCTTAGCTCGGACCAAGCTTAGCACAACATGGTTTCTGAAACTTGGGTTTGGATGATTCTAGTAAGCTTGGATGTATGTATGTATCCAATATTGGACGTAGATTGGATTCTGCCTGTGGACCAATGCTGGGGACGCTAAGATTGAGCCAAGCTTGGTACAAGCTGGGCCAACAAAGCTTGGATATCTTTGATATAACTAAGCTTGGTTTGACCTAGGCTTATACATGGGATGAAGCGATGTCGAGGCTATCAAGTCCAAGCTTCGGCATCGAAGGTCGGGCCAAGATTGATCTCATCGGTCAAGTTTCGAATTCCCATCTGGGACATAGCGTGCGGCAGTGAAATCCGAACAAATTAGTCTTTGTTGCAAAATGTAAGTTATGGCGGGAAATTCAAATTCAAATTTGTCCGGATTTAAATACCGCACCCTGTACTAGAGCGAGTACGTAGATCGAGGGGAACGTAGAAGCGGCAGGGGGGGGGCTACCTCTCCACCTGCGCTGTGAGATTGGACAGCTTTGGTGCGGCAACCTTGGGCGTTTCCACTGTTTTTTTTTCAAATTGAAGAGGCCTACAAAAACATAGAGTGACAGGACCAATGCTCGCACGGTAAACAATTCGCCCAGTCCTCGCACAACTCCAACTAGTATTCATTATTATTCAAGAAATGTTCTTAAACATAACATTTTTGACTTGAATTCCAATAAAATCATTAATTTAGAATATTTTAGTGGTGATTAAATTTTTTTTAATGAATTTTCAAACTGCCAAAAAACATAAAATTGTTGGCAGGAAATGACAAATGGCTGCCGAACCGCGGACTGGCACATCCCCTGTAGCCTATTGGCTGGACCGTTTCATTACTGGCGCAATGAGCACGACCGGACTTTTTCGTCATTTACTTAATTAAGTCCTCAATTTTTCACCCGCGATCGATTGTTTCTTCATTATTTATACATTTTTCTATGCTGAACTCCCGCCTTACATTAAAATACCTAACCTTTATATTTTAAATCCCTCATCGAAACCTACAAGACCCTTAATCGTGCGGGCATTGGTTCAGTCACCCTATATTCGCTGATAAATTGCCGCAACTTTGTTCATGAAATGATGATTTGCCATCCACGATGTTATTTCATTATACGTCTTGGTTTTTGGCCGGTGGTATTATGATTCAAAGGTATTGGCTTTTTCGGTCTTCTATCTCATTATGGAGACCTCGTTATTTCATTATGAAGAAATAAAATAGATAATTTAAAAAAAATGAGGGGATTGGTTGCTTTCGTACCTGACTGTTCGCCGCAAAAAGGGCTGGTATCGGACGCTGCCACAGAATAGAGCATACCCACCCGTTCAGCGCTGCAGTATGCGCTGGTCGCGCAAGACAATCTCGCACTTTGGATGTTACGTAGCCGCTCTCTGCTGAGCTGAATAAAAAATGCCGTATATATTAATAATTCCATAAAATATAATTCTAAGTTAAAGATAAATTAGAGAAATTAAAATTGGGGGGAAAAAAAAACAACTTTTAATCTGTCCCTGCTAGACGCTCTCCTTAAGCTACAGCGCAAAATCACTGTTTGAATGTTTCCTCAATTTTAATTTACTTTAGGCACTTTTCTTTTCTATGATATTTCTATATTTAAGTGCATAATTTTCTACACTCGGAAGAATATAATGTTTGGTGTTTCTTTAATTTGGAACAAGACCGAATGCGCGCGAAATTTGAAGTAACAATATCTTTTCCGAAGTTGAGGATACTCTCAAGCATCGATCTGTAGTAAACGGGAGAGACCAAAGGCAATATCGGTATATCTCGGAATTATCGAAAAGCGTCAGACCGGAACCGACGCGACACCGGTCAGTGCGGCGGAAAAAGGAAGCACGCCCGGCCGGACTCGTTTCGAAAGAAATGAGAGCTTTCCCTTTTCCAACTTGGACCAACCATCGGTTGTTTTTTTCTGTAAACATCGTGTACACATAAAATTTTTAGCACTGGACAGAGTATGTAAAACACTCGAAACTTAATAAATTAACAGAACCTCAAAAAAAATACTCTGTGTATATGTTTGTCCATAACTACATAAGTTATGACAAAAGCCGAATCGATATCCGAAATATCGATGTTTGTCGACACAAACGCGATTACCAACCAACTTCACGATGTCATCTGACTGATCTGATCAACCAATGAATGAATCACGATTGAAAAATAAATTGGGTATTTGCATAATTTTCATTTTTTAGCACTATAAAATATTATACATGACTTATTGTTCATTTAAATATACACGCTACAAACAGCACAATGACGTCACGCCAATCACATCACGTGACTTTTATGTAATTTTAGGCGATTGTGATGTGGCAGTCCGAGGCGAAGCCGAGGATTGCATTCACAACCGCCGAAAAAGTTTTTTTGCCCGAGTAACGAACACTGTTTTTTGACAGAAAGGGCGTGGGTGGGTTTTCGTTTTTTAACAATTATATAGAATGTAAAAATATCCAAAGTTTATGAATATAAAAATCCTGCAAATGCCAAATTATGACAACCCAATGAGAAATCGTCTTACGACTTTCGACTTTGACGATGTTCATTTTTGTGTATGCGCTTCCTTGAATGGGATTATTGCATTCCACATAGGAAATATTTCGACCACTAATACGCCTTGTTGATTCTTTCGAATGTAGAAAATTCGCAATCAATCACTTGGAACTAAAAATATTGTAGAAAAGAACCATATCCGATGATTAATAAGTTAGAGTTTGGATTATAAAATATAATGCAATTGATATAGTAATTACTCGCAACTACCAGGATGCGGAGTCAATGTAATGCGACCATTGGGGCCCGCAGGCGTATGTATCTGACCAGCGCCTGAGCAGCTCACTTGATGGGTCCCGCTCCGAGATCCTCTTACTACTATCACATTGACAAATGATTAATATTGTTTTTTATGGAAGCCAGGTGAATAAATAAATGACACTTTCGTATGAGCAATTGAAGTGTATTTTGTTAAGACATGTTCTCACTCGGAGAGCAGTCGTCAAACTGAATAAAGAACAGAGGAATCACAAAGGCCCAAGCCTACATGCCATGGTTTCTTTCTCACCAGACTTCATCATATGTGTATATGATTTAGTAAACATTCAAATGGAGTTCGTTGTAAGGCCTCATAAACGGTCTCTCCGGGAACCGCGATCTCATAGTTTAATAAATGATATTATATAGTTCACTTTTATAATCGAATTGTTTTTGCTCATATCAATAATTAATAATACAGAATCATCCATCAAATTGCATAGTGAAGAAATATTTTGGTAACGAGCGTCGTTCAAAATCCTGGACGCTATCTCAAGTCAATCAAAGACTTCTACATCGTCACTTTTTTTTTGATAATGTTGTTCTACATGTGGCGAATCTGAGCTAGATTTTCTATCATTCGTCCATGGTTTGCTTCAAGTGAAAATTGTTCATCGATCTGGTGTGTTGGTTACCGCTAACCTCCACGTCGAACCAATACCATCATCGTTCCTCATGGTGTCCGGGAACTCAACGTGATCACCATCAGATTATCAACGTGGGATTCTGAGTATTGGATTATCCCAGATTTGGGCATGCGATTAGAATTACCCAGTTTTAGACATTTCGCTCTATTGTTTTAATTGTGCGATACAGTGGAGTCGCGTTAGTTGAAACTCGCCCTCCGATTTCTGAGAAGTAAAGACCCGTCCCCACCGCAGCGACATAATCGCACTTGTGCAAGCCAAAATACGTACGCGCTGCTACCGGCCGTTGTTTGTTTACTTTCGGTTCGATCACTGTCGGTGTTTTCGGTTTCGCCTTTTTTTTACACATCTAATAATTTTAAAAAACTTTATAAATACTCCATTTTAGAGCGTATTTTTACGATGTAAACTGGGCTTTTATGTCGTAGGACCGCCCCTTGACCAATCAGAGCGCATGCGGTCAAGAAACTATCCGTAAAGTTCATGACTACTTTTCTGGACAGTTGTCCCGTAACTCGCTCTGATTGGCCCTGGCCTGCTCATTGGTTAACTTTCAAAGTATTTAAAAAAGCGCGGGAGTACCCGGGCCAACTAGCGCCGCCAAACGAGCATGGTGGTAACCATGCGGTTACCAGTCAGCCGATCGTGAATGTCGAGCCTCGTGTTGTCAATCGTCCGTGGAAATTAATTAATGAACAAAAATGGCAAGCAAAATATGCCAGAGTATATTATAGAGGCAAAATGATTTCTCGCTTACTGCACCATGCTTTTTTTTATTTTGCTGCTAGGGGGCTCCGCCCTCTGCTAGCTTCACTCGTAACATCCCCCCCCCCCCTCCCACTTAAAATGTCTTAATTTTGAGTGCCAATGTTATGTCACCAGAAGTCGATTTGAATTTTTATAATATAGTGAGATTTCGGCGGCAAGGGGGGGGGCACCCCCCCCCCCTCGTTAATCTAGGTCCCAAGCCGGACTCAAACGCACCTTCCGAATGAATTGGCTTTATAGGCAACTGCGGCTACCGTCCGCCGATTCTTTTTTCTTAGATCCTTATTAATAATAAGGATCTAAGAAAAATATCTAATAATAATAATAATAGTTAGTCAGATACTGCGGCAAATATTGTTATATTGAAATTGCTCTTACCCGACAGTTTAACGCTATATTTGAATTGAATGATCGTTTGTGGATATGGGCTAGCTACGTTTGTAAATTCTGTGACGCTTACAGCAGGAGTTACGGATACCGCAGCGCTACCAGTTTGGGAGCTCCAGGACGATGCGGTAAAGTCTTGCTGGCAATCTGAAAATGAAATAGTTTAGAAATGTTGAATGTTTAATGAGGTGTCTTCAGTACTCTCAAACTTTCCATACGCTCGTGGAAATTCATTCAGCTGCTCTTCAGCATTTCTTCGGTAGGGAGTACTGGACACCCATCCATACAGCTGGGACCGACTTTCGTCATTTACGTTATCGTATTTTTAAACGCAGGGTAAATCTGGGAACCTTTTTGGAAACAGGGTAAACAGGGGAATCCACCCCCCACCCCTCTACTTCGGGTTAGGTTCCCGCCCGGCCCTGCGGTCTCATTTTAGGGGTCGAAATGTAAAAATCTTTGTCGGATAAAAATACGTCAGAGATTTGTCATCGGAGACCCACAAAATATCACATCAGATAAGTATTTAAAGAACTTATTTTATGGCTTTTTGACCATAACAAATAATCTATTAGGAATACCATTTTCTAATATGGCTCAAAAATTTTGTTTTTAAATTCCCCATTTTTGTGAATTTTTTCAGATTTTTATATTTAGGCAGGTGCCACATATATATATATATATATATATATATATATATATATATATATATATATATATATATATATATATATATATATATATATATATATATATATATATATATGTGGCACCTGCCTAAATATAAAAATCTGAAAAAATTCACAAAAATGGGGAATATATATATATATATATATATATATATATATATATGTTTTCTACAGATATAATTCTCTAATATTGTAATAATTTTCCAATTGTGTACTTACTGAAATCGGTACATGATATTCCAATTGATTGAGCGATAACGATCACTATAATGGACTTTAAGATAACGCTCATTTTTGAATGTACGTGGGAACCCGCGAAAGCCTATGAGCTAAGTGTCGGTTTTCTTGATGGTTGTTTAAATATAAGAAACGATTTGTTGATTTCTATGAATACGTGACGCACGTTTTCATAGATAAATTCAATGAAAAATAGTTATTGGTAGATATGATTTCCTTTTTTTTTTCAATCCTACCACTAATGTCGGTATATTTTACAGCGCTGGCGCATGCGCGCGGCATTTTTGTGACGCGAGCGCCTTCTCTTGACGTCCTGGGAGGAAAACCATTTTACTCCTTAATTATGAGAGATAGGAAAAAAAGTGATATGACATAAAATGTGTGTTTTTATGTGTGGAAGAACTTTTATATTACACTTTTTTCCATATCTGCCGCGGTTTTCGCGGTAGAGCGTTATAAACAACTGACCGATTTCAACGGACGGACTCATTGCTTCTCATCTAAACGCGACGCAATTTTTATTTTTTTCGGTTTTTCATGATCTGACACTTCTCAAAAGAGGTGTTTTGCGGAGACTAATTAATTAATTTCAATTTTTTCCCCCTGAAAATTGCGTCTCACCCAAAAGCGGAGTGCCGAAAGAAATTCGGTGAACATTGACGCATGGTTATTTGTTACTAATACCTTCAATACTTTATGACGTTCTATCTCAAAAACCGTTGAAGATAGGAAAAAATGTTTGCAATGAAGATTGTTCGACATTCAAAAATACACATTTTAGGTCATGTGACTTTTGGCGCCAGCACCCGTCATTAAGGAGATATGGCAGGTTGAAAGTATTGTCATGCCTTTACAATGATGCAAGTTAGTGGCGCGATCCATCAAAATTTGCAATTTTCGAAGCCTGTAAAATAAACTGTGCCCAGTCCATCGAATCGTGTATTCCCCTTGGCAGACTGTCGTATGCGGAAGAAAATTTCATCCACAGATATTCAATTTATAGCTTAAATTGTATTTTTAAATGTCATTAAACGTCAAGGTCTCAACATTTTTGTGCGCGGAAAAATACCCATATCATAATATCCATCGCATATATTAAAAAACTGACGCACGTAAGGAATATATGTTATCTCCATGATAAATAGAAATACCATCGCAGTACACATGCAGAGGGAAGTGGGTGGGGGCGTGGCGAACGTGCGCTCGCAAGCTACCGGCGTGACCTATGCAGCATTTTCTGAGGGAATGATTAGAGATAGAGGAAAATAGTGATAACAAAAAATGTTCGGCATGAAAATCCCCAGCAATTATGTATTATGACTTTTTTCCGTATTTTCAGTATTTTACAACATATGACAGTTTGAATGTAACGGGAGAATGCGAGTTTACACGCCGTCCGACATTCCACCTCCATTTTCTCGAGAAGTATCAGAGATGGCGGTGTGATCGACAGGACCTAAATCGTTCCCTATGACATAAGGAATATTTTATATTTAGGGCTTTTCCCTCTATCTTCATTATTTAAGGAAATTCATGGTATTTCCCCAATACATCCAATAGCGAAGTGGTAAAAGAAAATGAGTGAGCTGGAAACAGTAGTCAGTTTTCCATGATTATCTCGAAATCTAAGAAATATAGCACAATTTCCATGCTTATCTTTTTTGTAGATCTCTTCCCCCTCTACAAAAAAGCATTTACACAAATTTCTCTAGCTCTCTTAGATTGGAAGCTGTCTATAAAAAACCATAACGCCAAAGTTACTTCTTTTCCTACTTCTGCGCTCCATCATTCATAGCGTCCTATAACGTTAACGATTGGAGCTAGCTCAACAAGTGTTTGACAAAAATTGTTCCTCGTACGGAGATACACATTTTATGTTCAATGACTTTTGTCCATAATTTGCATAATTAAGGAGGTATGGCGATTCGAAGTCAGCTGCATTTTTAAAAAAATAGCTTTTTTCTTGTAGTTTTGTCATGAATCTGCGATTTTTTTTTCATGGGTTACTGAAGATTGTGGGGGGCATCACAAATGAGTGAGACAATTTGCTTTACCAGATAAAAATTTTTATTTCGATCTACTTGAGTGGGATGAAACGCGAGGAGTGGGTGGCACCGATACCGGGCCTTCCGTGCTTAACTGGTTTGTAAGTTACGGAAAATTCTCCCAAGTAGTGTCCGATCATCTCGGGCTTGATTTCAACCTGATTGAAGGTTTTGCCGTTGTAAACTCCAACGATGGAGCCGACCATCTCTGGTACAATGATCATGTTGCGAAGGTGGGTCTTCACAATTTCGGGCTTCTCATTTGGGGGCGCTTCTTTCTTCGCCTTGCGCAATTTCTTCACCAAAGCCATGGGTTTTCTCTTGAGCCCATGGGAGAAACGCCTCCTCGCACGAGCGTGCATGAGCTCCATAAGCTGCTCACTGAAACATTAAGTGGTTATTTATTAGAAAATTTATTCACCGATTTTTGGAGCGAAGTGGGCTGAGTTTCAAGTATGATTTTTGGGGAATATCTCGGTACCTAGGGGAATTGAGATCTTCTTCATGGGAACTTTTTTGTAGAGCTTCAGTGCCTCCACACAAAAGCTCTCTATGAAATTTTCGCCAGCTCTTTTCAGTTTCGAGATATTCGAGGAAAACCAGGAGGTACGCTCATTTACATGGGTTTGTCGATTCGTTATGGACTTAGTTGTTCAGCAAATATCAGTCAATTTTTATTGAATAATATTTATCATTATGTTTATTATATTTAGGATATATCAACAATTTCATTTGTTTATTAGATTTTTTTTTCAAAAATGGTAAAAACAAAAAAAATGCAAGAATGAAATTTGCGGAATTTCAAGGATTATTGAATTCTAAATTCGATATTTAGAATTTATTCGTGATTTTGAAATCTAAAAATAAATTGTTAAATTTCTTTAAATTTATGTGAAACAGTTGGAAATAAGGATTTTCGAAAATTTCGAAGTTCTGAGAAAAAAATCAAAATATATAACACATATGGATGAACATTGTTTATATAGGTTTTTTTTATTTTCGTAGACTCGAAGAAAATCGAAATCGAAATCGAAATCGAAATCTCGAATTTATGGTGGTTTTTTATTTTGGACTTTCTGAATTTTCTGCTTTTCAATGTATGTGCAACTTTTCGAAAATTTGCAAATTTTTGTAATGTTGACAACTACAAATTTTGGTGTCATTGATAACTTGCTTGCAATTCATCTCAATTATTATCGTAAAAATTGTCTCGAGAAACCACTCATTTTGATGGCCCCTTTCAAGCTCTTTTCAGAATTTCGAGTTTCTCAATTTTATACAACTTCCAAAAATTTGAATTTTTTCGCCTCAGTATATACATGCAATTTCCAAAAGTTAGAAAATTTTCCAAATTTTGTGATTAATTAAAAACTTGAAAATCTGAACTTAACAATTTCCAGTCAAAACTTAATTAAGAATATATACTTCCAAATTATGGTAAAACATTCACACAAAAAAGAAATTGACCTTTCACAGACATTCTACTTACGGTAAACTCTTTTCAAAATTTCGACATTCTGAAATTTATGGAGCTTGTTATAATTAAAATTTTTCCTCTTTCAATATTTTGCGAATTGAAAAAAGTTGTTAGTTTTAGAAAAAAAAATCGAGATTTCGAATTTCATGTAACTTTTAAAAGTTTAAGCTTTTCCTTTACAACGCATGCGCAATTGTGAATATTGAAAAAGTTGTAATGTCCAAAAAATTGAGATTGATAATAATCTTACAAAACTAAAATTTTTCTGTTTTTTCCTATGTATACAATTTTTAAAAATGAAAAAAGTAGTAAAAGTCAACAATTTTGTCAAATCTAAATTTTACGTGGATTTAAAAATTCAGATTTTCTCCGCTTTTTTTAAATGTATCTGCAAATCTCAAAATTGGAAGTTGGAAATGCCAAAAATTTTGTAAATTGTGAGATTCCTGTAAAACTTTGAAAAATTCAATTTTTGCCACTTCCAATTTCCCAATTTCCGTAATTTTGAAAATTGAAAGTTGTAAATTTACTAATTAAAATTTTTGTAAAATGTGAATTTTATGTAGCTTTTAAAAATTCCAATTTCCCCTCAAAAAAAGAAAATTATTGAAACCATAATTGAAGAAAAATCCTTCTTGGAATAAATGCGCAACTTTGAAAATTGAGATTTTTTGTTAATTCCAATTTCTCTTTTGTTAATTCCAATTTTAAAAATTGAAGAAAAAATTTGGAGATTGAGAATTTTATATGACCTTTAAAAATTCAATTTTTTTTATACCAATATATGCACAATTTCGAAAATTGAAACAATTTATGTCAAAAATTTTGTAAAATATGATTTTCATGTAACTTTTCAAAACTCAAATTTGTCCTTGTTCTATATATATACACTTCTAAAAATTGAAGTTGTAAACGTCAAGAATTTCGTAAAAATGTGACCTTGATGTTCCCTCAAAAATTCGAAAAATTGAAAGTTGGAAACGTCAAAAAATTTTATTCTCACTTGCATAAATTCAAATTTTCCCGCCTCCAATTTTTGCGCACTTCTGCCAAACGACAAAAATCTTGTAAAGAATTGTGCAAACTGAATTTCACTTTGCTCCCTAAAACCCAAAATTTTCCTAGGAAAAAATGTGCAAATTTTGAAAACGTAACTTAACGTAAATGTCAAAAAATTTTGCCCACAAAAACTCAAAATTGCTATCCAAAAATTCGAAAAGTTCCACGTTATCCTAAGTCCATACAAAACCACATTTTGAGGTTATGTGGAAAACCTTCCACAAAAAAAAACACTCACTTTGGCATATCCAGGAGTTGATCCAGATCGACTCCTCGGAAGGTGAACTTCCTGAAAGTCCTCTTCTTCTTCAAAGTTTCGTCAACCTGTAAAACAAATTCACATTTTTAACAGAAAAAAAAAGTAAGCACAACACTAAAAAAAATCGAGTAACCCCAAAATTGACACCCGAACATCACGTGAAATTTCCCGCAAAACTTTGCGCGAAAAATAAAAAATACTCGATTTTTCGAATTCTACAGACTGTGATAAAATTGTTGGAAAAAAAAATCAAATTGTTTTTCGGGGGATTGCAAAGATAAACACGGATTTTGTTGAATTTATCCGGGAATTTCGTACCTCAGCCATGGTGCAGTTCTCGAGAGGAACGTTAGAAAGAAAGAAAGATGGAGACGCTGAGCATTAACCTTGAAATCACTAGAGTTGAAAATTGACTGTTGTTTGTGCGCGCGCAATCTCCCTAGGGGACTAGAGGCGAAGAGACATCTAGGGAAAATCCTCGGTAGCTTTGAATAAGTCGTAACTATAGATATCTGACTTATCCTTCGCAGATGTGACTTTTGTATTTTGGCGGGAAATTTGAAAATTCAAAATTTACGGTATTGAGTTATTATACAGAATTTTTTGAGATTTGCCAATTAAAAATTTGTGAAAATTTTTATAAATTCAAAATTGTCGAAATTTGTAAGATTTTCCTGAACTTTTTGGGTGGCGTTTTTAAAAAAAAAATTTGCTCTTTTTTCTACCGTTTCCGGTGTTTTTTTCTCCAGTTTTCGAAAATAAAAAAATTAAAACATGAAAAAATTTCTGGAATTTTTTTTTCAAATTTTGAACCTATTTCTATATTTTTTTAAAACTTAAAAAAAATCTATAGAACATTTAGGGCCAGTTCTTGATTAGTGAGCGCCATATTTAATTTTGACGTTAAGGCTTCTGATTGTTCAAAAATTTAATTCTGGCCAATTACAACGCTTAATTTTAACTTCAATAGAGATTAACTTAATAGAGAACTGGCCCTCAGGGGTTGACCCATAGTTAACTCGTGGTTAAGTTAAGTTCCCCCACCACTAGCCCCTCCAGCTGGGTTTAAAAATGGCGGCAACTGTTTATGCCTGAGCACAGTTTATGAATGTGTGGTGTAGAAAATTGGAATAATTGTACACCCAGTCAATCATTTTTAAGGTTTGTCCGAAATCCAATTCAGGAAAAGATACTACGCATTCATGGCCGTAGGGGAGGCACTTCCCCTCTCACGGCGCACATGGCGGTGGAACGTGACGTTAACTCTAACCACGAGTTAACTGCGGGAAACTTGACAAAAAACTGGCCCTAGGTATCCCGCATGTTTAATTTCGGGCCTGGTGAATTCTAATCTAAGACCTCCAATGCCAAATATCTGGGAAATCTAGGGGAAAAAAAGCGCGGGAACGCGGGCCCTCAGGGGCGTCGCCAAAAATCTTCCTCTCACTATTTCTCCGCACATATTGTTTTGATTCTGAGCACAGGGTGGTTGGCGCACAAATTCTTCACGTCTACAGTGTGTCCCTAACTTGCGGACTTTCCTTGGGTGGGGGGGGGGGGGGGGGGGGGGATAGGGGGTGAAATGTGGAGTCGAAAATTCCTTTGCAATTTTCCTGCCTCGCGCAAATGCCTTTAAGCGGATTAACGCTCCGCCGCCAATGGTGGTGTTTTGGCGCACGTACTTTAGAACACACGAATGCGGAGCGCACACATAGTCGGGGCGACGCTGTGATTGGCCGACGGAAAGAAAGTTGATTAATTCCGCGGAGGTGCGTCGAACAACAAAATCGCAGAGGAACTTTCGACTCCAAATTTCATCTCTCATCCACGCCCCCCCCCCACCAAGGGAAGTCCGGAGTTTTGGAACACCCTGTATAGTATTATCACTTGGTACCCTGACGATTTGGGATCCACGATACAGTAGAGCTCCCTTTATTTTCCGAGCTCGGGGGGTGACCTTGAAGCAATTTCGTGGAGAAAAAAATTAAGGAAGCCCCCCACTCTGCGCACTGGTTGGTTGGCGTGGTGGGGGTTGTCGGGAGCGGAAGGGGAAATAAGAGCAGAAGTAAACGGACTATGTATCAAGTAAATAGGTTATGTTTCATGAATGCTCGGTCCCACTATTGAGACGCTGCGCAGTCTGGAGCGCATGACGTCGAAAACAAGGATAGACAAAGTACGGGGAGTGGAAGAAGGTTTTTGAGGGGCGACAAGTCGTGAGGGGAGTACAGCGAAAATAAAGGAAGCGGAAAATTAAGGGAGCTCTACTGTATTGCGTGGATCCCTATTGTCTGTTAAAAATAGGTAAAAAATAACCTTTTAGTACTTACTAAACATTTGAAAATGAACTATTTGAGTACGGAATAGCCTTTCGTCACTCATTCATCATCCATTACAAGGATTCGTTTATCCCACAGTGAATGGTAGCGTGGATGTTGCGTGGAAGTTCAATCGCCAGGGTAGAATGTAATAAAATGATTTTGGAACCAAAATGAAGGTCAGAAATTAGGTCCTCAAATTTATTTATTTCGCAGAAGTAATTTCGGGCCTGGTCCCATTTTTAACTTTCCGATTTAGGGAAGTTATTGTAATCAGCCCGATAACGAAGTGTCTCAGAAATCGAAGTTTTTCACTTTTCTCGACGTTTTACATCATTCTCACAAATTTTAGATAAGGATTATGTGTGTGTGTGTGTGTGTGTTCGTATGTGAGTGATTCTTTGAGAAGCGATTCCCGGGAAACGGCTCGATCTCTAACTGATGTCCAGGCCGGAAAGGAGCGTCAATGTTGAAAAACAATTCCTTCAATTGTTACTAACAATTTTAATTGTGTATAACGCTGTATCTCGAGAACGGTGACAGATACGAGAAAAAGTGTCAAACAAAAGTTGTTCCTCTCGTAAAACTGCATATTTCATGTTTTATTACTTTTTTTGCTAGGCATCATATTTTACGAGATATCGATAAAAATCGTAATAACCGATCAGTACTCGAATTTGCGTAACTGATATACAACTTGACTTTACACGTGAATCGTCACACACACACACACACTGTCAGGAAGTTATAGATGCGACCCGTCGAGGGTCACACAAAAATGAAATTTTTTCACACATTCTACCAGCTGTTAGGTATGAGTATACGTGTAGAGCCCTAAAAGAACACTAAAATTTAGGGAAGTCTAGGGAATTTTTTTTTCTGCTTGACACCTTGACAGAACTCCGCCCACGTCAGATGTGAATGCTCTTTCAAAACAATAGCCCACCAAAAAAAAAAAAACAAAAAAGTGACAAAGTGTGTGTGTCAGTCGTGGACATCTCCGTCGGTTTATTTGTTTTTGCACGTGGCGTTGAGTGGCCCCGGGGGGTTGAACACGTCTCCCAGTGCCGAGTGTAGCCGACAAAAAAAAAACGTCGTAGTAAAACACAACAAACAAATAAAATGAAAATACTCAAGGGGTGACATGTAACTAGCCACGCGACCATAACCAGCCCTGACACTCTGACAGTAACCGAAAAATTCTATCAGATCGGAATTCCACATCGAAGCTTTCCCATCGGTTTATCTCTTCCCTCCTTTTTTCTCTCCTTTCTTTCATCTTCCTAGCGAAATATTTTGTCTCGTGGGCCGTCGTAGGAAAAATCCGATACCAACGACTAGACACAGTCTAAAAAGCTTCTGAGCAAATTGTGTTATGCGATAGAATTGCGGAGGAAAAACATTGCGACATGTATCACCCTAAAGAGTGCAAAAGCTTGCACGAATTGTGCAATCAGGATTTATGATATCCGCAATTGATGTTTGCTATCCAGAAATGACGATTCCATGCGTACATAATTGTGCAATAAGCAGTTATTAATTTTTAAATAAAATGCGGATGACGGCGCAGCGCTCCGCAGGTGGGAATTGAGCATGCGATGAAGTTTGATGAAAGCTTGGACGAGGCTTCACTAAGCTTCGCCGAAGCTGTGCTCTGAAGCCTCGGTCAATCTGTGCAGAACATGCGTATGTAACACCAATCCCAGCTTAGAGCATAAGCCTCGTCCTAGCTTGGTTACGTAGGTTAATGCAAGCTTCGAACTTTATCTTCATTCAAGCTTCGGACTTTATCTTGGTACAAGCCTCGAAATTCATTTTCGTCCAAGTTCCAATGTTTCTCGTGGTCGAAGCATCGAAATTAATCTTGGTCCAAGCTACACAATTTATCTTGGTTCAAACTTCGAAGATAGGAACATTGAGGTTGGACCAAGCTTAGTTGAACATTCGTTTCCAAGCTTGGGGTCAGGTGGTGCAGCAATCCTGTATTTATATATGAATCCAATATTAAGCAGAGTTTCGCTGAAGCCGGTAAATCGAAACTAGGAAAAATATGCTTCAATCCAGCTTAGTTCAACCTTAGTTCAGAAGCTTGGGTTTAGATGGTATGAGCAGTTCGGGATTCATGCTTGTTAAAGCTAAGATTCAAAGCTAACAAAGCTTAGCTCGGACCAAGCTTAGCACAACATGGTTTCTGAAGCTTGGGTTTGGATGATCCTGGTAAGCTTGGATGTATGCATGTATCCAATATTGGACGTAGATTGGATTTTGCCTGTGGACCAACGCTAGGGACGCTAAGATTGAGCCAAGCTTGGCACAAGCTGGGCCAACAAAGCTTGGATATCTTTGATATACCTAACCTTGGGTTGATCTAGGCTTATACATGGGATGAAGCTATGTCGAAGCTGTCAAGTCCAAGCTTCGGCATCGCAGGTCGGACCAAGATGGATCTCATGGTTCAAGCTTCGAATTCCCCACCTGGGTCGTGGCGTAGCAGATACGTACAGTCGACTCTCGCACTAGTGCACCGAACGCTCCACCGCCCTGTCCCACACGTGACCTTCCCCTACTTCCCCCACTCCCGGATGCTAGTGAGCGCAGGGAGATAGCATTCAAAGTGGCGCGGGACCATTCGCACAGTGGTAGGGAGGCGGCGCTTGAGGAGGCAGTCAGTGGTGGGGTCATGACGATAGTGACTATAGGGATCCATCAACTTCCGGGACGTGCACTGCTGGGGGAGTTGACTGTAGTAGAAAAACTCTAAGCGCTGGTGCCGCGCGTCGTATTGTTTGGAAATGTCCCGCCAGAAATGGCGGATTGGCCGGCTGGAGACAGTCTGTGATATTGTTATGGGATATTTTCGAGATAACTAATTCAGGTGATTAAAAAAAAATTGTCCATTTTGCGGGGGAAGTTGGAGAGCGAAAAAGCGCATTCGGAAGTACATAGGTGGCGGTGCGCTCGTCATACGGGTAACTGCGTCGGGCGGAGACGCGCGGGCAAAGAACGGAGAAGTGCTTATGCAAATATATAGTTGGGGTTAAATGAAAAATATAATATTTATTACGATGTACTCATGTAGACGATGGCAGATATCTTAGACAGGTTTTTATAATGCCAGAATTGAAGTTACACGTGAAAAATTCCCAATCGGATAATCCCTTCAATCTCTTCCCTCTCGCCGCGAAATATTCCGTCTCGCGGATTTCTCATAAGAATTCGATGCGCAAAGCAATAAAAATAGTGGAAAAAAGTTGAGGATAAATTGCATCGTGAGATACAGCTAGAAAAGAAATTGCACATGATGAGAAGGAAATTCTTTCTTCATTTTTTTTTTTTTTTTAATAAATCAGAATTTGCTGAAGAACTTCAATTTTCAGTTTTTTTTTTTTTTGGCCGTACAATTTTTTTTTATTTTGACAATTTTTGGTCTTATCTGCAAACATAAAAAACTGCAGCATGAAAATTTTCGTCAAAAAGAATGTTGGATTGAAAAAAAAAAAAAAAAAAAATTCGAAATTTTTTACCCAAAAAAATGTTGAAATTTTTTTTTTCAAAATTTCTAAAAATTTCGAATATTTGTTTCGAATAGAAAGTTCTTGGATGAAAAAAAGGATCAATAGCTTCGGAGCAAATTGCATGATGAGATTGACGAACTCTGGGACCGTTAAAAAAAAACACGCGGAAGTTGTGGCAAAAAGATGGCGATTTTTTTTTCCGCCCCTGCAATGGGTACGAATGTTTTTATTGCTCCAAAGAGCGCAGCAAATGTAGTCAATTTGCTCTGTTTGATCCTTGGGGGAGGGGCTGAAAAGTTATTCCGGCTTTGATCACAAGTGTATCAAATGTATTTACTTCGACACGCATACGTGTGTTGCAAAAGTCCATGAAAAGTTGTCAATTTAGTTGCTCATTCGAGATGGGAGGAACGAGTTTATTCTGAAACGATAGTGAAAAAAAAAATATCACTGTTCAAAAATTTTTTTTTCTTTACTTTTGGCTATTGAAGAGAGTTACTATGTTGCACACATGTTTGATCATCGCTTGATAAGTCAACAATGACAAACTCAAATCCAACCGGGACCCACGAAAATGATCTATTTGTATTTCTGCTCTGATAGGTATTTTTTTTTAATTTTTCAAAAGTGTGGGTAGCTGTGGGTGAGCGCCGCCGTGCGCACGCGCACGAGCACTCGAGCGCCACCCGCAGTTTCTACTTGCGGTTATGCCCTCATTATGCGACTTAGGCGGAAAAATTATAGGACATAAAATGTGTATCTTTGTGTGAGGAACATTTTTTGTTTCATACGGTTTTTTCTATCTGCAACGGTTCTTGAGATACAGCGGTCTAAACATTTCAAATTGTCACGTATGGGCTACTCGAAGACCGCTTTGATTCTGAGCTGAATCGAATCAATCGCAATATTAGTTAAAGTACAATCGTGTATCAAAAATTTCAAGTTTCAAAAATTTCAACAATTTCAAAATTTTCAAAAATTTCAAAATTTTCAAAAATTTCAAAATTTCAAAATTTTTAAAAATTTCAAAAATTTCAAAAATTTCAAAAATTTCAAAAATTTCAAAAATTTCAAAAATTTCAAAAATTTCAAAAATTTCAAGTTTCAAAAATTTCAAAAATTTCAAAATTTTCAAAATTTTCAAAAATCCCAAAATTTTCAAAAATCCCAAAAATTTCAAAAACCCAAAAATTTGGAACATTTCAATTTTTTTCCAAATTTTTTGACGACATTTGACAGCATTTGCTGTTCATACTTGGCCGAGAAATTTCATTCTCTTGTAATTAATTGAAAGTCTTAATCAGAGCCTGAGAAAGCGCAAAATATTTTAGCGAAACATGTTTTTCCAATTCAATCAGCGTAATCAGTTACATTCAATCGAACAACTATTTATTTTTATTAGCCATCAGTCACTCTGCTGCAAGATGTCGATGACCTTCAAGTTCCATCGACTTCAGCAATGAAAGAGACGATGTATTTTTGTACTTTAATTAGATCCAGAGTGAGTGGATGGTCTCGTCATTTTTTTATCAAATCCCCCAATCAAAATGGAATTTTTTTTAGGGTCGAAGAAAGCCATGCATGAAAAAATTTCTATAGCCGTGAATCTGCTGGTTCTTACAGGACTTTTTTCACAGGACAAATTCTATAAGAAGTCCTATAGAAAATTCTATGGGGATTGCACTAGAAATTTCAGCCGAAAATTCGATAGAAAATCTTTTCGAAGCTCTCCTAGTAATTTCCATAACGTGGAAATTTCTATAGCAATTTCTATGGGAATTTTTATGGAAATTTCTATGGGAATTTCCATGGGAATTTTTATGGGAATTTCTATAGGAATTTTTATGGGCATTTTTATTGCAATTTCTATGGAATTTCTATAGGCATTTTCATGGAATTTCTATAGCGATTTCTAGGGAAATTTCTATAGCAATTCCGATGGTATCCTCTATATCAATTTCAATGGCAAACTCTATAGCAATTTCTATGGAAATTTCTATACCAATTTCTATGGGAGTTTCGATGTCAATTTCTATGGGAATTTCTATAGCAATTTTATAGCAATTTACATGGGAATTGATATAGCAATTTCTATGTGAATTTCCATAACAATTTCTATGGCAATTTCTATAGACATGTCTATGACAATTTCCATGGACATTTCTATGGCAATTTCTATAGCAATTTCTATGGCAATTCCTATGGCAATTCCTATGGCAATTTCTATTGCAATTTCTATAGCGATTTCTATGGTAATTTCTATGGAAGGTTCTATGCCAATTTCTATGGAAATTTCTATGGCAATTTCTATAGCAATTTCTATGGCAATTCCTATGGCAATTCCTATGGCAATTTCTATGGCAATTTCTATGGCAATTCCTATGGCAATTTCTATAGCGATTTCTATGGCAATTTCTATGGAAGGTTCTATGCCAATTTCTATGGAAATTTCTATGGCAATTTCTATAGCAATTTTTATGAAAATTTCTATAGCAATTCGTGTGGGAATTCCTATAGCAATTCGTATGGTGATTGGTATAGCAATAGGATATACCAGGAGGATTCCAGTTTTCAGTCTGATTTTTTTAAATTCCTCCAAATTCTGCCAGAGCGTCCTTAACCTTCCAAAATCCTATTCAAAGTACGGCAAATTTACTTCCGTGAATTAAAATCAATATTCGTCATTAAAATTGATTCCCATGCCAGGAGTTAACAACTCGTTACCTTCTGTTTGCTCATCCGCCCACATTTATTAAAATTTGCGAAACCAAATGGGAATACGCATGAATTATTAATCAAACTTGATTGTCGAGATTGAGAACTGCACACACGAGTTCCAGAATACGGGATATTCCCAGGAGCATTCAATTCAAACGATCGATAGTATGTTATTCGAAAAAAAGTGTTTCCTCATTTTTGCAGAACAAAAATGTGTGTTTTTTTTCAATTTTCCATCCCGCCAAAATTTTGTAATTTTTCCTTTTTTGGGTCTCGGCCTTCTTTACACATTTTGACATTTTTTATGTTCCAATTTTTTTTTCGAAATTCCTCATATATATTTGAATTTTAGAAATTTCTTTTTTTCACATTATTGAAAATTTTGTTTTTTTTTTTCAAAAAAATTCAATGCTAGAAATCATCAAAAATTTAGATATTTACAGTTTTTCCAAATCAGAGAAGTTCCAAACCTCTCATAGAGTTTATTAATTTTGAAAAATGAGATAATTTGAAAGATGACATGAAAAATGAGATAAAGAATGACTTAAAGGAAGGGATAAAAGATTAGATGAAAGATGAGATGAACAAGTAGATGAAAGATGAGATAAAAATTAGATTAAAGATGAGACGAACAATTAGATGAAAGATGAGATAAAAAATGAGATGAAAGATCTAAAAAAAAATGAGATAAAAAATAAGATGAAAGACGAGATAAGCAACTATCAGATAAAAATGAGATGAAAGATGAGATAAAAAAATTAGATGAAAGATGAGATGAAAAATAAGATGAAAGATCAACGAGAAGTTATTGGATGGAAAATGAGATGAAAAATGAGAGGATTTGTAAGATGAGATGATCTACAATGACATGAAAAATAAGATAAAGATGAGATAAAAGATGAGATGATCTGAAAATTGCGAAAAAAATGGACCTCTTAAAAAAATTCAGGATTGCTTACGTTGCAAATTGTAAAAAATTACGACTGGGTCCATTTCGCACCACATCTTCATCTCCGTTCAACGGGTCCAGAGTTATCTCACCATCTAAACTTCTAACAATTCTCAAAATTATTCTTTCCATTTCTTGCACACGCTGATCCTCCTCGTTATATTGCCGAGAAGCCCCTCAGGAGATCTCCCACATTTTTTCATCTCTTTTCCACGCGTTCTTTCTTTCTTCCCTACGCGCCCCCTCAATACAGTGTATGTATCGCACGAAAGCCCCACCGTGACGTCACGGAAATGAAAAAAAATATATATCGCCGGAAGGAGATGCGCTTTGTGTGTACGCCATCACCATGATTCTCCTCATCATTTTGGCTTCTTGATACTCTACCCTTACCAATGCCCGAACCTCCTTATATCCATTCAATTGCATTTTTTTCCCTGAGATCCTTTCACCAATTTCAAGGGATTTTTCGGGGTGTAGAAATTTTATTTACTTTTTATGGTTTTCTCTCTATGAAGTCCCGAGTATTTAGTTTCCCTTGAATAGAAAAATTGGAAAGATTTTTTTTGAAGAGGAAAAAAAAAATCCGACAATGAAAATATTTTTCCAAAGTGGAATGAAAAAAGGAGGAAATTATGAAATATGAGAATTTGAAAAAAAAATATCGCACATTTTTCCCATTGCTCGCATGGTGAGCGATGCGCCGCCCAATGGGTTTTGGCATTTTGGGGAAAAAATTAAATCATACATATATATTTGATATAGATTTAAGTAAAAATACGGTTTTTTCAAATTTTTTTGGCTTCGGTTTGATTGAAAATTCAGAAATTCGGGTAAATCGTACTACGACCTTTCAACGGTTAGCGTACTTGCAGGATCAACGAGTTCTAAATATATTTGAATGAAATTTTTATGGCTGATAGTGAAGTGCATTCTTAAACGGTCCTAAAAATTTCAGAATTTTCTGAAGTCTAGAAAGGTAGGAAAAAAATCTCAAAGTTGACTTTTTTCCCCTACTTTCACATGGTCAAGAAGGTTAGGTCCCTCCAACTTGGACATGACAATTCGGTGTGGCAAAACTGTTCAATATTTTGGTCCTATACAAATAGGAGTTGTTAAAGAATGTTTTCTCGATACTTGCTTAAAAAACTGATCTCCATCTGACGTGTGGTTTAATTCAAAACTATCTATGAAGACCCAAACTCTTAATTGTCCCGACGCTCGGTGAGGCGTGGTGGGGGAACCCCGAGAGGTACAAATTTTCCCCTCTTCACTCCGCTTGCGCCGCCCGATAAACGCTGTGATGACTGAGAATCAAAATAATTAAATCATCCTAGAACTATGTGACAAACAATCAAAGAATCACTTTTTCAATCATTAGTGAATCACAAATCAAAGCTTACATAAACTGTCGTAATACTGCATCCGCACCTCAAGGCAATCAAGTTCGCATCAACGCGAGAAAATGAGAAAAATAACGGAATGCCGGATGATTCCCATGCCCATCAATTTCCGTTTCAGATTCACTGGAATAAAACTCCATTTTTTTTTCTAGTCATTATCGGAAGAAAAGGAGATGCGGAAAGAATCAAGGTTTTTGTTTGTGCGGACAGAAGAACGGGGGGAATAATTAAATGCAGGATGATTCAATTCCTATTGAGATTCATTGAAGAAGAGAAACGACGGATTCTGGTATTGATCGTACCCCAGGAAAAATTTTAAATGTCTATGATGTGTGTGTGTGCGCCTGTGTGTGTGTGTGGATAGGTGGGTGGGTAGATGGGTCGGCGGGTAGCTGGGTGTGTCGGCGGGTAGGTAGGTAGGTAGGTAGGTAGGTAGGTAGGTAGGTAGGTAGGTAGGTAGGTAGGTAGGTGGGTGGGTGGGTGGGTGGGTGGGTAGGTAGGTGGGTGGGTAGGTGGGTGGGTAGGTGGGTGGGTAGGTGGGTGGGTAGGTGGGTGGGTAGGTAAGTGGGTGGATAGATGGGTCGGCGGGCAGCTGGGTGGGTGGATCGGCGGGTAGGTGGGTGGGTGGGTAGGTAGGTAGGTAGGTAGGTAGGTGGGTGGGTAGGTAGGTGGGTAGGTAGGTGGGTGGGTAGGTAGGTGGGTAGGTAGGTAGGTAGGTAGGTAGGTGGGGGGGTAGGTAGGTGGGTGGATGGGTGGGTCGGCGGGTAGGTGGGTGGGTTAGGTAAGTGGGTTGGTAGGTAGGTGGGTTGGTAGGTAGGTGGGTTGGTAGGTAGGTGGGTAAGTGAGTAAGTGGGTAAGGAGGTGGATGAATGGGTGGTTGAGTGCGTGGTCGGGTGGATGAGTGGGTGGGTGGACAGGCGGGTGGGTGGATGAGTGGGTAGCTGGGCGAGCAGATTAGTGGGCGGGTGGATCAATGGGTGGGCGGGTGGTTGGATGGGTTGGCGGGTGTATGAACAAAAAAATCGAATAAAAAATCAGAATGTCCCTTTTTCAATCTAGTTTAAAATTGATTTTTTTTTTAATGAGAAACTTGGAAAAACTTCATGGAACGGGAAATGAATAGAGAATCAAATTTTTTGTTTCTGCCGAGAAGGGCGTAGAATAATTAGACGCAAGCTGATTCAATCTCTATTGAGATTCGTTGAAGAAAAAAAATGAGAGATGGCGTCTCTGACATTGGGTTGTATCCTTTAAGGACCACTCGCCAGCTTCCACCTTCCATTCAACTGTTAATTCCGTCTTTATTCCCGTGGACTGAAAGTGATGGTAGCGGAAGCCGCTTTCACGCGTTCTGATTTTACGCCCGCTGAAAGGAATTCAATTCTCCCATTCATTTCAGAAAACCTCATCTCCAAGGTGAATTTTAATAGATGCAACATTTGCCCCCAAAATTTTACTCTTTGAGATGTCTAATCTGCGTATCGTTAAAAAACAAGTTCAATTTTTCGTTTCTAAGCCGTTCATAAATTTTCAAGCTCGAGCGGAAGTCTGTGAGAGTTTACTAATTTTTACGAAAATGGGAAAATTTATCGATCTCTTCATGAAAAATTGTGGCTTGGAGCGTAAAATTTTGCGGAAGTTTCCAGCAATTTTTGTGTGAGTGCTACGTAATTTTTCATGGTAGCTCAACGACTCGAGAATCATCGGATATCTTCGGAATGGCTCGGTGACGAGACAACAGCTGTCTCGTGCTGAGGCTTGCATCTCAGATGAGAAGAAAACTAATTAAAAAGAAAGAACCTACTGCACATTATCGACAAATTGTAATCACATTTTCGCATATCATTTGTGTGTTGAGCAATTGAAAAAAAAAAATAAAACAAGACTGGGTGTGACTTTATGGCCAGCGTTGCTGACTTACGGCCGCGCATGTATAACCTCAAAAAGTCGGCCCCGCAACAAGTTGCTCCTTACAATTTACCTTTGAGCCATTGACTTGTCGATAAAGATTATGAAAATTCTAAATACAGAATTCTACTTGATGTACAGACTTGTACAGAGTTGTAGAATCCAATATAATTACAATATAAATACTGTTGAAAAATTCAGGCATTATAAAAATTTCACACTTTCAAAAATTGTAAAAAACTTTTTTAAATCTTTAAATATTTCCAAAAAAATTAGAGTAACTGAAAAAAATTTCAATCTGTCAAAATTTTTGGAAATTTTGGGAAAAAGAAGTCTTGTAGAATTTTAGAAATGAAAGAAATGAAAATGAGAACAACTTTTGCCGCGGTACCACCTAACTATATATATATATATATATATATATATATATACTCTCTCAAGTCTCCGCTGGCCAAGCTCAAACAAATAATGAAATAATAGCCGGGCTTTTCTGCATACACCAACAATTTCTTTTGCAAATGCATCCAGAAACAGTCCGTTATGACGGCAGTTTAATTATTTTTATGTAAATGTCGACGGCAGTTGGTGAATGTTGGTATATAACGTTGTACGTACGTGTTTAGAGGGTTGCAGGAGGGGGGGGGGGGGATGGGTATTACAATTCCATGGCATGAGCGATGGAGCCAATTCATGGGATTCTGTTGGGGTGTTTTTGTGTGAGTGGGTGGGTGGTTGTACAGTATAATGTTTCAAATATGCGTAGAACCAGTGGGGGCTGTTTGTGAACCCCATGGGCAGGTTTATCCCTCCTGTGGCATCATTTCCCCACCATAGGCGACTTTTCTCTCCCCGTTTCCATTCGTCGTACATATAGCGATACAGTCGTGACGCTGGTGGACTCACTTGGAACGGAAAATCAGCCATGCACGTGAATGCTTCCGTCCTCAAATCGACTCTGTTAGCTCTATCAAACTGAGGGGAAACTCCATTCATTGATCATAATTATAGAATTTTGTTATATGTTGTATACACATGCGTGGGTGAGAACGGGGGGGGGGGGGGTGAGGGTGTATGATGGGTGGGTGGGGTGTATGATGGGTGGGTGGGGTGTATGATGGGTGGTTGGAGTGCATGATGGGTGGGGTGTATGATGGGTAGATGGGTGGGTGGGGTGTATAATGGAGAGATGGGTGGGTGGGGTGTATAATGGAGGGATGGGTGGGTAGTGTATATGATGGAGGGATGGGTGAGTGAGGTGTATGATGGGCGGGAGGATGAGGTGTATGATGGGTGGGTGGGTGGGGTGTATGATGGGTGGGTGGGTGGGGTGTATGATAGATGAGTGGGTGGAGTGTATGATGGGTGGGTGGGTGGCGTGTATGATGGGTGGGTGGGTGGAGTGTATGATGGAGGAGTGGGTGGGTGGGGTGTATGATGGAGGGATGGGTGGGTGGTGTGTATGATGGAGGGATGGGTGGGTGGTGTGGAGGGTGGAGTGTATGATGGGTGGGTGGTGTGGAGGGTGGAGTGTATGATGGGTGGGTGGGTGGAGTGTATGATGAAGGAGTAGGTGGGTGGGGCGTATGATGGAGGGATGGGTGGGTGGTGTGTAGGATGGAGGGATGGGTGAGGTGTATGGTGGGTGGGTGGTGTGTAGGGTGGAGGGATGGGTGGGTGAGGTGTATCGTGGGTGGGTGGGTGGGGTGTATGGTGGGTGGGTGGGTGGGGTGAATGATGGGTGGGTGGGTCGGGGGTGGGGGTGTATAATGGGTAAGCCATTGAAAAAATTATGCTGGTATACTTCCCCTTTCAAACATATTTTCAATAACATGAAAATTTTGGTGAAGTCTCATAACGCAACTACAGGCACAAGGAGACACGATAAAAAAAATCAACCCGACTGAAGGGTCCCCCACATGCTTCATATGATCGCAACCGTAAAAAAATTGTAATAGACTTGTTCACCCCGAAAATGTATGTTCCAATGCCGATCCCAAGGATCTTATCGATTTATGAATTGTGTAAGGGGGGCGAAATCTCTGCTTTGTCCGCACGTAAGAAAGACCAGCAGGAAATCTCCCCTCGACTTGTGCACTCTTCATATGAAGAGAGAAAAAAAAAATCAGAGATTGGAACCAGCTGGGTGCACAAACGTCTCTTTTTGCCGCACATTTGCCCTATTTTTTTCATTTTTTTCCCCGGAAACTCTGATCCTCACGTACGAGGAAATGTCTCCTCTGCATAATTTTCACGATTTTTCCGTTATTTAAGGCTCATTTTTTATTTCACACTCTTGGCACATCCCTGAGATTCTGAGGATTTGCTCCACCTCACGTAAAACTTGAAGAAAAGGAGTTGGATGATAGCATACAAATTTTTTGAGTAGCCATTTTTTTCGCGGAAAATTGAACGATTTATTTTTCAAAATGTCAAAATTTCAAAATGTCCTACAAGCTTGAGATATTTGAAATGAAATCAATTCTTTAACTACTAAAAGGTTTGACGTTTTGAAGACGTTTTTGGAATATTCCGAAATTTTTGCATAATCTGCAAGTTTTGGCGTTTTGAAAATTTTGAAATTCTGAGAATTTTGGAATCATTCAAAAATTGGAAAAATTTGGAATTTTGACAAATTTAGGAAATATTGAATGAAATTTTACAAAAATTAAGATTTTTTATTTGCAATTGAGCTCAAAATATTTTTTTTTTATTTCCTTCAATTTTTATTTTTATTACGCAACCCAAATTGATATTAATTAAGAGTGATATTAATAATGGTTCGGAAAATAGAGGTTGTTAACATATGATGATGTTGCTTTTTTTTTAATAAATGCATTTTTTTATATGGAAATGGAATTTGTGCGATATCGCGAGATCGGAATCAGCGGAATGGTTCAATCACGATGGAACCCTTCGGAAATTTCTCTAGTTATCGTATCCCATCATCTCAGCTCCCCCTTGTCGCCCTGGGCTCGTCGTATCCCGAAAAAATATTGACTTCCAGTGGGGCGATTCAGAATTTATGCGAATTCGTTCCGGCTCTCAGCCGATCTTTTGTTTTCAAAGCGCAGATCACTACATACAAAATAAGTTGAGAGAACAAAATGAGGGTAATTTTTCAGAATTTCAAAAAAAATTTGGTTTTTTGAAATTTTTGAAATTTTTGAAATTTTTGAAATTTTTGAAATTTTTGAAATTTTTGAAATTTTTGAAATTTTTGAAATTTTTGAAATTTTTGAAATTTTTGAAATTTTTGAAATTTTTGAAATTTTTGAATTTTTTGAAATTTTTGAAATTTTTGAATTTTTTGAAATTTTTGAAATTTTTGAAATTTTTGAAATTTTTGGATTTTTGAAATTTTTGAAATTTTTTGAAATTTCTGAAATTCTTGGAATTTTCAAAATTATGGGAATTTTTGGAAATTTATAAAATTTTCGAAATTTTAGAAATTTTGAATTTTTAAATTTGGAGTTTCGGAAATGTTGAATTTTCAAAATTTTGGATTTTTGAAATTTGGAAATTGAATGAAAAAATTGGGAATTTCGGAGATGTGGAAAATTTTTGATTACCAAATATAAAAGAAAACTCAGATTTAGTTGATTATAAAAATGTTCCCGTTTAAAAGCTCTCAAAATTTGAAAAGAAGCTTTAAACGTCCAGCAATCTCCCTGCATTCAAAGATTCCCCACATACTTTCATTCGAAATAGGTACGTGTGAATCGCGTAAAAAACCATTAAATTCGATCCTTTACACGCACAGATAAGGAATGAGAAATTCAACCCCTAGGTACGTCCCCTCGCCCCAAAGAATCGTATCACGCTTCACTCGCCCTCGTCACTTTGATATCGATGGGGGTAATTTACGTGGGTGCGTTTGGGCGCGGAAGATTGATGCGCTTGCACATGCCCTTCCTACACCTCACGCCACCAGCTTCCAAACTGCCAAAAAGCAAAAAATATTTAGCTATTATATCTTTAATTAATCCAAATTTTTGCTCCTATCAGAGGACCGTCTATCCCACCAGCCCTCAAACTCTGAGAATTTTCTGACGTATAGAAGAGCAGGAAAAAAATCCCGGAGTAGGCTTTTTCTGCATCCACCTTGATCTGACGTTTAGTTAATTTAATAATCCCGAAGAATGTGTCGCGATTTTTCGTTCTTCTAGTACTCGACGCCGCATGGTGGTGCGCAGTAGTAGCGACGCGGCAACGCTGCGCGGCAAAAATGGCGGGAACGCGCGGATGATTAGAATAGTCAAGTGGGAAATATTAATGCTGGTGGAAGGTTAATTATTTTTTTGCAATTGGTGATTTAAAAAGTGATACATTTGCATTCCAATATTTTGTCAATGATTTTTGGAGCAAGTCGCCGAATAGGATCAACGGGTGATGTTGTACTAAAGTGCGGTGTTGCCGCGTCCGTTGCGCGCCAAACGCGCGTGTATGTGTGGGTAAACGTGCACAGGCAGTGCGCCTGTGTTGTGTCAGGGACGGTAGGAACCCGCCAAAAAATGAGGCTTTTCTGTTTTCAATATTTAGGAGAGGAAATTAGCTTTCCAGGTGAATCTTCACATACGAAATATTTTATCGGCTTATCAATCAGGTAAAATCACATTGCATGCACTTCCCCGGAGTTCCGTATAGGGAAATACATCCATTGAGCAAATGTCGTAATTTGAGCTTTGCGATAGTAAGATAATGGAGTCGCGATTCCTCCGTAAACACTGAGGTACTTCTTCGAAACATTACGGAATTTCCTGGAGAAATCACGAGCTTTACTGGAGGGTGAACGATACCCTTGGTAAGAGCTTAATGTACCGTTATGATCTTTATGGTTGGCCGTTTATGGCCAACCGAATTTTCACACTCCACAGAACTCAGTTTATATATTGCAAACTGGCGAGTGGTGTAACTTTTATTCCAAACACCAAAAAATTTGACTGTAATATTTCAGGAATATGTTATATATATTATTAACAGTATCGAGGGACGGAGATAAAAAAAATACTTAGTGAGATGGAAGTGTGTTTGCCCCCGTTGGGAGCACAAACAAAACTTCCCAATTTGTAATTTCTGTTTCCCATTCCGAGATTTTCCGACACGTTAATCAAATGTTCAAGGACTGGTTTTAGAGAAAAAAATAGGAATCGTGAAACTTTGAAAACTGGAATACAACAGGTGTCGCTACCTGCGACTATGTCACGTGACGCACTGACCAATCACACTGCGCGTCGCGCATTCAGACTCTCCTGTGCAAATGCGGGCAAACACGCATGCGCCGGCGGTAGTCGGACAACTTCGGATCTAGACCGAATATAAAAGTTTGAATAGTCATTCAAATTTCCCGCCACTCGAAATCAACCAATAACTAATAAATCACTGCATGAAAGTGAGTCAAATTTTGATCGAAGCTAAGGTACGCCGAGAGACTCCAATTGCGACATTGATTAGCTTGATCACAACTCTCCTTCGTAAATAATGATTGATTAAAACTTTTGGCGATTTTCATGCTTCATGTTTAAAAAAACAACCGGAAACTAGTGCATGAATTTCTTTCAAAATCTAATCAGGTCTCAGTTGCGTGAAGACGCATCGATTGAAAAAAAAATTATCGAATCCAGTGATTCGTTTGCGAGACATCGTTGTCCAAATTGTGGGCGCATGCGTACGCGTGAACACATATACGCATGTTTATACAGACATTTTGGTAAAAATGCTCTGGAACGATTAGAGAGACTTTGAAATGTGGAGATATGATGCAATTTCCTTTTTTGATTTCCGGCGCCATTACAATAACTTCTCTATGTCGGGAATTTGGAAAAAATACACAGGGAAATATGTAGATATTGTACTTGATGACGATAGCGAGAAATTAATGATTTGGCGGGATTAATCCACCCACGCCCTGCTAATAATGAAGCTGATTTGAAACATACAAATGCCGCCGTCCCTCTGATTTTAATTGAATTAATTGTCGGAGCATTTTGCCCGAGCGTGCATCGACTATTTTAATTAAGTACATCTCTTCGGTCCCTTTCCGACAACTTTTTTTTCTGGTATTTTCGCCATCTTTACTTGGGGCTAATTCGTTCATTCATTCATTTCCTCTCGAGACGCTCGATATCTCGTGTAAATCACTTCTCAGAAGGGAAGAATAACGCTTTTTTCTTTAACATTCTTTTTTTCTCTCAGTCGTCTATTTATTTGCTTTTCGCCATCGTGTTGAACTTACTCCTAAGGAACTAATTAAGTTTCTTTAAAGCTGCAGCGGAAATCGTGAAAAAAGTGTCTCTGCTACTGTAGGAAGAGCCATGCTCTTGAGAGGACCCCGGCTGTAGGCGGGTTTTTTGAGATTTCAAAAAATTTGAAAATATCAAAAATTTCAAAAATTTGTAAAATTTCAAAATTTTCAAAATTTTCAAAATTTCCAAAATTTTCAAAATTTCCAAAATTTTCAAAAGTTTCAAAATTTTCAAAATTTTCAAAATTTTCAAAATTTTCAAAATTTTCAAAATTTCCAAAATTTTCAAAATTTCCAAAATTTTCAAAATTTTCAAAATTTTCAAAATTTCCAAAATTTTCAAAAGTTTCAAAATTTTCAAAATTTTCAAAATTTTCAAAATTTTCAAAATTTCCAAAATTTTCAAATTTTTCAAAATTTTCAAAATTTTCAAAATTTTCAAAATTTCCAAAATTTTCAAAATTTCCAAAATTTTCAAAATTTCCAAAATTTTCAAAATTTCCAAAATTTTCAAAATTTCCAAAATTTTCAAAATTTCCAAAATTTTCAAAAGTTTTAAAATTTTCAAAATTTCCAAAATTTTCAAAATTTCCAAAATCTTCCAAATTTTCAAAAAATTTCCACAATTTCTAAAATATCCAGAATTTTAGAAATCTGAAAAATTTGAAAAATTGAAAAAAAATCAAAACAATTCAAATATTTTTTTTTTTAATATTGGAAGCCATTTAGAGCTCCCCAACGATGTTCCTGTGCCCAATAACATCGGAAAGGGATTTCATCCTCCAACAACTCTTCTTGTCCTCCGATACCTATCCTGGAAATTATTAACGCGCTGGGAAAAAATTTTTCTCATTGTTATTCCTCCCGTAGAGTGCATCGGGCGCATGAGATCATCCGTGAAAAACCTACGGAGCTGTTGGTCGGATTTAATAGCGTCTTATCCACGCTCTCCGTCATCTATATGCAGATTTTACGTCGCGTGCAGTTAAGTGCATCCTTTACATGATTCCATCATTTTTTTTTCTCATTCTTTTTCGGACAGAAAAAATTTTATTGTCATTAAATTTGAAAGTTGATACTCTTTAGTACTTTGTGCGTCAAATGATAGAGAAATTTAACACATATTCTGAGCCGACATACGCAAGATTACTTGCATAATTACGCAAAAAAATTAATAAAAACTCATTTTATGACTTACGGTACTAATGAAAATTCCAGGGAGATATTTTGCGATTTTTGAAATGTTTTTTCGATCTTTTGGAATTGTTGGAGATTTGCAATTTTTTTTTTTTCAATTTTGAAAATTTTGGAAATTTTGAAAATTTTGGAAATTTTGGAAATTTTGAAAATTTTGGAAATTTTGGAAATTTTGGAAATTTTGAAAATTTTGAATATTTTGGAAATTTTGAAAATTTTGAAAATTTTGGAAATTTTGGAAATTTTGAAAATTTTGAAAATTTTGAAAATCTTAAAAATTTTGAAAATTTTGAAAATATTGAAAATTTTGAAAATTTTGAAAATTTTGAAAATTTTGAAAATTTTGAAAATTTTGGAAATTTTGAAAATTTTGGAAATTTTGAAAATTTTGGAAATTTTGGAAATTTTGAAAATTTTGGAAATTTTGAATATTTTGGAAATTTTGAAAATTTTGAAAATTTTGGAAATTTTGGAAATTTTGGAAATTTTGGAAATTTTGGAAATTTTGAAAATTTTAAAAATTTTGAAAATCTTAAAAATTTTGAAAATTTTGAAAATATTGAAAATTTTGAAAATTTTGAAAATATTGAAAATTTTGAAAATTGTGGGAATTCCGAAAATTTTGAAAATTTTAAAAATTTTGAAAAATTCCGAAAATTGTTGAAAATTTTGAAAATTTTGAGGGGAGTCAAAAAATCTCGCGGACCGTCGATTCAAGCCAAAATGACCAGAAGCTTGCAGGAGCGTTCTCCACCGGAAGCTCAAAAATTACGCAAATAAAGTACTTTTTTTGTGGCAACTTTTTTCCTCCTAAATTGATACCCTCCAAAGATGTGCTCTAAATTCACTCCCCCTAAATATTTCATCGATTTTAGGTAGAGCATTCAGTGGCAATTTGTTCTGATAAACATGAGAAACGTGTGTTTCCGGTTAACGAGTAGTCGATGGCCATTAATGTCGTGATAATAATGGTGGTGAGGTTGTGCATTGGTCCCTTGATAACATCATTAAATCACGTTACCAAGTGGTGTGTACTCACCACATTGGCTCGCTGGATCCAAAATCCCCCATTAATTTTCCCGGAAAATTTTGGGGGGAAAAAAGGGGGTGATTTCCACTTGCCGAAAGGCGAGCGTTGTGTTCTGGCCCTGACAATGAACAATCGATTTTGTGCAATCGGGATGGATAGTGTTTAACATTACGATTACTTTTCTAAATTGGCTGAAAACTTGTACTACGTTGATATTTTCTTCTTCATCTTCTTCACGTGATGATTTTAATTTGGGACAGGATCCGTAGCTATAGTATATATACGGCTTCCCTCAACTTTCTTTGGAAGCATCGATCATTTGGATGATACCGAAAACCACAAGAATTCTGCAGAAAATGCTAATCCTGGGCAGTCATAAACCAGGCAGGCTTTACCCGGCGCTCGTAAAACCCTTGGAGTTCTTCAGACCATCATGAAACTCGTGAACGTTCTCAAGCCGTGATAAAACCAAGTTAGCGCAGGTATTTCGAGCTTGAAAACCGTAGATTTACGAATAACTCCGAGGATAAATGATGGAAGCAACTCCATTTTCAACATTTCTGAAAATTGCGGGCCTTTGGAAGGTTTTTTTGAATTTTTTTAAATGGCTGAAATCGTTGAAATTGTTGAAATTTTTGGAATTTTTGAAATTTTTGAAATTTTTGAAATTTTTGAAATTTTGGAAATTTTGGAAATTTTGGAAATTTTGGAAATTTTGGAAATTTTGGAAATTTTGGAAATTTTGGAAATTTTTGAAATTTTTAAAATTTTTGAAATTTTTGAAATTTTTGTTTAAATCATTTGATACTTCAAAATCTTCGCTTTTTAATCCCTCAAAGTGATCTGCTCGGATCAATGAACCAGAGAATTAAATATGAAAGTTCAGTCCAAAGTGTCCAACTCTTACGCGCTGATCATCTCCTATATTTATTATTGACAGTGACATCCAGTCAATAATTAGAAAACTTTATAGTCTTCCGTTTCCACTGACAAAAACGCTTGGAAGAGAAAGAAAAAAAAATATCAATGAATCATGTCAAGCAAAAGTGAGTGAAAATCCCATCAAGTTCTATTCATAGTGGATCGCGCGCTGTCTTCAATGCGACTCTAAAAATCGGACCTCCAAATTTCTCCAAAAAATCCTCTCTAATATATTTCCGGTTCCGGTCCCGGAAGTCGCCATTTTCCAGGCGCTTCGCCTGAAAAATACCGATTGCGGCCCTTGACCAGAAAACTATTGTTCCGGGCACGTCAAAAAAACAAATCGCCCTCCCCCACGTGCTTGCCATCCGCGGCGAAACCGCGGATGGCAATCTAGCACGTGGCAGAGGCTGATTACTTTTCCACGGTTATCCCGGAAATGTACTACTTCATGTCAGATTGGGGTTCATGTTAACACGTTACACCCTCCCCCTCCCCCTCCCCCCCCTACCCCACCCTCACCCCCTGCTCAATAATCTAGCCCGAGCGTGGCGTGTACCCTGCGGACTACCATGTAATACCGATTTTATCGACCCCCCTTCGAGACTGCTCAAATGTCCGATTGGAGATAAAATCATGGGTAGTCTTATCAGTCCGTCACTTGTTGACATTATCTTTTTGTTCCGCCCTTCTGTTCCTCTTGATTCTATTCCCGTTCCAGATAGGTGAAGACTTCAGGTTGACGGACTCATTACAACTATAAATGGCTGGAGATGAGAAAATTACAAATTTTTAATTACAGGTAACTGTCGACTATGTTTAGTGGTCAATTTGAGGAAATGATTTTGTATTTAATGAACGGGGAGGTTGTTTCCGTTGATGACAGGGATCATACGGTAATTGGAAATCGCGACAGTGTATCAATTCGTAATGGTATGTTATCGTAATGCTTCAATGCAATTGTGGAATGCCCGGGGCGAATGCAAATTTGGGACATTGTCCCAACCGTCAATTTGGGACATCGTCTCAACCGTCAATTTGGGACATTGTCACAACCGTCAATTTGGGACATTGTCTCAACCGTCAATTTGGGACATTGTCCCAACCGTCAATTTGGGACCAATTTGTCCCAATTGGCACTTCGAAGTTATTGTCCTAATTTTCATTTTGGGAAGATGTCCCAATTTTCGACCGGGATACTGTCCCAATTCTCCATTTGAAACGTCGTCCCAATAAGCAATTTGGGACACTGTTCCGATATCTATTTGGTGGTTTGTCCCAATTTTAGTTTGGTGATACTGGTCCATCCTCATTTTGGGACACTGTCCCAATTTTCGTTTCAAGCGCTGCCTCAATTGCCAATATAGTGCAGTGACCCGATTGGCTTTTTGGTACGGCGACCCAATTGACATTTTCGGACGTTGTCCCAATGGTTAATTTCGTACGGGGACCCAAGTGACATTTGTGTGACACTGTCCCAATTATTAGTTTGGTATGGGGCCAATTGACATTTTGAGACACTGTTTCAATTCACATTGTAGGACATTGTCCCAATTGTCAATTTGGGATGTAACCTCAATCTTAGATTTGGGACGGTGTCACAAGTGTCAATTTGCCACGATATTCCAGTGGACTATTTGGGACGTTGTCCCAATTGTCAAATTGGGACACTTATCCAATTGCCAATTTGAGACGTGCTTTCAATTGCCGAATGAGACGGTCTCTCATTTGAGAATTAGAACGTTATACCAATCGAGAAAATTGGGGTACTGTCCCAATGAAGGCCAGGGACGATGTCCCAATTGGACATTGAAACTCCAAATCGATTGGAAATTGGAAATTTCAATCAAGCCGCCGATAACGGCCCAAAATTTTTTCCCCAATTGAAAAGACTCAGTCCCAATTTAAATAAGCACGAGAACGTGTCCCAAAAATGGGACATTGTCCCAATTAGGGGCGCGTAATGCTAATTGGGGGAGAGGCATCATGTCGGCTACAAATACAACATTGTCCCAATTTTCGAAATGGGACAGTGTCCCAACTTGTGAGGAATTGCGTTGCCCCAATTTAGCAAATGTGTTATTACTGCAAGTTAATAACAGGGAATGGTCTCCATCTGAAATGGATCATTGTCCCATTTGAAAAATGGGACACCTGCTCTGATTGAACTCTGGTGCATTATATAAAGTTCAGAAAATTAAATTATGAGCATACATTAAGTCATTTAACTTCATGTAATATTCTCAGAATATCTATAGCCAATTTTCAATTTTATATAAATGTTTTAACTATATGTATGTAAAAGAAAAATCAGGTAAATAATAATGAAAATAAAAGCGTCATTAAAAAAACCTGAGATGTCTATGCACAGTTAAGACACCAATCCCTTGTCAATGATAAGAAAAAAAAAAAACACGGAAAACTTGAGATAAGAAAAATCGTTGTGACTTGCATAAAGTTCAATTGCCACTTAATTGGAAAGTTTGATGAATTTTTACTTCACCGGAATGAGATTTTTCCCTGTATTTTTTTTGACCCTCATTATTTCTTATTTTCTCAACGTTAAGACGTAAATTTTCAATTTTAACCTTGCTCGTACCACTTTTGTCCTACCGTATCTGAGAAATGACGAGGAAGTTTAATTGGAGAAAAAGGGAAACGAGGGAGAGGTTAAATCGAATGGTCGCATCGGAGAAAAGTTTTTAGCGCATTTCCAGGGTCTTGGACGGTGGCGGGTGCAGGGGTGGGAAAAATAGAAAATTTGAAAAATTTGGAGCATGTGGAACATTGGAAAAATTTGGAAAATTGGAAAACCGGGAAAATTGGAAAAATTGGGAAAATTGGGAAAATTGGGAAAATTTGGAAAAATTTGGAAAATTGGAAAAATTTGGAAAATTGGAAAAATTTGAAAAATTGGAAAAATTGGAAAAATTTGGGAAATTGGAAAAATTTGGAGAATCGGAAAATTTGGAAACTGGGAAAAATTGTAAAAATTGGAAAAGTTGGGAAAATTTGGAGAATTGAGGCCAATTTGGAAAATTGGGAAAATTTTGAAAAATTTAGACCATTTTTTTTATTTAGCAAATTATCCAATTTTATGATTTTTAAAAATTTTTATGTAACCCTTTTGAAATGTCGAATTATTCAAATTTCACGATTTTTGAATATTTCTTCGATTAAATTTTCGGTTTTGCAATTTTTTGAATGTCCGTAAAAAATTGTGCAGTTCAATATTTTCCGGAAAATATAGAAAGATTTATGAAAAAAATGTTTGGTTCAAGTTTAGACTAAAAAACTACGACTTCCATGGGGACTAATAAAAACACGCCAGAATTATAAAAAAAATAAATAAAAAGCCTGAAAAATGGTGCGTTTTTGTCCATTATTTTCGTGTCATTTGTAGATTGCACAAGTTCAGCTAAAAAGACGTAAAAGTAAGAGACAAAACAAATGGAAAAATCCGTGCAAACAGAAAAAGCGATATCAAAAATAAATTTCTCACCCACACGGGCGCCACCGGAGACCGGGGGAATAATTGATGGCGTTTCACCGAATGTTCGGCTTTTCGATAGAAAAAAAGTCCGGCGATTGACCGGGTATTTCGGTTGTTTTATCAAGAGCCACTGGATCCCTTTGTCGGATCAATTTTTCGGGAAAATTTCAAGAGTTCGTGGTCCATTCAACTCAACCTTCAATTCGAAAAATAGAAATTTTTATTGCACAGAATTGTTAAATTTAGGAAAGATTGAAAAATTTGACAATTTTGGAAATTTGAAAATTATCGAAATTTGAAAATTTTCGAAATTTGAAAATTTTCGAAATTTGAAAATTTTCGAAATTTGAAAATTTTCGAAATTTAAATTTTTTCGAAATTTATAGATTTTCGAAATTTAAAAATTTTGAAAATTTGAAAATTTGACAATTTGAAAATTTCGAAAACTTCGAAAACTTGAAAATTTTGAAAATTTGAAAATTCTGGAAATGAGAAAATCTTTAAATTTCTAAAAAGCAAAATTTCAATAACATCAAAAACCTTCAAACTTTTAAAAATTTCAGCCATTCCTAACATTTGTTTCAAAGAATTCTCCCCAAACATGACGCAATTTTTCACATGAAAACACGGAAAATCCTTACAATACTTACGTCTATTTAATTTTTTTTCGTCTAAACATTCCCCATGTCACTACCAACTATAATGAGGAATTAATTCAAACCGTTGTATCTGTCCTCGAGCGCTTGCTTACAATCGTCATATATATATTAGAACTGAAGGAAAATATGTTCCAAGTATAAATTGGCCGACTCATCTCGACCAACCTCTTCCACTCGACATTTTTCCGATACTCCAAGATATTTACAGTTGTTCGACTCCAGATGAATCACTCCGGTATTTTTTAATGTATTTCCTGATAGGCCACGTGAGATATATCAAACAATTGCTATATACTTCTCATCTCCGAAGAATTTTCTTTTCAATCTAATGAGTACGATAAGAGGTTTTAACTCGGCAAATATACCTACATTCAATATTTGTATGTTATTGGTAGGTTTCGTGACGTGCCGACATTGGGCCAACATTGAGCCGACATTGGATCCATCCGAAAGATACAGAACATATATACAAATAGATATCTGTATAGAAATTTTTTGATATGCATAATGTGGGAAGTATCAGCCGCAGCCGACATTGCGCCAACATTGGAGCGATCTCGAAAAATACAGAACATATATAGATAGATATCTGTATGGGAAATTGTTGATATGCATAACGTAGGACTTACCAGCCGCATGCCGACCTTCGACCAACATTGCGCCAACATTGAGCCGACATTGGAGCGATCTCGAAAAACACAGAACATAGATAGATATCTGTATAGGCAATTGTTGATCGGCATAACCTAGGACGTACCCGCCGCATGCCGACCTTCGACCAACATTGCGCCAGCATTGAGCCGACATTGGAGCAATCTCGAAAAATACAGAACATTTATAGATAGATATCTGTATGGGAAATTGTTGATATGCATAACGTAGGACTTACCAGCCGCATGCCGACCTTCGACCAACATTGCGCCAACATTGAGCCGACATTGGAGCGATCTCGAAAAATACAGAACATATAGAGATAGATATCTGTATGGGAAATTGTTGATATGCATAACGTAGGACTTACCAGCCGCATGCCGACCTTCGACCAACATTGCGCCAACATTGGAGCGATCTCGAAAAATACAGAACATATATAGATAGATATCTGTATAGGAAATTGTTGATGTGCATAACGTAGAAAGTATCAGCTGTATGCCAACATTGGGCCAACCTTGCGCCAACATTGGGATTTCGACCGGCCGATGTATAGATATGCATGTTTGTTGTAATCGGGACATATATAGATCCCGGATTCAGGGACGAACGATCCCCAGATTGGGGCCATTTTAATCCCCAAATTGGGACATTTCTATTGAATCAGAAAATTTCGATCCTCGAATTAAATTTTGTCATATACTCGGAAAATGAATATTTTTTTTCCGTGTTAAGAATACAAAAAAATTGTTTATTTCATCCTCAATTTGTTATTTTCACAGTGACCGGTGATGATTGAAAGCAGAAAGAATTCGTAATATAAATATTCAACTGAATCAATAAAAAAAATGAATATGCAATAAAAATCAATTGTTTTGCATGATTAGAGAAAATAGAATGAACTTGTTTTTCCCCCATTTACCTCCCTCGCCCCGATCCAAGTTCCGATATTGAATTTTTATCCCAAGGGCAGATCGAACAAATTACACTGGGATGGATAAATAAGTGAACGGAATTCAATTCTGGCAATCATTAAATTTTTCAATCGAATGCGGTGCAATTTGAAAATTTCATCCGAGAATATGGCCAATGAAGGTAAAGTTTGAAATTTTGCAAATTTGTAAATTTCCTAAATTAATCAGCTTCGTAGTTTTCAAATAAAAAAAAAACCGGATTTTGAAAATTTTTCAAGCTTTCTCGAATTTTAATTTTAATTCCATCCTGAAACCAACATTCTTGAAAATAAAAAATTCTATTTCGAGGAACATTAAATATTTTTTAGAAACATTTGTAGAAAAATTTTAAAATTGACAAAATTCAAAAACTTCATAATTTGAACTGCTCAAAATTGTACAAATCGCAAAATTTAGTATATATGTATATAGTATATATGTATATAGTATATATGTATATAGTATATATGTATATAGTATATATGTATATAGTATATATGTATATAGTATATATGTATATAGTATATATGTATATAGTATATATGTATATAGTATATATGTATATAGTATATATGTATATAGTATATATGTATATAGTATATATGTATATAGTATATATGTGTATTGTATATATGTATATGGTGTATATATATATATAGAGAAATTTTTAAAAAATCCTAAACGTTGCGAATTACAGGTTCTTACGTCATTGACATTCCAATCCACGTGCGATTTTTTATTGAATGAATTCCGCGGCGGTGCTTACAACATTTCTCATTAAAAGCACCGAGTGCGGAGTTAATCGAATTTTTGGTATCTTGAAAAAAATGTCTCCAATGGAAATGGCAAAAGTTGCAAATTATTTCAAGTGGGCCCCGCCACTTGACCGGTTGTTTACCAACCAGCGCAGCAATTTGGTTCATCCACAATTTCAATTTTGCACCAACGGGCGAATGAAACTTCGTCTTGGCGCATGTTTTTCACAGAAGTTTTTTTTTGTTATTTTCCTGGAATTTGTTATCGCCCATCACAACACGATTAACTGCTCCGAAAACATTGGAAAAAATCCAGAGTAAACGGCCAAACACTTTCACCCAACACCTCGTCGGCTCCCGCGCTAAGGGCGGAGTTGCGCGCGCATCCAAGTCACGCTGAAAGGCTAGGATCCTCGTGGTGATTTCCAAGCAGTTCAGTACTCCCGTAACCGTTCGCCGTGCAGTTATACACAAAATTTCTCCGAGAATTTGCCGCGCGAGTTACGGAGACCGTTGAATTTCGTGGAAAAGCGCGTGTGAAAATTGTTGCCGGCCCTATTCAGGATGACGGCCCTATGAAGGCCCTACGAGTGGAAAAAAAACCTGCCGATTTTCTCAGAAATATTGAAGAATTTTGATTGTTTTCTCATTCTTCAGAGAAAAAGGGCAACATTTTTGGAAAAACGCGCGTGAAAATCGTGTAGGGCTCTCCCTATAGGGTCAAGGCCCTAGAATAAAAAAGGGCATTGTGACGTTTGCAGGGCATTCAAAAATTTTCCGAGACTCTCGCAATTGTTCGGCGGAAATCTGTCAATTGTGTGCGAGTTTTGCGTATGGAAAACATTGTAGGGCCTTCGATTTCAGGAAAGGCCCTATGAAGGTTCGACCACTAAAAGGGGCTTTGGAGTTACTAAAAGTGTTGGAAAATTTTGACGGCTTTCCCGAATTTACATTGACAACTATTAATACCCACTCGACATTCGTGTGATGTTAGTCAGCAGACCTTTGGCCCTACAATGAAGGTCCAGCGAAGGCCCTAAAATTGAATATCTCCAGGATTTGTTTACTTTGATGAGCTTTGACTAATTTTAAAGGTTTTAGTGGAAAGACGGGTGATACCGCCAACGTCGTGTTACAATTGTTGACATCTTTGACGGAACCGTCAGGGCTCTGGCAAGGGCCGAGAACAAGGACAGGTTTCAAAATTTTGGTGTCATTTGGAATTTTTTACAAGTTTTGGAAGTCTTTCGTGACAACTGGAGCAAGATCACGTGCAAAAATCAAAGGGCATTTGGAAGCCCTACTGTGACTTAAGGCCCTGTGAGGGCCCAAAGGGCGGAAACGATATCCCAAATTTTTGCTCATTTTATCGTAATTTTTTAGGAGTTTTACAAGTTCGTGGAAGTGAAAAATCGCCGAATTTTCCGCAAGGTTCTTTTAACCTGAAGGCCCTATTGGGACCTAGCATCGGAAATACCGCAATTCTGCCCAATTTTTACAAGTTTTACATTTTTTTAGTGACGTTGAGGTGGAACGTGGCAAATTTATTGGAAGTGCTGTGACCTATGTAGGTCTTGTTTAGGTCTTGTGTAGGTCAACACTTAAAAGGCTCCGAAAATAGCCAAAAATTTCGGGGAAAATTGAGTTTGCAAATTTAGTGAAATGTCAGTGAAAATTGTAGGGCTGGGCATTGCCCTATTGGCCCTATGTGCTTTGATCAGTGCGTCAACAACTCAAACAATAATTTTGAAATGTTGTAAAAATGGGGAGGAATTAGAAGGTGACAGTGATAATGGAAATGTTGATCAGTTGCGGTGTGAGCCGAATGCAAGGTAGAATTACAAAAATATTTTTTCATTTTTTTTTTCTTTTTTAACGTCGCTATATACAAGAACAATTTGCTGTCATATGTCAATGTGTAAATTAACAAAATCAGAAAACACTTACAATTGTCAATTTTTAAATTTTTAATTTCTTCCACTTTGAGCTTTTCCAAGTTTTTGAAATTTCGATATTTCAATTTGGAAATTTTGAGTCCGAAACTTTTTTTTTATTAGTCTAAAGTCTGGAGACCTTAGAAGAAGGAGGTCTATAATTTTATTATGCACAATTTTCGAGGGCTTTTGAAAAAAAAGTATCGTTAAAAATTTGGAAGTAGGAGAGGACGGGGCAAAATGGGACGCGGGGCAGAATGGAATGTATCCTTATTATCTTCCCTCATTCAGTCCTCGGTGTCCCATTGTGCCCCGCTCCGTTTTAATAATATAACATTTATTTGACTTGTCTATATATATATATATATATATATATATATAGTTAGAGCCGCCAATTTTTGTAATTTTTTAAAACCCACAAATGTGAAATTGATGTAATACGCTTCATATTATTTAAAAAAAAATTTACACGCAGTTTGGACATTTAACGCTGCTTAATTAATGAATTAGCAAAAATAATTTGATACTAAAATATTAATTAAATATATATATATACATATGTAGAGACACTTAGTTTCTTCTATCAATTCTTCGCAAGATTAATCCTTATCTGCGAAATACGTAGCTGCCACACCGGGCTGATTTCTCACCCCACGTGAAAAAACTGAGTTGTAAAATACGTATGAGTGTTTTAAGACTTTTAATCGATCAGGTCATGTTTATTGAACATATATTCAACATTTCCGATGATTTACATTAATAAATTTGTAGATGGCGCTTTAAAAAGTTGTCATATATGTGAAAATTCAAAGATGAGGGTTTTCAGAGAAAAATTCATTACTCCATTTTTTAATATTAAGGGCTAAAATTTCAGGATTGTACGCCCAAGATACACTACTATCACGAGAAATTCACAGTATACGTCGATCTTTCAAAAAGTTTGAAAAAAAAAGAAATCTTTGCTAAGCAGCGGATGCTGCCACACCGGAGCGACTTGCTATGTCATGGAATCACATCTTACATCTATCTACTAATGGAAGATATCGATATTTATATGAATTTCAACGATTGTAGACCTCTAATTTCACTTTTCTCCAGCCTAGTGTGATAAGTTACCTCCAGTGGCAGCTAAGGGTTAAAACTTTTGGAGTACAGTAGAGCTCCCTTTATTTTCCGAGCTCGGGGGGTGACCTTGAAGCAATTTCGTGGAAAAAAAAATTAAGGAAGCCCCCCACTCTGCCCAACTGGTTGGTTGGCGTGGTGGGGGTTGTCGGGAGCGGAAGGGGAAATAAGAGCAGAAGTAAACGGACTATGTATCAAGTAAATAGGTTATGTTTCATGAATGCTCGGTCCCACTATTGAGACGCTGCGCAGTCTGGAGCGCATGACGTCGAAAACAAGGATAGACAAAGTACGGGGAGTGGGAGAAGGTTTTTGAGGGGCGACAAGTCGTGAGGGGAGTACAGCGAAAATAAAGGAAGCGGAAAATTGAGGGAGCTCTACTGTAGCTTGAATTATTTGGAATAGTCCGCATAATAACACCAACAACAATAGTATAGATGATGATGATAATAATAATAATAATAATAATAATCTGTTTTGTCACAAATCTCTTTTTTTTTCTGTCTGTGCGCAGGGTTTGGATCCCGATCATCTACTCACCATCAAAGCGTCGCGTAGTTGCGCATCCGCCTTTACATTGGAAAATTTTAGAGGGCGAACGGCCGCAGTGCGAAGCGGGAAAAGTACTAACCTTCGTGCCGTACACAAGTACATCTCCAGTAATAATTTTCGACGTTGGCGATGCGCATTTGCAGGGTGGAAGTGGGCCGGTATTTGGCCCAAGTGACTATTGCGCCGATACTAAGGCCCTATTGGTGTGTATGCCGAGAAAGGCGGAGGTCAATCGGGCCGCTGCGACAATGCGGCCAAGGGTTCACGAGTGCTGTGGAAAGGGGGCCATATGGAGCGAGTCAAGGTTTGTTTATATTTTGAGGAAGCACCTAGCGCTTCCTCTGCTTTTCCCCAGAATGCCCTCCACGGGAAAGAAAATAAACGGCAATTTAGTGACCCTTTGATGGGCCGCAGGCAAGCACTTGCCGCTGGAGAAAATTGATTAATAATCATGATAACTTAGAAAGCGGGATGTGACGGTTATGATTGAGGAACATGGAGATCCGACAGTAGACGGATTGATGTCCATTTATTCCATCATGAGAACCTGATCGATCTTGCTGATTTGATCCAATCTAGTCGAGCGGTGGATCGTGCAGTCGATCAAGCCCCCTCCGGGCATCCATCCCTAATAGATCGATTTCGTTCTTGTTAGTACCTGTTACCGAAACATTGTTTTTAGTCATTCCCACTGGTTTCCTTAGAATTACCGTTTGTAGAGTAGCCGCGTGTACCGACATAGGGTCTTAGGGGTTTCCTGTCTCTTATGATGGGAAGGAGAGTGAAAAATTACGGACCTCAATTTGTCTGCGATCTTCCAGAAAAATCACGGAAACTGTAGGCAGCAGGCCCTAATCGGTGAACATATGTGTGTGTGTGTGTGTGTGTGTGTGTGTGGGCGGGTAGGTGGGTGGGTGAGTGGGTGAGGGTTAATGGGTGGGTGGGTGGCTGAGTGAGTGGGTGTGTGGGTGGGGGGGTGAGTGAGTGGATGGGTGGGTGCGTGGGCGAGTGAGTAAGTGGGTGGCTAGGTGGGTGAGTGAGTGAGTGGGCGGGTGGGTGAGTAAGTGGGTGGGTGAGTGAGTGAGTGAGTGGGTGGCTAGGTGGGTGGGTGGGTGGTTGAATGGGTGAGTGGGTGGGTGAGCGAGTGGGTGGGTGAGTGAGTGGGTGGGTGAGTGAGTGGATGGGTGGGTGAGTGGGCGAGTGAGTGAGTGGGTGGCTAGGTGGGTGAGTGAGTGGGTGGGCGGGTGGGTGAGTGAGTGGGTGGGCGGGTGGGTGAGTGGGTGCCTAGGTGGGTGAGTGAGTGAGTGGGTGGGTGGATAAGTGAGTGGGGGTGTGGGTGACTCCATGGGCGGGTGTGTAGGGGGGGGGCGTGACCGTCTATGTTAGCGCTGTTTGATCGAAGATCGATCTGTAAAAAATCGATCTTACGTTTTCACCTTCGAGATATCCGGTCCAGCAGTTAGACCGATCCTCTAACGTCGTCGCAAGTCTTGAAGCAGACGATTCAAATCTCTTTCTCGGATATAGGCAATGGACACTACAGCTATGGCCTGAATCTACGATTGCTTACGGTTCTGATGCGTCATTCGGTTCTTGGTATTTTTCCTCTCTCCCTTTTCTCAATGGGGCCGCTGGACCGCACCTGCGCCGAAATAGCGGCATAACGGTTTTTGTCTGTATACATGGCTACAGAATGCCGATAGGCAAAGAACCGCCATGACAGTTTTAAGTCTCTTGAAAGTGTTGGGAGAGGGGTCGGAGTGGCCGGGGGGGGGGGGGGGGGGAGGGACTTACAACAGAAAATTATTTTTGAGATCAATCCGAAATTCCCATTTTGTCCGGTTTTTTTTGGATTTTTAGGGAAGGTTCTCGTTATTGTTCACACACACACATACACACACACAGAGAGAGAGAGAGAGAGAGACATTAAATTTTCATATTTGATATTTGGAAAAAAATGAGAATGTTGCGAGCCCAATTTTTAAAATAATTTTCTAATTGTCAAGAAATGACAACTTTGGGGAATACCCAATGAAAGAAGCCATACCCAAATATTGTCCTAGTCGTCTACAACGCAAAGTTACGAATTTTAATTTTCAGGTTAGGGGAATTTTTGTTTGTTTTTCTCCAGCGTGTGTTGTTACAGGGGCTTAAGTGGCTTAAGTACCTGATGAGGGTATTCTAAACAGCAGATCTTTCCCGAATATCCCTGAGAATGTAGATATCAATCAAAATTTCTATTAAAAGATATAAGGCTTGAAAGTCGTCGACTAAATGAGTGAAATCGTCTAGCCAAGATTCTCCAACTTCCCGATAGGAGAGGTTAGTAATTCGTCCCGAACTCTGAAAACCCTTGTTACAGAGGATTCACCTAGCGAATATCCACGACATTTACAACAATTTCAGATCCTTTTTACCGAGATGTATGGGTGTGTCGTAGGGTGGGTGAGGAAGGGTGGGTGGGTGAGTGGGTAAGTGAGTGGGTGGGTAAGTGGGTGGGTGGGTAAGTGGGTGAGGAAGGGTGGGTGGGTGAGTGGGTAAGTGAGTGGGTGGGTAAGTGGGTGGGTGGGTAAGTGGGTGGGTGGGTAAGTGGGTGGGTGAGTGAGTGGGTAAGTGGGTGGGTGGGTGAGTAAATGGGCGGGTGAGTGACTGAGTGGCTGGGTGGATGAGTGGGTGAGTGAGTGAGTGGGTGGGTGGGTGGGTGAGTGAGTGAGTGGGTGGGTGAGTAAATGGGTGGGTGGGTGAGTGAGTGAGTGGGTGGGTGAGTGAGTGGCTGGGTGGGTAAATGGGTGAGTGAGTGAGTGAGTGGGTGGGTGAGTAAATGGGTGGGTGGGTGAGTGAGTGGGTGGGTGAGTGAGTGAGTGGGTGAGTGAGTGAGTGGGTGGGTGAGTAAATGGGTGGGTGGGTGAGTGAGTGGGTTGGTGAGTGAGTGAGTGAGTGAGTGGGTGGGTGAGTGAGTGGGTGGGTGGGTAAATGGGTGAGTGAGTGAGTGAGTGGGTGGGTGAGTAAATGGGTGGGTGGGTGAGTGAGTGAGTGGGTGGGTGAGTGAGTGAGTGAGTGAATGGGTGACTGAGTGGGATGGGTGGGTGGGTGGCCATGGATAGGTGAACAAGGGTGTTTGTGCTTCTCACACTTTCTGTCCTAGTCCGTTGAAAAATGGTAAAACCGAAGAACAGCTTCAATTAACATTTTCACTCTCACAAAAAACCTTGTCAACACTCTTATTGCATCCTCAATGCTCCGAACGAATGGAATATGGTAGGACTTTTCTGAAGATTCCATGTGTTACGTAATTGTTGAGTAAATATCACATGTTTCCCATTGAAGGAATTTTCTCAAGAAGGTTTTTCCCGGTGTTGCCGAAGGGTGCGACGTAATTTCTCGGAAATCAAATCTTGTTTATCTCTTCTGTTTGTTTTTCCACTCGATCTCGGAAAATTCGGCGAGATTACGATGTTTTATGGCGGTTGGGCGAAACTTTGTTGGGATACTAGCAGCAGCTATTTTCGATCTTAAGTTCGGCTATTTCCGGGTATTGTTGGAAGTTTCACGCTTTTTTTTTAATGCAAATCCATCGTCAGGGAATTTTTGACGATTTTTTTTTTGAATGAAAATTTTTATCTGAGATCTGAATTTTTTTTTTTGAATTTATAATTTCAGTGCTCGATGTGTCGTCGCGGCAGAACCGGAAGACTTGACACCTCTTCTGCCAAATGCAACATCAGCCATTGAAATGTTGCCCGATTTTCCAGTCTGCAAAAAATCGGACCAACTGTCCATCATTGGACACGCCCAGGATGCAATTCTGCAACCCGATGGTGGTCTCATCCTCGATGGGGTCAATGTTAAGCCCTTGCAGTACTGCGTTGAGCGGATCAAAGAATTTGATGGGAAAGCCAAAATATTCGCATGCCGAGAAAAGTCTTCAGGAAGGTAAGAACAGGAGAATTACACATAACAATTTGTCTGAAGATTTTTAAAAAGGATGCAAACATTGGAAATTTTGAATTTATTCTTCGGAAAATTTTTATATTTTTCACGTGTACAGTTTCTGCTACATTTTGAAAATTTTATGAATTTATGAAATCCCGAAATTTTGATGGTTTGAAAAATTAAAAATTTCCAAAAATTTTTTTTGCACGTTTTGAAAATTTCATGATTTTTTGGAGTTTCGAATTTTTTGATATTTCCAAAATTGTCAAATTTTGGAGAATTTTGAAAACTTTTGAAAATTCCAAAATTTTGGAGAATATTCAAATTTTAAAAATTCTCCAAAATTTGAAAACTTTGGCAATATTCAGAAATGTTCAGTTTTTGAAAATTTTCAATTTTCAATTTTTCCAAATTTCCACATTTTTGGAAATTTTCAAATCTATCGAAATTTTCAAATTTTTCAAATTTTTCGCAATTTTCATTTTTTCGAAATTGTCAAATTTTTCGAAGTTTTCAAATTTTGAGAAATTCTCAAATTTTGAGGAATTTTTAAATTTTGAGAATTTTGGAAAAATTTTGAAAAATCTGGAAAACTTTGAGGAATTTTAAGAATGTTTGCAAATTTCGATGAATGTTTTTTTCCATTTTTTTTAAGACTGGGAAATTTTAGAGATCCTACAATTTTTGAAAAAAGTTACTGATTTTGAAAAATTGGCAAATGTTCCGTCCTTAATTATCCTAAATCGAGGTAAAATAGGGCGTGAATTTTATTTGTTCGGTGGGTAACGATCTATGGCGGTTCCCCATCGTTGGGCGCGAACCGAAACCCCATAAAAAGAGGGGCTTTTTTTAATGCTATACCGAGAAGGAAAGTGATGCTTCGGGGGTTTGAGTCATCGTCGAAACTCATATTCTCAACTCTCGAAACCTTGAAACACGAAACGGAACTGGGGAAACAATATTTGCACCCCTGAGGTAATATTTTTTATCGACCAGATAATTACTCGCTCGTTAAAAAATAGTATCAAAAATTCAGGGAAAAATATGTGTGAACGACGCGAGAATGAATTATGCATTCGCATGTCAAGCAACTATTTAAAATATTTCAATTTTAAAAAATTGTTTTTTTTTTCAGATTTCGGAGTTGTTGAAATTCTTAAATTGTTGAAAAATTTTGATATTTTTGAAGTTTTTAAGATTTTGAAATGTTTTGAAATTTTTGAAAATTTTGAAATTTTAGAAATTTTAGAAATTTTTTAAATTTTGGAAATTTCTGAAATTTTGGATATTTTTGAACATTGTGAATATTTTTTGAAATTTTTGAAATTCTTGAAATTTTTGAAATTTTTGGAATTTTTGAAATTTTTGAAATTTTTGAAATTTTTGAAATTTTGAAATTTTTGAATAATTTAAAATTTTTGAAATTTCTGAAATATTTAAAATTTTTGAAATTTTGAAAATTTCCAAAATTTTCAAAATTTTCAAAATTTTCAAAATTTTCAAAATTTTCAAAATTTTCAAAATTTTCAAAATTTTCAAAATTTCTAAAATTTCAGAAATGTCGGAAATTTGAAAAAAATCGAAAATCTCAAAGTTTTCAAAAAAAAGTTCAAAATTATTTTGGTATATTTTGAAATTTTCGATGATTTGGAAACTTGCAACATTCCTAAGACCTCAAAAGCCCCTAAAAAAATTGGTAAAATTTAGGGTAGCTTTCGACCCTTACCTCGAATCGATCGCTCCCAATTGCAGACATCTCCCACCTCCTGCAAACAAAGTCTCAAAAATTCATTAAAAAAAAAAACGACTGATAAACGATTCTAAAAACCCTTTTTGCGACTCTCATGAATGAGGCAAGCGTTAAAACCTGAACTCTTGAACCTGTCTCCGTCGTTTTAATTAAAATTCAAAGCCCCACAATTTCCCGATAATTAAATCGATCCAAATAAAAAAAAATAAAAAAAAAAATTGGCCTTTCAGGGTGGAATGAAAGCAAAGGGATGAAAAATCTTTTGATGTTTCGTAGAAAGCACCTGTTTAAAGCCGTTGAATTTTAAGCAAAAGCTCCAGTAAAAGCAACTTCATATTCATATAGAATACGACATAGTCTGTGTAAAATGGGACGAAATAAAGTGAGGACGAGTAGTGAAATGAAGAAAATTTAATGGAAAAGCAGAAAGAATTGCATAAAAAAAAAGCAAATGTTTAATCAGATATCCATAATTAGATGAGAAATTAGAGCGGGATCACACTTCTCGATGCGTCATTTCTATTTAAGATGTTTTTTTTCCTTTTGCCGGAAGAGTTACATAGTTATTGAACAATTTTTTATATTGGATTTCAATTGAGATATTAAATTTTTTTTGTATACAGAGTTACACACACACACATACAATCACACCCACCCACCCACTCACCCTTCCACCCGGCCACCCACTCACTCACACCCATCCACCCACTCACTCACACCCACCCACCCACTCACCCACCCACCCACTCACCCACCCACTCACCCACCCACCCACTCACCCACCCACCCACTCATTCATTCGCACCCACTCACCCAACCCACCCACTCACCCACACACCCACTCACCCACCCACCCACTCATTCATTCGCACCCACTCAGCCACCCACCCACACACCCACCCACCCTTTTCATTCATTCATTCGCACCCACTCACCCACTCAGCCACCCACCCACACACCCACTCACCCACACACATTAATGACTGATAGTACATTTCAAAAAACACAGACAGATACATATCAATGACTTCCATTGTACGTTTTACACACACACACACACGCACACATATATGCATTAGTTCATCTGCCAAATCACCCCTTGCCTCCTTAATTTCCAAATAGCAATAGCCTGAGCTCAAGGAATGTAGCCGTGTGTGCACGTATGTAACAATACATTCCACAAGCTTCAAGTACATCGACCGCTTGATCCTTGTACACTCCTCACTCACTATCAAGCTTGGAGCCTCAGAATAAACATGAAAAAAAAAATACTAATAATCTCGAGATCCGGACTTTCTCCAGATGCGCAATGAGCAGCCGAAAAAAAATGTAGAAAGTCCAATCTTTGGACTCTCGCTTTTTTTCCTAACGGTTAATCACTTCGTTCATCGACCATACATACAAAACACTGTACCAAAGCAACCCAAGGTCACGTTTCCTTCGACATTCCAGTGTTGCTACCCTCCCCTCCCCCTCTCCTCTCAGCCCCCCCCCCCCACTTCCAGATAGGCTTTTTACCACTGTCTCGTACCGCACAACACACGGAAGCGAAAAATGGTTATGAAACTTGTGGAATTTTCATCAGTCATGTACTGCATAAGAGTGGGAAAATGCAGTAAATTAACAATACGGAATTATATTACAAAAGATTGATGTTCACCAAGATCAACAGCCGCGGTAGAGTATCGGCCAAGTAGGTTTTTGCTCGCGTACCATTGGCTATGGGAACTGACCTCAGGCTGACTCCTATACAGCATCTAACGTATGTATACACGAGGCAACTATCCTTTCCAGTGCCCCGTAATTAGAGCCCGCATGGAATAGTATTTTTCGTCATACTGTCCGTTAAATCCCGTTGTACGGACGCAAAGAGTACTGGGATTTTACGCCCAGTATGGGGAAAAATTCAGTTCGCTACATGGCCGTAATAGTACATTTCTCCACAAGGGCGGAAACAACTTTTTTGGCACACTGTGCGCAAAGCAACGTTTTCCGCACGCTTTCGGCTCGTCTTGCAACACCGGAGACAGAAAAGTTACTTCTGCCCGTGTGTCGAATAATATTTTTTGATACAATGCGCCTGGGCAGGGTTTCACGCATGCGCAGCGTGCGGAAAACGTTGCTTTGCGAACAGGGTGTCAAAAAAAAATTTTCGAGCTGTAAAAAAAAGACGAGTCAGAAAAGTTTTTACGGTCGTGTAACGAACTGAATTTGTCTTCATACTGGGCGTAAAATCCCATTGTTTTGAAGGCGAGGTTGATATGTACGCGACTGAAGGTTCTTTATTTCAGCATCCGTAGTCGAAACATGGTTTACCGCGCCGGCGGGGACTTAAAGGAAGATTTTCTCCTCGCGCAGCGGGTGGAAAATTTCACTTTGCGACCGCCGGGCGGAAAACAATATATGGTGGTATATATCTGACTATATACATGTACTTTGGTCCCTATATATATATTTTTTTTTTCTTGCATATATATATATATATACAAAATTTATATACATGTATATATATATATACACAAAATTTATATATATATATATTGTGTATACGAAAAATGTAGAATATATATATATATATATAACAATCCGCGTATATAATTTTTCAGCTGAAAGTATAAATTAAAATTAACTTTATATTTCGTAGGTAGTATATAGGTAATACGTAAGTAAAAGTTTTTCTCTCGCAGTGATAGGAATGTGAGGATTTTAAATTAGTTAACGATTCCGTATTTTTGGGGAATTTTAAATGCTCCGACAATTGTAGTAATCTCCATAATTTCTAATACCGCAAAAAATGGAGGGATAAAAATATCGAGCGCTCGCTCCCATGTTCTACGTCCATCGTTTAAATATGCTAAGCACACGTGTTTCTACATAGCAATTATTATGGCAACCTGTAACACTGTAACTCGAGATGGCGATTGCGTTGTCAGCGAAACATTCCTTCCGATATTTTTTTTACACCTCTTGAAAATATCGAGCTTGTCAGAACATTTTGCAAAGATTCAACCATTGCAAAATTTACGTTTACAGAATACCAAAATTTTTTGCAAATGATTTTTCTTATAAGAATTTTTGGAAAATAATTTTTGTTAAAAATTTTTTTGAAAATAATTTTTGTTAAAAATTTTTTCAGAAAATAATCTTTGTTAAACAAATTTTTTGAGAATAATTTTTGTTAAAATTTTTTTTGAAAACAATTTTCGTTAATTTTTTTTTTTTTAATAATTTTTGTTAAAAAATTTTTTTGAAAATCATTTTTGGTAATTTTTTTTGGCGAGTCTGGAGAAACTTCGAAAACGCAAAAAAATATTTGCAAAAAAAAAAAATACATTTATGGAAATATGAAAAAAAAAATTATGGGAGTACATGTAGTACTCGCATCGTAATTGACTTATCATGGTAGGATTGCTCGCCTCATTTTGACTCATCCATAATTTTCTTTCCAGGCCGATGATGAAGCCTATGGACATCCGATTCACTCTGTACCCAGTGAGTTTAATAATAAGTGCGATATTCTTGGCGGCAACACTAGCGGCAGGTTGGCTTTTACCTGCATCCCATCATGTGCTGCATTGGCGATGCCAGACCCACCACGTTGTATGTCTAATGCTCGGTGATTTACTCATGGCTGTCATACAATTGGCGAGTACTTCGCTTCATGCAACAAATACCTGCAAGGCACTCGGTGAGTCACCAAAACATTATTCCGCATCCATTACCTGATTATTTTACATTTCCCGGATCATTTCTGTGGAGGACTTCTTTGCTTGTCAGCCGGGGAAAATAGCAAGGTATTATACTAGGACTATAAGCCCAACTTCGCGGGGGAAATCGCTCGGGTCCTGAAGGTCGTATGAGAGTTCACGTTAGTCGAGCGAATGTCGCGATCCGGTTGACGAAACCTCGGTTTTTCGCACTTGCATGAATATTTGGCGATTCTTTCAATTTCGAGAATTGCTCCTGAACATTTTACAAATTCCAGAAATTTCCAAAATTTTCGAAGTTTCCAAATTTTCCAAAATTTTTGAAATTTTTAAAATTTTTGAAATTTTTGAAATTTTTGAAATTCTTGAAATTTTTGAAATTTTTGAAATTCCTGAAATTTTTGAAATTTTTGAAATTTCAGACATTTTCAGATATTTTGAAAATCTCAGAAATCTCTAAAATTTCCAAAATTTAGAAAATTTCAGAAACGGTCCAAATTGCCAAACTTTCCAAAGTTTCCAAATTTTCCAAAATTTTTGGAAATTTCGAAATTTTTAAAATTTTTTCTAATTTTTGAAATTTTTGTAATTTTTGTAATTTTTGAATTTTTTGTAATTTTTGTAATTTTTGAAATTTTTGTAATTTTTGAAATTTTTGTGATTTTTTAAATTTTTGCAATTTTTGAAATTTTTGGAATTTTTGGAATTGTTTAAATTTTTGGAATTTTTGAAATTTTTGAAATTTCAGACCTTTTCAGATATTTTGAAAATGTTAGAAATCTCCAAAATTTCCAAAATTTCCAAACTTTCCAAATTTCCCACAGTTTCCAAAATATCCAAAATTTCCAAATTTTCCAAATTTTCCAAATTTTCCAAATTTTCCAAATTTTCCAAATTTTCCAAAGTTTCCCAAAATTTCCAAATTTCCCAAAATTTCCAAAATTTCCAAAATTTCCAAAATTTCCAAAATTTCCAAAATTTCCAAAATTGCAAATGCATCCTATCACAATTGTTGCTAAATAGCTGTAATTCCCCCAGCATGTGGCCCCTCGCCCCCCCTGCCCCATGTTTCCGTTCCCCCAAAATACGTCACAGTGTAATTATTCAGATGATCTCGGGTAATCCCCGGCTTAAGGCCGGTAGTTTGCGCCCCGTCGGCTCGCATCGGCTTTTGCAAATCGATACGTGATATCAATGCAAGCTCGATATAAGCCAACGAGCTACACTGGAAAAAAAACGTGTTTCCCCGGTTAATTGTTTAAACGCGACAAATAGCTCACAACGATACACCCAATTTCAACCGGGATTCGATTAATCTAATTGATAGCGCCGGCACTCACCTGTGATTTCGCTAATTGGGTTTTATGTTCCGTTTTCCTGCAACCAATAACGCGATGAAAGGTCAAACGATTTTTTCCAGATCATCAGACGTTACCGGACGCATGGTGAGCGTTGCGCCGCCCAATAAATTTTTCAAATTTCCCAAAAATTGAAAACGAAAGAAAAATATTAATTAAAGTTGCATTTGCAAAATTCCAAAGATTTTTCTTTCAAAGATTGAAAAATGGCGGCGCTGGGACCGCAGCGCGAGCGCTCGACCGTTCAGTTCGGGTTTACTTATTTCCGGCTCGAGAGAAAAAAATCTTTTTCTTGTTATCAAAATTTTTTTTCCTACTCATCATCCGACAATTGGGTGACATGAATGGAGTTTTTTGTTGAGCCTTTAAACGAATGAATTGGAAACTCCATCCGGTGCGTTTTGCACGCAATACACGCAACAATTCCCAGCTTTCACACGAGTAAGCTAAGTAGCACATGCAATTCAGCGGAAAAAAAGACATTCCATATGATGTTTATTTCTCAATACTTCGCACCTGAAGACACTTGTTCATTTTCAATGCTAATTAGTTTAAAAACAACTTTTCTGACAAGTTTTTTCCTCCAATTGCCCAAGCTTCGAACTTGTTTTGATTTGCAAGATCAACCGATTTTTCAATATCATAAAAATCCTTAACAGCTTGGAAATTTTTGTAAATAATTTTGGACTGACTTTTTAAATTTTTCACCTCATTTTTTTTAATCGAATAACTTGAGATGTCTCTCAATTAAGTCCAATGTTTAATGGCATTGCAACAGTAGAAGAAAGTTGTGCTTATTGTGTTCTCTGGTAAAGATAAGAAATTGTCGGAACGGGGAAATTACTTATCTCGTAATCTAAAACGACTGTCTTCGACAATTTCCCGAGGGGTTTCTCCTCGTTTTTCTCCAACGGTTTGTCACGACCCCACTTGAGCGACACTATCCCCGGAAAACACTTGTGTTTCTGGGTCGAGGCCGATGAAGCAACAATTTTTACAATTTGATGACTTTTTATATTGGAAATCCTTCATTTTGCCCAAACTTGATGTTTGTTTGTTTGTTTGTGTGTGTGTGTGTGTGGGGGGGGGGGAGGGTGGGTGTGTGTGAATGGGTGGATGAGTAGGTGAGTCTATGGGTGGAGGGTTGGTAGGTGGGTGGGCTTGGCTTGGCTTGGTAGGTGCGTGGGTGGGTGAGTGGGTGAGTAGGTGGGTGACTGAGTAAGTAGGTTGGTAGGTGGGTGGGTTGGTAGGTGGGTGGGTTGGTAGGTGGGTGGGTTGGTAGGTGGGTGGGTGAGTAAGTGGGTGGATAGGTGAATAAGTGGGTGGGAGGGTGGCTAGATCAGTGACTGGCTGGCGTGTGAGTAGGTGGGTGGTCAGTAAGTAGGTGGGTCAGTAAGTAGATGAATGGGTGAGGGGGTAGATGGGTAGGTGGGTGGGTGTCTCCCATTCATCACGTTAATAAATGTTGCTATTTAGTTCACCGGGTATAATAATTCCCTCAAACGAGCAAATGGAATGTGGTATGAACAAACAGAAAAGTAATTTTCTGAGGAAACTCATATTTTTTAAAGTTTTTTTTACCACTACCCCTCCGGCAATTGACTGTTGCAGTATTTTTTTATGGGTTTTTTGAGGTTGCAAGAAATTCTAAACTTGTCCATATAAGTAAAGAGGGAATATAAATAAAGAGGGAAAATAAAGAGGGAATTAATTTGTGGAAATTAAAAAAAAATTATTCCAAAGGGTTGGAAAATTTTTAAACACTTCCAGAAAAAAAAAATCTGAAAATTAGAATATTAGAAAATTCACGGAACTTACTTTTAAGTGTCACAGATCCCAAGATGTCCACAAATTTTAATCATTTGGAGAATATCAGAAATTGTAATCCAATGAAGTTCCCTAAAATGGGAAAAATTCGAAAAATTACAAAATCTTGAAAATTTTTCAAATGTTCAAAAACTTCAAAAATTTGTCAAGTCAACTTCAAAACATTTTCGAAGTTCCCAAAATTTGGAATTTTTAAATAGTCCCCGACTTTGGAGAATGTTTAGAAAATTGAAAAAAAAAATTAACAAAATTTTGAAATGTGATAAATAGAAGAAAAAAAAATACTTGTGTCCAATTCGAGGATTTGCGCCCTATGGCTGATGAGCCCAGATATGTCAACTGCATGGAAATTGTAGTAAAAAATATAAATCGCGGTGGAAACAATGAGAATTGTTCATCGATAAATGCTGGTCATTGTTGTTGATGACAATCTCGCAGATGTCACGCATGGTTTTCCTGGCATACGGGCCCATTATATTCAGTTATACAATCTCGGGATTTTGATGGAAATTGTGAGAGTAACTGCGGGCAGTTCATTGACAGAGCTTCATTCATCACTGATCTCATTTTTTTTTCCTCCCTTTAATTGGAGCTTTTCAAGAAGTTAATTGAGCCTTAACTGGTGAACATTCGCGTGTCGAGGAACTCCGATAAATCAACATTTTCTTTTGCCTTTGACAAATATTTTCCTATAGTTATTGATGAAAAAGAGAAATTGACAATTTTGACAATTCCAGAAAAAACTAAATTTTTTTTTTAAATTGATCGTTGAAAAAATTAACAAACTTTGCAAAATTAAAAAAAATGTTAAAATTGAAAACAATTTAAAAATTTAAAATTCTTAAAATTCACATTTTTTTCGAAATTTTGAAAAGTCTCAAATTTAAAAAATGGAAAAGTCGGAAAATAAACTTTCCATGAAAACCAATTTTAAAACATTTTAAAAATTGCAAACTTTAGGAAAACATCAAAAAAAAAAAATTAATTTCAAAATTCAAAAATTCAAGAAAATTTAAATTTCGGAAAAAATAAGAATTTTGCAGAATTGAAAAAAACGTGAGAAAATTTTTTAAAAATTCGAAATTGAAGAAAACAAAATGTTGATAGATAGATATATGTTTATTGTTCCCCTTGGGGTTACAAAGTACTTTAGTTTCCAATTACATATGGAATTAATAAAATGTTGATAAAAAATCAGAAAAGAATCTTCAAAAAAAAAAACAACACAAACACATATTCAAAAGAGGAGTCTTCTGAAACAAAAAAATGTTCCAAGGTCCGTCTGAGGTATTTGCATGGGTGTTTCCCTTTTTTCGTTGTTAAGACTAAGAGAAAAAGTGGAAAAAACTTGTAGAGATTTTTAAGGTTCGTCTGAGTGTTTCTTTAGTGCTGTTAAATACAGCTGGCAAAGAAAAAAAGCACGTATAGAAATTGTACGGCGCGTTATGCACACTCACGTATCAACTCCGCGAGAAAGAGCTCGCTTCAATTTTAACAATTTTTTTTTCTTCGCCTTTCAACAAGTATAAAGGCACATTCAGCTGCGCTGAAAGGATTTACTCCTCTGGAATTCAATTTAGTGTTTGAAGGATAGCTTCATGAATATTTTTAAGCTGTTTTTAATCATTATGCGCGATTAGGAGCGCTTAAGGCGCAAATGCGCGCCTGTGGAGATTAATTGATGGACATATTAAACATAAAATATGACATATCACGTATGCTATATAATGTAGAAAGCATAATATATCATCTATAAAATTAGGGTCGATAGATCCCATTCGAGAAAGCGCGTACACCAAAGTGAACATCGTCCGAGTCGAAACTCGTAAGACTCTTCATTGGTCCGTCATAATTTATTTTTGAATCGTGATTCATTCATTGGTTGATCAGATTAGTCAGATAGTATCGTGATTTTTTTTCCAATTTTGTTCTAACTTTTTCCAAGTTTTTTGTAAATCTTTTCGGTTTTTTCTTCAAATCTTTAGAAAACTGTTCCAAATTTCTTCAAACTTGTAGCAAAGTTTTTTCAATTTAAAACAAAAATTACAATTTTTTTCAAAATTTTTCTGAATTCTTGCAAAAATTTTCCAATTTTGTTGTCAACTTTTCTGTAAGTTTTTGCTAATTTTTACAAATTTTTCTAAAATGAGTCAAATGTTTTTTTTAATTTTTCCCAAAAAAATTTTTTTCCGAAAATTTTTTTCAATTTTTTCAACATTGTTCTAAATTTTTTAAACATTTCCAACTTTTTTCTAAATTTATTGAAAATTTTAAAATTTTTTCCACATCTTTTCGAAATTTTTCCAAACTTTGTCAAAATTTGTGAGAAATTGTTTCAAAAATTTTCTAGTTTGTTAAAAAAACTTTCCAATTCTTTTCAAATTTTTTTGAAACGCTGTAGCGTATCTCGATATGTACATACAACTTGTGCGCATCGCCTTTGCGCCGACAGCAGAGAGGGGGCGATGGGTAACCAGTAGGGTATATCTATATATACATTTGTACTGGAAATGCCTGTTCCAGCGAGATTTTTTTCCCAACGCAAGCGCCGCATTAGTTGTTTCACATCAAAAGACAACGGATGGTTGGTCCAAATTGGAAAAGTGAGAGCTCTCACTTCCTCGTAACGAGCCCGGCACGCTTCCCTTTTCCGCCGCGCTGACTGGTGGCGCGTCGGTTTCGATCTCACGCGCTTCGATAATTTCGATATACATCGATATCTTCGTTGATCTCTCCCTTCTACTATAGATCGATGATTAACAGTATCTTAAACTTCGGGAAAAATATTGTTACTTCAGATTTCAAATTGTAATTTCCCGCGCATTCGACCTTGCTTAATAAAAAGAAGACGGAGGTTAAGAAAAAAATTACCGAAAAGTTCTGCTTTCCTGAATTTCTGGGATTCGGTTTCCAAGTTTTGAAATTATTGAAATTTATTGGGCGGAAAATGTCCAAATTTCTGAATTTCGAATGATTTTTAATTGATGCTAAAGGCGAGGTTTAATCGATGCAGTTGCTGAGAGTGATAATAATAGGTGGATTCAGTAGTGAGGGGGAAAAAATTTATGTAATTGGCCAATTTCATGGGTACGTGACTGAAACGCACTGCAAATTTAGTCCGAGGGGATCTCTTTCGACTCAAGTACTCTGATTATCACTCGTTTCAATGGAGCAAATGCGATTGATGGGGATATATATAGAACAGGCGCCACAGGAATAAAATGGGGGAAGTAGGCGTTCAATTTTGGAGTAATTATTCTTAAGGATCGAAATGACAATACGGTAACCGGACACCCAAAGTACTTGTTGGAAAATCTATTTAAAAAACTTGAAAAATTTTAAATAAAAAAAAACAAATTTGGAATAGTTAATTTTGGAAAATAAAAAAACAATATTGAGAGACCGGAAATTCTGCAAATTTGCTAGAAAAAAAATTTCAATTTCAATTTTGATTTCAAGTTTCGTTGTAAAAATTGAAAATGAAAGAAGAGGAAAAAAATGGCGCGAGTTATTTTTCCGGAAGATTGATATTTTCTCTTTCCCTGAAAAATTGGCAGAAACAAACTTTGGATAGACCTGAGCGCGTCTCCACCGGAAAACACGTGAATAAAGCGCGCAAGTTGCAGAATGCCAGAGGAAAAAGCACGAATGGGATAAAAAAAAGCGCGGAAAAAAAATCGAATAAATAGGAATAAAAGCTGTGGGGCGAAAGTTATCGGAGCGAAAAGGGAACCGGAAAATAGACGGAACAAGAGCGCGTGGGGGGGGGGGGGAGGCTGCGGTAAATCGTCTTGAAAAAGGCAGAAGGAAAACTGTCATGGCGGAGGTCTATATAGTACGATGGGCCATATTGACAGTAATGACTTGTTTCAAAAAGTTCAAACTATTTTACAGTTTCATAAGCTGATTTTGAAAATTTTCAGAATTTCGAAAATTTGAACACCAAAACTGAAATTAAAATTTCGGAAATCGGTGATTGATAAGTTTGTTAGAATATTTAGTATTCAAGAATTTTTTAAATTTGGAAATTTTAAATACTTGTAACATTACGAGAATGCCAAAAATTTCGAAACGTTCAAAAATTCTAGAAATTCCAAAATTGCAAAAAGTGCAAATATTTCAAGAATTTTTAAATTGCCAAGTATTTTGAACATTTTGAAAATTTTGAAAATTTTGAAAATTTCGAAAATTTGAAAATTTTGAAAATTAAAAAAATTTTAAACATTTTAAAATCTTCAAATAATCTGAAAAATTTCAAAAAAATTTCAAAATTTGAAAAATTTGAAAAAATTGAAAAAGTTGAAAAATTTGAAAAATTTGAAAAATTTGACAAAATTTGACAAAATTTTAAAAATTTGACAAAATTTGAAAAATTTGAGAAATTTGAGAAATTTTAAAAATTTAAAAAATTTTAAAAATTTAAAAAATTTGAAAACTTTGGAAAATTTGAAAAATTTCAATGATTTTTAAAATTTTAAAAATTTCAAATATTAATCTGATTTTCCCACAAAAAATGTTTTTTTTCACATTTTCCGATGAATGTTTAGCGCTCATGATTACGTTCCTTTGAGGCGGAAAAACGTGAAAAACATGAAAAACATTTTGTGCAAGCCCCTGGATATGCTTTCACTGCGTCACCCATTCGCCACCCAAAAAGTTCAGAATGATTGAACAAAAAAATCCAATTAAAAAGGCCTAAATAAAAAATGATTGAAAAGAACGACTAGGAAAAAACAAATTGAGAGTGAGAGGAATTCGAGCAATTTGTGGAAAATATTTGTTCTCTCCGATTACAATGAACATTCTCACAATGAAATATTGAGGTGGAAAAATAAAATTTGAGGGCTGGGCGGGTAACGTCGTTTAAGGCCACAGAATAGAATTCAAGAGAATACTGTGACACACACCCTCACCCACCACCCACCCCACCCACCCCACCCACCCCACCCACCCCACCCACCCTTAACTTCTTTTCTTCCGCGAGTTCCGCAGCGCTCGTGGTCTCTCTCATCTCCTCTTCTCCAATGTTTAAATTTGGTAAAAAAAAATATTTTCTTCAAATTTTTGAAAATTGAAAGTTTTTGCCATTTCTAAAATTATTAAAAATTTTTGGATTTTTTTTCTTTTTTGAATTGCTAAATTTTTTTTTTAATTTTTGGCGTTCTGAAATTTTTTTGGAATTTTTGGATTTTTCGAAATTTTTTTTGAATTTTTGAACTTTTTGAAATTTTTGAGTTTGAAATTCCAAATTTCTGGATTTTTTTAATTTCTTCATTTGCTCAAATTTTCAAAATTTTTGAAATTTTTTCTAAATTTTTGAAATGTTTTCTAAATTTTTCAAATTTTTCAAATTTTTCAAATTTTTCAAATTCTGGAAAGTTTTGAAATTTTTAAAATTTTTGAAGTTTTTGAAATTCTTGAAATTTTTGAAATTTTCGAAATTTTTGAAATTTTTGAGTTTTGAAAATTTTTCAAACTTTGCAAACTTGCAAATGCAGAGTCGACCCATGACTATAACCGGTAAAAATTCCTATATAGACAGACAAAAAATGTCAAATCGATATTAATGATATGGACCAAGAACGATCTTCAGCGTTTGAGGCTTAGATAAAGTTAAAAAATTTGTTATCTAAATCCGCATAATTCGAAATTTTCCCTCCGATGCATTAGTGCATAGACCTGAAAATTTCCTGAAAATAATTGATAAATTGGAGGAGATTTGAGGTGTGCGGTTATGCACAAACCGAGGGATGCTGGATAAAGCTGAATATCCCCAGAAGGCTCTCGTGTTTCTCTCAGCCAGGTGTTGTTTGGTGGTTATACATAGATGCGAGAAACGTCCCCCACAGTTGTCCTCGAGCACGCATTGGATTCTGGACTATGTCCATTGTCCTCTCACCCTCTTTCCACCCATTCCCTTTACATTTCTATCTCAAATGCAGTTGAAATTCCCTCGTGCTGCTGGACTGAAACCTACAATTTATGGTACAACATCTGCACATTTTTCTCTATTTTTTGCGCATATTTGTTATCTCCAAATATTCCAATCTGAGGAATTCAAATTTTTTTCAAACAAATGGGTCTAGAGAAAGGGTTGTTCAATTACTCATCTCAAAATTCCACTTTGTTTTCCCAAAATTTAATATTTCCGAAACTGTTTTCTCCAATTTTCGGATAGGGTACTTCAGACGACACTTCAGACGAGATGTGTGTGTTTGTGTGTGTGGGGAGAGTTGGGGGTAGGTGGGGGTCGATGTGTGTGTCCGTGTGTGTGTGTTTGTGTGTGTGTGTGTGTGTGTGTGTGTGCGTGTGTGTGTGCATAAAGCACATCGCCGACGATTAGTAGAATGGCTATCTGCTTACTGATAACGCTCTATCGTAAAAAGCGTTGAGATTAGAAAAAAATGTTTCAAATAAATATTGTTCCTAATTAAAAGATACACATTTTAGGTCATATGACTTTTGTTGCTACCGCCTGTCATTAAGCAGATATCACCACTTGAACGTATTAATGTTAGGATTTTATCTCGATATTTTTTTCTTATTTCGATCAAGTTTTTTTTTTTTTTTTTAGTTATAGTAGTCGTTTTGCTTATTGTCGTTTGCTTATTGAGGTCGCCGAAATATTTTCCACACAATTACCCACAATTTTGTCGCTAAATTGATCTCGAAATTATTCAACAACTGAACACTGAAGAAATTGAAATTTATAACGGAATCATTGGACAAGGAGGTTGAGCTTGGGGAAAGGAGATCGAGAAGGCCAGTTATTTATTCGATAACTAGAGCATGAAGCGCAACTTCTGATACCCACCAGAAACTGATGTGCATGTGTGAGTTAATAGATTCCGTCCGCAATTACTTAACATAAGTCCCACCTTCTGGAATTTATGTTTTTCTTTTTCGTGCCATTTTTTTTTTTCAAGTGAAAGCTCTTAGTCAACTGGACTGTAATTCGCTCAATATTCCACCACAATTTGCAGTGTTGTTTGAAAAAAAATTTGCTGTATAAAAAATACAAGAAAGGAAAAAAATAATTTCCCTCGGCGTCGTCGTTTTTCCCTAAAAGATCCGAAAAAGTCAAATATTGCATAAAAGAGTGATTTTTCGAGAAAATGTTGCTGATAATTTTTTGTTGGGAATTTTGTTTAGAGCAAAAAAGTCTTTTACCATTTTTCGGAGAAATGGCCCATTCCCGAGATAAATTCAATATTCCCGTCACGGGTTTTGCGCCAAGCCGGACGGGAACCCGCCGCGGTGCGGGGGGAGGGAGTTTTTGGTTAAGCAGTGATTTTACGAAAAAATGTCATAAGGGATCTTATCTAGAGAATTTAATTTCGGATAGAAAAGTTCCTCATAACTTTTCGCTATTCCTAGGCGATCCTGAGATAAATCGATAATTTGGTTGTTGGGCTATGGGTTGAAGAAATGGATACGGACACGGGCACGGGCACACACACTTACACCTGTTACGAATTTTCATACATACATCTGTTGTAAATGTCTAAAATCTCAAACTTTTAAATAAATTACGATTCAATTACGTAAATGAGAGAAATTGCTTTCAACTTTGAGACCGAAGTGTAGGAAGTTCTGCGGATGACACTAATGGATGGAGATGCTTCGAAAACGCCCTCAGCTACTTTTACTATCCTCATCGCTTTATTCTCTTGTATCACACTCATGCTGAGGTTGTGAAAAAAAGTCACTGTCTCCGAAATGGCTCTGGAGAGGAGTGAGGCTGTAAATAAATCGAATCTCGGTGAAAAAGTCTGGAGGAAATTTGAACTCATATTTGTGGGGATTCGGGTAATTTAAAGAATTCACGAAGACACCAAAAAAAAAATAGATTTTTAGGGAGACTATGTGGAGACTGGCATCAAGATTTTTGACATTTGAAATTTTCGAAATATTCATTTTTATTTTATTTTTGAAAAATAAAAAAAAAATAAAATTCTATAAATTGCGAAAATTCGAACATTTGAAGAAACTTCCAGAAATTTGAAATCAAAATCTTTTTTTTAAAGAATTTTTGAACACATTTCACACTTTGAATAATTTCAAAAAAATCCGAAATTAGGATATTTTACGAATTCCTAAAAAAATATGAAATTTTCAAAAAAAATTTAGACATTTTTAAATTGTAGAAATTTTGAAAATTGTAAAAGTTTCAAAAATTTCAAAAATTTTCAACATTTAAAAAAAATGAGGGAAAAATTAGTAATTATATGAATCGAAAAAATTGGAAGAAAATTGATACACGAAACGAGAACTTGAATGATACCTTCCAATTACCCACCACAATGACGAAACATGAGAATTTTCCCAGCATATGGTTGACAGGATGGCAAAATTCGGGTGGTCCCAAGAAGCCATAAAATATTTTTCCCTTGTCTCGTTCTCCGTTCCTTTGGAGACAGCCTGGCATATGGTAGTGGCACCACGTGCTCAAGGGATTCTGAGCACGTGGGTGTGAAAATTTTGCTTTCTTTTCCCCTCAATCCCACCTCTACTCTAGGCCTCATATGTCCTCCCATAAATCACTGCTCGTTTAATTAAATTGGAAAAGTCATTCTTATCGCCAGATTTTAATTTTCCACGGGCAAGAGAAAAAATAATGGGGAGAGGTAATATTTTTTTTGACTCCCTATGATTTTTCAAATTTTCGAAATTTTTGGAATTTTTGAAATTTTTAAAATTTTTGAAATTTTTGAAATTTTTGAAATTTTTGAAATTCTGGAAATTTATGAAAGTTTTACAATTTTTAAAATTTTTAAAATTCTCGAAATTTTGGAAATTTTGCAATTTTTTGAAATTTCTGAAATTTTTGAAATTTCCAAAATTTTTGGAAATTTTTAAAATTTCCGAAATTTTTGAAATTTTGGAAAATTCCTGAAATTTCTGAAATTTTTAACATTTTTTGACCTTTTTAGAAGTTTGGAAATTTTTGGAATTTTCAGAATTTTTGAAATCTTTAACAAAATCCGAAATTGTCAAAATTTTGAAATTTTTTGGTATTTTCGAATGTTTGAAAAAGATTTTCCGGAAAATGTCAGATTTCGTTTTTTGCAATAATTTTTATTTTTCAATTTTTCAGAACTTCTGAAACAGATTTTCAATTTTTTTTAAATGGCGAAAGTGGTTCAATTCGCGAATATCTAATTCCCTACGGATGCAAAAAAGGTGGAAAAATTGCGGCATAAAAAAGGAGTATCAATTATAATTTTCGCAACATTGGATTAAAAAATTGAGATAAAAATTAGAGTCGCAATGAAATGGGAAAAAACATTTCCCGTACGTGAGAGGCGCATTAAAATAAATAATAATAAATAATGCGGTGAAAAAAAATTAAATCCTCGTAATTGCGTCAGAGAGCTCTCATTGCGCCTCCAACTTCCAATTTTTTTTTTGTTCATGCTGTTTCTAAAACAAAAGTTCATAATGCGAACTAATTTTTCACCGGACTCCGGAAGTTTTAGCGTGTTCATAAGGCAAGCTATAAAGCGGATCATCCCGTCTAGTTCAAAAGCTTAAAGGCTTTTATTTCATTCAATTAGCAGAAACCAACAAGTTAGAAATAGCTATTCCAAAAATTGCCTGACAAATGTAACATTCAATATTTTCAAAAAATTTCACGTATTTTTTTTTCATTTTTTTTACATTTTGCAAAATTGGAAAATTTTGAAAATTTGAAAATTTCAAAAATTTGAAAATTTCGAAAATTTGAAAATTTCGAAAATTCGAAAATTTCGAAAATTTGACAATATCGAAAATTTGAAAATTTCGAAAATTTGACAATTTCGAAAATTTGCAAATTTCGAAAATTTGACAATTTCGAAAATTTGAAAATTTCGAAAATTTGAAAATTTTAAAAATTTCGAAAATTTCGAAAATTTCGAAAATTTCGAAACTTTTGAAAATTTTAAATATTTGAAATTTGTGAAAATTCGAAAAATTTTGAAAAAAGTGAAATTTTTTAAAAAACTTTTGAAATTTTTTCCAAATTTTGAAAATTTTAAACTATTTCCAAAATTCCCAAAATTTTATAAAAATGAAAAACAATGTAAACATTTTCAAAATTTTCGAATCTATCAAAAGGTATGGGCTTTTCAAAATCTTCACAATGTCCAAAATATTTCGAATTTCCAACATTTTAACTTCTAAACTTTGTAAAACTTTGAGAAGATTGTGATTTTTTTTAATATGTCCGGTAACCTTAACAACTACCTTAAACTAGTAAACGAAAAAAAAACCAATGGATACCTCTCAAAATTCCTGAGGTACTTTACGCGAGTTTCATGCGATATAGAACTGATCAGGATAAGTTTGGTCCAGAAACCCCTCGGGCCGCGTGCTCTGGATTTTTAACCCATGAAACTTGTCCCCCGTGAACTATCGCGAAATATCCAATAATTTTGAAAGTCTCGTGGTTCAGCGCCGAAAATTTTCGCCCAACATTAGCAACTTTTTCCGATAAAGTTACGACAAATTTACATATTTCTTTCCCACCAATTTCCGCAGTTTTGCTGACCTAACAATTCCACCACATTTTTAGCATTTTGTGATTTTTGTATTTTTAATCTTTACGTATTAACATAAATGTTTAACAAATTGTAGCATACACATCACGAAATTATTCGGATTTTCAAAAATATACAATTTCTTTGTAGTTCAATTAATTTTGTTTCCTCAATTGCCAAAATATTTGGTATAGATTGATGGAACTAGGATTTCTTAGTGTAAAATTCTGGAAAACTCAGAGACATTTTAATATTTGGCTTGTAAAAATTTTTTTGTGATTTCCAAAATTTCCTACATTTTTCAATAAATTTAAATTTGTTGAACTGAAATTTCCCCTGATTTTGTATTATTTTATAACTTTTGAAAGTTCGTATTTTTCTGATCATTACATTTTTCAAATTGTTAAAAAATTTTGTTGTGAATTAAGTGTTCCCAAGATAAATTGAAATTACGAAATAACAAAACTTAACCCATTTGCTACATTCAATTCATCTTCATTGCATTTAGGAGAGTTGGCTAGTTTCCTTCCAATTTAATTGGCGACACGAATCGGGTTCGTCGACCCCCCCCCCTCCCCCCCCCCCCCCCACCCGCCGAAATTTCTCACAAATTACCAAACTACACATAGATTTGTATTCTTTTCAGATTTTTATGGCACGGGGCCAAACGCTCGAAAATCCGTACAAAACACCAGTAATTTTCATCTCCAATATTTACCTATATCTCGTGATCCACCTGTCAACAATGTCTCAAAACTAACACACGAACATTCGCCCACCTGCCACCATCCACTCACCCATCCGCCAAGATTCTCCCACCTGCTACCATCCACCCACCTATCCGCCAACATTCTCCCACCTGCCACCATCCACCCATTTACCAACATCAACCAACCCGCCAAAATCTATCCACTCGCCGACATTCACCCACTCGCCCACATCTACCTACTCGCTACCATTCACCCACTCGCAATCATCTACCCAACTAGCAACATCCATCCACTAGCCAACATTCAATCACTCACCCGCTAGCATTCACCCATCCACCCACCCGCCACAATCCGCCAAGTCACCCGCCCACCTGCAAACATCCGCCCACCCATCTGCCAACATCCACCCACCCGCCCACCTGCCAACATCCACTCACCCGCCCACCTGTGAACATCCACCAACCCACCCGCCAACATCCACTCACCCGCCCACCTGCGAACATTCGCCCACCGACCTGCCAACATCCACCCACCCGCCAACATCCACTCACCCGCCCACCTGTGAACATCCACCAACCCACCCGCCAACATCCACTCACCCGCAAACCTGCGAACATCCGCCCACCCAGCTGCCAACGTCCACCCACCCGCCAACATCCACTCACCCGCCCACCTGTGAACATCCACCCACCCACCAACATTCACTCACCCGCCTACCTGCCAACATCCACTCACCCGCCCACCTGCGAACATCCGCCCACCCACCCGCCCGCCTGCCAACATTCACCCACCTGCGAACATCCGCCCACCCACCTGCCAACATCCACCCACCCGCCCACCTGCCAACATCCACCCACCTGCCCACCTGCGAACATCCGCCCACCCACCTGCCAACATCCACCCACCCGCCCACCTGCGAACATCCGCCCACCCACCCGCCCGCCTGCCAACATTCACCCACCTGCCCACCTGCGAACATCCGCCCACCCACCTGCCAACATCCACCCACCCGCCCACCTGCCAACATCCACCCACCTGCCCACCTGCGAACATCCGCCCACCCACCTGCCAACATCCACCCACCCGCCCACCTGCCAACATTCACCCACCTGCCCACCTGCCAACATCCACCCACCTGCCGACATCCACCAGCCCGCCCACCTGCCAGTATCAACTCACCCGCCCACCTGTGAATATCCCACCTATTCCCGCCGGGATCTATCCACCCAAGAGAATTCAAGTTCTAAATCTTTGAAAATTTTAGAATTATTGAAAGATTACGAATTTTGAAAGGCTTGGTAATTTTTGTGAAACCTTGTTTTTTTTTTAATTCCATGGCACTTTTCAGTTTTGTTTGAATTCTGTTTTAGCACTTCAGTTTTCGGAATTTTGTTGTAATTCTAAAAATATTCTTTTCAATTTTTAAAATGCGACTTATTTTGTGTCTAGATTTTATATTATATATTTTCGATATTTTTCTCAATTCTGTATTTTTCGCTCTTTTCAAAGTTCAGTGTATTTGAAATGTTTTGTAATATTTATACTCTTTTATTTCTCGAGTTTATGCAATGTATCGCCCGAAGTGTATTATAACGAGCAGCTACTGCTACGCATTATTCTTCTCCACTATTTTTAAAAGCATCTTAGGTCGTTAGAGTTAAGCCACGAGAAGAAAAATGACGATAAAAAAATTAAGAATGTCCCTCAACACTTCTGCGTGAAGACTAAGTTATAAATTTTTTGGTGAGTGGGTACTATCTAAAAATTTCGCGCAATTATGTTTTAACAAAATTTTAATTATCATTTTTCTACACAAAACATTTGTTCCCTTGGATCTACTTCGGCTCAAAAATTATATTTTTTCAGGAAAATTTGACTGTTTCCAAAATTTCAGTATTTAAAATTTTCCGAATTTCCAAATCTTTTTTAAAATTTCATAAGTTCTGTTTTTTCCATCTTGGAAACTGAAGATTTTTATAAAATTTTTTTTTTATTTCCAAATTTCCAAATTTTTTCTTTTCAATTTTATAAATTCTATCTTTTTTCCATTTTAGAAATTAAAAATTTCTTTCTAAATTTAAGAAATTTCCCAAAAACTTCTCAAAAATATCCATTTTTCACACTAGTGTGACAGACACTTTTCCATTAAATTCAATGATGAATGTGGGGATAAAGGGGCGACATCGGGATGAAGGTCAAAGTTGAATATGAATTTTCGCCATGTCGAATCTCATTTCCTCCGAATATCCAGAAGGGGGACGGCAACCCCCTCCCCCCCCCCCCCTGTTTTCCGCGATTATACCATTTCCGGTACGGTCTGATCACGTTTCAAATGCCATATGCAATACTTACATATCGTCTACATACGTTGATCGATTTTACTTATGAGATGAATTACTACCATTTACCCAAAGTGCATTTATTTTTTTAAGTTCCACAATGGCTACGGAAAATTATTTGATTTATTTACTTTATCAGACATAAAATTATAAATAAATAAACGAACAAATAAATAAATCAATAAATAAAAAAATTAATAAATAGTCTAATAAATAAATAAATAAATGAATAAATAAATAAATAAATAAATATGTAAATACATAAATGAATAAATATGTAAATAAATAAATTATTACACTAAAATAAATTGCGAACACCAGATTTGTCACTCGATTTCATTTCCATTTTTTTTACCCTCAATTTTCATAGATATACGTGATCTTGCAGATGTAATGCACAATTTCAATTCGCCTCACATAAATTTGTATTCGGATCGTTATTACTGCGTAGAGATGGTGGGGGGGGGGGGGGGGGGGAGGCGAGTAGGATGAGGAGTTAGAGTGCGGAAAAAGGGGTTGGTCTCCCGAGGAACTCGTGCAGGCATTTTGCCAGCGATTTTGCCACCCCCTCCTCCTTTCCCCCCCCCCCCCCCCCCCCCCCCCCCCGCCCTCCCCCGCCACCACTCACTCGACTCTTGGCAACTTCGTGGCAAAATTTTCATCCTCAAATCGCCTCATTCCACCGTAACAATTACATTTTCATATGCTCTTCACAATTTTTCATCTTTTTTTGTGAGTAAACACATTTGCATAATGAGAAACGATTTCTCGGGAATGGTATGAGAATGTGCTGGAGATAATTGAATGGAATTTATGGGGAATTATGACATCAATGTTAGAAAGACGAATTGAACATAGTTGACCAGGATTGTTTTTTTTTAATTAATTTTTTTTTAAGGCCTACATTGCAAGAACACCAACGCTTCAAACCATTAAGCGCAAATTATGTATGCCTTATGGGGTGGTGGACCTTATGGGGTTTTGGCCCTTATGGGGGTTTGGCTCTTATGGAGTTTTGGCTCTTATGGGGTTTTGGCTTTTATGGGGTTTTGGATCTTATGGGGTTTTGGCTCTTATGGGGTTTTCGCCTTTATGGGGTTTTGGACCTTGTGGGGGTGTTGACCCGTTTGGGGGTGTTGGCCCCTATGGGGTTTGGCCCTTATGGGGTTTTGGCCCTTATGGGGTGGTGGACCTTATGGGGGTGTTAGCCCTTATGGGGGTGTTAGCCCTTATGGGGGTGTTAGCCCTTATGGGGGTGTAGGCCCTTATGGAGGTGTTGGTCCTTATGGGGGTGCTGACCCTTTAGGGGGTGTTGACCCTTATGGGGTGTTAGCCCTTATGGGCTTTTGGCCCTTATGGTAATTTATTTATAAGCGCTGCGTTGACAAACACATCGTAGGCCGCCGTCGTCGATTAGCACTCAAAAGTATCATAAAGACCGCCATTAAATAGCAATACACTTAAAAAGAAATTTTCGATATTTTGGGATGATTTTTTGATGTTTTACTCTGCTATAATATATTCACTCAGATTCAGCAAATATTGAGAATTCAATACCGCATTCTCATTTCTCCGGAATTGAAGCATACCCCGTCGGCGATCCCCTATAGGTGCGACCACAGACTCAATGCGGATATTTACTCGATATCCCGCTTTGACCCCGCGCCCTCTATTTCATTTGCTTATAGTCGTTTAGCTGTTCACACACACCCAAAATCCCTTTACAATAATCCGATTAAATCTGTATCGCGTAAGTGTGGGATTACACAAATAATACGGTGCTTGCGTGCGGCCCATTTTCCCCAAAATACATACAATGATGAATAGTCGGCTCCATTAATCCGTTTTTCATCCCAAGAAATTTTGGTTGGCCCAGTAATTATAAGTTATTCAAAAAGACCAAAGTTGAGAGGCGCTGAAGGGCCTCGTGATGTTATTAAACGCAGAGGGCTAGTGTTGGTAAGCGTCTGTCAGCGCGGCCAGCGCTAGTACTAGGTTCCGCCGCGTAGCGCCACGTGGAAACTACGGACCTGATTTACCGACGACGCGAGACCCTTCACAGCGCTTTCCAAATTTTTTTCTTTCCCTTCAAAATAAATTATGCAAGCCACGTAATCACGAAAAAAATTATTCAAAAAATCCCGCGTGTTCCCTATTAACCTACTATTATGTAACACCCCAAAAACTATGAATTCCGTAAATGATTAACACATTAGAAGCATAGAAGGATAATGGCTGGTGATTTCAATAATTCAATTTCATAACGTTGACCGAGCTAGTTTGGCGTAGTTGGTAGCAGCTTCCCTCAGGAGTTATTTGAGTAATCTGTGTGTTTAGGAATTACTTGGGGTCACCCGGTATGTTGAACAAATATTTCTCGTAATTCATAATACTGGTTCACGATAGCAAGCTGAATGAGACTGTTCTTCTGATTGTCATTCGGCAACCTGCTCTTCCAACGCCAATTTTTAGAGAGGAACCTTTGCAAAGGCTTCCGGATCTGTCGGAACCTCCGTCAATGAATAGGAACTCTTCTATCTCGGTCTCACAGCCTCTTATCTCCATTACATGAATTGCAATAAGACCAACGCTTCAAACCATTAAGCGCAAATTATTAGGATGCTAGGCCTAAGCCGGTTTCGTTGGAGATCCTATAATCCCCAGTACGACATGGTGTTGAACGCTAGTTCAGCTGAAAATAAATAAAATTGTTCCACATCTGTATTACACGCTACGCTGACATTTATTATCGTGATTGATTGGCTAGATTACCCATCCGAGCAAATGAACACGCAACAATACGTGATAGGTGAAACGCTAGGACAGTTACAATTAGCTGGATCATGTGACATCTATCAGATCATCACCAGCTTGCTAATTACGCTGGGCAGATACTCAGTCCATTGCCGTCGAAGAGGAGTGAACTACTTTCGATTATAACACTTTTAAAATTAACCTTGTGCATATATTTTTATTTTTATTTACGTGTTTGATCCTCTTTTTAGAATATGTAGCGACCCTCCGGGGGTGCCAATGGAGACCGACTTTTGCCCCAACTATGGAGCACCCTGGTTTCAACCAACAAACATAACACCTAATTAGCATTGTATCCTTTGGTTCAATCAGTAATTGAAGGAAAACCTCAAATTGAACAGCCGTTTCTGTTACGAAACTCCCGTTCAACGATGAATCCGTGTGAATTAGAGTCTGGGCAATTCCACTCTACTATACTGAAGGAGAGTTCCCGAGAGGGGACTCGATCCCAGGACCTCGTGTGCCAAAGACCAGGGCTCTAACCACACGGCAATAGCCGTCGATAACCTTGTATATAAAAGTGCAGACAGTCAAAGAAGATTGATCTGGCTAATTTGTTTTCCAATCATTATTTAAGCTGTGGAACACCATCTCCATGCGTATTCGCAACCTTCCGTCTCTTACCCAGTTCAAAACACATCTGAGGCTCTGCCTCCAGTCCTTACAGATTTGATAATCCTCCTGACAATCATCACTACCATTATGAGTTTTTGACCTTCTTCTTCTTTCATTTTTATTGTCATAGCTCCATTTATCATTTTTGCTGATCTTTGATCCACTCTACATTATCCTTTGCTCTCTGCAACCGTGTAACAAAAAGTAACGCTTATACTCTCAACAACTTGTAACTTATCCGCACATCGCTGGTGGTTACTTACACTTGACTTACATTTTTCTTTATTTTATCTTCAATTATTTTAATTATTTTATGTAATTGACCGTTGTTAGCGTTGTTTGGTTTGGTTTAATTGGCCTTTGCGGTCAGTTGTTTGGAGGTTAAAATCTGACATTCCATATTTATTTTGACGTTTCGGTCATACATTTATGAGCATCTTCACGGATATTGTCATTATGTTATATCTAACAATGCGTTCAGGTATTCCATCGTTAGGTTTCCGGCATGTTACATGGAATGCTGTACAAATTCATTTTGTGTTATAATTTCTATGTATTCTAATCACGTATACTCCTTGTTTAACTATCTAAACAATAAACTACGATATCCATCTATCTCCAGGCAATGACAACATAGTTCCAAAATATTGTCGAAGATAGAACCACCTAGAAATCAATGGTCATATTGAATAACGCTCCTCGAAAATTACCTCTAATTATCTCATGATTTGGCCATGTCCACCTGTCAATGTCCAGCATGAGAGCAGGGGCCTACCAGGAAAGAGGAGGAAGGGGGGTTAACATGGTCTCCATGGTAAGCCAAGCGTACTGGGTAAACCCGAGTTTCCACGCCACAGTACTCACGTCCCTAGCAGCCGCTGCACATCCCAAACTGTTATATATCTATATAACAGTAAAACTGGTGCCCTGCATTACGTTACCAATGTCCACGCGCCCAGTCGGGTAACCGAAACGAGTGTGTGACATCCCTGCGTAACTAGACACATGCCTCGATATATATAAACCTGGGCTCTCTTCAGCACAACATAAACCCACTCTCCGAAAAGCCATTGGTCACGATGATTTCGATTATCGAATTAGTGCTTGACAGGGCGCACGATTCACCAAATTGAATAATACAAATTACCAGAATTTCCGTTTTAAACTGTAGGCCTCACACCCACCCACCCACCAAGCCCCGAGGATTTATTTATTCGCAAAATCTGTCAGGAGTATTCTGTGAAAAATTACAGTCCGTTTGAATAACCATTCTCCCAAACAATTTCAAATGAGGATTTTGAGTAGAGGAAGCTGTTGGGCAGCAATGTTCGACAAGCGTCAATTTTTGAAGGAACGCTCTCATTTTATCGTTATTTTCTATTGCTCTTAGACGTATATATCTGTCATAAAACACTGGTAACATAGACTTTCTAATTTAATCTTGAATGATCTCTGTGAGTAATGCAGATAGAAACTAGGAGTGCGTTATATGAGACACGTTGCCCTCATTCAGCAATGGGAAGAGCATCGTACAGTTTCAGTGGGTGATACTCTGGCACCAGCTTCTCAATTTTGTTACGCGTATCAATTAAAATTAGCATCGCGCCTAGTCCGATGCGATACGCTTGAAGTGAGCTTTTTCATGGATTGATTATTCTATCAAAGGTGCAAATCCATTTTACAACGCTTCTCTGGGAAGTCAAGGAGTGATTTTTGCTTAGGTTAATCCAGACTTAAAAACACGTCAAGAATATCTAGATGTGAGCCGATGGCCTGGCGCAGCCGGTGAGATCATTGGACTGATGTGCGAAAGGTTCCGAGTTCAAATCCCAGTCGGTCAGGATTGTGAGATCTAACAATTTAAAGTCGTGGTCAGATTCGCGAATACAAGCCGAAAAGGTAGTGGAGCAATGTAAAATAACAAAAAAAAAAAGAAAAGAATATCTAGATATGGTTCTGATATAGACCAGAACTAGAAGACATCTAGTGCAATACTTCCGGAAGACACCTCCAACAATCAGAACAAGATTTCAGCAATCATTTTCGCAATTTCGCTTGCCTGACTCACGAGCGAAGCCTGTCGATGCTAATGAAGACAGAGGACCTGTGACAGGGTCAATTACTTTTGATGGGGAACCCAACGTAGGAATTCCCAGATCACCAAGAAACCCTTGATGGATAACTTAGATGGGACACCAGAGAAAAGCGAAACAATGCGCGCACCTCATCTGGGATTTGTACTGACCAAGACAAGTGGTAACAACATCCCGCAGCTCCTATGCTCCACTCCGCCTGACATTGGAATGTCAAGAGCCCTGCACCCAATCACTGAGACTGCCCAAGGCCATGGACCCAACGCGACTTTAATAGTCGACCAGTTGACTGGGCCAGTTTGAAAAAAAATGACGAGAGCCGTCTTCCCTGAAGGCATTCGCCTCATTAAGTCTGGTCCTTATGGAGGCGGAGTAACGGTAGAAGCAAGATAAGTGTAATACTGGATCGTTGTCACGGTGACAGAAGTCTTGGGAGGGGGACAAAAAATTCGACCGACAATCTTCAATTTCTGGGCACTTTGGAAAGCTGCAGGCCACAGGTTAAGGAGGTAACCACTAACATTCCTTTAGATGCTCACAGGATATATTCTACCATGAGAGGATCATCAAGCTTGGCAAGACTAGATGGTCATCTTGGTTACGCCTAATCACAGACTAACTCCTGTTGGATTTTCAGTAAACTTATTTATGTTCAAAATTCAAGTACCTCCGGATTTAGTGTCTACCTGGCTGTTCGGAAGGGGCAGTGTACATTGGTTTATTACTTTTCTTATAAGCAAAAAATTACTTTACTGGCTTTTCCTCTAATAACGGGATCTTGTCAACCATATAAGCAGAGGATTGAGACTCCGGGGTGGACGCTATGTCGGCATTCAGGTATAGAGTATAATTGCCAATACTTGGATGTTAAGGTTTAGTTGTGGGTGAAGCACTGTATCAAGCGCACGTACCTTCCGACTAAGTATAATCAATTATTTTGAAAAAATAGTTGAATGCAAGGAACACAAGGTTCACAAGGAAAGATTCCCGACATTTGGTTCGCCGAGTGGGCTAAGCACATTCTCAGCGCTGCCACTTGGGTTCCTAAGTTCAAATCCCTGACAGGGTGAGGATTCTTGCGGATTGTCTGATCAGCGGGAGGTTGTTCATAGAGTAGCCGCCTGCACCGACGTAGGTTCATTATGGTTTCCTATGTCTTATCATGCGAATGTGGTGCAGCGGATGGTTCACAAGTTGCTAAGAACCTGAGTAGTCAATGCGACAATAAATAAATTGAAAAAAAAGGACCAAGAAGGTTGATGGAAGCCGAAACTTCCTACAATGACACTTGATCATACTTGGAGCTACTTGGAGACCACCAGCTTCATCATCAGAAACGCCTCTGTACGCCTAATAACGAGAGGGAAAATTGCTGAAGCAATCACTTTACCTGTTGGCAATGCACAGCAGCAGTTGGTGTTCACATAGTGATGATGGATTTGAGGCGCAACCTCAAGCGGCACGGAAAACAAGCCAGTAGTAAAGCCGCTACGGTCGAAGTAGTCTTGTCACGGTAGATGCCAAACTCTGGTGGCCTGGAATAGAAGAGAAGCTAGCTATCTGAGTGGACACCATGACATGTCATGAGTCCAGAAAGAAAGCATGCGTAAAACTATGGACACTTGAAAGGACAACCGGCAAATTAAGATGGAAATGTGTAAATTTAGATTAAAGGGCTGGACGTTTAGTCGAAATAATTTCGGAATTTGGAGATGACTTCCTGTGGAGTTGTCCTTGCCTTGTTCAGGTAAAAAAGAGTTGGTCCAAATATTGATAGAGCACCGGCGATCGTCTATGAACACAATTGAGGTAATGAAAAGGAGTTAACTGAAGATACTCAAAAGGCACCGAAGTACTGACAGGAATGCTGAAGCTTCTCGAAAGGGAATCGTTCAAACCAGAAAAGCATTCTACATAAGTCCAGTCATGTCTTCAAGAAGGACGATCAGAATAACTTCACGGATGTAACATAGCAAGAGAATTTCAAAGACTTAAATGGAGGAAACGTACAAGGGAAAAGAAGAATTTGAAATCTGGTTTGTCACTGGTTTTCAGTGGTGAGGTTCTTGTAGCACAAGGAAACCAACGTCTTCCAGCGAGGAAATGTTTCTTGGATCTTAATTATTTACCAATACCAAATGTTCAGATTGATGGCAAACAAGAGAATTTTGCATAACATTGATTGTTCTTTTGTCAGTTTATTAGCAATTTCAAGCGTTTCACAAGAATACTGGTAACAAATGTCGTCTTTCAGGCCTGCAGAAATTCCTAATATTGAACGTTGGAATGCAGCATTGACCTGAGAAGGGAATGCTATTTTCTTTTCTAAAATAACATTTTTTAATTTAATAATGGGGAAAGTTATTTACGTCTGAAAACAGAAGTCCTTTTTTCATCGGTTCTCAACATCTCAAGGCATTTCCAAAAAAAATTCGCACTACTTCCAAAGAAGTGCGTGTGCGCGCACGTATTCGTGAGTTGGTGGGTGGGTGAGTGAGTGGGCGGGTGGGTAGGTGAGTGAGCGCGGGTTGGTGAGTGGGCGGGTCGGCGAGTGAGTGGGCGGGTGAGCGAGTGGGCGGGTGAGCGAGTGGGCGGGTTGGAGAGTGAGTGGGCGGGTTCGTGGGTGAGTGGGCGGGTTCGTGGATGAGTGGGCGGGTTGGCGAGTGAGTGGGCGTGTTGGCGGGTGAGCGAGTGGGCGGGTTGGAGAGTGAGTGGGCGGGTTCGTGGATGAGTGGGCGGGTTGGCGAGTGAGTGGGCGTGTTGGCGGGTGAGCGAGTGGGCGGGTTGGAGAGTGAGTGGGCGGGTTCGTGGATGAGTGGGGGGGTTGGCGAGTGAGTGGGCGTGTTGGTGTGTGAGCGAGTGGGCGGGTTGGCGAGCGAGTGGGCGGCTTGGTGGGTGGGTGAGTGGGTGAGGGGGCGGGTTGGTGAGTGAGTGGGCAGGTTCGTGAGCGGGGGGCGGGTGGTTTGTGGCTTCTCTGAAAAACGAAATTATGCGATTTCGAATTTTAGATCTACCTCGAGAACCTGCCATATTGCGGACAGATGAATGGCATTCTCCTTTTATGAAAATAAAATCCCTACAAAAATATGTTCAGTTACATTTTTTCGTAAAATCGCGGTGGGGTTCCTTATCCACAAATACTATTTTATTGAAGAAGAGCTATGGCCAACGCCTCCCCTGTGAAGTCATATTGTATGGTGGTCCCTTGAGGGACCGAGGGTCAGAAAAGACGCTGACTTTTTAGTAAATGCTCTTTCTCCGTTGCTGGAGATGAAACATATAGACAGATGGGTTGAAAGGGTGTTTAGGGAAATTCTGAGGGGCTTGAAATGTTGGCATATCACGGAAAGAATTCGCTTCGTGAATTCAATATGGGTTATATAGATTGGAAATGGCGGAGTTCAAAGATTGACAAGTTTTGGTTCAGAGAAATTTTTGGTATTTTAAGGTTTTTTATTACAATTCATCAGATTTTTTTAATTTCTTCAATTTTTGAAATTTATGAATTTTTTAATATTTTAATTTAATAGTTTTTCAATTCATTCAAATTTGGGAATTCATCCAAAATTTTCCGAATTTTCCGGAGGCTTTGCTTTCGGAAATTTACGGGATTTCTTCCAATATTTGATATGAAAGCTCGACGAAAACATAATTTTTCTAGGAATATCCCTCCATGTCGCTCTAATTGTTGTGTCAAACATGATTTTTATCACCTTGGCTGCGCGGAGACTCTAGAATATCAAATATCGCTTGTGGAATGAAAACTTAACCCTCTGGAGAGAATTATGGTATCCCCAGTAGTACACATATATGTATATACATATAGTACACATGTATGCATGCATATATATATATATATATATATATATCTATCGCAAAACGGCGTAACATCGCAGAATACAAGTGCCTCATTGTTCCCTTAGAATACGAAACTTTATCTCTATTATATCTTTCCATCCCGAAATTCGTCAAACCTACCAGCTTAACGTGAAAATGTTAAAGAACATTTTTTGTAGAGACTTGTATTTCTGACAAAAAAGTTTAATGTTAAATTTCATTTCATTGACTCGCTCTCGAGATAGATCTAAAATTCCAATACATGGGATATCGGTGTGATAGCGAGCGGGTCGAACCGATGACTGAGATTGCGTTATGTCCTGTTTTATGAGATTTAAGGGAGAAAGTCATAAAACATAAAATCTGTATTTTTCAGAGAGGAACAATACTTATTAAACACTTTTCTTCCGATCTGTAACCGTTTTTGTAGTAGAGCGGTATGAGCAATTGAAATTGTTAGAGACTAGAAAGTTATTGGAGGAATTCCCATCATCCACAGCCACCCACCCACCCACCCACACCTACCCACCCACCCACCCACACCTACCCACCCACCCACCCACACCTAGAACACCTACCCATCCACCCACCCACACCAACCCATACACACCCACCCACACACACACTTACCCACCCACCCACTTACCCACACACCCACCCACACACACCCATCCACCCACCCACCCACACACACCCATCCACCCACCTACCCGCACCCACCCACCTACACACCCACCCACACACCCACCCACACACACACTCACACATATTTTTATTAGAAATGGTCCAGATATGTTTCAAAGACCTTGAAATGTGAAGATCTCAGGAAAAACCGGAACAATAATAATAAACTCAACTGATGTACGTGTCCGAGGTCAGGCACAGTTTAAATCGTCCCACTGTCTTGAGGACATTGAAAATGATCAACAAAGATACTCTGGCTATCTCATTGTCTTGCACATTCTCCACCTATTTTCTCGATGACTCGAATCATCGAAATAGAATTCCAAGTGAAGCGAGTTGAGGATGATTGCTCCCAATTTCAGGCGACATTTGGCGAACGTCCAATCAAGGTTTCACCTAATTTGTATTTTTACTTCGCTCCAACTTGGAATGATAAATTTGCATTATTTCGGCTGTCCTTTTTGAAGGTCATGAAGTTTTTGGAGAGTTTCTCCGAATTTATCAATTTTTTATGAAAATGAAAATCTGATTAAAAAATGGAAATTGTGAAAATTTGGAAAACTCGGGAAGTTTTTAAAGTTTTGAAAAATTGCCTATATGTTCAAAGTTGTAAGCTATTTTCAAAAGGTAAAAATTTCGAAAAATTTTTCGGAAATTTGGAAAATTTTTGGAAAATTTTTAGAAAGTTTTGAAAATTTTTGGAAAAATTTCGGAAAATTTTTCGAAAATTTTTAGAAAGTTTCGAAAAATTTTGGAAAATTTTTTGGAAAATTTTTGGAAAATTTTTGAAAGTTTTAATATTTAAAAATTTTGAAAAATTGTGGGAAATTCTAAAAAAGTTAGGAACATAAGGGTCTGCCCAAGGAATGTACCGTTTTAGTTTTATTATTAAACATCTGGCATTTCTCTTGGTATGAATGTCAGGTGATTCACTCGGACGAGTCTTAAACGAAGTGTAACTTAACGGGCAAGGCCTATGACGTTCCGCCAACCGATTTTGTTACATTTACCCTCCCAAAAGGTCACATCCCAACAAACACAAACTCGATCGGAAATTCTAATCGAAGGAAGGAAAACTAAAAAAAAATTTTTTTACAGTTTCTTTTCCTTCAATATTGAAAATATTTAAAGCATCTGAAAATTTGTAATTTTCAATATTTTCTAAACATTTCGAAAAATTTGAAATCATTGGAAATTTTGAGTCTTTCGGAATTGAAAATGTTGGAAAAATTCAAACTTGTCACAATTAAATTTTAAATTTGGTTGAAAATTTTGAAATTCCATGAAATTTTGGAATTTTGAAAATTTCATTAAACTTGCTGAAATTATAAAATACCTAAAATTCCATAAAAAAAAATATTTTTTTTTTCAAAATTTCATAAAATTTTGAAATGTTTGAAATTTTATAGAATTCTGAAATTTTTTTAATTTCCTGAAATTTAAAATTTTTGAAATTTTATACAATTTTCAATTTTTTGAAATTTCATCAAATTTGCAAATTTTGAAAATTTCATAAAATTTTCAAATTTTGAAAATTTCATAAAATCGTAAATTTTTTGAAATTTCATAAAATTTCATAAAATTTCAAATTTTTGAAATTTCATAAAATTTCAAATTTTTGAAATTTCATAAAATTTCAAATTTTTGAAATTTCATAAAATTTCAAATTTTCGAAATTTCATGGAATTTTGAGATTTCCTAGAATTAAGAAATTTCATAAAGTTTCGGAATTTTTGGACCTTCATGAAATTTTTGAAATTCCGAAAACTCCATAGAATGTTGAAATTCCACAAAATTTTTGGCTTTTCAAAATTTCCTAAGATTGCGACTTTTTCGAAATGTCATAAAATTTCGAAATTTTAAAAATTCCCTGAAATCTCCGGAACTTTGGCCTCCACAAATCATAGATACAATTTACTGCATGGAGCCTCACCACGACAATTTTCCTATTTCACTCTGAAAATTGAACTCAAGAAATTGCAAAAAAAAAATGCTAAAGAGAATAATCAATTCCCTTTGTTCCGTTTCCGACGCCATTTTCCCTAATCCACTTGGCAAATTCATCAAAGGTTTCGTTTTCGCGCAAAAAACTGGGGTGCAGAAGAATTATCTGTTCCTTACCGGGGATAAAAAAAGAAAACTTTCAATAAGTTGAAATAAAGAAATGGAAAAAAAAACAAATGATGAAATGGGCTTTCGCGAGGGACTTTTGTTACGAGCGCAGCAAAGTCAAAGGGATCCGTCGACTGTGAATTTACGCGAAAATTTTCCTCCATTTTCTTTCTCTTACTTTCGGTTTACTCCATTCACATTTTTCGTTCTCTATTTTAAAACATAGAAACAATTGTTACCGGGACCATTTCCGTTCCTATTGTCATCTATTAATTCTTAACGGATACGGTAGGTACTCACTCTGTGTGTGTGTGTGTGTGTGTGTTACATTATACACATTATAAATGCCCCCTGCTACCTGTTGTTATACCAACAAAAATGCGTCAATGAATAAATTGCGCGTATGAAATTAAACTGTCTGCAATTATATACTGTTCAATTTACCATAGTTGTAATTACAAATGATCTGCAAATCCGATACACCGAGTTCAAATTAAAACCGAATTCATACTGTGGCAGATATCATCCTCAGATTGGATATCTGTAGTTGGATTAAATGAAGGATCATAATTATCGTTATAACCCTGAAAGGGTTAATGAAAAATGCCGTACAATAAACGCACATATACGCACCCACTTACAGCGACCCACTCACCCACTCACTCGCATGTACCCACACCCACTCACCCACCCACTCACTCACTCGCTCACGTACACCGACCAACTCACACCCACCCACCCATCACCCACACCGACCCACTCACCCACACCGACCCACTCACACCCACCCATCACCCACACGCACTCACCCACCCACTCACCCACACCGACCCACTCACCTATACCGACCCACTCACCCGCACCCACTAACCCATGCACACCGACCCACTCACACCCACCCATCACCCACACCGACCCACTCACCCACACCGACCCACTCACCTATACCGACCCACTCACCTATACCGACCCACTTACCCACACCGACCCACTCACCCATAGCGACCCACTCACCCATACCGACCCACTCACACTCACCCTCTCACTTACACCACCCGCCCACACCCACACCCACTCGCCCAATCACACCCACCTACCCACTCACCCACACCCATTTCATCTAAAGATCAAATTCCCGCGAAAATAACCGTGCATTGCTCAGTTGGATCCTGACTATCGCGGCCAAATCGTGTGAAATGGCTCGTCACATTCGGCTCATAGATTATGTCATAAATTGACATTTTAGATTCCGATCCAAATCAATAACTTCTTTGATCGGAACGCTACAAAGGGATCCGGTATACTACAAATCCACCGACCTTAAAGTATAATGCAACCAAACAACATCAGGTAAAAAAAAAAATCAATTTTCTCTCAATCACAAACCGGTTTCCCACAAGCGAAAGGAGGTATAAAGAAGAGTTGGAAAAAATACGCGATCGTATGTCGAGTATTTTATTTACAGTTTGCACCTAGAAGTTCATCCAAGTGCTTTTTCACGGTCCAACCGCGCTCCACTCGATGGCCGGTAAGTATCCGATAACGTGTTTACAAGCGTGTTACTCACTCAGCCAGTACTGCCATTCTCACGATAAAAATTCCGAGAGTACTTTTTCCCTCGAAACAAAAGCAAAAAACAAAAAACAAAAAATTGAAAAAAAATATACTCCATTTTTTGTAAAATCATGAATGGCGGGAAAAAACACGGGATGCAATGACCATGAACGCGGGTCGAAGCTGGTACATTCCGATGTCGATATTCCGTAAACTATTTGAGTTGGAAAGAAAGTTATTCAAGATCAAGTGTGTATTTGTGTCTAAGGAATAACTTTTAGTTGAAACTTTTTTTCGTATCTTCAACGCTTCTCGCGATAGAGCCACAGAAAGTGAAATTGTTACGTTGGTTCGTGAGGTAACCGTGGACCACATTTGCCAACACGCACACACACACACACACACACACAGTCTTGTCTTGTCGGATCACGTCAAAAGGTCAGATTCTGGTTTTGTCTCGACTTGTCTCTCGTCTCGACTCTCTCGCTCTCTCGACCATCTTCTCTCGTCTCGAAGAAAATTAGTTGCTCCCTGGGTAGCTCTATGCCTCTCGTCTCGTTTCTCTCGTCTCGTTTCTCTCGTCTCGTTTCTCTCGTCTCGTGTCTCTCGTCTCGTTTCTCTCGTCTCGTGTCTCTCGTCTCGTTTCTCTCGTCTCGTGTCTCTCGTCTCGTGTCTCTCGTCTCGTGTCTCTCGTCTCGTGTCTCTCGTCTCGTGTCTCTCGTCTCGTTTCTCTCGTCCCATTTCTCTCGTCTCGTGTCTCTCGTCTCGTCTCGTCTCGTCTCGTCTCGTCTCGTCTCGTCTCGTCTCGTCTCATTTCCCTCGTCTCTCGTATCCTCTCATTTCCCTCGTCTCTCGTATCCTCTCATTTCCCTCGTCTCTCGTATCCTCTCGTCTCTCTCGTCTCATCTCGTATCGTCTCATTTCCCTCGTCTCTCGCATCGTCTCGTCCCTCTCGTCTCGTCTCATCTCGTTCCTCTCCTATCGTCTCATTTCTCTCGTCTCTTGTATCCTCTCGTTCCTCTCGTCTCTCGTGTCATCGCTAACTAAGATGTGTTTGGGAATTTTATCGATCGAGCTATGATAAAATGGTGGAGCTTAATTACGCTTTTGATCCTTACTCTACTCAGACCCTTGTGACATTCCTGATTTATGATGGGTGGGGAGAATAGACTAGGGGTGTCGATGAATTTTACTCCCTCGCTATACATTTTTTTTCTGTCTAAGGCAATTCTCGTCGTTCCCCTTGTCTCACAATGCAAATGGGTATGGGTTTGGGATTCTCGCGAGGGATCGGGAAATTAGAAATGGGGCGGACAATGTTAATTATCTAGCAACAAAGCTTAGGTGCTTTACTATTGCTGGTACCCACGCTTTCAAGTTAGTAAAATTTTCCAACCCTTTTCAGTTTTATAATTTTTATTTTTTCACAGTGGTCCCACTAGTTCAAATCTGGACGTTAGAATTTTTTTGGTCTGACATTTTGGTCACATTTTGTAGCTCCTCCAATTTTCCGAATTGCTTATTTTTTTTTAAATGTTACGAATTGAAAAAAAATTTTTTTGGAGGTTCACATTTCTTTGAATTTTTTAATTGGCGGTGATTTAAAGAAATTTCAGAGTTTAAAAGTGTTTGAAAAAAAAATTGTGAGGTGAACGGAGTGTCTTCCGCTCCCTTTTTCAATTAGCAAAGTAAGTTGAAGAGGGGATAGTGTGTTTGACAAATTGAAAGGAAAATACCTCACCAAGCACTTCTCAGACACCCACTAATTCGTTCTGAAAATATGATGGTCCACTTGGAGATGATGGGAGGGAAGAAAGGTGGGGGGGGGGGGGGCGGGTGAGTGATATTAGGCAACGAATTATTTGTCAGAAGCAATTTGGGTCAATTTATGAAAGTTTTCGATTTTGAAATATTTCTTAATATTACAAAATTTTTGAAGATTTTGAAATTTTTGAAAATTTTGAAAATTTTAAAATTTTTGAGAATTTTGAAAATTTTAAAATTTTTGAAAATTTCGAAATTTTTGAAAATTTCGAAATTTTTGAAGATTTTGAAAATTTTGAAAATTTTAAAATTTTTGAGAATTTTGAAAATTTTAAAATTTTTGAAAATTTCGAAATTTTTGAAAATTTCGAAATTTTTGAAAATTTTGAAATTTTTGAAAATTTTGAAAATTTTGAAATTTTTGAAAATTTTTGAAAATTTTTAAAAAATTTTGAAAATTTTGAAATTTTTATAATGTTTAAAATTTCTGATTTTTCTTTGAAATTTCTGAAGTTTTTGCAATTTTTCAAATTTTCGAAATTTTTGATTGTCTAAATTTGTAAAATTTTTCCAATTCTACCTCGTTGCATTGCTCTGTGTAAATTCATTTTCTCTTATTTGAAGCTTCGAGCAAAGGGAATGTACAGTCTTTCAATGGACCAAGGTTAACAACTCTGTCAAAAATTTATGACAATCTTGAGGGTGACGTCGTTTCAAGCGTTTTACCCCCCACCCTCTTCACTCGATTCCCTTTATACCGATGTTGTACCACACAAAAGCCGATCTGTATAGTAATTCTGGGCGCAATGCAGAACCCTCAAAGTTTTCGTTGAACCAAAACTCGGAAGCTGCGCCTCAGTACCAAACCCGATGAATAATTCGTGTCGTGACGCGTCTTGCCTCGGAATCAGGCATTTTCATCGCGATCTGACGCTCCAGGTATGTCGATGGAGAATCCCACGAGGTTTATTGAATTAGTAAAATTGGAATATTGCAAGCGACACACCTCCCCCATAGACGTCGCTTCAATAGGCCGCTCAGAATCACTTGAATTTCATCAATAAATCGATATTCCTCTCATCTGCTTCTGTTGAAATGAGCCTTGGAAAATTCGTAATTATTTTGGAAATTGATGGCATTTTCTGAACTTAATTGATAGGATGGGGGGAAACTCATTAATTAAATAATAAATTTCAATTAAATAAAATTGAATAAGTTCTCAAAGATTTCCTTGGAAAACCATTATCTCGTTAATGAGTGGCTTGACGCAAAAAAATGTCATTAGACACCCTCCCACTCACCCACCCACCCACCCACTTACCCACCCACCCACCCACTTACCCACCCACCCACCCACCCATTCACCCACCCACCCTCCCATTCACCCACCCACCCTCCCACTCACCCACCCACCCTCCCACTCACCCACTCACCCACCCACCCTCCCACTCACCCACTCACCCACCCACCCTCCCACTCACCCACCCACCCACCCACCCACTCTCCCACTCACCCACCCACTCACCCACTCTCCCACTCACCCACCCACTCTCCCACTCACCCACCCACCCTCCCACTCACCCACCCACCCTCCCACTCACCCACCCACTCACTCACCCACCCACTCACTCACCCACCCACTCACTCACTCACCCACCCACTCACTCACTCACCCACCCACTCACTCACCCACCCACTCACTCACCCACCCACCCACTCAGCCACCCACACTCCCATTCAAAATGCTAAAAATAAAGAAATGCCACAGACTTAAAGTGCAGCAAGAAGTGCAATAACTAATCACACAATTGTTATTTTTTTCAGCAATAATGGCCCACTTCTTCTTCCTCGCTGCATTTTTCTGGCTCAACACGATGTGCTTCAACATATGGTGGACATTCCGGTAAGTCCCAATAAATGATTCTTGAATAATTAGACTAAACCCGGGCGCGTATATCATCGGGATCCTTTGAGGAGACCTTTAGTCCCGTTTCATTAACGTTTTCCCTTTTCTCCTTCGGCCTAATTATAAAGTTTCCACTACATTCAGGGCGCACCCTCAGGCTTTCAGTGCAGTCACGAACTGGAGGGAATTATGCCCTCAGAAAGCCCTCTTATGTACATGTGTATGTGTGTGCATTTGCGGATGTCTGTGTGTGCGTGTGTGTACATTCAGGAATGGAATATAGACCAAATGTTGGGAGGGGGGCTTGAGTACCAATTAGCTGCCACTGGCGTTCGTGATAATTTTTTGAAGCACTATTGAAATTCCTCGCAATTTGCAAATTATTTTCGTAATTTCGGAAATAGTTGAAATTTTGAAAACGTTATAAAATTCTCAAAATGTCTTAAAATTTTCAAAATTTCTTGAAATTTCCAAAAATTCTTGAAATTTCCAAAATTTCTTGTAATTTCCAAAATTTCTTAAAATTTGCAAAATTTCTTGAAATTTGCAAAATGTCGTAAAATTTGCAAAATTTCTTGGAATTTGCAATTTTTTCTTAAATTGCAAAATTTTTGAAATTTTAGAAATTGTTCAAATTTCCTTTTTTTCAAAATTTTTAAAATTTTGCATAATTCTCAAAATTCCCAAAAAAGTTTTCAAAATTTTCTAAATTTTCAAAATTTGCAAAATTTTAATAAATTCCTGTAATCTTTAAAAGTCTTACTTTTCTCCCGAAAAAGTTCGGAATTTCTATCAATTTCGATAATTTCCCTAATTAAAAAAAAAGAGACTTCTAGGAAAAATGTAATTTTGGGATTGTTATAGAACCGTAATTAAATTTTTTCAAACATACCAGGCGAAGTTATGTCTCCGAGAGCCTCTGTGAATGCCCATGTGTGGATGTATGTGTTTGAGCGGCATTCGCCAATGGGATATAGACCAAACGTAATGAGAGAGCCTTGAGTACCAATTAGCTGCCACTGGCGTCCGTACTAATTGTTTAAACTAAGGGTCTCGCAATCGTTAGAGACTGCACAGATGACTTGTATCGTCCCATTAAAAACAAAAAAAAAATGATAATTTCCAAGGCTAGAAATTTTAAAACTCCTCTCAAATACTCGAGAGGTCGCGCTATGGGCTTGCCGCCGCCGCCAATTTTCCAATTTTCGCACAAACTAAAGACAGGAAAAATCTGAAAAAAATTGTACTCACACTCTGAACTATATAGAAGAAGTCTATCGTTTCAGTTTTGCTCGAATTCGCGCGACTTGAAAGATATTCAATTTTGGAAGCGCCCCGGTGGCAAGTTCCCACGTTTAACCTCCAAACATTCCCGATCTCATCAAACGGATCTATCTCGAGAGGGAGTCTCTCTAGAGAAATTTGCTATATACATTTTTCGTCGGGAATAAAATTCTCTACAAAAAATGTTTTATAACATTTTTGCTTAAACCCACTCGGTGAGGAGTTAAGGTAGTTTTCACCCACTTGAGAGGTCGCGCTATGGGCTCGTCGCCGACGTTACCCCAATTTTCCAATTTTCGGACAAACTAAGGACAGGAAAAATCTGAAAAAAATTGTACTCACACTCTGAACTATATAGAAGAAGTCTATCGTTTCAGTTTTGCTCGAAATCGCGCGACTTGAAAGATATTCAATTTTGGAAGCACCCCGGTGGCAAGTTCCCACGTTTAACCTCCAAACATTCCCGATCTCCTCAAACGGATCTATCTCGAGAGGGAGTCTCTCTAGAGAAATTTGCTATATACATTTTTCGTCGGGAATAAAATTCTCTACAAAAAATGTTCTATAACGTTTTTGCTTAAAACCACTCGATTACGAGTTAATAGAGTTTTAGAAATTACTAATCTGCGATTTTTTTTCGGCCAATTTTTTTTTTCAATAACGGAAATCCACATATAAGTTCATATAATAGAATATCACTATATAAGCCAGAGTGAGAGATGGCGAAAATAAATTCGTAAATATGACAGACTATTAAAATTAATTAAAAAAATTTTCACCAAAATACAGGCCAACTATTTATGCTTGAACAATAATTTAATTGCTCGCGGAAACAATAAATTAATCCCACGGAAAGTAACCCATCAAATTAACCTGAGCTGTAACAAGAGAAGTCCTTCTGAGAATCTAAAAACACATGTGCTGAGATAAAACGTTATCAGCGAAAGATGATCGGCGTATGATAAGCGGTCTAGGGGCAGAATAAAAAAATCCGTACTCGGTTTCAATTTAATATCTCGAAATCTAAGAAGGCCAGCAAAATTTTGGTATATATATATATATTGTAGATCTGACTCTGCTCTACAAAAAAGTATTGATGAAATTTTCCCTATCTTCCTTAGATTTCGATATATTTGGGGTGAAAGACCCGACCCACTTATGGAAGTTTGTGCGGAAAGTTAGCGAAGTTGTCATGTAGATTTTTTTTTGTAGAGCTGCGAAAATGTCGATCCCTCTTTCAAGTGAATTCTGTGAATTTTGAAGACTGTAAATGAAATTTTGAATTTGTTCCGAGAATAAGTCAGTTTAGGTTTTCTCGTAAACGGTTCCAAGAATCACCTGCAAGTTCTTGGAACCGCTCGCACATATGGTAGCATTCCGAGAATGGATCTGTCATGTGGAACGGTTCGTAGAACAGTTCCCAGGACCCACCCTTCACGTGAAACCATTTTCGGAACTGTTTGGTTGCGTGGAACAATTCTCAGAATGGAACTCTCATCTGGAACCGCAGTTCCACCTGGAACTGTTCCCAGGATGGAACCCTTCACACGAAACAATTGGAACTCTTGAATCTGTTGGAACCGTTTCTGGAATGATTTCCGGGACTGAGGTTCCACCTGGAACAGTTCTCAGAATCGTCCGTTCACGTGAAACAATTGGAACTGTCCAATCAGTTGGGAGCGTTCCTAGAACCGTTTTCGGGAATGAAGTGCCACCTGGAACACTTCCCAGAACAAACCCTTCATGCGAAACAATTCTCGGCACTGTGCTGTTACTTAGAACCGTTCCTGGAACGGTTTTCGGGACTCAAGTTCCACCTGAAACAGTTCCCAGAATCGTCCGTTCACGTGAAATACTTGGAATTTTCCAATTATTGGAACGATTTCCGGGACTGAACAGTTCCCAGAACGGACCCTTCACGTGAAACAATTGGAACTGTTCGATCAGTTGGAACCGTTCCTGGAAGGAATCGAAGTTCCACGTGGAACACTTCCCAGAACGAACCCTTCATGCGAAACAATTCTCGGCACTGTGCTGTTACTTAGAAACGCTCCTGGAACGGTTTCCGGGACTCAAGTTCCATCTGGAACACTTCCCAGAACGGACTCTTCATGTGAAACAAATTTCGGCACTGTTCGATCACTTGGAACTATTCTCGGAACTGAAATCACTGGCCCAGTGGGCTAAGCAGTACTGGAACTGTTCAACTTCAAACCTCCATAACTTTGTAGGGTGGCGTCAGACAGAAAAGTTGAAGAGGAACTTTCGCCTTGGAACCGTCATTTTTCACCTGCAAAAATAAAGTGCACGATTTTGGGGCATCGTGTAAAATTTTCCATACATATATTTTTCATGTGTCTCAAATTTATGTCACATATATATGCAACCAAGTTCTGTGAATCTCATATATGTCAGGCCTCATATACAGGGTGTTCCATCTGAAACAGGATAGATGAGACAGGATAGATTGACTCTTAATGGAAGGGTCGGACAATAAAATGGGTCAAAAGTTGCAAAAATTGAGGCAAAATCGCAAATTGGAAGAAAAAAAAAGATAATTTTCAAAAATTATTGTCAGTATGGCACTTTGCATAGAAAACTACTCATGACTTTTTGCTACAGATTTTTGCTAGTTAAAAAAAATAAAAAAAAAACCCGAGAAAATTTGAGAGTACTTTTTTTTCGTGGTAGAACCTCAGAAAAAATCGCCATCGAAATCTGAAGAGGTAAGGGTCAGGGGTTGTCCAACTTGGTATGGAATACCCCATATATATATATATGGGGTGGGTGGTTGTGAGTGGGTGGGTGTGGATGGGTGGCTGCGTGGGTGTGGGTGGGTGGCTGCGTGGGTGTGGGTGGGTGGGTTGGTGGGTGTGGATGGGTAGGTGGGTGGGTGGGTGTGAATGGATGGGTGGGTCTGTGTGGATGGGTGGGTGTGGATGGGTGGGTGTGGGTGGGTGGGTCGGTGGGTGTGGATGGGTGGGTGTGAATGGATGGGTGGGTCTGTGTGGATGGGTAGGTGGGTGGGTGTGGATGGGTAGGTGGGCGGGTGTGGATAATATATATATATATATATATATATATATATATATAATTTCTCCATTAGAGGTCTATTAGAGATCTCATAGTGCGTCTACTGGCAGGTTAATAAGGCGCAGAAGAAAAAAGTGGGAGACAGGTCTCTTATGAGGAGGACACTAACAACTTGAGAGATGAGATCAGGATCACTCGGTCGACCGGTTAATGCGATGCAGCCGCCTAAAAGTAACGGGAAACTCCGTCTGTCTGCACAAGCCAGTGAAATTTACTATATTGATATGAAATAACCGGGGCAAGTGAGTGTGACCCATAGACCCACACCAACCACTTCCCAATTTAGTATTTTCCTCCAGCTCTATACTTTTTCTCAAGTATCTCGTTAATGAGTAATTTTACGGAAGATTGTTACTAAACATTTCTTGTAGGAAATTTAATTTAGGAGAGAAAACTCTGATGCCATTTTTTTCGGAAATTGGGTTATTCGCGAGATAAATCCAAAATTTCCATTCATTTTCCGAAGACGAACGCATCTGTTTTAAACAGGTCAATCACACACACACACACACACACACACACACACACACACAAACTTCTGCAAATTGAAAAAGCGAAATAAATAAATGAAAAACAATTATCAAAATTGTGCGATTCTCCAAAATAATTTTCTTTCATATTATTTTGTAGTTTCACATGCAAGTATTATTCACCATAATTTGCTATATATAATTAAACTTTCAAGGCTTATTTGGCCTCTGGCTTCACACAGTTGAAAAGGCTTTTATTGTTGTTGAGAAAGGGCCTAAAAAAAGTGAAGAAAATACCCCTCATTGAACTGTTGAACCAGGAAACTAACAGTTTCACATGTACTCCTAACTCTAAGCAATTATCTCTCGGTAATTCAACTCGTCTGAGCTACGGATTAAGGAGAGAGCGAAAGAGGGGAAGAGGGAGAGAGAGATGTCCGTTAGTTTGGATTCTATGGGTCTGAGTGGTGTTTAAATAATATAATCAACAGAACATGACAACAAATTTGAGCCTTCCCACGACTGTTTTTTCTCAGACGTCATGTTGATGGATATCGGGATAGGGATGTATGTGTGTGTGTGTGTGTGTGTGTGTGTGTGTGTGTGTGTGTGTGTGTGTGTGAGAGTGAGCGAGTGGGTGGGTGTGAGTGAGTGGGTGGGTGGGTGTGAGTGGGTGGGTGGGTGTGAGTGGGTTGGTATGAGCGGGTGTAAGTGGGTGGGTGGGCGGGTGGTTGTGAGTGGGTTGGTCGGTGGGTGGGTGGGTGTGAGTGGGTGGGTGGGTGTGAATGGGTAGGTGGATGTGAGTGGGTAGGTGGATGTGAGTGGGTGGGTGTGAGTGGGTGGGTGGGTGTGAGTGGGTGGGTATGAGCGGGTGTAAGTGGGTGGGTGGGTGGTTGTGAGTGGGTGGGTTGGTCGGTGGGTGGGTGGGTGTGAGTGGGTGGGTGGGTGTGAGTGGGTAGGTGGATGTGAGTGGGTGGGTGTGAGTGGGTGGGTGGGGGTGTGTTTAAGAAAGTAAGAGAATCAAGGAAGCCAACCACTATCCTCAAACTTCCCTCTTTCTCTTTCCTCCCTTTTGTCTATCCTGTTGTGAACAAATGTATATAACGACAAGCAAACCGAAAACTATAGAAGAACATATAAAGCAATATTTTTCGAGGGACAATACCCCAATTTCTCTCACTGACCCCGGACACTACGCGACTCCCGCCAGGCATTACTTTGTCGCATGGAGGACTATAGCTACCACTCTACCTTCGGGCCAAACAATTCCGGAACTCCCTCCCGTCGAACTGGGCGCTTCCTTAGCTGCTCCTCACTGCGCAGCTCCATCAGCACTAAAGGTACTTGTCCCATCTTATACCACTTTTGATGACAGCATGACTTGGTCCCACAACTTCCAAGGAAATGGACGGTCAGCAGCAGCAGAGCCTCTGAATGCTGAGGTGAAGCCACTTCGAGGATTCAAGGGTTTCAGAATTTTTAAAAATTATGAACATCTAAAAATCTAGAAAATATCAGAAAACGCCAAAAAATTTAAAGATGAAAAATTTCAAAATTTTGACGACTCGTTAGTTGGATACTTAATCTGCAGATGACATTGAGCAATCTGCCTTCTGGAAAAGTCTTCGGGAATTGTCTCGTTTTGGGGAAAAAAGGTCCAAGATCAACATCAGGCTGAAATGTTTGGGAACTATCTGCAAACGACAGTGCAGATCGGATAGTATCGACTAACCCTAAAGGACCGAGGCGACCACAGAGCCGTGACAGGCCGATCGTAAACCAAGTCACTTGAAGCTCTTTGATCCGTGAGAAGCAAGTTTCTGGAGTAGTTCAGCTTGACAAAATCAGATCGGTTCAACCGTGAAATAATTCAGTTGCTAAAGAAACAAGTTGGAGATTGGAGGTGAGTAAGATCATCATTGCATGATTACAAAATTTGGAAAATTCTAAAAATTTTGGAAATTTGAAAATCTGGAAAATTTGAAAATTTGAAAATTTTGGAAATTTTGAAAATTTTGAAAATTTTGAAAATTCTGAAAATTTTGAAAATTTTGAAAATTTTGAAAATTTTGAGAATTTTGTAAATTTAAAAGTGTTCAAAAATTGGAAATTTTTTGAAATTTGCAAAATTGCAAAATTCAAAAAACTTTTCAAAATGTAAAAAATTGATAAAACCTCAAAAATGCCAATTTTTTTTGAATATTTACCTTTCGAATCACTTAATCGTATTTCGAATTTTCATTTTTTTTTTTGGACCATAAAATGTAGTTGAGATGCTCGGGCCCTCCATTTCTGCCGATACTGAGGAAATCGTAAAATTCAATGGATAAAAGTTGGTATTACTGGAGGATGTAGGACCTGCATAGCTCACACACCGGTTCAATGTCTGAGAATAGAAAAACCGTATTCTGAATGGGGGGGAAAAAGGAAAATTGCAGACTTGGTAAAGCCAAGCACGGAAATCCGTGGGCAGAAGAGGTGGAACTATACCTAGGGCTTTTTCGATGTGAACCGAATCTTAAAGAGAGTCTATCTCGTTCTATCAACGGGTAACCACTGAGTGATTCACCGAGAAATGCTGCTTCAAACTGAAGACGAATATCCAGACGGACATTGCGAATGACGTGACATATTTTTACAGAATGTGAACAAGTCTAAAAACTTTGAAAATTTTGAAAATTTTGAAAATTTTGAAAATTTCGAAAATTTTGAAAAAGTTGAAAATTTTGCAAATTTTGCAAATTTTGCAAATTTTGAAAATTTTGAAAATTTTGAAAATTTTGAAAATTTTGAAAATTTTGAAAATTTTGAAAATTTTGAAAATTTTGAATATTTTAACAATTTTGAAAATTGTGGAAATTTCAAAAATTTTGAAAATTTTGCATGTTTTAAAAATTTTGAAAGTTTTGGAAATTTTGAAAGTTTTGAAAATTTTTGACATTTTGAAAATTGTGGCAAATTTTGAAAATTTTAGAAATTTAGAAATTTTGGGAAAATTGTGCGACTCTGTCAAGTTACTGATAAATCGTAAAGTTCCAGACCCAGCGTGTCTCTACCCAATTGGGTGGTTCCAAGAGGAGCAATAGTTCTGAGAACAGTTTTAAAGGGAGGAAGGAGTTAGAAACTGTCGCAGGTGGAGTTACTCTTTCGGACACTGTTCTAGATGGAGAAAGCAGTTAAGGAGCGGTTCCAAGAACTGTTCCATATAAACGCCATGTTCCAAATCGGAGGAACTGTACGTTCGCTCGATCCGCTTCCCCGAACGTTTCCTGCATTTGGTCAGTTTACGGAATAACGTGCGGAACTGTACTCTGAGCTGGGACGCTGCGCGGAACCGTACTCCGACCTGAAACAGGGGGTGGAACTATGCTCCGAACTGGAACTGCTCGCGGAACTTCCACCTGGAATTGCGCGCGGAACTGTGCTCCGAGCTGGAACAGTGCCCAAAACCGTACTCCGACCTGGAACAGGGGGTGGAACTGTGCTCCGACCTGGAACTGCCCGCGGAACTTCCACCTGGAATAACGCGCAGAACTGTCCTTCGATCTGGAACAGTGCCCAGAACTGTACTCGGACCTGGAACAGGGGGTGGAACTGTGCTCCGACCTGGAACTGCCCGCGGAACTTCCACCTGGAATAACGCGCAGAACTATCCTTCGATCTGGAACAGTGTCCAGAACTGTACTCGGACCTGGAACAGGGGGTGGAACTGTGCTCCGACCTGGAACTGCCCGCGGAACTTCCACCTGGAATAACGCGCAGAACTGTCCTTCGATCTGGAACAGTGGCCAGAACTGTACTCGGACCTGGAACAGTGCGCAGAACCGTACTCCGACATGGAACGGTCGGTGGAACTGTACTCCAACCTGGAACAGTGCGCGGAACTGCACCACGTGGAAAACTTTTGGGAACTCGATGTCCTCCTGGAACTTCGGGGTCAGTGATTTGGTTTCATACAAAAAGTTGAAGGCTAACGCGACTCCTAATTTTTCTCTCTTTATGACCTCACAAGTGGTTTAAAGTAGAAATGCAATTCTTTTCATATTTTTTCCTGGTTTTAGTCTTATCCTCTTCAGTTCTATGACTGAAAAAAAACTGGCATTCCTGTCTATTTCGTCCTATGAACGAGTGACCACATAAGGATTTACCAAGAAATGCTGGTTGAATCTGAAGAGGGATATCCAGATGGACATTGCAAATGACGTGACATATTTTTCTGCGTACTTCTTTATTTTGACATTCTCGTACCTCGGTTTCTCTTTGACGGAATTTCATTACAGAAAAATTGCCGGACATTTTTCTCATGTTTCAGGAAGAATTACGGTTTTTATTTTTTTTTTTTCAAATTGTTTAAAAGTTTTGCCCTATTTCGAAATTTTTTGAATTTCTTGAAATGTTTGAAATTTTTTTAATTCGGGAATTTTTTGAAATTTTCAAACATTTTTAAATTTTTGAAATTTTTGAAATTTTTGAAATTTTTGAAATTTCTGAAGTTTTTGAAATTTTTGAAATTTTTCAAATTTTTCAAATTTTTGAAATTTTTGAAATTTTTTGAAATTTTTGAGATTTTGAAGCTTTGAAATTTTTAAAACGTCTTTTGAAGTTTTTTGAAGGTTTGACGCCGTTATCACATAGTTTGCACTTGTCGCATAAAACTCTAAATTTTGCACTTGAAATTCCCTCTAACTGTCCAATTGACTCACTGTCACCTTTTCCTGGTCTTTCCCTGTAATCCAATTCTTCCGGGGACCAAAGAGAATGCTCGATGAAGAGAAATTGCAATAATTGGAAACATTTCCACCTAAAACTAAAATGGGTTGGATTATTGTGGTCAGATGAAAAGCGATAACGAACTTACAGAATTGAAAAAAAAAATCGAAATTCAAAGAACGTTAAATAATGTCTCTTTCTTTCAAAATTTTACAAAAATCATCAAAATAATTTTAAATTTAAAAAAAGTTGAGGAACTTGAAACATTTTCAAAATTTTGGGATTTGTTCAATTTGTCGAGTTTTCGACCTCCTCAAAACTTTTCAAAATCATTAAAATTTCCGAAATTTTTCAAGTAATATCAAATTTTTCGAATTTTCAAATATTGAATTTTTTCAAATTTTGAAAACCCTAATTTTTTAAAACTTGAAGTGTTTTCAATTATTGAAATGATTAAAATGATTGAAATTTTTGAAATTATTGAAATTTGAAATTTTTGAACCTTGAAATTTTTAAAATTTGAAATTTTTATAATTTTTGAAGTTTTTGAAATTTTCAAAATTTTTGAAATTTTCAAAAAATTTTAAATTTTCAAAATTTTTGAAATTTTCAATTTTTTTTAAATTTTCAAAATTTTTTAAATTTTCAAAATTTTTGAAATTTTCAAAATTTTTTAAATTTTTTAAATTTTTGAAATTTTTCATAATTGCGTAAATTGGTGAAACGTCTGAAATTTTTTTTCTGTATTCGTTAAAATATATCATAAAATCCAAAATTTTCGATTTCTTTGAATCTTGCAAAGTTGTTTTCAAATTACTTTAAGGTCCTGGAAATGAGGAAATTTGTCACAATTATTGTTGCAATTATTGCATCAAAGTGGGTTGGGCATCACTGTGACCCTAGGAGAAGCGTATCATGTACCAGGTTTATTCCGAGGACTAATCTAATAGACGATCACAATAGCTTGGCGATTACACTGATCGAAGTCCCACTCTTCCAGTTACCATTTTTTTTCAGCTCCCATTTTTTTCCAGCTCCCATTTCATACATTTCTTTGCTCGACTCTCTTATCTCCCTCCATTGTTCGTCGATGTGCTCGAACCAAGTATCAACTGACCATGGGACCAATTAGAGTACCCTTCCTGGGTGATCCGTCGACAAAAAAACTCAAATACGTTGAGTCGACATTTTTTAATTCCCCGAAGGAAACGAAAATCACGGAATCAAATTGAATACCCGAATCGAAATTCAGAAGGAAACTCTGCACATACGATTCTCATCTCCAGGAAATTGCATAGACTTTTGCGTGATTGATAAGCCAATAAAATATTTCGTATGTGAAGATTCACCTGGAAAGCTAATTTCCTCTCCTAAATATTGAAAACAGAAAAGCCTCATTTTTTGGCGGGTTTCTACCGTCCCTGACACAACACAGGCGCACTGCCTGTGCACGTATACCCACACATACACGCGCGTTTGGCGCGCAACGGACGCGGCAACACCGCACTTTAGTACAACATAACCCGTTGATCCTATTCGGCGACTTGCTCCAAAAATCATTGACAAAATATTGGAATGCAAATGTATCACTTTTTAAATCACCAATTGCAAAAAAATAATTAACCTTCCACCAGCATTAATATTTCCCACTTGACTATTCTAATCATCCGCGCGTTCCCGCCATTTTTGCCGCGCAGCGTTGCCGCGTCGCTACTACTGCGCACCACCACGCAGCGCCGAGTACTAGAAGAACGAAAAACCGCGACACATTCTTCGGGATTATTAAATTAACTAAACGTCAGATTGAGGTGAATTAAATTTTGAATTAGTAGTGCACCACTGTTTTCCAACTTCCCCCTTTTTTGGGCTCTAACGCGCGATACCTCCGAAATTATGAGAGCAAGAGCAAAAAGTCATTGAACATAAAATGTGTGCTTTGCCATAGCGAACAATTTTTATCACAACATTTTTTCCATATATATGACCATTTTTGCGATAGAGCATTGTGAACAATCATTAGTGGTCGAGTACCTCAAAGCTTGACCATTCGTTTCCATATTTATATCTTTTCCATTTTCACTTCTTCCATCGTCTTTGGACCTCATTTTCCTCCGCTATAATGTTTATTTTTAATTTTCCATTATTCAATTATATCTTCAAAGTAAATGATAAGAAAAAAGTTCCTCAAAAAAGTGTTCTCCTGTGAGCTAAGAATGCAGACTTCCGGTCTCGAACCAAACAATAAAACATTACAAATGACCATTCATCATGCAGCCTGAGAAACTGCCTAGGTACCCACTATTTAGACACTCATCTCAGTTGTTCATTGATGGTCAACACAGATACTCCCACATCTGAGCGAAGAGAACCGTAGGGCATTTTTACTTGTACAAAAAAATTCCGATGATTATCTACGGGATGCTAATTGAAATACTACGTTTCTTTGTTATGTTGCAGCTGAGAAATTATGAGCCTGACTTAATTGATTTTCGTAATGAATTTTTCGTGGATAGATTGCACATTATTGCATTATTTTCAGAACTCATCCATTTATCCGCCCACCCACCCACCCCCACCCCCTACCCACCCACCTACCCACCCCCTACCTACCCCCTACCCACCCACCTACCCACCCACCTACCCACCCACCTACCCACCCCCTACCCACCCACCTACCCACCCACCCACCTACCCAGCTACCTACCCACCTACCCACCCACCCACCTACCTACCCACCCACCCACCTACCCAGCTACCTACCCACCTACCCACCCACCCACCTACCTACCCACCCACCCATCCACCCACCTACCTACCTAGCCACCCACTTACCCACCCACCCACCTACCGACACACTCACCCACCCACCCACACACTCACCCACCCACCAACACATTCACCCACCCACACACTCACCCGCCCACACACTCACCCACCCACACACACACCCACACGTACCTACGTACACCCACATCCACGCACCCACACACGCATATGCCATCTTAAAAGTTTCCCATGTGAGTCATGAAAGCGGGTCATGAAACGTGAAGATATAATGAATTTCACCTTCGCCGGTCAAGAGGTTGGGAAAACATGATTCAAGTAATTTTGCTGCATTTTGGAATGATAAACCGAAAAAATTGCAGTGTAATATTTTATGAAATTTGCGAAGGACATTCTTATTTGGTAAAAAATTGTCGGTGATTAGTTACAAGACGCTAATTGAAATACTGGGGCTCTCTGTCGAGTTGTGGCTGAGGAATTGTGAACCTGACTTGAAGGAACATTTCGAGTTAAGCCGAACGGAGGGAGGACAGGGTCAATGACCTCGCTGAGAGATACCTCAGGCAACTCCTCAGGTCGCAATTTTCTTTCTCTCGTTTTAACACAACTTATACATCACCTGTTCCACACCTGCAACTTTTTCTACGTTCCTGGTAGTATAGTCTTTTTATTTATTACTAGCACTCAGGGAATTGAGGCTGATCACATTGTGCAGGTAATGATGATGTAATTATTTCTAGGGGAGATGGCGAGGTAATTGATCATTTGGCGTTCGTCATTTTTATGCTTTTTTTTGTTTCAAATTACCAGTTTTTATATTTTTTTTTTTTTGACATTTCGATTTTTTGAGTTCCTCAAATTTTCGAGGTTTTTGAAATTTGGAATTTTTTCTGAGTCTCTTGATTTTTTTTTTTTAGAAGATTAATTTTTTTTTTTCAATTTTCAATTTTTGTGAACTCCACTTTTTCAATTTTTTTTGAAATTCTAGAAATTTTGAGAATTTTTGAGTTACTCAAAATTTTTAGATTTGGGATTTTTCCTTTTTTTTTCATTTTCTCCATTTTACTCGGAATCGCCACAAATTTGGTTAATTCGAGAGTTTCAAAAATGAACAATTTGAGCATAATTTTTGGGCCTCAATTTTGGAATGGAACTTATCTCAAAACAGGTGGAGAGACCGTTTAGTTCCCGTCTGCGGTTTTCGTAATTGAATAAAAAAAAGATCACCTGACAATTTTCCCGCATTTCGTGACTGACAACTTACGCTCTGCGTCGGGAGAGGGGGGGGGGGGGGGATTTGCCAACGATGCACAAGTCAGTGAATCGTATTCTGCCCCGATCTGATTTTGTTGTCCCTTTTTTTTTCATTCACTTTTCACCTGTCCTTAGTGACACTTTTTTCGCCAGTTCCCTTTATACCTATGAGATTTTCTGTATTCGAAACTCGGCGAATATTGCGCATCTTTTTTCCACAATGCCGACTCAAGGCACGTGCGTACTGTCACGTCAGATTTAGAAGGGAGGTAATAGTGAAGAAAAGGCATCAGTGGGCGACGAATTCAAGACATGTCTCGGCCCAGAGCAGGAATCATAGTATTTGGTTTTTTTTTGTGGAAAAATGAGAAAACGTAGCCTACAATTATATTTTCATGTCGACGTGTGTGTATATGTATATATACTCATATATATATATTCATATATATATATTCATATATATATATTCATATATATATATTCATATATATATATATATATATATATATATTCATATATGGGTGTGGGTGGGTGGGTAGGTGGGTGGGTGGGTTGGTGGGTGGGTGGGTGGGTAGCTGGGTGGGTGGGTGTTTAGGTGGGTGAGTGGGTGGAAGTGAGTGTTCGGGTGGGTGGGAGTAAGTGGGTGGGTGGCTGGGTCGCAGTGAGTGGGTGGGTGGGTAGGTCGGAGTGAGTGGGTGGGTGGGACTGGGTAGGTGGGTGGGAGTCAGTGGGTGGGTGGGTGGAAGTGAGTGGGTGGGTAGGTGGGTGGGAGTCAGTGGGTGGGTGGGTGGGAGTGAGTGGGTGAGTGGGTGGCTAGGAGTGAGTGGGCAGGTGGCTGGCTTACTAGATGTGAATGTATATGTGTGTATGTGCAGTGAAACTCCACTTGGTCGATCCCATACTAATTTTTTTCTACCTCATCCATTCATTTCATTTCATTTGGCTCGCAAATTTTACCAAGTTTTAGTGATTTATCGAGGATTACCCACTGGATTGATGCAATTCCCTAAAATTACCATTTTCCCTTACCCCTAAATAACCTCATAACCCCTCGAATTAAGGGAAAATTGAATTCAGAATGAAATCACATCGTTTAATATTAAATCCACCATTAAATTCCCCTCATTTTCGCGTATCAATCTGCGTCAAACAAGCTGTCATTTCCTCCCAATTAAAAAGTCGGCGAGGTTAATCAGTTCCAAACGATAGCTCATCATCTACTCCATTTTAATTAATTTAGGTGGAAAACCTTATGACGATTTCGCCGTGATTAATCCCGTGAGGTGAATGGAGATCGGCACATAATGTTGTTAAAGACACATTATTTCTTTCTCTATGAATTCGTTAACCCTTTCGGCTATTGTGATAATTATTTGACATTCAAATTTTAAGAGTTTCAAAATTTATGATTTGTAAAATTTTCAATCAAAAAGTTTGAAAATTTCGAAATTTTAAAAATTCATAAAATTTGAAAAAACTTCAAAAATTTTACACAATAAAAAAAAAATAATTTTGCCAAATACAGACGAGTAGTATAATAAAGTCAGCAATTGAATAGTCTTCGTATTGTAGGTCATAAATTTGGTTTACGTGCATCTAAAGAAAAAAAAAATGGTGAACGAGAGGAAAAACCGTGAAAAATTGGGTACAATTTTTCATATCAATGTTTGCTTCCGGACGCGATCTGAACATCTAGACTAGTGTTTTCTGATTTATGCAGAAAAACATTTGCAAACGAAATGGTTCACACACGCAAGTTAATGGATTGCTTCAGGCTAAAGTCTCTCTTACACTTTCTATTCGCCACCTTTCCTAGGGACAATTTCGTGAAAGCTTTCCCCTTTTTCTTTACTTCTCTTTTGCGCTTTATTTTCATCCGCGGTACCTAGTCAGCACTTCGAAAAGTCATTTGCTGAAGGAGCTCTTAATTTCGTTCACCTCTTCAATTAGACTGAAGCGTACAATAATAAATTGCAAGTTTCGTTACTTTAAAAAATTTTCGAATTATTCAAACAATTTCCTACCCACTCGCTCACCACCCGCTCACCACCCACTCACCCACTCATTCACCCACTTACCCACTTACCCACTCACCTACCCACCCACCCACTCACTCACCTACCCACCCACTCACTCACTCACCCACCCACCCACCCACCCACCAACAAGTTCCTACAAGTTCCTACCCACTCACTCACCGACAAGTTCAAACAAGATCCTACCCACTCACTCACTACCCACTCACCCACCCACTCACCCACTCACCCACCCACCCACCCGCCCACCCATCCACCCACCCACCCACCCACCCACCCACCTACCTACCCACCCACTCACCCACCTACCCACTCACTCAAGCACCCACCCACCCACTCACTCAGCCACCCACCCACCCACCGAGTCACTCACTCACCCACCTTACCCCATCTACCATCCAAGTTCCAAGTTCAAATTTTCAAAAATTTTCTCAATATATTTTACTAAAATCTTCCAAATTTTTTCATATGAAAAATGAATAAATTTTCGATACTCTAAAAAATTAAATTAGTTTCAGAATATTAGCACTCACAGCTACTTCCCTAATGAATTAACAAATCAAGATGATTAATCCTCCAAAATATTACCCCGAAAAGTTTCCCAGGGTTGGAAAACATTGCGTTAAATACTGAAACTGCCCGTGTAGACATATCATCGTAGAAAGTTTTGTAATTAATTCAAGACAATTTAATATCGGATGCTGCCATCTAATTAAGGAACTGAACGAAATTAAGAGATCTATCAGAGGATGACTGGAAAGTACAAGACACAAAAACATGGATAACAAGGGGTTCCTCTGTGGGCGCGCGCGCGCGTGTGTGTGTGTGTGTGTAACGCATATCATGGCTTTCCATCTCTACCATTTTTTTCTTGTCCATAAAATTCAAATATCTCGAGAACAGGTAGAGTTAGAAAAAAAAAGTTCAAACAAATATTGTTCCTCGCGTTAAAATCCACATTTTATGAGTTATAACTTTTGTCTCTAACTCTCATAGTTTAGGAGCAAATGTGGGTGAGAGTGTATAGCGTGGTCGCACCGGCAAGCGACCTGCGCGACCTTCGCGCATTTTCTGTGGAACCGAGTAGTGATAGAGGAAAATAGTGATAACAAAAAATACTCACCATGAGAAGCCCTATCAGTTCAGTCTTATGACTTTTTCACTTATCTCCAATATTGAAGAGCGTATCACAGTTTATAGGCAACGGGGGCTGCGAGATTACACGCCGTCCGACATTCAAGCTCGATTTTTTCAGAAAGTATTAGAGATAGCGGTATGATTGATAAGACCTAAATGATTCCTCATGAAACAGAGAACATTTTATGTTTAGAAATTTTTTCTCTATCTCCATTATTTAATCAGATAGAGCCCCGTCAAAATGGCGAGTCGCGAAGGTTCGGGGTTCCTCTTGAAATTATGTCTTCACTTTTTGTTTTTTTTTCAATCTTTTTAAAATTCAGAGCAAGGTCAATTATGAGGGAACTTGTCAAGTTAATTTCACGGAATTTCCGACCGCTTACGAGAGGTGTCACTTTCTGAATACTCCCTCCAGGGATGATAGAGAGCGTTATAATCACCGAAAATACAATTTCCCTCCATTCCCGTAAATTAGTGTCAGACTGTTTCTAACAGAGTTGCGTCCCAATGTCACTCACAAAGTACATGAAATCCTCACTCCTCTAACCTTGATACCGTACAATCTGGCGCTACGTGAAAAGGCAAGCCCGGAAGAGCAAATTTTGAACTTGAGTGTAACAAATTGTGGAACATGTAGTTGGAAATTGTTCCGCGGAAATGTGATTATTTCGTGGATAAAATTGAGGGAACATTATTTTATTGCGAGTGGAGAGCAGTCAAACGGTGCTCTATATATATCGATGAGTAGTTTATTTATACTTGGGGACGTTGGATTTTTTTTTGGAAGGTTGGTGCATTTTGCAGATTTGCTGGAAGGGAATTTTGGAAAATGTGGAACATTTGGAAAAAATTGGAAAATTTGGAAGATGTGGAAAAAATTGAAAAATTCGGAAAATTTGGACAATTCCCAAAATTATGAAAATTTTCAAAATTTTGAAAAAATTTGAAAAAATTTGGAAAATTTGGAAAAAATTGGAAAATTTGGAAAAAATTGGAAAATTTGGAAAAAATTGGAAAATTTGGAAAAAATTGGAAAATTTGGAAAAAATTGGAAAATTTGGAAAATTTCCGAAATTCTGAAAAATTCGAAAAATGTGGAAAAAATTGAAAAATTCCCGAAATTCTGAAAAATTCGGAAAACGTGGGAAAAATTGGAAAATTTCCAAAATTCTGAAAAATTCGGAAAATGTGGAAAAAACTGGAAATTTTTGAAAAATGGAAAATGAGGAAGATTTGGAAAATGTGGAAGGTTTGGGAAATTTGCAAAAAAATTGTAAAATTTGGAATATGTGAAAAATTTGGAAAATTTGGAAAATTTGGAAAATTTGGAAAATTTGGAAAATTTGGAAAATTTTGAAAATTTTGAAAATTTTGAAAATTTTGAAAATTTGGAAAATTTGGAAAATGTGGAAAATGTGGAAAATTTTTAGAAAATTGGGAAAATTTTAAAACTGTGGAGGATTTTGAAAGTTCGGAAAATTTTCAAAAACTTGTAAAATTTATAAAACTTGTAAAATTTGAAACATTAAAAAAATCTGTGCGAGATTCTCTGACTGCGTGCTTGAAGAACGTTGGGAGAATGCCGCGACCGCTGACGGGTTGATTCTGAAAAATTGCAAATTTTCTGCGATAGGGGTAATAGAGTTCTGGTGGTGAAAAAAGTGGGGTAGTTGGAGTTAATGGAGAACAACTGGGTACCAGGCACCTTTACACCCCAAATCCGAAGCTTGCGCTCGAATTTCAACCCCAAAGTGCGCGGTGGGTGGGTGGGCGGTTGGTGGGGTGGGGGGTGAAACGTCAATGCAAGACAAACCAAATGGTTCAGCAAGTGATCAAAAAAAAAAGTCAACAAAAAAGATTGGAGCACGTACCAGAACCAATTACTCCTCGACGTGGATGAAATCCCAATTAATACAGCGAATTTGTTCTGTCAAATTGTATTTCCAAATAGACGCAGGGTCAACATTAATTTCACCTCTTTTTAAGTATTTCATTTTTCTCCATTCTCCAATTATTTTTGATTAATTTTTGCGTTGACCCAGGATTTTTAAAATAATTGCCACCGGAATTAACGACTTCCAGCAAGTTCATTTTTCCTGCCAATTGTTTGGATCATTTTTTGCAACTTTTATTTTTCGCGCAATTTATCAATTAATAATGGAATTGGGAATCTGAAAAATTCATCGAATTTGTATGGACAACGTCTGTGGGTGCAAATGGAACACAATTTTTATAAAGTTGATTTTCTTTTTTATTTATTTAAAAAAATGGGAATTTTGGGGAATTTCGTATTGTTTTCAATTGCAAAAATTTTGGAAAATTTTGACAGATCGTTTAATATTTAAATGAAAAATTCCAAATATTTCAAGTTTCAAAAAATTTCGAAGTCAAAAAAAATTAGAAATTCTTCAAATTTGTCACACATTATACACAAATTATAAATGCATAATTACAAAAATTCGGAAAATTGGAAAAACGAGTTTCAAAAAATTTTGAAATTTCAAAATTTTTGAAAATTTTAAAATTTCAAAATTTCAAAATTTTAAAATTTCAAAATTTCAAAATTTCAAAATTTTAGGCAATTTCAAAAATCTCCAAATTGCAAAGAGTTTCCAATCCAATCTATGTTCAACCATTCCCTCTCTCACTCTTTCGCCCATCACTTTGCACCTATTAACCTTTTCTCGTATAACGTTTCAGCATCGATTCATTCCTCCCCCGCCTTCACCATTCGAGCTTGCAGCACGATTAGTCATCGAATGTTGAGGTGCGAGAGGGAAGAGTGGCACGCGATCACGCACATGTTTTCCTCAGTTTGAGGTTTATGTTCATCCAAAGCCGCAGTTTGGAGTGAGATGAAGGGGGGCGAAGAGAGAGAGATGAAGGAATGGTTGGCAAAGTTCGCTGACGTGTAAACGAGCAATTAAACAATCTTCTCGGTAATCAACATGCTCCATTAAATGATAAGGAAGTTCTAGATCTGATTGGGTCAGACCGATTTTTAAGAAAAAAAATTATGGGTTTCGTGGAACGAAGTGACTGAAGGAATTTTTATATGATGACGTTATCAAACATTGTATGCCTGTGTAAACCTTTATGTGTGTGTGTGTGTGCATGCGTGTGTGTGTGTGGGTGGGTAGATGGGTGAGTGGGTGTGTGTGTGTGTGGGTAGATGGGTGAGTGGGTGGGTGTATGTGTGGGTAAGTGGGTGGGTGGGTCAGTGAGTGGGTGGGTGTGTGTGTGGGTAAGTGGGTGGGTGTGTGTGTGTGTGTGGGTAAGTGGGTGGGTGTGTGTGTGGGTAGATGGGTGAGTGTGTGGGTGTATGTGTGGGTAAGTGGGTGGGTGGGTGAGTGAGTGGGTGGGTGTGTGGGTAGATGGGTGAGAGAGTGGGTGGATGAGTGGGTGAGTGTGTGTGTGGGTAAGTGGGTGGTTGTGGGTGTGTGTGGGTAAGTGGGTGGGTGGCTGTGTGTGTGTGGGTGGGTGGTTAAGTGTGTGGGTGGGTAAGTGTGGTTAAACTGTTTCAAATATTTTTGAACTATTCATTTCACATCCTCTCAAAATTTCAGTTGAAAGCGGATCTTGAAAATGTTATTTTATATTTTCCATGCCTTATTATTTAATTTTCGTTTATGCACGTTCCTGATTCAAAAAATACATAGGTACTACAAATTGCTCATTTAAATAAATAATGTTGGAGTGGGCTAAGATAGGCCCTATATTCAATTATCGATGACTCGAAATTGTTGGTGCGGGACACATAAAAAATTTTATCACTTACATTGGAAGACCGGTTCCCCGCAATGTCATGAATTTCGTATTTCATTGAATTTATAGCATCATTATTTTTCGTGCGTTCTGATTAAATATTTCGAGTTATTGTAGGGTTAATTAAGTAATTGATTGTGGTGGTCCATGACAGGTGTTGGAATGATTGAGTATTTAGATCTTGTTGGAGATAGTGACTAAACAGTTATAGAAAGCGGGGGAGAAATGATATTAATCATTTTTGAAGAAATAGAAAGTCGTAAGCCGATGAAGAAAAGATTCTTGGGTTTCTCGGGAAATTCATTTCAAATTTTTGGATGGGTGGAAAACTCATACCATTGATCTACAAAATTGGGAAGTGGTAAGGGAATCCTTGACGAATAATTCAAAATTTAATTCACCTCAATCTGACGTTTAGTTAATTTAATAATCCCGAAGAATGTGTCGCGGTTTTTCGTTCTTCTAGTACTCGACGCCGCGTGGTGGTGCGCAGTAGTAGCGACGCGGCAACGCTGCGCGGCAAAAATGGCGGGAACGCGCGGATGATTAGAATAGTCAAGTGGGAAATATTAATTCTGGTGGAAGGTTAATTATTTTTTTGCAATTGGTGATTTAAAAAGTGATACATTTGCATTCCAATATTTTGTCAATGATTTTTGGAGCAAGTCGCCGAATAGGATCAACGGGTTATGTTGTACTAAAGTGCGGTGTTGCCGCGTCCGTTGCGCGCCAAACGCGCGTGTATGTGTGGGTATACGTGCACAGGCAGTGCGCCTGTGTTGTGTCAGGGACGGTAGAAACCGGCCAAAAAAATGAGGCTTTTCTGTTTTCAATATTTAGGAGAGGAAATTAGCATTCCAGGTGAATCTTCGCATACGAAAGATTTTACTGGCTTGTCAATTCTCTTAGCTGAGCCACAACAGTTTTCCATGAACTTTCAACTTATTTCTCTTTTTACCTCTCGTCGCACACCAGCAGACCATTTAAATTAGTCGAGCTGCCGTTGTTTGCCTGTAATTGTGCCTAGAGTGCCCGAGGTACTATCTTTTGAGATGAGGACACCGCAATAAGTACCGTTTTCATTTTACCACGCTCCTCCAACCCTGACGACCGCTGACAAGGTTAACTCTGTGATGGATCTGCGGTTTTTCGGTTATATCACTGGACACAATGGAGATAGGAGGAGAAGTTAAGCTGAAAGTTGCTCGGCCGTGCACTGATAGGGTCAACTGTATTTCCTTAGAAAATCTCTTTCCCGAATCCAAAATTTTTTGCAGGATTCCAAGAGTGAGGTCGAGAACAACTTGGAGACCAATTGGTACTTTTGGTAATATCAATTTTGTCATGGATCTGGGGGGAGGGGGGGGGGGTGACGGCCCTATCGCTGGTCACAATTGAGACAGACGGACAAGTTGGGTGTGAAAGTTGCCCAGAAAAATGGATCTTCGGTTACGGATTTTTCATCGTCATTTAGGCGTGAAGACCATTTATCATCTTCGAGAAGCGGCGTTATGTAACTCTCGGGTGATTTATCGATCGAGATCTTCAGTATTGAAAGGATCAGGCTGTAGAAAGCTGTGCCGGAAACTGGATTCAATTTTTGGAAATTGGTAAACAAATTTTTTATCAATTATTTCGTTTTTTATCGTTATCAAATTTGGGGGGGGGGGGCGGTTTGGAAAGGTAATTTTTAAAGAACTTTCCTCACCGTGCGGATGAATTGAGACGTATATATAGCTATCAGATGGGTCTTATATGTTTTTGACGTATTTGTTTGTGCATGGGATAAAAAGACGCAGATGATTGTTTGGTGTGCTCCGTTGTCTCTTCATTGTGGATTTTCGCCTACCCACTTCCTGACACCCGCGAACGCCTTCGCTTGACCTAATCGCAATAAAAAAATTCCAGTCTTTTTTGTGGTAAATATAACTTCAAATCTTTGGAGGAGTCAGATGAAAATAACGCGGGGGCGAGGTCGGGGAAATTTCCGGTTGTTAACACTGGAATAACCTATTTTGGTCTGTGGAGAATGACAATTGAATTTTTGTTTGAATTTTCAATATTTTTGAGGTTTTTCAAATTTTTTGCACTTTTCAAATTTTTCAAATTTTTCATATTATTCAAATTTTTCAAATTTCTCAAATTTTTCAAATTTTTCAAATTTTTCAAATTTTTCAAATTTTTCAAATTTTTCAAATTTTTCAAATTTTTCAAATTTTTCAAATTTTTGAAATTTTTGAAATTTTTGAAATTTTTCAAATTTTTCAATTTTTTCAATTTTTTCAAATTTTTCAATTTTTCAACTTTTTTCAAATTTTTCAATTTTCTGAATCTTTTCCATTTTTTTTTATTTTCGGAATTTCTCAATTTTCAAAGACTAGAAAAATCTAATTATTGAGTCCAATACGTGGGAAAAAATTGTTATTAGAGGAAAAAAATTAAATTGACAGAAAAATAAATATCTTGAAAATTTTGAGGGCCCTCCTTTCAAAATGCTTAAATCCCTTTCCCCACAATTTCACCTAATTTGGGCCGAAAAATACAAATTGCTTCTCCCTTTTCGGGAAAACGAATCTCCCATTTTGGACGAAAAAAAAATGCAAAAGAGAGGTCTCGATGTCCGTAGGGTAATCCTGTTACCCCGTACCGTCCGTAAAATGCAAAATGCCTGGATAAATGCAAAACCGTCGACAGAGTGTCAGACACTAAAGTTTTCCGACGGTTCTCACTTCCCCATTCCCCCAGTTGCCTGTAACTTGAAACTGTCCCCTCAATCCCACAAATTCAAGGCGTCATACCAAAAAACGTAGAAAGAAAATTTTAACCTAACGTGAATGTAAAAAATTTTGAATTTTTGAAAAATTTTGTAAAATTTTGGAGAGCTCTGGAGAATTTCCAAATCTGGAAAATTTTGGAGAACTGTGCAAAATTTGCAAATTTAAAAAATTTTGCAAGATTTTTGAGAACTCTAAGAAATTTACAAATTTGGAAAATTTTGGAAAATTTTGAAAAGTTTTGGAGAGCTCTAGTAAATTTTCAAATCTGGAAAATTTTGAAGAACTGTGCAAAATTTGGAATTTGACAAATTTTGTAAAATTTTGGAGAGCTCTGGAAAATTTCCAAATCTGGAAAATTTTGGAGAACTGTGCAAAATTTGCAAATTTAAAAAATTTTGGAAAATTTTGGAGAGCTCTGCGAAATGTGCAAATCTGGAAAATTTTGGAGAACTGTGCAAAATTTGGAAAATTTTGGAGAGCTCTAGTAAATTTTCAAATCTGGAAAATTTTGGAGAACTGTGCAAAATTTGGAATTTGACAAATTTTGTAAAATTTTGGAGAGCTCTGGAAAATTTCCAAATCTGGAAAATTTTGGAGAACTGTGCAAAATTTGCAAATTTAAAAAATTTTGGAAAATTTTGGAGAGCTCTGCGAAATGTGCAAATCTGGAAAATTTTGGAGAACTGTGCAAAATTTGCAAATTTAAAAAATTTTGGAGAACTGTGCAAAATTTGCAAATTTAAAAAATTTTGGAAAATTTTGGAGAGCTCTGCGAAATGTGCAAATCTGGAAAATTTTGGAGAACTGTGCAAAATTTGCAAATTTAAAAAATTTTGGAAAATTTTCGAGCTCTGGAAAATGTTTGAAGACCCTTAATTAATTGGAAATATTGCAAAATTTTCGACTTTAAACTGTCCCCAGATTTTGAAAAAATTAAAATTCTCCAAAATTTGGAAAATGAACAAATGGAAAATTTTACAATTTCGGGAAATTTCAAAATTTGCTAAAAATGGTCAGTCATCAAATTCGTTTACAAATTTCATAAACTATGCTTTCACCTTGAAAAGTGTCTCCAATCCATCAAATATCTGCATTTTATTAATTTATTAAACTTTTCAAATTTTCCCTCATTTCCGAAATTTCCAGATTCCCCAACTTATCAAAAATGAACCTCATTCTTAGAACAGACCTTCTCCAACATCCGCTAGCAACGTGCTCCTCAAATAACTCAGCAAACTTGAGTATCAAAAAAAATATAATTACAAAAATTCCAGTTAATAAGCCTCACGTAAAATTATTTTGCTCTGAATTTGATGAAACCTCCGCATTATACAATCCGGATGCTGCCGTTTAGTCCCATAAATGTTACTTTGGCCCACGCTAATTTCACGTCTAAATTGAGTGATTATGAAAATAGGCACGAGAGTAATCTTCGTGGTATATTTATTAAATTTTACCGCGCAGATCAGATTACACCGGTTATTTCTCAGAAAAATAAAAAGAAAATCAACCAAAAGCCATTTCAGTTTCCTTTTTTTCATTTCTTGATCAAATTTTTTCTCATTCCAAAATTTTCCGGCCTCTCCCAAACATTTACTAATTTCCCCCCCCCCCCTCCCCCCCCCCCCGCCCCCTCCCCCCCCCCCACGTATGGTACTACCCCCAAACCCCTAAAAACCCTGAAAAAACCCCCATGAATTCCAATCTCCATTTTCCCATTACACCTCTGCCCAATTAAGATATCAACCTCCGCACAATCCAAAACCAGTTTACTCGAAGACTACCACTTACACCCATAAAATGTCCTGCTATCTCGGCAAGATTTCGAGTTAAAGACTGGCTTCAAAGCTCAGAATGTCCAATAACTGGAGGGGAGAAAAAAGAAATTGTAGCCACCGTTTCAATTGCTCGGTTTACCCTGCTGTAATCACAACAGTGGTATCTTCATAGTATGGCCGGAGGCCCGGTGGTCTCATCTAGACCCAACCAGAGATTGCCTGGGTGGTACCCTTAATGAACCCTCTCTCTATCCTCGCCCTCCCATGGTTTGTGTCCACGGAGTGATTCTACAATCGAGCTAACCCTAGGGGGCACAAATCAATCGATGCGAAACTATAGAACCCAGCCGCTATCAACTGCTGCAGGACTGCCCATATGGCGCATATTGCATGAATTTACTGATAAGGATGGTTAGATGAAATCGTGTTATCAACTTGTTGATGATATGCAGCATTGTCTCCAGGATGGAAGACATCCAAAATTGAACAATGCAAATCTGTTCTGAGGTGGTAGATGGTAAATCAACTTGATGACCACCTAAGGACAAGTACCTCTAACACTGAAACAGACATCGAACTTGTCATGACAACATTTTTGGAGCCCACAATTAAATCTGCAGAAAAGTCTTCAGGTCCAGTTCGATAGTCGTCACAGCTTCTTCTGAAAAAGAAGACCAATCTGAGGCTTTGGCTCCAGTCTTTGGAGATTTGATGATCCTCCTGCTTCCAGCAGCGCCTCTCGATTCCGCAGTGATCATCACTGCTATTATGAGTTCTTGATCTTCCCCGGGGTGAAAAATTAGTCGTTCTGAATCTGCGTTTTGTCGTTGAAATCGTCCTAAAATTTGAGAGGATTTTCAACGACACGTCAAGATACCACGACGACCATTGTCGTGTACTTACAGGCAGTCATAAAAAATACAACGGCCACTGTCGTTGTAATGTTGTACTGCAGTTGTAGTTATTGGACTATTAAAGACTGATGAAGACTGAGCGACAATTAGAATGGACTGACAACGATCGTCCTTTGGTCTTTCAAATCTTCATTTTGGGGCACCCGCCCGTCTGTCCTTGTCTAAAGTTTATGACCCCCCAGATCTTCCTTCTCTTTTATTGGCATAGCTCCATTCATTATTTTTACTGATCTTTGATCCACTCTACATCATTCTTTGTTCTCCATCAAGTAACGCTTATACTGACTTACTTGTGTGGGGATATGTTGGTTGGTTTGAACAATTAACTATTCCACACTTATAGTAATATTCTTTAATGCTTGCCAGGTTTATGATTTTGGCACGTGAGTATTACAGGGTATCTGCCGGGCGCGTGAGAGTGAGACTGAGGAGTAAATGTGGCTCCTCAATTCCGTATTGGCGGAAATACCCGATTTTTGCCGACGCGGAAACTGTACGGATATCAATCATAGGAAAATGTGATTGTATCCGTACCCTCGACTTTGTGTGCGGCAACAGTCGCCACACTTGTATTTCATTTATTCACTCACTTATATTTTACTCTATTCTCGTTAGTTCCAATATTTTGTTCTAATTCCTATGTGTTCTAATTACGCATACTCTTTGTTCCACTATCTAAACAGTAAACTACGATATCTATCTAAGTATCAAGTCGATGTATGGTTCTGCACTTCCCCGTTGCCTGATGATCAGAGTGTTCTAACGACGCCGTTGTCAAGAATAATCTTGCCTTCCAATTTTCCTACTTGTGGTTCTGAAAGAGAATTCCGCTTCATGTCTGAAAGTCTCCACGCAACAACCCTCCTAAAAGCCAATGATGCTATATATCGCAAGTACTACGAGATATCTCTTGGCTGTACCCTAGATAAAAAGCTACTTTGGAATGCATACATCAACAATGCAAATAAGAAAGCAAAAGCGACCTTGGTACAACGCGACTATTTGCTTGAAGGTATCGCTGTCACTATCCCAGCACTACGATTACAGCCTAGTCTGGTCAGTTTTTACTCATGCTTGTCCAGTTCGGCAGAACGCAACCAACACTCATTCAGCAGGATTCCAAGTTCAATGCAATCATCCTTTCCGCCCTTCTGCTTTTATTTGACTGAAGAGATCCAAGAAGGTTGCATCGCTCACCTTGTCACCGATGTTGGTACAGATTACCTGATCGTCGCTAACATCATCATGAATGACCTTCGCGTAACCAGCACCAATACATAGTTCCGTGGACACTTATGCTATTGGAGATTCCTAAAGAAGGATTCAATAGCGAAGTGGTCCACCAACGTAAGTCTGTTCCAGTCAGGTCTACGTACCTCAGAAACCAAGTTAGTCAGTTAAGATTCATTAACTGTACGTTGAAAAAGCAACAGAGTCAAAAAACTTAGCAGGCCAGGCATCCAATGGAAGCCATGGTAGAACAGCCAGAAGTAACTGAAATGACGAAATAATCAGAGCGGATTAGTCCCCAGTCAATGGGAAAAAACGAAGCGCTAATTTGAAAGATAGGAGAGATGGAAGATTACGGATCGCAGTTCTCCTTCCGCCAACCTCTACAAAAAATATGGAAACCATCTTCCTTGTTTAGGTTTTGAGATGGTTCCAGGAGAACCCCCCAAGACCATTCATCACCGATCCTGTAATTTTTGATATTTCAGTAATTCACACTGGAGCCCTCATGTGCTCTCCACCTCACGAATTACTGATAAATTTACCCCTATCAATAAAACACTCATAAAAATGCAATACATTCGATTTAGTGGAGGCCTCTCAATCTGTCCCAGGGGTAAGCGAACTGATTAATTAATCGCTCCTGGTATTCCTGATTTTGATTGATCGTCCGTTGTTCCACTATCCTCTCAACTTGACACGAGTCTCCGTGCTTTTCAGTCCACTCCCTACCCTTCATCGGCCCCTTCTCCCCCCCCCCCCCCCCCCCCCCCCCACCCACCCCCTGGCATCCCACCCCACTTGCACCTTCATTCCAATTCGGCTGCCATCCGTTTGGAAGCGATATAGATATATGTGGCATGGTGCGCTCATTGAATCGTTGGGATGGTGAACATTTGCCACTACCCTTCCCCTCGTAATTCCGAGCTTTCCGACAATTTGCTGGTAAGAGCTTATACCCTACTGGAGTGTACCTGAGCCCTAAAATCCTGGTTGCCAAGGTACTGATTATGGTTCAATTAATTAAATTCTAATGCAAGGTTAATTGTTAAATATTACAGAGGTTAAAAGCAAGTGCAAGCTGCAGGAAACCCATAATGGATTCGTGCATGTCTGAAGTACTACCGTTCAAAGAAGCTTCGTCGAAAAAAACTGACGGTCGAAAAAGTGCCAGGAAGCTTTTTTTTGTTATTTTACATCGCTCCACTACCTTTTTCGGCTTGTATTCGTGAATCTGATCACGACTTTAAATTGTTAGATCTCACAATTCTGGCCGAGCAGAATTTGAACTCGGCACCTTTCGCACATCAGTCCAATGATCTTACCGACTGCGCCAGGCCATCGGCAGTGCTAGGAAGCTCAGTTAATTTGGCCATGAAGTTCAGTTTCCATAGATGTTATCAGAACAAATCGACCATCCTGCTTCACCATTTTGCTGCTGAATCCAAGTACTACCTTCAAACCAATCCCGTTTGAATATTTCAAGATGAACCGATGGGAAAAGAAATTTATGTCTTGTGAGAATAATGATCGACCACAAAGTTTCTTTGACTCAATACAAAGTCCAGGCTTATGGTAATGGGCAGCAGATGATTTAACGGAAAGCATCTTCCGGTGTTGGAGGTGCAGCAGAAGGATAGTTCTCTCTCTGCGAGAACCATCGATTATTACATTCAGACAGAATCAAAAGAGGAAGAATAATCTTCAAATGCAGATGATGATTCGATCCTGCAATGAGAATATTGATGTAAGAATGATGCATTCGATCCAGACCTCGTCGAATTTGATCGAGAGGTCTAGACGAAGTGTTCTTAGGAAGCTTTCTCCAACTTCTTTCATAAGCGAAGGTTTAAGATTACAAATTTCAGGAAGCAGCAACTGAATTCGAACTCTAAAAAGACGAAAGTAATCAAAAGACCAGAGATCTCGTTAGGTCTGTTCGCACCCTGGACCTGAGCACCTCATCAATCAGAGGAATCTCCACAAGATGGATTCCTGAAATGACTGTTTCATATTCAGCAGCGAGACCCGCCGAAATCTTCCATTTCTCGATGAGACAAACTCATAATACCGTTCAGTAAAAACCGCGATTTGCATACAAACGTTATGGAATAGCGGAACAATTACCATCATTGAATCTGCATTGCGCTCCAAGCTGGGAGCTTTATTCTTGTATCGCCCCTTGCATTACAAATAGATTTGAGCTCGCGAAGGATTATTTATGATCGATTCGAGGGGCCCTGCTTCTGACTGTACCGAAACCGATTATTGATGAATGGAATGGAGAAGGAATTGCTGAACTGTTAATAACTACTTACCTTGCCATTGAGAGGACATTAGTGAAAAGACGGTGAATTTGAGCTGAGAGAGTGTGTATGTTAGTCAAGTAACAATTTGGTGGAACCATATCGTTTTCCTCATAAAAGGAGATGTCAGTGTACTACATCTCTCCGGCAAACTGAAGAACTCCTTAAGGATATTCAACAAGTATAGTCAAAACAAAAGTTTATGACCCTTTCTATAATTCGTTATATTTGTCACCAATAATTTTCAATTAATATTTCAATGTGTTAATTAGTTGAAGTGATAACTATAGAAAATTATTATATTGTATTTGATTTTGCGAATCAATATTATATTTTTTAAACAAATTAATGAAAAAAAATTTTAGTCAATCGCCATGAAATTTTTACCATCGTTTTATATCTGCTTCAATAGTAAATTTTCAAAATTTCAACAAATTTTTATATTTTGAACTGTATTTACAGAAATTTTTATTTTTCCCATAAGAGGCCCTGTTAATTGAGAACTTTGATAATTAATAACTACAAAACGGTGTTGTGAATCAATCTCAAATTTCATACAGGCATCTGTTACCGCTTCGAAAACATTATGTCAAAATTTCAAGCAATTCTCATATCTTCGCCAATATAGGTGGAATATCCTTACGGGTGGCTTTGTAAGTAGCTTCTGAAGTTTGATACCTGGAATCTCTGATGGACAAGAGCCTGATGAAGGAGTCTGAAGGTTGTCGATAGTATTCTGATTTGTCGAATTTGGTACATCAACCGTCTTGCCCCTTTTTGACGTGCACTGAACCTTATACATTCTCCGGTGCAGCCCGAAAGGATGGCAAGCTGCCTCCTCCAAATCATCAAAGTGTACAACCATATCAATAATGGATTAGTCAACATCACTATAGGAACAGTCTGCATGAGAATCAACTGGTCAACTGAGAACCGGCAATAACGTGCGAATAATCACCGGCATACTGCATCCAATATCTCGGGTATAATGAACCATCCGTTCATGATTTCCGGCAGATATGCCAAACAACCTCAGTCAAACTTGGATCCCCCCCCGCCGTTCAGAAAGGACGATGGAAATTCGTAGAATCCCACCACCATGGAATTTCTCCTGAATAATTCCAAATGGTTTCTCAACAAGGCCATACCATATCGACATAATTTCCGTTTACCAAATGCAGTAAACGTTTCAACTAGTACTTGGATGCAAATTAAACGTTTCCAGTTAATGCATATATGCTTGGCTCCTACTGTCTCTGTTGCACCAGTGTTTCACTACACTTTGACATAAATAGAATAGGCCAATGGCCGAGCCAGGACTGTGGCGCTTGTGTTAATATCACCCTGTGAATGCATATTCACAAGTTGTGCATTCAACGTATCAAATCAGAAATCCATTAGTCGTAACTTTATGGGTTTTGTGGTTCAACAGCTATTGTGGTGAAATGCCGCTTTGATGACATCGGAGATTCTTTTCCCATTCCGCTGAATTGTACTGGTCAAATTTTCTGGTGGATGTGTTCTGCATATTGTGGATAAGCGGACAAGTATTCTATAGTTCCAGGTCTCAATTCAAGGTCGCAGCTGTCTTAATTTACCTACTTTTATGGCCCTCTATTCACGCTGAATGTATTTTGGCATCAGCTGCAATCGGCTCAGCAATCTCAGCAATGTTAACCCATAAAATTTCATTTACGAATATCCTTTAAGATTTTTTTTCCAGCATCATAATATTTGTAATTTGACTGTTTGCCGGAGCGCAAGCCATCATTCACGTGGAAAAAAAGTACGAAATTCACTGGCCTTGGAAATATCTGGCAGACAGCCAGTGCAGCATCAGCAACGGCAGTAAGTCTGGTAGTATCCAAGATCGATCAAGAGAGGAGAAATGTATAGTAGAGGCCTTTCTAATAGCCCAAGTGTAGTTGGTAGGGTATCCCTTGGACCGTAACGCGATACGTTTACGAAACACTAGAGGCCCCACATCTCGTACGTTTGCTACGGCAACCCCCATGTGGTAGGGCGCCAACTGCGGAACAAGTTGAAGACAAAAAGAGATGGTTGCAATAAGAAGGATCCAAGAGGCTTACCCATGCTACATTACTTTCCAATTATTAATCGATACTGTGGGCTTCAGCGCAAAGACGTATCAGATTACACGGTGAATGTCTCAATTTTCAATTAAGACATTTTGACTTGTCAATGGAAACTTTGGGTGAGGATAGTCAATTTGGGTGCGGAGGATGTGAATCACTCACCGATCCAGGTATACCTATAGGTAATTAAGCCGTTGCAGATGTCGAATTATGATTCGGTAAGTTTCCAATCAGGACGTCTTCACCTGAGGCGTCCTGGTGTCTAACTCGAGAAACGATCCGTCAGTTAAGCAATGTTTACTTGATACTGGGGATTCTAGATGGCGTATGTTTACGTTGGCAGCGCCAACTGGAGAATGCCTGGAGAACAATTGGATAATAGCTGGAGAACAATTGGAGGACAACTGGAGAATAATTGGAGAAGACCTAGAGAATAACTGTACAAGAATTGGTGGGCATCTGGAGAACAACTGGAGAACGCCTGGAGAAGAATCGGAGAATAGCTGGAGAACACCCGGAGAGTGATTGGACAACAGCCGGAGAACAATTGGAGAATACCTGGAGAACAACTGGAGAATAATTCGAGGACGACTGGAGAACGATTGGAGAACACCTGGAGAATAACTGGACGACAATTGGAGGACAACTGGAGAATGACTGGTGAACAACTGGAAAACAATTGGAGAAGAAGTGGAGGACATCTGGAGAACGCCTGGAGAACGCCTGGAGAAGAATCGGAGAATAGTTGGAGAACACCTGGAGAATAACTGGAGGACGATTGGAGAATGACTGGAGGACAATTGGAGAACGATTGGAGAACACCTGGAGGATAACTGGACGACAATTGGAGGACAACTGGAGAATGGCTGGCGAACAACTAGAAAACAATTGGAGAAGAAGTGGAGGACATCTTGAGGGCGCCTGGAGAAGACTCGGAGAATAGCTGGAGAATAATTGAACAACACCCGGGGATCACCTGGAGACCAACTGGAGAATAATTGGAGGACGATTGTAGAACGACTGGAGTACAACTGGAGAACACCTAGAGGATAACTGGACAACAATTGGGTGACAACTGGAGAATGACTGGCGAACAACTACGAAACAATTGGAGAAGAAGTGGAGAACATCTGGAGAACGCCTGGAGAAGAATCGGAGAATAGCTGGAGAATAATTGAACAACACCGAGGAACACCTGGAGAATAATTGGAGGACGATTGGAGAACGATTGGAGAACACCTGGAGGATAACTGGACAACAATTGGAGGACAACTGGAGAATGACTGGCGAACAACCAGAAAACAATTGGAGAAGTGGAGAACAACTGAAGAACAAATTGACGATAGCAAGAGATGCTTACAAAAGTGGGAAAGAAGGAACGAGGACCTGGACCCGCCAGTAGTCGCGTCATCCTCTCGTTAGCGGCGCTTTGTGAGCGTCATACACATTTTTTTTTTGGATAATCTGAAAATTTTCAGCGCTCTCAGCGCAACTACAAACCGGTTAAGAGATTTTCCTTTTGAATGGAAGCATTGCACTCATCCAAATCGACCATCTTTAGGCACCATCCTTACAAATGCAACGACCTGCTTTGCTTCTCCCCTTATTCATCGATTTTGCTTTGTGTCTTAACACAATGCATATCACATTACATTGTAAATTGGTTTCGCGTCAATTAAGAGTGCACGATTATAATTGAAATTCGATACTGCGGCAGTTGCTAGACTAATAGGAATCGAGTTACTGAGATCGATAATCGAGGTTTAAGAATTGAAAGTTCCGCGTTTATTATATCTCCACTATTTATCAATTAAACAAAATTTTTTGCTCTTTTTTTGGGCCGTCAATTTTTTCCCTCTCATTTTTCTGCTGTACTCAATTTTTTTTGCTGCCGTTATCTCGGTTGTAAAGAATTTTCCACCATAATGCATCAGGCAAGCCGGAAGATACTTTTGACTATTTACAAGCTCTTTTCACTTCATCACTTGTCAAGTAAATTTAACAAGGGTCCAGGTAGAAAGTTGTAGATTGGAAGATTGCGCCCAGCATGAACTTGTCCAATTTAGGCAGCGATACTCGTACCAGGCTCGACCTGGCTGATAAGATCGCGCTGACCTTGGGATAAGAAATGCCGAGATCTTTGTCAAGGCACCGCCCTCGGAGGACTTTAGGGCTCATAAATGGGTGGGGGGGGGGGGGGGGGGGAGTCATAAAATTTTCTCTTATCGATTTTAGTTCATAGGTTTTTCTCAAAATGGATATGAGGTACACTGTCAACTCAGCCACCCATTTTGAAATCGTTGAAAAATTCTGAAAAAATTACAGATGATTGCTGTGCTCAAAAACATATTGTGTGATTTTTTTCAGATTTTTCGACCGACCCGGTCCATGACTGTAAAAGAAAACATGATTAAAAAAAAATCTTGACATTTTCCAATTTTTTTGCAATAGCTCCTTAATTAAGGATGCTAACCGCAAAAGTCATAAAACATCAAATGTGCGTTTTTTAGTTAGGAACAATTTTCATTACAAACTTTTTTTTCTATGTTCAATAGTTTTTACGGTAGAGCGTTAGAAACGATTGTTGAGTCAGTTTTCACTAAACTCCTTCCGGCACTGTGCTGTGGTGAGAGGCGTTGAAAAAAATTAACTGAGTACACTGCTGCCAATATATGTATTGTAATTTTTAAGGGAACATTTTTGAGAGTGCAGAAGAACCGTGGGATGAAAAATGTTCACATACAGGGACGAAAACTGCGCTAGAGGAATCTGAACTTTGTTCGTAATTAATGAATGAAAAATTTCTTACGATTCATCATCATTGACGTGTCATTAAGACGCCGGGTTAACGCAATTCATCATTTCGCTATGATAGATCGTCTGCTCATTTTCACATTTTTTTTCCTGTAATTTTTTATCAGACCTCCGCAAGTTATTTAGTTTTTTCGTAATTTCCCAAGAGCACCACGGTGTTTTGCACGTCTGCTCGTCTGTCCGGCTGTTCTTGCGTGCTTTTTTTTTTCATTTGCACCTCATCTTCCGACGCTTTTGCTACGGCAGAGGAGGTTCGACCATCTGCTGCCAGTTCGATCGCACTTCCTGGAGAGGGTGTCCGATGGGATATGGATGAAAGGTAGATGAAGGGGACCAATGAGTTTCTCATCATCGTTTTTTATTAGAATTTTTCAAGGCGAAAGCTTGGATGGAAAATTCAGAAATCTCGATTTTTTGACATTTCGAAAATTTGTAAAGATTTGAAATTGTTCATTTTTGTGCAATTTATGAAGTTTGAATTTTTTTTTTCAAATTTTGAGCTTCTCAAAATTGATTTTCTTGACACTTTTAACATCTCACAATTTTTGAAAATTTATGTTTTTGTTTTTGAATATCACTTGTTCGGTTTTTTAATTCTTTTCAAAAAATTTCAAAATTTCCAAAAAAAAAAACAAAAAATTCAAAATTTCCCAAAAAATCAGATTTCTCAAAATTTCCAAAATTTTCAAAATTTTTAAAATTTACAAAATTTTCAAAATTTTCAAAATCTACGATTTCAAAATGGCTTCGGAAATTAAAACTACTTGCGCTTTCCTTAATTTTTTTCGTAGTACGTCACTGTATTATATTTACTCTGTATTTCCAAAAAGTCCCAAACCTTTCCAAAACTTTTTCACATCTTCCGAAACTCCCCAAATCTCTCCAGAAAGCTCGGGAACATTCCAAAAAAAATTCCAGGCACTTCCAAACACCCCCAAAACTTTTCAAAAAACGCTGCTTCCCAGTGACAGTCTGGACCGCGCGGGAGGCTGTGAGGTTGATAGGGTGCGGGGGTGATACGAATGAAACCCAGATGAAGAGGACCAATGGATATCTCATCCCTCCTGCTTCCCATTTAGACCTAAAATTCTGATTTGAATATTCGGAGGGTGGAGCTGGAGATGGGGGGGGGGGGGGGGAGATGGCCCTGAGGTACGTCACGGTACTCTGGCTTTAATTAAAACTCCTGTTACCCCGGGAAAGCTCGGCCACGGATGAAAATCAAAATATAACACCCGTGTGTGTCCCCCAAATTGTTTATTTCCTCTCGGCCAATATTTTTTCTCTCACCCAGACGACAAAAAAAAATGTCAACTTTTATTAATTATACAACTTTTAATCATGCCCTTCTCAGTGTCCAACCCTCAGTTGACAGAGTTGTTGATTATTTAATTAAGTCCTGTTGTGCTTTGGGTAATTGACACATTCACCTGACTGATCTTTATTCATTATCAGAGCATACCGTTCCACCCACGCGCCGACCCATCCACCCACTCACTCACCCACTCACACATCCACCCAGTCACCCACCCACCCACTCACCCATCCACCCACTCACCCACCCACCCACTCACCCACTCACCTACTCACACACCCATCCATCCATCCATCCATCCATCCATCCATCCGCCCACCCGCCCCACCTACCCACCCATTCATTCATCCATCCATCCACCCATCCATCCACCCATCCATCCATCCATCCATCCATCCACCCATCCATCCATCCACCCATCCACCCATCCATCCACCCATCCATCCACCCATCCATCCACCCATCCATCCACCCATCCATCCACCCATCCATCCACCCATCCATCCACCCATCCATCCACCCATCCATCCACCCATCCATCCACCCATCCATCCACCCATCCATCCACCCATCCATCCACCCATCCATCCACCCATCCATCCACCCATCCATCCACCCATCCATCCACCCATCCATCCACCCCCACTCACTCGCATACGCACATACACACAAATGCACACACACACACACACACACACACACACGTATATATATATCTAGAATTTGTTAAAATTTTTCATAACCCACATTTTTTGATAATCTCACCCTTCTGAATTGTTACAATTGTCGATAAAACAGAGCGCTGCTTTACCGAGTACGGATCACTGTAATTCATGCGTTTTTCACACAAATATTAGACGTTTTTTCGTCTATTTCAAATATTAGAAGTTTAAATAGAAACGATTATTCAATCCGTGTATGTCACAAACATATGATATTCTTTATAAATTATATTATTAAACCAAACCTATTAACAATAACAACGTCAATTAAATGAAACAATAATCAAATTATATTATATAATATTGGGGTTTAATAGGTTATAGGAAATTCTGGGAGCAACTGTGATTCGTGGATGCGATATGAGGAACATACTTCATAAGAAATTGAAGTTGTAGTAATCGCTGTTGAAGAATTTAATTACGCCCAGCTGTACTTCGACTAATTGAGATACTCAACTCGCACATTTTTTCTAATGAGTCTAATAAAAAGTTATGAGCATTTCACTCATCGTGGATCTATTCTATTTCTATCATAGATGAATTTCTTCAACATATTTTGATAGAAAAAAAAATTATAGAAAATCCGAATCCTCAATTCGTCCAAATCAATTTAATTTTGTTTTTTTTTTTAGGTTGACCGTAAAAATAAAAAATATTTAGGAAACGAGAACCTAAAGCGTTTTTATCTAAATTTTGTTCTCGAAAATGTTCAATTTTTCATTCAGAAATTCATAAATCACTTTTCGGGCATACAATATTTTGTAAATTGATTATTATTAGTTATTAATTCATTTTAATTTCAATTAAAATTGAAAAAAAATCTCGTCCATTAATTAAAAGATGTAAAAAACGTTTTAAAATCGTAAAACATCTCATTTTCATGTGTAATTGACCCTAAAATAAGTCATATCTCTTACAGAGAAGCGTTCCCCCGCGACAAATTGGAAACGCTACCGTTATCGGTAAAACAGACGTCGACTTTACCGACAGCCGATCAGCCGACTGATAGCCACGCACTTTATCTCAAATATCTCGAAATGGGAGAGGATAACAGAATTTCGCCATTAACAGTTTTTTTAGAGAATTTAATGAGGAACAAAAAACATTGTTATCAAAATTTCAGTAGCTCTCATAGATTTCGAGAAATTTGACAAAAACGATCTTGTCACAAACTGAAGTGTGCGAAAATATTTCTTCAACTGTCGAGACTTCTGAAAAATATTTCCTATTTTTTCTAGCACAAATTCATAACGTCAGAACAACTTCAGAACAATTTTTCCGTCAGGGAGTGAAGCGCTGCGGTTGTCGGTAAAGTAGATTCCGATTCTACCGATTGACAATCGGGCCAATGATAACCGCGCACGTTATCGCAAATATCTCGTAATCTTGAGGAGATACCAAAATTTGTATAAGAACATTTTTTGTGGAGAATTTCATGCTCTACAAAAAATGTGCATATCAAAATTTCGCTATCTCTTATAGATTAGGAGATATTCAGTCAAAACTATATTGACCCTAACAAATTTAAGTTTGCCAGGATATCTTCAACTTTGGAAACTTTTCTTTTTATTTGTTATTCTCCCTAGCATAACACTTCAAAAGCAGAAGTATTTCTTCATAGATGAGTGCACTCTAAGAAAAATCCGCAATCCAATAGGGTTGCAAGGATGTCTTGAAAGATAAAGTCGTAAGAGCAATTCGACTTATTGAGTCGAAAATTTGATTGACCCAAACTAGATTTTGTAGGCGAATAGTGGGAAGGGTCAAACAGAAGAAAAGTGGAATGACGATAACGGATATGGGGAAAATGGGGGGGGGGGGGGAATGAAAGGGTCTTCAGCGTCGAATGTGAACGACCACAGGAATTTATTGGAAACACGGTATAAAAGGTGAAGGGGGAAGCTGATTGAGTTGAACATGACGTAGGCGTGTCTGTCTATACTCTCAAACGATTTCATACTTGTCGCTCCTTAAGAAAAACCGCGACTTAAGGGGATTTGCAATTTGCTCCAATCGACCACCCATTTACGGGAGCAGGGAGAGAAAAGTAATTGTGAGATTAGGGTGAGTTTGCAATTTTTTTTTTGAATTTTTAAAATTTTTGAAAATTTTGAAAATTTTGAAAATTTTGAAAATTTTGAAAATTTTGACAATTTTGAAAATTTTGAAAATTTTGACAATTTTGACAATTTTGACAATTTTGACAATTTTGAAAATTTTGAAAATTTTGAAAATTTTGAAAATTTTGAAAACTTTGAAATTTTTGAAAATTTTAAAAATTTTGAGAATTCTTGAAACTTTCGAAGTTTGAACATTTCCCACAATTCTCATTGAGTATAAGTAGTTTCTAAAAATTTTGATTTCTGATCACCGATGAATGAAGTTACAAGTGAATCAAAGTTGTAGACTTTTTTCCGACTTTATTTATTTTTCCGACGAGAATAGCGAGTGCCAGACACCCTGAAATACGTCGGGACAGATTAGTTCCAAACCAGATGCACACATGGCTGGGGATGAGATGATTCGATGCATCTAGAATGAGATATATATGACCTTTTCATATTTTTCAGTCCCGGAAGCATATGAGTTGGCTGAGCAGCGCCAAGGAAATGTCAGCGTTGATCAATTTTTACTAACATTCAAAATTTTACATTTTCTCACACATTTTTCCAATTTTTCAGAATTTTCAAAATTTTCAAAATTTTCAAAATTTCCAAAATTTCCAAAATTTTCAAAATTTCCAAAATTTTCAAAATTTTCAAAATTTTCAAAATTTCCAAAATTTTCAAAATTTTCAAAATTTTCAAAATTTTCAAAATTTTCAAAATTTTCAAAATTTTCAAAATTTTCAAAATTTCCAAAATTTTCAAAATTTTCAAAATTTTCAAAATTTTCAAAATTTTCAAAATTTTTCAATTTTTCAATTTTCAAAATTTTCAAAATCTCCGAAATTTTCAAAAATTTTAAAATTTTCAAAACTCGAAATTTCAATTTCGCCATTTTTTTTACTGAACTCGTCTCCTGGCCCTAAAAATCGCTACAACTCGCGTAAAATAATTTGCCCCTTGGTAAGAATCACTCGATGCCATAAAGAGCGATGAAAAATTCACCAAAATGTAACAGGATAACTTAGTCGACTGGACTGATGCCAATTGCAGAGGAGTTTCACCCACTTGAAATCCCCTAGCAATGATTGCGGAACTAAATTTCTCCCCTCCCCATAATTCAGCCCCAGGATTACGACTGAAAGTGTCATGGTATTGTCTCTAACCGTTCACGAACTTGGGTGAATTATCATGAATGGATAACTAAGCCCAAATTCCCCTTCCTTTCCCAGACATATTGAATGAAAAATTCCCCCGGGGATTTCCCTTGTGCAAGCAGAATTTTTTCTTACGATATCCTGAATTGAGAAATTGGACCATGGAAGAGATTAATCTCTTGAGACATATATCTCCATGTGACTTAACAAGTGAAATTGTGAACAAAAATTATCGACTAAATGACGTACATTTCATTCTTCATATAAAAATAGAGAAGTCGACTCATCTTAGCTTCATCACCTCATGAGGGCAACGCCGCCACCCGTCAATTAACTATATACTGTATACGTTTTAGGAATGATGAAATTGCCGCAAAAACGAAAATGCGATTTTGACCATATCTCTACAATTCAGTATTTTCAAACCACTTCAAAATATGTGTACGTGTGGATATGGCTGTGTGGGTGTGAGTGGGTTTTTGGGTGTAGGTGGGCGGGTAAGCGGGTGGCTGGGTGAGTCGTTGGGTGTAGGTGGGCGGGTGGGTGGGTGTAGGTTGGTGGGTGGGTGGATGGGTGTGGGTGGGTCGATAGGTGGACGAATGAGTGGGTGGGTAGGTGGGTGTGGATGGATGGGTGAGTGGGTCGTTGGATATAGGTGGGTGGGTGAGTCGTTGAATGTAGGTGGGCGGGTGGGAGGTTTGTAGGTGGGCGGGTGGTTGTAGGTGTAGATGGGTGTGGGTGGGTCGATAGGTGGATGAATGGGTGGGTGGGTAGGTGACGATGGGTGAGTGGGGCGTTGGATATAGGTGGGGGAGTAAGCGGGTGGGTGGGTTAGTCGTTGGGTGTAGGTGGGTGAGTCGTTGGGTGTAGGTGGGCGGGTGGTTGTAGGTGTAGGTGGGCGGGTGGTTGTAGGTGTAGGTGGGCGGGTGGTTGTAGGTGTAGGTGGGTGGGTGGTTGTAGGTATAGGTGGGTGGGTGGGTGTATGGGTGTGGATAGGTGGATGAATGGGTGGGTGGGTAGGTGGATGAATGGGTGGGTGGGTAGGTGGGTGTGGATGGATTGGTGAGTGGGTCGTTGGGTGTAAGTAGGCGGGTGGGTGGTTGGGTGTGGGTGGGCGGGTGGATGTGCAAGGGCATGAATGGAAGGGCACAATTCGAGAACTGACTAAACACATTTCTCCACCTCTCCCCCCCCCCCCCCGCCTCCTTTTCCACTATAGTCTCCTTTCTCCAGACAAAACTTTGTTGAATGTCATCTCATTCGCCAGTTGTTTACATTTGAAACATGAAAATAAGAGATGGAAGGATGTTGGCGGGCAACAAAGACAGTGAATTGCGCTTGGGCACGCGTAAAGCCAGGGGTAGACACACTCTGGAAGTCCTCGAGACTTCCGAGACACCCCTCCCCCCACCCCTCTTCCCCACACCCTCTATCCCCCACCCCCTCCCTCTTTTGCACGCATCCATGGGGGTGTCGTTGAGGCGCCTTCAAAACATCCGGGGAAAGGAATTCTTGTGAAAGGATCCAGTGGTATTCAGCAAAAGGGTACGAGAAGTCGGGTGGGGTGGGTAGCGGAGGGAAGGGGGGGAGATGGTCGATTGTTGGGTGGTACGAGTGGTTATCTGCAAATGAAGGGCTGCAAATATCCCGTCAAGTGGTGCCAAATGGATGCGTTTTGGCGGAGCATGTGCCTTCAATAGGTGAATTATTTGCATTATGTTTCCCACAGATTGCATAAAATTTTCATCGGAAACTTTAAATAGTTCGCTATTTACTTTCTACATTAAGTCATACCATTGGGTATGACTCCAAAGGTGAAACATTATATATTTTGCTATTTTAAGTATACTTCTAGATATTTGAGTGGTGGGTGGTAGATGGGTGGGTGGTAGCTGGGTGGGTGGTAGGTGGGTGGTAGGTGGGTGGTAAAGGGGTGGTAGGTGGGTGGTGGGTGGTAGGTGGGTGGGTGGGCGGTGAGTGGGTGGGTGGGTGGGCGGTGAGTGGGTGGGTGGGTGGGTGGTAGGCGGATGTAGCTAATTGAATTTTCAGAGAAATCTTGGAGATATATTGTCTCAGGGATAATGCCTTCCACTTCTTTCACTGTAAATTTCCAAACAAAGTTCTGGACAATTTGAGACATCCGTTCACTACTTTCTTGAACAATGTCTGTGAATTATAACAACCACTGATAGAGTGATCCCCATTGAATTTATGGTGTTGGGAATTGTCTGGGGGAGAAGTACGGAACCGCATTTTCTTTGCAGAATTTATGATCCGTTCTATCGCTATATAGCGACATTAAATTGGGATGACGTAAGCTTTGATGCGAGGATGGAAGAAGAAAGTTTTACTGATTGTTTATAAATGGTATGAAGCATTGTTCTCTGGTTGGGGTAGTCTTAATATGGTCTGATATTCAATTTACATTTAATTGAAATTATAAGGCTTGGGGTAATTGGAATCTCATATGGTTCCGTTCTCTGTATTTACTGTCATTGATATAAATTATAGGTTGCTATTTCTTTCCCGGTGATTATTTTACTTTTTCACTTTCACATTTGTGTGAAATTTTTTGTTTCGGAATTTTTCGGGATTTTGCAACTGGTGAGATTTAAAAATCGTTTGCCTTTTCCAAAAATTTCCATATGGAAAATTTGGGAAAATTTGGTTTGGAGTCATTTTAATTTTTTGGAGGATTTTTTATTTAATATTTTTCACTTTTTCCGCAGAACCATTACTCATTTCCAGTCCTCCCAGATCAAGAATATCTAATGACAGCAATTGACAAAAACTAGCGCTAAAAAATTGAGGATTTCCGTGAAACTAACGTCTACATTACTCGCAACATATTATTTCTCATGTAAGAATGCGACAGTCCCATCGTGTTATTTCTTCTGTCAACTGCTAACGAGCATTTCCTACAAGCACCGTAATATTTCTCAGATATTTTTAATTTTGTGACATGTCTGCCCCATAACTTCCTACCAAAAGAAGTGTTCATTCATAAGAAAAAAATTACGAAAATAACTGAAATGAAGGGGATCCCCTCACATCGATGTAACCATGACCCTTGATTTCCCAGAAAATGTGATTATCTCTATAACCAGTCGCTGAACATAAAAATGTTATTAATAATTTTGTATAGAGAATTTAATCTCCAACAAAAAACTTTTATATACTTTTCTTCTAAACCGATCAGCCTGCGAGATATGTTACAAAGTAGTTGAGAAAATTGCCGCTTCCGTTTAGTTACACATGGTTTTACGAAAAATGTCGTAATGTATGAAATTTCAACCCACATCAACCCACCCACTCGCACATTCACCCACACACTCACCCACCCACGCACAAACTCACCCATCCACCCACACACCCACCCACACACTCACCCACACACTCACCCACCCACCCACTCACACACTCACCCACCCACACAAACAGTCACCCACCCACACACACTCACCCACTCACGCACCCACACACAAACTCAACCACCCACCCACAAACTCACCCACCCACCCACTTACTCACCCACCCATCCACTTACACACACACACACACACACACACACACACACACACACACACACATACACACACATACATACATACACACTCTCACACATTTTGTCTCCCTGGTTATTCTGCTTCATACAACCAATATTTTTTTCTAATTCATTATTTACCCACGTACTTAACAACATACACACAAACAAATTAAGGTGGATTTAGAATTGAAAAACTCGGAACATAAGTAAATATTATAAACGAAGAAGAACGTATCGTCAAATATTTATGATATTTGCACTATCTAGAACTGTTTGAACCCATGAAATCGATTTATTCAAATCAATATGACAGGGTGGTAATGTTTGCTCATGTCTGACATGCGTGTATCTCATAACAATAAAAAAAACATAACTTCCTCCCTCCGTGCCGTCACTAAGGGGGTCGGTGTGGCGGATGGGTGGTCGGGGGGGAGGGGAGGGAGGGGAGACAGCAGAAGGAAATGGGAACGGGAAAAAGCTACTGTTTCTCTTCCATTAGCAAGTTCCCGTATGAGAAAAAATTCCTCTCAATCCCCCCCCCCATCCCCCCCCCCCCCACTTCCGGTTACCCGCCTGCGAAGACGTTGCCCAGACAAAAATGTTCTGGACATTTTCTTGACCTGCAAAAAAATTCAAAAAAAAAGTTCAAAAACTGCAACAGTCCAGCGAAAATTTTTCTAAGCCTCAGATACTTCTTCCAGTTGATTTACGCGATGATGAAAATCATCTGGACCACACAATTAAGTCAATGAAAATGAGGTCAGATTTCCGCGAATTACCCGCGAAGAATTCCGCGGTATCAATCGTTCCCATTTTTAGCGCATATCTCGAAATCTACGGATCTCACCAAATTTTCGTGTAATACTTTATTGTAGCTCTCGATGTGCTCTACAAAAAAGGTTATAATGAAAATTAGGCTAGCTCGCGCCGATTTCGAGATATGATCCAAAAACCAAACGTGAAAGTTTCTCTCATTGCGGGCCGCTGGACCAAAGTCATTCCATCTCCGTTGTCCCTCTGGATTTTCACGCAGCATCTGTAAAATACCATGATCGAATACATACACACATCCGGAAATCATTGGTTCGATCCGGTGGAGTGGAACCAATAAGTGAAGTCCCTTTATTGAACACCATTGATACATATTGTAAGGAAGTTCATTCTGTATCTCTCCCCAAATCTTTATATAAGAAAAATGATCTGTACAAGATTTCACCGATGCCATTTCTCCTCATTTTTCCTCATAAATACGTGTCACGAACAGAAGAAACTGGACTACCAACCCTATCCATCTGAAATCGATCGTCTATTGTTGGCTCATCTCGTCACGGCTCGGTCCATCTCGGATATTGTTTTTATCCTCGTCATATCTCGGCATCGGTCTTCCCTATCCGCTCATTCGTTTCAGTTTTGTAATGGTTACAGGGTGTGAGGTAACTTAGCCAGACACAGCTCCTCTATTTTCTTCCAAGCAACAACTTTCAGTCCAGTTTTTTTTCTCCCCTTTTCTTTTTTTTTGTTGATGCGGACTGATAAAGACGCTGGAAACTTAATTCTGTCGTAAGAAATGCATTATCTTGTAGGAAGAATACACCAAGTTTGTGGATCTTGGTAAAAAGGTGGAGATTTTCCATTAGGTGGAAACTTTGACAATCAGATTGCATGGTCTTTGCAATATGTCCTGGAGAACAATTTGGAGAACATAGTCGATTGGCTGACGATGCTGCTTCAGGCAGTTTAAAAGATATTCATTCATTTATTGGTTTCATACGAGGTCAATAGCCGATAATGTATCTCCAATGTTGTTTGCTTATCCATCCTCATCCACTCGCCCACCCATCCACACCCACTCACCCACCCACCCACTTACACCTACTCAACCACCCACCCATCCACTTACACCCACCCACTCACACCCACTCGCTAACCCAAAGCCACTCACCCACCCACCCACTTACACCTACTGAACCACCCTCCCACCCACTTGCATTTACTTACCCACCCACTCACTTGCACTTACTCACCCACCCATCCACTTACACCGACTCACCCACCCACCCCCACTCACCCACCCACCCCCACTCACCCACCCACCCCCACTCACCCACCCACACCCACTCACCCACCCAACCCCACTCACCCACCCAACCCCACTCACCCACCCAAACCCACTCACCCACCCAAACCCACTCACCTACCCACACCCACTCATCCACCCAAACCCACTCATCCACCCAAACCCACTCACCCACCCACACCCACTCACCCACCCACACCCACTGACCCATCCATGCCTACACCTTCTGTGTCATGACAGTCAGATCTGTTGCACAGGTCCAACACCTAGATGCTTCTAAGTAAAGGTAGAGCCGTCCAAGAATAGCAAATTGAATCCTGCTGCACCGACATCTGATCCATCTGCCAATTCTTTTTTATCCATATTCATCAGTGCAACCTTACCATGTAGGACACCAATATTGTGAAAGGGTTATTAAATTAGTCTAGAATACCGAGTTCTGAATTGAGTCAATTCGATTCCGTTTATTGATTCCCCTAAGGATTACAAGAGATTAGCACAGTCACATTAACCCCAAATCACACTGCGCTGCATTTCCCTCGTTCCCCTTCATCATTATCCACGATCCTGCCGAGCTTTAATTGGTAGGTCCATCCAAACAATCTTCGCAAATATCCAGCCAATCCCAGAGCCTTCATCACTGAACTTAATCAAGGCCCCTATCAATCCGCTTCGTAGTAGTTCTGAAATTTTCAAGTGCTCTTCAAGAGGCTGTAAAATTCAGGTCGAAATGGACCAATATCGAGATCCAATCTCAATTCGGAAGGTGTCTATCCCGATTTTCCAATGGACTTCACCTTAAATCTCACTTCTTGCAACTTGGTTGAACTATTCTAACCTAAAAGACTCACTGCGCGTGCTTCGCACGCGCGCTTCCATTTTCCACCGAGCTGAATGGTGTCGCGTCGGTTTCGATCTTACCTCTTTCGATAATTCCGATGTATATCGATATTGTCCCAGTCTCTCCTTTTCCTGCCGAGATAGAGTCCAGGATTGTCAACGAAGGCGCGGTTGCGCGCGCATTCAGGCGTGACAAAACTTCGAGATATTGCGGGATAATCGATATATTCTGACAAACGGATGATTGTCATCGATAATCGACATTTGTCCTTCGACTTTCGAGTTTTCGAATTCGATAATCGATTTATTTTCCTGGTCGAAGGAACCCTCGGTTCCCGTTCACCTCCTCACTCTGCTACAGCACCACGTGGCATGTCGGAATTTTCGTAACGCCTCCACTACGCGCGTCACACGCCTTCCCCTCAAAGCGCTGCATCGAATTTTCTGTTAAATATTGTAAGTTCTTCAAACGTCAGGTTGAATGCTGCAGCATTTCCAAAAATTTGACAGTGCCATTAAGTGTTCTTGTTGTATACCATCCGAAAACATGATACCTTCAACTCCCAGCTGCCTCATTGTCTCAATTCTCCTTCTCCCGTGAGAGTTGAATACTCAAGTACCCCAGGATAAGTCAAATAAGACATTAAATAATGAGCAGAGCCGGAGAAAAGAGAAGGTTGCGGGGGCTATTATTACTTTGCCGGCCAGAACTTGAGTTTGCCCTGTACTCATTTTCAGTGTCCGACGAAAACGCCCCTCACCCCCTCCCACCCCCTCCCCCATTCTTTCAACTGCTGTAATTATAGTCGTTGCATTTAGAGCGTGTGCCCGTTTGCTGATATCTCAACTGCCTTCTCTCAACGAGCTTCGAGGGGAAAAGGCGTCGCTAGTCTCAACACGCTACAATGTTCGCGTATTCATAAATCGGCGGAAGAAAAAAAATAAGAAAGCAAACGCTTATAGTGTTATATGCATATGTAACGACAGATGTCTATGGTGAATTGGACTCACATTCTGGCACATAATCATGTAAATGTTTTGTGAGATATTTTAAATACTAATGAATCGGTGGAAATTCTAGTTTCTTGTATATCCTTCAAGACGAACATTATTTGAAGCACATGAGAATGTGAAGTCATTTATTGCCACGTCTAACTACTGGAGTCTTTAGTCTCCGCAGGTTTCTCTGCTGTGATCTAGGTGAATGTATAGCATGACTTTTTCATGTTATAATTGAGACTAAGTCGTATATGATTGATTGCTTGGTCCATAATAGGAAAGGCAGTGCACGTATGTAGGGGAGGCGGACATTGTACCGATAGGCTAAGGGAAACCATAGATATTTCCAACTTCTAACTCAAATAAGCGCCAATGAACTATTGAATTAGGTTCATTGAACCCTTTTCTACAATATATTGCAAAACCAAGAATTGTTTAGCACTCAAAATATTTAAATATGCAATGTATTAAAAATTGACGATTTATCGGTACTGCGCGCAGTGGTGTGGTGTACCGATAATGCCGTTTTTAGTACCGATAAGTTGGTAATTTCTCTGGTTAGCCGCTTCTCCCACGAGGTGTTTAATAAATAATGTTTTGTCAACTGTGTTTATCACTTAATCATATTAAATACAAAAAGCCCAACGCATTTATTTTTAAAATAATGATTAGAATCTTTGGTAACCTTACTTTAATTTGCCCGGCCCGCCCGGCCGCTCACTCATTCACCGGTCTCGGCTGTCGCTCGACCGGCAGTACTACACACCGAGCTATCGGTACATCACACACTGACATATCGGACCTACACACACACGCCGACTGTTGATAAATAATGAATAATTAATTCACCGGCAGAGATTTCACAAAAAAGCGGATGCCCAACGATAGATTAATGAATTGCGCGTTGACATTTCATAATTTTTTGCCAATTGGTAGTGACTAAAAATGTTAAAAAGCTTAAATTCTAGACGCAAATGCTTACATCGAAATCACGTCAAATGTGCTGGCCCATATTTTATCGGCTTTGAACGAATATAATTTTGAAATTATCATGGATACTGGGTAACGGCATGCCATGCTTCCAGTTGCGCAAAAAAACAATTTTTTCGCCTGCTAGTAATTGTAAACGGTGGTTATCGGTCCAACAAGCCTATCGGTACAATGCCCGCCTCCCCTAGCAGTAGATGCCTGTGGTGAATTGGGCTTACATTCTAGCACATAATGATATGAATGTTTTGTGAGATATTTGACATGGTAATGAATCTGCAGACATTGTAGTTTCTTGTAGATCTCTCACGACGCACATTATTCAGAAGTCTGCCACGCCTTAGCGATGCTAGAGTCTGCAGTTTTTTTAAGCTATGATCTAGGTTGTCACAGCGAGTAGTTCTTGATGTTATAATTGATACTAAGTGGGAGGTGATCAATGCTACCGATACTGTAGGACCCCTCTCTTACCGACCATATACCAGCCAACATAGAAGTGCGTGTATCTCGAAAACGACACGATTTATCGCGAAAACTTGTATAACCATTTTGGTTCGCCATCAAATTCCCCACAAAAAATGGTCTATAACATTTTTCTCTAGAACCACGCGTTAACGAATAATCCAAGTCCGAAGGAAATGCTCCGTCGTAGGTTAGGGAGATCCTACTGTGTTGTGGAATATGAAGAAAATATCAAATAATTTACCGTTTTTAGTCGGGGAAAAAAGTTTGCCAGTGCAATATGTGCACGTATTCCCACGATTTCTCTATTTTTCCTCATGATGAAAGTTTATTTCTATCTTCAGGACCTGAATAAGTAATGAGGAAGGGTTCATATAAACGTAATAGTAGGAATTTAGCTAGTCCATGGGAAATGCGAAATTGCAAAGACGATAGTTTAAGCGAAAGACGGGGTACGATTATACATTCACCGTACTAAGAAGGTCCAAGGAAGGTTGTAGTTATAGGGGAAGGGGAGGGGGAACCCTCTATTATAGAAACAGGGGGCGTAACAGTCGATAATTCGCACGGGGTGATATTCAATAGTCGCTGTCTGCATTTCTATATGCTCATACGAAACAGAGAGTAATTTACAAAAGTTTGGCCCATTATTGTTAGGTTCTCATATTTGGAGTTTGGAAATGAAAATTGGGGCGGCACGCAGTGGCACGAAATTGTGGGCGGGATTGGGGTAAAACGGAAGGCTTCGCCCGCTGAGATCCGCAGTCGAGGAAGCGCGTACACATAAATGAACATCGTTGGAGTCGAAATATCTCGAAAATCGTGACATGATTTATTTTTCAATCGTCATTCATTTATTGCTTGATCAGATCAGTCAGGTAACATCGTCAAGTTGGTTGGACATCGCGTTTGCATCGATGAACATCGATTTTTGGGATATCGATTCGGCTTTAGTTTTCAAAAGTATGACAATTGTTCAAGTTTTCATAGCTTATGTAGTTAGTGAAAATCATATACACAGAATATTTTTTGATGTTCTGTTAGTTTATTAAGTTTCGAGTGTTTTACATATTCTGTCCAGCGTTGACAAATTTTATATGCACGCGATAATTACAGAAAAAAGAAAAGATGCTTGCACCAAATTGGAAAATTGAGAGCTCTCATTTTTTCGGAGTCAATGATTAACGGTATCTTCAACTTCGGAAAATATATTGTTACTTCAAATAGCAAATTGTAATTTAGCGCGCCACTTTTATTTGGGTGGGGTCAAAGTGGTTATACCAGGTTGGAGAGGGGGGGGGGGGAGTTTTTTTAATTTTTTGAAAATAATTTTGATTGTGGGAATATGCATTTCTTGCGCATGCGTAGTAGAAGCGATGAGTAATTTATAAAGTTTTCCAACTGGCCATTAGTTCCTGATATTAGAAGTTTGTAAACAAACATAGAGGAAGCACGCAGGGGTTGGAAATTATGGGCGTGATTATGGTAACCGGAAGGTTTTGGCTGCTGAAATATTTAATAGCAATGGACCGCCTACCTTCAAATGGAGGTCCGGTACCAAAAGTTATATTCGCTTCGTAATTGAAAATTTCATAAATTTCGTGAATTGTAATTTCCAAAATTTCCATTCTTTTAAATTTTTTTAAAACTTTCACAAATTGAACAACAATCCCCAAATTTATATCATGTTCAAAAAATTGCAATATACAAATTTCGAAAATTTTCGAAATTTTCGAAATTTTCTACATTTTCAAGATTTTCAATATTTTCAAGATTTTCAGAATTTTCAAGATTCTCAAAATTTTCAAAACTCTCAAAATTTTCAAAATTCTCAAATTTTTCAAAATTCTCAAAATTCTCAAAATTTTCAAAATTCTCAAAATTTTCAAAATTCTCAAAATTTTCAAAATTCTCAAAATTTTCAAAATTTTCAAAATTTTCAAAATTTTCAAAATTTTCAAGATTCTCAAAACTTCCAAGATTCTCAAAATTTTCAAAACTTTTGAAAAGTCCCTAACATTTTCAGAAATGGATATAAATTTGAAAATGTACTTTAAATTTCCAAAAATTTCCAAAATTTTCAAAACTTCTAAAATTGTCAAAAAATTTCCTAACATGGCTTTCTCTCCCCCAACGGCACATTTCTATTTTTCATTACGGAAGCATGTTTCGTGCTTGTCTATATGTGGATGACATAAACTCCGGAGGCTTTCAAATGGTAATGAAAATGCGAAACCGATAGGGTGTGATTTACGACATAATGGTGGAGATGATGACGAAGGGAGGTGAGGATGCAGGCCAAAGGAGGAGGGATTGCAGGCTTGCATCATCAAGCCCAGTTATGACAGCGTCAAACTCTGATTCTGGCTTAACAATGACGCTGTGGAACACAGGGGTTTTACGATTCAACCCGTAAAGGGTTCCTATGTGTTTGCAAGCTCCACAGAATTCCGTTAATAATCGTTGCTCGATAAATTCCATTGTTACGTCCTACCAGAAATTGCTGCGGCGACAGTAATTTTCGTATAAAACAAACAGATAACAAAAAGGATCATTTTAATTTCAAGTGAGGAAATAATGGGACGGATATTGCTTTCGCCAAATGGCCCGTTTTGAAATTCGCGGGCTCATGCTAATTCGCGCACTGGCGGGAAATTTGAAATTAAAAAAAAAAAAAACAAATTTAATCCTTGTGCATTTTTTTTTAATTCTGGAATTTTTTTTCTTTTTCATTCTTAAAATTTTGACAAATTTGAATTTTTTTCTTTCAAACCCTTCGAATTTTGAATTTTTTTTTTAATCCTTAAAATCAAGTTTTTTGAATTTTTGAAACTTCCAAATTTTGAGTTTTTAAAATTATAAATGTCAAAAATCTTGATGGTTAAATATCAAGAATTTCTTAGCCCAATGTTCCTTCCCCCCCCCCCCCCCAAACAAAATTGTCTCATTATAACTCAATTACATGCCACATCCAATTCCCATTAACCCGCCCACATAGCTTGCCTGTACCTGACGATAAAAACTCACTTGACATCCCCAAGTTATAACGTTAATACGAAAAAACTTGGTCCGCTCAGTTATTGCGTTACAAAACATTGTTACCCGCGCCCGGTACCCAGAGCCAGAAACGCTTATTACCATTTCTAATGCGACTACAAACGATAAATCACACAGTAATAATTTTCTCGTTCGCATCTCGGCGCCCCCCCCCACCCCCAACTCCCAAAATATATATGCATTACATGAAGCTTGTGATAAATCTCTCCCCAACGTTACAAACACACCCCGTGCGCTTTTTCCAATTATGCAACGACTTATGATTTTTTACCAACCCCCGAAACCAGAATTTTCATTGATGACCGAGAATAAATTTAATTTTAGCATATTATCGATGAGTATTAAAAAATTGTGCATACTGTGGTGCTTGCTTGTCTGTGTGTGTGTGTGTGTGTGTGTATATGTGTGTGTGTGTGTGTGTGTGTGTGGGTGGGTGGGTGGGTGGGTGTGGGTGGTTGAGTGGGTGAGTGAATGGGTGGGTGGGTGAGTGAATGGGTGGGTGGGTGAGTGAATGGGTGGGTGGGTGAGTGTGGGTAGGGGGTGGTATGGGTAGATGGGTGGGTGGGTATGGGTAGGTGGGTGAGTGTGTGGGTGAGTGGGTGGGTGGGTGAGTGGGTGGGTGGGTAAGTGTGTGAGTGGATGGGTGGGTGAGTGTGGGTAGGGGGTGGTATGAGTAGATGGCTGGGTGGGTATGGGTAGGCGGGTTGGTGTGGGTTTGTGTGTTACAAAACGAAACCGTAATGTCTGCAATTTTTTTCCCTCCATGTACTTGTATGTTCTTCTGCTGGCGCATCGTTCTATAATTCTCGTTTCCCATTGTCTGTTACAGTGATTTGAGACCGGCAAGTTTGGAAAAGAGCCAAGAAACCTTACGTCTTAGGGTGTACGCATGCTGGGCTTGGGGTGGTCCTCTATTGGTGGCTGGACTTGCTGCTCTACTTGATCATCTGCCAGCCGAGGATGGTTACAACTTTTTACGCCCAAGATTTGGCGAAAAACAGTGCTGGTTTGCGGGTAAGAAATTTGATGGATTTTAAACAGCGTTATCAAACAATCGATATATATCATATATATGATATATTGGATGCATTCAATGCACTCGATGGAATCGATGCCATTCGATATATTCGATACTTTCGATATATTCGATATATTCAATATATTCGATATTTTCGATATATTCGATATATTCGATATATTCGATATATTCGATATATTCGATATATTCGATATATTCGATATATTTGATATATTCGATATATTTGAAGTATTCAATATCGATACCGCGATTCGAGAGATCGATTCCTATAACCGATTCTTCCCCATTTTCATTTCGATAATCGATTGTAACACTATATCTATATATCTACATCTATTCGAGTTGGATAATTCATTTTACGATTTTAATCCATACGTCGCGATATATCGCAATACAAAAATCATGAAAATAGTATTACCGAAAAAAATTATGAATCCATCCAATCGTTGCGTTGTCACGGTATAGTCGTATACCGCCATAAGCCACTGACCCCATATCCACAAATTTGAAATCCCCCACCCACCCCCCTCCCCCCCCCCCCCCCCCCGCCTCTCCCACCTAAATTTAAATTACCAACTAACAATATATCCCATGGGAATTGATAAATAATCTCCTTCACGCATGAATTTACATACATGGAAAATAATTAGGAAAATAATTTGCAACGTTTGGGCCATTAAGAGGATAATCTAGGGGATTCCCAGTGGGTTATATGTTCACATGGATGAGGATTACGTGGAGTCGAGGGCCTATAGTTTCCCTTCATTCCACTCGGACCAATAAGAATGTAACCGTATGCTTAACCGGAGGGTGGGGCGGAGGTGGTCGCGATGTGGGGTGGGTGCCGGAGGGGGGGGGGGGATGTATGTATCGTTGGTACAGAGCGTTTAACGAGAAACACATAATCCACCATTCGGCTTTGTTAATCCCGGAAAAGGTATACCGTGTACCCGAAATTTCAATTACCATTTTTACTTTCGGAAATTTGCGGTTTTTTCATTTTTGTTCTTCCCATTTTTTGATAGTTTGAACTTTTTTATAATTTTTCAGTTCCACATTTTTGAAATTAAACATTTAGAAAATGATTTTTTTTTATGTTTTCAAAATGTTTTCGAGATTTGAAAAATATGGAAAATGTCATTTCGTAAATTTTCAAAATTTTAAAAATGATATTCAAATTTCTAGAATTTTTAATAATTTTTCAAAATATTGAAAATTCCAAAATCTTGTAATGCTTAAGAAATCTGTTCAAGAAATCTCAAAAAATTTGAAGCTTCAACTTGTTTTAACCAAAATGAATATATCGAATGAATCGAATGAATCGAATATATCGAATGTATCGAACATATCGAATGTATCGAATATATCGAATATATCGAATATATCGAATATATCGAATATATCGAATATATCGAATATATCGAATATATCGAATATATCGAATATATCGAATATATCGAATATATCGAATATATCGAATGTATCGAATATATCGAGTATATCGAGTATATCGAATATGTTGAATATATCGAGTATATCGAATATGTTGAATACATCGAATATACCGAATATACCGAATATATCGAATATATCGAATATATCGAATATACCGAATATATCAAATATATCGAATATACCGAATATATCAAATATATCGAATATATCGAATATATCGAACATAGCGAAAAATCACAGAAATCCGAAAATCGTGGGATTCTGCATACTACCACATCCCTGGTAGTTTGTTTATTCGAAAATTTATGGCTTTTTCACGCCCACCTCCTCTCCCCCCCCCCCCCTCCACCCCACCCCACTGCTTATCCCCTGATGGGAGAGAGTTTAATAACGTCTAGGCTGAAATATCGTGACAATAGATGTGGAGAACGAGCAAATGAAAAAACGCTAGAGGGGATGGGCTAAAAAAATCGTGGGAAACTATATGAGGGAGTTATTAGTGGAAGGTATACAGTGTTTTTAGGATTACCAAAGCAGAATGGTGGATTACGCGTTTCACGTTCAGCCCTCGGTTTCATTCTTATTGCTGAAAAAAATGAAGGAAAAAAATTAATTCATCAAGATGTTCTTGATTTTGGAAATTGCCGAAATTTTGGGCATTTTGAAAATTTTGAAAATTTCGAAAATTTTCAAAATTTTGAAAATGCCCAAAATTTTGGAAATTTTGGGAATTTTTTTGAATTTTGAATTTTTTTTCGGAAATTTTTGAAAGTGTTGAAAATTTTGGAATTTTTTTGAATTTTGGAAATTTGAGAAATTTTAAAACATTTGGAAACACATCGCGTCAATGTTCACGATCCATCCACCCCTATTGCCGCAATATCTCAACCTGGACATTATCTAACTCTTATCAGTAGATATCGCGAAAAAGTAGAAAAGGGACCATTTGAAAAATGCCCGATAAATTTTCAAACAAATACGGGGGATGCAATACTCGTGCAAACATACAGTGACTCCCGAGGCTTATCCACCAGAAAAAAATATTTACTATTGAGATTAGAGTCGATACAAAAAAAAATAGAAGTAATTGTCGGCGATTTTTAAAATTTCACAAATTTCAAAAAAATTAGGAGCATTTTACAAAAAAAAAAAAAAACAAATTTCGACACCAAATTTCAAGATCAAACATTTCCAAAGAAAATGTGAGAAATTCAAAAAGAAGTCCAAAAAATTCCGAAATTTCAGAGACATTCAAAAACCATAAAATTTGAAAAATCCAAACAATTCGGCAAATTAAAAAAAAAAATTGACAAAAATCGAAAAAAATTTGAAACTCGAAAGTTTTTCCATTTTCGAAAACTCCGAAAATTTTGTAGAAAAAAATTGGAACTCTCGAAAAGATGATATAAACGTAATATACTTTATCAAGTTGTTATCAGTAGATGCCCAGAAAAAGTGGAAAAGACGACATTCGAAAAAAGGCCGATAAATTTTCGAACAACAAATACAGGAAAAATCCGAGGGATGCAATATATAGTGACTCCGAAGGCTTATCGCCGGTAAACAAAATATTTGCCGTCGAGATTACATTCGATACAAAAAAAGAAAAAAAAAACGTTGGGTCTACACCGGATATTGTCGATAATTTCAAATGGATGGTTGGCAAGAACGAGAATCCCATCCTATCGAGAGAAATTCACTCTCTCGAATGCCACTCGAAAGCTCATTTCGATTGAAGAGTCCTCCAAACGGCGCAGCTTTTTGGTCTGGACCAAAACTTTTTTTTAGTTTCATATCTCGGATGTCAATGGGGTGAAAGGAGTATCGAGTGTGTTTACAATCGATCTGCCGAGCTCAATTCATTCTCTAGGTTTTTACAATCAGAAAATTTTCATACAACGATAGAAAACAAAATTTCCACTCAATCATTCTTGAAAGGAAGAATTTATCTCGCTGCCGCGTATGCATATGTGAATGAAAATATATGTAATCCATTGACACTTTCTGGATGTGTGTGCGTGTGTGTGTGTTCGTCGGTGGGTGGATGGGTGTGTGTGTGTGTGTGTGTGGGTGGGTTGGTGTATGTGGGTGGGTGGGTGTATGTCGGTGAGTGGGTGTGTGTGGATGGGTGAGTGGGTATGGGTAAGTGAGTAGGTGTGGGTGGGCGAATGGGTGGGTAAGTGGGTGTGGGTGTGGGTGGGTAAGTGGGTGTGGGTGGGCAAGTGGGTGTGGGTGGGTAAGTGGGTGTGGGTGGGTAAGTGGGTGGGTAAGTGGGTGTGGGTGGGTAAGTGGGTGTGGGTGGGTGAGTCGGCGTGGGTGGGTGAGTGGGTGTGGGTCGGTGAGGGGGTGTGGGTCGGTGAGGGGGTGTGGGCGGGTGAGTGGGTGTGGGTGTGTGTGAATGGGTGAGTGGGTGGGTCCATGTGTGTGGTGTATGTCTTCGGGTAAATTACAACGTATCGAATTTTGGTACTTCACTTTTTGATACTTCATTGTCACATATTCCTGCATTGATATCGTGTCCCATTGAAATAGTGGAACAGTGACCCATTTGGAGATGAAGACCGTGCTGTATTTTGGAAAAATATAAAATATTAGAATGGGCAGATTGTCCCGTTGTAAGTTTGGGACACCCTCCAATTTTGAAAAAGTGAACGTTATTCCGTTCCGAAATTTGTAAAATTGACAATTTTGAAATTGGGACTTGGCCCCATCCCACGATTGCGACAGTTTTCAATATTAAAATGCACCTTGTCCCATCGCAAAATTGGGACACTGTCCAATTTAAGATTAACGCGTAGGCGATTCGCAAATTCGATGCATTACGGAATTTTAGAATTAGCGTTTTGTCCCATTAGAAAATTGGGACATTGTCGTTTCTGAAATTTTTAAGAGGGAAATATTTTTAAACAATTTTATCAATAAATTAACAACGAATATCGCTTATTTTTCTCTATTCACCGATAAAAGAAAAATAAGCAATTCTGACTGCTGGTAAATCAGGATAATTGCGTCTCGGGGGAGTGGTGCAGAGTTGTTTCGCGAGGGACAATGCCAAGGGGTCGGATTTGTGTTGGAGTTTTGGTCTTCTTCTATTTTGAGTACTGGAGTACCTAGGGAATGTATACGTGTGGTGTATTCACGAAGACTGAGACGATGGGGTGGTGAAGATAAACCTTGGCGCCACTAAGCTCGAGGTTCTAACTAACCCCCTGGGTAAGTACCACCACCACCACCCCTGACCCCTCCCACCCCGTTCCACCCTGCTCCACATCACCGCCCAACCGCGTCAACTCTCGCATTCACTCGCGTAGCCGCGGGAAAATGCGCGATTCGGAAGTAGATCATTTATGCAGAAATTCGGAGCAGTATCGGGTAAAAATTGTTCAAAAATATTGATGATGTTTTTCGAAGAAAATATTCAATATTTAATTTTTTTTGCAATTTGGGAATATTGGAAAGTATTGAGAAATTTGCGACGTTTACAAATTTTGCGAAATTCAAAAATTCAAAAATCCAAAAATTCCAAAATTCCAAAATTCAAAAATTTAAAAATTCAAAAATTCAAAAATTCAAAAATTCAAAAATTCAAAAATTCAAAAACTTAAAAATTCAAAAATTCAAAAATTCAAAAATTCAAAAATTCAAAAATTCAAAAATTCAAAAATTCAAAAATTCAAAAATTCAAAAATTCAAAAATTCAAAAATTCAAAAATTCAAAAATTCAAAAATTCAAAAATTCAAAAATTCAAAAATTCAAAAATTCAAAATCTCAACCGAAATGCAATAATTTTTTTAAAAATTCTAAAAACTCCGAAGGTTTTTCAAAATCGCCACATTGTGAAACCCGGTATTTCCTGGTCGTAGCCATATACATTCTCCCATTTGGCCCTCATTTAGCCCCGTCCGTTGAAAGCAACCGCAGAACTACTGTATGGGAAAAGGGGGGGCTTACCATTGTGCTACTCTTTTTTATTTTATTCAACAGCTGGACACCCTAAAACCATGCAATTTAGTTCGGATTAGACGATTCTGTTGACTCACTCACGAGTCCTTGAGATACACAATCTGTTAGATTGGCATTTTTTCACGGTCCCTCATTTTTTTTCCTTTTTCGTGGCTCCCCATGATTCCATTGTCGACAAGCAACAGGGGAATTCATTGAATTCTTTCCCTAATTCCCCATCGATAGATAATTGACGCAAAAAAAATTTAAGAAACAAAAAATTTAATACTATGGTTGGGTAAATTTTACCCTACCGGTCAAGTAAAAATTACACCTCAACCGATAATATTTACTACACCCATAGGAAAATAATTTACCCAACTTCACCTAAATTTTTTCATCAAATTGTAATAAACATGTTCGTTTATTAATAAAAAATTTAAAACGTAAATGGATTTTGAGTACACTTGGTTTAGTGTATACTATTGTTTATAACGCTCCAGCAGAAGAACCATCAGAGATACGAAAAAAAGTATATAATGAAAGTTATTCCCGACATCAAAATACACATTTTATGTTTTATACATTTTTTTCTAGCTCTCATAGTTTCGGAAATATGGCACGCTAAAGCTGTAAACCGGAAGTCGGTTGGGAATACGACTTTTTAAACGCATATTTCAAATGATTGACTGAACTAAATTGACCGGGAATCAATTTTCAGGCAATCCATGGTCCAGTTGTCTTGGCTGAGTAAGAGGATCATTTTTTGCGGATTATAAACATGAAGAAACGTGGCAACACGTCTAAACTACTACGACTTCCGGTTTGCCCAAACGCATGTTGCCCTTATGCGGTCGGTGGTGGGGGTAAAAATACAGTTTAACGCAATTATTTCGATTGGATGGAAACGGGTGGTCTCTCGAACGTGTTAGGACAAGCCTGTGGGTGGTGGGTGGTAAGGGGGGGGGGGGGAGTGTGCGTATAGTCGAACGCGTAATAAAACGCCCAGCTGAATTATCGAATGCCAAAACCTCGTGAATGAATTTGAATTCAACTATGGGATATTACTGTGAAACCCGCCCAACTACCCCTTCAACAATTTTACCCCATTATTCATTGCTCGCACGTGTTTCAAAACGTGCACTTATCATCTCTCATCGCAACCGGCGGGTGGGGGTGGGAGTGGAAATTAAAAGTTCGCATTTTTCCAATTTATTAATTGGGGGCTAAGGGGATTTTGCGAATTTGTTTTTTGGGGCTGATTTTAACATTTCCGAAAATATTTCAATTTCTACAAATTAAAATTTTTTTTTTTTAATTTCCAAATTTTTCAAATTTCTCAATCTTTTTTGTTTTTATCCAATTTGTCAAACTTTCCCCAAAATTTTCAAAATTTTCAAAATTTTCAAAATTTTCAAAATTTTCAAAATTTTCAAAATTTTCAAAATTTTCAAAATTTTTGAAATTCTTGAAATTTTGAAAATGTTTTAAAGTTTTCACATTTTTGTAATGTTTACAATGGGCAAGACCGACTGGAAAATTATGAAAATTTTGAGTGTTTCATAAACGCCAGACCAATGAATAGCACACACACACACACATCGCCGTTTTGGTTCAATCAAAATAATTGCATTAAACTGTATTTTGAGGAAGAGGGATAGAGAATGGGGGGTGCCGTAGACCAGCAGGTAGTGGCACTTAGGCCGTCCGATAATCCGAAATAAATTGCTCGGAAACTTGCCACCCCCATTCCACCCAACTACACAGCCCCCAGGTAGTCATAGCCCAAGGATAATTTATAATTTCCTTAACGACCACTCCTACCACCCCAGGGTGTCTGATTTATTCACTTATTGAAGCGAAATAATTGACCGGATTTTTATGTGCACAGATTTAAGCACTAGAAGCTTTCCAAGACTAAGGACCAATTCAATGTAAAAGAGGTCGATATATCGGCGTGAAATTCTATATTTACAGACGGAAATTTTCATAAATAAAACATTTTTAACTTCCACTTTTTGTTTTCCAAAATTTCAAAAATTCCAAAAATTTCAAAAACTTCCAAAAATTTCAAAAATTTCAAAGATTCCAAAAATTTCAAGAATTTCAAAAATTTCAAAATTTTTGACTATTTTAAAAATTTTAAAAATTTCATAAAACTTCAAAAATTTATAAAATTCCAGAAATTTTAAAAAATTTCAAATTTTTAAAAGAATTTCAAATTTAAAAAAAAAATCAAATTAAAAAAAAAATTCAAATTTTAAAAAAAACTTCAAATTTTTAAAAAAGTTCCAGATTTTTAAAAAAATTTGAAATTAAAAAAAAAATCGAATAAAAAAAAAAATTCTAATTTTTCAAATAATTTCAAACTTTTGAAAAACTTTGCAAAATTTTAAAAATTCCAAAATTCCAAAAAACAAATTTGGAAAATACCACTTTAATCTCCACCCCCGCAATTCCTCCCAATCCATGAAAAACCACCCCACCCAATCCACGCGGCACAATATTGACAAACTTTCAATTATATACCGTCATCCCCGTTATCACAATAAAAACTAAATAACCCTTCAGGTCCGCTGAGCGTTACATCCCTCATCCGTTACCCCATAAATATTGCCCAAAAACATTGATATACCATAACTCATCGCCTTCCCTTTACCCGTATAATTTTATTAACAACCACACCTAGGCACACCGATATATCACCCCTTACCTCCGGATATATTGATCAAACAGGAGAAAATTTCACCTTCGCGCATGAATTATCACAATTGCCCCAAAAATTTCTAATACTATTGATAACATCCCTCCAAAATTGCCATAAATTTCCTCATATTCCCCTCAATTTTCCCTCTCCCTCCCCCCTTACTCGTTATGACCGATTATCTCGAAAACGAATCGCACATCGAAAAATTCCCCTCAACCAAATTTCAAAAAAAAAATTTCCATAAAATTCCTCATTCCCCCACTCTTCCCAAAAAATTTTCAAATTTTTCCACAACCGGAACCGCAAATATTGCCCACCCCCAAGCATTTTTTACCCGACCGCGTACCCTAACCCGGAAGACAGATAGGAACCGGAAGCATCCGTCCGGAAGTCCTTCCACCTCCCACACCGCCCAAGCTGAATGACATCTCAAAACATGGCAAAAAATATCATGCTAAAAAATTACTATAAAAATATTACCAAAAAAATCTACAGTATGACGTCACTGGTGCAACTCCATTGGTCCAAATCCACATGAAGAGTATAATCCTTCCGGCCCCGAAAAACCATCCATTAGCAAGATTGATTCTGCCGTCTAGACATCACTGTACCAAACTACGCGTTATGGAAATCACAGTTTTGGGAGGGTGGATGGGGGTGGGTGGTAGGGTGGCGCTGCTAATCGAGTTTGACCGTGAGGACCATAAAGTATCGGGTAGCCCACGGGATACCAGGCACGCGTGGGCATAATTCACTTATGTTTGTTATGGGTTGCCATGGGAAGTGAGATATAACCACTGCCACTGGCCGAAACAGCTATTGTTGGCATTCAGCCAAAAACTAAGCGACCACCCCCCCCCCCCCTGTCCTCCCACCGCATCACCAGAATCCGGATGGTGAGAGGTAGGAAAGTTAGGGCTGGCATTTTATCCAACTAGCCTGATGCTTTGAACAGGAAACTATCAGCAAGGAGGAAACTAAGAAGCATTATAGAAAGTTTTGAATCCCAGCGGGAAAAGTCTGGAGATTATGCTGTAACTGGGCGACCTCAAGATCCTCTTCGGATCTTAGCAGAGACAATAGTTGATAATGATGGTTGGAATATTAGCAGACTGATTGGTGACAATGTAATATAGGAAGGGACCAGGGTACCAACTGGTGATAGGGAGCTAGGGATGACATTCCATCCAACAAGCTTGATGCTGCAATCATGGATTCATCAGCAAGACAGAAGCTAGAGGAACTTCCAGACCAGCTGTTGGCTGGTGACAAAAGTAGTTAAGACTGTTAAGATCTTGCTACATGGGATGCATAACCTAGGACACCAACTATAAGCTGCAACCAATCAGTCAGACCCCTTTCATCCTACTTGCTCATCTGGATGGTGAGTGCTATGGAGAAGTTAGCCATGGCATTTTATCCAACTGATGGTCCAAACGTGAAACCATCAACAAGGATGGAACGGAGAAGCATTATAGATCGGAAAGTTTTGGTCCCCAGTGGAAATAGTCTCTCATCCTCACGGACCTCAATCTAAAGGATGCCAGAACACAATTTAAACTTTTTTTTCTTTTATCCGAGACACTACTGGACAGTGATTGTCCATCGTGGGGAGAATCTTGAAGAAGAGTCTGGAGGTATTGGCTAATGAAAGTCTGAGATGAAATGGAACGTCAGATGAAAAGTGGTTAACTGATGTTAACTTCAATCAATAACTAGAACGATCTACTATGTATAATAAATCACTTTTTGAATTCAAGTCTCATAACTAAATACCTAACTACCTAGACAATCAGACATCTACCTATTTGACTATACCTAACTACTTGGATAGATCTTCAATATAGCCACGAATACTTACCAGTGGAAGTAACTACCTAGCTAACTATCTAGCTACGTGATTGTGTAGTTTCTAACTACCTACCTAATTGTTCGGTTATGCAGCTCTTCAATGATTGAATTGCCCGAATGTCTAACTAAGTTTGCATAGCTCCCAGATTATCTAACTAACCCGATCACGGCACTATTCAATTCTCCTAACTACCTAACTACCTGATTATTTAACCGTTTAACTACCTAACTACCGGCTGATTCACCTAACTACCGTCTAACTACCATCTAACTACCACCTAACTACCGAATTAAACAACTATTTTACTATTTAAGTATGCAGAAACGTAACGTCCGGATGGTTTTTTCAATTGTTGTTTACGAAAAGCTCTCCTGGGAATGGTCCATTTCACTTATCTAAAAGTGGAGAAGAGATTTTTATTCACTACTTAAGATAATATTTTTCATGAATATGCGATGTTTGACCCTCGGCCATTTTTTTCCGGGTTGACTGAGGATAGAATGAGGGTGGAAAACCGGGGAAGAGATGATCTAGCAATCTGCCAGAAACAAACGGGAGGGGAGCAAGAGCTTTAGAGCTTTTTACTGGGAAAAGAGGGGGTGGGGAGAGAAAAAACGTAGAGACCACAAACAAACCCATAAATAAACTAACCCCTCTCGCGATGTTTAAGCGCCGAGTTAACGTGTGGACCAGTCACAAAGTCAAACAAAAAAAAGCTCGTATAAAGTATAGGTGTCCAGTACCAACACTGAATTTTAATGAATTTTTATGAACATCTGATAATTCATTCCTGAAGTGCTGGGCTTTTATTAAATTAAATTGCGAGATTATGCGAAAATTAATTGCACCAAATACCCGAGATTCACCGACGATTGGGCGTTGCGGGAAATTTTTTGGCCGCCGGGGGGGGGGGGGGAGGTTAGATGGGTGGAAACTACCGAGGGAATTTTTCATAATCAAATTGAAAACTCAGTTATTGTTTCGAATCACGAAAATTCTGAAATTACAAAAATATGGATTTCAAAAATTTCAACGATCTCAAAAATTCCAAAAATTTCAAAGATTTGAAAAATATGAAAAATTTCAAAAAGTTTCGAAAAATTCAAAAATTTAAAAATTTTTGAAATTTTCAAAATTTTCAAAATTTTCAAAATTTTCAAAATTTTCAAAATTTTCAAAATTTTCAAAATTTCAAAAATTTTGAAAATTTTGAAAATTTTTAAAATTTCAAAACTTTTGAAAATTTTCAAAATTTTGAAATTTTCAAAAATTTTGAAAATGTCGAAAAGTTTCAAAAATTTTGAAGATTTTGGAAATTTTCAAAATTTCCAAAATTGAAACATCCTCAATTCACCCATGTTGAAAAACGGAAGAAATGCGTTTATTATTGAATGCTAGAGTAAAAAATTCGTGACGTCTCGACGGGGGTTTAATTTTAGATATCATATCATTCGTCCCGATGATTTCAACCCGCAGGAATTGGTATAAGTCGCATCATGGGTTTCAATATCGATCTTGATTGGTAAGGCCGTAAGACCCGAGATAGAAAATCGGGGAGCCTTGAAAGAAGCCAACGATTTTTAACGCAAATTTTCGTGTGGGCGTTGGATTGCCAATTAATTCTAATGCGATGACAAATCCAATCCACTTATCGCAATTCGACGAATTTAATAAATCAAGAGTTTTAGTATTTTCCACAATTATAATACATTTTTTTTAATTTCGGGAGAAATTTTTGAAACTAGGAAAATTGTCCAAAATTGAAAAATTAAATTTTTAAAAATTCTAAAGTTCGAAAGTTATGAAGGAAGAATAAAAAATTCTGAAATTCCAAAGCAAATAAATTTCGCATTTTTTTCCAAAATTGATTTAATATGGTTTTTTACTTACAGGCCAGACGGAGGCGTTCGCATATTTTCATGGACCCATGGGTGTACTTCTTACCGTAAATGTCATCTTTTTCATCGCAACTGCGCGTGAGTTAACGTGTGGTCTATGGAAAGGGGAATTCGTGAAAAGCACAACTGAAAGGTAAAGATCAAATATTAAACGCTTATCTTCATGAAATGCAAAGATTGGGACACGAAAAGATTGTGTTCGATCTTCTGATTTTGACCAGTCGTTACTCGCGCCGGCGGCCCAGCGCCGGCAGATGTCGTTTTTAGCCTAATCCTTCGACGAGGAGTTATTGAAAATTCTGGAAAAAATTATGATATCTCTATTGAATTATGTAGAAGCACATAGTAAAGCTTTCGAAGCTCGCGAAAGTTCCGTGGACGCGACATGAACGCGACATGGACGCGACGTGAACGCGACATGACCGCGACGTGGACGCGACATGCCCGCGACATGGGAATATACGGAAACCGTCTGTCTTATACTACCACTATGTTGACTATCACAGGTATTGTTCTCACAGTAATGGTAGAACATGTTATATCGCAAGTCTCTAGTATCAATTCTAGTCATTTTTCCAAATTAAGACAATCTGATAAAATTCAGGTCAGGATATGTAACATTACGGCGTGGTGCCGGCGATGCGAGTAACGACATTGGGCTTATAAACGACCCACCCACCCATCCACTCAGACCCCCTTCCCCCACTCACCCTTTCACCGACCTACCCACCCACCCACTCACCCACCCACCCACTGACCCACCCACCCACTCACCCACCCACCCACTCACCCACTCACCCACCCACCCACCCACCCACCCACTCACCCAAACACCCACCCACTCACCCACTCAGCCACCCACCCACTCAGCCGCTCACCCACTCAGGCACCCGCTCACCCACCCACTCACCCACCCACCCACTGACCCACCCACCCACTCACCCACCCACCCACTGACCCACCCACCCACTCACCCACCCACCCACTCACCCACCCACCCACTCACCCACCCACCCACTCACCCACCCACCCACCCACCCACCCACCCACTCACCCAAACACCCACCCACTCACCCACTCAGCCACCCACCCACTCAGCCGCTCACCCACTCAGGCACCCGCTCACCCGCCCACTCAGCAACCCACCCGGCCACCCACTCAGACCCCCCCCCCCCCTCCACACGAGGAGTACAAATGAGAGGGACGGAGGGGAAAAATACATACGTACAAAGTGAATTATGAATTTCAACAATTTGAACAAATAAAAAGAGATGGGAAAAAATTACAAGTCTATGTGAGTTAACATTGCGACTGTAGATGGGGCCATCCAGTAAAAAGCACAAACTGAGAAGTGAAGATCAAATATCACACACTTTCATTCCATCGAATACATAAAAGAAATTCTGGCGTGTATTCCCAGGTTCTTCAACTGCGATGGAGAAAAAAAAGGTCGTCTTGGCAATTTCAAGAGCCGCTGAATTAGACCGGTTTTCCTATGCCTCTCTTATTTCACACGAAAGAATTTGACTTTGTATTATTTCTTTCACTTTTTACCATTCTCACGTTTTTCCCTCTTATTAATTTATCTTTATTCCATACCAACTGCCTCATACTTTCGGTAACAAAATTTTATTCCAGTCTTGAGACTTGAGATAATTTAAAAGTTCAAAAATTAAACGAAAATATTTTGAGTTTGTTGAAATCTGCAAAATTGTGAGAAATCTGGAAAATTGGAAATTTTGAGGAATCAAGATTTTTAAGAAATTAAGGAACTTTTAAGAAAAATTGTTCAATTTTAGAGCTAATATTAAAATCGTTGAAAATTTGTAAAATTGAAAGAAAATTTTCCGAAAATTAGACATTAAAAACAAAATTAATGTAAAATAATGTAAAAATTTTACGAATCTGAAAGAACTTGAAAAATTCAAAAAATCGTAAAAGATTAAAAAAGTTGTAAAAAATTGCAAAGTTTCCAAGGTTCCAAAAAATCTGCCAAATTTGAAAAAATAAAAAATTTTGACAAATTTGTCAAAAATTTCAGGAGACAATTTAAAAATTCCAGATGGCAATGGAAAACATCGAATTTCCAATATTTCACGAATTCGAGAAAAGAGAAAGAATTTCACTTTCCATTATTTTTTCCTTCTTTTCCAATTCTCACGTTCTACCGCTTATTTATCTTTATCCCATAGCAACTGACTTGTGTTTTCGCAAAGAATCATCTGTTGTTTGGGGAAATTCAGGGCTAATGACTTCGAATGCATACGAAGAAAATCACTCCAAAATCAGCCATTTTTTTCATTAAAAAAAAGTGTTTTTTATCATAGAAAATTCCAAAATTGAGGGAAAAAAAATCCATCAACGTTTTATTAAGATCAATAAAATATTCCAAAGCTGTCGTAAATGAGTACAAAATTATATATTTTTTTTTTCAATCAATTTTCCAACATCAAACTTACTATAATGAAATCGATTTTTTTTAAATTGTGTTTATCATCAATTCCAATAGTTATCATGTTCTATCGCAAAAACTATCAAAGATAGCGAAAAATGTTTATAACAAATATTGTTCGTGATTCAAAAATACACACTTAATGTCTTATGGCTTTTGTCGCTAGACACCGTCATTAAGGAGATATTGCAGGTTGAAAGTATTATTCTTACTTTTCCAAAAAATCTACCGGGCGTATAGAGACGTTCATTCTCATGGGTTTTATCTCGTAAATAAATCGATTTAGAGGAAAATGATACGAAACTTTTTTGTTGGAAATTACATTTTTTACATAAAATACTTTAGGGCATTTTTACGTAAAACCATTCGTTCAGTTATTAGACAGAATTGCCGATTTTTTCACCTGTTTTGCAACATATCTCGTGAACCGGTTGGTTTAGAGAAAAATTGCATAAATGATTTAGTGTAGGAAATCGGATTCTCTATAAAAAAGGTTCTATAACATTTTTGTTTTGAGCCACTTCTTAAGGACATAATCACGGACTTTCTGGGAATCGACTTGTAGGCACATTGAGAGGTCATTGGTCCATCACTTTTAGTTTTTTTTTCAATTCCAAAGTATTCAAATTTTAACGAACCCATTAACTGTTATTACTACTCCAAGAAGAGGATTATTATTACGATTTCCTCAAAGTATCCATTGTGCAACAATAAGGAAACCCCATTTCCGACCCTTATCCATCCTCAAAAGAAGTCATAAAAAGTATCCGGCTTTTATTTCCTTGAACCACATAATTCACTTCTATTCAACATTTTTTTTTCCAAAGTTGACATCTTGCAAGTTTTTCTGTGCTCTAAACATTGTGACGATTTTGAAAATTAAAAAAAACAACAAAAATTTGAAAATCTGGAAATTTGAAAATTCCCAACATTTTGGGAATTTGTGCAAATTTTGAAAATTTGGAAATTTGAAAATTGCCAACATTTTGGGAATTTGTGCAAATTTTGAAAATATTGAAAATTTTAAAAATTTTGAAAATTTTGAAATTTTTGAAAATTTGGAAAATTTGGAAAATTTGGAAAATTTGGAAAATTTGGAAAATTTGGAAAATTTGGAAAATTTGGAAATTTGAAAATTGACAACATTTTGGGAATTTGTGCCACTTTTGAAAATTTTGAAAATTTTGAGAATTTCGAGAATTTGGAAAATTTTGAAAATTTTGACATTTTTGGCAGTTCTTATAAATTTGACACTTTTCAAGATTTTGTAAATTGTTATTTTTTTTTATTCTTCCCCATTTTAATGATTTGTGCATTTCATTCCCTGATGAAATGAAATGAAAATTTTCTTTTACATTTTTATTCTTGCGAAAATATCAACTGTTTGAGGCAATAAATTTTAAGTGACGAGTATCAACCCGCAAATTTAATGGGTTTCTGTTCCTGAAATACGGCTATCAAGTGTAGATGAAAAATACGGTTTTATTTAGTTTATTTTCGACCGAGGATTTATGGGATTTCGCGCGAAGATTTCAGTGCCCGCGATGTAAAGGGGGTCAAACTGACCCCATTGAATAGCCCTAGAGTTCTCCATTTCAAATACGAGTTTTGAAAATTCAGAAATATCGAAAGCATTATGGTTTCAATCTTCAAAATTGTTGAGATTTTTCAAAATCTTGACAATTATTTCATGCTTAAAATTTTTAGAATGTTTAAAATGATTAAACTTGTAGAAATTTTGAGAATATTAAAAATGTTGAAATCATCATAATATCTCCCACCCACCCAATTACACCCAACCACCCCCCAATCCCACCCCCCCCACCTTTCTAATCACACCCACCCACCCACCCACCTGATCACACACACCCACCCACCTGATCACACCCACCCACCCACCTAATCACACCCACCCACTCACCTAATCACACTCACCCACCCAATCACACCTACCCACCTGATCACACCCACTCACCCACCTAATCAAACCCACCCACCCACCTGATCACACCCACCCACCCACCTAATCACACTCACCCACCCAATCACACCTACCCACCTGATCACAACCACCCACCCAATCACACCTACCCACCTGATCACAACCACCCACCCACCCACCTAATCACACCCACCCACTCACCTAATCACACCCACCCACTCACCTAATCACACCCACCCACCCACCTGATAACACCCACCGATTCACCTAATCACACCCACCCACTCACCTAATCACACCCACCCACTCACCTAATCACACCCACCCACTCACCTAATCACACTCACCCACTCACCTAATCACACTCACCCACCCAATCACACCTACCCACCTGATCACAACCACCCACCCACCCACCTAATCACACCCACCCACCCACCTGATCACAACCACCCAATCATACCCACCCAGCCACCCACTCACCCAATCACACCCATTTACCCATCCACCCACCTACTCGGACCCACGTACCTACTCACGAAGAATAACCCAAGAACACCATATGCTTCACTCAAACTTTATGGTCGGATTTCCAGAAGAGGAAGCCCTCAACATCCTCATCTCTTGAAGTTTACAACTTCAAACACTTGATATTTTCGCAAAAAAAAAAATCACCCAATTTTTTGTCGCTTCGGACTTTGCGGTTTCAAGGTTTACAACACATTTTGGCATCTGTGTGAGAAAAGATTTTAACCCAGAATATGACTTCTAGATGATTAACGTGCAGTGCGTAGATCGTAATGCGCCGTAGACTACGCGGACCGTTTCCGTTTTATGATTGGCAATAAAATGTGACTCTTGAAAGATCTAACAATCGCTGAGGATGTTATGGATGCTTTGCTAAAGCCCTATATAAATTCGAAAAAATTTCAAGTTCCATATGTGCAACGACTTCCGTTTAAACGCTTCATGATTTTTAATGTCAAATTTATGTAATACAACAATACTCGGGAAAAAACATTTTCATTTTTCATTAGTCCTATGGGAAGTGGTGGCTCAGCATTCTGCCCCCATAAGGTTCTCAAAAATTTCAATACGCGACGAACAAAACGCTGGGTTATCTGAAACAAATGAAAACAGAATTAGTTAAGTAGAATTCTGTATTTAGAATTTTTCATAATCTTTATCGACAAGTCAATGGCTCAAAGGTAAATTGTAAGGAGCAACTTTTTGCGGCGCCGACTTTTTGAGGTTATACACGCGCGGCCGTAAGTCAGCAACGCTGGCCATAAAGTCACACCCAGTCTTGTTTTATTATTTTTTTTCAATTGCTTAACACACAAATGATATGCGAAAATGTGCTTACAATTTGTCGATAATGTGCAGTAGGTTCTTTCCTTTTAATTAGTTTTCTCCTCATCTGAGATGCAAGCATCAGCACGAGACAGCTGTTGTCTCGTCACCGAGCCATTCCGAAGATATCCGATGATTCTCGAGTCGTTGAGCTCCCATGAAAAATTACGTAGCACTCACACAAAAATTGCTGGAAACTTCCGAAAAATTTTACGCTACGTGCCACAATTTTTCATGAAGAGATCGATAAATTTTGCCATTTTCGTAAAAATTATGTAACTCTTACGGATTTTTCTCCGCTCGAACTTGAAAATTTACAAACCGTTTTTTTTTTTTTTTTTTTGTGTATGTAATATCAATTATTTTCTCAATTCATAGAAGTATGCACTTGATGATGAAACCTATACATAGCATTTTCAAAGGCATTCAGATAATATCAAAACCTCTGTGAATGTTCTATTTTCAGAGGTGCGATTATCTATGTCGAAATCCAACCGTTAATTCAGTGGAAAATCTCAAGGTCTCTGCTAAAATTCCAATCGAAGCTAACCATGGAATATTTGTTTGAAGTTTCGTTGAAAATATCTCATCAATCGCATCTCTGTTTCCTATTTCGCTATTTTCCGCTAAGCAAAGCTGCTAACAAAATAAATTCTCAATGGCAATTCCCAACATTTAAAAAATCTGAGAAGCCCGCGCGCTGCGCGCGCACCACCCGCGCTCCCTCCACTACTCTTCAATTTATAATTAAGGTCGTCTGAACTCCTTTCCTCATTTCTAGAGACACTAGTGGGCCGAGTGTGTTTGTGCTCGATGCATAATTTTCGTCTGAGATGTTCCTTCCGAGATTTTTCAAAATCTGGAGTGTCTGGCTACCGCGGCGAATGCGCGCGCAGCCGATTGAAAGACGTGCGCACCGTCCGCAGGTTTTACCCGCGTTTACGCCTTAATTATGCAAGTTAGGAAGAAAACTAATGAGACACAAAATGTGTATTTTTTTGCGAGGAATATTTTTCATTACACACTTTTCTTTCTATCTATAACGGTTCTTGAGATATAGCGTGGTAAACATTTGGGATTGTTTGCAATAGAGATATGGGGCGCGGTTGTTGCGCGCGCACACCTACGGACGCACACACACACACACACACGCACAGAGAGAGAGAGAGAGAGAGACGCGCGAACACTCACACACACACACATTTCGTTAAAAGTGGTCTAAAAATGTCAAACAAATTTTGAAACATGCCCACTACCAAAACCGCGATTTTTAAATTTGAAACCATCTCAATCAATCGTATTTCTGCTTCCGATTGAGTTTCATTTTTTACTGTGAAAGATCCTTTGTTCAGAAAATGAACTGGTCAGCCTTGAGGGAAGCTGAGAATGTCGTCCTTCGACGCATTAATCGTTAGTAAATAAATGCTTTGCCCTGCGGAAACTTTCACTCCGAGACAATCCCATTTTGCAAGTGCTCTTTTGAAGACGAGATAGATCGGTCAATCCGCCAATTACGGACTCATTTTCGGTGCTTCTTCAATGCTTTTTTTCCCAACCGGGATATACAAAGAGCAGATGAAATATATGATGCAGATGAAAAATAAAAGAAACTGCGAAAAATTTTCAACGATTTGAAAAATTTGAAAAATTTGAAAAATTTGAAAAATTTGAAAAATTTGAAAAATTTGAAAAATTTGAAAAATTTGAAAAATTTGAAAAATTTGAAAAATTTGAAAAATTTGAAAAATTTGAAAAATTTGAAAAATTTGAAAAATTTGAGAAATTTCAAAAATTTCAAAAATTTCAAAAATTTCAAAAATTTCCAAAATTTCCAAAATTTAAAAAATTTTGAAAATTTCAAAAATTTCAAAAATTTCAAAAATTTCAAAAATTTCAAAACTTTCAAAAATTTCAAAAAATTTCAAAAATTTCAAAAATTTCCAAAATCTCAAAAATTCCAGAAATTTCAAACCCACCAAAAAAATTTAGACTAGGCAATTTCCAAAGAAAAAATTGCAAACTTCCCAAAATATCTTTTTTTTTTCTTAACTTCCGAACTGTCCATCGCAAAAATCTAGAATCCACTGACTTTGATGCTCTCCGTATTATAAAGAAAATCCCCTCATAACCTTCAGTCTCAATTATTCCATCAAGATTTAGAATGATTGGGGATAGACTGCAAGACTGGCTCATAATTTCCTCAATCTCATCTATTGCACCTATATTTTTCCACTGCAAAATAAACCCCCTTCGTCTTCATTGGCCTAGCAAGATGGAAGCGTCGAATGAAGCTTTATAGCGTGAATGTAATGGAAAGCCATTCGATCTGATCGTGAACCTAATTCGAACAAGTTGATACTACCCATTCCATCTAGCACATCTCTCCTTAACCTCTCATTTTTTATTTATTCCACTCGCTCCTCCATCGTTCGTTCCCTTTGATTTTTCTCGTTACGCGGCTTTATATCCTCCCAAGTGTCATCAATACCAATTCAAGAGTCAAGGAAGAACCCATAAAAATATCAAGCATTTTTTTAGTTATTATTATGACAAATAAAAGCAATTTCTGAGAAGAAAAAGCAAAGGAATTGTGAGTGTGACCCATGAAGGCCTCACGAGACATTTCCCGACTCGCCGTTTTCGTCTTCGATTTAATTAACTAATGGAGATAGAAAAAAAAGCTCGAAACAAAAAATGTTCTCCTTTTCATGGGGAATCATTCAGGTCCTATGAATGATACCGCTATCTGCGATACTTCCTGCAGAAATGAGGATTGAATGTCGGACGACATGCAAACTCGCTTTCTCCCGTTAGTTATAAACTATAACACGTTATTGAACCCGAAATATTGAAAATATGGGGAAAAGTGATAAAAGGTGATTGATAGATATTATCATTCTGAATATTTTTTGTTATCACTATTTTTCTCTATATCCACTCCTTCCATCAGAAAATGCAGAGTTCGGGGTCTCCAGCAAGCGCCCGAGCTCCGTCCGCGATGCTCCCACCCACGCTTGCGCTTGAAGTATGAACGTTAGAAAAAAGCTTATTCAACATAAAGTGTGTGTTATAATATAAGGAACAAAATTTGTCTAAACTTTTTTCTCCTATCTACATCCATTTTCGAGATATGTCGTTTTAAAGAAAAAAAAATACCATGCGCATAAATGCCCCATCATGGAATAGCACTAACTACTCACTTTTTCATGGATATCTTCACAACGAAGGAGATCACAGAAATTTGAAGAGGACGTTTTTTGTAGCTCTCACTTCGCTCTACAAAAACGGTTTCTATAAAAATTTCGCTATCTCCCTTAGATTCCGATATATTCGTCCTCATCGCGGGCGCGAGCGTCGCGCGCGCGTAAAGGGCGCCGAGAAGAGAGCGCGCTTACTCAGAGGTTAAAAAACAGAAATATTTAGATTGTCAGCTGTGCTTAGTCTCGTGAAAAAAATTATACGTATATATATGTGCATTTTGAACTTTCGACAATTTCTTCATTAAGAATTTTTTTAATTTGAAGAATTCACACTGAGCAAGTTCTCCCAGAAACATAAGAGGAAAATAAAATTATAGTATTTTCCCGTATTTTACTTGTTTTATTTCATCTCTCACCCCGACTGCCTTGCTCCTTCGATTTCGTGCGCTGCCAAGTGGAAATCTGTGTTTCGCCTTTCCGCCCGCGAAGAAGCTTCAGACACACGTACCAACCAGTCTCGCTCCCTTGCACTCTATTCCTATTTCACAGTAGGGCGAAGGCCTTTTTTACAACCATTTCTCTTATTTTTCCACTTTGGTTTTTCTTCATTTTTTGCATTCGCGCTTGTCGTCATTTTTACGTTGCAACGTCAAGCGATGAAATTATTATTTTTATCTCCCAACTTCTATGTTTTTTTCTACTTTAATTCTATTTGTAAACTGTCAATGGTAATAGTGATTTTTGATTTGATGGAAATTTGACTCTTGTTTAATGTACGATTTTTTTTCATTACAAAATTGCAAAAAAAAAATTCGTTTTTTTTTTAAATTTTTTGCAAGTTTTTCAAAATTTCACAATTTTAAAATTTCAAAATTTCAAAATTTCAAAATTTCAAAATTTCAAAATTTCAAAATTTCAAAATTTCAAAATTTCAAAATTTTAAAATCTCAAAATTTCAAAATTTCAAAATTTTTCAAATGTTCACCAAAAAGTTTTTTTCATTTGAAAATTTCCACGTCAAATGCAAACGTCAAAAGCTCGAAAACTTCGTACTCCATTTTTTTAAGCTGTGCAAGTTTCATAAATTTTAAAAATTTGAGAAAATGAGAATATCATGAAAATTATTTTTGCATTTTTCACGTACAAAAGTTGAGCAATAAAATTGTTTCAATCTTCCAAGTTGCCCTTTTTTTACCACGTCCCTTCTTCAATTCTATTTATAATCCATCAATGGCAGAAGAATGCTTTTTATCTCAGCCCAAATGTTTCAAATAAGGCATGAAAAGAATTTAAATTTGTCGGGGCGATTTTACTGGGTGTGCATCCTCACTTGCCAAAATTGCTATTTTTGGATTGCACTCCTAACTAAAATGCCTGGAGCTTGCTTGAGGGTCGTTTGTAATAATTAGGGATGGCGATGGAAATAGCAATTCTCACTAAGTCATTATGGTGGTGAAAATTTATTAAGATGGTGTGGCAAAATTCAATTGCAATTTTTTTTAGCTCCTTACTTTGATCTTTATTAAGTCATGGGCTCTGATAACCCCATTACTGTCTATATATATACACATATATATTTTAATGTATATGTATATATATATATTTTTTTTTTCAATGAATTTTTTTTTAATTTTTCGTAGTTTTGGCAATGCTAAATTTTTTTATAAATTTATAAATTTTATCTCCGGTCAATCCCAACTTCCTATTCAAAATTCTGGTCCATATTAATGTAACTACACACTTTCTGCCGAATGTGCGGCTGGTAAGGTTTTCGGAACAACATGAACGTGCTGACCTGCTAAATTGAGCCACTTCAGCAGAAACGCCATGCCCTACCCCAACAAATGCGACTTCTGTTAGAATAATGTAATGAAGTCATACGTCCTATTTCTAGCGTTTATGAATTAAATAAACGATATTTTTTATTTCATAATGTTGAGAATTTGGAAAAGAAATTTGCCAAAAATTGTCTTGACTTCACCCACCGATCTACCTGCCCACTCACCAACCAATCCATCGGTCCACTCACCCGCCCGCCTACCCATCTACCCGCCCATCCACCCATCCATCCGCCTACCCGCCTGCCCGCCCACTCACCAACCCATCCACCCGCGCACTCACCAACCCATCCGCCCGCCCACTCACCCACCCACCCACTCACTCAACCACCCACCCACCCACTCACCCACCCACCCACTCACCCACCCACTCACCCACCCACCCACCCGCTCACCCACTCGGGCGCCCGCCCACTCCCCCACCCATCCGCCCGCCCACTCACCCGCCCGCCTACCCATCCACCCGCCCATCCATCCACCCATCCACCCGCCCATCCATCCACCTACGTGCCTGCCCGCCCACTCACCAACCCATCCGCCTGCCCGCCTACCCATCCACCCACCCATGCACCTACCTGCCTGCCCGCCCACTCACCAACCCATTCGCCTGCTCACTCACCCGCACGCCCGCCCACCCATCCACCCGCCCACTCACCAACCCATCCGCCCGCCCACTCACCAACCCATCCGCCCGCCCACTCACCAACCCATCCGCCCGCCCACTCACCAACCCATCCGCCCGCCCACTCACCCACCCACCCACTTGCCCACACGCCCGCCCACCCGCCCACTCACCGACACACACACACACAGTTGCAAGTACCAAAACGCACATATACAAACAAACAGTTTCATAAAAGCTCCCGATGCCAATTCAGTATAACAACTTTCCCCGTCGCGACGTTACTAAAATTTCCATCCATCACTTATTCAAGAAGCCATTTGTTTTTTATTTGTTCACTCTCACAAATATTGAGCCCTCAGCATGTATCCCAAAATTAATGCATTTTTCTTTCAGCATATTCCACACACACGATTTGATTGACGAGCCAAAAATGTTAAAATCAGATATCGTTACAGGGCTGCACTTGGGCGCGTCTGTTTGAAGCTCGTATTCGTGATGGGTGTGACATGGATAGCAGATGTCATCTCGTGGGCCGTCGGTGGTCCAGATTACATGTGGTATTTTACCGATCTTGTTAATGCACTTCAAGGGCTGTTCATATTTATCGTGGTTGGATGGCAGCCGCAGGTACGCGCCGGTCTTAAGAGGCTATTCAATAGAAATCCACGTACCAATGCCGGAAGACAGGGTAACGGACTCAGCACCACTAGTCACGGAATGCCAAGCATGGGAGACAGCGTGACGCAAAATCCAAGCACCAAGACTGCACCGTTGGAGACCATCTGTTAAATTTAAGTTGAAAGCCTTTTCTTTTCGCGTAATGAGGTAGGGAGAGAAAAATTTGGTGGACGTTACGATTGGTCCGCGGACCGTGAAAAAGGCGATATCCATTTCGCGGACATCCCTCATTTTGCTATTAAAAAAAATTGGAATTCTCTAATTTTGAAAATTTTCCCTTCTCTTTCCCAAATTTCCGAAATTTGATGCTCTTTCAATTTTTCAAATTTGTAAAGATTTTTTTTTTAAACTCTGATGAGCTCGCCAAAATAATTTCCACCAAATTTTTCTTTCTCGATGTAATTTTTTTGGATATTAATACGCTTCATTCTGATCCTCCATTTTTTTAACGAAAAATGTGAGGACCAATCAATTATTGATCCAAAGAAGATGATCCACGTGACAATAATTTATTTTTGACTGACTCAGATCAAATTGAATTCATTGGTCTTTTTTTTGCGCTTTTTTTTATTTGAGATTATCCCTTCGTTACTCGCTCAATATTGCGCAACGATGTTACTGGCGGCACGGTGCCGCGCCATAATGGTATGTAGTGAGCAAAATTTTGTCGGATTGTCTTTCATAAAAATGATTAAAAACAATAATAAAGACCTACTTTCTAACTTGTTTTGCATTACACTTGTGGCAGCGCAAAATTCAGAATTTCCGTATATTTCCATGGGGCGCAACATCGCGGCCATGTCGCATCCATGTCGCGTCCATGTCGCGGTCGTGTCGCCGCCATGTCGCGGCGACGTATTTTCGATTCCGACTGTCCAACTTCAATTAAATCATCAAACTGGCACATTGGCGGCCATCAAAAGCTCTAGGACATATTGCCCTCTTTGAAGATTTGAAAAGCGACATCTACGGCGCCGCGCCGCACGCACAACTAACGAAGGGCTAAAACACCAAGAGTCGTTTAAGATTTAAGAAGTATACGAAAAAGTAGTGGAGGGTTTTTTGAGAATTTTTTCAATTGTTTATACAATTTTTTAAGAGATAAATTAAAAATATTGCAACTGAAATTTGAGTGCTGGATCGAGGGCATAAGAAATTGTGACAATACAAAAAAAAAAGAAAAAAAATGAAATTGAAAGGGATGGGAATAAAAATGCCTTCAAAAAATGCCTTTGCGGTTTCGGGTGTCCGTACTCCCGTCAATTTTATTGTTTATTGATAGTTGACGGGGGAGGCGCATTACGAACAATTTGAGGTATAATTGGAAATCTCTTGTGAGACAATATTAATTGATTCTCAATTTTTATACCTGTAGAGTTTAACGATTTAAATGTGTGATTATTGATAAAGTGGAGTGGGAGATCAAATTCTGGATTTATTTGAAATTTTTTCAGAATTTTTTACAACGTTTAGAAATTAGTAAAAAGAATCAAAAATTTTTTGTCTTTGCCTTGAAAATTTTTTTAAAACCATATTTTCTCGAAACGTCGAACTTCTAAAAAATCTCCCACAATTCCACTCAACTATTGAGTTGAAATTGAGACTGCATTTCTGTCAATTTATAATTACCATTAAATATTACTTTCACCAAAAAAAACAACCAGAATTACATTAAAATTTTTGTTCAAATTCTACATCAGACGATCCTCATTTCTTTCCTTCTAATTGTGATAAAATTGACCGCACTTGCTCGGAGTTCACAATATAATTTTCATTTGCCAAAAACCAAAACCGAATCCATCATAAAAATTTTGTTCATCATGTAAATAAATTACTCATTTCTCTTATTATTAATTAATGAATTAATTAATCACTCATCGATGAAACAAGTATTATTAATTAATTATTTAATTTTCAGGATATAATAAAACACTTGTTTTACTAATTATTTATTCTGATGTAGTCACTGTCTTTTTTTACGTGTTTAATTAAGGTAGCTCGCCAGTATAAGTCGTAGGAAAAAATAATTTTGCATTTTTTCTATTGCAAAAAAATAACTGAATGAGAGGAAATAATTTTTCGTAAAATTTTTCCCTAAAATGACAAAGGCAGAATAAGATATCTAGGGCTATTATACGTATAAAAAATAGATACCTGTACTCAATGCAGATATAAAATTGTAATGAATAATAAATTATAAAATTAGGTGATAAAAAATGGAAATACATAAACCTGAGAATGGAGTTGAAATTGTAATGATAGTATTAACATAATATGTAGGATCCGGCCAGAAGTGTTATATTGCTGGAAAGGAGTACTTTAGAAATGTTATATACGCCATTCCTCAATTCTGTATTGTAACAGTATTTCTATTGCACTAATGATTAATAAAGTACTGATTGGTACAAAACTCAATATTAATACGAGTAATTAATTTCAAAAACCCTTTTGGTTAGATACCAAAGCTTCCCCTACTACAACTTCCCCTCAAAGCTCTTCCCACCCCAATTTCCACCTCGAAACTCCCCTGACTACACTTCCCCGCCTTACGTTCCCCCACCACAATTTCCCCCTCGAAACTCCGCTGACTACACTTCCCCGCCTTACGTCCCCCCACCACAATTTCCCCCTCGAAACTCCGCTGACTACACTTCCCCGTCTTACATTTCCTCACCACAATTTCTCCCTCGAAACTCCGCTGACTACACTTCCCCGCCTTACGTCCCCCCACCACAATTTCCCCCTCGAAACTCCGCTGACTACACTTCCCCGCCTTACGTTCCCCCACCACATTTTCTCCCTCGAAACTCCGCTGACTACACTTCCCCATCTCACCTTCCCCCACCACTATTTCCCCCTCGAATCTCCACTGAATACACTTCCCCCACCACAAATTCCCCTTCAAAACTCCGCTGACTACACTTCCCCTTCTTACGTTCCCCCACCACAATCTTCTCCTCGAAACTCCGCTCACTACACTTCCCCATCTTACGTCCCCCACCACAATTTCCCCCTCGAAACTCCGCTGACTACACTTCCCCGTCTCACGTTCCCCCACCAAAATTTTCCCATCAAACCTCTCGTCCGTCCTCCGCAATTTCCCTCATCAGAACTCACTCCACCCTCCACCCCCCTCCCCTCCCCCACTTCCCCTCCAGCTTTCCCCCACCTTCGAAATTCCCTCGTCGAATTCTGAACGATTCATCTGAAGTTAGTCACTACGGAAAAGCGCGGCAAATTCAAACGCGTCTTTAAAGTTTCTAGGCTAGCTCTAATCCCTTGTTATATTTTCTTCTTCCTTATAGCCATCTTTTTTAATCTCTCGTGTATTTCATAATATTCACTATTAGATGGTCCAAATGATGGAAGGAACGGGGGAAATTCTTATTCGTAGTTACGCGACCAATCGCAGTCGTCGAAGATTCACCTGAAGTTAGTCCCCGCGGCAAAGCGCGCCAAATTCAAATTTCTGTTTGAAATTTTTGGCTACTTTGAATCACTCGTTTTATTTTCTTGTTTTCTATAGCCATCTTTTTCAATCCCTTTTGTATTTTCTGTGATTTACTACGAAATAGTTGACATGACAGAAGGAATGGGGAACAATTTCATTCACAATTGCGGGATGAGTCGTTAGTAGTGCACGAGTACGTTCTCAAGTAATGTATTGAAAGGAATATTTCTAACATGAATAAATGGGTTTATGGCTAGTTTAATATACAACTGCTCATAAACCTACTTAATCATGTCAGAGATATTCCATTCTTCTGCCCGTATCAACAAAGGACGGCTTTGAAGCTATTGAAAGTGATTGTTCTTTTGTTACCTTCTGCAGAAGCCACTCAGGAAAAACGTGTGAAGTTTAGGATTACACTTTATGTATATGTTTTCATCCCTATTGTGAATTGATTAATGGGACTTTACTTGTTTTTTTTTTAAGGCGGAAAAATGCGGGCTTCCATTTACTACATTTTTACGGGAATTGGTTTTATGAATGGAATTTATTCTCTCACCGCGCCGTTTATCAATTCATCAACAAATTGGTAAAACTTTTCGGGGCATTCAAAATTTTTCAATAGCTTCATTTGGAAAAAAAGTGAGCATGGTGAAATTAGAAATTGGAAATTGGAAAATTTGGAAATTTTAGAACCTTCAAAAAGTAGACTCCAAAATTTTTTAAGGTATTTACGAATTTCAAGAATCGAACAAAAATTATTTGGAAAATATATCCAAAAGGGAAAATAAAAAAAAAACGTAAATTTGGAAAAAAAAATAATTTTTGAAGAATTTGACCATCTCAGTAATGTTAGGAAAATAAAAACAAATTCGAGAAAATTTCAAATTTCAAAATTTTAAATTTCAAAATTTTGAAATTTCAGAATTTTTAAATTTCAAAATTTTGAAATTTCAAAAGTTTTTCAATTTCAAAATTATTCAAAACTTTCGAAATCTTCAATGTCGAAAATATAAAGAATTTCAAATTTCCGAAAGCTCCAATATTCCTAAAATCTGCAAAAAATCTGAAAATATTGAAACCCTCTGGGGGCCGTGAACCCTTTAAAAAACACCTGTTGGTCCGCGATATTCATGAATATCTCTACCACTGATCAATAATATCAGTCGGTATATGACCAACAAGTGCACATGAAGGTATCACACGGTACCTCACTAGCAACCACTGAATTTCTCCTTAACCCACAGTTCCTTGGACATTCACTAGCTCAAGAAGCCACGGTAATTACCACTAGAGTGAGAAAAATCAACTCGAAATTGTTCATAGCATGAAACTTTCATTTGCAAAATCATAAATTGGTACATTCTCTGGAATACACATATGAAGAAAAGCTTCGATTTTCCAACAATAATCATGTCTGAAAAAAACTTTGATTGAAAGTTTTCTCCATAATGGTCAGTACGACATCCCCGTAACCGTAGAAAATTTTACAATGTATATTTAATTTTCCGATGGGGAAAGTTATTGCAATACCCTCAGAAATGTGGATGGGTGGGTGGCTGAATCTGGATGGGTGGGCGGGTGGATATGGACGGATGGGCGGGTCGATGTGCATGGATAGGTGGGCCGATGTGCATGGGTAGGCGGGCCGATGTGCATGGGTGGGCGGGTAGATGTGCATGGGTGGGCGGGTGGATGTGCATGGGTGGGCGGGTGGATGTGCATGGGTGGGCGGGTGGATGTGCATGGGTAGGTGGGCCGATGTGCATGGGTAGATGGGCCGATGTGCATGGGTGGGCGGGTGGATGTGGACGGGTGGGCGGGTCGATGTGCATGGGTAGGTGGGCCGATGTGCATGGGTGGGCGGGTCGATGTGCATGGGTAGGCGGGTGGATGTGGACGGGTGGGCGGGTGGATGTGGACGGGTGGGCGGGTCGATGTGCATGGGTGGGCGGGTGGATGTGCATGGGTAGGCGAGCCGATGTGCATGGGTGGACGGGCGGGCGGGTGGATGTACCTGGGTAGGCGGGCCGATGCGCATGGGTGGGCGGGTGGATGTGCATGGGTGGGCGGGTGGATGTGGACGGGTGGGCGGGTCGATGTGCATGGGTAGGTGGACCGATGTGCATGGGTGGGCGGGTGGATGTGGGCGGGTCGATGTACATGGGTAGGTGGGCCGATGTGCATGGGTAGGCGGGTGGATGTGGACGGGTGGGCGGGTCGATGTGCATGGGTAGGTGGACCGATGTGCATGGGTAGGTGGGCCGATGTGCATGGGTAGGCGGGTGGATGTGGACGGGTGGGCGGGCCGATGTGCATGGGTGGGCGGGTGGATGTGGGCGGGTTGATGTGCATGGGTAGGCGGGCCGATGTGCATGGGTGGGCGGGTAGATGTGGATTGGTGGGCGGGCCGATGTGCATGAGTGGGCGGGTAGATGTGGATTGGTGGGCAAGCCGATGTGCATGGGTAGGCGGGTCGATGTGCATGGGTAGGCGGACCGATGTGGATTAGTGGGCGGGTGGATGTGGATGAGTGGGCGGGTCAATGTGCATGGGTGCGCGGGTCGATGTGGATGGGGAGGGGGCATAAGTATTCAAAACAAGGAAGGATTTTCAATGAATAAAACCGAATAAGCAAAATTGGTCTCGCAATTTTGCAACAATGCACTTCTTGCGCTCTCAAAATTTAAATTTTTGGCGGGAACAGTTTCAGCATCTCAGCAATTTGAAAACCTTAACAATTGTAAAAAAACACGTCAATTTTAAAAAAACATGAAACTTTTTCCCGATTTGAAATTTTGCGCGCAGCGGCCGCTATGCGACGCCCTCCAGGAAAAAAGCCAGGTGAGCGTTGATCTCGATTACAATTCGATTGGATAGAGGAAAACCACAAGGCCGCGCTTTTCAACGCCAAGATAAGATAATGTGTGTTTGTGCTAATTAACTGTTTATCGTTGCGGAGAGCATATGATAGGCTCGCCTAACATCCTACATATATGTATAAAACTACAAGTCCTATATAATTCATCGTCAGATCGCTTCTGCACTTCAGTGTCCAACAGTCGTACATTTAAAATTCAAATTCGCGTGTTACCGTTATTCTGTGAAAACAAAATGGCGTCTTTGGTGGTTCCAATACCAGCTGAGTCCTTGAAAATATCTCAACGACAACTTTTTGTACCTACGCTACAGGACATCAAAAATGGTTACGTATTTGTTAGGTTAAAACTCCAAATTCACTCACTTTTGCATTTAAAAAGTCATTAACAAAATGGTGGAAGTCAACTCGCGCATGTCGTTTATATAAAGTATCTCGAAATCTAAGAGAGATAGTGAAATTGTTGTTCATACATTTTTTGTCGAGAATCTCAAGATCTACAAAAAGTTTATCTACCGTTTTGTCGTAGCTCTGATATTTTGCTAGATAGCGAAAGGAAAGTGAATTAGGAATTCTTTTTTTGTTGAAAATTTTTATATGGATCTTTCTAACCTCGAGCGTATCAGCGAACCTAAAAGCGCAGATAACTCGAATACGAGTCAATTTAGAGAAAAATGGCATTGAACTTTTTTGTTGTAAATTAAATTATCCGGAAAAAATGTTTTATAATGTTTTTTGGTAGACGCATTCGTTAAGACGATAATTGAATTTTTCCGGGAATCGTGAAAATAAAAAATGGAGGGAGTGTACTATATTGAGATTTTACATACTTCCTGCTGAGATGGGAGTGCATTTAAAAGTTTCTGAGGATCTTTTTCAAAATTATTAGAACTAGATTTATGGTAATTTTTTTTTGTCGCAGTTCAGTAGGAGATATTTTAGTGGTGCGCATGCGCCAATACCAGCCAATAATTTTCTCTATTTTCCACTCGCAGTTGTGAGTCCAGCGCTGGCGGAGAATTTTTCAGAAGTTTTAGTTGAGGTCGTTGACTGCCCGGACCTAACTCAACAGCCATTTACACTCGCTGCTGCAGGTAACTATTTATTTTTTGCATTAACAATTTTTGGCGGCAATTTTGAATCAGCTCAAATTCATCTAATTTGTAAATTTTTGTCTGGAGATTATGTCTTCTATTTTTGTTCATTTTTCAATGAAATTGTCATTTTATTTTGGAATATGTACTTTATGGAGCAAATTACTCGAGATTTTTGCTACTTTGGATTTTCCTTAGAATCTGCAACTTGAAAAATTCTTGAGGCTTATGTGATTCGCTTTCAGTTTTTTATAAATTTGAACGATTTTTAACGATTTTGAAAATCCCATAAAATGAGCAAAATTTTTAGTGAAAAATATAATTACAAAAAATTTAAAAGTTGAATTTGCACTTTTGAAATCAAAAAGATATTCTTGAATTTTTTTACGGAGGAAAAAGAAAGAAATTCCTAGTTTAGTCACTGAACCATTTCGCGGGCTTTTTTTTCAAATTTTGGGCCGGAAGAGAAGCGTTACGTCCTAGAATCAGGAAATGCCGGAAAGAAAGTGTGGCCGATAACCTCTTGATTCTCTTATCTTTCGATTTATCAAGTACTAATTTTTATGTTTCGGAATTACATTATTTCTTATCTGAAGGCTGATATCATCCGAGTGATTTATTTATTGAGCGTCATACGGAAAGTTCCGCAGATTTCATAATTAATCATTCTTTAATTGCCGATATAAGAAACACTTAACTTACAAGCTTGTTTTCTGTTTTGAGTTTCTGTTTTGGGAAAGAAACTCCACAAAATAATAGTATTTTTGCAGACCTGGGGTTGTAAAAGAAAGAATCCTCAGACGCCGGATCAATTACCAGCCGAGCCGAAGGTGAGGTGATTGATCGATTGATTGATCGATTGATTGATCGATTGATTGATCGATTGATTGATCGATTGATTGATTGATTGATTGATCGATTGGTTGATTGATTGATCCATTGATTGATCCATTGATTGATCCATTGATTGATCCATTGATTGATCCATTGATTGATCCATTGATTGATCCATTGATTGATCCATTGATTGATCCATTGATTGATCCATTGATTGATCCATTGATTGATTGATTGATCGATTGATTGATCGATTGATTGATTGACCGATCGATCCACCGATTGATTGATTGGTAAAAAATGACAGAATCAAATACCGGGTTTACTTTTTTATGGGATTATAATGCCACTTCTGCATACTTGTTTATCGGTTTTACCGCGATTTCAATTTGACACATAGAAGAGTGCTTAGGAAAAAATAGACGAATGTTCTGATCTTTCTAAACGTCGTGGTCATTCTCGTCTCCTCTCATTTCCATACGAAACATCGCAAAATGAAACATCTTTGAGGGCCAGTTTTTAGTTAAGTTACCCGTAGTTAACTCATGGTTAAAGTTAAAGGTAAGTTCCCCCACCATGTTCGCCGCGAGAGGGGAAGTACCTCCCCTATGGCCATGGATGTGTAGTATTTTTCTCTGAATTGGATTTCTGACAAGCCTTAAAAATGATTCACTGGGTGTACATTACGTCGTAAACGACGATTTCCTCCGCCAATTAAATTATTCCAATTTTCTACACCATACATGCATAAAGCGCGCTCAGGCTAACCGTTGCCGCCATTTTTAACCCCAGCTGAAGGGGCTAGTGGTGGAGGAACTTAACTTTAAGTTTAAGCATGAGTTAACTACGGGTAACTTAACTAAAAATTGGCCCTGAAAGTCCTATCCACTTTTCGGAAGTATAAGATTGAACTGTGAATCTCATTTCCTTTTAATTTCGCAGCAATATTTTGTTTTGTTATTTCCCGCAAATTTGCTGGAAAAATTACTTAGCATAAGAAATATGCTTTGCATTTTTTGTACTATTCTTATGCATTCGCAATTTGTTTGAAGGTCTTGGAGGCAGGAAAAAAATATTGGAAGTTGGCGGCCCTTCATTTTTACTTCCCAGCGTTCAAAGAGATAAAGTTTACGAATTGAAGTCAATTTTGAAGCGAATTAATGGCGGAGAAGAGGAAAAAAAGTCATTTGTCATTGGTGCTGGTGCGGGACCATGGCCCCGACTATCCAGGAATTGTGAAGTGAGTATTTTCAACAGAAGACTTTGTTTTTCCATCTCAATAATAAAGCATCTAATATCTAAAAAAAGCTCCAGAAAAAATTGTAAAAAAAAGTTGATCAAACTAACGATGATCTAAACTACACTAATTGTCTACTTGATTTTAGTTGAAATGAAACTTTTTATGGCGCGGTACGCCGTAAAATGAAAGACCGATGTAACAGATTTCCACAGGGCGTGAGGGGCGCGCGGTCGTAGTAGGGGACGAAAGCGGTGAGAATGGGAGACTAGCGAGGGAGGGGTGGCAGCGTGCGTAGCATGGTTCTAGCAGGTGGAATCTGATGTGAAAGAGTGAGAAATGCGGTTAATAAGAGAGAGAGAGAGAGAGCGAGAATACGTGGCATCAGTCAGCATAAGCTGTTACCCGCCAAAATTGCACCATGTATATTGAGCTCAAAAGCATTATGAAAGATTTGTAAATGAATTATGCAGTCATGTAAATATTGTGTATATCTTAGGGGGATGAGTGCCCGTATCCTATGCAGACGTTTCCACGTACGTGCAAAAAGTCTATGAATAGTTGAAGGTGTAAAATCTGAAAATATTGAAGAGTGCCTCTATTACCCGGCATCATTCGAACAATACCAAAATATGCCGAAACGAGATGTAATTTATGTTGAGATTATAAAAAAGTAAGAAATATTGTAAAGCAGACTATAACCCACAAAAGGTTCACTTCTACCGCGTAGTTTTCTACGCTCTCATTTTCTTCAATCAAATGTAATGTTTCAGATGATGATGAACGTCGCTGTATGTCCAAACGAGCTCAAAAATGAGACTCGACTTGCATGGGTTGGACCACAAGAGAAGTGTGTGCTGGAAGAGTCCCTGGGAAATGACACGAGATTTGCTCTCCTAGCCAATTTATTTGTGTGTGAAGGGAAAGCCGAGAAGGTCCTAAAAGTTCATGCAAGAAAGAGAACTGGACAGCTGGATTTCATTGCAACAATGCAAAAAGCACTTCAAGCTCACTATAAGGACAAACTTGTTGGTACTGTATGGACAATATTTTAAAACCATTGGCAATCAGAGCTTTCAAATCAAACGCTGTATCGTATTGGAGTTCTCATTGGAAACTTAGTCCTTAAGACTCACATTTTCTGTCTCAGGCTTGGGTGGGGCATTTCTCCTGAAGCAGGGGAAAGCTAAGCAGCACGTGATGCCAAATTTCTCGAGTACGCCCCTCGCAACAGAAGCTTCCCTCAACAATTGGTTAAAATTTTACGACATGTCCGCTCCCCTTATTGCCGTGGGCACCTTGGTATCAGCAGAAACCGATCTCGATCTTCGGGTACAACACTTCCATAGCTTCAGTCATCATGGAGAAGGTGGGCATTATCACATCGACACAACTCCAGAAACCGCAGAATACTTAGGCTACTTCACCATCGCCGAATCATTGTACAGGATTGATCAGCCAATAGCTGGTGTTGGCTTCGGAAAGGATTGATCATGACACTTAAATTTTTTAAGCAGCAAACACACATGGCAGGATTTTCATGTATTTTACTCGTGAGAGTAATGGCCAAATTGTGAAAAGTATATGATTTTACAAATATACTCGTTTTCCAGATTTCTCGACTCGAAATTTGTTTGCTCATGTGGACAAAATAGGCCAGAAATATTTCCTTCCAAATCTATTTCTCATCAAGCATTAACAAATAATCACAATCGTATGCATAAAGGCGGGGGATTCCCCCAGTGAACCATTGTCGTAGGGGATTCCCCGTTCTCCAAATCCTGGCAAACAGCTTCTTAGCAGTGTGGAGAAGCAGAGATGTCCTACTGATTAGGTCAGGATGTGTTCGTGTATTATTGCTAACAAAATACCATTCAATCTTGTCTTCGTCATGTTGGTAGCATCATGATCCTTCTTTCCGAGAGTCCCACTAGACATTGTAATCCATCGCAATTGGCGTCGATTGTTGTTGGATACCCGAGTAATTATTAATTGAACTCAGATATCGAAAAATAAATTGAAAGAGTTTTATTCACACAATTTGGTACAGCGTACAAAAATGCTAAATGGCGACTGTCGCAGCTGTTAGCAATGGGAGAGCTAGAACTGGAACTAACTTTTGTGTCTACAACCCACATAGCAAAATTCGAAGAGATGCCGAATATTATCCGCGAACTGCCCTTATTTGCCGCGATTTTTCGGCTCACTGTGTTCCGGGAAGGAGGTCCTTATATATAGCAAGGGTCATAAAATCGTTAGTAGGGAAATCGGGATTGGGCCTAATGCACAGGAGGACTTAACGTATAGACAGACCGCCTGTCAATGGGTAAACTTGTCTGGGTACCTTTATTATATTTTGGAAAGTAGACAGTCTGCAACTGGGGAAATATATACTTCTGGCGATATTTTATGTATTACAAGTATAGAGAATGATGAGGTATGCAACATTGTATGTCGATTCGAATTCGATTACAACCTCGTTGAAACCCGATTGACTTGGCATTGCGTTGACTGTCAGTATATGACAACAATATTTCGATAACCCAATGAAACTTCACTCAAAAGCTAAACGATATATTGATCAAGTCGTTTATGCAATCCAAAGTCGATCGACCATGGGAGCTCTGAAAGCCAAGCGCTCTGTATCACCATCGACGCATGCGCAGTACCTAATACCGAGGCATAGTTCGGATTCCGAGCCGAACACCACTCTTCGTATTCCGCTACTATACTTTCTCATTTTCCCTGGAAGACCTTATTCGGTCACCTTATTCGATGTAATTCCCCTGCACACTTTTTTTCCTGAAAGCAAATGATTATTGTAAAAGCATAAAATAACACCAATGCGCATGCGCCAATTTATATATATAAAAAAATTGCGAATAAATGACTGGGTTCAACCAATGAATAATGAATGAATTAAACGATAAATAACCGATTATTCCATCAGGTGGAAAGGAGTACCCGCGCGTATTAATGCGTGACATGCAGGAGTGGGGGAAGTGGTGGCTCAACCTAAACGGAGTGCAGAAAAGTGGGTCGGTCCCGAGCGCTACACTTACATACTTAGGGCAGAGTCGACTGTACATACAAACTCCAGTGGCACTGCGCCCCCACTGCCCACAATCACAAAACAAAACCTACGTGAAAGTGAAGGCCAGTCCTGCAAGTAGCCACCGACAATAACCATAACACTTTGAAAGATTCGTTTACGAAACCAAGCAGACCCGTTCAAAAGCACGTGCTCATTCTAGCCACCTAACCTCATCGCACCGACAGCCCAAGAAAGTTGATTCCTAACCTAGTACCACCAATGGCAGCCGAGCATAACTGCTTCAGGTACGTGGTACCTCTCCAGCACATAGCGAAAGTGAGAATAATTGAATTGTTATGGAGACAGTCAGAGGTTGCAAAACAGAGTCTGATGGAGGAATTGAAAGAGGGAGAAGAGCTAGATGAAGAGGAGAGCTATAAGCACCAACCATTGGTTGAAAATCTTCACCAAAGTGTTAGTCGTCTACCAATTCCCGAGCCTCTGAAGAACGAGTTGATGCTATTCACAGTAGCGATGGTGAAATCTGCCCTCGATTGGTTGCTCCGTAACATAACTCAGCAGGTAATGGATCCCTGGCTTATGTCCAGTTTCAACGAAGAAATGTATTCCCACTTTATTGATAACTTCACCTGGAACGATATGGGCTGCCCTGCTGGTGAGGCCATGCTCAGATCTTACGTCACTGGGAAAGATAGTATTGACTTTCATATCTGGAAGCTGCTGTGTAACCACTGCATGGAAGATGACATCATCAAATTTTCCACAGCTTTCAGGTGGAAGGAGAGTACCCACTTTTCGGATGTTTCACCTCTCTGCATTTACTGGTACTGGAAAATTTATGGGGAGTTGCCAACAGAGCAAATGTATTGCAATGAGTTTGAGGAAGCCGAGGCTGTTGCGGAACAATGTCACAGTGGAGGACTATATGATGTAAATCGCATGGTTCAGAGCATACTCAACAAGAGTCATTCAAGAAACCATATTAGACGTCCATTTTTCTTCTGCACTCCAGCTCTTGAGTATCTGCGTGGGGAGTTGAATGATGAGGAGAAGTTCCGGGAGCACTATTTGAATACTGTGGATTTGGAGGACCTGGATACTGATGCGCATTTGCGGATGCTTGGAGAAATGACGGATGAAACGTGGCTGAGTTCCATGTATGCCACTAGGTTCATCTGCCACTTTGCGATAAGCTGGCCGTCTGTTCTATCTCTTGGACATTGGGTTGATATGCTTGGAGGTCGACCAATGCTTCCTGACCATTTTCTCTACATGTTTAGGTGCTTGCAGAGCAATGTGTCCTTCTGGGAAACGTCAGCATTGATGGGAACATATTACGAAGCACTATTAGACAGGACGGTGCATAGTCCGTTTAAGGAGATCGCACGGCTCTTCAATGAGAAGTTCGGATCAAATCGAGATCTGATTTATCGAATAACGTTTGATTTGTTCTGCCAAGACAACATTACTTTTTTGGGTATGTTCTTCGAGAGGATTGGGAATCCTATGGCCAGAACTGACTTTCTTAGTGATCTAGAGGTGCAGTCGCAGGATCATATACTCGGAATGCTAGGTAGTCCGGATTTTTGTAATCGCTTCATGGAACAAGTATTGGTTACGAAAGAGGAGAAGGCATTTTTCCGAAAAATCGTCAACAATCGACGTCTGACGTATGGAACGTGGGATCTCGAACATCACTAGATGGTATGATATTTTACGTAAAATTTTATAGTTTTAAGCTCCCATGGGGTACCAAATAAACTTGACAAAGTTTGTGAAGATTTCAGGAACCAATCGAGGCAGGCATTGGACGGTCGTGAAGATATGGCTAACTTAAAATGAATTGTCATGCATCGACATCTCCAATAACATCAACGACACATCCACGAACATCCGTGAAAGTATTAAAAATTTCTCAAAACTTCGAATTTTTAGAATTTAAAAATGTCAATATTTATCATACTTCATAACAATGAAATTTCAAATCTATCTCTCTACTGACAATTGTTATGTGAAAATGAGTTCTAGATGCTCCTGCCTGGAAATGGAAAAAGCACAGGTATTAAAGATTTTTCAATTTTAAAGATTTTCCCCGCCAAAACTCCTCACTCTCTAATTTCCTCTCCCTATCTCTCCGCAATGGAAAGCTTGTCTCCAAAATAAAAAGTTAGTTAATTGAGAATTATTAACTGTACATTATGTTATGCAAAAGAAAACGACCAAACGGTCAAATAGAATTTCACACGGAAAAAATTACATCTACAGCAGAAGAAGCTAAGCATTGTAAGTGATCGATAAGATCCAGTAAGAAACTAACAGAAATGTAGAAAAAATCATACGAAGAATAGTACAAGGCAACCAAGTCAAAAAACTTAGCAAGCAAGGCAGCCAATAGAAGCCATGGTAGAACAGCCAGAAGTAACTGAAATCCTTATATATAATTGAGATCTTCGACCACGAATCGAATGAGAATCGCAATAAATCGATTATCGAAGAAAAAAACTCGATTATCGAAGAAAAAACTCGATTATCGAAGAAAAATCTCGATTATCGAAGACAAATCTCGATTATCGAAGACAAATCTCGATTATCGAAGAAAAAACTCGATTATCGAAGAAAAATCTCGATTATCGATGCCATGATAAAAATCGAAATCGCATTTGGAAATGCATGTGGCCGCGTAGCGGCCACCGGCAAGGAACTACTCCTTATATATAATTGAGAGCTTCCGTCACAAATCGAATGAGAATCGCAAAAAATCGATTATCGAAGAACGAACTCGATTATCGAAAAAAAATGTCGATTATCGATCACACAATCGAATTCGAAAACTCGAAAGTCGAAGAAAAAACCGCGATTATCGATGAAGCAATCGAAATCGAACGAGAATAGAGATAAGTAAAGGCATGTGGCCGCGTAGCGGCCACCAGCAAGGAACTAGTGATGAAATAATCAGAGCGGATTAGTCGCCACTCAATTCCTATCCTATGGTAAAAAAGAAAAGCGAAGAAAAATCTCGAAGTACAATCGAATGACCGTAAACTTGATATCTCGATATCGCGTAAGACGAAATGTCTCGAAAACCATAAGGTGAAGTCGACGCGACACCAATCAGTGCGGCGGAAAAGGGAAATGCGCGTGCGGAGCACGCGCCACCGATCTCATAGGAAAAAAACGAAGCGCTAATTTAAAAGATAGGAGAGATGAAAGATTACGGATGGTAGAAGGAAGGAAATTCCAGAAGTACGACGCTGAGTCGCAAAAGGAGAGACCAACGAAAATATCGATACAAAATTATCTGATAAACAATGGATATATCTCGAAACTTTGTCACGCCGAAATGCGCGCGCAGCCGCGCCTCCGCTGACAATCGTAGTCTCTATCTCTATTTATTCCCATTCAAGAAAATACATACATAAACGAACATTGTCAGAGTCGAAATATCTCGGAAATTATGACATGCGAAACTTAATGGCGTTTTGTGGCGAAAATTGTAACAACGGATTAAAATCAATGTCGATATTTGCGATATCGATTCGGGTTGAGTTTTCAAAAGTATGACAATTGTTCGAGTTGCCATAAGTTGTGTAGTTTTATAAGTTTCGAGTGTTTTGCTTATTCTGCCCAGTGTTGAAAATTTGATATTTATGCGATAATTACAGAAAAACCAAAAGATGGTTGCTCCAAATTGGAAAACTGAATGCTCTCATTGTTTTTAGGAATCGATGAAGAATTGTTTTCACTTCAAGTTGCATATTGCAATGCAGCGCGCGTTCGGGCCCCCCACTCCAGTGAAATTCAAAAAACTACTCGGTCAACAGAAAATACTCCGTCGATAATATAGATAATGGTGTACAGTTTATTTAGTAAATACGGCGAGGTAAATTGTCAATAAATTTGCTGTCAAAATAGGTAGCATAGCTGCCGAAGATATTAGTGAGTGCATCTTAAAAATGGGACTCATCAATTGACCGCCAACATTCAAAGTTCCATTGAAAATTTTCATATAAGCAACAATATAGCATATGTATAGATATTGTTATTGCTATTTATATCACAAGTGATTGGTCGTGTCATGCCGGAAAATTGCGAAATTATGTCACAGCAACAATAGCGCAATAACGCTAAACAACTTTAATTGCAAATAATTAATTCCTTTTTTTTCTGTTTTTAGGTTAGAAATGATATGCAAGGATGACACCGCTACTCCTCATATTAATCGTCTGTCTAGTCATCTATACGAGTTTCACTTGGTAATTATATTAAAAAAATATAGAAATTATCATATTGTCAGAAATAGTTTTTTGGAGAATTTTAGTTTGAAATAATTCTGGGTCTGAACGATTTTGAGTTTTTGGTATGGCTTGTCTCAGTATTGGAACATGTCCTAGTGTCGGAACGGTGTTTTCTGACGTCCCAGTTTTTTTTTCAAATTTTGCATTTCCTGATAACATATGGAGGTCAATAGTTGAGGTAATGTTTTAGTAGACCTATTCAAACGTACTTTCTCTATTCATTTTGACAATTTTAAGGTGGTTTAAGGAGTTTTACTTTCAGGGGAGAATTAAAAAAAATATTTAAAAAATTCAAAAAATAATTACAAAAAAAAATCAGCTTCTTGATTTATTGTAAACAACTTTGGAAATTGAGAGCAGTCTGTAGGGGGGGAAAAAAAAAAATAATCGACTCTTTATTTTTTGAAGTTGGCGCCATTAGAAAAAATGATAATAATTTTTGCCTTTTTTTTTTAGCAATTAATTACCATTTTAATTTTCAGGGTTCTGCCCAGAGCTGTAGCATGGCTTGTGAAACGCAGATACAAAATTCATCTTCGAGTGGGGCACATCACCCTGCCCTACTTCATTTTACGAGATGTTCTAGTCACGAAAAATGGGTTTACTATTGAGATTGAGGAGATAACAGTGAGGAGTAGTTTGTTCAGCAGTGATGTTGCAAAGCTCCTGGCTGTTGTTATGCACGATGTTAGGATTAATAAAGATGTACCAGTGTGTCCAGGGGATGACAGAGTCATCAGGACCTCGCCAGTTGACTTCAGAAACAAAAAGGCAAAATTAAACTTTTTTCTGAATACAATTTTAAAACATATTTCGTATTTTCTGGTGCACTGGATTTCAAGGAATTGATTTCAAGGATCAATTAATCATTGCAAATTTAGTTATGCAGATTTTGAAAAATTGAGAAAAATAGATATGGAAGGTTTTAGAATTTGGGAGAAATTGGTAAGCTCAGAATTTTTGGAAAGCGAAATGAGACGATATTTTGAAAGTTTCAAGAAGTCAAGAAATTTCTGACATTTTTTGAACGTGGTGAAACTTTTTAAAATGTCAAAGTTTGAGCAAACCTGTTAAGATTTTACAGAAGAAAAATAAAGAAATAATAACAATATAGTTCAATTATAAATTTCAAAAATTTCAGAATTTCAAAAATTTCAAAAATTTCAAAAAATTCCAAAATTTCAAAAGTTCCTAAATTTCAACAATTTTAAAAATTTCAGAACTTTCAAAGAATTTCCAAAAATTCCAAATTTCCAAAATTTCAGAAACTTCAAAAATTTCCAAAAATTTCAAATACTTCAAAAATGTAAAAAAAAGGAACAAAATATCTAATGTCAAGTATTTTACCTTCAGCCAGCTTTTGAAAATTCTAAAAGTTCCTAAAAATGTCATAATATTCCGAATTGTTAAAAAAAATATAAAAAAGTCTGACAATTTCCAAATTTGAAAATGTCACCAATGCTGAAAACTCTAGATATTGGAGAACAATTTCGAAGTATAAGAAATCCATGGAAAAATAAACCCCCTAGATTCTTTTGCGAGTTCTCAAAACTTACTGCAAAGTATTAAGTTCGAAACATGAAGTAATCCAAAATAAGAAACACAATCTTAGAAAATCTATAAAAAAAAACAAAACTATGCAACAATTTAAGAACTTGCACAAATTGCCAAAAAAATTGAAAAAGAAGATGTAAAGTTTCAAAGTTTCCAAACTCTAAAACCATTCAAACTAAAAAGACATGCAAAGAAAAATTCCCGCCGAAACTAATTCTGCAAAGTAAAGAAAAAAAAAAAAAAAAAAAACCTGGACCCTTCCAAGAGTATTTGTGATAAAGTTCAGTGATGAACTTCAGAATCCCCAACCAAATAAATCTCGCTGTACTTCTCTAGGTTCCCCCGATGATCATCACGTTCGTCCAGTTCATGGCAGTGCACATCGAGAACCTGAACCTGTTGGCCCTGGGCGACGGTTGGCTGGCGAACGGAAGTGCGGAGAGCCTAACCTTGGACGGCAGTGTTGTCCACGGTGCCAGGACCCTCCTGGTATCCGCAACAGTTGCTGGAGGAGCCATGAAGCTCCTCCGGCATGCTTCCGACGCCTGTCTCTCCCAGATGAGCTTCGCCGGTACTGTCGAGGCCACAATTCAGGCCCAGGGCGAACTCACCGTCGAGGTAAACCACACTGCCTTTTTTATTTCACTCAAATGGTTTTTTTCCGCTCTACAAAAACAGCCCTCAAAAATTTCCCTAACTTCCACAGATCTCCCCACATTTGCTCCACATTTTTCACGACTCTTTTGCACACGCAGACGAGAGCTTGTCCACAAAGCACCAATTCATTTTGCACTGCTTATTTTGTAGAAATTGAATGTTGGAGTGACACAGTGTGAGGGCTCAGGAGGCCTTGGATTAGTACAATTTATCAGAGACAGAAAATCTCTGTCACCAAAGACAGTGCAACGAGACCACTCGGACAATCTCCTTACCAGATTGACGCCAATAATACCAAAGGTAGTTCAATCAAAGATGTTCCCAAATTGCAGTAAAATTTTGGATAACATCTATTCTCCAAGTGCTTAATTCTCGTTCGAATTTTTCGAGATTTAAAAAGGAAAAAATTTAGAATAAAAAAAAACAAAATCAACATTTCTCTTAATTTTTTTTTTTTCTTTCATTAATCTTGTTATCATTTTAGTGTGCAATTAAAATATGAAAAATGGAAATTTCGCAGGACCTTTTAGTGAAAATTGGCAGCTCCTCTGTGATAGTAGGTCGTGAGGACGCCCTCCCAGGCCTGGAGGGAACCATGAGGAATCTCTCGATAAAGATGACCTTCGTTCCCACGACCCCTCAGATGGAGCTGAGCCTCAGTCTTGAGGGTCTTTCTGTACGGGGAAAATTGCCAGTTCTTTCCTTGCACTCCCTCTGTATTTCCTCGAAATACTCGGATAGCACACTGTGTGTGAACAGCCACCTGACAGCTCTACACATGACCTACGATCATCGAGACTGGGACTCCTTACTCTCTACGGGTCCCATGGATCTGCCCAAGGCCCAAGTTCCAACAAAGTCGAGGTTGGTCAGAAATTCTATAGATGGAAAAAAAAATCTCGCACATATATCTATCATTTTAATCATTCCACCGAGGTTCTAATTATCAGGTTTTTATGGAAGGGAAACCAAGGGCTAATCCACATTATTTTTATTCTACTTCAAGGTTTATCTGGCCTCAGGAAATAAAAACCACGACGGACCTTCAGGACTGCTCTCTCGTAATACGCCTTCCGGACGTACCCGAAACATACTGCGGCGTTCTGCATGTGAATCTCGAGCTGAATCGTCCAGGCGCTGATAGAAAATCTGCATATCAAGTGATTATAAAAATACCTAATTTTTCGTTATCCATATATTTATCATTTGTTGGCATTTATTTTCATTTATTTTTGTTTACTTTCATTTATTTATTTTTTTATTTTTTTTATTTATTTTTTTATTTTTTTTATTTTTTTTTTTATTTTTTTTATTTGTTTTTTTTTCATTTTGTTTTTATTTATTTTCATTTATTTTCAATTATTCATATTATTTCTGTTACATTAACAAGCACCACGAAAAGAAAAATAATTATAACTTCCGAAGTCGATTATAATTTGGTAACTGAAAAAGCAACTTATTATGGTTCCTACTTCATACTTCTCAATAATAAGTCGACAAAAGTTTGAAACCCTTCTGATGAAAATATACCTCGCAGATTCCTGACTCGGCCTCCCAGGACTGGAGCACGAAGCTCCTGATCGAATCCCTACGATTTACTCTCAGCGCCATTGATCCGGGAATCCCAAAAAGTGCACACAATTGGGGGAATCCCATATCCATTGGCGTTCTCGTAGCGACCACCCACAAGAACGCCCTCGGCATTGCAATAGACTCCTTACGAACAGAATGGAGTCTCGAGCTCCAAAATTTCCTCCAGCATTCTCTGAAATATGTCAACGAAAATCTCCGCAAATCTTCAATATTTCCAAAATCAAAAAATCCTCAAGAGGAGAAAATTCTACTCTTGAAAATCAAGGTTACAAACTGTAACGGATTTTTCATAGCAGACAGCGGCTTATCTGTCATGACAAGATTAGATTCCGCAAATATTGAACACAATGTTAAAGAAAGTTTTGTGGTCGTTGCTGAGGGGGTGTCAGCGATAACGATTGATCGAAATGAACCGATAATTTGCGAACGAGCCGAGCGTCTGAAGCAGCCATTTTTAGCAATTCGAAAGTGTAGGGGCGCTGTAACATCAGACAGTGTCACCATAGAAGTGAACTCGTCCAGTCTAGTTTGGAGTCCAAACCTCCACCTGCGAATTCTCCAGCTCTGGAGAGAATCGTCCGATTTCAGAGCCGGTTTTAGACTCGATTCTCGAAGTGAGAGTATCGATTCGGAAAGTTCGGATAATCCGAGAAGCCGGCAAGTCGATTTCTTGGCAACCGGCGGCATCACGCTCACCCTGGACATCGATCTGCAGAGTCATTTTGTGGAAGTCTACTCCAAGGAGCTGCGATGCTGCAATGGGGAGTGGACCGCGAGTTTCTTGAGGGGCTCGTTGGACCTCGTCGACATTATTGCCCTGAAAGGATTAGAATTCGTCAGATTGAACGAGTCCGAGGAGGTCACCCTTGAGCGGCAAAATAACGAAGATTTTGAGCTGGAGTGGAACGAAACTTGGGCTCTAACAATCCAAAGTGCAAAGGCCTGCTTTCCATATGAGCACTCCTTCGCAGAAGCTATCCAGAACAAGATGTTTAGTCTCAGAAAATGGCTGAAGGAAATTCATCCGCCGAAGCGGAAGAAGGTTAAAAAACTACCATGTGATCTGTTCATCAAGATTAAGGAGTGGGTGTTCGAGGTGAGCGATGATCCATTTGAGATACGCCTGCGTGACAACTACGAGCTCCTAGAGGACGAGTACAAGGAAAGCCTGAAGCGTCAAGCAATGTTAGATGCAAAAGTGAAAGAACTGTGTCGGGCCCATCTTCTATTGCCCCAGGGCAAGGTAGAGGAGCTCTACGCAAGTCTCAACAAGAAAAACGCTGAGATTTACGTGCAGCGGTGGCGCCAAATGCAGCGGGCGGGTCCATCAAGAACCCGTCTATTCGCTTGGACGATGCAGGATGTTGAGATAATTGCCCTGGCTGATCCCGTCATAGATGGAATTGAAAGAGCGACATCTGCAATTGGAAAAATGGACTCATTGTCACCATCCCCAGTCGATGGTATGGAATTTAGTATTTTGTGGGTGCGAGGGATATCGGTGAAATGCACAGAATGGAAGCTACAATTGCGGGACTTTCCTCAGCCGTTACTGCTGGTTGAGGGCTTGAGCATTTGGGGAAAGTTGGGAGGTGCAGAAGCCTTAGCACCACCCAGGGCCAGACGAACTGTTCACATCAAGGTTGGAGCACCTTGGGAGGACATTGTTGTTGAGCGGGGAATGACTTCGTTGAAGTACTATCATGATCTCAACTGGGACATTGATAACTTCCGGTACGCTTTCGGTCCATGTTGGGAGCCAGTGATTGCCCAATGTAACCTGAGCTTCGAGAAAATACTCCATCCAAGTCGTGATCCATCGCCACCTCTGCCCTTCTGGGACAAAATGCGTCTCGCACTTCACGGAAGGTTAACGCTCTGCGTGAAACAGCTTACGGTACTTCTTCACGCTTCCCTCGATCCATATAACACAACAGAAGAGATGGAACTCACGTGGTCTGGCCTCGAGCTCGATTGGACCCTAGGAACTGTCAGGATCAAGGGCGATTTGGATGTCTATGTTAGGACAGCAAGCAAATACGATGACTGTCGTCTTCTGCATCTACCCAAAATTCGACTTACGATAAAGTTAGCTTGGGTCTGCTTGGGAGACCCTCGAGATCATCATGCTGCCATTCCTTGTGCTCCTGATCGCCTCCCCGAGTACTCGAGCAATCAGGAACATGATTCCTTCAGGGCATTCAGGTCAGTATTCACTAAAATTGTTATACTTCATGATCCATGAAATTTGCGGTAGATAATTTCTTTTCAGGTTATCCGCTTTTGGCAAAGACAGACCTATACTGGCAATATTTCAACTTGACATTTGAGATTTTGGTGTTCTTTCGAATAATTTTGTTTACCTAGCGTGTTGTTTCGCGAAAAAAAATAGTTTGATTTTTTATGAGATGCTAATCAAATTCTGGTTTCGACTCCAGATCCCAGAACATCAACGTTAGCCTCTCCCTGGAGACGAAGCCGACAGGCTCCCCAACAACGGTAAGCCCGGCTCCAACAGCTGTTCTGTACGGAAGTACCTTACGATGGTTCGAAAACCTGAAGCTAATCCTATCCGGTGCAACAAGACCCACAAGGAAGGGTCCGCTTTTCCGGAATACCCGACCCAGAAAGAAGCAACTAAGTAGGCACTACAAAAAGCTAAGATTGACCTTAGCTTTTCACCAGTTTCACGTGAGCTATTGGATGTCATTCGCCATGCAACGTGGCTTCGAGGTTACTGGGGGGCGTGTACATATCTCATCGGAGCATAACTTAGCACTGCATCCCGTGGACGACGGATTGATTCATCGTCCACGAGCAGAATGGTCAATCATCTACATGAATTCCGAGCTAAATGATGCGGAAATTTGGTTGAAAAGTGCGTTGCAGGAGGAGGAAGAGACGGCATCGCTTAGACAGCCAGTCGAGAAGTGTTACTGTCTAAGCGTTACCCGAGTTTCTTATGAGCGGGAAGCTCTTGTCGCTGGTATCGGTGGTGATACACCGACCCATCGTTTGGTTGTGCATGACCTGAAGGGGGCCTGGACCAAGACAAACAGAGATGTGGCTTTCGCCCTTTTCGATTCGTTCATCAAGACACAACAGCTGAAACGGAATCTGTCGACGGCGGCGCTTAAAGGATTTCACAGGAGTGAGAAGAGTCCGAAGAACCAGTCCCGAACAAGGTGAGATGTCTTTTTTTTCTATTAATTTCCCGATGGACCCTGCCCCCCATCTTTTAGCATGAGTCTAACAAGTTTCACAACATTCTAAACATTCTTAAGATCAATCGAGTCGGTTATCAGCACAACAACATCAAGCACTACAAGCACAAGCACAAGTACAACAACAACGTGCACAACGACAACAACAACGACAAGTACAAGTACTTCATCAAACATGAGCTCGTCGTCGGACGTAGAAGCAAGTGAATCGTCAGTAAAGCGACGTGGAGGTGAGGCGGCGGGGATGCTTCAGAGATTGATCGCCGAAGCTGCGAACAAACCAGTAGCTTTCAGTGATGATCTATCCGTGCAAACGCGAGGCCAACAACTCAGGGGATTAGCTGCTTGCAATCAGGACGATGTCCTCCATAAAAATTGGCTGATCGCCCTGGTGAATAGTCAGGTGCTTCTCAAGGGTATCGAGACTAAGGGCTATGTGATATTATCCGCTGCGAAAGCAGAGATTCTTCAGAGAGTTCACAGACCTGTCTGGCGGGAGAGAACCCTTGTGTCGAAGACCACGTGGGTGGGTTCGCTAGAGTGCATGCAGTACTATGCTACGGTTTCAGCGAACATCGATGACAATATTGATGATAATAACATAATGTGGCTGACCCTTGATAACATACAGGTGAGACAACCTCATTACTTCACATTGTGTTCTGTTACGCGAGATGGAGCTACTTATTCATTTAAGTATTGGCTTTATTTTATTTATTAAATTATTTGAATTTTTAGGAACAAAAGCGATTTTTTTTTTCAAAATTTTTTCAAAATTATATAGAATGTAAAAATATCCAATGTTTATGAATATAAAAATCATGCAAATACCCAATTAGAAAGATGGAACGCTACAAATTGAAAGGTCATCTAGTCTCATGGTTCCAAGAGATAATTGTGCAATTTGGTGTCTTTTAGGAAAAGGATTCGGTCACCGTTGCTGCGTTACCAGACGTCCCTGCTTTGGTAGGTTCAGGCCAGAGCGTCGGAGGCGTTGTTAGTCAGACGGTGGGAGGCGGCGGTGGCCTCCAGCATCAACTCCAGAGAATCGTATCGAGATGTAAGTGTGAATTTTTCTATGTGGGCTATGGCCAGGCACTCGACGAAGTGGAACTTGAACAAATGCCACCGCCACCACCCGAGGAAGTTACACCATGGGAGAGAAAAGATCTCTCCGCAGCAGATGCTTTTACTCTCATGCATCATGATCTCGATGTCTGCACCAACTCGTTGCAGTATGCCATGCTGCTGGATGTTGTTAATAATTTGTTGTTGTATGTGGAGCCCAGGCGGAAGGAGGCCATGGAGCGGCTTCAGAGAATGAGGTTTGACAAATTATATTCTATTTCATTTTTTTGTGGCATTGCTCACAGAGTTACACTATTCCCTGACGAATCATAGGTTCCAGCTGCAATTGCACTCGATCGAGGATCAAAAGCGTCCAATACAACAGCTCCAGAATACCGTTCGTGGTTTAGTCTTCAAGCTCCGGAGGTTGGAGCGCGAGACGTATCTAGTTCAGAAAGCATTAGCCGAGGAGTCCTGTCCAGAGCTCCTCATCAACATGGAGAATCTCGAGTCCAAGGTCTTCGAATGTAAAGAATCATTGGGGGCTAAGGCTGAGGAGCTCGATGTGATGTTGAGTTGTTACAAGGAAACCACTGCCCCATCTGCAGCGTCCACTACCTTGAAGGACAAGCCAGCGGCAGTGGCTCGCGCTGCAGAAATTTGCTTCAAGCATGCACAATGGCGGCTTACTGATGCCGATGGCCAGCTAGGAATTGCTGATCTAATTCTGACGAATTTTCTGTATACAAAAACTAGTAAAACCGACGATTCCGTGGAGCATCTTCTGGAGTTGGGCTATGTCAGGATGACGAACCTTCTTCCCAATCAAATTTATACGGAGGTTCTTGTACCGACAGAGTTGCAGAGTAATATGCCAGTGGATCGACAGAGGGCACTCAGGGTCTTCTGCAGGTTAGTCAACGCGTCGTTTGTAAATCACGTCAAACTATTTCTCTATCAACAGATTCAACCTGACTACTTCACTAAATTTTTTGTGATATCTGCTTGCCATTTCTACATTTTCCGATATGTCAATTGATTGTTTAAATCCCATTTATCAAGCAGATAATTATGAATATTTGACTAGCATAGTCAGCGTGAGGACGAGAATTATGCGCGTTACTGGAGTGGGAGTGAGACGCCAATAGGGGTGCGAACGCTCGAGGGTTAAACCCGTCATACCTCCTTAATTATGACAAATATGAAAAAAAGTGATAAGAAATTAAATATGCATTTCCACTTACAGAGCAACTTCTGCTTAATACTTTTTGCCGTATCTCTTACCGTTTTTGAAATAGAGCGTTGGAAACAATTCAATTGTTAATAACGAAAAACTGCTCGGTCAATTTAAACCGAAAACTAATCCGATCTGAGTTCCATGAAGACGCTCCGAATAAGACCCCGCTGACCCAGATCGATCGACCCCTTCGTGTGAAACCGTTAACGGAAAATTACGATTCCACACATACAAACAAACACACACACATACACAGACATTTGTTCAGAATTCGACGGGAAGGATTTTGGTATACTTAAGGATATTCCACCTATATTGGGGAAGATGTACGAATTGCTTGAAATTTTGACATAATGTTTTTGAAGCGATAACAGATGCGTGTATGAAATTTGAGATTGATTCACAACACCGTTTTGTAGTTATTAATTATCAAACTTCTCAATTAACATGGCATCTTATGGGAAAAATAAAAATTTCTGTAAATACAGTTCAAAATGTACAAATTTGTTGAAATTTTGAAAATTTACTATTGAAGCAGATATAAAACGATACTAAATAAAAAAAAAAAATATAAAACGATGGTAAAAATTTCATGGCGATTGACTAAAATTTTTTTTCATTAATTTGTTTAAACAATATAATATTGATTCGCAAAATCAAATACAATATAATAATGTTCTATGGCTATCACTTCAACTAATTAACGCATTGAAATATTAATTGAAAATTATTGACGATAAATATAACGAATTACAGAAAGGGTCATAAACTTTTGTTTTGACTATACCGGTTGAATATCCTTAAAGCCCTAGTTACAAATCGAGATAACCAAAATCGAAAAATCGGGGAAAACAAAAACGAAGGCTTACACGATAACCTAACAGAATGCTTCTTGCAGGGAGAAAGCTCCAGTCGCTGGTATATCCGTTAAAGAGCACTTTGAGATCAATGTTGTTCCTCTGACGATTGGCCTGACGAAGAAGTTCTTCAACACAATGTTGAAATTTTGTTTCCCCGAGAGAGATCCTGATGGCATTGAGGAGCCACCAGCGCCCCAGAGGGACTCGCTGTTCTATGTCCCAATGGAAAGGCGGGACGACGTTGAGAAGATGAAGGAGCGGGCGGACAAGAATAAATTATTTATTTATATTAAAATTCCGGAAGTACCTGTTACAGTATCGTACAAGGGTAACAAGGAGAAGAATTTGGAGGATATCAGGGATTTTGCCCTGGTGATACCAACTCTTGAGTATCATAATGTCACGTGGACTTGGCTAGATCTCCTGTTGGCCATGAAGAGTGACTCTAGAAGGGTCATCTTGAGCCAGGCTATTAAGCAGAAACTGCAGATCAAGCCTAGGGGACCCCAGGAAGAGAGCACACCTCAGGAAGAAGACAAGGCCAGGCTATTACTTGGCACTAGACATCATCCTGGTGAGGGCAGGAAGAAAAGTGTTTTTAAATTCAAATAAATGTTTTGCACATTGATAGATTCGCTTGTCATTATGAATCTAATTGTATATTTATTTGACTAATTAATTGGTAATTAGGTAGCAATCAGTTGCGAGGAGAAATTAATTGCGTAATAATTTTAATGTATGTCACATCATGTTGGTTAATAAAATAATTTATTTTTTTTTTACATGAGTAAACTTATTGTAAACTCGGTTTTTTTTTTAATCGCATTGAAAAATTTTCATGAAAAGTGGATCGATTTTCAAAATTTTGCAAAATAGATTCCGCATTTTTTTTTTCAACATTTGCGTCTTTCAAAAGTAATAAACATTTTTAAAATCGTCCGATTGCCCCTGTGGAACGACTTTACACAAATTTATCGCACGTAGTGTAATTTTCTGGCTGGTTACGTCGTTGTTCATTCTGCTACAACATGTTCAAAAAAGATAAGAAATATCGCCGCAATTGTTGCTTATCCATTTCCGTTCATGGTTATCAAAGTTTAATAACTGCAAGGTTATAAGTTATAAGTATTTACTTACTGAGGTTTGCATCTGAAAATTCTTGTTTTGGGACCAATTGCTCATTTTTGGTAGATCAGAATGCAAAGTGATCAATTCCGTTTTTTGGAAATTGTGCAGTTTACAGAGAGTCGAAGGCGAGGTCTGTACTGACAGTCGTCAAAACTGAATTTATCACCGACTGTTCGATACTATTTTATGTTGAGATGCGCCTCATCACTCAGATTCTACATGTTGTTTTTTTGTATCCATTGCAAAGAGCAACCTTTCTCACGTCTCCTCAATTTTTTTGAGAATTTTTCCCCTATTAATTAAAAAGATATCAGTACATAAAGTAGTTCATGATTGATTGATTGACTGATTGATTATAGTTTATTACTGTACCTTATGTTGTACAAAATAGAAGGACTAAGCTCCAAGCAGTAAAGCAAAACAAAAACAGTGCTCAAATATGAGTAAATAAAGGAAAGCAAGAGTAAGATAATCAAGTAAATGCCACTTAAAAATAAAGCAAAAATAAAGATAAAATGTAATGAATAAAAAGAGATAATAATAATAATAATAGTAATAATAAATGCAAGCGAAGATACGCAGGCGGGGTGACGTAATCGGGCCTCAATCAGGTAACCCAACTGATTCCTACGAGGAAGGGAGCCGTCAAGAGGAGCAGGATATGGTGAGAAGGATGTAATGACAAGGGAGAGAGAGACCGCATATCTATGGAGAGCTAGCAGAGGGATTAGGACAGGCGAGAGTGCCAGGAAAGGGAAGCAGAACTGGAGAGCGTGGCAGGGCACACAGGTCATGCACTATGACAAAGTGAGGCCCTCAGGGCAGTCTTGAAGGATTGGGAAGAGGGGAGGTCACGAAGAGACGCAAGTAGATTGTTCCATTGGTAAGAGGCTGCCACATGAAAGGAGTTCCTAAGCGATTCCGTCCTGAACGGCCTGATCAAAAAAGGAAGCCACTCATTGGCAACGAATAAATCAGCAAGATAGCTAGGCTCATGACTGCACATAATACCAAAGGTAAGGCACCCGCCAAAATAGCTTCTTCGAGCCTCAACCGTTAACCAACCCAACTGCTCACGATAAGATGATTAGAGGGGAGCGCAGCAGAAATCTCGATTTTTCACCGGAAGTTACTTGCCTATAAAAAAGTTTGACGTTCGACCTGCTGAAAAAATATACCACTAGAAAGAACAATCTTTTATCTAAGTCTCATTGAAAAATTGGCTCAATTTGCCTAGGAATTAGTTATGAAAAACGTTCGCGACTGTTTTCAAAATATTCTCCATATAAACAATTCATAATAAAGACATGTTGAGTTTCTCAGCCAAAAATATGCAATCGTCATTTCTGGATGGCAGACACGCTTCGATTTATCCTAAAAATAAAAAACAATAACGGTGCTCGCGGCATTAGTCCATCGTAACCATATGATCAATTGATCCGTGATGAGTTTCGAATAGTCAGGGACGTCGAAGCTCAACAAGACTTCCCCATCAAGCACCGACAACGTTCCGGCAAATGTCTAAGCTCTGAAGCACATCAATCATTCGCGGTACAAGCCATAATCGCCCAGTCATATCCTCATCCACAAATATAATGCACGGGTAAACCGTTTATGACAATTATCACTACAGTATGTCTTGGCCACTTACCCGTATCATCGTACCGATAACCCAGTCAATTCTCAACACATAAAAGTCGACTCAAAGCCACCATCACCATTCAGAAAGTCCCCAAGTTTCATTCCATCAAAATGAAGAAAGTACACGAGAAATTGACAATTTTGGTCCTATTCGGATTTATAGCGCATTCACATCGAATGGGTGTTTCCGCAGGTATGGGGGCCATTGTTGACATTTTGGAAGGAATGAACACGGTTCATGATGCATTCTTAAAATTTACTACGGCTTCCACCGATGATATAATGAACAAGGCCGAAGAATTGTCTCAGTCACTGAACAGTTGGGGGGGCAGGATTGAAGCGAAGCTAGAACAATCAATAAACAAGTTATTAAATCGCATACCTCTCATGGGGGAAATTGCTGACGAAGTACGATTATTGAATGACTACATTGGTAGGATTGATCAATTATACATAGAATTCATAGATTATGTGGAGAATCCAGATCACTATACCAATATATCACTTGATGATTTGTTACACGCCTTTACGGCTGAGGGAGGTGATAGTGTGGGCAGAACAATTACTGCCCTACATCATTTGGTTGATCCGCAAAGATTAGCGAAGTGGAAGAAGAGTATATTTCTTCTATTAGCTCAGGAAACACAGGTGATTATACAATTATACGTAGTAGTAGTAGGAGGGGGCATTATGGATTAGTATAATTGTTCATTTTGTATAACATAGGTTATGGGGATGGAGCTGTGTGATACTGAGTCAACACCTCAACAACGTTTAGTGGATATTTACAGTATTCTTATGGAATCAGAATTGAAAGCTTCTTCGATGCTCGACTTCGGATTTGTAATCAAGGGCTCCAGAATGGGCGGTAAGTTCAATTGGATAGTTAACGCTTCCTTACTCGCAACATTTCACCCGACGCCGGTACTCTGGTTGCGCCGTAGTGTTATCCTATCCTTTAGTAAAAAAGAAGAGACGAAAGAAACTATCGATATATATCGCAATTATCGAAAACCGTAGGACCGAAAGGGACACGCCACCACTCCGTGCGGCGGAAAAAGGGAGTGCGCGTGCGCAGTATTCGCCACCGGTTTTATCTCCTATAGTAAAAAGGACGTCTGTAGTCAAAGACGAAAGAAACTATCGATATATATCGAAATTATCGATATATATCGAAATTATCGATATATATCGGAATTAGGGATATATATCGAAATTATCGATACATATGGAAATTATCGATATATATCGAAACTACCGATATATATCGAAACTACCGATATATATCGAAACTACCGATATATATCGAAACTACCGATATATATCGAAACTACCGATATATATCGAAACTACCGATATATATCGAAACTATCGATATATATCGAAAATATCGATATATATCGAAAATATCGAAACTATCGATATATATCGAAAATATCGATACATATCGAAATTATCGAAAACCGTAAGACCGAAACCGACGCGCCACCAGTCCGTGCTCCGGAAAATGGGAGTGCGCTTGCGAAGCACGCGCCACCGGACTCTTATAATAAAAATGACTGAAACTTGTAAAGAAATAATTTAAAAATCCAGTTTTTATATACAAGTAATGATAGTTTTATGTTTGTGATTTAGTGAATGTGACACCTGATATAGAGAGAGCCCAAGCGCGATATAAAACGAGAGCCAGAGGATATCTGAAACTCCTTCGAAGTACAATGCATCTAGCGACAAGGAAAGTGCGGCGATGTGACCCGCCCGGAGGACACAAACGAGGTTCATGATTGCAATTATATTTATACCAATTTTGATCGATCAGCACTAGCTGTTCAGGCATTAGTCTAATTTTGTTAAACTGTTCTTACTTCTCGTTTACTTATTCTCACAGATTTTGTGAGAAAAAAAAAACGTAAGGGGTCATCTGCAAAAATATTTTTATCACATACTACTACTGATAGTATCATCCAAGAGTTCCATTTGACATTTAATAATTGATTATTGCAGCTGAAACTTTTTACGAATTCTCAAAGTTCCTCCAAGGTTATCTCATTCAGGAAGATGCCTTCATGAACGACGACTATTGCGGAGGTTCCAATGCTGGCCATTGCGCGAGCCAGGCTGGCACTGGTAAGAGTGCCTGGCCTGCATATCCTAAATGTGACGGGCTAGGATGCGACAATGACGGTTGGAGATGTGCTGGTCGCTTAACAGGTTGTACAGCTATTAATGGGCGCGTTGATATCTGTTATTTGTCAGTGAGTTGACTTCTATAATTCCTTTACTTCCATTAGCTAAGCTGCTTATATTTGTATGGCCTTTCAAATTTTTCCAATCTCTTCCCTTTCCTTGGGGCGCCAATGGAAGCCAATCTTCTCCCCATCCAGCATGTTCTATATAGTATCTTGCATTTATTCCAGCTGAGAACTCCCAGATGGAGAACCTCAGATTCCTCTCTTAAGGATATTCAACACGTATAGTCAAAACAAAAGTTTATGACCCTTTCTATAATTCGTTATATTTATCGCCAATAATTTTCAATTAATATTTCAATGCGTTAATTAGTTGAAGTGATAGCCATAGAAAATTATTATATTGTATTTGATTTTGCGAATCGATATTATATTGTTTAAACAATTTAATGAAAAAAAATTTTAGTCACTCGCCATGAAATTTTTACCATCGTTTTATATCTGCTTCAATAGTAAATTATCAAAATTTCAACAAATTTTTATATTTTGAACTGTATTTACAGAAATTTTTATTTTTCCCATAAGAGGCCGTGTTAATTGAGAAGTTCGATAATTAATAACTACAAAACGATGTTGTGAATCAATCTCAAATTTCATACAGGCATCTTTTACCACTTCGAAAACATTATGTGAAAATTCCAAGCAATTCTTATATCTTCGCCAATATAGGTGGAATATCCTTAAAGCTCGTAGTGGGATAATACCACTGAATTCAAGTTGGTCCCTTCATTCTTATAATTTCCCTTATCGATAAATTCTATTATCGTCTATTCTAAAATTATTGTATAATCTCTCATTCCAATATTTTTCAATGATGCTGAAAACCTCAGGATATGCAATCGAGGCGATATGCATGGTTCTTACAACAATCTGAGAGCTTTCTGGCAGGTGACGATACCAATGGCTGCCCTGGGACTCTACGTAGCGCAGATAAATATAAATATAAAGTTTATTCTAATATATGTAAAGTATGTAGGTGCATTTGTGTAGAAGATACGCCGCCAAAAGCTAAGTCACTTCACTACATACATCTTCGAGAACGACTTTCTGATGTGGCAAATAACAAGTTGGTTTTTATATCTATATGATGTAAGTCACATTTGAAAATTCAAACGTAATTTATGAACGATTACTCAACAGGGTGATCACAGGAGTATCCCTGAAGTTAATAAATGGAATTGCCCAAATAATGATCCAAGAGAGTACAATTGCACCTGAAGCACAAGTCACCGATGACAAGCCTAAGTGGGTAGAGCCGGAATACGTTCTATCGGAGGAAGAGGGCAGTGAATACGCCTTTTTCAAGTGGGATGAACACGGCCCAAGAAATAACAGAACATACGTGAAGGTGGACCTTGAACTAGACAAAGATATAGCTGTTCTAACTTGGGACAACAGGCGAATTCATCTGGATGAGATCACCTTGCCATGGGGCTATGTACTAACGGGTAACATATCATTCCATCATCAATTTGTCTTAGAAACTGTACCTTCAATTTATAGGTGTATCATTCGATCGGCTTAAGGATGAAAGTAAGAAACCCATTCAGCTGAGAATACGGGGAACGCGTTACGACGATGTGAAAGGCGAGCTAAATGCTGATGATCATGTTTGGGTCACACCCGATGACATGTACTATTCAAAGCACCAGGATAGGTAACATCTCACTCATTTCCACTGTATGGAAAATATGCTCTTTGCTTATCTCCTCTGGTTTACCCGTGATTTAATTAACGGTAACTTGGCAACAGAATGGTTTATACATGGTCAGAGGAAGAAATAAAAGCTCCGCTTGACGGAACAAAAACTCTTATCGATACAACGCCATATGCAGCTGTTGACATTGGCTGGACAAGTTTCAAATGGGACGCAGCACAAACAGTGATACCATTGCTTGATGCTCTTGAGGTTAGTGCTGAGCCACGCGTACCGATAGTCAGCCTTGGCTTATACCATAAATCAGATCCTGGTTATGGTGGATTTCTGACGTTTGTAATAGAGGGGATGGATCAAGCGCCGTATCTACCAACTGAGCCATAAGGTGTTCAGCTGCGCATGAGCAGGGGGACCATTTCAATTGATTTAACAAACGGATCGGATTGGATTGTTGAGGAGACAGATAATGCATCTTTCCTGCTGTATTGCTCCTCATATGTTAATGTCCATACTAAAAGTCTAATAAATACAAATCAAATGACGTTTTGATTAATTTATTACATTGCGAACTCATTGATCGTTTGGAGGATACTGTCGCATTGACACTGATGGTAGTAAACATTTGGATTCAAACTATGTAGGAGCTGCTTGCTACTGTCCGCAGCTGGATACCCGTATAACCACCAGGCTGGACAGTTCCATTTCGAGTTTTACAGCAGAATGCATTGCGCTTTTTCTTGCTAGTGAATTTATTAGAGACAACCCTGGTAGAAACTACATTATACTGTCTGACTCCCTCAGTGCTTTGCAGGCTTTGAATTCACCTATCCATCAAAACACTTTCCATCAAAACTAATCCATACATTGTCAAGATCAGAGATCGTTTTGTGAAAATAATGGCAAATAACGTTTCTACATGTATTAAATTTATTTGGGTTCCCTCTCATTCTGGAATTGAAGGCAATGAAGAGGTGGATAAGCTGGCAGCTAAGGCGACCGTAGATGATTCTCACGAATTTCTAATTCCGCACACCGGGTTTAGGAACGTGTTCAAAACAGAGGAATACAACTCTACTTCGGACAAAATATTACTCGATGCCACGAGTAATATTAAGATGAAGAATGGCGTTCAATTCTTTGAGTTGTTTTACATTAATTCACGGTACCCTTGGTACAAAAATTGTAAACTGTCTAGAGAATGTATCGTGTGTGTGAATCGTGTTAGAGGTAACCATTATCATCTAGGAGCCTCTTTGTATAGAATTGGTATTATCGATGACCCAAGTTGTTGCTGTGGGCGGAAGTCCAAGACTTTGACCATATTCTATGGCATTGCCCGAAACTCGAAGAGCAACGAAGTAGCTTACTAACTAGACTAAGGAAGTCGAAATGCTTCCCCCCCCCCCTTTACAACAACAAAATTCGCAGATGCAACTGACTTCAAGTACGTTGAAGAAATATGTAAATTTTTGAGTAAATGTAGAATTAAAGTGTAAGTCAAACTTTTGTTGAAAGATCATTAACTGTAAATTTGTGAGGAATTATGTGTGGAAATATTCCTGAAACTGATAGTGTACATAAATCTTATGTATAGATTTCAGCACTTTAAATAAATAAAAAAAATTTTAAAAACTCATTGACTCCAACTCTATCATTTTGGTTGATTTAATTTGAAGAAAAATAATTCTAAAACACCCACGTGTCCATCATTGTCATTCAGATTCGGAAGACACCTTCATGCTGATTCGTTGGATATTGTCATCAATTTTTGCTTACGACGCCTCATCAATTTGGGATCATTCATTCGTTTGCATAATACACAAATCAAACTGCCACAATCAAGTAATAATGGACAGAGACTATGACGAAAAGCAACACGATTATCACAGCGGAGATTGTCGCTATTGTGGGTACTGGTAACATTGGGGGTTTTGATGCCAGGACAAACTGCAAGTTTATCAAGGCGCGTTAATAATGTTTTCAATTTTTCAACATTGTGAACATCACTTTCGTGAATTTCCCATTTTTCTAAATTCAGAGAACATCCAACGACATTAATGTGCAATCTCATTTGCGACGTGATTATTACCTCCTTCAGGATATAAGTTTTGATGGAATTAGTCAGTTCACATTCCATCGTCAAGAAAGTAATCATCTCCTCATTGTTAATGAGGGAATGGACTTTGGTCCATTTGGGAGGTAATTTTATGATCAAATCAATGTCATTGAGAGTCAATTTTTCATCATAATTGTCAACGATCTGCTCTGCTGGTTCGCTATTTTGTTTCTGCGAATTTGTGTCCTCAATTGTTGCATTGGGCACAACATTTACTGTTTCTCCTGGAGGCTCGGTGTTCTTTCTTGGGCTCGTTGATTCTGGTGGTGTTTTCATGTCCGTCCATCGCAAAATGGATGACACTTGAGCCGAATGTAACCTCCCAATCTTCGATATTGTCTGGAAACAAATTGGAGCAGATAAATTTGTCAAATGTTCATAAACAAATTTTTTGGATAATTATTTTCTTGAGAAGTCCTAGTTATATTCGATTACTGACAATTTCATTTTAATGAACCTCCATTTACCCCGGCCCGATTTCCCGCCAAAATGTAATAGCCATTTCCGATTTCCCGCCAAAATGTGATAGCCATTTCATTGGTTGACATTGCATGGGATGATAAAATTATAAGAGAAGATATTGAAATCACTACTCGAAATCACCAGAAATCGTTGGAAATCACTTGAAAATTGTGAAATCGAGGAAATCCTGAATAGCCTCGGATCAACACGTGTTGAGAGATGTCTAAACTTCCTCAACAATATTCATATGTTTACAGTGTATTTTACTAGGGCCATCTATCGGGAAACAATCATCTATATCTATATCTATACACCCAATAGTATTTCATCTAAAAAAAATACCGCGAGTCGAACACTTGAAAACTTCAAACTGTTCAACTGACTTAAAATTGCTGAATAAATCATATGAAGTTTACTTGTGATTTACCTTCGTGGACATCTTTATGATCTCCATCTCCTCATCAACCGTCTCATCTAGCTCCTCCAAATACACATACTCTGATTCTTCCGATAAGTTTGAGGTTCCATTAATCTCAGCCGGCGGGAACTTTACCTCCATTTCATTGGGAACTCTAAAGTCGAATTTTGAATTCACTCGTCGTACTTTAATCTGAATAAAAAACAGAATGGTACAAATTTGCGGAGAAGTGAGGAAGAAAATTGAACTAGAGGTAGAACTGTCGTACCTTAGATTCCAAACATTGAAGTGGATCAGGATGCTCACTGGTTGGTCCATCACCTCCCACGAAATGTTTGCAACATATATATGTATGTTTTTTAATCATATCCAATGTAAAATTGGAGCGATTGCAGGCATTCAGCCATCGTACACTTTTATCCAAATTTACATGGGGTTTCGGAAACGGTATAAAAAATACACCGTCCTCAGGATAACGACTGTCCGAATTGCAGGAAGCATATATGCAATGTTTTACTGGCATACTACCTATGTTTATTCATTTTTTTCGTTGACGAATGGAAATTTAAACGGAGTCGTTCGACGTGGTCTCTTGTAACACTTAACCTGAATTTTTTGAATCGCGGGACATTGTCGTTTTACTCGGCGGGGGGCAGGGCGATTTGTTACAACGATCAGTAGTGCGCATGCGCGGGACATCTCGGTATTTTAATGCACAAGCCCAAGTGCGCGCTTCGCGCGCTGAATTACAATTTGGTATTTGAAGTAACAATATATCTTCCGAAGTTGAAGATACTGTTAATCATTGGCTCCGAAAAAATGAGAGCTTTCAATTTTCCAATTTGGTGCACGCATCTTTTCTTTTTTCTGTAATTCTCGCGTGCATATAAAATTTGTTAACACTGGACAGAATATGTGAAACACTCGAAACTTAATAAATTAACAGAACGTCAAAAAATATTCTGTGTATATGATTTTCAATAACTACATAAGCTATGACAACTTGAACAATTGTCATACTTTTGAAAACTAAAGCCGAATCGATATCCCAAATATCGATGTTCATCGATGTAAACGCGATTGCCAACCAACTTGAAGATGTTATCTGACTAATCTGATCAAGCAATAAATGAATGACGATTGAAAAATAAATCATGTCACGATTTTCGAGATATTTCGACTCTAACGATGTTCATTTATGTGTATGAGGGTCATAGTCTCAACTCGTCGAAAGGTCATTCTTAATAAGTCATTTATTGGAACACACTTTCTGTAATAAAAAATAAAAATTAATCCTGCAAGTTCCTTATCCATGAGAGTTAAAGAGTTATGAGTGGAGCTTCGGAGTTTCTCTTAGCATATCTCCATTCGTTGATGTCAGCTAGGATGCGCCTACCGTAGGCTGTGTGGAGTTCTTTAAACGTGACTTTTGTTCTGGGAATGTTCTCGGTACGTCCTGGAGCTGATCTGACACTCTGGGATCTTTGGTAGGACGACTCTGGCCGGTTAAATGGATTATGACGTGTTCTAGGTGGCGCCTTTGGAATATCTATTGCCTGCGCTTCCTCCGGATGAGCCGCCTCCTCTTCGGCAGCGTCTAATTGCCGCTGTAACTCGGCCACCATGAGTTTCATGTAGTCGTAACTTGCACATGCGAGGGCCTTCATCCACTGCTCCATTGAGTCCTGAAGCAACAATAAGCCAAATGCAAAAGTTTTTTCTACGAGTTTCAATTTTTTTTTCATATTTTTTTCCCCAGTACAATTGCCACTATCCATAGACGGAGATCATCTTCATTTTGTTAACAACTGACATGAGAAAAAGATCATTTTTCTTCGTTGTTTCATCTTTATGATATGAAAAATGAGCGCGCAATTAGCTAACGCGCACACACTTCGTGGTACCGAAATCGCCCGCAAAACTGATGGTGCTTGAGAAGTAAGGAGCTGGAAAAGTGACTACATCCGGTTCTCAATGTTTACCTGGGACTCGGCTCCTAGCACGTAGCTCCGATTGTTCGGCCCATGAAAAACCACCTTGAATCCGAACTGTTCTTCATCCTCGGCGAGCTCTATGGTGCAGCCCTCGAGGACGATCATACCCACGGGCTCCTTATCGCCCTTGCGATCGAAGTAGAATAGAATATTGCCCTTCAAGACAAACCATCGTCTTTGGTAGCCTCGATTGACCTCGCCTCTCTTCGTCAGCCAACCCTCGCGGTCTACGGGCGTCGCTGAGGTAGCAAAAACTACCATGTTCTTCTCATTTATCTTCATCCTCACGGCATCGAACAATTTCAACCTGCCAATAATCATAATTATCATATTTTCATATTTTTTATTAAATGCCTTCGGCTCATGACGTCACAGGGGCGGACGTAGTTTAAAGGAGAACCGCGAGGGGCGCCACCGGTTTTTCTAGGGGCGCGAAATTCAAACTTTCAGATGGAATAATCAATTTAAAAGGTTATATTATTACAAGGACGGAAAATAATGAAATAAAATGAACACATTTCGAACAGGTAGGCATGGAAAATGAAGTTTGAAAATTCTAAACTTAATTTTTGAATATATATATATATATATATATATATATATATATATATATATATATGTGTGGTCTCTTACAGGGTCAGTGCGTTTTAAAAATACGCATCTTATCACTTCTAATTCTTAAACTATTTGAAAAAAAACCTCAAATATATTAACTTAAAACAACATGAGCAAATAAAAATCGTGAATGTGAAACTACTTGTGAAACCTCACATTATCGTCATTGTAACTTTCCCATAATTTTCCAAAGATAATTCTTGTCAACTAATTGTTCAGCCTACAATAGATCGGTTATAATAATAATAATAAAATACTCTATTGGTGAGCTGATTTTTTTGGCCTGAACAATTCTTTTCGAAATATCAATGATATGCACAGCAATAATGACATCATAAAATTGTCCCTTTTTCACATGATATATCACTATATATATTGATGTGTATTATCTGAAAATTTGAAAAATGACACATTGAAATTCGAAAAAAATGTATATAGAAATGATCACGGTCGAGGTGGGTCAAATTCCCTAAAAACACCTGATTTCCACTTACAATCACGAAGAAACTCAAGAAACAAGAGCGAACGCGAACTGTCAACGCCACCCCTCTCGATCAGCTGTTGACCCACATTAGGTTAGGTAACACCAACTTTATTTTCTTTCCCCCTTCTCATTAGTCAAGTTTATCATTTTTTTCCGAAAATTTTCCCCAAATTCCACGTGTTTCACCCCCCGAAACCTGTCTGTTAATTAAAACTCAATTTTTGGTCATTTTTTTCCCGCGAAAAAATGGGTTTTTTAAATTGCGCATTATTTTTATTTAATTGGCCAGTCGAGTCAAGTTGAAAAAAAAAGTGGGGGGGGGGGACAGTTTCGGGTGATTCGTTGTGTCGTTCGGAGCAAAATTGTGATCCCCATTTTATTCGGTTTGGAAAAAAAAAAATTTTTTCGCGGAAAAATTGAGAAAAATGGGGAAGGGGTTCAATAATTACATGTGCAAAAAATTTTTTCACCCGGCATCCCGGGATAATCTCAAAAGAGTAGGTTTTTAGTGATTTTTTTTTTCGGGTTTTGGGGTGTGGGGTGGGTGGTTCCGGATTAATTATTGATTTTTTTTTTTTATTATTGTCTGGTTATTGTTGTAGGTATGGATGGCAGAACAGCAGGCCGAGGCGTACAAGAAAAAACAGGAGGAGCTGAGGGTCCAGTATGAGAAGGAACAAGATTTGCACAATAACAAGTGAGTTATAGGTTAGATATTTCAACTAAAATGTCTGCGTTTTTTTTTACAATTACTTTTGGAAGATTATTTTCATTCGGCGATTTTATTCTTCATGACATTAAAATGTGGAAGCAACGGTATAGACCACGTGACATTAATTATATTGTTTAAGAATTTTGGAGTGAACATTCACTTCACTAAAATAATAATAATAGTAATAATAATAATGATAAAAATTGAATGAGAATAAAAAAGAATGGAAGTATCAACAGAATTTCAAAATCTTCTGAAACTTTTAGAAAAATTAACGGAGAATTTTTTAAAAAGTTTTAGGTAAGAAAAAATGGAATTAATATAATGCCAGTAAGAATTTCGAAAATTCAAAAAAAGTGAGATTTGAAAAATTTGGAAATTTTCAGAAATATTTAAAACTTGCATGACCGATTTTGGTTTAGCTGAGATTTTTTCAGTGTCCAACATTTTCAATTTTTGAAAAAATTTCAGAGCTATACTGAGCAAGGAGAGCAAGGACAAGCTGAGTGTAAATTTCATGTATGAGCCGCCACCCGGAGCGAAAAAGGAACGAGAGAAGGAGGATAATGAGCCGGAGTATAAATTTGAATGGCAGAGAAAATACAATGCACCTAGGGAAAGTTATTGCAAGGGCGATAGTGAAATTAGGGACCAGCCCTTCGGTATTCAAGTGAGAAATGTCAGGTGTATAAAGTGCCACAAGTGGGGGCATATTAATACAGGTAAATCATTACCTGTATCAAATAATTTTAGTTTTTTCACCTTTTTCACCAGGAAAAAAAAATACAAATTTGAAATTTGAAAAGAATAAATGCAAAATTTGAAGAAGACTAGTTCAAAAATTGTGGACGTGTGAAAATTAATGAAATAAAATTTTTTGTGATTTTTTTTTCCTACTTTAGAGGGCCTTGATATGATTTTTTTTCCAGAAATCTCAATAATTTCAACAATATGGAAACGTTCAATTTTTTTACATCTCAAAAATAGGAAAAATTATAAATTGCACAATTTTTTTTTTAATTAAACATTTTTTGGATCATTTCAAAGATTTCAAAAATTTCGAAAATTGCAAAAAAATCCAAAACGCTAAACTTGTTATTCCTCATTTATTTCAGACAAAGAATGTCCACTATACAGTCAAGCAATGAGTGCAGTTATTCAACCCAATAGCACAACAACAAGTACATCAAACACACAAGAAGCCCCAGACGCCCTCACACTAGTCCAGCAAATGAAGGATGACGGTTTGGCTCTAAAAAGATCTGCTCTAGCTGCCCAACAACATTTACGAGTACCTCAACATGAAGATCTAATGGTCTCCGGGGGTGAAGAGCCAACTGAAGAAGAAGAGTTTCTCAATTCTCTAACGAAAAAAGAGAAAAAAAAATTGTTAAAGTGAGCTCAAAATTTGTAATTTGCTTGAAAATCTTTTAGATGTTTGATAACAATTTATTTCATAACTTCAAAATTTTAAACAGAAAATTTTGAAAATGAAAGAAAAAAAAATTCAAAATGTTCAAAATTTTGGAAATTTTTTTTTATCAATTTTTTAAATTTGTTCCAAGTTCCCAAAGCTGCAACTTCGTGATTGAAAAAAAATTGAAATAGACTCAAAAACTTGATTGACTGTTTTAAGAATTTTAAAAGTATCAAATTTCCGAAATCTTTAAAATGTGAATAATTAAAACTGAAATTTGGATAAATGCAAAAATTTGAACGGCCTTCAAAAATTGATTTGCATTTTTGAAAAATCTCAAAATTTACAGATTTTCAAATTTTTTAAAATGTTACAAATTACCAAAAAAATGAAAAAAAAATTGTTGAATGAAAAAAAGTGTAATTTGAATATTTTGCAAAGAGCAACTTCGAAAATTCAACGAACAATCAAAGAGTTCACATCTTCCTAAAATTTTCAGAATCAAAAAAAATCTCGAATATTCCAAAATACCAAAACGTTCAGAATTGAAATTTCCGAAATATTCAGAATTATTAACATGCAAAAAGGCCTCTCTTTTTTCGTTCTCCCTGCCAAAAATATTTAAACATTTGAACCACAAAAATTATTTTCCAGAAAACTGGAGAAAATGGAGCGAAAGAAGCGAAGAGAGGCGAAGCGCCGAAAGGTAAAAAAAGAGGAGAAGAAGAAAAAGCGAAAGAAGAAAAGATCCAGAGTCCAGGAGAGTTCCTCGAGTAGTTCCAGTAGTTCGAGTTCGAGTTCGTCCGAGTCCGAGCACACTTCAACTTCCGACAACGAAAAATTGCGTCGAAAAAAGAAGAAAGCTCAGAAGAGCAGAAGGGACTCAATCGAGATTGAAAGTGACATCGAGAGGCGCGAAAAATTCAAAAATCGAGGAGAGATCGAGAGATCGTACAGGGAGGAGAGGAGAGACAGAATGGACCGAGAAGAAAGGAGAGATAGAGATAAATTTGATAGTCACAGAGATCGAGATAGATACGACAGAAAACGCAAAGCATACGATTCTGATAGTGATAGAAAAAGTAGACGCGAAGGGAAACGGCCCAGGGAATTTTATTGTTAAATTTTCGTAACAAATTGGGGAGAGAAGATAATTTTCTATATTTTTCGTGAACATCCCTTCAGCTCATTACAAGGTAGTTTGGGAAAAGTCCAATTTTTTTATGCAATTTGAGGTCATTTCGATTTAAGAACACCTTCTCAAAAATGGATTTTTCTCGCTACTGAGTGACTTTATTACAAAAGGTCTTATAACATTTTTTGTAGGAAATTTAGTGCTCTAACAAAAAGTTTTTTGACGTTTTTGGAAAAAGTCGCTAGTTCGCGAGATATTTCGATATTTGAGAAATTCAGATTTCTGTAAATTTTTCAAAGTTCGGATAAAAACTGGAATAATTGATTGAGTAAAAGACGTTGTGTATGTCTCCCAATTTTTTTCTAACTCTTGAAAAAGCTTTAAATGAAATAACTAAATTTCGAGCCAATTATCAGAACTTTCTGTATTTATTGTAAACGTCCGTTCAGCTCGGTACATAAAAGTTTCGAAAAAGTGATAGAATTTTATCATGAAAATTGAGTAATTTTTGCCGTCTCTAGGTTCGTGTTTCTCGATACTGAGTGGCTTTATCCTAAATTGTCTGAATACATTTTTTGTGGGAAATTTAATTCCCTTCAAAAAAGTGTATATACTTTTGTGGAAAAAGTCGATAGTTTCCGAGATAATTCGATGTTTAGGAAATTCAGATTCTCGTGAATTTCTACAAATGCAGACAAATGTGCGGAACAGTTAATTGGGCATTTTGTATGGTCATTGTTTTTTTCGAGCCAATTTAATACTTAAATTGCGTTGTTACGTTTCAACATTGCATTGTATCACTCGTTGGATTATCTACAATCCATTTATCCATTCAATCATCAATTTTATTCCGAAATTTTCTTGAATTACACTGTTTACATTGTTTTCAACTCTTAGACGTTGAGTTTCCAGAGGAATAATTAACTCAGTTAAGATTGTTGTATTATTTGTAATAATTAATGAAACTTTTATACAGCACTGTAAAATTTACAATAGAAATAAATTAACTTTGTGAATTAATTTTATGTGTTATTTTTTTTTCTTGTGGTAGAAATTCTGGAATAGGAAAAAGATAAATCATTTTGGCGGAATTTTTTTCTCAGTTTTTAAGATAAATTTTCTAATTTCAATTGTCAAATTTCAATTTTCAAATTTCAATTTTCAAATTTCAATTTTCAAATTTCAATTTTCAAATTTCAATTTTCAAATTTCAATTTACAAATTTCAAATCAAGCATTGGAAAATTTGTAAAAATTGCAACCACTTCAAACCTTTGAAAATAAAAAAAAACTTCGAATGATGATCTGGATTTGTCCATGACAGTCGATGACATCCCCCCCCCCCCCCTCCGCCCGATAATTATCAAACCTCATCCTTACCAACCGAGCAATAAGCGTTCCGTATATGCTATATATGTATATATGTATACATATATGTTACCTTCACCCTAACCCTCAGCTAAGTTGACAGTTGCTCCCCGGTCTGCACAAAATGCACATTCCATAAAGTTTGCATAAAAATCCAAAAACTCCCATCGATGGCAGAACCAATTTGGTGAGTATCCCTTAAGCCCTGTAAGCCTCCTTAACCGCGCGTATAAAAGTACCCGTAGGGGCGGGTGGGGCAAAATGGACTCGGTGATCGTCCACGGATGTTGTCATGACCTTATATTCAAAACCAAAAAAAACAAACTTTTTTTTTTGAAATAGATTAGAATTTCTGGATTTTTAAAAATGTTCTCCATTCTTGCAATCCAAAAAGAAAAAAAGTACAGTTTTTAATAAAATTTCCAAAAATTCCAACAATTTCAAAAATATCTTTTTTTTTTATTTTTACAAATATCTAAAACATTAAAATTGCATTAGTATCAGAAAAAACATTGGAAGCAATCTCAATGAAGCAATATATATATACAACTTCGAAAAAACTGATGAATTTCCAAAAATCCCTAAACTCTTAAATCTCGCACGTCAAATTTTCCCAAAATCTTGAAACTCTCAAAATTCCTATAGTAAAAATGAGAGACGAAAGTAACCATCGATATATATCGAAATTACCGAAAAGCGTAAGATCGAAACAGACGCGCCACCTGTTAGCGCAGCGGAAAAAGGACATGCGCATGCGCAGCATGCGCCACCGAATTCTTATGAAAGAACCACAGAAATAAATTTTCATTCCCACCTTTTTTTTCAGGATCTCCAGTTCCCAGGAGCTGGGGCTGAGACGTCGACCATTGGAGGAGGTTATGGACCACCCGCTGCGGCCTTCGACGATATCGTTGATTGATTCGGGCCGTGGCCTCCGTCGGGGCACCCTGCGCAGCACGCCCTCCTCCACGGGAACTCCCACCCCCACCCACACGCCCCTGTCCACCCTGGACCCCTTATCGAACCCCTCGCTCGATGGCTCGGATCCACTCTCTCAATTCGCCAAAGAGGAGCTCGATCCCTTGTCGAAAATGGCCGCAGATGACTGGGACTACTCCCCCACTCCTGGACGACGTCCACGGGACGCTCCCGAAGACGTTCTCACTGAACCCTGGGCCACCTGGCGCTCCTCCATCCTTACCAAATACACAACATCCGAAAAACTATCTATTGTCACCAGTTTTCTCACTGGCGGCGAAAAGATCGTCAAGGTCCAGCAGAATCCACTTGTCGACAAGGTCCGAAGAGTTTTTTGTTTTAAAATTTTTTTTTTTTTACTAATTATTTTTTGTTTTTTTTTTTTAAGTATTAATCCTACATGAACTATTTACAAGAGCGGTGTGCATCACCTTTCCACATTATATGAACAACCGGTTAAGGTATCCTAAATCACAGTTGTCCATTTACTAAAAAAAACGCAAATTTGAAGTTAAATTCCTTTTGAATTCTCCGAAATTTTATGATCTGCAATCTGTGCCAATTTGCTAAACTACCCATTGATAATTTCAGAATTAGTCATGGGAATATAAGCTTCCAGTTTTTTTTTTATTTGAACTTTTTGTATACATGAAAAAATGGAGTACAGAATTTCAAGATTTAATTTCGTTGATTTCCGTGACTCGATACCAGTTTTTATAAATTAACAATTGGATTATTTTGACCAAAATTTTTTCAGTTGATTCGAAATTTAGTATTTTTTGTGTTTTTTTTTTATGTTTAATTTATTTATTCAATCAATAACACTTCTTGGAATTCAAACACTTTGAAAATTTATATGGCACATGATTCGAACTTAATTGTTAATTTATTATTTTTTCAATTGTTAATTTTGTTAATTTTTCCAAAGTTTTGCTAAATTTGGTGAAATTTTTATTTAGGTGAAAACGCGATTGGAGCAATTGGATGATTTCGAGGAGGGCTCAGTTCGCCAGATGCTGGACTTGTCTCAGCAGGAGTACGTCCACCGAACAGAGCAGCTGAATAACGAGCTAGTGCAGGCTTGGCACTCGGATCAAAGGGTTAAAGCCCTGAAAATAGCGATCCAGTGTGCTAAACTTCTGGTGGACACCTCCGCCATAGCTTTCTACCCGAGCAAATTCGTCCTCATCACGGACATTCTCGACATATTTGGAAAACTCGTTTACGAGAGGCTCAGGACCAAGGCTGAGTACTACAAACCCGGCTCCAAAACACCCACAAGTCTGCCCGATACTTTCACACCTGACATGGTACCGGAGAACGCCAAAGAGACTTGCAGAAATTGGTTCTACAAAATTGCGTCGATCAGGGAACTTGTTCCCAGGCTCTACGTAGAAATGGCTATAATTAGGTGAAGCAGGTTTCAAAATTTTTGAAGTTTTTTTTTTTTTTAATTTTTTTTTGTATTTAAAAAATAAAAAAAAAAATTTTAAATTTCAATTTCCAAAAATTTCCAAGGTCTGAACTGTTCCTTTGATTTTATCAAACAACTCGAAGATTTTCCTCCCTTCACAAGTTTCAAAATTTCCCGCATTTTTAAAAAGCACTGTTCCAAAAATTTTGAACTACTTAAATATAAATATCAATAAATTTTGTAAGACTCGAAGAGCCTGTGAAAATTTCGAAAAACTAAGATCGTCAGATGTCCCTCAGGTCGTACGGCTTCCTCACGTCGACGGAGTTCACCACAGCGTCCCTGAGGATCACGCGAATGATAAGAGGGATTGGGAATCCGCTGATAGCAGTCTACGCGAGATGTTACCTGTGTCGAGTGGGTTTGTCCCTGCACAAGGATCCGCAGTTTGTGAAGGAGAATTTTTACGACTTTCTCCTGACGTACCACCAGCTGTTCAGCCACTCGACGAAGATGGAGCTGGCCCGCCAGAGTATTCCGTTATTTTCTTACTTGAATCTCTTCACCCCCGCTCTGGACTGGATCCTCCAGATGATGACTCGAACAGCCTCGGAGGCGTTCCTCGGCGAAGTTCTGGGGAAATGCAAACAGGACAATGGGGCACTGCTACTCAATGCCATTCTGGGAGCGTTTAAGCCCAGCTACGTCGCCTCCAGGTGCTCGGACTTCGTCAAGATGATCGCCGAATGCGGCGACGATGGCTACCCCCAGTATGTTCTGTATAGGACACTTGGGGAGTGCCTCATCAGGGAGTCCCCGTCGAAGACCTCTTGCCAGGAGGTGCACGACGTCCTCTTCAGGTAGCAAATTTTTAGGGTGATTTCAACAAGTTGAAAATTTAGAAAATTTGGAAACTTGCAGAGCTTTGAGATCTTGCAAAGGTTTTTTTTTCTTGCAGAGCTTATTCTGAGATCTTGCCCATTTACGTGCTCCTTGGATTCTCAAAATTGTGAATTTCCAAGGGGACTGGTGAAACGTAGAAAACATCAAATTTACAGTTTTTTCAAAATTTATGAAAGTTTGAGAATGTTTAATTTTGGGTAGGAAGGAAACTTTTAACATTTTACAGTTCTTTGAATTTTTAATATTTTTCGAAACCTTTAAACCGATTTCGAAGTTATAGGATTCTTTATGTTTTTGAATTTTTGAAAAGTTTTGAAAACCAAATTTTTGGTAATATTTGTGAATCTTTTGAAAGTGGAATTTATCAAAATTTGAGAATTTGAAATTCTTCAATATTTTTTACATTTTGAGATTTGCTAAAGTTTGATTATTTCAACACAATATTTTCACACAAATCACAATATTTGGACAAATATCTCAAAAGATATCGTCGAAATTTATAAAAATGGGGGGAAAATGACAACTTGAAATTTATATTCACCCAGCACTTTGCAATTTTACAAATTACAAAAAAAATTGGATTTCGTTTTTTTAGATTTTCTACGGCTTCACTGGCTCCCAAATTTCTGAAAATTCACAGCTTTTTTAAAACTTGGATTTTTTTAAATTACTAAAATTAATAAAATTAGGAATTTTCATGAAATTTTGAGACTTTCCGAATTTTTTCTGTCAAATCATATATATAGCGTTTTGACATTTTATTACCTCCCCCAATTTTTCAACTTACTAAAATTTTGAACATTATGAAATTTGTGTAATTTCCAATGTTACCAAAATTGTTAATTTTCCAAATTCAAAAAAAAAATCTCCAAACCCAAAAATAATAGGAATTTCTGACAAGTTTATTTCTGGATTTTTCAAATAGGTACATTGTGGACCTGACGGATCCGGCAAAATTTATGCACTGTACGGAAGTATGGATTCAGTTCGTCGTGAAGCATTTTTCGACGATGGAAATCAATGACTACCTGGGGGAAATTATTTCACATTTAAGTGGGAACAGAGAGTTCCAGCATTTTTATCCACAACTGCAGGGGATTTTTGATAAAATTATTTCAGGGTCTCAGGTAAAAATATGCTTTCTGAATAAAATCTTGAATTCAAATTCCCAGGTGATTTTAGTCCTCAATGGGTAAGTCACCCCGCGGAAAAAAATTAACCTAAATGAATGAAAAACTTGTGTCTCCAATCAATTTCATAAAACTTCCAGGAGTTCGAGTCCTTGCTGACGATGGAGAACTTCCTGCCGATGATCGATCTCTTCCAGAAGGAGTCGATCAAGGTCGAAGTTTGCAAGAGCATCATCGAGAGGTTCACGAGTCAAACCTCCTCGGGTCCAATCACAGACCCCATAATCATCAACGCCCTCATGTTCATTGCTCGCATCATGCACGATTCGGTATCAGCGCTAACCGTCGACGACGAGAAACGTCAAATTGGCGGGCTCATCTGCGCCCTGGTCCAGAGGGTCGACTTTGGTAGGGATTTTGAGAAGCAATTGAACTTCTACGTGGAGGCTAGGGCGGCCTTTCCCAACTTGGACACGGTCCACGTGCAATTGGTACAGTGTGTCAATCGACAATCGGTGGAGACCAGGAAAATCGTTCGGGGCCACCATACTAGGAGAACTTCGGCGTTTGTTAGGGCCTGCGCAGCTTTCTGCTTCATCACCATTCCTTCGTTGACTCAAGTCCAGGTGAAAAAATTCACGTTTTTCATACACTTACCCACTCAAGCACCCACCCAATTACCCACCCACTCACTAACACCCACCCACTCACTAACCCACACACTTACCCCCCCCCCCACCCACTTACTCACCCACCCACTTACCCACCTACTCACTCACCCACCCACTCACTGACACCCCCCACCCCCTCACACCCACCCACCCACACACTTGCCCACTCACTTACCCACCCACTTACTCACCCACTCACCCACCCACTCACACAGACACAGACACACCCACCCACCCACTCACTCACCCACAAACTTACCCACTCACCCACCCATCCACCCACCCATCCACCCATCCACCCACCCACATGCACACACACACACACACACACCCACACACACACACCCAAACACACACACCCAAACACACACACCCAAACACACACAAACAGACACACTGTGTAATCAGACTCTTCATTACAGGTGAGGTTGCAGTTGTATTTGCTATCAGGTCAAGTCGCCCTCCTAAACCAATGTCTCGGGCAGGCAGATGCTTGTTTCAAGGCTGCTTTGAGTCTGGTACCGGAAATGGAGAAGACTTTGGAAATAGACGGCCGTACCCGGAACTCCGAGCCACATCTACTCTCTTATCTCTCGAGTTTTTTGTCGACCCTTCTCGTAGTCCCCGACAGCCCCGAACACGGCGTTCTTTACCTCATGCGGGGATTACTCAATGTCGTTCAGAGGTGCTTCGAGGAGAGAAGCTGGACCAAATATCAGGTGTATCTGCGGGTCCTGGACCTGCTTGCTACCATCACCAGGGAAAGATATCCATATCATGTGGACAAGGTTGACTCCAATGATAAACTTTATGGATGCGACGAAAAGTTTATCAATGAGGTAAATTGAATTAATTCAGCTTTTTCGTTTTTTTTAATTATCAAATTTTTAGAGTTGCGTAATTTTTTATTTTTTTGAAATTGTGTAATTTTTCGTTTTTTGAATTTTTCAGATTTCCAATTTTTTAAATGTTTCTATAAAATTCTAAAAATAACTGAAAATTCGCCAAAAAAATTCAATTTCTAAAACCTCACAATTTTTTTTAATTTAAAATTTTTCGAAAACTTTCAGAAATTTCTGAAAACTGCTAAAATAAATTAGGAATTTTTAAAAGCTGACAAAAGTCTCTGAAAAAACATTCTAAAATTTTTCGATCAATTGTTGAATGAGTGAATAATTGAATTCTCGATTTTTCAAGGTGAACAAGATTTGCACGAGAGTTCTGGAGGAAATTCTGGAACATCTCAGGTTCCTAGGGACTTCGGAACAGTTCGAGAAACAGGAGATTCTGGCGTTAGAAACTTTTGCGAGGGTTGTAATCAGGGGCGACCTGGGGAAGTCCAACATGGCTAACTTGGCTATCAGCCTCTGGCATCTATCCGGCAAACATGGGGGCTCAGACGCCAAATTGAGGACCAGAACTATCGAGTACTTGAGACGAAGACGCGGAACTCCGGGGCTCGAGGAAATCGGGGAAATTCTGGGGAAAATAAGCTGAAAAACAAACTCAGTTCATCGAATTTATTGTTATGTATATAGACGGTTTGTTGATAATGTGTGAAAGTTTTCTGGGTGAAGGAGAATTGTTAATAAAGTGTGATAATTCACGTATTAAGGCTCGTGGTTTTTTCTCAGGGGAGTCGATATATTAATGCCCCAAACAGTTTCCACACTATTCGAAAATTTCACATATCTCTCCTACTTTTCCATTCCATTTTTTACAAAGTTAAGATTTGGAGTTTTGGTAGAAAATTGTTCATTTTTTTTTAATTTTTCAAATCTGCATATTTGTGATTTTCATTTTCAATTTCTTCAAATTGTTCACAATTTGTCAAATTTTTTTGGCCAATTTTACCAAGTTTCTCCAAAATAATGAAACTTTTCAGAAAGTTGGAACATTTGCCTAAAATATTCCTCAAAAATCGACGAAAATATGATTTTCGAAAATGAAAAAAAAATAAAAAAATAAAAAATAATTCAGTTCTTGAAAAAACAAAAAAAAACTCAACATTAAAAAAAGTTCAGAAACGTAAAATTGTAAAAAATAAAAAAAAAATTTTTTTACCAGGGTGTATTGAAATTGAAAGACAAAATTATGAATATTTTTAGTGGGAATGAAGGAGGTTTAGAATATATAAAAAATATATTAAGTATATTTCATAACACATGAAATATAGGAAATATATAGTTCATGTGTTTTTGCTTAGTTCAATATTTTGAGGATCTGGTAACTTTGTTCTACACTATTTTCTTTCGGTATTATACAAAAATATCTGGAACATCACGTGATTTCGGAAGACTCGATTATTAGAATTTTTATTGGAGATTTTTTTTACTCCTTGAGAACTGTGCGAAGGGCGTCCAAAAATATATCTGAGTGGTGACGATCGAATGTTAGAGCTGGTCGAAGTCTGATTGCTGTAGCACCACACCCACCTGCTTGGATGCCTGTGAAAAAGTAAAAAAATGAATTAATTTTAGACTGTCAAAGTCTGAACATTTTTCGCAAATGAAAACGATTTCTTAAAAATTAAAATCACCCTAAAAATTTGGAAAAGAACAAAAAATATTTTCACAATATTCAAAAATTTTAATACCAATTGAAAAGGTCAAATTGTACGAATTGTGGAATATTAAAATTAAAATCTGAAATTTCACCTTTTGCGAGAAGGCTTTTCACAATTTTATCGCGAATTTCAGCGGTGGCTGCATCAAAAGCCAAGAACGTTCCTCGGCCCCTGGATGAATTTATAACATTCGAATGCTCTTTCTCCAGATACTTAAGGTGGTCCAAAGTGTAGGCTCCAACCTTAGACACCTTCTCCAGAAGATTGTCCTGTTCAATGACCTTGAGGATGGCTTCCAATAGAATTAACTTGCTGGGGTCACCCATCCACGTATTGAATACTCTGTACCCAGTGTTCGGCCTGAAATATTTGTTTTACCTATGAAATTCTAACATAACATTTGGAATGAAAAATTTGTCACAACTCATACAAGTAGACAGCACTAAATTGTTCCTTTCACGTTCTTCTCTCCACTCTTCTTTCACTTTAAACATGTGTATCTTGACACTGTGCCTTTGAACGCAATAATTTAATATACAACTCACTTCATTTCTGCTGAGTGGAAATATCCTCCCAATTGCATTTTCTTGCTGAAAGTTACAATATCGGGTGGTGAGTCTAGATTGAAATGCTCATGACACCACATTTTCCCAGTTGGACCTCCACCGGTTTGCACTTCGTCAATCAGAAGAGCGACTCCATGCTGAAATTGGTCGTTTTTTATGGTAAAGGCATATTGCAAATTCAGTACTTTTTGTTACGCAACACATACACACACCCACCCGCCCGCCTTCCCACTTACACCCAACCTCCCACTCACACCCATCCTCACTCACCACCCAGCCTCGCTCGCCACCCACCCACCCTCACCACCCACCCACCCTCCCTCATTCACCACCCACCCACCCTCCCTCACTCACCACCCACCCACCCTCCCTCACTCACCACCCACCCACCCTCCCTCACTCACCACCCACCCACCCTCCCTCACTGACCACCCACCGACCCACCCTCCCTCACTGACCACCCACCCACCCTCCCTCACTCACTGACCACTCACCCTCCCTCACTCACCACCCACCCACCCTCCCTCACTCACCACCCACCCACCCTCCCTCACTCACCACCCACCCACCCTCCCTCACTCACCACCCACCCACCCTCCCTCACTCACCACCCACCCACCCACCCTCCCTCACTCACCACCCACCCACCCTCCCTCACTCACCACCCACCCTCCCTCACTCACCATCCACCCACCCTCCCTCACTCACCACCCAGCCACCCATCCACCCACGCTCCCTCCCACCCTCCGACACCCACTCATCACTCACCCCCACCAACCACCCACCCACCCACCCACCCACACACACACACACACACACACACATGCAAACGCGCGCGAATGTATGTTCTAAAGATGATACATATTGGGAATAAATTTGTGAATTTTCCTACCTTTTTCGTTAGCTGCCTGAGCTTTTGGAAAAATGCTGGAGACGCGTGATTGTCACCACCCTCCGCTTGAATGGGCTCGATAATTACCCCCGCCACGGGGGTATTTTTTTCTCTATCGTATTTGACGATGAGGGATTCAATCTCAGCTAAACATCTCTCATCCTCAGCTTTGTTTTCTCTCTGGTTCTCTTCCAGTGGATACTTGTACAGCGGAAAAGATGCGATGGGCCAATCAAAGGCCGGAATGTCAATTTTGTGGATGTACTTGCTATGCGTTACTGAGAGGGAGCCCAGGGTTCTTCCATGGAAAGCGCCTGGAAAGAATTTTATCAAAGTACTTTTAGAGATGTTGGTAAGGTTTTGAAAATTTTGCATTTTTTCACTCCCTGCCACCCCCCCCCCCCACCCCCTCACCCGACATTTCTTTGTATGGGTACCGCCCATAGCACACACGGAATGATGCTCCTATTGGTCCAAGTGCGTGAGAAAATATTTTTGAATATATTCCGCGGCGGCCGTGCGCCAACCTAACATAGTAGGCACCTCCGGTGTGTGTGTGTATGTGTGCGATGTAACATTTGTTCGTTAATTTACCGATAATGCAAGTCGCAATTTTGAGGAAAAACATTTTGTTGAAAGCAAATACAAATTATTGAATCGATTGGATGTCACGTGATTTGGCGCGCTTATTCAATCTTTCGAAATTTGTGAAATGCTCCCGGGGTTTAATTGCAGTGACTTTATAAACTATTGCAATTCTCTTCGAATCCCATTTTTATTGTAAAAAGGAGAGACGAAAGAAACTATCGATATATATCGAAATTATCGAAAAGCGTAAGACCAAAACCGACGCGACACCAGTGAGTGCAGTGGAAAAAGGACATGCGCATGCGCAGCACGCGCCACCGGACTCGTTGAGAAAAAAGGAGATTTTCAAATGTTTAATTAGAACTGAAAGGTTATTTTTTACCTATTTTTAATAGAAAAACGACATACACGTAATACCGTGTATCCTAAATCGTCAGGGATACTAGCACAGGAACCTCAAAGCGCGCAAACAATACCTTTGAGTGGGAGAATGTCGGAGGGGGATGAATCCGGCTTGTGATTGATCATACAACTTTCCATTTCCGCTTTCACGGAGGGAGAGCGTCTCCTTTTGTCCGTGCACCGCATAAAGATATATAATTGGAAAAGCTGTCTCGTTCGAATATGAGCGACACTTTTCAATTTCAAAATGTTTGATATTAAGAAATGAAGGATGTTTTCAAAAATTAGATTTTAAACGAATTTGCAATTTTTGGTAACTGCAAACCTTTTGAAATTCTGGAAATATGACACTTCTCAAATTTCTCAAAGTAAATTCATTACAACCTATCTTATTTAATATTTTCAAATCAGTAATAGAAAATTCGTCAATATCAGACCGATAATTTGTCGTTGGTGATGTCACGTGGGCATTTCTGTACGTTCTATTGGCTGCCCCCACTCCAGCCCTGCTAAACACGGCCCGTGATTGGCTGCCGCGGCCGGAGGTGTAAATGGCGGGCTTTCGTAACGTCACAGCTGTTCTCGGTTTGAAAAACAGTTGTTTCCAATTTTCGATAATCAAATGACGAACAAACAACGGAAATAATTGTTTACTACTATTGTTTCTTATTGTCAATTTTGTACACATTATAAACTTGTGAAAAAAACAGTTTTTTTGGCCATTTTATGTCCGATGTAAAAAGGCGGGAAAACGATACCTTTGAATGACAAAATGGAGTAGCGCGGTGAGCCCGGATTCTGATTGATCATGCACGTCTCCATTTCTTCTTGAGTGAAGGGTTGAGAGTGTCTACGCTTATTTGCGTACCACATGAAGATATTTTTGAATGCATTTTCGTTGGAACACGAGCCGCACATCATGGTGGTGATGTGGGTGAGACCGGGCGGCACCACGCCAGGCTTCAGGAGAATGTTTTTCAATTTTTTGGGCCAATCTCCGGCGGGGAACACACCGAGGGCCGGTCTGTTAACTATCGATCGCTGATTGTGCGGGTGCGATAAGGCCTCTAACATCGCTGGGTGGTTGTAACCCAGTGGCATCGATGATATCTGCATGTACACGTCCAACAGTGTGTTACCATCCACGTCCACCAGGTAGTTACCGAACGATTTATCGTAATCGGCGAATAACTGCACTGTTGCCACTTGCTGAAATTATTTCTTTAATTTTTATAATTTCTCTTTTACATTTTTTGAAGTTTTCAAAATTCTCGGATGATTAAATAAAAATTTTGGTAAACTTAAAAAAAAAAACGAAATTTCGGTATCGAAAAAAAAAAATTCTGAAGTTATAGAAATTTCCAGAAACTTAAGAAGTTTAGATATAAAAAAAAATAGATTTTTTGGTAAATGTTAAAACAAATCTAAATTTCGGAATTTCAGAAAAAAAGTTTTGATATTTTTAAAAAAATCAGATTTTTTGGGAAACCTAAAAAAAAATTCTAAATATTTAGTAAACTTAAAAAAAAAACGAAATTTCGGTATCGAAAAAAAAAAAAATTCTGAAGTTATAGAAATTTCCAGAAGCTTAAGAAAAACGTTTAGATATAAAAAAAAAATAGATTTTTTGGTAAATGTTAAAAAAAAATTTAATTTCGGAATTTCAGAAAAAAAGTTTAGATATTTTTTAAAAAATCAGATTTTTCGGGGAACCTAAAAAAAAATTCTAAAATTTTGGAATTAAAAAAAAGGAAATTTCTGGAGTTGCACAAATATCCAGAAACTAAAAAAAATTTGAGGTGTAAAAAAAAATCTGCCATGTTTCACGAGTAATTTAAAAATGATCAATTCCCTCTAACAATTGGTTTTTCCGAAAGTCTCCAGAATGAACATCACCTGGTACTTGCCGAGTTCTTGCAGAAGCTCCTTGGAGAGGGGTCCAGGTATCGCAGTTTTGACGGAAGGCCCTCTTGGCTCGGTTTCGGTTGACAAACATCGCCATGGACTTTCCCCTGAATAGCATTACACAAAATAGTGATCTATTGGTGGTCTCGGTTTTTTGTAAATATCTTGGAATCTGGAGAAATTGAGATAATCTTGATAGGAAGTTTTTTGTGGGACTAGATTGTCTCTACAAAAAATTCTTTATGAGATTTTTTGCATTATCCCCCACTTTTGGGATACCCAACAAAACGTGTCTGGATGCCAACTTATCCTTTTCCAATTATTCCTCATTTGTCGATTTTTCATAAAATGGTAAGCATGGAATTTCGTTATAAATTAAAAAAAAGAAGAAAACATGACATTTCGTTTTTTTTTTTTATTTCGAAAGTTGAAAAGAAATTTCGTATTTTCGAAAATTTTTGATTTTTTTTTTAAACTTGAAGGATTTGAAAAATTTTGATAAACTCGAAAGTTTAAAAAATTTCTGAACTATAATAAGTTCAGAGCCGCCGCTTATGATCTTGCTCGTTACACAGCGACGTTAAAAAAAATTATTAAAAAAAAAAAAAAAAAAAAAAAATTCAAAACTTTTTCAAAAATATTTTTTTTAATATATCAAAATTCAAGAATGAGAAAAATAGCAAAAAATTTCGAAATTGGGAAAATTTAGAAAACAATTTCAAATTTAAAAAAAGTTTAAAAATCTCAAAAAAAAGAGCAGAAATTGCATTGAAAAAATCTGAAGACAAAAAATTTTGAAACGCGAAATAAAAGGAAGAGATCTTGAATGTGATATTTTTTTTTTATTTCATAATAAGATTGTTATGAGAATTGATGCAATGATAGCGCGAATGTAATACGTCGCGGGGTGACATCGATTTAGTTTGATTATTATCACTTAAAGCCAAGTGGCGGACGTACAGTTCATTATCAATTGAGCAATGAACATGATAACAATATTGACACACGTTTTTTTTTTATTTATTTTTCCTTTTGCATAAGTGGTTGATCTCATTTGCGCCATTTTTTCGGTAGATTTTTGGATATGCTTCCAGAATAAATAAAAAAATTACAGAATGTCATTTATTCATGTAAATTTTTAGATAATTCAAAATTTTAAGACAATTTTTAGATAGTTCCAATGCAGTTTTTTTAGCCAAATTTTTTTGGAGTCTTTAAATAATTCGGATTTGCTAAATTTCTGAGTAAATTTTCTACATTAATTCTTATATTTATCTGAGATAGATTATGGCTTTTTTTTTTAGTTATTTTTTTCAGTTAGATTTTTGGATAGATTGTCACTTTTATACCTAATTTCTTTCTAGTTTTGAATTAATTTCTAGTAATTTTTTTGAGCTAAATTTTTAGCTAGTGTTGGATACGATCTTTTGCAAGATGAAACGTACATACAATTTTTCTAGTATTTTTTTTTGGAAATAATTCGAAGATAATTTTGACATAATTTCTAGTCAGTTCTTACTTTATCTTAAAATTTTGAATTTTTTTATTCACATAGTTTTCAGATAATTTTTTTAATATAGATCACTATATATATATACTAGAAAAATTTACTTTTTTTGTATATATATGTATATATATATATATATATATATATATATATATACAGAAAAAGTAAATTTTTCTAGAGATTTTAGGAGACATTTTTAAGATGATTTTTTCACCCAAGTTTTTTTAAGATAGGTCAAGGGATGCTGTGAGAGGAGCGAAAATTCCTTACCTCTGAGGAGTCCGGGAAGGGGCCGAGCCTTGGTGAGGACTCGAGTCAACATCCTTATACCGCGAAATACGCCAAAAGATGAGTGGCAAATCACTAGATTGCGGGCGGGCGGGGGGGGGGGAGGATGAACTCGTAACGATAGCTGGACCACGACTATTCGACTATTCCGGGGGAGAGTGAACCCGGAAAACCGGTCCTAATTTAGTGCGCATACTCCGCGAGATCCCCACGAGGAGATATTCGAAAATGCGGGCGAAGGGGGGAATCGCGGTAATAAGCAATGTGGCTGGAAGGAAAAGAAGGCTTTTTTGGGGCGACGGGCAAAAAATTGCGAACAAAATTTTTGGCAGACCTGACTCTTAATTGCGGCAGATTCCAAGTTTCGAACATTTGGAATTTTTTAATATTTTTGAAAAAAAAAATTCCCAAAGAATTTGAATTTAAATTGTTTAAAAGAAATTAAAAAAATTTCTTCCAAATTTTTTCGATTTTTTTTACACTTTTAATAATTTGGAAAATGCTTAAAATTACGTAAAATTGGAGATTAAAAATTGTTTTTTTTTTTTAAGAATGATTGGGAATTTTTAATTAAGAAAAATTAATAAATTTGAATATCAATTACAAAAGAGGAAAATAGAAAAAAAACTCTCAATGAAAGCTACACTTGATTCCTTTATTGGCCATAAAAATAAGGAGAAAAAAAAATAGTGCTTATTACAACTTACACAAGTAATTACACAATTTAAATCAATTCAACTGTGAAAAATAATATTAATTAATTAAATGTTAATTCTACCTCGTCATATCGTCTCAATTCTCACACCAGAATTATCTCGAGTTCAATTAAAAATACTGTACAATCATCAGTTTTTTACCCTGGCATAAAAATTTACAACTGTTTAAATTTCTTCTTTTTTTTTCTTTAATCAGAAAAGGAATTGTTCACTTAAGAGCTCATTCATTCGAGAATCTAATTTTCGATAGAATAAAAAAAAAAAAAAAATTACTCAAAATTTCGTAATTTTTTTTCTTTCTCAGTTGCGATTATTTACAATGCTAATTGTGAAATGTGATTTTTTTTTCTCTGTTTCTCTTGACGTTTTGACACTCTGCTTTTACACTAGACTAAACATTCGTTATTGTTTATAAACACTGTTCATAGAAAAATTTATAGTGATTAAAACAAATAAGTCATTACTCGTAAGCATAATAAACAAATTTGTACAATTTATTATGCGATTAATCTAGGCTTAATCTTAATAATTAAAGTGCAACTTTCCTCAGTTGTTACAGGGTTGTTTTTTTTAAAATGGAAAAAAAATGTTGCCACGAGGGACTTGAGTTTTTTTTTTGAGATTTTTGAGAGCTCAAAATTTCAGAGTTTGGGGGGGGGGGGGGGGAAGGTTTGGGTAAAAGTTTTTTCGGTTATTGGCAATAAATTAGGATTTTTTTCTTTTTGGGGGGGAGGGGGCATTTAACACACTGAGCCTGGAAAGGGGTACTGGGATGATCATTTTGTCTCGGAAAACTTCTCACGAAGACTCTTAATCTTGGCTACGAAGTAGGTCTCGAGGGATTCGGCGCATTTGAAGAAGGGGGACTCCTTTGGATTGTAGTAACGACAATTATCGAATATCTTTGTCATGTCGCCGATGAACTCGCTCAGCTTTTTGTACGATCGATCGTTTATCCGGAGCTCGATCGTCTGGAGGTCTGCAAATGAGAATGTTATTTTTTAAGGCTCATTCATATTTTTTTTTTTTTCGGTTTTTAGGAGCCGCTGACTTTTTTAGTTTTGAATTTATCGAACTTATGCAATTTTTAAAATTTGCAACACTGAAAGTTTGGACGTTTTTGTGATTTTTTGGGTATTTAAGGTGATTCGAATTTTGTCAATTTTGGAGGTTTATATTTTTGCAACTTTTTGGGGTTTTAGGTTTTTACATTTTTCGATATTTTGGAAATTTCGAGAATTTCCAATTTTCGGATGTTTCCAGTGTTTTGCAATTTTTATTTTTTTAAGGTATATTTACAATTTTTTTTTTGCGAAATTTAAATTTTTTATGGGTTGTTGAACAATTTTGAAGTCTTCGAAAATTTATGAAATTCTTAGAAATTGTAGGAATTTTTTTGGGCATTTTTGAAAAAAAAAAATTGTTTTCAATTATCAATTCCCCTAATTTCCATAATTTTTACATTTCTAAAAATAGCATGGTAATGTAAATTCATTAACTTACCCATGGGTTCCTTAATTACTTTGTAATAATCTGGGGCTTCATTGGGGTCCACCGGCTCCATAAAGGGCCAAGCACTTTTGTGAGCCTGTCAACAATAGAAACAAAATAAATAAAAATATGACAGGACTTGTAGACTTATCCCCCAAAAATTAGTGAAAAAATGTAAATCAATTTATATTTGGAAAAACAAATGCTTCAATTTGAAAAAAAAAAAAAACATAATCTTAGAACCTACAATATGCAGAAAATTTTACTAAAAAAAATTTTTTTTATGAAAAGAGAAAAACCCTTTTCTAATTCAAATCCATATTTACCTGAATATGCTTAATCAACTTCTTCAGTAGATCCAGATCCTTGGCACTCAGGTTCTTCATATTGGCGAAATTCACTGACGAGTTCCTTTGGCAATTGGGACACACGTATTCGTCGATATTGTCCGCCTCAGATTGCAGAATTCCCACACACCTACAATTTCATAAGTATTAATATTTTTTCAAATTTCAAATTGTTTCCAAAAAAAAATTTTGCGTTATTGGAATGTTTTTAAGAATTTGCCATTTGTGAAGCTTCTAAAAATTTAAATTTCAAATAATTTTTTGCATCAATTTTTCTCTAGTTTGTAATTTTTTGAGTGAAATTTCTGAAATTTTGATTTTTCCAAATTTTTTTTCTAATTTTTTTTCCAATTTTTTTTCTAATTTTTTTTCCATTTTTTTTTTCTAATTTTCTTCTCCAATTTTCCTTTTTAATTAATGGCATTTCGTTAAATATGACATAACGTTGGTCTACATACCTGCCATGGAACCAATCCTGGCACTTGTCGCAGCATATATAGAACTGTGACTCATCATACGGTTGTTTGCACAAGCAATAGAGCTCCTGGGTGTCCCTGGCATGTCTACACTCTGTGCAGACAAATTCCGACAGGCTCTTGCTCATTTCCTCAGTAATACCCACACATTCCCCATGGAACCAATTATTGCATAGATCACACCCCACATAAAATTTCGTCTCATCATAAGGCGTTCTGCATAGACAATAAAGTTTCTGCTTTTTCACCTTGCCCCCTGCAGAAGGTGCACCAGGTGGAGTCGCACCACTTCCCGAACTCCTATGTCTCTTCGCCTTCCCTTTACTCGAAGGGCTCAACTGGCCAGGCTGGCCCGTTGCTTTCCTCTTCGTCCCCACCTTCACCTCGTCCTGCTTGTGTCTCTCAGCTTTGGTTCTACTCGTGAGTTCTGCCGACAGATCTCGCTGAATATCAATCTGTAGTTCCTTCTCCAACAGAGCTCTCTTTTTCAGAATATCCTTCTTAAGGAGTTCCTTATGCCTAAACAGCAGCACTTGCATCCTAGAATGTACCTGCTGTTGTCTCCTAGCTTCCTGAGTCTCCCTCATTTTTGACGATCTATTTTTCGGGCTCTCCGGCACATCCTCCACCTTTGCCACCTTCTGTGGGCTCTCCCGAATGTCCTTAACCTCCTTGGCCTCCTGTTTGATGACAATTTTCTTACGAACATCCTGATTAGCCTCCTTGTCATTGGGGAGATCCTTCGGTGGTAATGACACTGGAGCTGGTCGTTTTCTGGGTGGTGCCCTGGATATTGGTGTCATTGGTGTTGTTGCAACTGTTCCATCCACCTTCATCTGCTTCTCCTGATATCTCTGCAGCTGAAGTAGCTTCTCCTCAATTTCCGGATTGAGATTTTCCTGTTTCAGGGCATTCTTTATCGTCTGCTGAATGTAGTCAGGCGTGAGGATAAATTTATTTTGACCTGGTGACTCCTTGACAGTCTGGCCTGGCTGTTGTCCATTAGCATGAACAGTCTTTTCATCTGGATCTGATTTGCTCACCTGCTGAACAACCACCTTGGGTTTCTCCTGTATTTGCTTTGGTGTTTCTGGAATGTTCTCCTTGGCAACCTTGACTGGACTAGCAGGCTCCTTCTTAATGGTAATTGCTTGCTTGGCCTGGGGCGCAGGTGGTGCTGGCTGCATTGCCAGGTAGATCTTCATGGGCCCAAGTACTCCCTGCTTACCTGCTGTTGCCTGGGCCTTCATCAGCTGCTGTTTAATCTGCTGCTGGACCATTGCTGTTTGTGGTGGTGTCAGCTCGGTTCCCTGGAGACCCTGAAGCACAATTCTGGGACCTTGGCTTGTTTGAATCAGCTGGGCTGTCACACATTTTATCACAGTACCTGGTGGCTGGCCAGCCAGGAGAGATGCCTCGACACTTCCTGGAGCTGGTGCTGATGGGGTTGATGGGGTTGGTGGAGCTGATGGCACTGGAGCTGCTGGAGTTACTTGAGGTGTTGACGTTACTTCTGATGTCGATGTTGATACAGTGTTTGAAGCAGTTGAGACAGTTGAGACGTTAGGAGGGTTGGAGATGCTGGGACTATTGGACACGTTAGGGGAATTGGACACGTTGGAGACGTTGGAGACTTGAGCAACTGGTGTACTCGGACTTGGTGTTGTTGTTTGGCTAGCTGCTACCACCTTGGGCGTTCCTTTCATCTGGACAATTCCTGAATTAGCAGAATTTAGGTGGACAATTTGATTTCCAGTTGGTGTACTACGTATCACCACTTGGTGTCCCCCAATTGATGCTATTTGTGCCATTCCACTGGCAAGCTGCTGGACAAGATTGGGATTGTTGACGATTATCTGATTGCTGTTGATGACTTGGCCTGGCAGGGGCGATTGGCCAGTGTTGCCAACGACCAGGGTGTTTTTGGCTGTTGTCATTACACCACTGGTGTTTGAGACGACGTTTAGGGGGGTCAATTGGGGCTTGCCACGATTTTGGGGAGTTTGGGGGGATTGGACTGTTTGGGCTGTAGCTAGTTTTGCAGGAGCTGGCTTCATTGCAGCTTTTGTTACGGTTGTTATGGGTTTCGGGGTCTGTGGTGTCTGCGGTGTCGATGGGCTTGAGGAGGGGGTGGTGGAGCTCGATTGAGCTGTGTTTAGAACGTGCAGTTTTCCATTTGGCATCTGGACCAACTGCTGACCCGGCATCAGACCACGCACCTGGAGCTTTCCATCGGGACCTCGCAGGATTTGGACTCTCTGAGGTTGCTGCGGGGTTTGAGGTGTACTTTTTATGAGAGACTGGGGCGTGGTGCCGCTAGGGGTCTGTGGTGTCTTGGGGAGGATACTTGTGGGACCTGCAACCACTCTCGTTACACCATCCTTCGTCAGGAAAATACGGCGTGTACCGTATGTCTTTGGATTCGATGGTGTTGTTAATAGTGAGGTCAGTTGGGATGATTTTTGGGTGTTTGTTGGGGTCGCCGGTATCGCCACCTTGGAGACGAGTTTCACTGAACCATCTTGAAGAAGTAATAAAAAAAACATTAGATTAGATAATTTTTTTTTGTTAAATATTTTTTGTAAAATATTTTTGTAAAATATTTTTGTAAAATATTTTTTGTAAAATATTTTTTGTAAAATATTTTTGTAAAATATGTTTTGTAAAATATTTTTTGTAAAATATTTTTGTAAAATATTTCTGTAAAATATTAGAAAAAGGTTTTTTTGGAGGATTCAAAATTTTTTCTAGATTTCGAAATTTCTAATTTTCGGAAAAATTTAACGCTTGGATCTTTGAAATAACCCTACAATTTCTTAAGTTTGAAATTTTTCCAACGGATCCAAATTTTCAGAAAATGGAAAATATTTCAAAGTTTTGGAATTTGCAAAATTAAAAAGAAAAAAAAATGCGACATTTTCAAAATTTAAAAATTTTGGAAAATTATTAAAACATCTGAAGAAAAATTATTTTATAGAGTTAGTAACTGACCTTGATTGGAATTCGTTGAGACTTTGACAAGTTGGGTTGCTGCATTGCCTGCACCCTTGAGGTTTTCGAGTACCCTCTTCTGCTGATGTGCAGCCCTCTGTATCTTCAGCTGCTGCTCCATCTTCTCCTTGATCTCATCGGATGTGGGTTTTCCAGTCAATCCATCACTGGAACTTGCCAAGGAATTTCTATTGGGGAAGGAGCCAGTTTGTGGGCCCCCAGATCTGCTCCTAGTAATAATCTGTGCATTAGCCTTCTCCAGCCTACACCACGACCCATGAAAAAAACACGATAAAAGCATTGGGATTAGTAAAAAAAAGACAATGTTAATTAGCAGTTAGTACTCAAACGTTAATATGCCAGAATTTGGTGAAAAATTATTTTATTTGTGAACAAAATTTGTGAATTTTTTTTTTTAATGAAAAATGTGTTAAGTTTTTTTATTAAGTACCCAACAATTTTGGACTTGCTGAAATTATTCAAAATGATTTTTTAAAAATTTTATGAACATAATTTAGCATTTGCTTTTTCATTTTAATATTTTTTAATATTTCAAAATTCGCAGATTTGTGAATTTGTTAAAATTTACAATTTTTTTGCAAATTATTTTCAAAGTGTTTTGCAAATTTAAAATTTTAAAAATTGAAAATTCATCATTTTCCAACTTCAATTTTAAAATGCTGAAATACTAAAGTTTTTACTAATTTTTAGAATTTTAAAATTAGAAAAATGCGACAAAAAATTTGAGTGATGAAAAAAAAAAGTCGACACAAAATGTAGTCACAAAATTTTCAGTAGAGTACAAGTCACACAGGTCACTTTCATGGCAGGATTAGATTAAAAATAGAGATAACAAAACTCACCTGTCACCGTAGAGTTTTATCTCCCACAATTCAAGTTTGTCCTCGTCGACCCACTCCTCGGATACTTGAGGCTCAGTACTTTGGGGCGATTCAGGCCTTTTCCTTTTTCTCAGACCACTTCTGATCGATGTTACTTCCCTGATTTGCTTGGGTAGCTCCAGGGGAATTACCACCTTCCTTCGCAAATACTGAGTCCTGTCCATGAATTGACCCACATGACGATGCTTCAGAATCTCCAAAGACATGATCTCGGTGTCAGTTGTGATCTGGTGTTTACCATCAGAAGAGACTGGCTTTGCTGCCATATCGTCCCACCTTAAATTATCGACACAATTTACATTTTTTTGTTGACGATTTTTTTTTGTTTTTTTTTTTTTAATTATTATTATTTTTTTTTTTACAAATTTAGACTATCCTAAAATTTTTCAAAAAAAATTGGAAATTTGAAATTTTTGAATTTTTTCGAAATATTTGAAATCTCTACAAATTCTGCAAATTTTCGAATTTCTAAATAATTTTTTTTTAATTCAATGGATGCAATTTTCAAAATTTCGAAACGTATATATTATGCCAATTTAGGATGTAAAGAATATTATATGCTTCAAAAAAGTCATAGAAGTTTGGAAATGTTTGAAAATTTTATAATTTTGAAAAAAAAAAGAAATTGGAAGAAAATTTTTCAGAAAATAGCATTTTAAAAAATTGTCAAACTTGCTTAAAAAAGATTTTAAAAATTGAAGAAAAAATCAATGTTAACAATTGTTGAAAATTGAGAAGAGTAAAGTTACCTGAGACAGCCCCAAAGGATCCTGAGCTGAAGGGCAGCAGCAGCTAGTGACTTGAGTCCTACAGTTCTATATAGCCAACAGGTTTTGAAAAGTGGACGAGGGCATGGATAGGGCCAGACGCTCATATTGGCCTTGGCAATTTGATGAAAGCCCTGAACAGGTGCTTTCCCACCCAACCTGGCCAATTTTCTGAGCTCGTGTTGGGGTAATAGAAGAATACTTCGTTTTTTCGTTTTTGTATTGAACGTCGAACACAGGGGATACTTCACAGGGACACGCTTCTTTCTTCTATCGGCCAGAGATATCGCCACCTGAAATTTTGAACATGTTTTTTAGGTGGAATTTTTACAAATTGAAAACGATCATGAGATTTTTTTTTCGAGAAATTTGGCGCATTTCAAATTTTGGAGACGAAAATTTTAGAAATTTTGAAAAGATTCCAATTTCCAATTTCAAATTTCAAATTTCCAATTTCAAATTTCAAGCTTCAACTTTCAAATTTCAAATTTCAAATTTCAAATTTCAAATTTCAAATTTCAAATTTCAAATTTCAAAATTCTAAAAAGTTTGCAAATTGATTAAAATTTCATAAAGCTTTTGAACATTTCCAAAACCATTTTTTTTTCAAAATCTCTACAAATTCAACGGATATGCTTACCTTTTTAAGATACACTTTGCTCTCTGGACAACTTGTTGTATAGACCCTCTCTGTTCCATCAGAGGTCAACTCCTTAGGCATTGCCCTCCGAGTCACAGTTCTCCCTCGTTTGTTCACCATTGTTACAGTTGATATTGTAGGTTTTTCATCCTTCTCCTCCTCCTTGTCCACCTTAATTAACATTTACCACGATTAAATCAAATTCAAACAATTTCAACAATTTTCATATCTCCGACAAAAAAAATTTATCAAAAATTTGGACAATTTTCAAAATTTAGAAAATGATTCAAAAAAAATTAAGTTGAAAATATAAAGTTCCAAAATTGAGAAAATGATTCAAAAAAAAAATTAAGTTCCAAAATTTAAGGAATTTCGAAAAATTATAAAAGTTCTTAAAAAAAAGAAATGAAAAGAAAAAAAAAAAGACTAAAATACGAATCTAATTCCTTTCCCTATTATCCTATAATTAGAAAACAAAACTTAAATGTGGAGCTACTGCGCAACCTTAAAAAACGAAAATTACAATTGAAAACCAAGTTACCTTCTCGATGTCAATTCCAGCATCCTTCTCTTCAGGTTCTTCAACCTTGACACGTTTTACTTTGGGACTCTCTTCAACATTGACATTGGTTGCTGGCACCTCTTCCGAGCAATGAGTTGCGAGGGCAACAGCTGACTCCAGGTCCTTCCTGATTGCGTCCTTGCTCTCCTCAGGTTTCTTGATCACTGGAGTAGTTGTGGGTGTTATCAGCTGATTATTGTTCAAGGCATTAGCTTTTCTCAGTAAATTAACAAGGTCACGTTTCAGTCGAGCTCGTTGCAAACAAATGGGGGAGTAGCAGGTGCTCGTCAGACTCTGAGCCGTTATGGGTGCCTTCAGGGATGGACCTGACATATTGCAATAGCGTGAGTAGCACCGGTTGTTTTTCCCGAGACGAATCACTGCTGCATACTGAGTTCTCACCTGCGGAATTATAGAAAAATTTTAGTAAAAAAATGTCGGAGCTGTTTTTGATGTTTCATTTTTTTTTTAATTTTTTTTTAATTTTACAAAAAGTTCAAATGTTGAAACGGACATTCAAAATTTTGGACAATGTTCCAAGTGTGTTGAAATTTTTGGGGAAATTTTCGAAGTTTCTGAAATTTTGATAATTTTTTTGGATTTAACGAATTTTTGAATTTCAAATTTTTGAATAGTTTTTTATGTCCAACATTTTTACTTTGTCAAAAAAAAAAAAAAAATAATAATAATAATAAAAAAAACGGAGAAACAAAAAAAAAACAAAAATAAAAAAAAACACAAAAACACAAAAAATACAAAAACAAGAAAAAAGCAGTACCTGTTGAATCCTCCTCGAGACAACCATAAGCATATCCCTAGCCGATTGAGATAATGCCTTATTTGGGTTTTTCCCTGATATGATTGACAGAATTGAGTTATCAGTCGTGCTATTCTCATCATGTTCTTCCTCATCAACATCAGTCTCCTCTTTTTTCACCACTTGATTGGTCTCCTTCAGCTTCTCAGCTTGCGAGAACTTTCGCTCCTCCAAGATCTTCAAATGTGTTCTTCGTGCCAAGAAATCATCGATTCGCGTTTTCTTAGCAATTTTAGGATAGTGCAGACGCCCTGGAGTCGTCAGAGCCTTCATAATGTCAATCTCCTCAAAACTCTCGATTGGTGTGAACACTTTTTCAATCTTCATTCCAGCCAGGAACGACAGGTTCATTCTTTCAGGCTTTGTATCAGGCTTTACGTCTTCTTCCATCTTGATCTAGCAAAATTTTATACGATCAATTAATTACTTGGAAGATTTTTATTTGCAACTTTCAATTTTCATTGCAATTTTTTTAATATTTCAAAATTTCAGAAATTGCATTTTTCAAACGATTTTACTGTTTTCCAATTTTCTGAAACATTCAAATTCTCAACATTTAGTTTTGAGATTTCAGAAAGTTCCTAAACTGAAAAAAAAAAAAACTAAGAGAACTTCGAAATTTTGAACAATAATCAACCGCAAACATTTCGAAATTTGCAAAACAAAAAAAATGAACTTGAAAATTTTCAGCAGATTTAAAAATTGCTCAAAATTGACACAGTACAAACTTTTGAAAATTGTTGCAAAATTAAATAAATTCCCATTACCTAAGATTTCTATATTTATCAATATGCAAAAACGATCTATATATATATACATAAAAAAAAATTAAACCAAGTTTGAAATAATAAATCGAAAAAATTGAAATTCGCCAAAAACATTGTCATTTAAACTACATACCTCGGCTTCGATTTCCTCCTTGACAGGAAGTTCATCCTTAATCTTCTTTTCACAATACTCCTGAACAAGAAATTCATACGTGGGTGGATCAAGAGCAAGAATTTTGATTCCCCCCTGATCCCTGATCTGCACCATGATTTTTTGAGCCAGAATTGGTTTAACGAAGGACTTATCCGTTCTATTTCTACGACTAGCTGAGATCCATAACCATCCCCATTGGCCATGTACACGATACTCCTCCCCCTTTTGCTTCCAAACTTGATGCTTCAGCCCGAGAGAGTACTTGACGAAGTTGTAGGTAAGCCTATTCCTCTCCTCCTCATCCTCCTTCTCCTTCTTCTCCTTCTTATCGAGCCTCTTCTTCTCCTCCCTCTCAATAGCAGTGACCCTCTGCAGCTTAACATGACCAAGCTGATCATGCCACACACTGGCAAAGACACACGACTTGATGCAGGCCTGCAGGACAATCAGGGCCCTGGCAAAATCCCTGGGATTAACACAAGCACCAACAGCTGTGGTCCATGGCTTCTTCAGCAGTGGCCAATTGGGATGCATAAATGGTGGCTGAATATTGCTCTCCAACTGCAATATTGTCTGCCTAATTGTGCTCACTAAAAGTGCCCTAGCCCCAGTCAAACTACCAATCCACTTGAACTCCGATGCTTGTGTCAATGAAAATTTATGACTCAAATGCCTCTTCTTATCCCTCTCCTCATTCCTCTGGCTCTTATTCAATGCAATAGTATTAGTGCTATATTGATTAACATAGGTCTTAAAATTATTGTCCATACCAAGTTTAAATAAGTGTGTACCAGTTGCTATTTGATGAGCTTTTTGTCGAGTTAATCTAGTATTATCCGATCTATCGTCTTTCAAAAGTTTGTCCATTTTTTCAAGCTCATTTGCATTTTTCTTTTTCAGATCGTCTATGTTGAATGTGCGGGGTGTTAGTGAGCCAGTTTTTGATCTTGTTACCATTGCCGATGGTTTTTTTCCATCCTTAGATTTTTCATCGTCATCCTCGTCACCGTGCTCTGATGGAGGATTGGATTTGGGTCTCTCCTCAATTTGCTCATCGGATATTTCCATTTTTTCCTCATCTTTCTTGTCCAGCTCATCGTCCTTCTCCGTTTCGATCTCTAGTTGGCTGCGCAATTGCTCCAGCCGTTCTTTTTGCTGTTTTAGGATCAGGCCGTTCTCCACCTCCAGGTAGGACTTTTTGTTTCCTTTAAATTGATTGGTGATGGCTTCGGTTAAATCCATTTGACGAATTATTTCATCCTTGTAGTCGGATAATTCACGACATAGAGCTACTTCAAATTCGTCCTTGTCGAGGGTCGATAGGAGCTCCTCGAATTGGAGGGCGCTGCTGTAGTACCACACATCACCGTCGTCAGATTCGACGAATATTCGACGTGATAGGAACCAGTATTTTCTACCGTGACGATCGAAGCCAAGGTGCTCCTGGCGACACAGGAGACCATTTTTCTCGACGTCTGGGACACAGTCAACCACTCCAGAAACCTGGGAAAAAATCATTTTTGGGTCACTTTGAATTTTTCAGTTTCAGGATTTTCTAAAAAATTGAACAATCTTCAAAGTTTCACTAAAAAAAAAAAATTCCAGGAAATTGCACAAAGTCTTTGAAATTTTTTGTTCATAAAAAATAAAAAAATTTAAAAAAATGGAGGGAATGTCAAAGAAAAATTATAAAATTCTCAAAAACTCTAGAGATCTATAAATTTATTTGTTTTATTTCTGCTTTACCTTATGAGCCTTGCAAATACTGCACTGCCAGTCTTCAGTGGGAACATCGATCAATGGTGGCTCTACACACTCTAGATGAAAGACTGCTGGGCAAGTTTCACAACAGAGTAGGTCTCCAAGTCTATGGCATACCCTGCAGTGATCATCATAATGCATGTTGCCTTCATGCAGCAAATCTTCCCTTATCGGATTTGTTATCAAAAATTGATCTGTGAGAAATTGGAGAACCTTGAGTCTGTTCTCAATTCCCGAAAATGGGTATTCCATGGTGTAAACTATGTTCAGAACACCCTGGTCAAAATTTTTGTCACTCTCCACGTAGGCCCTCAGGGTATCTGCCCAAGTCATTGGATCCACGAAGTAGAGGCTAACGTTGACCGAATCTTTCTGGTCAAGCGGGCCGAAGTGGGTCTGCTGGGAGTCCTCTTCTCTCAGCAGCGCCTGATGAATTTAAATACATGGAAATTAAAAATCAGACTAATTTTTTTTTCAATTTAAAAATTTGATTTTATGAAATTTTTTTTTGAAATTTGAATTACCAACGAAATTTGGGTTTCTCAATTTAAAAAGAAAATTTAAAAAATAAAAATAAAAAAATTAAAAAAAAAAAACAAAAAAAATTAAAAATTAAAAGAAAAAACAAAAAAAATTAAAAATTAAAAATTAAAAAATAAAAAAAAAATAAAAAATGATAAAATCGAAGAAAATGTAACAAAATGTGTCGCTCACCTTCACCAGCATAATATGAATTTCTGCAAGGAGATTGGTTTGATCATCGCAAGTGAGGGCGGCACAAAAATCCTCGAACCTGAATGAGGATAGTCTGACCAAGGTCCTGAAGTGACGAAGAACTTCATAAACCGACAGGGCTTGCATGACATTTTCCTTGGAGATGAGAAGATCCTCCGAGGACTTGGGCAATTCTAAAATTGGTAATTCCCTGTTTTGCAGCCACAGAGGCTCAGGGCTGGGAGCCCTTTGGCTAGACAACAAACTTTTCCTAGGGGCTCCATTGCTAAAACTCGAGAGTGAAAAATCACTGTCGCTCGACTGATTTTGATCGCCAATTGACTCGGAATCTTCGGGATCTGAGGCCAAGAGGGGATCATCGTCTATGTCACTTTTGTCGCTAGACTCGTCACCAAAATCTGAGCCGTAATGGTACTCTGAATCTCTGATGTCTACGTTTGTATTGTAACCTAAAATAAAAATTAGGAACAATTATTAATAATAATTAAAAAAAAAAAAAAAAAAAAAAAAAAAATTAAAATTTTGTATTATTTTAAATGGTCAAATTCCAAAAATTTTCCGAAATTTTTTTTAGGAAAATTGAAAAACGATGGCTAACCACGTTTTTGGTAAGCGCTGGAGTGGCCACCTTTACGTGACTTTCCACCACGTGTGGCGGGTGTAGTTGATTTTCGGGTGGACCTGGTGCTGCGTCGCGATTCCTCGGACTCGACGGGAGACGTGGGACGGGAGGCAGTGGGTGTACTCGGTGAGCTGGATATTTCCAGGCCCTTCTGGAGGTACTTGGGCTTCTTCATAAGATGATACTGGAACTTCTTGGGGCGCTCCATAACCACCGACTTGGGCGGCCGCCCCCGCCTCTTCGGGCCTCGACCCGTCATTATGATCTATGCACTGGAAGAGAAAATTTTTTGTTTAGTTCACTATATGACAAAATTAGCTCCATTTTTTTTAATATGCAATTTTCAAATGAATATTTAAATTTTCAATCCAACTTTTCAAGCTTTTGTTTTTTTATTCAATTTTTCTTTTTCAATCAAGTTTTTTATATATAGCAAGTCAAGTTTTGTTTCTAAAAAAATGGCCACATTTATTAGGTAAAATAGTTATTTATTTTTTTAATTTGAAAATGAAGAAAAATGCACAGAAAGTGTTTTAGAAATTTGACATCTTCAAAATTAAAAAATTTAGAAAATAAATTCGCAATCGACGCTTTCTAAAAATTTGAGTTTCTACATTTTTTTGAGTTTTGTAATTTTAGGAGGTGACGAAATTCTCTTTGCCATTACTTTTCGTAGAACTAGTTTGAGATATTCACGAAAAATTTGGAGAGAATTATTTTCGCCTTCAACAATTTTGGTTTTATTGGGATACTTCGGAATTATGGAAAATGAGATTATTGTCATCCCTCTTGGCTACAAAAAAACCTATAGTAACAAATGACTCAATTCTTTCAGCTGCTGAATTAAAAAAGTATGTTTTTTTCGAATCCCAAATTTTTTTACGTAAAATTTCAAATATACTTTTTTTCACAAAAATTACAAAAATCCTGTTTGATCTTAAACTGAATATTTCCAATTCAATTTTGGAGTTTTCAAAAATTTCCCATTTTTCCCAAACTCCAAAACTATCTCCAAAAAAGCAGAAAAAAAAATTGTTCCACAACTAATCAATGTGATGAAATTTCCGACATTTCAGATCTAAATCACTCGAAAAAAAAAAAACTAATTTTGCTGCGAAAAATAAAAAATTTGGTGGTTTCCAGATTTTCTGTTGCAACACGTGCATGATGCAATAATGAAAAATGCTAATGACTTTCCCCAAAAAAAATCCCGAATTTCGTCGAAAAATCTGACCAATATATGCGCAGCGTGTATCTCCAAAAACTCACAAAAAAAAAAAGAAAAATGAAAAATTGCTCGAAAATGTGCAATTTCCCCCCCAAAAAAAAATTCACCCAAGCCTCCCACGTTTTCCCTATCAACAATCACCTGGGATCTCAATCCCTCCAAATTTCACTCCAATGAAATCCTGTCACTTGACACGTGCTTTACTACACTTCATAAACAAATGATCCCATATCAACAATGAACGCATGTTTGTAATCACTTTTTTCCGCCATTTTTTCAATCAAATTACAAGGTCACGTGACAACATAATCAAACAGTCACTTTGCGCAGTTCTCGTTACTATTCAAATGTCCCAACAGAGAAAAAAAAAAATTGCTCCAAATTACCCGAAAAAAAAAACGATCCCCTTGATTCGCACAACAAAAATGTCCGCTTTGCTTCGCCAAATTTTGCTCGGCAAAATTGACCAACTCCCATGCAAAAAATTATGTTTGCAATACGTTGCATTTATATATAACACTGTATTTATCGGGTGGTGTAGGCTGATGGGGTATTATGGAGAAAAATTGAAAAAAAAAAGTAGCGCCGACGCCAGGGGGGTGATACTGGGGTGGTTTGGGCTATTTTACGCTAGAAACTCAGTTAACTCGCGATTGGTCAATTCTCCAATCTCTTCAATGGCGGATACATCCGCCATTTTGTAAGAAATAGCTTTATTGGCCTGGGGCCGGAGGGGAGGGGGGTGAAATTTTACTCAGTTAGTGCATTTTTGCGGGCTGTTTTATCACCGATTTTTTCCGCGCAAAATTATGCACTTTTTGCAAAATTTCAATGTGCCATGGGTGGAGATTTTTTATGGGCAAATTTTTAGGCGTTTTGGGTTGATGGGGCACGCTAGAGGGGGCGACACTGGCGTTCAAATTGGGGGAATGTAAAAAATTGGTAAAATTTTGAGGGTTCTAACCTGACAATTTGGAATATTGATGGTACATCAATTCACCTATGGTTTCCGCTACAGTACTGAGGTATACACTTACACTTATCGCGTTTATGGCACGTTTTTTATGGGGGATTATACACTTGACGACGTTCGATGCCCGCGAAAAGAAACGCACGTATATGGGCTTTTGGGAAGCGACGATAGGGGGCAGTAATTGGGAAAATGAGGGATTCGTTTATTTTTTAATTTTTTGGGGCTTTTAGTGCGCACCCACTGGCGCGCACGTTTTTTGCATGTTTTGAAATTTTTCCGATTTTTTTTCACATTTTGAAAGAATTTTGCAAGTGTTGTTTTTAAATTCAGTGAAATTTGAAAGGGGGGAGGTGCAAAGGGCGGGCAGTGGCGCCATCTATAATGACATGAAGGGCAGGCGGGAGGGGGGTAAGAAGAAAAATTGAATTAAAAAAAGAATTAAAAACAAAATTTGAAAAACTTTGGTCTCCGAAAAATGGCCCTTTTTTTATTATGCTTTTTGGAACATGTGAGGCGACAAACGGGGAAGCTCTGGCGGAAATGCGGACGCTTATTGATTGGGATGAAATTTTCCCGCGCAAAAACCAAGTACCGCATGTTAAGGTAACTCAAAAAAAATTGATCAAATTGTTTACTTAAAGGTTTGCCGAATTTTGGAAATTGCAAAAATAAATAATACTTGATAAAAATACGGACGTAATGAAAATTAATAAAATTGCGGAATCAATTTCAATCATTTACGAAATTCGGAAATTGAAGGAAAAAATGGAAATTGTGAAAAAAAAGATTCAATGAACACGTTGTTGGGGAAATGGGAGGTGCATGTATTTGCCTTCAAAAATTTCCCTTTTTTTAAAGTTTTGCTTTTTCATTGCAGATCTTTTGAGAAATTTGAGAGATTTTAGGCAAATTTTATATATATATATATATATATATATATATATATTTATTATTGAAATTAAGATGTCTAGGGGGAAGGCGCGAAAATTCAAAATCGGTGACATCTGTGATGACATAAGGGGTGGACTATCAAAACAGGTTTTGATTACAAAAAAAGACAAAATTTTCAATTGCGAATTTTGAGAAAAAACATAGTAATTACTTTTTGTATATTATAATTTATACCTTTTTTTAATTTTTTTAACTTGAGAAGGAAGGAATTGGGGAGAGCCCGCAGAGACTGCTGATTGGAATAGAATTTTCTGCGTAGAACTAAAATACAAAATAATCACAGACATTTAGAAAAAATCCAGAGGAACTGGAATTCGTCAGAAAGTCAAACGAAATTTCTGGGAAAAAATTCTGGACTTCTCCCTTAAAAAAAAACATTGCCCGAAACTCCAGCTGTCAAAATGAGAAGTGCATGGCCGTTCCCAACTTTGACTTTTCAGCGATTATCTCTTAATCCACGTGCGTTACGCCAATTCCTCCGCCTACACTTTTTGTAGCTCACAAAATTCCCTACAAAAAACATTTCCACAAAACTCCTCCATCTCCCCCCAATCTCCCACAATCTCCAAAAAAACACTTGACAAAACCCTAAATTGCCTAGAGTAGTCCCCCCACCCCACGCGCCATTTTCCCAAAACTAAAAAATGGCGGACGTCTCATCCGTCACCCCGTGATTCCCACCCTCTCGCCCCGCAAGTGCCAAAAGCCAGCATTTCCCGCCAAAAATCCCAAAAATTACCGCCCAAATCTCGCAAGCACTCAACGAAAGTTCAAAAAAAAACGCGCGAAAAAAATGTCAACGATGTACACATTGCGGCCTTTAATTTCAAATACCGAATTCCCAGCGAGTTCAACAAAGTGCATGTACACGATGAAAAATATACATGGCGACACGAGGCAGGACTTTAGGCTCGTGTCGGATGTCACTGAGCAGGTTATCAACTTTCTAAAGGTTTTTTTTTTTCATGAACAAAATTCTAGCAATTGTCACTTTGAGCCCAATTTTCCCGCGCTTTTTAAAACGGCAAATTTTAGGAAAAATCGCTTACTCACCCTGGGCGAAAAGTCCATGGCTGAAAAATTTACTGATTCGATCGACTTGTGCTGAAATTTCAACGGCCACTAATCATGAGATCCATGAGAATATGGCTCTCAGAGTGGGCTTGATCGATGTACCCCTCTCACTCTTTTCCCCTCCAAAATTGTTAACTTGATGGTAAGAATAATGGCTTTTAATTGGTTTCCAACAATCGTAAAAGGACAATTGGGATAGTTGGCATGTTTGGGGAATGTGACTGTGACAATTTAGGGGTTAATTAAATTATTGAATTGAGTTACAGAGGAAGAAGCTGTGGGCTATTCTTTACACCTGAAGCATCTGAGTGCAAATGAACAGTCGAGGCAAATTGTCAATCCAGGAGAAAATGAAGATAATATGTGCAGTTAATTAAGGAATAACTTCGAAGTTTTCTTATTCATGAAATTTCTTCAAGTTCAGGGTCTTCAAAAATTTTGGCCAATTAAACAAGTTCAAAATTGAGATTTAGAAAAAGTCACAAGTTGTGAAAATTTTGAAATAATCTGAAAATTTAATAAATTGGAGACAGTAAAATATTTAGTAAAATCCTAAACATTGAAAATGTAGGTATATGAAAGTTAAGAAAAAGGAATTAAATATCGTAAATAATTTCAAAATTAGTAATAAAATATTTTAGAAATTTGAGAATTCTCGAAAATTAAATTTCGAAAAAAAATAAAAAACTAAATATTGAAAAAGTTGAAACGTTTCAAAAATTCCAGATATAAAAAACTTCCCGTACATACCAATTGATTTTGTGAGTTATGGAGAAAAAAAGGAAACAAAAAACATTGTGGAAACAAAAAGTACAGGCAAAAATAATATTTCGTTTGAGGAAATTGCGAGGAACAGACGAACTTCGAGGTTCAAAAGCCTGTGGATCAATAAACCCATATCATGAGTGAATCCAGGGAAATAGAATGTCTTGTGCCCCTATGGCTATATACAATTGTATTATTGATTCAAATTGAGAACTGTTCAATCCAACTTTCCTATTTTTTCAGTTTTTCGAGTTAAAATGACGCAAAATCCAAAAAAAAAAAATTCGAAATTTTTCAAATATTTCTATCGAAAAACTGAGGAGAGGACGTAACTTTTAAGTATAAGAATCATTATAGGGCACATATTAATTTTTCTACCAATGGAACTTTGCCGTTACAGAATTTAAAATAGATTTAACGAATCTAAATATTGTTTCTGCCATTCAAAAAATCACAGAGGAGTTTTTCGAACGTAGGAACAACTCGGATTTTTTTCAGAATTTTTCAAGAAAAATATCATTTTTTGTCTAGAAAATTTTGAAAAGTTGAAAAAAAATCCAAAAATTTTGGCTTCAACCAGATTGTGTTTTTCAGGCACCTCTACCGGAAGCGGCGGCCCTCGAGAAGCGTCAGGAAAAAATTCTGGGACAGTTGGCCGAGCTTAAGGAGCAAGTGCTGAACTTGTGCGGTGTTCTGAGAGGGAATGCTGAAGGGTCCAAGACACCTGAGTCTTGCCCAGTGCAAAGAGCCCAAAGAGTAAGTTCTTACTTTTTGAACTTGGTCCACCTTTGGAGCACTGTGATCTACTCATTTTCAATTTTTATCATTTGGGCATTATCAAGGATGGCCTGGAACAATTGAAATTATTTTATGAAATTTGAAATTACCTCCAATAACTAGTACTATAGATATCATTGACTTTAAATTGATTTTTTTTGTCAAAAATTTCAAAAGTTTCAAGAATTTCAAAAATTTCAAAAATTTCAAAAGTTTAAAAAAAATCAAAAATTTCAGAAATTTCAAAAATTTCAAAAATTTCAAAAATTTCAAAAATTTCAAAAATTTCAAAAATTTCACAAATTTCACAAATTTCACAAATTTCAAAAATTTCAAATATCAGTAATTGTAAAAATGTCAAATTTAGATATTTCCCAAATTCCAAATTTTACTAAAATCTGAAAAATTCCATTTTTTTAGTTAAAAAAAAACGAATTCAAAAAATTTCAAAAAGTTATAACAATAACAATAATGCGAAAAAAACTGAGCAATTACAAGGCATTCCTCGCAATTTTTGTAAATAAATATTTTAACATTAACTTAAAAATTAGGGCTAATACGAATAGAGGAACATTGAACAAAAAAATGTTGAAAAAAAAAACACTTCTGAAAAAATCTCAAGATGTGAAAAAAAAAATGTAAACAGTCAGACAATTTCTGAAACTATAGTGAGAAATTCGTAATATTGTATTTTAATTCAGTTTTTCTGATTCAGGAAGCTGTGAAGTTAGATGTAGTACTCAATGTGAACCCGTCGAGACCCTCGTACTCAGTTCTAGCTTTGGAGAAGCTCTGGTCAGATGTGGATTTCAAGATACAACAATTTACCCATTCTAGTGTGAAGAGCAAAATCCCTGAGAACTTCCAGAGATCCATATGCGTGGGGAACGAAAGTGTGATTAATGTTTCTTCGATATGGAAAAACGGTGAGCAGAATATTTTTTATTGATAAAATAATTATTTTATAACGAAAGTTTTATAAAAAAACATAAAATATAATAATTTACCAAATTAATCATTCAGCAGTTCCGCCATTTTTTGCTCAATTTCATAAACTTTGAAAGTGTCAAACATGGAATTTGAATAAATTAGAAAACATGAAAAAAATCAAATTTCAAAATTTCCGAAATTTTAGCAATTTGGAATTTCGTAAATTTTCCAAATTTCAAATTTTGAATATTTCGAAAAATTGGAATTTTCAAAACTTCAAAGACTTTAAAAAATTAAAATTTCAGAAATATAAAAAAATTTGAAATTTCAAAAATTTCAAAAAGTTCAATTTTAAAAAATTCCAGATTTGAAAAATTTCAAATTCCGAAAATGTCAAATTTAAGAAAATTCCATTTAGAAAAACCGAAGTAGCTTAAAGTTGAAGTTTTTAACCTACTGACTTAATCATTAATGGACTTGATTATGCAATTTTCAGTGAGCGACACAGAGCTGGTGATCTCCAGCCTCCACAGACAGAAAATCCTGGGCGAAGTGAACTTCCTCAGGTACCTGGGACGACTTCTGGGCGATTACGAGTGTGGTTTCCCAGAGGAGATATCGAAAATCGATAGAATTCTTGACTTGTCACATCAGCTGATCCATCAAGAGATGCCAAAGGACAGACAAAATCTTCTGAATCTTTTGGACCAGAGGATTGGGAAAGACTGGTTTTTGAGTAGTAACAAACCCGGAATTGCCGATGTGGCTGTTTGGTCTGCCATAAAACAAATCTCTTGTAAGTCCCTACCCACAAATCTATCCAAGTGGTTCAAAAAATGTGACAAACATTTTACGTAGTAAATGAAACACGAGTAAATAAAATAAAGTGGAAATTCAATTAATTGACAAGGTGTTCGCCTTATTTATGTCACAGAAGGGAAAAATTTTCGACAGAAATTCGAACTTTGCATTTTTTCAAATATTTGTACTTGGCTTTTCAAAGTTGCAACTTTTCGAAATTTGTGGATTTTTCAGGATTTCTCGGCATTTTTTAAATCTTCTGAACTTTTCAAGTCAATGGAAATTTTTGGAAGTTGAAAAATATTGGGTTTTTTAACTCTGAAATTTTTAAATTTGAAAATTTTTTTTTTTATAATTTTGAAAAAGAAAATGAGATTTTCCTTTTCGTTTGTTCATTTTTTTTTAATTTCGATTTTTTTCATTTTATCAGATGTGAAAATTTTGAATCAATTTTTTTAATCACAATTTTCGTTTTTATTTTTTTGGGGCAAGTTTGTAATTTCCAAATATTTGTAATTTGCAAAATCTGAATTTTCGAAAAAAAAAAAAAAAAAAAAATTCTATTCAAAAAAATATTTACGATTTTTGTGGAACTCTCGTTTTGAAACGGCAAGCAAATTAAAATTGTGGAATTTAAAAATTATAAATATGAACTTCCTTAAAAAAAAAAAAAAAAAAAAAAACAACTTGGTTCATGGAATTCTGATTTTTTTAAACATCCCATTTTTTATGGATAATTAAACTGGATAAATATGGATCAACAAAAAATGGGAAATATATAATAAATCGTTTTTATTAAAGGTATAACATGTGTGAAGAAACATTCCTTAATTTTACTTAATTAATAAGTAGATTCGTTCTATATATAAATAGAAAAATTGAACTAAAAAATTATAATCGGGCAGTGATGTTCCCTGATAAGAGTTTTTCAGGATAAACGAGGGACATTTCTAAATTCAGCCTTTTTTTCCTACCGTCCCTTATTGGTCCTAACTGTTCACTTAATTCTCTAATTTGTGTCAAATCTGTTAATTTTTTTTTATGGTCAATTTTAACTGGCAACTATTATGTCATATCATTTGTTCGATAAAGAAAAAAAAACGATTCTGTTGTGACATTGGGAAATGAGTTTGACTTGACGATCAGATTTTCTTGAATATCTCAAATTCTATGGGGAATATAGAAATTTCGATGTAGAGGTTTTTTGTAGGAAATTTTAAGGCCTACAAAAAAGTTCCTCTGACATTTTTTGTCGAAGTCTTTATTCACGAGATATTTAAGAAAATCTGGAGGACACTTTTTTTTTGAAAATTGAATTTTTCGTTTTTATGAGATATCGCGGATTCTATGGGAAATAGAAAAATTGTATGTCAATATTTTTTGTAGCTGATTAAATCCTCTACAAAAAACATTGAAAGCTTTTTTTTGAAGAAATATTTTTGTTGATTGACGAAGTATTTGTAAAAACTTTGAAACAAATTTCAATTTTCGTTAAACAGTTCGATATTTCGTTTTTGCGAGATAAAATCGAGACTATTCAGTACATCAAAAAATTATAGAGAACTTTTTTATAGCTACTAAAATTCTCTATAAAAAACATTCACAATTTTTTTTCATATGATCATTTGTTTACGAAATATGCATAAAAAAAACTTGTTGACAAATTTCAGTTTTCGTCAAAAATTTCGATATTTTGTTTTTTCGCTATAACATCAATACCATTGAGGATATCAAAAAAACGTTAAAATACTTTATGGTAGCTATTGAGGTTCTTTACAAAAAACATTGGAAACTTTTTTCCATATGAGCATTTGTTTACGAAATATGTGCAAAAAACTAATTGACAAATTTCAATCTTTTTCATCAAAAAGTTCAACATTTCGTTTTTGCTATATAAAATCGATACTATCTAAAATACAAAAAAATGGTAAAGAGCTTTTTTGTAGAGCTTGAAATTCTCATCAAATAATGTTATGACGAACATTTCGGTATCTCCCATAGATTTCGAGATATTTCGGAAAAGCAGATGGTCAAAGTACGATTCGCAATTTCACAACGGAATAAAAAATAAAAATAAATCTTCAGTCGAGTAATCGCAATATTTACAGGCACTCGATATCTAGTAACACTTTTTTTTTCCCTTAAATCTATCGATATGATTGTTTTGATATTACGAAATGTGGAAGCTAGATACAATAGATGAAAGAATCTCGTTTTCTTTCTATAAAAAAAAAAGAGAACATGATGGCTATGATTCAGAATCTCATGAATGATATTTAATTGAATAATGAAAAAATTTAAGGACTCTAGATGATGCAAAATGCAAAATAAATGCTATCTAATATTGTCTAGAGGTATGTTAGCCCCTCGTGAATTATTTATGGAGATCTCGATGAGTGAATCGATTGTACATCGAATATAAATTAATAAATCGCTTACTTTAATGGGGTATATCACAATAATAACGCTTGAGGGTCATGTGCAAATATTATCTGTCAAAAAAAAAAAAAAAAAAAAAAATCGGGCTCAAAAATGTTTTTACAATTTTTTTTTACTTTTTTCAATTTTCACAAGTTTTAGGAATTTCGGAATTTTCTAAAATTCGAAATTTTCAAAACTTCCAAAATTCCACTATTTAAAAATTTCTGAATTTTTTTAGACCCCCCCCCCCAACTAATTTTTTTTAATGAAAATAAAAAAATTGAATTTACTTTAAAAAAAATTCAGGAAATAAAAAATGTTTTTTTTTCCTACTCGAGCCAATTGTGTAATTTTTTGACAGAAAATATTTCGACACATGTCCCACGTGGGAAATTACCTGGGCTCTCTCATACGAATGATGAGAAGCCGGGCAGGGGCGCTCTCGATCGAGCCATATTGTTCATTATTATCTGTCCACCATTGAGACTGACAACTGCACTTCCCTCTGGCTCTGAGTCTGTGTATGACGAATAATTTCTAACTGGCTTCTGGCGCTTCCACGATTGACGCAGTGAATCATTGACATTGGCGTAATGATTAACGAATGAGTGGGGATCAGATTGCACACTCTCGTTCTCACTCTCAGAGCCCTGCAAAATTGAGACATTAATTAATTGGGCAATGTGAAAATTGTAATTGAGGCTAATAAATCCGGTACGGATTTCTAAAATATTAAAAAAAAAAAGAAAAATTTATAAAATAAAAAAAATATTTATAAAATAAAAAAAAATATTTATAAAATAAAAAAAAATATTTATAAAATAAAAAAAAAAATTATAAAATAAAAAAAAATATTTATAAAATAGAAAAAAAAATTATGAAAAAAAGAAAAATATTGACAAAATAAAAAAAAATAATTTAAAAAAATGATAAAAAATAATTTAAAAAATTTTAAAAAAATGATAAAAAAAAATTTTAACTAAAAAAAAATACTAAAAAAATGACCTACCTGGGAGTCTGTGGAGCTAATCTCCGAGGGTTTCTCCGTGACACTGGAGTCATCAGGATTCTCATCGTAGCCCTTGAGGCTCTCCTCATCGCTGTGATAAGCGACAGAAGCAGGGGAGGGCCTAGGCGGTGATTTCCCATGCATGGGTGGAGGTGGTGGATGCATGGACTTCCTGGCAAGTGTACTACGTTTGCCCAGAGTACCACAAGCACTGCCGATGTTGAGGGTACCACCCGAGGGCCTTGTCCTGTAGAGGGATAGATCTGATGCTTGTCTATCATCAATGTCCATTGCCATTGACTCCTCCAGGGTCTTCTGAGCTTCCTGCTTGTACTTGTAACTCTTGCTCTTCACGCACAATACCGCAACCACCATTATTATAATGACGATCGAGGAAGCTGCTAACGTCACCATGAACCAGGTTTGACGATAGAAGGGCTTGTGCTGAAGAAGGAAAGGTGAAATAAAATAACTGCAATGACAGTATTTTTGGTAGAAAATTTTTCCAAAAACTGGAATATCTCCGTAACGAGGGCTTTTACGGAAAAATCTTGTCAGACATTTTTTGTAGAGAATTTAATTTGGGACAGAAAAGTCCTCTACGATTTTTTCGTAAACTCATTTGCTCTCGAGATAAATGCGGAGAACTGTTACCTGGAGGTAGGCGTATTCGAAGTACAGCTTGGATGGTGTCACCACTGTCTCTGAGGAGTATGCGGGGTAGCTTATTCCGTAGCGGTTGTAGGAGATTATCCGGAATAGATAGGCTGTTGACGGCAGGAGGTTCTGGTAGGACACGGAGTATTCCATCAGGGGACCATTGTTCGTTTTTACGATCGTCTGCCAACGTGAATCATCTGCAAGGAAGATCAGTTAGTCAGAATTTTTTGTTTTTTTTTTTGCTTTTTTTTAATTGTGGGGCACTACGGGGATTTAAGGGGGGTCACGCAATTTTTTTTTCAGTCCGGAAAATTAAACACTAGGTCATCCAGGATTTCTTTTAGATGTTTCAGGTGGAAATTTGTTCGGTTGAAATTATAGTGGTTTTAGTGGGATTAGAAAATTTGTACGAACAAATTTACGTATCTCAAAAATTTGATTTCGTCGAAAGATGCATCACATGTTTATGTTTTTTTTTTTTTATTAAAACATGTTTATGTGACTTTCAATTTTTTTTACTCACGAATTTAAAAAAATCAGGTCTGACCTCGTGGGGGGCGTAAGGGGTGGCAATACCAGCGGTCGTCGATGCAGGAGAAAAAGGTTTGGGGGTGGAAAAAAGCAAGGTCATGTGATCAGATTCAGGATCATTTAGATTTTTTTTATTTGAAATTGAGATTATTTTTGAATTCCTGGATTTTTTTGTATTTCCAAAAGTTCAAAAGATTTTGAAGATTTCGAAATTTTGAGTGATTCAAATTTGTAGAATTGAGAAAAAAATTCTCTTTGATTTTTCAATTATTTTTTTATTCCTGATTTGTTTTTTGTATTTCCAAAATATCGAAACATTCTAGAATTTTGTTTAACAATTCAAATTTGTAAAACTGAAAAAAAAAATTCTTTAAATTTCAGATTTTTTTTTATTCCTGAGTTTTTTTTTTTGGAATTCCAAAATGTCGAAAAAAATCTGACATTTTCAAATATTTAACGAATCAAATTTGCAATTTTACAAAAATATTTGTCGAATAATTTTTGTCACTAATTTTGTTCTAATTTCTTGAAATGCTCAAATTTGTAATTTTTCGATGTTTTTTTTCCAAAATTAAAAGTGGATTATTTGTTGATTTTGGGAGTGAACTATTTGGGGGTAAAAAAACGCAAAACTTTGTCTCCTACCCCCATATATTCAAGTTTCTTATTTTTCGAGAAGTAAGGAGACAAACTTGATGTACTAATTCCAAACTGCTTTCTAATCCATGGTAAAAAAAACTTTGTAAGTGCAAATGCATTCAGGGAAAAAACAGGAACTGCCATTTTTATTTAGAAGACTAAGGGCTTTCTCCACACCACAAATTCATTAAAAAAAAAAAAATCAAAACTCAGGGTATGACTTACGATGCCGCCAATCTTCCATGGCTGTCGCAAATAAAAAAATACATATGAAAAAATAGTCGACTTAAAATTTTTCATTACTAATGTTAAAATTTCCCTTTACTTTCCCTTCTCAGGAAAAATTATCAGTCCAGTATTTAACAGTGGGGAAATTTGCAACTTTGTTTTTCTGTATATTGAATTTTTCCTTCACGTGGATCAATTCTCTATATATCACAAACTTAGAAAATTACAAAATTTTTAAAATCATTTAAACCAACCCAAAATCTAGTTCCCTTAAAATTATAATTTTCAAATTCTCAAATTTTCAAAAAAAAAAAAAAAAAAAAAAAAAGCCTTTGTAGAATTTCCCAAATCCAAAAATTATCAAAAGCTAAAATCAATTTGCTGAGAAAATTAAGTTAACTTTTTCGAGGGTAAAAATTAAAATTTTAATTGATCGTAAATTCGCTGAACCTAAAAACTTAAAAATTAAAAAGTAAACTTGTTCTCACCTTTTCGTTTAGTCTCGACATAGTAGCCGAGGATGGGGCCTTTTCCTGAGGCCCCGTTCACCCATTGAAGGTCGACACTGGACACTGGAGTTTTCGTTACACTAAGTTTTGTGGGAGCCATGGGAGAGCCCTCTTGTGGGCCCGTGGTCACGTTACCAGAAATGGCGGGTCCGAAGTCGATTGTCAACGCTCGCACTGTCAATGTGTAGGTAACTTCCTCCTCCAAAGGCTGCACCAGGAGACTAGTTTCTGTGACTTTCTGTTTCACCTGGAAACATCAAACATTTGTAATTTTCTCAATTTTTTTGGAACTCTGAAGATTTCTGGAATTGGGGCGAAATCGCGGTTATCGGAAAGCTCGGTTTTTGACAAATATATCGAGATCTCGCGGAAATAGAGAAATCTTCATAAGAACTTTTTTGTAGAGCTTGATTCTCCCTACAAAAAGTTCTATATGAAAAGTTCTCTAGCTCTCCTTACTTCTGAGATATTCACAAAAAACAGCCTGGAGCTGGCTACCTCCAGCTCGTTTTGTCATTATTAAGTAATGTTAAATACTGAATTTAAATAATGAATATTTGAAATTGAATTTTTTTTCAAATGCTCTAAATTTTTGCAAGCTTGAAACTCATTAAAGCTGTTGAAAATTTCGACGAAAGAAAAATAACTTCGAAAATATCTAAAATTATTGTAAATTTGAAGAAAAAAAACATAAAAATAAAAATAAACAAAAAATAAAAAAAAAGTAATTTTCAAAAATGTCAAAAATTGTCAATTCGAAAATGTCTAAAAAATCAATTTCAAGAAACAATCAAAATTGTCGTAAATTTTTAAAATACCCAAAAAATGCAACATTCTCAAAATCGTCGAAAATGTTAAAAAAAAAAACAATTAAGTTCTCACGATCTTTAATTTTTTTTGAGATTCACCAGTTAAAAAAAAAATTTCAATGACTTTCGAAAAACACCCCAGTTTTCACAGTTCCACTATTTTCAGTCTCAAACCCTTTTGAAAATTTGTAATGCTTTCAATTACAGTTTTTTGATAACACAACCGAATTATTCAAAACCAATTTTCCTCCTCACCTGTTTACTAAACTTGTCATTTTGCTCTGCAGTCTCATAAGTCACCATGTACCCCACAATTTCTCCATTTCGCATTTTTGGTGGGTCCCAGGTCACTCTCATACTTGTCATAGTGATCTCCGAGAACTGAAGATTGGCAGGTGGTCCAGGTAGGTCCTAAACATAAAAAAGAAAAATCAATCTAAAATTAATTTCCTAATTACTAATTAAAAAATGTTTAGAACCAAATTATACAGTCTGTTGGTTTTAGCTACTTGATAATTATCATTATGGTGTTGACCATGCTCCTATGTAATATATAGGGTGGAAGCTTGAAATGAAGCTGGTATCAGATGGTCCCCTCAAAACCCTCCAACTTTCATGTGAAACATTTTTTCATTCACCCCTTTTTTCAGAAGTTATTAAGACTGGACCATCTTAAATGAGTCACCCTGTATATTATTATGTCAATTTTTTTGAAAGAGCCTGTAGGGGATTTAGTGCTCTAGGACTTCAGTAAAAGGCTTCACACATGCATTTATGTGCATACATAAAAATTACAAAAATAATATATCCAATTTTGAAAAGTATAAATCGAAAGAAATTTCTGCTGGACTGTCTCCACTGGGTCAACCTGTACAATTTTTTTTTGGGTTAGATTTTTTGGAATAGTGTTTAGGGGCCTTAGTGCCCTATACCTTCAGTAAAGGACTCTGTATATATATATTTATATATATATTTATATATATATATATATATGCAAAATTCTAAAAAGTATAAATTTTAATGATAGAAGAAGATATCTAAAAAAATTGCAGAGCACTTTGAAACACTTTGTAAAAATTTTGAGTTTCTAAAATGAGACATTTGACTTTCCATGAAGAACTGATAAAATTCTGAGGAGTTTTTAAAAAAAATTTTGTATGAGCACACTTTCTGCTCGTTCTTTACCTGTTTAGTCCTTACGGTTATTGGAGGAGATCTTGGGCCATCTCCAGCAGGGTTGAATGCCAAAACTTGAATTCTGTACTCGGTAAATTTGTCCAGGAATACGAGATTGTGGGCTAGGTAGGATGCAGGGACTACCTCGATCTCCTCTTCTTGCTTCTTCTCGAGGGGCTGGGGCGAGTCCGTCACGAAGTAGAAGATCTTATATCTAAATATGGGTCAGAATGAATTAACTTTGTGGTCGTCTAACTCATCTTTATAGAGAAGCTAATTTTTATCGTTTTGTCAGAAGAAATTTAAAAAATTTATTTTAAATTTGAAACTTAAAATTCTAAAAATGGCAAAAAAATTTTGAAGTACAAAAGATCAAAAATAGAATATTTCAAATTTTTATAAAAATCTAACAAATGTCAGAGGAGCCAAAACTTGAAAAGGAGAAAAAACTTGAAATCCCAAATTTCCTAAAATTTGACAAAGCCAGAATAAAAAAAAAATTAATAAGTTTTTAAATCTTCCAAAATTTGAATTTACATAAGACATATAGAATATCATTCATGAAGAATTACAAAAAAATAAAGGTCGTAAAAAATGACCAAATAAAAAAACCTGAAATATCCAGAAATATAAAAAAAAAAACTAAAAGATAAAAAAAAAATTATAGAAAAAATTAACAAACTTTGAACCGAGCAGAAAACGTAAAGAAAAAATCTTCAATTTTCAAAAATTCAAGAGATTAAAAAAAAATAACAGATGAAAAAAAAGTACTAGATAAACGGAGAAAAAAAAAAAAAATTTTTTAAAAGTAAAAGATTAAAAAAAAAAGGAAAAAGATAAAAAAATCCTGACGGATTGGGCTAAGATTTTCGTACCCTAGGAGGTCGCCGTTTTGCATATTGGCAAGAGGTGGTTTCCACTGGAGGCTGACCTCCGTCGACGAAATTGGCCGAGTTTTAACATTTTGGGGCTCCCCCGTTGGCACAGCTTCCCCGACATAGACCGTCACGGGAGGACTGGCTGGACCGTCACCCTCGGAGTTAAACGGCAAAACCACAATTTCATAATTCCTGTCCTCCATCAAGTCACTCAGAATCATCTTGCTCTTCTTGATTCCAAGGATCTCCTGCTTGGGGGTCGCCTCCAAAGCGGTCGGAAAATCCGAAACTGGCTGATAGACAACACGGTAACCACCAGTTTCGTGATCACCACTCCAATGAACCTCCTCGATTACGTCCCAGTGCACCTCGATACTCGTCGTCGTGATTGGTACCACTCGGAGACCAGTGACACCTACAGACAATTACATTTTAACGTTGATGAAAAAAAATTTCGAATATTTGGGAAAAATTTGAGCACTTTCAAAAGAGCGATTAACAATTTGGAAAGTGTAAAAAATTCGGAAAACTGAAAAAGTTGGAAAGATTGGTAAGATTGGTAAATTTGAAAAAAAAATTAAAATTCTGGAAAATTCATTTTTTTTAATAAATAATTTTTTAAATGTGAAGAATAAAAAAAAAATACGAAGAATTTTCACACTTTTAAAATTCAAGAAGCTCAAAAACAGAGGAGAAATTGGGAGGGGGGGGGGGAGTAAAAATCTTTTAAAAATAGGAAAAAGTTCAAATTGCTAAAATTCCTCAAAATTTGAAAGGAACTAAAGAACAAAATTATGAAAAATCCAAATAGTTTGAAATGTCTGAAAAAATCAGCCAGTTAAAAAAAAAATAAAAAAGAAAACCAAAATAAAAATTAAAAAAATGAGAACAAAAATTCGAAAAATTGAAACAAAAATTCAAAAGAGGAAACCAAAAATTCGAAAAATGAACACAAAAATTAAAACAATGAAAACCAAAAATTCAGAAAAAGAAAAAAAAAATCCAAAAATTTTGGAAAATATTCCATCTAGCCCAAAATGATAAATCCCGATAAAAATTCAATTCTCCCCATTGTTTTTAACTTCGCGATAGGGGAAGTTATTGTTTTTTTCTAACCATACCTCTGGCAGGTGCTGCCGGTAGTGTCTGAACCTGAACAGATTCGTCGCTCCACTCCGACGGGCCAATATCGTTGGTCGCCTGAATCCTAAACTGATAGTAGGTGAAGGGCTTAAGAGAATTTCCGGTCCAGCTCGTCAAAGACGGATCAACCCTTTCGGGTATCGTTTGAAAGGGGCCTGCCCCTTCGCTCCTCTGCACCGTATAGTACCTCAAGGGTGCGAACCCATCAGGTCCCGGTGTCCATGAAAATGTAATCTGCCTGCTCTGAACCTGACTCCTGCTGATCTGGGGCATCGACGGCGGCTGTGGTCTTTCCCTATTATTCGTTGTCAAAACCAAACCGGAAGCTGACTTACCCCAGCCTAACCTCGTTTGCGCTGCCACCGAAAACATGTAATACTTCTCCGACTCTAAACCGTTTGCCTGAAAATAGAAATCACTTGTTGCAGACTGATCATGTCTCCATACTCTAAGAGCGACATGGTCATCAAATTGTCCATGTCCAATCCTTACCTGGAAAGTCCTGTCCGAAGCCGGAAACTCCTTCGAGAACTGTCTCTCCATGCTGCTATTAAGATGAAACGCCACCCTATATGCAAGAATCTCGCCATTAGGATCCTCCGGAGTGTCCCAAATGATCCTTGCAGTGGTAAAACTCACATCCGGAAATGAGACATTGGAAGGTGGTCCTGGAACATCTTCATAAGTCTGCACCCGAACAGGCGGAACACTCAAAGCGCCATCACCCAGCCTCGTATAAGCCAAAACTTGAACATGATACTGCACAAACTTCCTGAGCTCAGTCAGAGTCGTCGTGAACGTAGCATTCTTCGGAATATTCTTGTACTGAAAGGAGGAACCAGCAGCTCCATAATAAACCTTGTAACCTTCAATTTGTCCATTCTGATGAACAGCAGCAACTTCGCCCCACCTGACCAGAATCGTGGTCGAAGATGTTGCGTTAGCTTCTACACTAGCCGGTCCAACAGAGGGAACAGCTTCTCTTGTTCTTTCAACGGCCTTAGGACTCGACGAAGACGATCCCACATCGTTATAGGCTTGCATGACAATCTCATAAAGAGCGAACTCTTCCATTCCCTCGAGAACGTAAGAGTTCGCTGTGTGATCCTCTATTGGTATGCTTCTCGAGCGGTTAGTCCGAACTTCGGTATAGGTCACATTGTAGCCTCGGGGATTTCCGTACCACTCAATCTGCTGAAGGGGGATCCATCTGACCCTCAGCTCAGTCGCACTCATCGCCCTGACCGTGACGTTGCGCGGGGGGTGAGAAGGAGGCGCCTGAATCGTCTGGAACTCCTTGGTAGGCTCTGAAGGCTTCGATGCACCCACTACATTATTCGCAATTAGTCGAAGCTTGTACTGCATAAAAGGTATCAATCCTTCGACGGTTATTGTAGAAGCATCTGGATCGGAGACCTCGAAGATTTTGTACCACGTTGTATTCCTTCGTGTTTGTGCTTGCACTGTCCAAGCGATTATCGACGAATTGCCATCGAAGCCTGGAGTGAATTGCAGGACTACGGAGAAGGCGTCTATGTTGGATAGTGCTAGCTTCAATGGTGGCTGGGGCAGAACGGGTTCGACACCTGATTGAATAGTTGCTACTCTGGGTTTGGACGGTCCTTTAGAGGTCCAGGCGATCACTTGGAATCGGTAGTGAGTTGTTGGTTGCAAACGCTCAACTTTGCTTGATAGTTGGTCGTGGGTGAAATTGAGGACTCTGATGGAGTCGGGATTGTCCTTGATCTGGTACTTCAATTGGTAACTCGTGAGGACTCCGTTGATCTCCGCTGGTGGACTCCATCTTACTGTCAGAGCTCGGTCGCTGATATCGTCAAATTGCAGGTTCTCTACCTCACCTGGCACGTCCTCGCTCGTTCGAATTTCAATGGGAATGCTGCGTTCACCATCGCCGGGATCCGTGAAGCAGAGAACAGTTATGTTGTAGAGGGTGTACTTTCTCAGGCCACTGATCACTGCTGATTGCTCAGCTAGAGGATCGAACAAACTCGGAGGTACCTTGACGTATTTGTATTCATTAATCTCCGTGAAGTTTCCACCGATCCACGCCTGGATCTTGTATCCCTGATTGATTCCATTGATCTTCTGGGGATTGGGTGGCTTCCACCAGACCATTATGGCGGTAGAATTGACAGGCTCAGCTCGTACGTTAGTCGGCGGTGCTTCGGGAACGCCTTCCTTAGTCTTGATGATTAGTCCATCAGTAAAAACTCCCACACCTTTATCATTGTACGCCGCAATCTGGACAATGTAATCCTTCCAAGTTATCAGGTCTGAGATCAAATAATTTTTCTGCGCCTCATTTGTGATATTGTGCGTTATCCATGGACTCTGATTATAGTAACCATGTAAACGATATCTCAGGATGTAGCCAAGTATGTGTCCATTTCTGTGTTCTTCCAGAGGTGGCTGCCATTGAGTGATGATCTCGGAATCTGATCGTGCTGAGCCGACTAGACCTACCGGAGGTCCAGAAGGTGGTTCTTGAGGTAGTGCAACGATGTTACTAGGCTCGGACGGCGGACCTTCTCCAACGAGGTTAACAGCTGTAACCCGGAATTGGTAAGCCGCTGCGGCTTTCAGATCCTTCAAGAGACACCACCTAACCTTCGCCGAGACGTTGTCGTTCTCGACAACCCAATTTGATAGGGTATCTGCTATTGGCCCCATTTCGGGCACAACTCTGCGCTCAACGACGAACTTCTTCGTTGGACTATTGCCATCGAAACCCGGCACCCAAGTTACGTTTATCGCACGAGGTGAAATCTTCTCCAGCCTTCCAGCCTGAATGTTAATCGGTGCAAAGGGCAACTCGATAACACTTAGGCGAGCACTGCGCGTCTCGTTACCACCTGGGGAGAGCACCGAACACGTGTACTCGCCAACGTCGGAAGCGCGAACTGCGATTATTTCGAGAGCTCCGTCTTCTCGGGTCTTCACCCGGGGGCTCGCTCGGGTGTTCATTAATTGGGAGTTGTGGAACCAGTCGATGTCGTAGGGGACACTGGGGTCGTTGGAGACCTTTGCAATGGGAAAATAATCGTCAGAATAATCAAATGATCGAACTAATAGTTATTCCTGAAGAAACCTTCTCTTACCTTGCACTGGAGTTCTGCCGTATGACCCAGAAGAACCGAAGTATCACTTGGCGGACGTATGATCTGAGTTCGCACATGCACCGATAGATAAGCGGAACCATTCACGGAGCCTGCATCGTTGAAACGAACGCAAGTATACTTTCCGGCGTCGTTCAGCTTAACTGCCGATAGGAATAAGTCTCCACTTTCCAGGAGCTGAACTCGACCTGCTATTTCTACGGGCTTGGTGTCGTTTACCAGCCAGGTTGTGTTCGGAATTGGTGCACCCACTGCGCGACAGACAATTGTTGCATCCTTACCGTCGAGGACGGTCAAATTTCGCGGACTCGTTTCGAGGATCGGAGTAGAAGCTGAAAGCAACACGACATTAGGGAACGAATTGGAGGGATCTAAGCATGCGTGTCGTCTAAGTGGGTCTAGGGTTCAAAGGGTGGATGCATAATGTGGGGTAAGCGTCATTCCAGAACTATACAACGAGCTCTCTGGAGATGTCACCCACCTTCCTCAAATTCACCAATATCTAAACTAACAAAACATGAAAACTAGAAAAAACAAAAGGTAAAACAAGCATTGTCAAGCTGTGCCTTGGTGATCAATACGCTTCGTATGTTTAACACTACATGGTGTCTTCTAAAACACTAAAGTAAACGAAAAACCAAACAGGAAGAGAGAGAAAAAAGAAGGTATATGTGAAAGCTCTCCCTCTCGAGAATTTTGATTGTTCGGTTGTCCGATTGTCATCCTTACTCTCTGGTATTTGTGTGAATTCAAAGCGTCGATCTGATTGTCGCCCTCTGACTACCCAGTAGCCAGCCGCACGACGGGCTACCCTCTTTCTGTTATTGCCTGCTCCCACACAATTCATCAATTTAAGGTATTCATTCGTGTTTTCGAAGAACGGATGGTAGATTGTTGGGCGAGGCAATCTCAGAAAGGTTTCATGACCTCAATGGTGCTGTTTGGAAGTAACAGAAGCATGCTTGATGATCCAAACATCGACAAGAATTCTTCTGCTAGCTTCAGCTAATCACTTCAACCCTACTGAGGCTGCCTGTACCACCAATGGATCATTGGTTCTTCTGAAAATCATCAATATTGTTTTCAATATACTGATATCTGGTAGTCGCTACTCACTTTTGACTTTGAGCCAAGTATAGCTAGATGCTTCTCCAGCCTCGTTCACAGCTAAACATTGGAACATACCAGCGTGCTCCATCGTTAATCGTTTTATCACTAGCGATCCGTCCTCCTCGATATGATACCTGATTGATCAAAGATTTGAGTTATGCCATGGGGGAGAGACAGCATAGATTGGACAATATTGGGTTCTTTTAGGGTTCTCTTGGAAGCAATGGACTCATCAGCAGATCAGCTGATGTACATAGAAGGTGATATTGACTAATTGAGCATATCTTACTTAGATCCGATTTCCTCGACAGCCGCAGCATTGTGGAACCACTGGATTTTGGGACTTGGCACTCCAACAACCTCACATGGTATCTCCACCCGAGCACCATACTCCCCATGTGTCTCTCTCTTCAGTTCACTAACAAAAATCGGTTTCTCGAATACTTCCACCTGAGCACTTGCATTGATCGTTGGGTATCCCCCGCTGCGAAGGTGTACGTGACAGGTATAGACACCAGAGTAGGTAGAGTTAGCGGAGATTAGGACTAGGGTCCTGTTCCAGAGATCGTTGAAGCTGTGGGAGATCATGGTATTCTCGATAGGAATCCCGTCCTTGCTCCAAAGAATTCCAAGCTCGTGGAGGGATCTGGCATTGGGTATACAATGCAGGTAGCTTACTGTTTCGTCCTTGACGATCTTTGTATCTTGGGGTGCTACGATTATGGTGGGCGGCACCTATTTAAAATTGTAGGAGTTTAGTAGATGGAAGAGATTCATGAAACTTTGATCTTCGTACAGTCTTACATGGACTGACTCCGCATAACGGTACCGTGGTTTTTGGCGCGGGATTTTTTTGACGCGAAACTCCTTGGCACCGATTTTTTTTGGCGCGGGACTTCTTAGCGCCGAATGTTTTGGCGCGGGACTTCTTGGCGCGAGTCTTCTTGGCACCGAATTTTTTGGCGCAAGACTCCTTGGCGCCGTTTTTTTTGGCGCGAGTCTTCTTGGCACCGATTTTTTTGGCGCGAGACTCTTTGGCGCCGATTTTTTTTTGGCGCGACACTTCTTGGCGCCGAATTTTTTGGCGCGGGACTTCTTGGCGCGGAAGTTTTGCACGCTTTATGTTCAATGCATTTGTTCATCTATTGCGGTGTGGTTGGTTTCATCCGGCGCCAAAAATTCCTGCTCCCACATCAGCAATACCCTGAGGTTGTTACAACTACACGAAAAATCGATCTACCAGTGTGCAGTGGTTCTCTAGTATGAACATGTATTGTTCCCATGTAAAAACTGTAATTTTCGTGGTTTTCGACCTGTGGTTAGCAAAAGTCAATTTACTGCAATTAAGCATTAATTAAGGAGGACATAATCTTCGTGTCCAACTCTGCGCATAGTTGTCCGCTATGTGGCTTCCACGAACCACAAATGTGAAGTGCAGACACTCAGTCTTAACGATTGAATAATGACCAGTCATATTGGAGAAAAACATGAAAATTGAATTGCTTGGAGTGTTTCAACCTGACGAATATTTCTAATTAAGCGTCTATAAGGTGGCGCACCTAGAACCGATTCCGCGAACAATTACTCCCATCATTCCCTTCCTCCTTTTCCTGGGATTTGACCGTTCTCGAATTAATTGGCGAAATAAGAACACGACGGCTACAATTTGGATCGTTGTCATTCAGATCTAAGCCAGAAAAAATATTGATACATATCGAAATTATCGAAAGGCGTAGGACGGAGACCGACGCGACACGAGTCAGCGCGGCGGAAAGAGGCAATGCGCATGCGCACCTCTCCGGTTTTCATCTCAGCTTAAATCAGAGAAATAGATTAAAATTTGGATGATTGCAATAGTACCTCAACATTGGGATCTCCCTCGACCCTCAGCTTGAAGAACGGCGAGTACTCCTCCCTGCCAATATGTGTGTTCATAGCTAGGGCACGATAGCTACCCTCATCCCTCTCATTGACATTCAGAATCAGCAGTTGGCTCTGGGTCACAGCATACTTGATGTCATAAGGTATATTACCATCTGGCGTTGACCACGTGACATCTGGCGCTGGATAACTCTCAATTGCCGGCAATGCGAGAATTGCTGCACCACCATATTCAACTGTAACCACCTTCTCCATTGGATCCTCGAAGACACCCATATAGGCAACGGAGAATGTTACACGTTCACTGAAAATCGAGCCAACGTCGTTGGTGGCCACGCAGTAGTAGACACCAGCATCTTTCCGCTTTGGACTCTGTATTCGCCAAAAGGGCTCGGACGTCAGCTCTTCGCTCAGGGCTACACCGTCCTTGAACCAGCGATACTTGGGCTGAGGATATCCTGGGGAGAATAATTTTTTTTTACACTTTGCGGAGGGGATATTGGATTACTCGGCGTTGAGGGGCTTCTCTAGCGTCATTCGATCGCGGACAAATATGGAGGATTATTTTCGGGGGGGGGGGGGGGGGGGGTAACGATTGACTTGTTAAAAATTCGAGATGCAATCACATTTTTTAATTACGCATTAATATGCTCATGGAAATCATTACTTTTCCATTATTGGATGACACAACTAATTATATTTTTCCCTCATTACTGTTTGAAATGTCTTTTAGGTCGTTGTTTTTCAATTATTGTAAACGATGAAAAGTGCCCATTGATTTTCCTGTCGTAAAAAGGAGAGGGGGAGAGAAACTAGAGATGTATATCGAAATTATCGAAGAGCGTAGGACGGAGACCGACGCGCCACCAGTCAGTGCGGCGGAAGGAGGAAATGCGCATGCGCAGCGCGCGCAGTCGGACTCGTGAAATGAAATAGTAATCATGGGTAGAGGTAGATATAATTTTTCTTAGAAAATATTAACCACTTGGCCTTCTGAATTTATGATCTTCGGAAGACTTTAGGAGACCCAGGGACAGATTGCAGGAGCAAGAATTTTTTGCTCATCAAATTTCGAGAACTTGATCCATTCTTTGATGCCTCAAATGCCGATACAGTTTTAAAATTTTGCTATTTATTCAGATTTTTCCACTTATCTTCAATATTAAGGGAGGGGACAAATGATTTGGTTGAAATGTGAACCACAGGATTGTTTTACCAGCTATCAGCAGGGAGAGACTTTATCAGCAGTTTATTATGATAGGGGAAATATGAGAGCGGTATCATTCGCCTTGCGAAGAGATTCATTCAGCGATAAATTCGTTTACCTCCTGATATGTGAAACTTGTCAGAGTCAGAGATAGGAAGAGATAGAAAGATGAAATGTAGAACGCTCAATGAAATTAAAAGAATCGCCTAATTAAGTAGGTGAAGAAGCATTAGAACAGAAGTACACTATGCCCAGTGGATTGCTGGAAAGAGATTGGCAATCCGGAGGTCACGGGTCAAATTGCACTTAATTTTTTTTCTCTCCACAGAAATCGGGTACTAGGATCTAAAACAGGTGTGGCATTGCCAATTAATTTTGTTTTTCAGTAAACTTATTTATGTTCAAAATTCTACCTCTGGATTTAGTGAGACGTAATTTCAACACTGCGAGAAAATATTTGGTGCAAAAATAATCTACGATAGAAAAAATGTGGGAAGCATTATGGAAACCAACTACAGTAGAGCTCCCTTTATTTTCCGAGCTCGGGGGGTGACCTTGAAGCAATTTCGTGGAGAAAAAAATTAAGGAAGCCCCCCACTCTGCCCACTGGTTGGTTGGCGTGGTGGGGGTTGTCGGGAGCGGAAGGGGAAATAAGAGCAGAAGTAAACGGACTATGTATCAAGTAAATAGGTTATGTTTCATGAATGCTCGGTCCCACTATTGAGACGCTGCGCAGTCTGGAGCGCATGACGTCGAAAACAAGGATAGACAAAGTACGGGGAGTGGGAGAAGGTTTTTGAGGGGCGACAAGTCGTGAGGGGAGTACAGCGAAAATAAAGGAAGCGGAGTATTAAGGGAGCTCTACTGTACTTAGATTTTAAGGTTCAGTGGTGGGTGAACCACTGTATCAAGCGCACATACTTTCTGACTGAGTATAATCAAGTATTGCACATAAATACTCAAATTCAAATATAAATATTCGTAATTTGGAGATTGTGAGGCTCTACTTGGGATTTTTTTTCAACGTCATTTTTGTATTTGGGTTATTTCTTTACCTCTCGCTTGACATTGCAGAATCTTCGTTCGATTCTCTATCACAATATTGCTGACGCCAGATGGCTGTGTTATGAACCGCGGTTCTTGCAGTGAATCTGAAACAAAAGAGGAAAAACAAGTTAGGAATGTTAGATGAAGTCAATGGATGAGTCAACGAGTTATCAATGCACATGACGTAGAGTCGACCCACAAACGAGTTTTCCATTTTTTTTTTTTAATGCTCTGAGGCGGGTCATGGAGTTGCGGACGAAGCCGGGCATACCGAATAACCCGTATGAGCCACCCCAAAACCGGCAGACATTGCGGACAAAGTTGGCTAGGAATATTCAGAGCATGAAGCCGCTCTGCTGTGGTGATAACGCAGATAAGAAATTGCGGCAATGAGCAAATCCGGTGTACAACACAGCTCGGCCTTCTACCCGGCCTTTTACTCGTACCGGTGAATGTTAGTGACTAAGGGGGAATGGGATTCTTGAGTGATGATGTGTGGTCCATTATCCGAAACTGTGGAATTTCCTGTGTCTGGCTTTTGGAATCTTCATATCAAATTTGGTCGGTGACCTCGGGGCGGGGTCTCTTTTGTTGGGAAATATCTATGAGTCGTTTGTGCAATTTTCTAGCTTTTGGTAGGTTTACAAAACAGAGGGAGAGGTCTTGGTTACGGGCGGGGGAAGTTCCTGATTTGCTGCCAAATTTGCGAATGTGTTTCAAGGCGTTGCCTTCAAATTTACATGATTTTCAAAGAGATATATGAGTGTATATATATATATATATATATATATATATATATATATATATGTGTGTGTGTGTGTGTGTGTGTCGTTGGGTGGGTGTCAGTAGGTGTGTGGGGGGAGTTGAGTGTGAGTGGATGGGTGTGTGTTTGTGGGAGGGGGGGGGGGGGGAGTTGGTTGGGTGTATGTGTGTGTGTGTGTGTGTGTAGGTGGGTGGGTGTCAGTAGGTGTGTGTGGAGGGGGGGGGGGGGGTTGGGTGGGTGTGGGTGTGTGGGGAGGGAGTTGGGTGTGAGTGGGTAGGTGTGTGTGTGTGTGTGTGTGGGAGGGGGGGGGGAGTTGGGTGGGTGTGAATGCATGTGTGGGGGGGGGGGAGTTGGTTGGCGGGGTGTGTGTGGGTGGCTGGCTGGCGGTTTCTTCGAACACTTGCCCCCCCCCCCCCCTACCGCTTTCGGGTAAATGTTTATTTCAGCTGGTTCAATATGATTGAGTTATTACATTTCTTTCGAGTAACTAAATTTATTTTGGGGATACCGGAGGGGGGGGGGTGGAGTAATGGGAGTGGAAATCACTTCCAACCCAATAAATTTTTCATCTAAATCTTCCGCTTCCTGAGTCAATACACTACCCCTTTTGTTATAAAAGCGCCCGCCAGGCGATTTAATCCACTCGAAATAAATATTCTAGAGTGAGTTTATTAAAGCATAAAGAGCCGCCTAGGGTGTTGGTGGAAAAGGAACAGTCGAGCTGGCATTTTGAGGCACGTACCTCGGGTAAGTATGCGCGCACTTGTGACGAATGGTCCAGAAAAAAAAAAGTTTAAAGGGGGAGGGGAAGTAATCTGGTGAGAGAGTTTGGAGGAACACGAGTGGCGCCAGAAGGGAGGATTCAAACTCAAGTGTGCGTGCTTTGAAATTCTCCTCCCTCCCCCCCCCCCCCCCCCAGACTCTCATCTCTTATTCGTAGGGAAACGCTACATCCGGCGCGATTTGATTCTTTTTTATTTGTTTATTTATGGGGACGTGCGTCACACTCCATTTTAACAGAAAAAAAGGCATTGCAGAATGGGGCAATTGGGATTACGCGGAATTGCAGAATTAAAATGCAGGAAGGTTAGTAAGGAGGTAAGGAATGTTTGATGTGTTGTGGGATTTTATGATTTTGGGCAGGGGAATTTTTTTTTTTTTAATAGAATGTAATCGGGGGAAGTTATTGAAATTGGGAGGGTTTGAGAAGTGCAAAAATCTGAAGCGGTCGGATTTTTTTTTATGAAGTTTTTGTTTATTTTATCGTCTTTTGCAAATTGTGAATCCTCTCAATTTGGAAAATTCTGAATTTTTGAAAAGGTCGAGTGGAGAATCACATATTGTTACATTTCGCAATTTTCAAAACTCGAGTAAAGTAAAAAAATTACTTTAAGAATGGATTTTTTTTTCTAATTTGAATAGTTGAAAAGTGTAGAAATTTGTAAAATGTCGAAAAAGTGATAAAGTACTCAAAGATTTTTAAAATCCGAACCATCCTAAAAATTTTTGAAAAATGTCGAAAATTTTGAAAAATTTCAAAAATTGTGAAAAATTTCGAAAATTTCGAAAAATTTCGAAAATTTCGAAAAATTTCGAAAATTTCGAAAATTTTGAAAATTTCCGTAATTTTATGAAACATCATTTTTTTAAATTTATTTTAATTTCACAAAAAAAAAATTAAATAATAATAGAATCCCCCAAAAGGGTCATCTTTTCTTTCGTTAGAAAATGCTCACAAAAAAAAAACAAAATTGCGATTCAATTCTATTTTCGCTTATCCTTATCGCTATCTCCACTTATCTTTTATCTCGCGATAATTTTTCGCCAGCCACGCCTGTGCGTTTGCACCTGGCATGTTTTTTCCGGTCTCATATTTTTCAAGGGGGTAACTCGAAAAGGGAGGAACGAACCCCCATTGTGACTGGCATTTGGCACCCCATGGTATCCGAACAGCTGCTGTTATTCCATGTTCGGTTGAAAATGGAACGTGTAATTCGAATGGAGGGCTTTAACAGACATTTAAAAAGCCCCAACGGTTTTTTTAATGCATTCAATCCGAAAAACTGAATGACGACATTATTTGGCAGCTTATAACCCGCGAGTAGTCGCGCCATTATCCCGACATTCTTTAGGCGCGCATTGATAGAATCTCTCGCCTTTCGTTTTGGCATCATATGTAGAAATGTGAGGGAGATAGGCCAATTTTCATGAGAACGTTTTTTGTAGTCCACACTGAGAGCTACAATAAAGCTCTATATGAACATTCGTTAATATTCTTAGTTTTCAAGATAACCGCCAAAAACGCTTTCGGTTGATGCCGCGGAATTACTCCACAGATGGCGCGAGTCCGATCCCACCGACACGCGTAACCCGCGGGAATTCTAATCGAGTCGAAGAATATAATTCCCATCAACTTAACTCTGTGCTATAAATGATTTTCCTCTCCACCTAAATAAACTGAAAGAGTTACCTGAGGCGTTGAAAAAGTTTCCCTCAAATATTTCAATTTCCAATATATTTTCGGTAATATAACAAAGTTGACGGCGCTCCCCTAACGCGAAACGCATTGACCTGAGCGGAGTGGGGGGGCTCGTGTGAGTGTTACTGCGCCATAAGAAGCGCACAGTGGCGCACGAACACCGGGACAAGAATGCGAGGAGTGGGGTACTGCGTGGTGCCGCAAGAGGTTCAATAGTGGATTATCTCGTAAACGAGTGGCTCTATGCAAAAATGTTGTTGATTCTTTTTTGCAGAGAATTTGATTACCGACAAAAAACTTTTATGGCAATTTTTTGTAAGTCCCTTTGTTTACGAGGGAAATTGCAAAAACAGTTTGGCCTTTTTAGACGAAGGATTTTACAGAAAAGGAACCCCCCCCCCCCACACACACACACACACACACACACACACACACACACAGTTTGAAACCAGAGGCCATTCAAGTTTTGCAAATTAGACGGCACCCATTGGCTTTTTAATTAAAAATTATCAGATTACAAGTTGATAATCCCATACTGCGGAAATTCGCGTGTGGCATGCGAAAATGGCCAACGGATTTTCGGTAAGACGCAATGCGCCACATTTTGCAGATGTCCCAACCACTGGCACGAGGGAAACAACCCCTGTAGCTGATTTTTATTCTGCCTCACTGCCAAGACACTCAACAAATGAAATGCCGGGGCATTCACCTCCCAATCGCTTCCCATTCAATATAATATCCTTGTTCAAGAAAAAAAAATGAATGAAGATTGGTACTTCTTCCTTTACCAAGAAATTTCTTCCTTCTTTGCTGAGATTTTTTTTTTTACCGTGAAATATGTTTAGCTTTCTGGTGGGGTAGGTTATTGATTCTGCGGACCAATAGGGAAAATCGATTTTATTAGCATAAGTGCAGGCTTCAGAGTTGTGCCAACATTTCTAGGGCATACTTAACACATTGTATGTCCAATTATCCGTTCACACGTGTGTGTGTGTGTGTGTGTGTGTGTGTAGTCAAAATTTGTCAGTACCGATTTTCAGATTTAAACGCTCCACAACGAAACCGGTTGGAGCTAGAAAGAAAAGTCTCAAACAAATATTGTTCGTCTCTTAAAAATACACATTTTATGTCTTATCACTTTTTGGCTTAAGCTCGATACTTTAGGACATACGGTGATGTCAAACGTATTGATGCAGATCGCGCGCCGTCGCGCCCATGTCCCGTTTATCGCAGTTTCCGATTTATCTCGGAGGATAGTCGGTCCAGAGAAATTTGACATATATCTTTTTTGTCGGAAATCAGATTCTCTACAAAAAACCTCTGATGGGATTTTTGCCTAAAACCAGTCGGTAAGGAGCTAATTGAAGAGAGTGTTTTGGCAATTTTTTGTCTGGTGTATTTATTCCGCACCACTTATTTATTTATTTATTTTTTTTATGATAATTTGTTTTTTAAACAGCATTGGTTTGATTCCAACCCTTTCATAAATTTGCGGGAAAGTGATGAAAAGGAAAGCAAGAAGCACTTTCCATTCACTCGCGGGTGGAGCGCGATTCCGGCTGATGCGATATGCAAGATCATCAAAGCGGAAATCAAATAAATTATCTAAATTGCGTGAGTCGACCTAGTTTGCAATTGCATCACATCTTGAGCCTCTTCCATATTGTTTCCATTTTTTTTCAACGGCTCAAGTGGTGGAGCCCTACTAGCACGTGACTGCACTTATTTTTGGAATTTTTTTATCCTCCTTTGGATCCTGGAAGAAGGGAGGATAGGATGGAAATAGTTCTTGTGAAATTTCCGGTTTCTCACGCTATGAAGGTCACGTGTCCACAGATGTGATTACCAAAAAACCATTTCAACTTTTTTTTTTTTTTATTTGATTACCGAAAAAATGAGCAATTTTATGAAACATCTGAATTGGAATATTTTTTCATAAAATTATTTTGAAAACTTTATAATAACACTGAACACTGAAGGAACAATGGGGTTTCTGTGTGTGTGGATGGGTGGGTGGGAGGATTGATAGGTGGGGTGGGAGGGTGGATGAATGAGTGGGTGGGAGGGTGGGGTGGATGTGTGGGTGGGTCGGTGGGCTTGAAGGTTAGGTGGGTGGGTGGGCGGGGGATGGTTGGGGGGGGGGGGAGGTTGGGTGAGTGGGGGGGTTGGGTGAGAGGGTGGGTGGGGGGGAGGTTGGGTGAGAGGGTGGGTGGGGGGGGGAAGGTTGGGTGAGTGGGTGGGGGGGGGGAGGTTGGGTGGGCGAGTGGGTGGGTGGTACGTGCCACAGACATTTTTTTTTTCAAACCGAAAATCCGACACCAGTAGTTTGAAAATTTTTCATGTGCTCTTTACTCGTTATAAAAAAATTCCGATATTTTCTACTAAACCCACTCGTTACCGCGGCAATCCAAGAATCATCGAACCCTGACCGATGGGCATTAAAATATGGAAACAAACGGCTAATTCCCGGTCAGATCGAGCAAACCGTTGCCCCGAGAAAGAAAAAAAACAGTGGTAGTAAATCAGTGTGACTCAGTGGGCGACATAAAAAACTTACCCTACCTAGCTGTAATTTCCGCCTAGGATTATTTTTTTGTTAGCTTTTCACGACAAGTCAAATATCCAGTTAACAAGTGGTTTCGAGAGTGAATTTTATAGAACATTTTTTGTAGAGAATTTAGGTTTAGATAAAAAATGATTTATGTCATTTTGTTGGAAATTGACGTATTCTTGAGGTAAAACCAGTTTTTTTTTAATCCCACAGTTACGTTGTGTTAGAACCACTTCACACCCACCTACCCATCCACCCACCCTCACCCACTTAACCAGCCACCCTCACCCACTTAGCCACCCACCCTCACCCACTTAGCCACCCACCCCCATCCACTTACCCACCTACCCACACACCCACTTAACCACCCACCCACCCTCACCCACTTACCCACCCACCCACTCTCACCCACTTACCTACCCTCACCCACCCACCCACCCTCACCCACTTACCCACCCACCTACCCTCACCCACTTACCCACCCTCACCCACTTACCCACCCACCCACCCTCACCCACTTACCCACCCACCCTCATCCACTTACCGACCCACCCTCACCCACTCACCCACCTATCCACACACACGCCCACCCACCCACACCCGCCCACTTTGACAGACACACACTCCAAGTTAAAAATTTTCTCTTCATCTAGAAATGTTAGAAATACATGAAAGCATATGTATACTATACGGAAAAAATACTTTTCAGGACCAAAGCAATAATTCCCCGTATCGGTAAGTTGAACAAAAAAAAAAGAAAAGGAAATGCCCGTGACATCAGGAATCCTCGTGGTTTAGAGAGTAGTGAGGCCACTGACCGCCCCCAGGTTTCAAACGGCCTGGCGATGCTCCTCTCATTTACGTCTTTTCCCCTTGGTTCCCTCTTTCTTACACCTCCCCCTTTCCCCTCCACCGCCGTCTACGTAAACGCCATAAAACCCATCTATAGCTATATCCATCAAGGCTGCGGATGTCTCGACTTGGGGGTTTTCGTGCTGGCAAGCGCTAGGTGCACTGTACTCGGGAAAATCGAGAAATGACAAACACGTGTGTGTAACCATCACCACCTATCCACAGCGATATCACCAAACGCGCCTGGATTTAAGCCTAACAATGTATGCTTTCTGGAAATTAGTTTATTGGTTATTTCCAAGATTTCAAACGCGTTTATTCGGTCATCGAACCTTTCATATTGTAAGAAATATGTTCAGAAATTGAAATATTTGAGGGAAACTTTTTCAACGCCTCAGGTAACTCTTTCAGTTTATTTAGGTGGAGAGGAAAATCATTTATAGCACAGAGTTAAGTTGATGGGAATTATATTCTTCGACTCGATTAGAACTCTCGCGGGTTACGCGTGTCGGTGGGATCGGACTCGCGCCATCTGTGGAGTAATTCCGCGGCATCAACCGAAAGCGTTTTTGGCGGTTATCTTGAAAACTAAGAATATTAACGAATGTTCATATAGAGCTTTATTGTAGCTCTCAGTGTGGACTACAAAAAACGTTCTCATGAAAATTGGCCTATCTCCCTCACATTTCTACATATGATGCCAAAACGAAAGGCGAGAGATTCTATCAATGCGCGCCTAAAGAATGTCGGGATAATGGCGCGACTACTCGCGGGTTATAAGCTGCCAAATAATGTCGTCAATCAGTTTTTCGGATTGAATGCATTAAAAAAACCGTTGGGGCTTTTTAAATGTCTGTTAAAGCCCTCCATTTAAATTACACCTTCCATTTTCAACCGAACATGGAATAAAAGCAGCTGTTTAGATGTCGTGGGGTGCCAACTTTTTGTGGGGATCAAAATCATTTATACCTCACAGTTAAGGTGATGGGCATCATATTCTTCAACTCGACCAGCATTCTCGTAGATTACAAACATTCTCATGTGGGGTAATAGCGCTACCACTGACGGCTTATTTAAATTTTGTTCCGCTGCCTCTTCTAAAAAGGCCCCCAAAATTATATACTTCATCGCAATTTTAATAATACCCAGAATCGTGAAATTGCTGTCGATTCAACTACAGAAAATAATCTTCATCCGGGATTTAATTCCCTCATTATTTTAATTCTTTTGATCGTCAACTTGCTGATGACTCTTGAAGTCAACTTTTGTCCATTCATTCACTAGGTATTTGAAAGGCAAAAAACCTTGCAGAATCATCAATTTCATGATAAAATAATTTCCATTAATTTTAGTCAACAACAATTTCAATTAAAAACTGCCTAATTTGTACGAAAGATAATTTTTTTTTTCATAATTTCGAACATTTTTTGTAGATTTTTAAAGAATTTACAAAGCGAGCCAACCACTCACTCACCCACACCCACCCGCCCGGCGATCCATCCATCCACCCACCCACCCACCCATTCATGCACCCACCCACTCAACCATCCACACCCACCCACCCACCTACCCATCCATCCGCCCACCCACCCATTCATACACCCACCCACTCAACCATTCACACCCACCCATCCATCCACCCATACATCCACGGACCCACCCACCCACCCATTCATACACCCACCCACTCAACCATCCCCACCCACCGACCCACCCACCCATCCATCCACGGACCCACCCACCCACCCATTCATACACCCACCCACTCAACCATCCCCACCCACCCACCCACCCACCCATCCATCCATCCACCCACCCACCCATACATATACCCACACCCATCCATACACCCACCTACTCATCCATCCACACCCACCCACTCACTCACCTACCCACACACACACACACCCACCTACCACCCCCCCCCCACACACATACACACCTAGTCGAGCCAAATGGAAACGTTCATATAATTACAATATCAATCCATTTTTCAACTTGTTCCAATCAATTTTTTATGGATCCATCAATGATTTAAAATACGAAGTATGTACTAGTCTGGCGCAATAATGACCGAGGCACCGGCGCCGAATTGCATCGCCATATGAAACAACTATCAGTTTTGGAACACCCTGTATATGTGCGATATACGTAAATCACGTACACATATGGCCGAAAATACAATACTGGAGATATATAGATATCTTCCACCCGTATATTTATGCATGTGTCTCGAGTACATCTTACGCATAACATGTAATATGATGTATGTCATATATAATTTCCGCAGATTGCCAGACAATATTTTTGGCGTATATAATTTTTTCCGCCAGGGTCACTACCACAATGTGCAAAAGCATCCCACCAAGGGCAGGCGCAATATCATTGGATGCTGTTAGGTTTTCTATGGCAGAGCAGGAAAAAGTGGAATCGGAAAAGTGGGGAAAAAGTTGTGGTAGAATAACGAAAGCGTTGGGAATCGAGTTACCTCACTCAGGCCATGAGAGGAAGTCTCAACGGTTGAGATGAACCCAACTACAATAAAACAAGCAAATCTGGTCTAGTTGTTTTCAACGAGTGAAAAGTTACTCGCTTGATATGAGGGAATGTCGACGTAACTAGTTTTGCTGAGTATCCCAGGGCTATTGCTCCCTCCCCGCCTTAATCGGCAACAATTTGCTCATTGTCAATTGACGATTGATGCGAACTCAGTGCGTCAATTAATCAGTTGAATAGCCCGGGGGCTGTGCTTTATTTCCATGTTGTTCCAAGAAATAATTTTTTTTTTCATTTTCAAAAATGTTGGAATTTCTTTTTTAATCAATTTATATATATATTTTTTTTAATTAACTTACAATTTTTCTAACTATCAAAATTTGTGTTTTCGATTTTTTTTTTCATTTTTTTTCGAAATTAAAAAAAAAATGACAAATTTAAGAAATTTTAATGTCGTCAATTTTTTTTTATATTTTTTTTTTTTATTAACTTACAATTTTTTAAACTATTTTTTGAGTAATTTCAGGAATTAGTTGACCTGTATCAAAATTTTGTGTTTCCGATTTAAAAATTTTTTTTTTTTCCAAAATTAAAAAAAAATTGACAAATTTAATCAATTTTAATGTCATCAATTTTTTATATATATATATATATATTTTTTTTATTAACTTACAATTTTTCTAACTATTTTTTGAGTAATTTCAGGAATTATTTGAGGTATATCAAAATTTGTGTTTTCGATTTTTTTTTCAAATTAAAAAAAATTTTTTTTTTTCAAAATTTAAAAAAAATTGCCAAGTTTAACAAATTTTAATTTCGTCAATTTTTAAAAAAATTTTTTTTTGCAGAGTTGCATTTTGTGATTGAGAATCGGTCGTTAATAATTTGTTTATGGTCAATCCGTCAATCAATCAAAAAAAAAAAAAAAAAAAAAAAAAATCGATGTCACAATTTTTTTTCGTTTCGCAATTTCTTGCAAATTTCGTAAATGACTTCTTTTTAATCTCCGAAAAATGATCAATTCTCTTTTCAAAATACTGAATGGGCTGTGGTATCGATAATATTCATTCAGTAACAATTTCCTCATTGTCAATTGTTGATTGATATGAGCTGCCCGCTCCAATTAATCAGTTAACCAGTCAGCACAGACAAGCTTATTTATTTCGGAAGCCGTTACTTCGTTCCCCGCAGCATAAACGTCTTCTTTCATCGACGAGAAATCCCCACTCGACTCGTAAAGTTATCCAAAAATAGAAATTTAAACAAACCGAAGAAATTACAGTCTCGCACCGCACCATTAACGCGCCATTTTTGCATCAAATGTTTTATTCAGAAATATCTCGAATTCCGTGCAAGATACCGAAATTTTTATAACCACTTATTTTCTAGAGAATGTCAAAAGCTACAAAAAAGTCTATATGACTTTTTGGCTAAGTCTCATGGACACCATGATATCAGTCAAAATCGAATTATTCATTTTTTTACAAATATTTAGAACCCGCATTTTTTTATCTTCTGTAATTTTTTCCCAATTTTCTACTAATTCATATTATTCAATTTTTTCGTGGTCATGAATGAACATCGTGCGAGTCGAAATATCTCGAAATGCACCCGACCGGCTTCCCATTGGCCAATCTGAGCGGCGCGAAGTTGGCTTTGCGCGCGCAATTCAAAATCGTTGGAGCGGGAATTTTTCGCATTTCCTTCTTTTTTCAAATATCTCGTGAACAAGTGGTTTTACAAAAAAACTCAAAAGAGGTATTTTGTAGGAAATTGAAGCATCTTTATTAAATGCTAATAACACTTTCTAATCCGACGTCCCATTTTCGAGATATATGGAAAAAACGAAAGACAAACGTTTCGATTTCGATTCATTCTTCAAAATTTGCAATTTTCTCTATATACATCATATCATCATTAACCCCTGACTTGCGATAAATTATCATCAGCAGCCAGAGGATCTAACCTAACAACTACGACAAAAAAAAAACTTAATTAAATTTGTGTCGAAAGGGCCCACCACTCGTGCCACCGCCATCTTCCTCCGCGCTTTACATTTCCTTCAATATCTCGTAAACGAGTGATCCCAGAAAAAAACTCAAGACAGATTTTTTGTAGGAAATTTATGTCTCTTTATAAAACTCTTATAACATTTTCCTGTGCGACCCCTCGTTTTCGAGATATCCGCAAAAAACGGAGACAGTGATTTCGATTGATTCTCCAATTGTACTCGAATTTTTTTTATTTTCGATATTTTTATCGAGACCACTCATTCCGCCAGTTCGATGTTGAATTGTTGAGGATTCGCGTGCTTTCCCCACGCCCCTGAGTCCTTTGTTCCCTCTTTAATCACACGTAGTTTACCTGTCCTTCCATTCGTTTCCAGTTGTTATTTCTCCTTCATTCCTGGAGTATACGCCGGATATACCACTCCTACTCCTCCCCCTTCCCCTGGGACCGCATCGTCGGCCTCATTTAAACGCCATTCACCTGCATCCTATGTGGGGTCTTCTTTCCCACCGATTTTGCATTTTTATCATTGGTTTTATTTCATTTTTTTTTCAACTAATGCTCAGAATCAGAAAAGCTGGATCCATGAATCACATTTCCCACCCACTGCACTGGGAGAAAAATTCCACTGGAATAGTGTTCCAACAACGCAACAACGAAAAAATTATCGACTCGGACAGATCGTTAGGCGATGATGATTGTACCAACGTTTCTTTGCTCTGCCCCTCAATGTATGTGCACCTAACTGAACTTCCAAAGACACATTGTAACTTATTCGCAGCAACAATCAAACCCACATCGCTTTCTTATACAAAATCGTTTGTACCCGATTGTACCACTCGAATATTTCCATTCCAAAATATCTTAATCCGGCAAATGATTATTCAAATAGCATTTGCAAATAATCCGCAGTTGCGACAAAACTAATATTGGATTTCTATTCCAAATCGTCTGTACCCAATTGTACCACTTGAATTTTTCATATTCGAAATTATGTGCAGCCGGAAATTAATTGTGTATGGCAACTGCGATCAAAATTTCCATAGATTCAATGGACTAGTGTTCCAACGCAGAATTGTGGCAATCAATCGAGTATCCATTGACTTGACTGTTGAATCCTTGCAATCAAAAGCAAATTCCATAGACAGAAAAAAAATGAACGAAATGTGTCGTCAAAAATGAGCCATACTCCATCCAAGAAAACTCGTTGATTACAATTTCATTGATGCTACCTGCCGCTAACTTTCAATCCTACGAGCCGGAGTTTGTTCAAAGAACAGTTTAACATCAATGCAACATTCGCCTGAAACAAACTATCAAGTGTTCAATCCCAAGTTACGTACGATTGAAATTTGGGTCTGAAATACTATTTCATCTTTTCAAATTTGTCAAAAGAATCTAAAAAATCTATGCCAAAAATTGATAACAAAATTCCAAAATATTCAAAACCGTTAAAAATGACAATTTAAAAAAATCTCAAAAATAAGGAAAAAATGGGCCTAAAAAAAAAGAAAGTTCTGGTAGAAAAAATGGCAAATCATAAAATATAAGAAGAGCCTGCAAAAATCCCACTAAATAAGTGACGACGTGATAATTAAGTGTCATTAACACTGGAAGCTACCGCCTACGGTGTCCAGGGGTCAATGATTTAACTCAATTGCCCTCGAGGATCATCCCAATAAATTTCAATTAAACGTTTGCCCTACTTCACTCCTGAAAATCGGGGGATTATAAGGCCCTGGATTGTACTCGTTTAGATGTGGGGCGCCTATCGACCTCAAAAGGTGCCAAAATTAGGGTGCATTCATTCACCCTTGAATCAATCACTTCGCATTTATTTGTGCGGCCTCATCGATGGGGCGTGGCGAATTCATTCGGATGCTGGAGATTTCAATGCCCGACCAAGCATGTCGTTCATGAATTCAAAAGCGCGAGAAAATTGCCGCTAAAAAAAAATTCCTATTTTAACAATTTGGCAATTTTGAAAAGCCTTGAACGCTATAATTTCCCCTAGAAACCCCATAAAAAAAATTCTTATCACTCACCCGTGGCTCTTCCGGTGCTCCACAATACATTAACCGTAACAAAAATCCACAATAGCCTCGATAATCCCATCGTAACTCTTCTTCCTCCAAACCTCGAGCCACTGACGCCACAATAAACAATAAACAATACACCTCGAAATATTATAACAAATCACGCTAATCTTCGTCGAATTCACACGCGAGAGCAGTAGTCACTGTTCCACCGGTACCTTCCCATTGTTTTACCACTGATTGCAACTCCCGGTGAATTGAGGAGAAAAAAAAAACCTGGAAACTCCGTATTTTGTGTAGTCTATGTAGTCCTAATCAGTCCAAGTCACCTGTTCCTTCTGCGTCGCATCTTATCACCTGAAATTTCCAATTAATTAATGTTTGATTATTAAGAAATTGAGATGCATTGAGGGGATATCAATTTATGCGCATGCGCTTTAATTGTTAAGCGATCGTAAAGCGCGCCAAAATTTACGCGCGAAAATCGTGAGGCGATTCAAATTTCGCGCGCGATATTCTACCAACTTCATGTCGTCGGCGGTTAACCAATCGGAGAGCGCGCTCGCGCTCTTCGAGATATTTCGATTCTAACTATGTTCGTGGGTGATTATGAGCTTTCTCGTCGAGATCAATTGAGCTTTTCTTGGTGTTATGACAACAGTTACACTAAACGTGTTATTCAAATTTGCGCGCGAAAAGTTAGTAATGTCAGGTGTTTTGAAACTAACCAATCAGAAATCGAGCTGATGCACTTCGAGATATATTGACTGTAACGATAGTCATTTATGTGTTTGCGCTTCCTCACATAGGCCAATCAAGCTTTTAGGTTGATATTATGAAATGCGGTAAACTTGTTTGAATTCAAATTTTGCGCGCGAACACTAACTTCATGCTGTAATTTAAATGGACCAATCAGGAAGCGGCCTAATGCACTTCGAGATATTTCGATTCTAACGATGTTCATTATATGAGCTTGCGAGTACAGATGATTTGAGGCTTTTAATTGTTATAAGTTTCTTCGAAAACTTAATTGTGAAAATGGCGGAGTAAATAAATAAATTGTGACATAATTAATTGGATTGATTAATAAGCTAAACGAGAAAGCGGTGAACAATATTTGTCTTCTCAATTATTATTCATAATTTAAAAAATCAGCCGATTTTCTGCTTTTTGCACACGAAAAATCCAAATTTTTTTTTTTCGATCGTTTTTAAGCAATGTTTAATTGAGAAAAAAGTTGAAATGTAATGATGCACCGGTCATTAAACTAAATGAATAAATAAATTTCAATAGCAACTAATTACACTCATTAACGCAAACAAATATATGTGAACATCAATATTTTTTTAGGTTTCGAAATTCAAAAAATCGGTCAATGCGCATGTCCGTTGCGCCCGGTCCGTTTACGCGTTTCGTCAAAAAAATTCTCCCAAAAAATTATATCTCTTCCAATACGAACCGAACAACTAGATGAACGAACAATTACCATGCAAGGTCAATTCCCGTTGAAGATATAGTTTGCATTTTGTCATTCGCTTCATGCCCCGAAAATTCCAAACATTAACTCTTAACGCGCACTAAATAATGGCATCCAAGCGCAAATCGTTATCACCAAAAATCGTCATTTTCCTTTCCGTGAATTGAGAAAATCGATTGCGCTCTTATTTTCATTAGCGCCTTTCCCCTAAACTCGGATAAAAAATGCTAATCGCTCGTTTTTCCCAATACGAACTAAATAGGGCCACAACAAGTGTTGGCTGTAACTATCAAATGCGGCTCATTTCATTTCCCCCGCAAACCATATACCAATAACTAAAAATAATTGGTAGCGCTTTTCTTCTCATTCGCTCCTTTCCTTCCGAAAAAAATCCCAAACCCTTGACACGGAGATACTAAACTTTTTTTTAACTGGCAGAATCAAAATTTAAAATTTTAAATCCAAATTTGAAACAAAAAAATGTAAAAAAAAAAGTTAACGTTGCGAGTTTCGAACGATTTTCACTCTTTGCGTTGGGGAAAAAAAAACCCCAAATATTCGTTTTTTTAGGGTCCATTGGGCTCACATTCACCTTTGGCTCACACCTGGCAACCCTGTGAGGCCCCTGGCATCAGGTCGTATGCCACCTTGGCTAACCCAACCGATTTTCGCCGCAACTTGTTCGATTTTTAACGTTGACAACTTTTTGCCAGTATAATTCCACGTGCAATGTCACTGAGGATGTACTTGCAATTGCTGTCTAAACAATTTGTTGATTGATTATTCAATTGATTGCACTGGGACGCGAGCACAGATGGTTTATTTATCGGTGTTACGAGCGCGACAAAACTTTGGTGGATCGAGTCAAACGACTGCAAACGATCGTTTGTGGAATGCAACTCGAACTCACGGTTTTAGGTGTTGCGTGTGTTAGTGAGTGTCGATGGTGGCTTTTTTGGGGTGTTAGTGGCCAATTGGAGGAGCGAGTTGCCGCGCTTCGGCCGAGGGGCGGGGCCGAATGTTCGCGGTGTTATTGGGGCGTGGCGCGGCATCTGGGGACCGGCTGATGAAGCGATTTAGCGCGGTCGGTACTGTACCATTATTCTTCCGGCAATTGTAATTATAGCTTAAAACATTTTCCCGCATTTTTTCCGATTTACGCGCGTGTGTGTGGGAGCACGTAGGTAGTGACAAGTGTTTGACAAGCGAGCTCATAATTTTAGAAATATTGGACATGGGAAAAAAACATCTTGCAGCCTTTCAGGTATGATTTTTTTTTTCAAATTTTGAGCGCGCTAGATTTTTTTGCGTTGTTCTAGTATCAGTAGTAGCTGCTCGAAGTTTTTGGGATGCCAGAAAGTTTCTTAGACGCGCTTCATGTTGATTGTTCGGGAACTCTTCGAAATTATTTTTCCCGCCAAATTGTTAAACCCTTCTATCATCATATAAAATATTTCAGGTTTTTGATAGTGATGTTGTAAACGCGTTACCAATTACATCGATCGGAATGGTACGTTCACTACTTGAAAATTGACAAAAAAGTTCTGACTTATCGGGTAACGTGAAACCGCGGCCGGTGTAACTGGTCGGTAAATTACCGTACGAGTTACTCACATGGTGAAAACTAACAAACTTTGCAAATGCAATAACGGAATCGGACATGCGGGAGCAGTACGATCGGTTGATACCGATCGCCACGCCGCCACCGTGTAAAGTGACACTGTCCCATCCTATCCCCATTCCCTATTATAAAAAAGACAATGTCAGAATCTCGAAATATCTCGATAATCGAGATTTTTTCTTCGACTTTCGAGTTTTCGAATTCGATCATCGATTTATTTTCCTGGTCGAAGCTCTCAATTATTTTTTTACTAGTGCCTTGCCGGTGGCCGCTACGCGGCCACATGCATTTCCAGATGCGGTTTCGATTTCAATTTTTATCATGGCATCGATAATCGAGATTTTTCTTCGATAATCGAGATTTTTCTTCGATAATCGAGATTTTTCTTCGATAATCGAGATTTTTCTTCGATAATCGACATTTTCTTCGATAATCGACATTTTTCTTCGATAATCGAGATTTTTCTTCGATAATCGACATTTTTCTTCGATAATCGAGATTTTTCTTCGATAATCGATTTATTGCGATTCTCTTTCGATTTGTGGTCGAAGCTCTCAATTATATATAAGGACTAGTGCCTTGCCAGTGGCCGCTACACGGCCACATGCTTTTCCTTGTTTCTTTTCGACTTCGATTTCGATTGTGTGATCGATAATCGAGATTCTTTCTTCGACTTTCGAGTTTTCGAATTCGATAATCGATTTATTTTCCTGGTCGAAACTCTCAATTATTTATATAGGCTAGTGCCTTGCCGGTGCCCGCTACGCGGCCACATGCGTTTCTAACTGGGATTTCGACTTCGATTTTAATCGTGACATCGATAGTCGAGATTTTTCTTCGATGATCGAAATTTTTCTTCGATGATCGAGATTTTTGTTCGATAATCGAGATTCTTTTCGATAATCGAGATTTTTCTTCGATATTCGATTTATTTCGATTGTCATTCGATTTGTGGTCGATCCTCTCAATTATATATAAGGATAGTTTCTTGCCAGTGACCGCTACGCGGCCACATGCCTTTACTTGTCTGCATTCTCGTTCGAGTGGGAGTGGAAAACGGCAGGCAAAGACGAGGTGGAGATGCTTCTTTGGCCATACGGGCTATACGATGCTCCCACCGGAAGTCCGTTGGTGTTACAAAATTTGAAAATTTCCGTTACCTCAATCATTATTGATGATTGCTCCCACATTTATTTTGCAGGGTGGGAAATTAAGAAATAACTGTAATTGTCATAGAAAAGCAAACTTTATTTTTTCAAATCATAATTGTATTACAATAAAATTGTTCTGAAATCTTGAGCTGCGTACCTAGGACTGCCAACTCGATAGACCTCGCCGAGCTGAACCATCCAGTATTCAAGGAGACCCATTCTTAATGAATCAAAGGATGAATCATTGACCTTACAACTTTCATGTTTTCCTCCTTGTAATTAATAAGCGGTAGTCACTGATCATTACAAAATATGTCGAATGAATGTGAAGAATCTCAGAGCTGTTTTAAAAATCTGCCGGATTCGGGAAGAAAAGAGAAAGATTACGGGTTCGATTAAATATTAGCTCGCCTCGTGGAAATCGAGTTGTCAGATTATCGGTAGTTATAGGTTGCCCCTTCCACGCCGGCGATAGGCGTGCCCACAGAAGGGAGAGACAATATGATGAGCCGAGTGAGAAGCATGCTCGTTCTCCGAGCTCTACCCCCTCCACAACGATTATATTGACCGCGCATGAGCCCATGCGCATCGACACGCAAAGGAACGGCCTTACCCCTCACGCGCTCTTTCTACCGTCATGAGTAGTGGGGGACGCACTCCCCTCTACTCGCTGGGCTGGCAGAGTTACGAGGAGTGCATTGTACACTAGAGCTTCCTTTATTTTCCGAGCTCGGGGGGTGACCTTGAAGCAATTTCGTGGAGAAAAAAATTAAGGAATCCCCCCACTCAGTCCACTGGTTGGTTGGCGTGGTGGGGGTTGTCGGGAGCGGAAGGGGAAATAAGAGCAGAAATAAACGGACTATGTATCAAGTAAATAGGTTATGTTTCATGAATGCTCGGTCCCACTATTGAGACGCTGCGCAGTCTGGAGCGCATGACGTCGAAAACAAGGATAGACAAAGTACGGGGAGTGGGAGAAGGTTTTTGAGGGGCGACAAGTCGTGAGGGGAGTACAGCGAAAATAAAGGAAGCGGAAAATTAAGGGAGCTCTACTGTATACCAAAGGGAGGCATAAGTGTAAATTAATATGAAGAAATTGGGACCGTGTAATAGTTAATTTTGAATTTAAACAATATAAGCTAGGGCACCTATCTACAGAACAATTATAGAAACAACGAGGCGGCTAAGGCATATACTCCTACACCAGGGATAGCCCAATCAGACTAGATTCTAAAACCATTGGATGCAGATATTATACGTCCCATCGATGAATTAAATACCAATCGATGGCTCAGAATTTTCTGATCAAAATATCGAATGCCCAGACAGCAAAACTCGACAATTTGCGGCAACTTATCGGCAAAATGGTCTTCTTTGCGGTAAATTTGCAGATCCGTGTTTATTGGGTGGGCTCCTTGTGAAGATGACCACAAAATTAGTAATAAATAAAGGGGGAGATTCGAAAAGGGGAAGAGGTCGAAACCAGTGCTCTAACCCCAAGCATGCCGGAACAAGTTCCTCATATCTGCCTCAATGTGATTCATTACTATAATCTGACAACCCGATCTCCATGGTCACGTGACGAACGATACAGACCGTTGTCATCTGAAACATGTTCAAATAGAATAAGCCATACGATGAGTAGTAGTAATCCCGTTCAGTTTGCGTCATGAGAAGGGCAATGGAAGATTGCACTGGCATGCTGAAGCTTGTCCATGAGCAATGGTAGACAGCTTGGCGGAATCCCATCATCTAGGCTTCCAAAAGTCACTCATTTTGTGTCGACTAAAGCCGAAGCAGTCTTAAATTTTGCACATTGTTACCTCATTAGTTAAGCCTTGAGCATAGAAACAAAACATGAAAGTCTGCAAAGTAATGCCACTGGAGTGACTAAAGTCCTGGATGACCTCTCTCCAGCTGTTTTGGGAAAGTCTCTGCAAGAAGAATTGTGATTAGGTGGAAATCAGCGAAATTGGGATCATTTCAGCAGGACGTTTTGATATTTGCAGAGATTAAGCGAATACAAAATTTCAGGAGAGATTTCATAGACTTTTACATACGTATTGGAGGCTCCATATGCAAGTACACAGGCAGAAACCATTGACCAAAATACTTGAGAATGTGATTGGATTATACCATTTTTCCATTGATTTAACATGTCTGAAATAAGCTTCATCTCAAGTTATCGATGTGATGATTGCTAATTGTGGTTATCATTTGAATACTACCTAAGTAATTGAACATGCTCTCGCACAATGCTCTTCAGTAATTTTATAATGTGAACCGTGTGCAATGGGGATATTGATGATGTGAATGTATCTATATTTCGCACTTTTTCCGCGAGTACCTATAAAAACGGGAAAATAAGTCATATTTTAACACCCCATGCAGAAAAGTGTACCTTCCCGCCCGGGAGCCGGGTGTGGAGTTTGTGCAAATTCAAGGTCAGAGATTTTCACCCGCGCCGTGATAGCACAGCATCCAGGGGATTTATGGCTGTTTTTCATTAGCCTAATTAGGTCCTTAATCCTCATTACATAATTCACAAACTGATATTTTCGGCTGGTAAAATTTCTGACCTTTACTTTGGTACCAAAATCATATTTTTCCACACACATTTTCGGAGTGTTGATAATAAAAAACATACAGTGCTAAAGTACAGCAAAATTACTATTTTTTGCCGCCTTGTACAATGAACTCCCCCACCAGTGCACGTCCCACAAGTTGATGGATCCCTATAATGACTATCGTCACGACCCCATCACTGACTATCTCCTAAAGCGCCTTTGAATGTTACCTCACTGCGCATCCTAGGTCACACCAAAACATTCCCATCCCTAACGCTGGGCGTTTCGGCTCCTTCAATTTTTATGGCATCGACTATGTTGTCTTACGGCCGTTATCCCTATAGAGAGAGTTGTCTCTCTATTGGTGACGTTATAATTGAATGCGATTTTCGTGGAGTTCTGAAGCACTAAAAATAATGGCGGATAAGAGCCCGGATCATGCGCGGCCATTCAAAAGCCTCTGATTATTCAGTTGAAATCGGAACCGCGATGAATTCACCTGAAAATGTTCAGGGGACAATAACAAAAACTAAGAAGCAATATTCGATCAAATGTTGTGTCTCGGGATGTAACAGTATATCCACCAAAACGACCAATGTGTGTTTTCGTAAATTTCCGCCACAGGACCGACCCATGTCAGTACAGTAGAGCTCCCTTTATTTTCCGAGCTCGGGGGGTGACCTTGAAGCAATTTCGTGGAGAAAAAAATTAAGGAAGCCCCCCACTCTGCCCACTGGTTGGTTGGCGTGGTGGGGGTTGTCGGAAGCGGAAGGGGAGATAAGAGCAGAAGTAAACGGACTATGTATCAAAAGTAAATAGGTTATGTTTCATGAATGCTCGGTCCCACTATTGAGACGCTGCGCAGTCTGGAGCGCATGACGTCGAAAACAAGGATAGACAAAGTACGGGGAGTGGGAGAAGGTTTTTGAGGGGAGACAAGTCGTGAGGGGAGTACAGCGAAAATAAAGGAAGCGGAAAATTAAGGGAGCTCTACTGTAGTAACCTCAAACAATAATGGTGCTTTTCACGAACTCGAAAATGGAACACTGAACAGGAACAACCGCGTGCGTCCGTCCTAGTTGGCGCTTCCCGCCGCACTTCAACACTGGGCGCTTACTAGCATCCGGTGGTGGGGGAAGTAGGAGACGGTCACTGGTGGGACAGGGCCGTAGAGTGTCCGGTCCCGCGCAGTGCACTAGTGGGAGAGTCGACTGTACCGAAATGGATATTCCTACGTTCTTTAGGTATACTATGCGGCTAATTTTGCAGTGCCCATTATAACATTCTCTCAGGATTTTTCATATGTGAACTAATTGAAAACATCACTTTGAATTGTATTCCAAGATGCGTTGCAATCTGGACGAAAAGACAATCAGCTGCAACCCACCAAAGTGTTAAAAAATAACAGCAATAATTTTCCAAGCTGATCCACAAAAAGTACATTGCTGATGTTTCCATAGACACTGGGTAATGAGATGGAATAATAGTCTGAGAAAAGTCATACGATTCGTTTGTGTTAGAGAGATAGAAGGTTAGATATAATCTGAAAAATAGGGGAGGACTATTAAAAATACTATTGACGAGCAGGATTAAGGAGGGCAAGAGTTTACATTATTTGATTATTTTTGGACTATGGAGTAATTTTGTTGATTTCTCAGCAAAAAATTGCTATATCTCACTAATTATGCGAGGTACTGTGAAAAGCCCTAAGACCTAAAATATGCATTTTTACACGTAGAACAATTTTTGTTATACGTATTTTTTGGTGCCTCCAACGGTTCCCCCGCAAGGGCGTTATAAAAATTTAAAATGTTTATTACAATTAATGCAATGGATCAATTTCAACAAAAATCTAATCAGCGCGATAGTTCTTGGAGACGCTCAGATTGCGACCTTAAATATTTTAATCGTACGGAAGAAATCAACGGATGACATTCTAGGGACTCCCAATCACTAAATATTGACGATTTTGAAGATTTTTCTTACCCTACCACAATTGCTTACACATAAGGACGAATCATGTAAGAACCACCAGTAGCCAGACATGCTGTAGTATAACACATTGTAAACAGGCGTGTGCTTTTTGCTGCAGTCATCATGTTCGCTGTGATGTGACCTTGCGCCACTTCAGAATTCCAATTTAGGTAGCATATGTTGAGCAGTTTACGAAGTTCCTCTTGGTGGAAGCATATCCTGAAACCCTGAATATGATGATGTAAAATGTCAGTCTCGTATTTCTTTTCAAGGGTTTGCACTCAGATTCCATTCTTATTTATTTTTTTTTTTTTATTTAACGTCGCTATATTTATGCTCTTTACCGAATTGCTAATCAGCGATGGAGGTCTACGATGTATTTGTAAACAAAGCACTTATAAATAAATTACATTGGCGCTCGTATCAATCAGCACGGCTAGGATTCGAACTCAGGACCTCTGAGTTACGAATCCGTCGCCGTAACTAACCGAGCCATCTTAGGCCTCTAGATTCCATTCTGATTCACCAGAATGTATTGTTTTTCATGGAAGCCAGGTGAATAAATAAATGACACTTTCGTATGAGCAATTGAACTATATTTTATTAAGGCATGTTCTCACTTGGAGAGCAGTCGTTGAACTGAATAAAGAACAGAGGAATCAGAAAGACCAAAGCCTAAATGCCATGGTTTCCTTTTCACCAGGCTTCATCATATGTTTATATGATTTAGTAAACATTCAACCGGAGTTCGTCGTAAGACCTCATAAACGGTCTCTCCAGGAACCGTGATCCCATAGTTTAATAAATGATAATATGTAGTTCAGTTTTATAATCGGATTGTTTTTGCTCATATCAATAGAATGTAGAAGGGTATAGTTCCAGTGCACTACGCGTAACTCTCTAGTTTGCGGGCTGGGGTTTCCGCGTACACAGAGTTACAGATTACCCCCTCCACGCGCGCAATAGGCGTGCCCACGGAAAGAGAGAGATAATATGATGACGCCAGTGAGAGGCATGCTCGCTCCTGTCAACGCCAACCCCTTCCAAAACGTACTACATCGCGCATGCGCCCACGCGCAGCGATTCGCGGCCCTACCCCTCACGCGCTATCCGAACGTCACGTGGAGTGGGGGGCGCATTCCCCTCTGCTCGTAGGCGCTGGGAGTTACGAAAAGTGCACTGTAGGCTTGTAATAAATTATGACGAATTTAGATAACACTCTCCATCTCCATCTTCGTCAAATGCCAAATCGAGTCAACGTAATTCTCATGTTGACATCGAACTTACTCTAAATATGCTGAGCCAACTCGTCAAGCAACTTGCCATCACTTCAATGAATAAAGGAAAGTCAGTCTGTATCAGCTCGAATGTTAGCCGTGTCTGACAAGGAATTGCGAAACTTGAAAGCAGTATACCCAGAAGAGAAGGTAGCATTTCCCGAATAGAGACACTCTGACGATTTGGACTCAAGACACTATCCATTGAGTACCATCCCATCAATTGAAGAATACGTATATCACCACGAAGACATTTATTGAACCATACTCGTAATTTTCCAGAGCTCGCCTGGCCGTCGAGCATTTTTCGAGAATCTCAATGCTGAAGGGTACGATAGGTAATGCGTGGCTGAGAGAAAGGTAGTGTGGTGGTTGACGCTAGTCGTGACCATCCATCGATTGGATAATCGCTCGTCAATGTTTAATACAATAATTCTGCGAAAATGGAGATGAGGAAAAATAGGTAATGATAGTAAATGTGCTGTAATGATAGGAGGGGGGTTTGGGTGGGGTAATAATTGATGAGACTGGAGACTCGCCACTGCAGCGCTATTCAAGAAGGATTGACAAGACGCAATGAAGTGAATACTGGGTATAATCCGGAATGGCTGTACAGAGGTATCCTTCAATTTGTCGATGGTGATTCTCGTGGAGTTTCGAACAACAGCAAATGCATCTCCCAGTCGGATTGGCCGCCCATCGACCAATAAGAAACGTTAACCAATGGGGACAGCCGTCCCTTCATGTACGGGGTCCACATACCTATACCGAGGGGATTCCCAGTCCCAGCGGCCAGCGACCCTGACGGCCGTCTGTTCATTAACTATTTTCTCGAAAACTATTGAAGCTAGATCAAATTTGCGAAGAGATTTGGAAAACTGAAAGGTCAAGCTTATTTGTACAATTTTTTAAGATGTCTTAAAAAATGTTTTTAGTATTTTTATTGTCTAATGAACTTTTAAGGTACAATTTTTTTACGTGTATATCGTGCATCGTCTCGTTTATCGGAAAAAAATTTGACCGAAAATTCTCAAATACTTTAATTTAGTATTTTCAAGTCGCATCTTTCGAATGGCACAGACTGATTGAAATTGGATAATTATTGCTATTGTTATTAACACAACAAATACGAAGGAATATGTCGGTAAGTACTATTTGAAAAAATTATGCGAAATTGATTGTCTACTCAACAATATTTTTTTACTCTTTTTCTTACTGTGTAAGTAAGTAAGTAAGTAAGTACAGTAAGGGAAGCTGGGGTGAACCGAGCAGTAGCGGCTTCGTACGCGAAGGGCTGAGGAACCTGAAAGTCAGTGATATGAAAATTCATCATCACCATTATCATGTACCGATAGCTTAGCGATGCAAAGCAACCACGTGGATAGTGGGAAGACCCGGGTTCGAATTCCGGTCGACCGATTCGAGCATTCCTCTTTTCTGATTTGTGCATAATGAATTGAAAAAATTTTACGAACAACAAAAACCTGAGAGCGAACATTTGCGCAGTAGCAATCCTCTCTCAATTTTCTTTGAAAAAAATATACTCTTCAAGTATATCTATATAGGATAAACATCACATTTGCACAAAAAGAAAAGGGATTGCCAATTCTATATTCTTGAAATAGAACATAGTTTAATCTACACCATACTTCGCAATATGCATACTAGTGTAGTTGATTTAATGGCTCTCATATCGCCTGTCTCTTTTTTGTTTCTTATACTCTGTTCTTGTGCTTTTACAAAGGCTAATATAGTTTATTTTAAATCGGTATCTCGGTCTAAGATACCGATTGGACCTACGGTTTATAGTGCCATCCGAAACACTCATCATCATCACAATAACAAGGTAAAGGTAACCTTCTTGTAAGACCGATGTGAAAGATGCAGATTTCGTGGAGATGACATGGATAACATCATAAAACGACCGCTCTCGATTGGAACAATTACGAGCTCACATCGCGTTCTCCAAAGTGTTCTGGCCGCCTGATTTCATTTGCGCAACTGACTATAGGACTATAATGATCGAATTATATTAATTCAAGATCCAACGTAATGGACCAACAACCATGGCCGAAGTCACCAATGACTTCCATGTCAAAGGTTAGTGATCAAGCGCCGCATTTTTCTTATGCCTCCATCCGAGGAGATGCTTAGTGACCGGAGCAAGCAGAAATTATTAATGGAAAAAGGAAACATTGAGTATTCGCACACACAGTAACAATGAAGCTTCTCGTTTTTCGAACCCAAATCTTCACTGCTTAGGGAGAGATACAATTCTGCATTACTGAAGGAAGTAACAAAGTTTCTGCTTTTGCAATCGTAAGGAGAACCTTGTTCCGCACATCAAAAACCTCCAATGGGGCTTGAAATATTGAAATCATTGTAGAAGGGGTGGACTTTTCAGGTGTAAGAGGAGCGTCTGAGGGCTGCTTTGCACCTCGTAAAAAATGTATCAAAGTGGCTGGCGCCACTATGTTCACAAAGTTGGGCGCTTTTTTTCTCCGCGGCCAATTACTGACAATTACAGTGATTGGTGTCGCCAAGGGAATTTGTAATGAAGCCAGCGCGGTCTCTCCCACCTATAGCTGAACGCTTAATTTGTTAACGTATCTCCGACGCAGGGCTTTAGTTTCAATGCAAAGTTGCAATGGATAACATACTCGATAGTCCCATGTACAAGAGCACCAGATGGACTATGAAATTGGCTGGACAGTGGCCATATGAATCCGTCACAAAAAATAACCTGATACAATTGGTTACATTTGTAATGCTTACCACTATAATGTCGCCAGTAGTAATTGATCAATATTATCTTGCGAATTAGTCTTTGCCCCTGACAATCTATAATTTTTTGTAATAATGGCTTTTCATTCCAGATGATCAAAATGGTAGAGTCAGTCAACAGTATAGACGTAATGATGGAGTGTTTCCTACTGATTCTCACCTATAGTATATGTTACATCAAGTTTTTCGCATGCGGCATAAAGAAGGCTATAGTAATTGTAAGATTTACATTTGAGAAGGACAAATTATGACTGTTAATTCTGCAGATGAAGAAATTGCTTTTGTTGATGGAGACCGATTGGAAGAGTTTGAAAAGTGATCATGATATGCAGCTCCTGAGGGAGTTCTCCGAACGTGGCGGCATCATCAATAATATGTATACTGGTATGCTAGAAAAATAATAATAATGTAGTTGTAAAAAAAATTTTGTTTTATTATAATTTTACTGAATAGCGAGTCTTTATGGGATTTTCTTGCTGTTCTACACGTTGCCAATAATTCCACCTCTGATGGACATAGGAAGGCCTAGCAATGAATCTCATGTTCGAAAATTGATCCTACCAACTGAGTATTTTGTCGATCAGAATGAATACTATTTCCTCATTTCGGCTCATGCCTTCATCACATGTCCTGTTGTTGCGACCACGGTGACATTCTATGATAATCTTGTTTCCATGCTCATCAACCATATTTGTGGCATGTGCAACGTTCTCAAGTAAATGAGTTTTGGGGGAGCAGGACACATTTAAACTAACTTGGATTTGTACCAGTGAACCATCGTGGAACTTGCGTCCGTAGATTATGTCAAATTTTCTCATCATTGATTATTTCTGTTATTTGACACAGACATTTCTCAGTTTCTCTGATTGTTTTGACATAATTGGCGGACTTCCACGTAGCTTATTCAAGGATGGGTGATGCTGGCCGATTACTCAAAATCATCGATGAAAACAATAAAACTATCCCTGTACTTCTGTTGCATTTCTAATTCCATTGTTGATAGATCAAACCACGTCCACCCGACGTATTTGCCGCGTGATGAGCAGAGCGCCTTCAATGCATTCCATTGCGCTATTGCCGCAGCGCTTGGGGTGTTCAACTTCCACTGCGAAATAGACCTTTTTTATTGAGCACTTACATTAGTTATCTCGAAAATATCCCATTTTGGCTCTGCTCTTCTCTCACGATCATTGATGCTTTTGAAAATATTGATCCTCCTAACTCATCACTCATTCGCACTGCTGTTTACTCTGATAAAAATAACCCATTGTGTTCTCTTAGATCACATTTGGAAAACATATATGTGGACCATACGTCGCACAATGAAGCATTTGTACAGAGAGAAATCCAATTATGCATCCATAAGCACACTAGGATTCTACAGTAAGTTACAATCGTTTACTTTAAATGCTAGTTCAATGCTAGAATCTATGCCCATTGATAGATTCGTCGCATACTTGGAATCATTTTGTACAATTCCACTATTCTTAATGACTGGAATAGTTCTATTAGTCATCACTATGACTGGAACGATGGTAAGGATCCAACTCGAGTTTAAGAAATAAAGAGCGGTGGGTGTAATTGAAGAAGTATAGTTCATTGCTCCGAATGGTATATCAACTAAGTCAATATATCACTTCACTACTTTTACCTACTATTCATGCAAGAAGATAGTTGTGTGTCAAATCAGAAAATATGAGCGCTTTGTGATCATTTTTTTGTCCGCACCAAGAACAAGAACTTTGATTTGAGCAGTGCAGATGATTCGAGATTGACACAGAACACTCTTTTCCAATAACAACTGTAGAAGAACAATGATATAGTCAAGTTTAGCTGGTGGTAAAGTCAGTATTCGATTCGCATTAGTCCCTCCGGATTTTATTCACCAGATCATTATGAAAGGTGGAGAGACTAGCCAAGTAATTAGATTTGTGTCCTTCAACACGGGTGGCATTTTCCATTTGTTCTGGAGCAATTGGCAAGGACACAATCTCATAGTTCAGAGTGAGGGTATACACTACGCAATGTGAGTATGATACTCCCAGTGTAATTAACGAGATGCATATGATCGATTAATTGTTTTTATTCCGAGCTCAGCTACCAGAGCAGGTGGTACATGATACATGTCAAATTCCAACGATTACTCATCCCGATGATGGCGAGAAGCGCCTCTCCATGTAAGATAACCGCCGGCAAGCTCTACATTATGTCTATGGAAAATTTTAACGCCGTAAGTCAATATGATAAAGTGCTTGAAAGGTGATCCGTATTTTCCAAAATGTGAGGGAATGTCAGACGTATGACAGTCACACACATGCTATATCACACACACACACACAAAACCCTCATATAAAATTTGTCAGAATGATGTGAAACGTCGAGAAAAGTGAAAATTTCTGATTTCTGAGACACTTCATTATCGGGGTGATTACAATAAGTTCCCTAAATCGGGAAGTTAATAATCCGATCTAATTTCCATGAAGACAGTCCAATTACGACCTCGATTATCCAGACCGTTCCATCCGTTGGTGAGAAATCGTCAACGAAAATATCCAAGTCAACGCATAGAAACGTACACACCCAGATATTTGCTCATGATTTGACGGGAAGTATTTCGCCAAACAGCCATCTGCCCCACCAGTGCACGTCCCACAAGTTGATGGATCCCTATAGTGAGTATCGTCATGACCCCATCACTCAATATCCCCTCAAGCGCCGCCTCCCCACCACTGTACAAATGGTCCCGCGTGACTTTGGAAGCTACCTCACTGCGCTTTCTAGCATCCGGGAGTGGGCGAAGTAGGGGAGGGTCACTTGTGGGACAGGGCGGTGGAGCGTCCGGTTCCGCGCAGTGCACTAGTGGGAGAGTCGACTGTACTTAAAACAGCAGTTATGTACAGTAGAGCTCCGTTAATTTTCCGCTTCTTTTATTTTCGCTGTACTCCCCTCACGACTTGTCTCCCCTCAAAAACCTTCTCCCACTCCCCATACGTTGTCTATCCTTATTTTCGACGTCATGCGCTCCAGACTGCGCAGCGTCTCAATAATGGGACCGAGCATTCATGAAACATAACCTATTTACTTGATACATAGTCCGTTTACTTCTGCTCTTATCTCCCCTTCCGCTTCCGACAACCCCCACCACGCCAACCAACCAGTGGGCAGAGTGGGGGGGGCTTTCTTAATTTTTTTCTCCACGAAATTGCTTCAAGGTCACCCCCCGAGCTCGGAAAATAAAGGGAGCTCTACTGTACTTCTCCAAGTTCGGAACAGAGCTAATACCAATCCCCACCGACGAAAAGTACAAGACAATGCGGAAAAAAGCGCTGATAGCGCTTCTTAGATGACATTTCAATAATAACTCCGATTCGTTCGCAGGTTATGAGGACGGCGATGTCTTTCTTCACTGTATTACGATCAATGCAATAGAACGCCAATGGATATCTTCGTACATGATTATGATGTTCAAGTAATATTTAGTTCTTGACAATTGGGAATGAAAATATAATTTCTACAAATAAAAAAATTTGACTTGTTATTGTCCTCCGACCAAATGAAAATGAACGCCTAGTGTTTGGTCGAAGTCACAGTGAGATACAATTCTGCATTCCTGACGAAGGCCACTACCGTTTGTACTTTTGCAATTGCAAGAAGAACTTCGGCCGGAACATCAAAAACTTCCAATGGGGGTTGAAACATTGAAATCATCAATAGAGGGGGTGGGCCGCGTCGCCCCTTCTGCGTTGCACCTCGTCAAAAATGTATTGAAGCGACTGGCGTAAGTATGCTCACAGAGTTGGGCGCTCTGTTTTCCCGCGGACAATTACTGATAATTACCGTGATTGGTGTCGCCAAGGGAATTTGTAATGAAACCAGCGCGGTCTCTCCCACCTATAGCTTAACGCTTAATTTGTTAACGTATCTCCGACGCAGAGCTTCAGTTTCACTACAAAGTTACAATGGATAACATACTCGATAGTCCCATGTACAGAAGCACCAGATGGACGATGAAACTGGCCGGACAGTGGCCATTTCAATCCGCCAGACAGAATAACTTTTTACAATTCGTTACATTTGTTGCCATTACCAGTATAACATTACCAATAGTAACTGATCAATATTATCCTCCGACCTACACTTCACCTCTCACAATCTATCATTTTTTATCACAATGATTTTTCATTGCAGATAATCAAACTGGTAGTGTCAATCAACAATATAGATATAGTGATGGAGTGTTTACCACCGCTGTGCACCTATAGTATATGTTACATCAAGTTTCTCACATGCGGCATAAAGAAGACTATGGTAATTGTAAGATTTACATTTGTTAATGACACATTATGATTGTTCATTCTGCAGATGAAGGAATTGCTTTTGTGGATGAAGGCCGATTGGAAGAGTTTGAATAATGATCATGATATGCAGCTACTGAGGGTGTTCTCTGAACGTGGCGGCATCATCAATAATATGTATACTGGTATATTGGAAGAATGATAGTAATGTACTTGTAAAGAAATTGGTTCTGTTATAATTTTATTGAATAGTGAGTCTCTATGGGATTTTCGTGCTGTTCTTCACCGTGCCCATGATTCCACTTCTGATGGACATAGGAAGGCCTGGGAATGAATCTCATGCCCGAATAGTTCTCCTACCAACTGAGTATTTTGTCGATCCGAATGAATACTATTTCCTCATTTCGGCTCATGCCTTCATCACATTTCCTGTTGTTGCGACCACGGTGACATTCTATGATAATCTTGTTTCCATGCTCATCAACCATATTTGTGGCATGTGCAACGTTCTCAAGTAAATGAGTTTTGGGGGAGCAGGACACATTTAAACTAACTTGGATTTGTACCAGTGAACCATCGTGGAACTTGCGTCCGTAGATTATGTCAAATTTTCTCATCATTGATTATTTCTGTTATTTGACACAGACATTTCTCAGTTTCTCTGATTGTTTTGACATAATTGGCGGACTTCCACGTAGCTTATTCAAGGATGGGTGATGCTGGCCGATTACTCAAAATCATCGATGAAAACAATAAAACTATCCCTGTACTTCTGTTGCATTTCTAATTCCATTGTTGATAGATCAAACCACGTCCACCCGACGTATTTGCCGCGTGATGAGCAGAGCGCCTTCAATGCATTCCATTGCGCTATTGCCGCAGCGCTTGTGGTGTTCAACTTCCATTGCGAAAGAGACCTTTTTTGTTGATCACTTACATTAGTTATCTCGAAAATATCCCATAACAATGTCACAAAATGTGACTGGCCGGCCTGTCCGCCATTTGCGGCGCGAGATTTCAAAACAGTCCGACGCGCGGCAACAGTGCTTACAACTTTTCTACGTATCTGATAGCACTACGAGCACTGCGCCGTCTTTCTTCATACGCACTATATTTAAAAATTAATAACTAATGATTGGGCAATTGCTTAACCGAAGATGTTTCAAACCAACTTTTTCGGCTCTGTTCGTTTCTCACGATCATTGATGCTTTTGAAAATATTGATTCTCCTAAATCATCACTCATTCGCACTGCTGTCCACTCTGATGAAAATAATCTATTGTTTTACTCTGTTAGATCGCATTTGGAAAATATATATGTGGAAGACACATCATGCAATGAAGCATCTGTACGAAAACAAATACAATTATGCATCGATAAGCACGCAAGAATTCTTCAGTAGGTTGTTATATTTTATTTGAAATATTGGTTCTTTAGGATCTATGTCCATTGATAGATTCGTCGCATCCTTGGAATCATTTTGTACAATTCCACTTTTGTTAATGACTGGAATAGTTCTGTTAATCATCACAATGACTGGAACGATGGTAAGGCTCAAATTCGAGTTTAATAAATAAAGAGCGGTGGGTGTAATTGAAGAAGTTATTGTCCATTCGATTGGCATTAGTCCCTTTGGATTTTATTCGTTAGATCATCATCAAAGGTGGTGAAATCAGTCAAGTAATTAGATTTGCGTCCTTCAACACGGGTGGTGTTTTCCATTTGTTCTGGAGCAATTGGCAAGGACACAATCTCATAGTTCAGAGTGAGGGCATACACTTCGCAATGTAAGTATGATACTCCCAGTGTAATTAACGAGATGCATAGAATCGATTAATTGTTTTTATTCCGAGCTCAGCTACCAGAGCAGGTGGTACATGATACATGTCAAATTCCAACGATTACTCATCCCGATGATGGTGAGGAGCGCGTCTCCATGTAAGATAACTGCCGGCAAGCTCTACGTTATGTCTATGGGAAGTTTTAGCGCTGTAAGTCAACATGATAAAGTTTTTAAGAGGTCATCAGTGCTTTCGAAAATATGAGGCAATATCGGGCTTATGACCGTACCGAACTCTCGTCATTTGAGAATGGAGAAACTATATTGAAATTATTAAAACTTTTGGCAAAGGATCTTAACGTAACACATTTTTTGGGTAACTCATTGTACCCAAGTTCCAGCACGACGTGAATTGATTTAAAAAATGATACTGGATCTTTTCCATGTTCAAATGACATTGAAGAATGTTTTGATACTTTCTGAAAAAACCACTAGTTTCTATATGCTGTATTAAATGGTATTCTCTTTGCGTCCCACTGTTTTAATGGGACTTGGAATTCCCGAGTTAAAATTCTCTGCAGTTGTTATATAAAATTGGCACAGTGTTATAAATTTCTTCCTGGTAAACTGTAGTTGACTCTCCCACTAGTACACTGCGCGGGGCCGTACGCTCCACCGCCGTGTCCCATAAGTGACCCTCCCCTACTTCTCCCACTGCCGGATGCTAGTAAGCGCAGTGAGGTTGCGTTCAAAGTCACGCGGGGCCATTTGCACAGTGGTGGGGCGGCGGCGCTTGAGGAGACGGTGATTGGTGGGGTCATGACGATACTGACAATAGGGATCCATCAACTTGTGGGACGTGCACTGGTGGGGGAGTTGACTGTATGATGACCCTTCTTAGATAAGATCGCAATGATAATTCTGATTCCTTCGCAGGCTATGAGGACGGCGATGTCTTTTTTTACTCTACTACGATCAATGCAATAGAATGCCAATGGTTATATTCGTACATGGGTATAATTCGTAATGTGGTTATAATGTTCAGATGATGTTTAGTTCTCTCACTTAACAATTGCGTATGAAAATAAAATTTCTAGAAGAAGAAAATTTGAATGCTTGGTATTATTATCCTTCAATAAAATCAAAATTTCCTCCTTCTGACGAACAGTATGATGACCCTTCTTAGATAACATCGCAATGATAACTTTGATTTCTTCAAAGACTATGAGGACGGCGATGTCTTTCTTCACTGTATTACGATCAATGCAACAAAATGCCAATGAATATGGACATACATGATTATAGTGGTCAATTCTTTAAGTATTGTGGATGAAACTAAAATTTTTTGCATAAACGAACCCGCCTGCTTGTTATTATCCTTCAATAAAATCAGAATGAACGTCAAGTGTTTGGTCGAAGTCACAATAAGACATATATACAATTCACATATCGATACTTGAATGGAGAACGATCACTAGATGAACTAGAATTCCTCCATACAGCAATAATGAAGCTTCTTGTTTTTCGAGCATAAATCTTCACCCTTCAGGGAGAGATGCCATTCTGCATTGCTGAAGGAAGTAACAAAGTTTCTACTTTTGCAATTGTAAGGAGAACCTTATTCCGCACATCAAAAAACTCCAATGGGGCTTGAAGGAGTGAAATCATTGTAGAAGGGGTGGACTTTTCAGGTGTAAGAGGAGCGTCTGAGGGCTGCTTTGCACCTCGTAAAAAATGTATCAAAGTGGCTGGCGCAACTATGTTCACAGAGTTGGGCGCTTTTTTTCTCCGCGGACAATTACTGACAATTACCGTGATTGGTGTCGCCAAGGGAATTTGTAATGAAGCCAGCGCGGTCTCTCCCACCTATAGCTTAACGCTTAATGTGTTAACGTATCTCCGACGCAGGGCTTTAGTTTCAATGCAAAGTTGCAATGGATAACATACTCGATAGTCCCATGTACAGGAGCACCAGATGGACTACGAAATTGGTTGGACTGTGGCCATTTCAATCCGCCAGAAAAAATAACTTTTTACAATTTATTACAATTGTTGCCATGAGTAGTATAGCGTTGCCAGTAGTAACTGATCAATATTATCTTCCGATCAACATTTTGCCTCTCATCATCTAAAATTCTTTCCCTCATAATGATTTTTCATTTCAGGTAATCAGACTGGTAGAGTCAATCAACAATATGGATACAGCGATCGAGTGTTCAGTACTGATATTAACCTATGCCGCATGTTACATCAAGTTTTCCGCATGCCGGATGCAGAAGACTATAGTAATTATAATATTTACATTTGATAATGACAAATTATGACTGTTCATTCTGCAGATGAACGACCTGCTGTTGTGGATGGAAGCCGATTGGAAGAGCTTGAAAAATGATCATGATATGCGGCTCTTGCGGCAGTTCACCGAACGCGGATCCATCATCAATAACATGTATACTGGTATATTAGAAGATAATGGTAATGTAGTTGTAAACAAATGTATTCTATTATAATTTCATTGAATAGTGTGTTTCTATGGATTTTTCGTGCTGTTCTACACGGTGCCAATAATTCCACTCCTGATGAACATAGGAAGGCCTACGAATGAATCCCATGCCCGAACATTTATCCTACCAACTGAGTATTTTATCGATCAGCATGAATACTATTTCCTCATTTCGGCACACGCAATATTCACCATTCCTGCCGTCGCGAGCTGTCTTACATTCTATGACAATTTAATCTCCATGCTCATCAACCATATTTGTGGCATGTGCAACGTTCTCAAGTAAATGAGATTCGGGTGTGCAGGGCACATTTAAACTAACTTGGATTTGTACCAGTGAACCATCGTGGAACTTGCGTCCGTAGATTATGTCAAATTTTCTCATCATTGATTATTTCTGTTATTTGACACAGACATTTCTCAGTTTCTCTGATTGTTTTGACATAATTGGCGGACTTCCACGTGGCTTATTCAAGGATGGGTGATGCTGGCCGATTACTCAAAATCATCGATGAAAACAATAAAACTATCCCTGTACCTCTGTTGCATTTCTAATTCCATTGTTGATAGATCAAACCACGTCCACCCGACGTATTTGCCGCGTGATGAGCAGAGCGCCTTCAATGCATTCCATTGCGCTATTGCCGCAGCGCTTGTGGTGTTCAACTTCCATTGCGAAAGAGACCTTTTTTGTTGATCACTTACATTAGTTATCTCGAAAATATCCCATAACAATGTCACAAAATGTGACTGGCCGGCCTGTCCGCCATTTGCGGCGCGAGATTTCAAAACAGTCCGACGCGCGGCAACAGTGCTTACAATTTTTCTACGTATCTGATAGCACTACGAGCACTGCGCCGTCTTTCTTCATCCGCACTATATTTAAAAATTAATAACTAATGATTGTGCAATTGCTTAACCGAAGATGTTTCAAACCAACTTTTTTGGCTCTGCTCGTCTCTCACGATCATTGATGCTTTTGAAAATATTAATTCTTCTAAATCATCGCCCATCCTCACTGCTGTCCACTCTGATATAAATAAACTATCGTGTTGTTCTTATCAGATCACATTTGGAAAACATCTATGTGGAAGGTACATGGCACACTGAAGCATCTATGCAGAAAAAAATACAATTGTGCATCGGGGAGCACACCAGAATTCTACAGTGAGTTACTATCGTTTACTTTAAATACTAGTTAAATGCTAGAATCTATGTCCATTGATAGATTCGTCGCATGCTTGGAATCATTTTGTACAATTCCCCTATTCTTAATGACTGGAATAGTTCTATTAGTCATCACTATGACTGGAACGATGGTAAGGATCCAACTCGAGTTTAAGAAATAAAGAGCGGTGGGTGTAATTGAAGAAGTATAGTTCATTGCTCCGAATGGTATATCAACTAAGTCAATATATCACTTCACTACTTTTACCTACTATTCATGCAAGAAGATAGTTGTGTGTCAAATCAGAAAATATGAGCGCTTTGTGATCATTTTTTTATCCGCACCAAGAACAAGAACTTTGATTTGAGCAGTGCAGATGATTCGAGATTGACACAGAACACTCTTTTCCAATAACAACTGTAGAAGAACAATGATATAGTCAAGTTTAGCTGGTGGTAAAGTCAGTATTCGATCCGCATTAGTCCCTCCGGATTTTATTCACCAGATCATCATGAAAGGTGGAGAAACCAGCCAAGTAATTAGATTTGTGTCCTTCAACACGGGTGGCATTTTCCATTTGTTCTGGAGCAATTGGCAAGGACACAATCTCATAGTTCAGAGTGAGGGCATACACTACGCAATGTGAGTATGATACTCCCAGTGTAATTAAAGAGATGCATAGAATCGATTAATTGTTTTTATTCCGAGCTCAGCTACCAGAGCAGGTGGTACATGATACATGTCAAATTCCAACGATTACTCATCCCGATGATGGTGAGGAGCGCCTCTCCGTGTAAGATAACTGCCGCCAAGCTCTACGTTATGTCTATGGGAAGTTTTAGCGCTGTAAGTTAACATGATAAAGTTTTTAAGAGGTCATCAGTGCTTTCGAAAATATGAGGCAATATCGGGCTTATGACCGTACCGAACTCTCGTCATTTGAGAATGGAGAAACTATATGAAAATTATTAAAACTTTTGGCAAAGGATCTTAACGTAACACATTTTTTGGGTAACTCATTGTACCCAAGTTCCAGCACGACGTGAATTGATTTAAAAAATGATACTGGATCTTTTCCATGTTCAAATGACATTGAAGAATGTTTTGATACTGTCTGAAAAACCACTAGTTTCTATATGCTCTATTAAATGGTATTCTCTTTGCGTCCCACTGTTTTAATGGGACTTGGAATTCCCGAGTCAAAATTCCCTGCAGCTGTAATATAAAATGGGCATAAATAGTGTTATAAATTTCCTCGTTCTTGCGAAGAGTATGATGACCCTTCTTAGATGACGTTTCAATGATAAATTTAATTCCTCCAAAGACTATGAGAACGGCGATGTCTTTCTTCACTGTATTACGATCAATGCAATAAAATGCCAATGGATATGTACATACATGATTATAATGTTCAATTCGTTAAGTATTGTGGATGAAACTAAAATTGTTTGCATAAACGAACCCGCCTGCTTGTTATTATCCTTCAATAAAATCAGAATGAACGTCAAGTGTTTGGTCGAAGTCACAATAAGACATATATACAATTCACATATCGATACTTGAATGGAGAACGATCACTAGATGAACTAGAATTCCTCCATACAGCAATAATGAAGCTTCTTGTTTTTCGAGCATAAATCTTCACCCTTCAGGGAGAGATGCCATTCTGCATTGCTGAAGGAAGTAACAAAGTTTCTGCTTTTGCAATTGTAAGGAGAACCTTGTTCCGCACATCAAAAACCTCCAATGGGGCTTGAAATATTGAAATCATTGTAGAAGGGGTGGACTTTTCAGGTGTAAGAGGAGCGTCTGAGGGCTGCTTTGCACCTCGTAAAAAATGTATCAAAGTGGCTGGCGCAACTATGTTCACAGAGTTGGGCGCTTTTTTTCTCCGCGGCCAATTACTGACAATTACAGTGATTGGTGTCGCCAAGGGAATTTGTAATGAAGCCAGCGCGGTCTCTCCCACCTATAGCTTAACGCTTAATGTGTTAACGTATCTCCGACGCAGGGCTTTAGTTTCAATGCAAAGTTGCAATGGATAACATACTCGATAGTCCCATGTACAGGAGCACCAGATGGACTATGAAAGTGGTTGGACAGTGGCCATTTCAATCCGTCGCAAAGAATAATTTTTTACAATTTGTTACATTTGTTACCGTTACCAGTATGATGTTGCCAGTAGTAACTCATCAGTCTTGTCTTCCGATCTGCACTTTGCCTCTGACAATCTATAATTTTTTGCAATAATGATTTTTCATTCCAGGTAATTAGACTGGTAGAGTCAGTCAACAGTATAGATGTGGTGATGGAGTGTTTACCCCCCTTTTGCTCCTATGGTATATGCTACATAAAGTTGTTCGGCTGCGTCATAAAGAAAACTATAGTAATTGTAAAATCTGTATTTCATGATGACAAATGATGAATGTTAATTCTGCAGGTGAAAAAATTGCTCCTGGCCGTGGAGAACGATTGGAAGGGTTTGAAAGATGATGATGAAATACAGGTATTGATAGAATTTTCTGAACGTGGGAGGATGATCACTAACATGTATACAGGTACACTAGAACTATGACCGAAGGTGGTGGATGTTTTGAAATTTGATGGTGTCCAGGCGGTTCACTTGAGTATATCGAGCGTTACAATCACATCGGAGTGTCATCCCATGTAGGGTTGAACTATGCGGCCACTCTAATATCGCTCTGAATAAACATTATAGTTGAGTTAACATTTATAAAATGATATTGTCAAGCATTTTTGCCGTTTCACTGGAGGATGCGTTTTTTTCACTGGAGGATGAATAAAATAGAGTATGCAATAGTACAAAAGGAGTTACTCCATAACGTTCATAACGCTAAAATTTTGAAGATTTTAGGAAATTTTGTGATTCTTTGGATCTCTTCAAGGTTCTTCAAAGTTTCAACGAAAAAAAAATGCAAATAAAATTAATAATAAGTAAAATCAACAGTAATAGATTTAGATGTATTGTAGTATGTAAGCCATGAAACTGGCTACTGATGATCTTCAAGTGGATTTAGGCCCGATGTTCGGCCATTTTATGAGGTGCTAATGATCGGCAAGTGTTCTGAAGGCCGATGATCGGCCCGTCAATCAGTTGCCGTTGATCGGTATCAACCGATCGGTATCAACCGATCGGTATCAACCGATCGGTATCAACCGATCGGTATCAACCGATCGGTATCAACTGATCGGTATCAACCGATCGGTATCAACCGATCGGTATCAACTGATCGGTATCAACCGATCGGTATCAACTGATCGGTATCAACCGATCGGCATCAACCGATCGGTATCACCAAATGGGATGGTGATGATCGGCGACTAGCTCAAGGCCCGATGTTCGGCCATGTTGTTTACATCAGTAGACCCTACATGGGATTTGAGTCTTCATTGATTGGTAACAGTTCGACAGGTCGAGGTTTTGAACCAGGAACTTCAATGGGCATCGTGTGGAACCGGAAGTTAATAGACCGTCAATGGTATATTTCGTATCCGGTATCTACCGCGATGCAACCTCGAGGTCCGCATAGAAAAGGACATAAGTCAAAAATAATCCTGCTTATATTCTGGAAGTATCTCGAATGTGCCCAGCGAGATGTATCTGCACAGATATATCCAACATATATCTCGGAAATTCTATATTTTGCCGCAATATATGTGATATATATCCGAATATAACTGACTTATATGTCTGGATATATATTTTTTCCATGTGGGGGACAGGGCCGGCCGAAGGTGAATTGCCCGTGTATGGTATCTAGTGGAGGGGAGAGGGGAGACATCAGACAATGCGAACACAAAACTTTGAACGAATTAGAGAGAGCCTGTATTATAACAACGATAATACTTCTTCTTTACACTCTACGACTCAAGCAGTAAATTGAAGGAAACAAAAATTGTATTGCTGTGTATGCTGTACCATACACCCGAAACTCCAGGTGGAAACCATAGAGACCATACACCTTCTGCCGGCCCTGCTCGAGGATGTTTGAGGGCACCACTCGATACCTTCCAAGTAACCATCAGCCTGGCATCGAATAAACCGTCAGAGTCCTTAGTAAAATATTTCTCTTCTTCGATTATAGAATCTTGAAATAGTGAGCTTTTATGGATCTTGTTTGCTATTCTACACGCTGCCAATAATTCCACTTCTGATGGACATAGGAAGGCCTGCAAATGAATCTCATGCCCGAATATTTCTCCTACCAACTGAGTATTTTGTCGATCAGAATGAATACTACTTCCTCATTTCGGCTCATGCTTTCATCACATTTCCTGTTGTTGCGACCACTGTGACATTCTATGATAATCTAGTCTCCATGCTCATCAATCATATTTGTGGCATGTGCAACATTCTGAAGTAAGTGAATTTTGAGGAGATAAGGACATATTTGAACTCCACTCCAGGCCTAGGTGCGTGACAACTCCGTCACGCTCGCCTCCTTGATGCCTCGCCTCACTTTTAGCGCATGCGCAACAAGCATCTTTTCCGTTCACCTCTGCCCTCGTGTTTCATTCTATCTTACTCCCTCCAACGGTGCACGCAAGGGTTATGTTTCTGAAATATTATATTATAAGTAAAAATGAAGTAATGATATTCCTTTTAGATTACATCTGGCAAATATCTATATGGAAGATTTCTCAAGTAGCGGAGGAACTGTACGAGACCGCATACAATTATGCATCGATAAGCACACTAGAATACTTAAGTATGTACTATCTTCTATTACAAATATTGTTTTTTTTAGGATTTATATCCGTTGATAGATTCGTCGATTACTTGGAATCATTTTGTACAATTCCACTTTTCTTAATGACTGGAATAATACTGTTAATCATCACAATGACTGGAACGATGGTAAGAATTAAGCGCAAGTTTAATGAAGAAAGAGCTTCATTAAACAGAAGAAAGAGAAATGGTTCTAATGGACAATGAATATTGTAATAGTATATATAGGTAGTAGTAATAGTATATATAAGTAGTAGTAGTAGTAATAGTACATACAGTCGACTCTCCCACTAGTGCACTGCGCGGCACCGGACACTCCATCGCCCTGTCCCACAACTGACCCTCCCCTACTTCTCCCACTCCCGGATGCTAGTGCGGTGAGGTAGCGTTCAAAGTCACGCGGGGCCATTTGCACAGTGGTGGGGAGGCGGCGCTTGAGGGGATAGTGAGTGGTGGGGTCATGACGATACTGACTATACCGATCCATCAACTTCCGGGAAGTGCACTGGTGCGGGAGTTGACTGTATAGAAAAAAAATTACATAGTCAAGTTTATCTAGTGATTGATTCCGTGTTTGATACGCATTAGTTCCTCTGGATTTTATTCACCAGATAATCATCAAGGGTGGTGAACCCAGTCAAGTAATTAGATTTGCGTCCTTCAACACAGCAGGCATTTTCCATTTGTTCTGGGGCAATTGGCAAGGGCATAATCTCATAGTTCAGAGTGAGAGCATACACAATGCAATGTGAGTATGATACTCTCAGTATAATTAACCGTATCCGGTTTAAATATCTGGTCAAAAATATCCACTTTTAGAATATCCAAAAGTTAAAATATCCTATGACCGAAATTTCCAATAGCAGAAATATCCCATACTCCAAAACATCCAAAAATTCCAAAAACTACTCCATACTATACAATTGAGTGATAATCAATCGGTGTATGTGTGTATCTGTATAATTGTATTATGTGGGAACCGTAATTAACAAGATGTATATTATCCTGATGTCTATTATTAGCTACCAGAGTAGGTGGTATATGATCCATGTGAAATTCCAACGATTGCTCATCCCAATGATGGCGCGAAGCGCCTCTCCATGTAAGATAACAGCAGGCAAGGTCTATGTTATGTCTATGGGCAGTTTTAGCGCTGTAAGTCTGATAGAGTGCTCAAAGGGTCATCAGTAATTTTGAAGATGTTGAGGAAAGGCAAAATCTGTCGTTAAATTGTAGATAATCAAAAATAATGTCAGTATTCCAAAAATACTGGTGATCTCTTCCCGAGGGAGAGCCCCAGTGATTATATATAACTATCCTTATTCAAAGGCTATGAGGATGGCGATGTCGTTCTTCACTCTATTAAGATCTATGCAATAGAATGGATTTGTTCATAGATGATTACCAGGTTGAATCACCGCTTGTTCCTGTCATACTAAACAAATCCGAGGAAAAATTCAATTTCTAATAGGGAAGAACTCCGAGAGGTTGTTACTAAATATCTCATTGATAAAATGGCAATGAACCATTTGTAATATATATGATGAGAATCATGTACGGATGAATAAAGCGTACAATCCAGATCTTCTCTCCATCAATTCACTACTTGGACAAATTTCTGAATTCTGAAGACTGCATTTTCTGTTTGCTTTTTTTTTTCTTTTAACTGAAACTAAGGGAGTATATTTCAAAACCAAATAATGAAATTCCCGGAACAGATTCCAAAAATTTCAAACAATTCAAAACATTCAGGAAACAATTTTACGTCGACACGAGGATAAAAAGATGGTGGTCATATTGGAACCGAAAAAATGATGAGTTTCCAATATATATGTCAGCGTTCCTATCAATCTATTTTTTAAACCGCAGAGGTCACTACTTACTGATGGAGGTGAAATGCGAATTTAGTGAGTGGCACCCTAAAATCTCGAGAGAGCGTTTCCGATGAGCTGAAAAAAGTCGGGTGCAGCATACGAAAGTTTGGACTGAGTCAGTCGAAGTTCCTGATTATCGGGCTTTGAGTTGTGTTGAATGTTCTCTATATTTTTGGACACCATACGTTTCGTCCCATGCATTATTGGGAAGGTACACTAATTTCTGAGAAACTTTTCTCTCCGTGTAGTGTCCTGACTATACTGACTCTTATCAAATAATTATTGCCGACTCTTCCGAGCAGAATCTTCAGGCGGGAAAAGGGGAGAGGCAATATGGGGATACGCAACATGGTGATCTTTTGCATTTTTCGTCTTGAGTTAAAATCGGACAACCTGTAATTTTCACTCCATCGTTTATTCACCAGGAAATACGCTTCCACAAAATAAATTCAGAAAGAAAAAAAAGTTCATTGAAATAATATTTATCGGCGTTCGCTTCTCTCTTCAACATTCCGTGCACCAACATTGCGACCTTCTGCAGAATCCCGATACCCGGCCCTCCTTTCTGCAGTCATATCTACAGCCCCTGTGAATAGCACATACTCCCTTGAATCTGCCAGATAGACACTCACGAGCATCTGCTATATGGTTCCCCAGTGATATGAAGACCACAATTATGAAAATCACGTGCAGAGTTTTCATCTAGAGAGAAAGATATACGGGGCCAAAGTGTCCCCAATATTATATGACTAAGCCAGTTGTTGGTTAGTGAGCGCCATATTTAACTTTGACGTTGAGGCTTCTGATTGGTCAAACACTTAACTCCGGCCAATTACAACGCTTAATTTTAACTTTAATTCCTGAGTAACTTGACCGACAACTGGTCAGTTTTTAGTCAAGTTACCCGTAACTAACACGTGGTTAAAGTTAAAGCTAACTTTCCCCACCACCAGCTCTTCCTGGGGTTGAAAATGGCGGCAACTGTTAGCCTGAGCGCGATTTATGAATGTACAGTCGGCTCTCCCACTAGTGCACTGCGCAGGACCGGACGCTCCACCGCGCTGTCCCACAAGTGACCCTCCCCTACTTCTCCCACCCCCGGATGCTAGTAAGCGCAGTGAGGTAGCATTCAAAGTCACGCGGGATCATTTGCACAGTGGTGGGGAGGCGGCGCTTGAGGGGATAGTGAGTGGTGGGGGCATGACGATACTGACTATAAGGATCCATCAACTTGTGGGACGTGCACTGGTGGGAGAGTTGACTGTATAGTGTAGGAAATTGGAGTAACATAACTGGCTTGTAATTAATAATGTAATCAATAATTTAATTGACGGAGGAAATCGTTGTTTACGTGATGTGCACCCAGTGAATCATTTTGAAGCTTTATCGGAAATCCAATTCAGGGAAAGATATATCTCCATGGCCATAGGGGTGGCGCTTCCCCTCTCGCGGCGGACATGGTGGGGGAATTTCACTTCAACCTTAACCACGAGTTCGCTACGGGTAACTTGACTAAAAACTGGCTCTAATTAATTAATAATGACAACATATGGCGTAATTCAGTGGTTGCAACGACCTGAAATCTATTTACTATTGAAATATATTTACACGAAATTTAACAACGATCACTGTACCTGAAGGAATAAGAAGGCTCCTTTGTACGAAGAAAGAAAAATGTAGACAATTTGAAGGTTAAACGTGCAACGATAATGACTATATATGTTATTGGCAACTGGTCGGCTTTTATAATCCCGCAAGGCAGCTTATGCACAAAATATTTTCACTCGTCTATTTATTCAGTGAAATTCATTAGCCAGAATGAATAAATGAGGGAAGATATCAATTGGTGCAGCTGAGACGACAATGAGCTCCTTTCTTCAGACCCGGTTCAACTTTGAGTTGATGTATCTAACGCTCGATTATTCTTTTATAAATAAATGACGCCAACTCTGACTGACGCACTTGTCATTTTTACCATCATTTCTTTCCATTCAAAGTTCAAATCAAATACTTTTTTTCGTGGAACACTTATAAAATTATGTTTCGTATAAAACATAGTATTTAATACGATTCCAGTTAAAATTGTGAGTAAAAATATTTAAAAACTGCAGCTCTATTCAACAATGTTTAAATTATAGTCAAAAAAAATTTGCAGCCGTTATATGCATACGTAAGAGAGTTATTAACTCTTTTCATGCTCGGGTCCGCTCGACCCATGTGTGTGGCTTATGTTATTATTACAGTAGAGCTCCCTTAATTTTCCGCTTCCTTTATTTTCGCTGTACTCCCCTCACGACTTGTCGCCCCTCAAAAACCTTCTCCCACTCCCCGTACTTTGTCTATCCTTGTTTTCGACGTCATGCGCTCCAGACTGCGCAGCGTCTCAATAGTGGGACCGAGCATTCATGAAACATAACCTATTTACTTGATACATAGTCCGTTTATTTCTGCTCTTATTTCCCCTTCCGCTCCCGACAACCCCCACCACGCCAACCAACCAGTGGGCAGAGTGGGGGACTTCCTTAATTTTTTTCTCCACGAAATTGCTTCAAGGTCACCCCCCGAGCTCGGAAAATAAAGGGAGCTCGACTGTATTCGGAAGTGGTTAACGGGTTAAGAGTTTACATTATTAAGCAAACGAGTTTACTCTGTTTTATGTATAAAACATTGGATTTTGTTGTGATATAGTGGTTAACTCCTGCCACGTAACCAGAAACAAAGGGGATTCCCATTTCGGCATTTGCATGTAGCGACATGTGAAGAATTAGCGCCATATTTAATTTAGATGTTGAGGCTTCTGATTGGTCGAAAATTTAATTTCAGCCAATCACAACGCTTAATTTTAACGTTAATAGAGATTAACTTAACAGAGAACTGGCCCTTAACGTAAAAAATGCTATTGCAATACCATGCAATAAAAATTCTAACATGGAACCGAAGTCAAAAGCGATATTATTAATTTTCTAATTTTTAAATAAAAAAATAAAAAAATGGAATAAAATTGGTTGAATTCATACCCATGGTAGATAAGAGGAGTGATGAAGAGTGTTGATAATATAGAAAATAGCTCCGAATTTTCAAATTCCAGGCGAGCAATTCAACCCGAGATTAAAGTGTCTCTAATGTAACTCATTTTTTTATTCTATATATACCATAATTACGACATTTCGAGAGAAGATTGTATTGAACATTTTTTGATTGTGATGCCAATGACGTTGACGACTTCATTTGTTACTAAGAAACCTGGGATAAAAAACTAGTTAACACACACACACACACACACAATTTGTGGAAGTTACGTGTGGGAAACGTACATGGGAAAATAGACAACTCAAGAGATTAAGTCAGGTGTTTTTTTTTATTTTTCTATAAATTTAAAATTTAGAAGAAGAATCCCAAGATTTTGCCTCCCAAGTGCTTCCTCCTGGCCTCCTCGTGGTCCATGATGCCACCGCTTGTGGTCAAAACGACATATCTGTAAAAAAAATTCAAAATTTAAAAAATCGAAAAATTCAAAATTCAAATATTAAAAATTCAAACCTTTTTCGATCATGATAATATTTGAAAATTCTTTTTCTCTTAATATATCACAATGGAAATCGCAACATTGTGAAAAAAAAACTTTAAAAATAAATTTTCTTTCTCGAGTAAATTATTTTTTTTTAATTTCTGAATTTAATGAAAACTAGATCCCTCGAAGACCTGTCAATTTTCAAACAACTTCACAAACCTCTGGAGACATTCAAGTGCCTGTTCACAAAAATCTCACAAAAAAATTTCACAATATTTGAAAACCATGGAAATTAATTTGTTCCTTGACTAAACCGAGAAGTGATTTTTTTCCTCTACTCCACGAGTTGCAGCCATGTAATTCCCCAACAAGTGTGCAATTAAAAATTGAATTCTCAACCTACGTAAATTCCTACTAAAAACTTTGGTGTCTGTAGAACGTTATAATTTTTTTCACATTTTTTACTGACGTAGCTCAATGTTAAAAACTTCTCTAAAAAAATCTATAATTTTTTGAAAACTCTTTAAATGTTTTGCACTATTGGAAAAAAAATAAAAACTGCAAAACAAATTGCATAGTGGAAACGCGGATTCCAGAGTTAATTTTGCAATTTATTTTTTTTTCTTATCTTTGGCAAGAAGCCATGCATTATGTCCAAAAAATTGTGTTGCAAAGTGGTAAAGGTAGCTGAGTGCATTCATAGACCAGTTCGATTTTTGCTCAATATCTCGGAATCTAGGGGAATTCAGGTAATGTTCATAGGAACTTTTTTGTAGAGCTTGATTGTCTCCACAAAAAGTTCGATATGGACTTTTCCCTATCTCTCCTTATTGCTGAGATATTCATCAAAACACGAGGATCGAGGGTAACTTAGGAGCTAAGTCCAATAGAGATATATGATAATTAGGTAAATTACCCGAATTGACGTGAGGGGAGGAGGTTATTGGTCCACTTCTCGATGTCTGTGATTGGTACATCGAACCTTGGGGAAATAACTCCACACTTGTTAAGCCTTCCCGAAAGATTTACAACAACCTTTCCACTTCTGTGGTCATCGACGATCTCGAATTCCCCAATGTAGCCTGAAATTAATTTAATTGAATGTAACAATTGGAAACCTTAACAGTTTGAGGGGAAATAGTACAACTGTGGTGGGAAACAATTTATCAAAAATGAAACCTGAGAATTAAAAAAAAAATTTTCTTCAAGTTTTTTCTTTTTAATTAATTAATTTTTTTTATTATTATTATTAAAATCATCAATTCAATTGACACGTTTTTTTTTGAAAATTATTTTGATGACTCATGTGCGAAACGCAATTTCGAGAGAAATTGTTACAGAATTTTTGAAATTGCAAAAATTGGAAACTTGAGGATTTTCAAAAATAGCAAATCTTGCATAATAAAAAATCTTAGAATTTCAAATAATTCTAATGAACACTAAAACTTGTCATCTTTTCACAATTCCAAACAATAGATTTTTCCAAATTTCCAGTAACATAAAATTAATATCCCAAGTAGACAAAACTTGGAAACAAAATTTTTTCTAATTTCAAAAATCCTCAAAATTTTTATAAATTTCGAAAACTGAAAATGCAAAAAAAAAAATTGCATTTTACTGCAAGTACTCAAAAGCCTTTCAGATTCAAAAAATTCAGAAAATGAAGACTCCAAAGTTTCAATTTTTTTTTTTTTTTTTTTTTTTTTTTTTTTTTTTAAGAAAAAACTTTTTCAAATAATTTCCAACCCGACAAATTTTAAATAACTCCAAAATTCCAATCGAACAATTCAAGACGATATCTTACCATGCTTCATCATAACGGTGAGGAACTTGACGATAACTTTGGAGCACGGGCGAAGTAGCACCTGCCTCTTGCCCCTCTTTTCAGCATTGTTGATGCTCTTAAGAGCATCACTGAGAACATTCATTCGCACCATGGCTGCAAAACAAAGCAACAAACAATAATTAGACGGCAATTTAAAAAAATTCTCCCTTCGCCATAACCCTAATGTTTGACAGCCGCAAAACTTGCAATCTCTAAAACCCTCAAAAGCGCGCTCAATATTTCTCCCCAATAAACGTTCAAAGCCCAAATAATCAACTAATCATCACTTTTTCACTCGGAAACAATAAATTTCACTCCTAAAAACTAATTTGTTTATCCCGACTTCAAGTGGTATCGACATAACCTCTAGACCCTGCACTGCACCGTAATTTTAACTATTTCAACGAAAATTGGAGAAAAATATGTTTGCAAAATTGTACATTCAACAGTTCTAAACGATAATCACCAATTAATCACACACGATTGATTGTTTAAACCGTGATTACCTTGGATTTGCGACTTTGTTTATCGCAACGACGGACACGCGATTAGGTTATCCGAAGGAAAAGAGAGATGCGTAGCGCGGCGCTAGTGTAGATGACACTTCCTGAAATTTGAAATTAAGCGGTTATTGACCGATGGTACAATCGATTATAGCACTTTTTCGATTATATCGACGGAGACGTTTTTTCCTGGAATGGCTGAAACGATTGAAAATTCTCATATTTTTTGTTTAGATTTTTGGCGGCAGTGGAAAATGACACATCCTGAAATTTGTAATTGAGGTATTATTAACCGGCGATCAATTATTTCTGCCTCATCATTTTTTTTGTAATCATTAAAATTATTGAGGAGGGTAGAAAATTTCATTTTTTTTAGATTTTTGGAGGTAAGAGTGACATGTCCGGGAATTTGAAATTGTGAGTGGTTCTGCGCATGCGCTCCTCACCGGCTTTCGATATTCGTTCACTATTCACAATTTCCAAATGATATTTAGAATTCCGCGCACTTTCTTTTCCCTAAAAACCTATAATTTTGGTCTTAAATGAAAGGTCCGAGGTTTGACCGGGTCGGAAATTACGTCTTCACCCTAAATAATGAGTAATCAGGACTTAATTACGCCTTTTATTACTGACGAAAAACAGGTAGCGATCCCCCAGATTTTCCCGCCATAATCGCACAAAATCTCATGGACACCTACCTGTTTTTCATTAGCCTAACTCAGCTCTTATCACTCGTTATTTCTCTAGCGGACCTAATTATCGACCTGGCAAAACCTCAGACCTTTAATTTCCTTCCAAAAACATATTTGTCTCCCCACTCCACAACGCCTTATTAGTAAAACCGCAAAGCGCAAAACAACACAAAATACTTAGGGAATCTGGGAAAAAGCGAACAATTTTTTTTTTGAAAGACGTCCCTCAAAAATCCACGAAAAAACCAAAAAAAATGATGCGTCAAATCTGACAGCGCCGTGAAAAAAAAATGCGCGCAAAAAATGGTCGCATCGCATCATGAGAACGCGCTCCCATGAAAATTACCGACTGTGTTAAATGAAAAAAAAAAAACGAGGAAAAAAAAAATATATCAGCAACTCCTGGACATCGTGTGGCAATAAAAACACGGTCTACGATAGATCAAAAATACTTGAATAAATCTGTCAATTGATCGTCGACAATTTCCCAACGATAGGAGGACAAACAAATTGAATATCGGCAATTTTTTAATTGTCCAACCAAGTGAAATTTGTGAAAAAAGTAATCATTGTTAAATGTAATCGAATCATTGCAGATATGGCTGGAATATTCGATATTGAACTGCATGATGGTGATAATGTCGATCAGGAATCTGATGATGATATTATTGAAGCTGCAGAGGTGAGAAGTCAGAATTATTAATTGTTATTGCGTAAGTGCGTGACAGTGGAATTGTCAATTCATTGGATCAGCGTTGATGATTTTCTAATGAGGCAATTTTAGAAATTGGCGAAATTTTTTTCGAATTTTTTGAGGGAAACTGTACAATTTTTTGGAATTTTTTTTTTTGCGTTTTTGGGGTTTTTATTTTCGAACATAATTATCATTCGCTTAGGGTTTTTTTACTGGACTTTTAGAAAGTGTAACATTTTTTTTTAGTAACTGTTTTTATTACCGAGTCTTATCTTCAGGTTTTTCATGTTGAGACAGTCAATAATTTTGTTGGGGTAATATAACCAATTTGTCAGAATGTTGGGCAGAAATTGGAAGATTTTTGGAGTACTCCAAAATTGTGAAATTATGGAAGTTCTTAAAATTTTTTCTGAAGTTTCAATTTTGGAAAAAACATGGAATATTTGTTTGAAAATGGAAAAAAATCGAACATGTTTTTTTGAAAATATTTTGAAATTTTGTAAGATATATATATATATATCATTTGTAAAAATCATTTTAGAAAATTCGAAAATTTTGGAGTTTTTCAATTTCAAAGTATCAATTTTTTTTTAGGAATTCGGGGAGAGAATAAAATTAAAGTAAAAAAATCAAAAATTACAAAATTTTCATTTTCAATTCTGTTCAATGTTTGAAATTGTTATATTCAAAAATTTTAAGAACTTCCAAATTTCTTGGATTTCTCACATTTGTAAATTGATTCGTTTTTTTGCGAAACTTTGGGAAAACTTCTTGGAGTAGCTTTGAATTCAAAAAATTTTGGAGCCCGCAAACTTGTTCATTTAAAATTTGTGCAGCTAAGAAAAATGATCTTTGAAGAATTTGACAATTGCAAAAATTAAAATTTTTGCGATTAAAAAAATGTCATTTCTAGTCATTTGTTAATAATTATTTCGTTTATCCTGTGTTTCAGGGGGAATATGATACGAATCCAAATGTCAATGCAATCTTGGAGTGAGTAATTAAGTTTCAGTAATTTATTAATTATTGTCAAAGGTCCAATGCCTTTTTTCACAATTTTACAAACAACCCCATTTTTTTCAATATTTTTATAAAGTATCCATCGCATTTTTCAAGAATATTTGGTCAATAAAAAAAGTCTGCATAATTCACATAGGAAAAAAAAGTCGTAAAATGTATTGCAAAAAAAATTCAAAAATCGATTTCTCAAATTCAGATTTTTTTTCAACAATTCGGAAATTTTTAAAATTTTCCAAAATGGGAAATTTCCAAAAATGAGAAAAAATGTGAAGCCAATGTACAGTGTAATTATTCGCCATTTTTATTTTTTTATTTTATTTTTATTTTGATTTTGATTTGCCATTTGATCAGCTCGGAGAACGTAGAGCGCGTCCAGTTATCCGAGCAGAATGTCAATCCAGGTGAGGAGAAGGTGGGTCCCAAGGACTTCGAGCTCTGCAAGATCCTGGGTGAAGGTGGCTATGGCAAAGTCTTCCAAGTACGCAAAGTCTCCGGCAAGGATAAGGGCAGTATTTTTGCGATGAAGGTCCTGTGTAAGGCCTCCATAATTCGCAATCAGAAGGACACAGCACACACCAAGGCCGAGAGGAATATTTTGGAGGCGGTTAAACACCCCTTCATCGTAAACCTCATTTATGCCTTTCAAACAGGTGCTTTCTACGAATTCTCATCTGACCACTATAGATTTTTCATATAAGATATCCCATCAAATATTCAGTCAAATATTTTTCCATTTTTCACTATCTATCTTGCTATTTGCTAATTACGTTTTTATTCTATGAATTATTTTTATGCTCAATTTTTTTGAGGACATACTCAGAATTTTTTTTTCTATTACTCAGAAAATAATTCTGATTTTTTGAATTTATATTTCCAGGAACAATTATTGGTTTTTGGAATTTTTTACATTTTTCAAATTTCCAAGTTCAATTCATAAAAATTTTAAAATAAAAAAAAATGGAAATTTTTTTCAATTTTTTAGATCTTAAAATTTTCAGTTGTAATTTTTTTTTTCAAATTTTTCGTACTTCTCAAATTAGAGTCTCAAGTTTTTAAAACTCCTTATTTTCATATTTTTTTTTTTTTTTTTTTTTGGAAATTTTGATCAGTTTGTAATTTGTGAAAATGTTGAACCAGGTGGAAAACTGTATTTGATTTTGGAGTACCTGTGTGGAGGTGAATTATTCACTTACCTGGATCGCGAGGGAATTTTTTTGGAGGACACAGCCTGCTTTTACCTCTCGGAGATAATTCTAGCACTGGAGCACTTGCACAAGTTGGGCATCATCTACAGGGATTTGAAGCCGGAGAATATTCTGCTGGACAGAGAGGGCCACGTGAAATTGACTGACTTCGGACTTTGCAAGGAGCACATTCAAGAGGGTACTGTCACCCACACCTTTTGCGGCACCATCGAGTATATGGCACCCGAAATTTTAACCAGAAGTGGACATGGCAAAGCCGTCGATTGGTGGAGCCTGGGAGCACTCATGTATGACATGCTTACAGGAATGGTGAGTTTATTTATTCAATAAGCAAACGCGAATGAACATAAGCATACATGAGAAATGCGTTGAACATCATCGATAAATTGTGGTCCTAGAACACCATAAAAAATTCCTAAGCCCTCGATTTTTTTTTCTTTTTAATTTCTAAAAAAGTCTATGAAATTTTTGAAATTTTTCATTTTTGTTTTTTGTTTTGAATTTTTGAACTTTTTGAAGTTTTCAAAATATTTGAAAATTTTAGAAAAAAAAGGCAACATTCAATTTTTTTTTCAAATTTCAAAAAAATTCTAGGGTTCTTGAATTTTTAATTAAAAAAATCAATTTTTTATGTCTCAAATAAACTTCAATTTTTTTTTTCCAATTTCCAAAAATTTTAAAGTCTGAAATTTTTGAAATTTTCAATTTTTGTTTTCGATGTTTTGGATTTTTTAACTTTTTGAGGTTCCCAAAATATTTGAAAATTTCAGAAGAAAAAGTCAAGATTCCAAAAAATTTTGAAATTTGAAAAAAATTCTCAAGTTTTTGAATTTTTAATTAAAAAAAAAAAAAATTTTTTTTCAATCAAAAAATGTGAAAATTTGCATTTTGGAAAATTGATCAAATGATTCCTTTTTCAGCCACCGTTTATAGCGGACGACAGAAAAAAAACAATTGAAAAAATTTTGAAGGGTAAGCTGGCCTTGCCCCAATACCTAACGCCAGATGCTCGGGACTTGATACGAAAGCTCCTGAAGAGGCAGGTCGCCCAGAGGCTGGGCTCAGGGCCCGAAGACGCTAAACAGATTATGAGCCACAATTTTTTCAAACACATCCACTGGCAGGACGTGATATCTCGCAAACTGGAGCCACCTTTCAAACCTGCGCTCAAAAGTGCAGATGACACCTCTCAATTCGATGAACAATTCACCCAAACTGTGCCCGTTGATTCCCCGGTTGAAAGCACACTCAGCGAATCCGCAAATATGATTTTTCAGGTTTGCAATTTTTTTTACTAAACTTCCATTTTTTTTTTCTATTTCAATTTTTAATTTTTGCATTTTCCAAAAAAATTCCAATTTTCTAAAACCTGATAAATTTTCCGGGATTGCTCTACTGCATTTAATTATGGAAATTGTGGAGGTTGTAACCTATTGTAAAATTTTTCAATGCTAAAAATAAAAAAAAAAATTTTATTGAAATTTTTTTTTTGACGTTCTCAAAAAATTGTTAAAATTATTGAGATGACTTTTTAGGGATTCACGTATGTGGCACCCAGTGTTCTCGAGGGCTTATACAGCCAGTCCAAGCTCACCAACTCCAGGAGTCCCCGGCGACACTACCTGGGGACGAGCCATACTCGGGGCTTTTCCCCCAGGAGTCTTGATATCACCAACAGAGGACAGTTCCAGACACAACAAAGGTGAAAATATTTTTTTCCTATTCTTTCATTACCTCATATATCCAGCAAAATTGTTCCAGACTTTCGCAATTTGATAAAAATAATTGATAAACTAAGATTTTTTTATGTAATTTTTTTTTTTTTTTATTATTCAGTTTATGTAATTTGAAATTTTTCAAATTCCAGTTTTTTTTTATTTTCAATTTTTTTTTCAATACCTAAAACATTTGAAGTTTTCCATAGCTAATAAACTCTGTAAATTATTTTCATAGCAGTTACCCAACAAGTTTAAATAAATCTATATAAAAAAAAAAAAAACCCCCTCCAAATTAATTAGTTTTAAAAAAAACAAAAAGTTTTTGATGTTTTTAGAACTTTGAAAAAAATCTTAAAATTTCTCTTTTTCGTTCAATTTTCAAATTTGTTAAATTGTTCGGTTTTTTAAAAATCTCCCCAGTCCCCGAAAATTTGTAAATTCTCAAGAATTTAAAACAAAAATTAAACTCCAAATTTTTCAAACTTCCACTTTGTATTTTTATTATTATGATTATTATAGAAAAAATTATACTCGATTAAAAATTAAAATCAGAATTGGAATCAGTAGAAAATGAATTATACAAATAACGAAGTGAAAAAAAAATTGACGCGAAAAATTGTGTTTTAGAGAAATTTGTAATTTTTTAGTGACATTCATAAATTAGCAGGAATTGATTGAATTGAATTGATTGGATGAACGTTAATACTTACAGGTTTCACCCCCTCGGCCACAATAGCATGGAAGACACGGAAATGATGGATATTGGTCAGCTTTCTGGAAATGCATAGCCAATTGACAAATTTCTTCCAAAAACTGCCGAAAAGTCCCAGTGAGCTCTCACCTTCAACTACTACGTTCATTTTAGTTCAATCAATCTAGACAATCTTCGGCGAGTAACTCGAAAACTAACGAAGATCTGGAATACTTCATTGGACCTTTTTTGTGAAACAGATTATCCTCTACAGAAAAAGTTCTTATAAAAAGTTGCCTATCTCCCTTTGATTTAGAGTTATTCTGGAAAAATCAGAGTCCAAGTGCACTTTTGTGCATGAAAAAAAACTAAAAAATTTTTTGAACTTTTTTTTTTTTCATATTTTCTTCTCGATATACAATTTTAATTAATTGAAACTTCGTATTGGAATCAATTGGGAAATTGCATTCGCAATGGAAATCAAAATTTAGAACAGTTTGCGATCGAACTTTTTTGAATTTTTGAAATTTGAAGTTTTTTAATTTTTCCGAATTTTTGAATTTTGTTTTTCAGAATTTCAATCAATTAAAATTCCAAAAAAATTGAACTCGCAATTCATTTAAAATGATAATTTGTAATTATTGACATTGTAAAATTTTTAGAAAATTGATGCAGAATTTGGAAATTTTTGAAAATTCAAAATAACTGCAATTTTGTTGAAAATTCAATTTTTTGGTTCTCAAAAAAAAAATTTAATAAAAAGCTACAAAAATTGAAATATCCCTGAGCTGATCACAATTTTGAAAAACAAAGCCTTGAAAATTTCAAACATTCGGAAATTCAAAAAATTTCAAGAAAAAAATTGATTCTAATTTTGGACACACAATTTTTTATTCACAAATTCAAATATAGACTCTAATTTTTCAGAATGCACCTGATGGTTTTTAATTAATAAAAAAGTACGAGTCGAGAGAAAATGTGAAAAAAAAATTACTTTCGCGTTCAGAAAATTTTTGCAGAATCGATTAATTTTTTTCCCTCTGATGTGAATTTTTTTAGGACCATCCGAAGCCTAGATTGACCATTTACTTCTATCATATTAATCAACAATCTTCGACCTAATGGGCCACAGGGACGCTAATATTATTGTTTTTGTTATCGAGTGTACATAAATTACTCCCTAAATTGTGGGGAAATCGTCTGAAATTCCAGAACGAGCTCTTGAAATTTTTTTATCAATCGCTAGATCTTCGTTTCTTCCTTTTTGTACGAGCGCATGTTCTATGAATTTAACGAGACCGAGACCCAAGTGTTCACCACAAAAAAAAAAAAAATCATCGCAAGGGGGAAAATTTTCTGTAATTCTTTCATAATAATTTTTAATTGATGATTATCGGAAGTGGCCCATGAAGGGGGTACACTTCGACTATTTTGTTTATTGGCATTTATCTCGTAATCACGTGGTTTCAGCAAAAAATGTTACAAACCTTTTCTGTAGACATTCGAATTTCCCGCAAAAAATATTCTCTCACATTTTTCCCTAAAAACACTCGTTCAGAAGATATTCGCAATACAAGAAAAATCGAAACTCGCAATTCAGGACTCTTACGAAATGCAAGTTCGCCAAAAATGGGAATATCTCGTGAACGAGTAAATTTAGAAAAAAACGATATAAGACTTTTTGATAGGAAATTGGATTATCCACACAAAATGTCATTACAAATTTTCTCCTAAAGCCACTAGTTTCCGAGATATTTGCATTAAAAAAGAAAAAAAAAAGATCCAACTTTCGGCATTTTGAATTTGTCCAATTTTCGCGCTTCTCAAAAACGTGAATATCTCGGAAGCAAGTGGTTTTACGCAAAAATGTCGAGAATGCTTTTTGGCGGGAAATTCAAATATCTTCAAAAAATTCCTCTGCCACTTTCCTCTGAAACCACTTGTGACTTCAAAAAATCGCAATTACCAAGAAATGGGAGAAAAAAAATAAAATAATTGTGTTAGCTTTTTTCGAGTCCATTGTGTATAATAATGATAAAATACCGATAAAATGACAATGATTGCGCTCATATTGCCTCTACCATGTACATAGATCCCGAAACAACTCAATGAACACGCATTTGACACAAAACAAATAAATAAATAATCAACGAGTAATCGTCGATTATATCCAATTATGTTTCTCTCGTTTTAATTAAAAGAATAAATAATAATTGCAGGTTGAATTACATCTCGTGTTATTTCTTCATTTCGTACACAGTTGTAACAATTCAATTTTTGTATAATTTTTTTTTTTGATTTATTATTTTCCTGTCAATATACAAACGGCCGATTTATTATTATTATTTTTTTTTGCGCTCGTTATTAAGGAGCGGTTGCACCAGAAAAACTTTTCCCTTACTTCAACAGAAAGTTTGCAAATTTTTTTTTCCAGGCATTAGTTTTTTTTTGTGATTTTTTTTTTATCATTGCAAATACAAAAATTGCGGAAATTCTGAAATTTTTGGAAACTTTTGGAATTATCAAATTTTTGGAAACTTTTGGAATTTTCCAATTTTTCGTTTAACTTGGGTTTGAAATTTTTTACTTTTAAGATTTGGAAAAAAAAATCCTAAATCTTCAAATTGGAGAAAAAGAAAAAAAAATTGAAAATTGTCAAAATTTCCAAAATTGAAAAAATCTCAAAAATTAAAAAAAAAACAAAATTCAAAATATTTTCTCAATTATTCCACACTTATTCTCAAAATTACAAAATCATTTCGCTTTTTCAATTTCTGCAAATTCAATTTTTTAAAATTTGCAATGCTAAAAAAAAATTCAGCAAAAAAATCTGATTCTTGGGGGGGAAAAAAAAAATTCTTTATTAAAAAATGAACAAGTTTTTTGGGTGTAACCTCCCCTCAAGGGTCGTCTAATACATTAAACGTAATAAATATTGCGTTTTTATTTTTATTTTCCTCTATTTATTGTTATACATTGGGCAATAGAAAAACCGTCCTGCCTTTTTTTTCTCATTAGTAAAATAAATTAAGTAAACAAGTTGATGTGTAATTGCTTAGAATAAGGAGCTGATTTTATCCCTACTGTTACGTTTTATTTTTCGTGAATATTTAGAGATGAATAGAGTGGAAGATAATTGAAAAATTGACATCAGTTTCGAATACTTTAAAATGTTGATCGTTAAGTGGGTAGCGCGGTGGTCCCTTTTCATCGAATATCTCAAAATCCGAGCAACCTAGCGGTATATCGATATACACCTTTTTTGTAGAGCAAGATGAGAGCTACAAATTTGTATTAGAACAAATTTTGATATCTCTCCTAGTTTTCGAGATATCCGGTGAAAACGGATGTCACGTGGTCACTTGAGTCGACCACCTCGCTACTGTATGTCGCCGTATCTCGATAACGATCGATTTTACAAAAAAATCGATAAGGAACTTTTTGCGGACATTTGAATTTCGCGCCGAAAATTTCTATTCACTTTTTTACGTAGAAACGGTTTTTAGGGAGATACGACGCAATTTAGGAACGCTAAATTGATTTGCCAGGTTGGTAGGGCATACGTGGTTTTGTTCTCTTTTATTTTTGTTTTGGGGGATTTTAAAAAATTGTAAAATCGCCGGGGCTCCTTTCTAACACAACTGGTCATTTACAATAACATAGCTGATAAAAAAATAGCCTTACGTAATCTCATTTGTTCGATCAATCGAATAACTAGGCGAACATCAACTCCTTATCTGATTCAACTACCTTTTTATTTGGGTTAATTGTTAGGTTTAAATGGGTGGAGTGGGGGGCTAATTAGGGGGTCTGAATATTTTTTTGAGTAACAGAAAAGTGAGGGGACAATTTTGAATTTTGGGCAAGTGTTAGATATGTAGTCTGTTTTCACAGTTTCGGATTTTTGGAACAAATTTTTTTTTGTTGATAGAGATTAATAAAATTTGAACATTCTTGGAAAGACGAAAAGACAAAATACGAACAGATTTTTTTGAAAATTTTCAAAGTTGAGATTTTTGAAAAACCGCAATTTTTGGAATCTTCAAAATTTTTAAAAATGAGAACTTTCAAATATTTTAAAATTGTGTTTTTTTTTTATTTTCAAATTTTTCACAATTACGAAAACGTTGAAAATTTCATTTTGAACCCCCAAAAATTGCAAAAAAAAATTCCAAAATCTCAGAAATTTGATATTTTCAAAAAATCCTAAATTTGGAAAAAAAAATTGTTTTGAAAAAAAAGTTTTGAAAATTTTTGAAACGGAAAATTCTCGTGATTTTTAAAAGTTCAAAATTTTTTATATAATTTTCGATCATTTCAGTTTAGTTTTCGCAAAAAAATATTCAGACTTATTTCGGATTACTTCGATTCATTCATCCATGCACTCGCTCATTCTCTCTCGCAGGCTCTCATTTTGTTTTAAATATCTCACAATTATTTATTTACTCGCACACGTTCACCTACCATCACTTTATGCTCAAAGCATAAAATACGAGAGTACAGATATTTATTTTCTGTTACAATATGTTCACTACATTTTTTTTTCATCTGACCCTTTGAGGAGGTTTGCGACGAAAATCAAAACTTCGAAATTTTTGTGCCATGATAATTTTTTAAATTGTCAGGTACCAAAAAATCATTCCAGGTACCAATATCTGTACAAAAAAATATTTTTCTTTTCAATTAACAATCGATATTTTCTTTAATGCCTAAAATTATTTAATGGGTCTTAATATATTAAAACCAATAATTGATAAATTTATTTTGACAAAAAAATTTTTGAAAATTAAATGATGGAAAATTTTGAAAAATTGTGAAAATTTCATGAATTCCATGATTCCAAAGGAAATTAAAATTTGAAAAAAAAAACTGAAAAATTGCAAAAATTTCCAAGTTCTCAGATTTCGAAAAATTGAAAAATTTCAAATTTTTAAAAATTGTGATTATCAAAAAAAATGTTTAATATTTTCTTCATAAAAAAATATTTATAAAAAAAATGACACATAATGTTTTGAATAAATTTCTTGAATTTTTTTTTAATCAAATATCGTGGTATAAAATTGGGAAAATCTCGATTTTCACCTCAGCCTCCCCATAATTTTGCTTCAACTTTGTGTAACATTTCACACCCATTTTTTCCACTAATTACGACGTTTTAAAACGGACTTATTATGTTTTCGTCTTAAATATTTCAGTCCTTGAGTAAACGTGCGCCTCTTGGGCTCAGTTATCATTCATTATTTTGTTCTCTAACTTCTATACCACCACTGCACAATACTAGTAATTAAACGTACAAATATATTGCATTTTAAATCATGGGCGAACGCTATAGCCGAAGAGGTCTCCCACTTACTAGTTTTTACGAAGCACTTACAATCGTAGCCAAGGGACGGGAATAATTAATTTTGAAAAAAAAAAACAAAAAAAAAAAGAATCACGATTTTTTTACACGAGGCAAATTTTGTTATAAATTTCCAATTAAGAAAACAAAATTGGAAAACTCCAAAATTGGGACACTAAAAAATTGATTTGTATCTCTCTTCCAAATTTCATATTCGGCAAATTCAAAAAAATGTGTATCCTCAAAATTTTTCAAATCTTCGAAAAATCCAAAATTTGACTTATTGGAAAAAAAAAACAGTTTATTCTGATAATTTTGTTCAGTATTGAACCGCGTAAGTAAAATTGTTTTTGACCAAATAAATTCTGTCTAAATGAAGAATTACCATGATACCAATTTGACATTGGTATACTGTCCCAATTTTCTTATGGGACAATGTTCAAATTGCAAATTGACGTAACATGGCAATCTAAACTTAGGCCACAGTCATAAATTAGTGTCCCAAAAAATTGGGACATATAAATTTGAATTTGGGACACTTATCATTGCAAAATTGGGACATTTTGCCGATTGAGATTGGGACACTGTACCAATTATCATTTTCGCAATCGAAAATTGGGACAGTTCGTCACTTGAAAATTATGATATTGTCCCAATCAACTAACACGTTCCATCAATTCCAAGTCGACACATTTGCACCATCCAAATTGGACCATTGCAACGATTGACAGTACATCGTGCTAACTGGAAATTGGGACAATTCCAATTCGCCAGCATACTGTCCCAATTGGGAATGGAGGCATCATCATCAGAAAAAAAAATTTCTCGGTCAGAACTATTGTAGTTGACGCGTCGATAAAATTAAAAAAAAAATCTAAAAAAAATAATTTGCCAAAATTTATACCCCTCCCTTGGCTGCCAATTTCCATTCTAATGTGGAGTTCTATACAGCAGTGACGCTAATCGCCTTACACGATCATAGGGAGATATACGTAATAGTAATGTTCCTTCGTACCTGGGATTGTAATGTTCGTCTGTTGTTATTGGTTTAGAATTGTTCGACTTGTTTGTTTATTTTTAAATATTTTGCTCCTACGCCTCTTCGTCGAATTTTTCGGTTTTTTTTTTTGGTATAAAAAAATGATCCTGCGGGGCAGTGCCTGACACGCTTATCTGCTTTTTCAATTTTACCATTTTTTTTCTTTTGCTTGTGCTCTAAATCTCACGTTTGCGGAGTTGTCTAATTGCCATTGGCCGATCGCGCCATTGGTGGTATCACGGCGTCACGCTCTGTGCCGTAGATTTTTCCAGCTTTTCGCGCCATATTTCCCAGCATTTCCATCGAATTCTTGTACGCTGAGCGCAACGAGAGGGCCCATTCTTTTAAGCTAATTTCGTCCTGAAATGAAATTCACTTTATGTAATTTTTTGCTTTTTATTTAGCTCTTAAAATTGCAAGCCAAAAATTTCGATCTGCTAAAATTGTTTCAGAGAAAATTGGGAAGTTTTGAAAATTTCCAATGTTTCAAAAATACAAAAAAAAAAAAAAAAAAAAAAAAATACAAATTTTGGAACTTCTACAAAATTTTATAAAACAATTTCGTCAATTAAAAAAATTATAAAAATTAGCAAAATTTTGCATTTTTGAAAATCTGAGCAAAAAAAAACAATTTCAAATTTTTGTGCAATTTTTGTTTTTCACGAATTTTGTTGGAAGGAATTCACTGCATTATTCGGGTGAAATGGGTAAAAAAGAAACAGTTTATGAAAGTTGTCCCCAGAAGACGGAAAATCGCCTGAGACCTGAAGATTTGTTATTCCCCAAGGAAAGTGAAATGACAAGCAACGTTTGAAGAAAATGGTAGAGTCGCTTACCGGATTAGTAAGTACAATTTTGGCGTCTCTCGTCCTGACAACGATGCACTGCTCTCCCTTGACACTCTGCAGGTCCGGGGAGACTTCTTCGACCTAGAAAAAAGGAGCCATTAGTGCATAAAAAATATGAAGCCCCATTGGCCACTGCTGAGTAATTTTTCAAATGAAACTTCTCACTCGCTGGAGGGATTGAGGTTTTTTTTTGCGATTGCATTTGCGATGTAAAAAGGGCCCCTTTGGGCTGCAGTGATAGCTTATGGATAAATCATGGGAATACCACATGAATTTATTTTACACGTCTCAATGCATGTTTAAAACTCTGTCGATGTAAGAATTCAGTGAGAAAGCCAATTTTAACCTACAGAGGTTCACCCGCCACGTGTCACTGTGCCTCGAGATAATCACAACTTCGGCTCTTTAGAGATTGTTTTTAATTGAACCACACGTCAGATGAAGATCAATTTATTTTTCAAGTATTCGGCAAATATTCCCTCGCCACCTCCTGTTTTTTATACGAAAAAATATTGGACAATTTTGCCACAGAGAATTTTTGTGCCCCAATCGGAGTGACCTAACCCCATGCTCGCCATGTAAAAAGGGACGGAAAATAATCAGCTTTGGGATTTTTTTCCTCTATTCCTAAACGTCAGAAAATTTTCAAATTTTTAGGACAGCTTGAGCATACACTGTTCTACCACCCATAAATTTTTCATCCAATTGTATTTAAAAATCGCTTCATTAAATAAAATTGAGTAATAATTAACAAAGTCGTTCAGTGAACAACCTACCTGATCCAGAAACACGAGCTCAGGTTTCGTGGTGGACTCAGGATGCAGCTCCAGTCTGTTTGGATAGAGCTTGGCATAACGCGTCTGCCAAGCGCTAGCAAAGGGTCCACCAAGCTTTTTAATGTAACCATGCAAAATACAATCCGATCCCTTCTCATCGGCGTCAAATCTCAGCTTTTGCTTGGCCTTCTTCTTGTTCTCCACTTTGTCCGCTTCATTGTTGATGGTCTCGAAGACCGTTTCGGAGACCTCAGCTTGCCACCTCTCAGATATCACCAAGGGGAAATTTTTGTAGAGGTCCTGATCAGCGTCTGTCAGCTTGATGCCTGTCATTGAAAAAAAAAAATAAAAAACAAAATAATTAATTCTGAAAAAACTTATCTATCAGAATAAAATGATTATACATAGAAAACAGTAAAATGATTAGTCCTGGAAAAACCTATTTTTTACTGGAAGAGAAAGAGTGGATGGAATTAATGAAAAAAAATGTCCTGCATAAAATAATCATAGATAAAAAATAATGATAATAATTGGTTGTGAAAACAATTTTTTTCCACTGGAAACAGAGTGAATGGAATTAGGGGAAAAATTTTTCTGAATAAAATATTAAGAAAAAAAAATAAATAAATAAACAATAAAAAATAAAAAAAATAAAAATAAATAAGAAAATAAAATAAAATAGTCCTGAAAAGAAGATATAGTGAGTCAAAGTGAGGTTGGAATAATCTAATACCTTTGGTGTCTTCTTCATCGAATGATCCAATATCAAAGGCATCAGCTGCGTTCACCTCGCCCCTTGGTGGAATAAATGGTGGTGTGTATTTTTGTAAATAAACTTGTTGCCAATCGATTCCACCGAAAAATGGGTGCTCCTTGAGCTCGTCCGCACCCCTGCCCCTACATCCAAGTCTTGCACTTATGTCCCTCTGTAAAATTATTTCGAAATTATACTCAATGAAATGATTATTGATGAAATTGTATTTTAATAAAATTATTTATTCATCATGAAGGATGGGCATATTCCTGGGAAAAATATTTCTGAGTTTACAGGAAAAATATCAGCGCCATCTATTGGACACCCTACATCATCCACAGTCGGTAAAAAAAATCGGGAGCAAAGTATAACGAAGCGAGTGCATTCATAGTCTCAATTTTTCACTAATATCTCAGAATATAGGGCAATTGCGATAATCTTCAGATTTTGAAAAACATTTGATTTTTTTTTTAAACTTCAAAAAACACCAAAACTTTCCCAAATTTCAAAATTTGTGGGAATCGGAAAAAATTTAAAACATTCTAAATTTTCAAAAAAATCCAAATTGCAATGTATGTCAAAATTATAAAAAATCTTCTAAAAAAATTCTAACCACAATGTTTAAAAACTACAATATTTCAAAAATTTACAAAATTTTGAGTATTCAAAGCACTTGAAAAACTCGCAAAATTCTAGAACTTTCAAAAATTTCAAGATCTTCCAAATTTTCTAAAAATGCCCAAACTATAAAAGCAAAATCAAAAAAATCAGAAATTTGATAGGTCTGAAATTTTTCAGGAATTTTAAAAATAGATGAATTAAAAAAAAAACAAAACAAAAGTTGTGAAAACAAACCTGTAACAGTCCTTCAAGGAGTGAGCGTAGTTCCCTGGAGAAGGACTCTGGCAATTCTACATTCATGGTCAAAGTCATTCTATCAATTTCATGTTTGTCCTTAGTTTTGTGCTGTCTGAATGGGCTGTGTCCTTTGAGCAGCTTATAGAGCATACACCCGAATGAGAACCAGTCCGCACTCGAGTCATAAGCCGTGCCTTTTGAAAGCACCTCAGGGGCCATATACCCATGAGTTCCCACGCTTGCATGGGGTTTTTTCTTGGAAAAATCACACGCCAATCCAAGATCTGATATTCGCACATGACCATGCTCGTCCAGGAGTATGTTCGCCGGTTTTAAATCCCGGTACACGATGAAACGCCTGTGCATGTGCTCGAGACCCAGTATCACCTCGGCCGCGTAAAACTTCATCTCGGGCTCATTGAACACCTGAAATCATTTAAATTTCAATTTTTTTCTTCTGAAAAAATTCAGATTCAAAAGTCAGATTGTATCCCCCGATTTCTATTTTCGGCCGTAATTTTAACAGATGTTTGAAGGTTTCTCGCCAAATCCTATCGTAAAAACGAGAGACGGAAGAAACTATCGATATATACGAAAATTATCGAAACCCGTAAGACGGAGACCGACGCGCCACCAGTCCGTGCGGCGGAAACCGGAAGTGCGCATGCGAAGTAGGAAATGCGGATTCGCATTGTAAAAAAATCTTTTCACGATAAGTTTTTTTTTTTACAATTTTTGAGAGTCCATTGGCTTTTTCAGGTTACGAGACCGGTGGCACGTGCTGCGCACGCGCATTCCCTTTTTCCGCCGCACTGACTGGTGGCGCGTCGATTTCCTCCTTACGGTAATATCGATGTGGCTCTCTTACACTAATATCGATATAATATCGTGATTTTTCGATAGGTTTCTTTCGTTTCTCCTTTTTACCAGAGGATCCTGAAATGAGACATTACTCACCCCATGTTGGCTCAAATGATAGTGCAGGTCGCCGCCGTTCATCAGGTCGAGGATGAAGCAGAGTTTGTCTGGAGTGTGAAAGGCGTATGTCATGCAGACGATGAATGGACAATCGACACCAGTGCTGACTAGGGACAGCATTATCCTCTCGTTGAGAGCCAACGTCTCTCCCTGCTTCATCTTTATGCGTTTTTTGTCCAAGCACTTCATCGCATACATTTTACCAGTGTCCGCCTTGCGACATCCATACACTTCGCCAAAACCACCTCGGCCAATTATTCGGTGAACCGAGAAGTCGTTCATGGTCAGCTGTAAAATAAATTGATTGAATTATTCGTAGATAATAAGTTCCTCAAATTATAAGTTCCTTATGCTCTCAAATCAGTCTTGCGCTCTCCAATTGATAACTACTATTGTTTTATATGAAAAATTGCAATGCTCTTGTTGAACTCTACCTCGTGGAATGTGTTGAATTTTTGCAATTTGGAAGATTTTTTTATAGATTGGAATAGATCGGATCGAGGACGTTTTGGTATTTTTGAAATTTGAATGAAGGGTATTATAGAAGGAGGATATTTTTTTTTTTTTTTTTTTTTTTTTTTGTAGGAATAATTATGGTGGCAAGCAATTATTAGGACAATACGCACCTGGATGTTCAACTCGAGATTCTTCCATTGGCAGAAGCGTGTGTATTTATCACTGAAAGTAATTTGCGACGATTAATTGCAGATATTACTATAATGGCAATTGGTTTATTTGGACATTGTCTCTTTATAGAAAAGATTTGGAGATCGCCTTTTTATAGAAAATTTCTCGTGGGAAACTCTTCCTTGGAAAATTGTGAAAAATTCGAACGTTGACAAAATATGGATAATTCAATTTTGACTATGAATAAAAAAATAATGGACATTCAATTTCAAATATAATTATAAAAAAAAAAAGACAAAAAAACTGGAAAAGTAAAAAAATCGAATTTGTTGAAACTTTTGCAGAACTTTTAAGGGTTTTTCGATTTTGTTGGCAATTGTCCGGCATTAGAAAATTTTTACATAGTCAAAAAAAAAAAAAAAATATATAGATCAGAAAAGTTGCGAATGAATATTCACTGAAACAAGTATAAAATGAGGAAAGACCATAGCCAGTGATAATCAGCTTCCGTTGATCGGCTTATCAAATTCTGGACAAAGCAGAAAGTAGATTTAAAAAAATAAATAAACCTGGCATTCCAGAAAAAAAGAACAAAAAAAAAAAATTCCAAACCACATAAGAAAATAAAAAAAACCAAACTACCAACTTTGTCACAAAAATCAAATGGAGCAAACGCCAAAAAAAAGAATTTATAAAAAAAGTCACAAATCTAAAATAATGTAATGGATTAGAAAAATGAGAAAACCATAAAAGAACATTTTTTGAGATTCAGAGAAATTTAATTCAGAAAAAATTAACAATTCTTTTAGCACTTCTTCCAAATAAAAAAATGGGAAAAACCATAAAGCTTTAAATTCAAATTCCATACTGTCAACATATCTTTCATCAAGTTGCTCCTTAATTATTATTAACCCTTCAGTATTTTTAAATGTACAAATCCCGAGACTGAACCATCAAATAAATTGCGTTACTAATTATTATTAACCCTTCATATTTTTAGATGTATAAATGCTGAGACCGAAGGATGATCAAATAAATTACGTAAAAAAAAATCAGGGACAAGGAATGAGATTGTCAGACAAAACGCCAATAACACATTGCAACACACTAGAGTGATTGGCAGTCGATTGACAGAGTCGCGATGACAGAATATTTTTCAATGGAAAATAGATCACGGTGGCTAATTTATTTTTAATTTTGGCTATTTTTGGCGCTTGTTCTTTAAATTCCATCGCACATTTTTTTTCTTTTTTTTTTTTAAAGTGAAACTCCTATAGGGGCCTTTGGGTGTAAATCGAATACACGGGAGTCCCTATGTTACAAAAACCGACACCATTGGGGAGGGGGAATGGCCATATATGGAGTGCGTACGTACTTTACTCGCTAGGATGTAGAGACGGTATGCGAGGTACGGGGATGGGAGCACGAGAGAGAGAAGAATAGAGCATTCACGCACATCTAGACCCTTTTACAACGTGTTGCATGGGAACGTCGATAATGACGCGTTCGTCATAGTTTAACGCAGGGCGTAAGATGGCGTTATGCGCATTTTCTATGCACGGTAAAAAGCCAGGTGTTTTCCAGTCTGGTGTGTTAATGTATACGTTATATATGTGCCGAGCGTTATTTTCCATATCATAATTTATGTCCGGAATAATTTGGTCTGTGTGTTAATCAAAAGTTTTCGTTTCTCACTTCGGTTATCACAAACCGATAATTTCATTTGTAGAAAATCGTGAGATGGAACCCGAATAAAAAATATTTTGTATATTGTAATTAGCAAAATCTATTTTTGCCCCCTTAATTTTATTCTTAAATTAAATATTACCTTTCCAGGAATTTCCTGAACGGCTCGCCCCTGAGATGATTGAAAATTTCCTCGATATACGGCTGCAATTAACGGATAACAGTTATTACCGGTCCTTTGAGTTTCTCTCATGCATTAACGAAAATGTGAGAACACCAACCTCGAATAAATTAACAGGCACCTCGTTCTTCATGAGGTATTTGTGTACATGTGCGACAGCTTCGCTTGAATACTCCTGTTGGCATAACGAAGGTAAAAAAGACGGGTATTATCAGAGGGCCTAGACTCGAGGGAAAAACGACTGTCAAGCCATGAAATATTTACGTGCGAATGCGCGAGTAACTCCTTCATTATGTAGTTGTCGTATATTTCACGCGCCAATTTTCGCCTCTCCTCCGGGCACTCCAGCTTCTCGTACGATTTTATCTGGGGACAATTCGAAATATTACAATTTTATTGGTTATCGAGTACGGCAGCTTGCCGCTGGTTTTTCTCTATTAGCATAAACAGTAGAAACTTCATTTCTTTTTAATCCTTCGTTACCCGCGCAGTTTTTCCCGACTTTTTGCCTCACGTGTAGTTAAAAAAATTTTGCTGGATTGTCTTAAGGATATTCAACGCGTATAGTCAAAACAAAAGTTTATGACCCTTTCTATAATTCGTTTTATTTATCGCCAATAATTTTTAATTAATATTTCAATGCGTTGATTAGTTGAAGTGATAGCCATAGAAAATTATTATATTGTATTTGATTTTGCGAATCAATATTATATTGTTTAAACAAAGTAATGAAAAAAAATTTAGTCAATCGTCATGAAATTTTTACCATCGTTTTATATCTGCTTCAATAGTAAATTTTCAAAATTTCAACAAATTTTTATATTTTGAACTGAATTTACAGAAATTTTTATCTTTCCCATAAGAGGCCGTGTTAATTGACAACTTTGATAATTAATAACTACAAAACGGTGTTGTGAATCAATCTCAAATTTCATACAGGCGTCTGTTACCACTTCAAAAACATTATGTGAAAATTTCAAGCAATTCTTATATCTTCGCCAATATAGGTGGAATATCCTTAATTTGATAAAAATAACTAAAAACGAGGGTAGAGACGTGTTATATAGCTTGTTCTACCATTACTGACATGTGACAGATAAAATTGTTGCAGCGCCAAACGGAAATTTTCCGTATATTCCCATAACGCGCTATGTCGCGTCCATGTCGCGTCTGTGTCGCATCCACCTCCACCACACCATGTGACAGCCGAAATTGTGGAAGAGCAAAACGGAGAATTTTCGGATATTCCCATGACACGCCACGTCGCGCCCATGTCGCGTCCATGTCGCGGCCATGTCGCGGCGACATATTTTCGAGGCCGACTGATCTACTTCAGTTAATTCATGGAGCGGGCAAATTTGTGGGTTCCAAAGTCTTTAGTATGTGCTTCTAGATAGTGCAATAGTCATTCTAACTTTTTTTCAGACCTTTCAATAACTGCGCGTCAAAGTTGTTGCCAAAAAACGTAATTTACCGGCTAAATTTATTTACTTATTTATTTATTGTTAATGGTAATCACTTGTAACTTGATATGATAATGCAAGTGTATCGATGTAGTGTCGTTGGAAATTTACAAATAATTGAACGACAGAAGCTGCTGAGAGCAACTGGCTACATGTAATATCCACGGCTTGAAATGTTTGAAATTCTCGGCCAGATATTCAAGATTTGGATTGAAAAATTGATACGATTAATTGCTTGTACCTCTTCGTAAAACCTAAGTTGGGGAATTGGCTCCTCCGCCACAGTCTCACAAAAGTCTTTGAACAGTAGGTATCCTAGCATTTGGTTAAATATTTTATCGAAGTTCACTTCATTCTTCTTCTCCAGATATTTGTGCATTACGCTCCTCACGCTGTAACAAAATAATAATAATAATGATTAGCACAATTTTTCATGAGGAAAAATTTTCTTTTTTTTTTTGCGAAAAATTGGAGAATATTTCAGACTTTCAAAGAATTGCGAAGATTTGAAATTTCCAAAAAAATTGCACACTTTGAAAATTTTGAAAGTTACATGTAATTAAATAAAAAAAATACGTGGAACACTGAGACTGCATTAATTGACATAATCGTTCAATTATCTCGAAAATAATTCCATTGAGAAAAAAATGGCGTAGGGCTTTTTTGTCGGCGATTAAATTTCCTACAAAAAATGTCCTATAACATTTTTTCCAAAAACCAGTCGTTAAAGAGTTCTCGCCGTTTTTTTCTGAAAATTTTCAGTCTTAGAGCGTCTTAAGCGGTCCGGGAAAGAAATACCAATATTCTCTGATAATTTTTTATGTCATAAATTTTCTTGAGAATTAAAATATGGAATTAAAAGAGAAAAATTGAAACGGAAACTCAATGACCACTTGGCAATAGAATTGAGCCGCTACACTCGAAACGCAGAAGTCTGATAAAAAGACCACTTTGACGTCACACGGACGCACCTTGATAAGGCCCAGAGGCAAAGATTAAAATAATAATTTTATTATGGTACACTGTGCGACAAAAAATGCGAAGAAAGTGTAAGTACATAAAAAAAAAAAAAAAAAAAAAAAAAAAAAAAAAAAAATCACAATAATTAGTAACTAATTAAAACTCTTATAATGGAAAATTGAATATCTTCTTAACAAGTAGTTTTACGAAAAATGTTATACACCATTTTTTGTAGATAATTTAATTGTGGATAAAAAATGTTTTATGTAATTTTTTCACACCCATATTTATTTCTTCCAGCTTTTCAAAATTTTCTGCACATTTTTTAGCGCTCCCCAAATCGTTGAAAAATTTTCGATTTATCGATATTTCTTACTTGAAATGCGTCTGACTGATCGAGCATAGATCCATTAAAAATCCCTCTAATCAATGACCAGAATAGTCCGTGCCCCTCTTCAATCACAAAAATAAAGAATCCGCGAAACATTGAAAAAATCGGGAACATGACCGGGGGGGAAATACAAATATCCGTCTACTTTTAGCCGCGAAATTGAAAAGAGCCAGCAGTCGGAAAATTCAAACCAGGCATTATTAAGGTATTTCGGGGGCATGAAGGAAATGAAGGCAAATTGGCTTGAATTTTTTTAAATTTCCGATCGAGGGAAATTATTGTTCTGGCCCGGAAAATTGATTTTCATGAAATCATGTTTTAAAGTGTTTTCAACACTTTTGGACCACTTATAGCAGAATGTGTGTGCTTACGCGTGCATGTGTGTGTGTGAGTAGGTGGGTGGGTGGGTGGATGTGAGTAGGCGGGTGGGTGGGTGGGTAGCTGTGAGTGGGTGGGTGGGTGTGAGTGGGTGGGTGTGAGTGGGTGGGTGTGAGTGGGTGGGTGTGAGTGGGTGGGTGGGTGTGGGTGGTTGGGTGGATGTGAGTGGGCGGAAGGGTGGGTGGGTGTGAGTGGGTGGGTGTGAGTGGGTGGGTGTGAGTGGGTGGGTGTAAGTGGGTGGGTATGAGTGGGTGGGTGGGTAGGTGTGAGTGGGTGGATGTGAGTGTATGTGACCGCAATTTTGAGCAGTCAAATTTTAGGTCACATGACCCTAATCATGATCAATTTGAGAATGTTCATTTTCTGGGGAATTATCATAACTTTGCCTATTGGAATGTCAAAGGAACCTCAAGGGCCCAAAAATGACAAGTGCTAATTTTTGTACCAATTCAAAAACGTTGTTTTCCCGCGATTGTAAAGAACTATCAGCGGCAAAACTCAAATGAAACATTATCGAGCGGAAAAATTGTTATAATAAATGACTGCATCAGTGCATTATACCAATAATGATAATAATCATCATAATAATGGAAAGATAGTGAGATACGGTGGAAAAAAATTGCAGATTCTTTGAGTAAGGACGCGGAATATTTTGTCAATTTTTCCTATTTTCGGAACTTCCGGAAATCTCTAATATTCGAATAATTTTTTCGAAATTTCAATCAGGAGAAATTAAAACTTTGACAATTTCACAAAAATTGAAATTGCAAAAGTTTTGAGAATTAAGAACAAAGTAAAAAAAAATTCAAAACTATATTCACAAAATTTTAAGAGCGGGAAAATTTGAAAAAAAATTGAAATTTTCGAAAAATTTGAAAATGTTGAAATTTTGTCAAGTTCAAAAATTTGGAAAAAAATATAATAGTTTGGAGATATTGAAAGTAGAAGAGAAAAATAAAAATTTTGAGAGATTTTAACAAGTTCAGGATTTTTTTCAACTTTTAAAATTTTCCAGGAATAGTGTGAAAATGAAAGAGGCACCAGCGAGAAAACTCAAACGAAGCATTATTAAGCGGAAAAATTATAATAATAAAAGCCTCCACCGATGGATAATGCCAATAATGACAATGGAAAAATAGTGAGACGAGGCGTAAAAAAAAATTGACACATTCTTGTATCAAGGACGCGTAAAACGTCAATTCAGCCGGAAGGAGTTGGCTTTGAAAGCAGCGGTTGTCGATGATAAGCCCATTCTTCATCATGCTAGACTTGGGCTCTAAGCGAATTGGATTATCGTATTCTCCAGTGTATATGTACCTCTGGACGCGATGGCTTTTTACACGAGAAACACAACGCCTAGTAACTATTAATAGGTAATGGGTACGTACTAACGCTCTATCAGAGCGTTTGTTTTAGCCGAGCTTCCACCACGCGCTTTTTACAACGTCCTACCCATTTCACCATTTTTCATCCATTCTCCTGTCAAATTTTCAACTATCAAAGTCTTGGGGGTCCTTCGAAAATTTGAAAAAATTTTCAATTTAAAATTTCGAAAAATTTCGAAAAATTTCGGAAAATTTCGAAAAATTTGAAACATTTGAAAAATTTGAAAAATTAAAAAAAATGAATTTTTTTTAAAAATTGAGAAATTTGGAAAATTTGAAAAATGTGAAAAAATTGAAAATCTTGGAGAATTTTGAAATATTTGAAATATTTGGAATATTTGTCAATTTGAAAAATTGCTAAAACGTAAAATATCTGGCAATTTGAGAAATTTCGAAAATTTGTAAAAATTAAAATTTCAAAACCTAAGATTTGAAACATTTGCAAAAAAATAAGAAGTCGAAAAATTCTCAAAATTTTGACAACATTGAGAGTTTGGGTTTTTTGCAAGTTGGTGATATTTGCAAAAAAAAAAACAACAAAATAACACCAAAAAAAAATTAAGAAATTATCTTTAAAAATTTTCAATTTGCCCATTTCTGAACATTAGAAAATTGCAATGATGGAAAAAAAAACAAATCGTAAAGAAGGAGAGATGTCAGAAATTTTGACATGAGTATTTTGCGTTAAACATTTGCTCCACATGCTTTACGAGGTAATGACTGCCTAATAAAGGTCTATCAGAGCATCTGTTTCAGCGGAGCTTCCTCCACGTGCTTTCATCACAGTCCCCTCTTCTTCAAGAACCAGAAAAAAAGTACCATCGTCTGTCTCTAAATTGTCAAAAATTGAGTCGAAAATCGAAAAGTCCAAAAGTTTTCGAAAATTCGCAAGAACCGAAAAAAAATTGAGAATTAAAATTGCTGAATGGACCAAGACAAATTTTTTTTTTTTGTAAAAATTTTAATAAAAAAAAATGCTCTCCAAAAATGAAAAAAAAAATTTTGTTATACAAAATTGTCATAAAAAAATGGCAATAAAAAATGCCAACGCTCCATTAACTTCTCCTTTGGACCTGAACGTAAATTCAATCCTTGAGTAGTCGATAAACTGATAAACAGGAGTTAATTATTATTTTTTGTTGACGTCAATTCATCGGACAAGTGATTAAGGGCACGAGATGAAAATCAAGGAGGTCGACCTCCTTGATCGGCCCAAATTAAATTTCGTTTTGCGCAATTGCCAAGGCCGAGGCCACAGAACACTCACTTGAACACTTAACCAGTGATGAAGCTCAATCTGTTCATTCAATGAGATTTTCCTATGGGATAACTTCGTTTTCCTCGATATCTAGTGGGCCCAAAATTTGCATTATCAATTTATCAGTGTTTCTCGAAAATTTTGGGGCCAATTTTGTCCCAAAATTTTGACGCTTTTAACAGCCTCCAATTGGTCCAATTTTTTTTTCTCAATTTCACAGATTTTTTTTAGTTGTTCAGCAATTTTTGAAAGTTACAAGAATTTTGGATTTTTTGGAAATTTTTGAAATTTAACATTTTTGTGACTTTTGATCTTGGTTTTTCAATTTTTGGGAATTCTTGGAAATTTCGAGTTTTTGTCAGTTTTCGAAATTGTGAGTTTTTCGAATTTTGAACATTTGCAAAATTCGATTAAAAAAAAAGTTAAACTTCGGTGTCTCTTACACTTCAAATTTTGTTTGAACTGTTGATTTTGGAAGTTTTTGGAACTTTGAAGTTTTGAGCTTTTGGAAATTTTGAAAACTTTTAATTCGTTTTTCTTTTTTGAGTATATGAATAAAAAAAAAATTATCGCTGATATTTTCAAAAAGTCTGATTGAAAGTTTTTTTTCTGAAAACTTCGATTTTTGGAATTTTTTATTTTTTGGAATTTTCGATTTTTTTGGAATTCTTTATTTTTTGGAATTTTGGATTTTTTACAATTTTTTATTTTTTGGAATTTTTAATAGTTTTTAATTTTTCGTTTTTTCAAACTTGAAAACATCGAACCCGGTTAAAGTTCTTGTGACGATCCACTTAAGCAGCGACGAAGTCCAATGTGTCCATTGGACGAGATTGTTCGATAGGCAAATTAAATTTTCCCAAACATCTATCGAGCCGAAGTTTGCATAATCGATTTATTTATTATTGCCTTGAATATGGGGTAAACGAGGCGGATCGATGAGGGCTAGAAGCCGCTTTCATTCGATTCTCGAGGCAATTTCCGATCTCAAATGATGCCTCAGAGTCCATTAAACTTTCTGGCATGCTTAACCATTTTTTTTTTGCTCCAACGTTTTCGCTGAAAAAACGAATTATCGTCGTAAGAAGTTACTCTAACGGAAAAATCTCCGAGATATTTTTGTTCACAGACGAGTCCGCACATAAAGCGTCTCAACATTATCAGATCAAATTTCCTATTAAATATTATGAATAAAATTTCCTACCAAGAAGAATAATTACTGCATCTTAGTATAACATTAGTTAACCCCTGAAAATTAAAAAAAAAAAAAAAAATCATAAAAATATTAAGAAGCAATTTTCGCTTTTGCCCACATTTTGAGTAAAAAAAATTATTCCGAACTTTCAAACTGTAAAAAATTCTGGAACCTTTGAAAGTTTATTAAATTTTCAGAAAGTCTTTGCATATCTTCCTGATGTCTTTAACAATTTTCAGGGATTACGTTGATGCTTGAAAGCCAATTGCAGCGATAATAAGTTGCTTTAGAGGAAAATGTGCAAGACGTATTTTCCAAACGACTTTACATAAAAACATCTTTTAACATTATTAGATAAACCATGTCATTATCCCATCAATGATCGCGTCATCCTCCACTTGTTTTTCAGATGTATATTAAGAAAATCTCTTGCATTTGGTTTTGTGATCATCCGCGGAGATGCGAAGGAGCTAGTTTAGATTGCATGAGAATGATTTTGCTGATGTACACTGAGGGCTACAATAAAGTTTCATATGAACATTGGTCAATATTCTTCATTCTAGAGATATGTGTCGTAAACACTCGATAGTGATTTTCACCCACCCGTCCACCCACCTTCCCATACACATTCACCCATCCACCTATCCATCTATACATATATGCTCACCCACCCATGCACACTCACCCATCTACATTCACCTATGCAGACATTCACATACATCCACCTACCCATCCATTCGTACCTACAAGCAACCTGCCCACCCATTCCTATACATAATCCACCCACCCATTCCTATATATAATCAACCCACCTATTCCTGTACACAATCCACCCACCCATTCCTATATATAATCCACCCATCCGTTTCTATACATAACCCACCCACCCATTCCTATACATAATCCACCCACCCATTCCTACATATAATTAACCCACCGATTCCTGTACACAATCCACCCACCCATTCCTATACACAACCCACCCACCCATTCCTATACACAACCCGACCACCCATTACGATACATAATTCACCCACCCACCTATTCTTATACACAACCCACAGCACCCATTCCCATACATAATACACCCACCCATTCCTATATATAATCCACCCATCCATTTCTATACTTAATCCACCCACCCATTCCTATACATAATCCACCCACCCATTCCTATATCTAATCAACCCACCTATTCCTGTACACAATCCACCCACCCATTCCTATACACAACCCACCCACCCATTACGGTACATAATTCACCCACCCACCGCTTCCTATACACAACCCACAGCACCCATTCCCATACATAATATACCCACCCATTCCTATATATAATCCACCCATCCGTTTCTATACATAATCCACCCACCCATTCCTACATATAATCAACCCACCTATTCCTGTACACAACCCACCTACCCATTCCTATACACAACCCACCCACCCATTCCTACACACAACCCGCCCACCCATTACGACACATAATTCACCCACCCACCTATTCCTATACACAATCCACAGCACCCATTCCCATACATAATACACCCACCCATTCCTATATATAATCCACCCATCCATTTCTATGCATAATCCACCCACCTATTCCTGTACACAATCCACCCACCCATTCCTATACACAACCCACCCACCCATTCCTATACACAACCCGCCCACCCATTACGATACATAAATCACCCACCCACCTATTCCTATACACAACCCACAGCACCCATTCCCATACATAATCCACCCACCCATTCCTATATATAGTCAACCCACCTATTCCTGTACACAATCCACCCACCCATTCCTATACACAACCCACCCACCCATTCCTACACACAACCCGCCCACCCATTACGATACATAAATCACCCACCCCCCTATTCCTACACACAACCCGCCCACCCATTACGATTACATAAATCACCCACCCACCTATTCCTATACACAACCCACAGCACCCATTCCCATACATAATACACCCACCCATTCCTATATATAATCCACCCAACCATTTCTATACATAATCCACCCACCCATTTCTATACATAATCCACCCGTCCATTCCTACATATAATCCACCCATGCCTACATACAATCTACCCATTCTGATATACAACCCATCCACCCATTCACACACATGCACTCGTACCACCACCAACACCCACACCCTACCAACCACACGCGCACACACAGAGTCAACAAGATTCAAAAACGCAGAGAAATAAAATTCCATGAATATTCGATTTTTCCAGATCATCACAAGAATTTCCCGATCTCAGAAAGTCGATAAAGAACATATAAGTCTCCCTTGAAAAATCCTGCAATTTGCTCTCCACTGGCTTCGCTAACCGATCAGCGGATTGCATAAACGAGTAAATACTGGGATTGAGGGTTGAATCGCGAGGAGGTAAACTGCGTCGAGCAATAACCCCGGCTATCGATTCATCATTGCGTCCGTCTCTCCCCGTAATTCCATCTTACCTCATGTACCCCTTGGTGTTGTAGTCGGGTGGGTGGCTGAGTGGGTGGTGGGCGAAAGGGGAGGGGGCATTTTGCGTACATTGGACCTTGATATTTTTATTTTTTTTTCAATCCCATGTATTTTGATCCGGCGAATCTGAATAGAGAGTTGCCCGAATTTGGTGTGTTAGTTTGATTATGTGTTATTGATTATTTATTGATAAAAAAAATGGATGATTGGACATTTTCAACGGAGTAATTTTTTTGTACCATATAGGCCGATTTGACCGGGGGGAGGGGGGGGGCGGAAATTCACAATTTTTAGCTTCTTCTAAGAGATAAACATTAGCAAATCTGGGGTGAAGTGGTAAAACGAGGGTTCGTTATCAGACAAATATCTCCGAAATGAGGGCAGATGGGGAAAATTGTATATAAAACTTTTTGTAGAGCTGATGAAGACCTACAAAAAAGTTCCCATGAAGATTACTCCAATTCCCATAGATTTTGAGATATTTACAAACGAAGGTACCGATGCATGGGCCTCGTTCCACCACTTTACTCTAGAAATGTTTCTCACATTTCGAGACTTTTGAAACAACCTAAAATTTGAAAGGTTTGACTTTTTTGAAATTTCGATTTTTTCCTGAACTACGACATTTATTGTCCAAATACCCCAATGCATATTTAAGGAGCAAGGTCCCACGATAAAGAGCCTTCAGTTGATGCAGAAAAGGTTCTATCTTGCATAGAGAGAGGCGCATTAAAATGTGATTAAACGTTTTCCCAGTTCTACCCACTCGAGCTTTTCACCTAAGAAAATTTTCAAGCTCCTCAAGATGAGTCAATTGTCCATTGGAAAATGAATGGGGTAAAAATGGGTCACAGCACATTTGGAGTACGGGAATAGAAAAAAAAAGAAAAAAAAAAGCATCTTGGGTTTATCAGCACTGACCTACCCACGCAGATATGAAAAATGCCCATAGGATTTCCAGGTGATGTGCCATATAAAATTTCTACAGCCTATTTCTATGATCTATGGAATTCCATAGTTGAATTTTAAAATTGAGGATTTTTCCATGGGATTCAAGTCAGTCAAATTGTTATGGAATTTGTGGAGAACGCTATAGGATGAATGCAGAAGGCATATGTTATGGGGAATTTTGATATCCCATGGGGAACGATATTGAAGGTCCTATGGGAAATTCTATAGAAAATAGGTTATGGAAAATTCTGCAGGATATGTTATGGGGAATTCTATAGGAAGGATTATGGGGAATTCTATGGGGTAACCTATAGGAATTTCTGAGGGGATATCCTATGGGGAATTCCATAGGATGTTCTATGGGGAGTTCTATAGGATATTCTATGGGGAATTCTATAGGATATTCTATGGGGAATTCCATAGGATGTTCTATGGGGAATTCTATAGGATATTCTATGGGGAATTTCATAGGATGTTCTATGGGAAATTCTATAGGATATTCTATGGGGAAATTCATAGGATATTCTATGGGGAATTCTATAGGATATTCTATGGGGAATTTCATAGGATATTCTATGGGGAATTCTATAGGATATTCTATGGGGAATTCCATAGGATGTTCTATGGGGAATTCTATAGGATATTCTATGGGGAATTCTATAGGATATTCTATGGGGAATTCTATAAGATATTCTATGGGGAATTCTATAGGATATTCTATGGGGAATTTCGTAGGATATTCTATGGGGAATCCCATAGAACATGCTAGGAAACATTCCGTAGGACATGATATGGGAAATTCTGTAGGATATGTTATGGGGAATTCCGTAGGATATCCAATGGGGGATTCTAGAGGATATCCTATGGGAAATTCTACCGCAAATCCTATGGGAACCCCATAAGATGTCTAATGGGAATCGTCACGTACTACGATTAATTTTTTTAGTTACACACTTTTTCTCCAGTTTGCAATTTCCGAAGTTTTACTTTATTTTTTAAAAAATCGTTTCTATTTTGCTGAGGAATTCGATTTTTTTTTTAAATTATTCAAATTGTGGGAGCTTTAGAAATGTCACGCTTAGATGATTTTAAAATTTCCCAAATTTCTCAAGTGTTGAATTTCCTTAAGCTGCAAAATATTAATACATTTAAAAATTCCTGAAATTTGTCCGATTTTTGTAATGTTTAAAATTTTACAATTTCTCCATTTTCGATTTTACCAATTTATTAAGCCGGGAAATTATTTCAGAACTCACACTTCTCTCTAATTTAACAAATATTGAAAATTCAACAGTTTCGTTCAATTAAATATTGTCTATTTTTTTTTATTACTTTTTTCTGCACTTGAAAATGAATATTCCCCTAAAAAAAATTTTTTAATTGAAATTCACAATTTTTTCAAACATTTCAAATTTCCCGCCATTTTATAATCAAACAAAAAAAATCGCTCGAATGGTCAAATATTTGGATTGACTTTCCTTCGAATTTCGGAGCTTGTAAGCATTTCGAAAATGCATCATATATACTGTACAATTTTATTTTAACTTTCGTTCTGAAAATTACAATAAAAAATTGCTACAATTTTCGTAAAAATACGTCAACTTATAAATTAGTTTAAAACAAGTTTCTATGCAGATTGTTGGCGGGAAAAAATTGAAAATTGCCCTCAATTTCATTGAGAAAAAAAATCTCACCTAGGATCAGGAAGTATGATTTTTTTGCTAGCCCTTGCAGCAGGTGTGCACTTGCTCTTCTCCATAGCCATAAGATAGCTAACATCGGCCAAAACTGCCTCCAGGTCCGCCATGATTGCTCTTAATAAAAAACCAGGTCCTTTCAATGTTTACACAACAATGGGTGTCGACGTCCTTAAGAGCCTCCTTAAGGTCCGGAATTTGGTCTCCTGGGAACCACCTCCAGTGTTATCCAAAAAAAATAAAAAAAATAAAAATCCAAGATCAATGCTCCGACCAAGTGCGCCTCCTTAAGACCTCCCTCGAACCTCCTTAAACCCTCTCTTGGGCCGCTCAATTTTTTGTTGAAAATTTTTCCGATTTATCGCATTTTTTCATCGGAAATTTGAGGAATAGGCGGGAAATTTGCCATATTTGAACTAACCAAACAAATTTCTCATGAAATTTGGGTAAAAAATTCGCAATTTTGGGAAGTTTGCTCACTTGTGTGGTCACTGACCAGGCTCAGTCGTCACACACATTTTTCCAACACTTTCATGACCCATTGTTGTATTCAACACTAACACCATAATATTTGTTTATTGTTTAGGGCTTTTGGGACATTTGGCCAATTTGACTATTCACTTTGACACTTGGTTGGGCGCGGAGGATATTTCGCGGAATTTTTAGGTTTTTCCGGGCCGTGGAGACTTTTTACTGTGGTGGTAAATTTTGCGCGCGGTGAATCGGGTGCAATTGTTACGATGCGAGAGGATTATGAAGTGGGAAGTTGTGTGTTGGGGCTTCGGCCGTCAATTTGACGGGATTTTTTTTTCGGGGGATATGCGCGAGACTATTGGAGAGGATACGCCCCACCATCGCTACTGGACGACGCCATCTTGGGGAGGGGGCGATGATGTTGAGAGGGGAAGGGGGGGGGGGGAAGCGCGTCGGTACAACAGATGGGGGGAAATTCAAATTTTCAAATGTTCAGGAATTTTGAAGTTTCAAAATTTTGGGAAATTTTGAAAAATCCGGAAAATTTTTCCCAGATTTTGGAGAATTTTTGAAAAGTACAAATTTTGGAAAACGGGAATTGAAAAAATTTGAAGATGCAAAAAATTTTAAAATTTGTGAAAATTTCAAAAATTTTGAAAATTCAGAACTTTTTTGAGAATTTTAAAAATTTTGAGAAATTTTGAGAAATTTTGGTATTGCAAATTTGATAAAGAAAGTATTGGAAATTTTTAAAAGTGAAGTTCATCGAAAGCAGGGAGTGCGGAGGCGGTAATCGGTAAAACAGATTTGAGTAGCTAGGAAAAGTTCGATAATATGAATAAAAATTTAACATCTTCAAAATCTTTCTTGACTATTCATTGTCATGAAAAAAATATATGTTTCACAGACGCACTTTTTAAATACTGTAGCCTAGAACTCTCCATGTCCACAAAATCTTAAAACTTGTAAAGTACTTTATAAAACAGAAGTGTACATTATTTTCGGGTGGGATAAAACGTCATTTATTTTATTCATCTTTTTTTTCTTATGTTTCGTTGTCAATTACATATAAGAACATAACAGTTTTTATACATGCGGTTTCCCGCCATTTTCACGCGCACATTATCAATCATAACCTCAACGCTATATAAAAAATTCCGAAACATCTGAGCACATTAAAAATTCATGAAACTTCAAATCCTTAAAATTGCTATAAACCTCCAAGTTTTCCTGTTTTTTTTGTTGCAAAAATCCATTGCAAAAAAAAGGCATTTATACGAACCTTAATCGGTGCCTCAGAACCCCTGCCTGAAACAGTCGTAAAATTATGGATTTTAGATATCATGAACATTGCTTTTACACCTTTTTAAATACAAGTCCAAATGCGCGCTAAATTACAATTTGAAATTTGAAGATACTATCAATCATTGATCCCAAGTAAAAAGGAGAGACGAAAGGAACTATCGATATATATCGGAATTATCGAAGAGCGTAAGACCGAAACCGACGCGACCCCAGTCAGTGCGGAGGAAAAAGGAAATGCGCGTGCGCAGCACGCGCCACCGGACTCGCTCCGAAGAAACGAGAGCTCTCAATGTTCCAACTTAGATAACCCCCTGTTGTCTTCCAAAGACCGCTTAACCCCGAATGAGGTTAAACATTGTTATTTTGGTATACCTTTAGTATAAATTCTCGTACTGTGCCGCCTGTCCCAAAATTCTCCAGAACAACGATCTCTCTTCATCGCTAACCAACACTTGTTCGCTAAATTGACAAAAAAACGGAGTATTCCGCTGGAGATCGATAGCAACAACCCCAGCGTGTTGCTCTTGCAGTGTATCCAAAAAATCTTTTCTCCCCAACTCGTTTCCCATCTCCTCAAAGATAAGGCGGCAAAGTGTGATGTTCTGCTGGCGAAAAAACATGAAAGCAATATGATTAATCAAGCCACCATTCGCTCGGCATTTCCTCTTGAACAGTCGCAAAAATTGTTTGCAAGGTTTAAATACTGTTCTATCGATAAGTTCCTCATGCCGCATGCCCTCAGCTTCCAACTCTCTCAGCACCGCCATTCTGCCGTTAATCAACCAGAACAGGTGGAAGAAATGGGAGAGAAGAACTTCTCGCTCTTCAAGCATACTTATCCAATCATGGGCAAGTATCACCGACGGCCAACAAGTAGCAAAGGTGCACATATAGGAAGTAGCATGCTGAGAGTTGATCCATGTCTCATCCGCAATTTCACCCACCAAATTGAAGTAAGCCGCACTAGTCCAGTATTGCAGCTGAACTGTATTGAGGTAAACTTCCTGAAATTTCTTCTCATCCTTCAGCTCTTGGCGCAAGTACCTGATGGCTGGCATTGTTAAAATATGCGCCCAACCGAAGTTATGGATGTTAGAGAGTATACCGAGCACCATGTTGGATTCGTCGTATAGTCCGCCAGGTCGACACTCCGCCATGACATGCGAGTATTCTCCAAATTGATTATTGTACATGGCTTCCGGCGGAAACTGTCCGTTGATCCTCCAGTACCAATAGACCGCCAGGAGGGACTTATCGAAGGCAATGTCCGGCGATGTCCAATCGATTGTTCGTGAAAATCTGATGATGTCTTCTTCGATGCAGTACTCGCAGAGCAGCACCCACATGCGAAAGTCAATTTTCTCCTGATTGCGAACGTAAGATCTCAGCATTTGTCGGCCATTTGGGTAGCCGACGTTGTCCCAAGTGAAATTGTCAATGAAATATTCGTACAATTTTGGACATTTGTGGAATGGCGGCCACAGCCAGTTCAACACCAAATCTGTTCTGTACAACCAATCGAGAACCGTCTGCAGCATCTCTACAGCGTAGGTTATCAATTCAGTCTTCATGATCTGGGGAAGTGGTAAGAAGTCGATGTAGACGCGCATGTAGGAGAGGAGTTTTGGAAGATGGAAGTAGTATTCCACGCTGTCTTTTAGGCTATACCGCAAATCCTGACATGATCTCCATAAGGTTTCAATGATTTTCACTTTCGACATGTGCTCCAGCGGCATCACGTACCGGAAGGGGTTCTCCACCATGGCTACTGCTGCTGGCCTGTAGAAAATAATAAGTTTCAGGTATTCGACCGGATTGTTCAGAAGAGTGGGAGTGATTTTGGCGGCGAAGTGGTCAAGAATTGAGGCGTCAGTTTTCTCTGAGTATCTCGAAAGCTAAGAGAGATAGCGAAATCTGCCTGAAGAGAAATTTGTAGCTCTCATATTGGCCTATAAAAAAGGTCTATATCAAAATCCTCCTATCTCGTCTCAATTTTGAGATATTTGCGGGAAAGTAAATTGCTCGGTTGACCACTATTATGTTATTTGCTATTTTAATGTCTGAATGTCAAAACTGAAAAGTCAAATTTATTATCGCCGGATTTCCAGTAATTCTGCCGATTTTTTTCCTGATAACTCACTTGGAATTTCCACCTGCCATCGGGTGCGCATAGAGTGCTTCTTCAATGCCAATATCCCTTGAAATCGCAGTGGGAATCGAAACTATAAAAATTGCGTAATTTGACAGGTGAGTGACGTGAATGTGAGGTTAATTTTCAGAGATTACGTAAAATGGCAAGGCTGGATATATAGTCGTGGAGATAGAAGAATTGACTTCGGACGTCGAGTCGGCGTTCGCCGACCACTTCCGGCGCATGCGCGTAGACGTCAAAGCGCCCGCACTCCCACCACGAGATATCCTGCGCATGCGCGTAGCCGTAAAACGTCCGGCATGCCCACCACGAGATCTCGTGCGCATGCGCGCAGCCGTGAAAGCGCTCCCACTCCCATCACGAGGTGTGCGCATGCGCAGGCGGTGGTGGGGAGCGGTTCGGTTCTAGAACCGAAGACAGCTCTTGTATCATCTCGGCTAGAGTGAGTTTTGATAAAACTTTGTTTTGATTTGAAGGATCTTCGCTATTTTGGGCGGGCGGGGGGGGGGGGGGGGGGGGGAGAAAATTGAATGGTTTTACCTCTGAGCCTTATAGCGCCTAAAATTTGGTGACAAGTATTTGAATGTCACAATGCCAAAATGACGAGGTTTCAGGATTTTTATGACAGAATAAAATTGTTTGCACAGAATTAGAAATTTATTTTTTGACGCAATATACAGATTGTGGATTCGTTTGCAATTCCATTCATCGGAAAACAAATAATAATCATACAACTTCTCCATTCAATTCGGAGGATACGAAACGCCGAATCTAAAATGATAAGGATTCTGCCTTATCATTTTCAGCCGTGGAGAGCGCTTAATCAAATTTCGCGGACGTGCTTCAGTCTCCGAAATATTGAGATTTAAGGTTATAGCATTTTCCCTTGCTGCTGTGATTCTGACAGCGGCTTCCAGTGTTGCATTGGTGATCGAACAGCGACTTAGGTTAAGTTCGCGCATCGTTCCCGCCATTTCTAATACAGCTATTGCTTGTTCATCTTGGAGCGCTTCACAATCCATCAGATCAAGAACTTCGAGATGTGAAAAGTTTCTCAACTGATGACACATGTCCGGACAATCAGGCATTCTTAATTTCCCGAGATTTGGTAATGTTGCGAGTTTGCTCAGACCTCTCTGCGTCACTCCGGGACCTACGAAAAAAGATTTGAACAGGAAAAAAATAAGTACCCAATCAACAGCTGCAATCTCAGCTTAGCGGTTCCGTCAACATGTCCGTAAAGTTTGGCGCGCACTGCGCGCTCCAGCGTTCGCCGCTGCGCGGCGCTGCCTAACTCCACGCGCATGCGCCTAGGCAAGAGAACTGTTCCCTACCACCTCCAAAACCCTCCTGCAGAACTATGGACACATCATTCTCGCCAAAAACAAACAAAAACAAACCTTCGATCTCAACGATCTCCAACAGTGGAAGATTATCGGGCAATCCCAGGAGCAGCTCGTCAGTGGCATCCTCATAGACGGATCTGTCGACTACTCTTCTCATTCTCAGATACAATGCCCTCAAATTTGTCAATCCTAAGATAGGACTGAAGCTTACGGGCAAATGCATCATTCCTTGGCGCGAGCCATACTGAAGCTGAAGTTGCTCAAGCGTATTTTTCTGGCCTATAACCTCCAGAAGCTCATCGTTGACGAAATCCACAGCTAGGGTCTTCAACCCTGAGCATCTGCTGATGAAGTTCTGACGACATTGAAGAAATACGTCTGTGGGATCGTAGCTATCCCACCAGATGTCAAAGTCAACTGACTCCAAACTGTCCGGAGAAATTTGGGAGAAGCAGAGATTGGCATCTTCAAATCCGAACATAATCTTCAGGAACTTCAGTTGCTTATCTGCAAGATAGACGTTCAGGTTTTCGTCATCCAATTCCGTACTCACAAATGTCCGGAGTTTTTTCACGTTCGGGCAATACTGGATGGCGAGTGGAAGAAGGAAATTGTCTTGTCTCATAGTCAAGGCCATCTGGACGTAACAAGAAAGAGATGCGCGAATGAATTAGATGTTTAAACGAACAATAGATTAGTGAGAGTGGTGCGGAGATGAAGTGGTGGGGGTTGCGGAATCAAAGCTGATTACGTGGAGTGGGGGCGACCAGCCGAGCCAGGCTCAGTGTTGCGACGTTCAGATACAACCGGCCGCACTCGGACGTCTCCGGTTGACGGAGTGGGGGGTAAGTGGAAGGATAGGTTCCTATAGTAAAAAGGAGAGACGGAAGAGACTATTGACATATATCGAAATTATCGAAAAGCGTAAGACCGAAACCGACGCGACACCAGTGAGTGCGGCGGAAGAAGGAAGTGCGCGTGCGCAGCACGCGCCACTGGACTTGTGGAGTGAAAAGCGCGGGCTCCTGCGAATATAATCGGCGTACGGGTCAGGTGGGACACATGAAATTATTTAAATACTAGGCAGTTGGTACCCAGTGGGGTAAAAAATGTTTCTATCTCTCTTAGATTTGAAGACATCTGCTGGGAACAACCAGACATTACCTCCCGTCTATCATTCAGACTGGTGATGCGGTTACCACAGCGCTGTAGGACTGACTCGACGATTCCCGGTCCATGAGCTCTGATTGTGATTACGTCCAAAGCTCCGCTCAATCCTTGATCATTTAGAGTTGGTGCATCCACTATATTCACTTCTCTTAATGCACTCCAAGTGTCGTCGAGATCGTCTCGCCATGCCCTCGATACTAATAACAATCGTGCATGTCAGGATTTCAGAAAGTGCAGTATGGAATTTTTGACGACGTGAGCTTTATCGGTAATTAAAAAATTATTCATAAATTATTACCATGATTATTATTATTATTACCTTCCCGAAGTTTGATCCTGTCCATGAAGTCGAGGCGAAGAAAAATCTCCCGGAGACATTCATAATTCAAATCGTCGATGGATGTCTCCGCCATGATCTGCCGCAAGTTGTAGACGCGTAGTGTATCCACCGAAATGCTTATTGAACTTTTGTAAGACTACTTGACAATCTTGCTTTTATAGTAAAAAAAAATGAAGCGCAATTGGTTTTTGGCGGGGGAGAGCCAGCTAGACCAATGAGGACGATGCGAGCAAAGTGTCTTGAGGGGAATTGAAGAGGGAAACGGGGGCAGTTATGGACTGCCTCGCACGTACAACGCATTCAGTAATTTCTTTTTCAATTCTATTTTTTTTTGTGTACTAGATATTTCAATGATTGTAAAACTACAAATTTTTGGAAATTAGAAACAATGATGAATTAATAAATTGGAAAAATTTGGGAAGAAAGAAATTCGAACACTCATTTCCATATTATTCCGACTGTATTGATGTATTTCGTTAATGTTTCTTCGGGCCATTTTTCTGGTCTTTCAGCAACAAATATAAATAAATTTTTCCAAAAGCAAAAAAAAAACAAATAATTTATTATTTCAACGTTTCGTACACTCTGGGTGTCCTTCATCAGGCGATTTAAATTCTGTGTTATAAAAAGAAAAAGAACATAAAACATTTACTATAAAAACTTTCTTCTACATTATTGTCAAACTACTTCCTTATTTGATAACATACCTTTCCTTTTAAAAAAGAGAGTGCCTTTAAATAAATCCATATCAGTCTTGTTTGTATTCCAGTATTGGAAAAAATTATTTATATTTGTTGCTGAAAGACCGGAAAAATGGCCCGAAGAAACATTAACGAAATTCAAATATTACTAAAATCAGGAATTGAGAATTTTTTTTTCAAACTTAAGATGTCGAATGTTTTAAGATGAAACCTTTAATATGAATCTTTTGAAATGATTTTTTAAGATGATTTTTTAAAGATGAATCTATCAACATAAATCTTCCAAGATGATTTTTTAATCTGGATCTTTTAAGATTACTTTTTTAGATGAAGCTGTGAAGATGAATCTTTTAAGATGATTCTGGAGCACACACCAATTTTTTTAAATGGTAAAAAGTTTCCCATTTTTAAACAATTGGCTCAATTTCTAAAGTATATTCAACGCAAAAATCAATTTTTCTGATGACGTCAATTTCAATTCTCCATCCTTTTCTCAAATTGTTACTAAGTTAAGTTATTTATTCGATAATGTATACCCTCTCGGGTCTTTACATTTTGCTCCCTTCCCCTTTCCCCAACAAAAAAAAAAAAAAAATATAAAGTTTTCTTAGCTTACTACAATGTTCATTTACTCGCTACACACAACATATTGGAAAAGCCTCACTCATTCTTCCATTCCACTCTCATTCCTCCATACATTCATTCATTCCTCTCGCATACCTGACACAGTCCACCTCCCTTTCTCTCTCTCTCTCCCATATCCAAAAGCTTGCTATAAGAGCCTCACTACAATATCCATTTATTCCAAACACATAACATATCGGCAATACCTCACTCCTTCCTCCCTTCCTCTTTCACCTCTCTTCTTATGCACTTGGCTTTCGCACACATACCTACTTACACTCCACCATCCACACTGCCCCCCCCCCCCCAGGGATCTCATTGCGGTGGTGGGGGTGCCTCATATCATTTGTACTTCTTTGCCCTGTTTCCTAAGCCGTTTTTCGCCGCGATTGTCCAGGGACTTTGATGTCGGGGTACAACCCTGCCTGGGTGTCGCCCTCGCCATTAGGACCAGGGGCCCGCGCTTTAGCGCCTCCTTCCGGTCGTCAGAGAGTACTGGCCCATCCTCCTCCCCTAGTACCTGAGCCTTCCTCCCCCTTTCTCCTCTACTTCCGCCTTATTCTTCATTCTTTCACCTCCCCTTCTTCTCTTTTCCTCATTAACTTTTCCCATTCCCTCACCAATTTGCACAGTTCTGTGATCGGGTCCTCTCCCAGTATCTCCTCTACCCGCTCCCCCCTCCCCAGCTCTTCCCAACACTTCCAAAACTCCTTCAGCGCACCACCTCTCACCTCTCCACACTCCAGGATATGCCGCAAATCTTCTCTTTCTTCCCCACATAATCTGCACTTCACGTCCCAAAATCCCTTGTTACCCGCCCTTCCGATGTTCCCGCATCTCATCCTTGCCCACATAACTTTATCCCCCCATGAAACCCCTCTCTTTCCCCAATACCCGTCTTTCCCTCCCCGCCTCACCATCTGTTTGTACCCCGGGTTGAAAGTCGACCTCTGTATCTTTTCATCATCCTCTTGCTCCTCCTTCCTCTCTCCTCTTTCCAAATATTCTTTCACTTTCTCCTTAAACTCTTTCCCTTCCAGATCCCCTTTCTTCAGGATCTCTTTAAATTCCTCCCCTCCCCATTCCTCCAATGCCTTCCCCAGTTCCTTCCCCCATGTCGTCGGATTGCCGTTACTCAGTCCTCTGAGCTCCTCCAGTAGGCATCTCTTTACTAATCTTTTAGCGTCCAGTCTACTCACTCCCCCCAGAAATTCCATCACCCGTCGCCTGGTTTCCCCCAATAACGCCCTCCTCCCGCTCTCCTTCCTCCACAAGTACCCCGGTGTATTTCTAGTCACCCCCATACCCATTTTCACAATCCTCCCCTGTACTCTTTCCAGCATTTCCCTGGCCGCTAATCCCCATACCTCTACCCCGTACATCGCTCCCGACTTCCCCAAAGTATTCATTATATACAGCCTGCTTTCCAACGAATTTAGCCCCGCTCTTGCTGCTACCCCCCACGCCGCACTCACCGCCCCCCCTCCCTTCCCTGCCATTCTCCTTATGTGCCCCCCGTTCGTGTTTTTTGTTGAGAACCAGTATCCCAAGTATTTAAAAGCGTTCACCACTTCCACCTCTCTCCCATAAATTTCCCACCTCTCCTCTTTCCTCCTCCTCCCCCCAGCTCTAAACACCATCACCTTCGTCTTAGCAACATTAATCTCCAGCTTGTTCCTCTCAAAATATCTCGCCGCTGTTCCCAACATTTTCTGGAGGCCTCCTGCATCTCCCGCCACTACCGCAATGTCGTCCGCGTACTTTAAGCACCAGACCTTCTCTCTTCCTATCACCACCCCCCCTTCCTGACCCGACTCCCACCCCTCGTCTATGTCATCAATGAATAGGTTAAAAAGTATCGGGCTCAGCGGACAACCCTGTCTCACCCCCCTTCCAGTAGCAAATCTCTCTGAAATCCCCTCCCCTGTGATAATCTCGTTCTCCGTTACTCTATATATCTCCCTTATCATCCTGTAGAAACGCCCACTTATCCCCACCCCCCACAACTTTTTCAGCAGCAGATCTCTGTCCACCGTGTCAAACGCGGCCCTCAGGTCAATGAACGCTACATAGACCTTCCTCCCCTTCGTTTTAATCTGATTCCCCACAATTGAGTTAAGAGCGAAGATCTGCTCTCTAGTCCCTCTTTTTCTCCGGAACCCACCCTGACTCTCCCTAAATTTGTTCTCTTTCTCCAGGTACTGGCTCAGCCTGTTCGCTAAGATCCCTGCCAATAGTTTATAGCCCAGATTTAATAGCGAAATCCCCCTGTAGTTCGTTACCTCCCTCTCATCCCCCCCTTTATGAATAGGAAAAACCCGAGCCACAGTCCACCCCCTTCTGATTGTCCCATTTTTCCATCCTTCCTGTATCACTTCCCACAACTCCTTCTTCCAGTTGTCCGGTAGGTTCTTGAGGAACTCCCCTGTGACCCCATCCTCTCCCGCCGCCTTCCCTTTCTTTAATCCTTTCAGCGCCCCGCAGAGCTCCTCATAAGATATGTCCCCATCTAGGCAGCCTATTTCCTCCTCCCCCTCCCTCTCCCACTGCCTTTCTACCACTCTCTGCTCTCCTGTTCCCCCCAGCAACTGCCCCATATGTTCCACCCACTCCTCCTTCTTTATATTCTCCCCCTTCCGCCCCTTCTTCGGCCTACACCCATTCACCGCTTTCCAAAACTCCCCCATGTCCCTACTCTTCCTTACCCTTTCCTTCCTCTCCCACGCTAATTCTGTCAGCCTTTCCTTTCTCATCTTTCTCATTATTGCCCTCTCTGTTTGATATTCCTCCTTTTCCCTCCCTCCTCCCCCTTTCAAAAACCTCTTCAGCGCTTCGTAGACTAGAGCCCTTTGGATTTTGAAGTCCTCTCCTAGCCAGGCTTCATCCCCCTTTTTCTTCCTCCCTCCCCCCCCTTCCCTAACCATGCCTACTTCTGCCGCCGTTTCTGCAATCGCCTCCTTCAGGGCCTCCCAGCGTTCATCCGCACTCCGACCCCCCTTTGCCGCTATTTCTATTTTCTCCATTGCTTGTTGGTAGGCTTCACTCCCCTCCTGTGACCATACTAGCCTGGTCTCCCTCATCTCTCCCATCCTCTTTTGCACGTTTCTCGCCCCATTTCGCTCTTCCGCTATCTGCCTTTCACCCCCTGATCCCGCTAACTTGAAACTCACCCCTAAGTGGTCAGAATCGATCGTGGGCCATATCCTTACCTCCTCCAATGCGCTCATTTCCCCTTCATGCATGACTAGATCTAGCACCGACTCATTCACCTCCGTCTGACTCCCTACGAACGTGATGGCCCCCTCCCAATCCCCTTTGACTGCCCCATTGGCTACGTACAGGCCCTCCTCCTCACAGAATTCAATCAGTCTTTTCCCCTCTCTCTTCACCTTGCCTTCATCAAAATCCCTGGACCGTCGTTTATATTTCTCTTCACCGTCGCCCGCTTGTAGCACTCCTATTCTACAATTGAAATCCCCCACCACCACAATCTGTTCTCCCTTCTCCCTTCCGTCTTGTATTTTCTCCGATATTTCTACTATTATTTTATCTATCCCCACATTATTATATCCCGCTATTATTCTTCCCCTCTCGTCCCCCCCCCACAGCCTAATCCCCGAGATCACTGCTCCATTACTCCACGTCTCCACTCTTACTCCTTTCATACATTTCCTCACCCCTACCAAAATTCCCCCCATCCCCCTCCCCTTCTTACATCTCTTCACCGCCTCTTGCATTACCCAACTAAAATTACTTGTCACACTCTCAATCCTGTCCCTCAGGGCTCCCTGCTGCTTCTTTATCACGTGAGTTTCTAATAATATTATCACATCAAAGTCCTTCAGGTTCCCCCATATACGTTTAAACTTCTCTCCCCTCAACCCCTGGACGTTCCAGCAGGTAGCCCTGATGCCAGGATATCCCCCCACCCACCCCCCCTGACTTAGTTTAAATCACTCTCTTCTGTCTCACCCATTCTTCCACTCTCTCCACCTGGCTGCTCCCTGTTTTGTTCCATGTCACTCGTTAGTTTCTCCTCTTCCTTCAGTTCTGCTCCCTCCTCGTCCCAACGATAGCTGTGTCCTTGCACCCATACACCCTGCTGCCAGTCCTGCACCTGTGCCCTCAATCCGCTTCTCCTGGCTCTGTCTGCTATCGTCCCCATGTGCTTCACCACTTCCAGCTGCCTCATGGTAAAGTCCTCCCTGACTCTCAGTCCCTCCTTCCTCAGTGCTACTTGCCTCCTTCCTTCTAGCAGCAACCTTTTTTGGATGTGAGTTGCTAGCTTGAATAGCACTTCCCCTCCTTTCAGCCTCGTTACCTTCACGACCTTTAGTGCCAGCCCTGTACTCCTTCTCACCCTAGTCTCCAGGTCCACTTTCTCCATGCCCCTTCTGACTGTAGCTCCTACCACTACCACATTCCTCATCCTCACCCTCCTTTCTCTCCTCTCGCATTGCAGCTCTCCGTTCGTCAGTCTATCCGGGGCCCCACTCATCCAATCCACTCCTCGAAGGGGGTCCCCTCCCCCCTCCACCAATCCTTCGGGCTGGTTTCCCACCCGCTGACCAGGGGGAGTCAACTTCTCTATTGCACTTACCCCTCCTCTCCACTTCTCTCTGGCAACTTCTCCCTCGCTCCTCCGATTCTCCTGGTCTACCTCGCTCGTCTGCTCCATTCCTGTTATGCGATCCTCCCTATCTTCCATGTCCCCTCTCATACCATCCATATCGTTGGCTTTCCTCTCTGCTACCTGTAGCTCTTTCTTCACTTCCTTCACAGTGGTGCACACCTCAAGTAGCGCCTCCTCCAGCCTTTCCGCACGGCTACTCTCCTCACCCCACCTCCTGACACCTTGCTCCATCCATCTGTCCATTGCAGCTTGCATCCTTTCGAGTCTTATCTCCATTCTTCTCCATCTCTCTTCAGCCATGCACCACCTCTTCTCTCTTTCAGTACACTCCCGATTTTCGCATCTTTCAATCCTGGCCTTCCCTCCCTCATCATATCTCGTGCTATCGTCTGTGTCCTCCCCTCCGCTTCCAACCTGCTCATGCCCCTCACCACTGGCCACCTGTCCCTCCGTGCATTCACTTGAGCTCCTAACTTCCTCGCCCTTTTTCACTGGAGTGCGCACTAATTGTTTGCCTGCTGCAAAGGCCCCTTCCCCCTTCTCCTGACTTCTCGTAAAATACTTGTCGATTGACACTGTTCGCTCCAACTTCTTGGTCTCTCCCCTCCTCGGTCGCCCCCTTCCACGTTTCGGCTTCTCGTCTTCTGTTCCCCCTCTCTCGCCCCCCGACTCGCTCGCCAGACTCAGGCTTTGCACATCGCCACCGCCATCTACCGTCTTCTCACCCAACTCTCCCACTGGCGAGCTCTCCCGCTCAAACTCCTGCTGTCCCGCTCGCTCCATCACTCTTTCTCTCTCGCTCACTTCAACCGTCATTCCCCCGCTTCACACTTAACTCGGGATAACTCTCCCCTGCCACAGCCTCCACTCTCACCTTCGATCACACTATTACTTCTCGCCTTCCTCCACCTTCCAACACCTTTTTCTCCTAAAAATTCCTCTTATTTCCCACTGAAAATCCGTCAAAACCCACGCGCACTCGTCTCTCCAACTGCTTACCCTCGCGAGCCCAGCGCCCCCTCAAATTGTTACTATTTTTTGATAAAGTGATTCACTGAAACGGTCACTTTTCAGCAAAACCACACGGTGCGTCAATGCCATTAAAAATAAACCAATAATTAAGTATAGTTTAAAATGTGATTAGCCTCAAGACGTGGATTATAAATGACCCATATTGAACTATAAATTTAAATAGTCCTTTTTCCAATGATGACGTGTCTATCAATGATGAGTGTCCAGAAGGCTTAGCAGCCATAGTAAACTTTCCTTTGCGTGGATGTCTATTTTCTGTTAAAAATAGGGAAAAAAATGACCTTTTAGTACTTACTAAACATTTGAAAATGAACTATTTGAGCAATTTATAGCCATTAGTCACTCATTCATCATCCATTACAAGGATTCGTTTATCCCACAGTGAATGGTAGCGTGGATGTTGCGTGGAAGTTCAATCGCCAGGGTCCACAATGAGGAAGAATCCTCGCAGGAAAAATTTTCGCTGTTTTTGCAACCACCTGAGAACGCCGCGACGCGCCGCAAGTGGCTCTGCCCGCGGCGGCCAACCACAGGCCGTCTCTCCCGTGATTGGAGCGGATCTAGCCAATAAGATAGTATCTAACGACACAGCTCGGGTGGAAAATACAGGGTGACCCAAAACTCATCGCCTGAATTTCGATATATCGATAATGCATGCAGTTCGAAGCCAAAAGTGTCTTCCATTTTTGCGCTAAGCTATTACTTCATCTTTCAAATCATTAATGAGCTCATGAAAATTGATCCTCAATTTTGAGGGCTTTCAAAAATTCTTTATCAGTTACTGGACCACTGAAAATTTTTTTAGAATGAAAAACAGATCATTGGGGCCGAGGCGTATCTCTCATTATGTGTATTTTTAAAAATGAGCCGCATGTAAATTTCTTATTGAGTAAAAAAGGCAAGCTCCAAAGGGGTAAGGTTGTCCTCACTAAAAAAAAATTGATCACTATAGTTCTTATGGAGAATTCTATTTATATGTTGTCGGGCACATTTGAAAAGGCTTCCAGAATTCTGAAGGATCGCCACCACCCAAATTTTTTGCGACACCCAAAGGTGAAAGTAAACTGACTTGAACATTGCGATTTTCTCAATTTTTTTTTCTCCATGAAGTCACTTTCAAAAACAATGGGTGTTGGTTCACATATGGTTTAAGGTTCAGTTGGCAAATAAGGGGATATATCTTTTCCGGTCAATCTGAAGGTAAGAAGTCCACCATATCCAGGCTCTGATTTATGGAACAACCCAATGCCGGTTAACGGTACAGGGGGATCAGAAGTAACTGTCAGAGCATCCAACAATGGTACCACCGTTTGTGCTGCGTCCCATTTCCAGCTTGTTGTAGTGAAGTCTATAGCACTATATGGTTTTGTATCGATCGTAGTTACTTTGGAGTCGAATGGATTCCTCATGGAGGCGTCCGTATCATACAGGGACCTGTGATGCAGTGAAAATTGATCATATTGAATTGAATAATCGAGAATATTTGACATAACAATGTAAACTACGCTGAGCATTAGCACCTAACAGTCTGATTTTTTTGCAAGTTCCGAGTCAAGGTTTGGGGGCTGAGAATTGCCCAGACGAAGAGTTATCGGTTACCACTACCACGCTCGCAATAGGCGTGTCCAGACACAGAGAAACATAGCGGCCACGTAAGTCCCCCAGCGCCAGCGAGCAGAGGGGAATGCGTCCCCACTCCACATAACATTGGCAAGTGCGCAGTCAACTCTCCCCTAAGTGTAGCGCTCGGGACCGAGCGACTTTTCAGCGCTCCCTTTGTGTGAGCCCCCTACTTCCCCCCACTCCCGCAGGTCACGTGAGTCTTTGCGCAAGCAGGAGTGATATTACCCGCGTTTAGGGTACCTTAAAATACAGTAGAGCTCCCTTTATTTTCCGAGCTCGGGGGGTGACCTTGAAGCAATTTCGTGGAAAAAAAAATCAAGGAAGCCCCCCACTCTGCCCAATGGTTGGTTGGCGTGGTGGGGGTTGTCGGAAGCGGAAGGGGAAATAAGTGCAAAAGTAAACGGACTATGTATCAAGTAAATAGGTTATGTTTCATGAATGCTCGGTCCCACTATTGAGACGCTGCGCAGTCTAGAGCGCATGACGTCGAAAACAAGGATAGACAAAGTACGGAGAGTGGGAGAAGGTTTTTGAGGGGAGACAAGTCGTGAGGGGAGTACAGCGAAAATAAAGGAAGCGGAAAATTAAGGGAGCTCTACTGTACCTATTTTTAAGCCGCCACCAGAGGGACTTCCGGTCTCATGTCGATGAGTTTTGGATCGTTTCACGCCTTTGAGCGGGAGAATTTGCAAGGTTCTACTGGCGAAGGAAGAAGGGACATAGATTTGCAAGCGATTAGCAGTGTTTAATGTTAATTTGGATAGTGAGAGTAAGTTAAAAAGTGATTATTGCTGTACATGAGCTGCTTCTATCGCTTCTCCTGCGATGTAGGCTGCCACTCCTGCAGCAATAATGCCAGGGCCGCAGAACATAATCACTTTTTAACTTACTCTCACTGTCCAAATTATCTTTAAACACTGCTAATCGCTTGCAAATCTATGTCCCTTCTTCCTTCACCAGCAGAATCTTCCAAATTCTCCCGCTCAAATCAAGGCGTGAAACGATCCAACACTCATCGACATGAGACCGGAAGTTCCTCTGGTGGCGGCTTAAAAATGAGTATTTTAAGGTACCCTAAACGTGGGTAATCTCACTCCAGTTTCGTATCTCATATCGTGCGCAATGAGATGACGTTCAAAATAAGGCGCGAGATTTTTCGATGTGGTGGGGACGGAGCGTTTGAGGGGGCTCAGCCTAGAAGGAGCGCGAGTCAGTGGACTAATGGGATCGTCAATGGTGTGGAGACACCGAGCTCAAAAAAGTACACTCTCACTCGACTCATCATATCATCTCTCTCTCTTGCTGTGGGCCCATTGCGCGCGTGGAGGGGGTAACCCATAACTTTCGGTACGCGGAAATCTCAGCCCGCAACGTGGAGAGTTAAAACACCGGCACAGTACACATGAACAACTGCGACCATCCTACTTCAGCCGAAATATTAGGTACTTTCAATTAAAAATTACCTATCAGTATCCCTTGTATACTGCATCATATCTGGTGTAATCCAAATATGGGTGTCAGAATTGAGTTCCCCTGTCTTTTCATTGAAAGATGTTCCACGTATTTGCATTTCAATAGCGTTTCGGGGTCTGTCCGTCCGCCGACGAAACTGTATGCCTATAAATTAAAACGTTAGATTCTGACGTTTGATCATTGAGGAATAACGTACCAGTTAGCATATAGCCATCGGGCAACACTAAATCGTCCAGGTGTATCCTCCTGTCTTCATAAGTTAAAATCGCAATGTCTTGGTCTGTAACTAATGCTTCGGTTTCGCCGGATTCAAGATTCTTTACAAAAGCGAAATCATAGGGTTTATCCATGTTCCTTGTAATATTCTCTACAGGTTTCCAGCTAGTGCTGTTCTCAACAATTGCTGCTGTCAGTGCAGCTTGGCCTTGTTGAATTTGCAGCTGTGCAATTCCATTTATTATCTTAAAAGCAACTCCAGTGATCACGCTGTTGAGTATTTTTGTAAGATTAGACCAAAGTCTCTATGTATAGCTATACACTATGTTCCAGAACTGGGGACTTCATTTTTGGGTGTAAACAGGGGGAAAAGTCGGAAGTTCCCATGCAACTTTGCTGCCCCCCCCCCTCCCCCAGAAGTTCTTGAAGTGTGAAGTTGAAGAGTAACAGTACTGCTTTAACTGTGCCAGTGCTCCCAGTTCCGAGAACGGTTCCAACTGACCAGGCAGTCTCGACTATTATTTCCCGTCAAGAGTCCAACGGATGTTCCAAGTGGAACTTCAGTTTCGGAGAGCGTTCCAGAAGACAGTTCAATTCTGGGAACGGTTCTTAGAATCAGCCCGGGTGGGAGACCAGTCGCAAGATCCCCATGGGCCTTGAGTTCTAGGAACAATTCCAAGTAGAACTCTGACAATTGTTCCAGATGGATGTACAGTTCCGGGAAATAATTCAAGTGCATTCGTTACCTTGGAACTGTTTGCGGGAATTGAAGGGGGGGGGGGCGACAGAAAATAAAGACTGCACAGTTTTGGGACACCGTGTAGAGGAAGCTGGACTGGCGGATTATGTCAAAAAATGCTACGGAGCTGACGGGTCGACAATCTCGAACATACGACATCTATGTCAAAATCTACTGGAATCTACTGTTCATGAAACGGGATAAAAAAAAATCTTCTTTTCATTATATACTGTGTAGAACATTATTTGGAACCCGATATTCCACCACAGACCATGACAAATTTGCAGCTGGACTTTTGAGGACATCATTTGACATAATCCGACATTGCACGAGTGATAGGAAAAATAAGGCTACTTGTTATTTTCAACATCCGATAGTATCTGGCGAAGACTGAACCAATGGATAGATTTTGATCTTGGCCTATCCTCGATACACTTACATCGACACACTTCGCATATATCACCTGATGAACCCCCTTCGTAATAGTCGCCTGCGTCCCGCATCTCTCCATCGCAACCATCCAAGTTGTTACCTGACGCTGAGTTATTGTGTCTATCAAAGAACCAATCATATCGCCTTGCATTCGACGCCTGAGGGTTGTAGTTGTCGAATTGGCGTGTAAGAAATCAAGGCATACGATGAACATGAAGAATATGAGCAACATATATCTACTGATCACAAGTTTGTACAAGAGATATGTAAATACCTGAAAGACTGTAAGCTACAAATATAAATCGTGCTATGCACTATCAATTTGGATAGACATTAAGCAGTTTGTAAACGACAGTGTGAATAATCCTATATAAGGGTTCGATCACTTTAAACCAATAAAAGAAAAAAAACAACACATATAAGGAAAATGCAGAAATAATTAAAATCGAGGGATTCCCCGAATTGTAAAATAGGGATTATGAAGGAGATAAGTGAAAAGGTTTAGATGGAGCACTGAACAGCGCTGTGATTGGTCGAGTTAAATTTTCGACCAATCAGAAGCTTCAATGTTAAAGTTACATATGGCGCGGACTAACCAAAAATTGGACTTAGGTTAGGAATGGAAGCCAGTGAGGGCGGTCATATTCCAAAGTTTTTCCCATTGTAAATAAGATGAGGGAGTGTTAATTCTATAGTAAAAAGGAGAGACCACAGAAAATATCGATATATATCGGAATGATCGAAAAGCGTAAGACCGAAACCGACGCGACACCAAGCAGCGCGGCGGAAAGCGGAAGTGCGCGTGCGAAGCACGCGCGTCCGATCTAGGGGAAGAAAAAGTTGCAAGGACAAAATATCAAGGGACAAACGTATTGTAAAATTATGGGAATAACTCACCTCTTTAACACAAATATCCACATGCTGATCAAATGTTCCACAATCGAATAGTCGGCCAGTACATTTTGGATCTCCTCCTCCGCACCCAAATCCCGTACATCCATTAAAAAATCCTTCCATGACTCTCCCACCCATAAAACGTTCGCAATGATTGTTCGACTGTGGAGAACACCATTGTTTCTTATGGAGAACTGTTTCTTGAACTAAATAACCTTGTACAAACTTCACGAACTCATAGGCCGTCTTATCTGGAATAATCACTTGGTGAATACGGGAGTTGTGAAATATGGAAAGAGGTACGAAGTACGAAAGGCGATTAAATAAACTGCAATTGATATTTAAACTGCCTAAGCACTTAGCATGAGATTACCACAATTATGAACCTCTTATTCGGCCTTCTTTTGGATCACACCGTCGGAATTGTTTGTTGGCAAGTGGTATTGTACGTCTGAGAAGTTGTAAATAGTCCTTAGCTCGCAATGTATATTCATATTGGCATCTATTTATATCCGGTGTGAAATTCACTGCAAATCAAAACCGTAAAATTATCATTACCTACTGTTAACAAATGGACGGATGCGTAAAATGAAATTTTACGGAGCGGCTGCGTAAAATTTACGAAACTTTTCATGAAAATTTCCGGACGCCGCCATTTTTCCCGAACGCCATACGTTTCGGCAGATAATTTTTATTGAACTTTTCTCTCCGTGTACTGCTACGGACTTAATTAACGTCGTATTCCCAAGTTGACATAGCTCGGAGAACCACTAGCGCTTCTCAGAGTAAAGCACTTCGGTTTTCGGAGTGGTTCACGCCAATCGCCACACGACTTGTCCACTCCAATCAATATGCCGGCTCTCATGGATATTACCTCAATGTGTAAAGTCCCTTTTTCCAATAGCAAAAAAAGAATTTGATACGTACCATTGTCTCTGGCACCCATTATCGCGAAGCCAAAATTCATCATCGCAGATGCTTTCAATTCTGACTCCATGAGAATAGTGTAAAAGTCAATCAATCGTTGTTGAGGTGTTGCTCCAGTGTCGCACAACTCGGCACCCATTACCTACAATGCAGTAAATGGTCAATTGGGTTGAGCACAATTTAGCCTGATGTCAGTGTTTGCTTAACTAAAAGAGATATCGGAATTAGCTTCGATACCCGAGTCAAGTTTTGGAACCTCATGCGAACCTCAATACTCTCCGTTTACCCTCATTTCGAACTCTTTGTCGGATCAGTTCTCAAATTCGAGCTTGCAGTCTCACTGACTTTTCAATCTCACTGAGGCCTCAAAAGCGTCTCGAAACGAAGTTTTAACTCCGTTTTCAACCTCTCAGTCTGCGCTCCTCACTTAGACCTCCGAAGACTCAACAAGTAAACGGCGAGGCTATTTGTCCACGGAGTGACAATAACTTTCCCTAGATTTCTGCATGTGCGGACTTAAAGTCACGAATTCTCGAGGCTTCCCTAAGCATGCTACATAAGAAAACGTGTTCACATAGGCTCACCGACAAGTAAAGGTGCATGGTAAAATGCTAAATAGTAATTCCTGGAAAATGAATGGGGATTCCCCCAACAAATGCTTCCGCTATGTTGACGGGCAGGGATGCGGAATGAAAACCTACTTGAACCGATCGGCAAGTGGATAGGTGATCCAGGTAGTTCATATACAAATAAAACCAGTCACCTGAGTTTCCTGAGCCAACAGTTGAAACAAGCTCTTCTTCAATTTTGCCAGTCTCTGCGGCACAACCAAACTGAAAAGTCCATTAATCGTACCCTCCACAGAGTCTCCTCCTTCGCCAGTAAACGCGTTCAATAAATTACCAAGTGATCTATTGGTAAATTGATCAGGATACTGTATGTAATACTTCATCTCACTATACAACTTGTCAAGTCTTCCAACATGATCATTCAATGCTCTCACATCACCCGCAATTTCGCCCAAGAGAGGTATGCGAGTTAGCAGCTTGTTCATGGACTGTTCAATTTTAGCTTCGATGTTAGCGCCCCAGTTATCGAGGGATTTAGATAATTCTTCTGTTTTGTCCATTATGTCATCAGTTGAAGCGGTAGTGAATTTGAGATATGCATCATGAATGGTGTTCATCTGTTCTAACATTGACAAAATCGCTGCGATCCCACCAGCCGCGGTCCCAATTCTCTGTACGTCCACCATCAGCACCAATAGCAAGGTAGCCAACAGCTTGACTTTTTCTTCCTTCATTTTTAGCGTTGTATAGAGCACGCACAGTCTGCAATGTGGTCAGAAAACTTTTGCACGCCAACAACACGCCATTCATACTTTTATCCCTTACAACGTATAATTATATTGGTTATCAGCTCCCCCAAATGGACATTATGTCATTGGTGTTGTAAGGTCGAAATGGCAATTATAGTTGGGGACAAACAAGTTCTTGGCTCAAGAAAGTGTTTTGCTGCACATTTTCAGCGAGTAACTTGGTGCTGGGGCGGGCAGCCCGTTGCAGGAAGTAACTTTCCATTTCAATAATTTTGACAGCGAATTTCCAGAGATTTTCAAAACAAAAATAGTGTAGTTCGATAATGGGAAATGAAAATGAATATGAGTTAGCAAAACAATTTTTGCTGCTGAGAGCCAGTTTTTAGTCAAGTTACCTGTAGCTAACTCGTGGTTAAAGTTAATGTCAAGTCTCTCCTATGGCCGCTGATGTGTAGCTAGATGGCTATTGGATTTCTGATAAAACTTGAAAATGATTCACTATGCACGTCGTAAACGACGATTTCCTCCATGAATTAAATTATTCATTACAAGCCAGTTATGTTATGCCAATTTCCTATACTATACATTCATGAAACGCGCTCAGACGCTCAACAGTCACCGCCATTTTTCAACACCAGCCGCAGAGGCTGGTGGTGGGGCAACTTGACTTTAACCACGAGTTATAGCTACGGGTAATTTGACTAAAATTACTTAGAGCTAAAATTGACTCTAACATACAAACATGGATTAGCCGTCGATTTAATTTATCTGCGGATGTAATCGATTTTGCCTTCACGAGATTGGCTGTAGAATGTGAAACTATAATCGAGACGCAATCGACTCGGCATTGTGATATCCCAGGTAGGAAAAGAACAACGACCCAGGCTTGGGCCAAACCTGTCGGCCGTGCCAGAGCCGCGCCAGATCTGGTTGAACCCTGGAATGATAACAGTGGGCCAGGCCTGGCTGCCAAGTCTTGGCCAGGCACGTTGCCAATGTATGCCCATGCACAATTTGCGTATATTTAATTAAACTTAATAATAAAACCAAGTTATCAACGCTTGTTTTCTTGGATTAAATGCATAAGTATTCCCTGGTTCTCGCCCAATTAAAAAATCAAATGAAGACCGGGAAAATCGTTTATTAACATTTGTCATATATACATACTATATACAGTATTAATATCTTAAATGCTGCGCTCTAGATCACCAGCCGTTGGCTTTATATCTAATTTGAACAAAGTTTAACCTAATTTTTCATTATTACAAATATTTGTGATTTTTATAGGGTGACTCAACCACCACATTTCTTCATTTTATCCATCGATTAGTTCAATTAGTGGATTTGCTATTAAATTGTTGTGATTAAATTGAAATTTTTAATACAATAATGAGTGGATAATTAAGCCCTGGCCGCCCATCCTCAGCCCAGCATTGGCCCAGATGCCGCAACCAGGGCCTCCATACGAAATCCTGGCTACGAACTCCGGCCACTCTTTGGCCCAAGCTTGGGGCCCGAGGCTTGACAGCCCAAGCCTGTGCCAGAGCCGGCCCGTTTCCTACCTGGGCTATGCGGCGAGATGCGGTCTTCGGTTTCGAGTTCGATTTCGATTCTGTCCTCGATGGTCGAGATTTTTTCTTCGACTTTCGAGTTTTCGAAGAATGCCTTGTCTGTATTCTCGTTCGATCTCGATTGTGTCATCGATGATCGAGGTTTTTTCTTCGACTTTCGACTCTTAATTATTTTTAACTGGTTCCTTGCCGGTGGCCGCTATGCGGCCACATGCCTTCGCTTCTCATCGACGATCGATTTTTTTTTCGACTTTCGAGTTTTCGAATTCGATAATCGATTTATTTGGCTGGTCGAAGCTCTCAATTATTTATATAGACTAGTTCCTTGCCGGTGGCCGCTACGCGGCCACATGCATTTCCAAATGCGATTTCGATTTCAATTTTTATCATGGCATCGATAATCGAGATTTTTCGTCGATAATCGAGTTTTTTCTTCGATAATCGATTTATCGTGATTCTCATTCGATTTGTGGTCGAAGTTCTCAATTATATATAAGGACTAGTTCCTTGCAGGTGGCCGCTTTCGATTTTTTGATAATCGATTTTTTTTCGGCTTTCGAGTTTTCGAATTCAATAATCGATTTATTTTGTGGTTGAAACTGTCAATTATTTATATAGATAGACGAGTGCGTTGGCGCGTGCTGCGCACGGGCATTTCCTTCTTCCGCCGCACTGACTGGTGTCGCGTCGGTTTCGGTCTTACGCTTTTCGATAATTTCGATATATGTCAATAGTCACTTTCGTCTCTCCTTTTCACTATGGGACATGCCTTCACGTGCCTGGATTCTCGTTCGATCTCGATTGTGTCATCGATAATCGAGATTTTTTTCGACTTTCGAGTTTTCGCATTCGATAATCGATTCATTTTCCTGGTCGAAGCTCTCAATTATTTATATAGGCTAGTGCTTTGCCGGTGGCCGCTACGCGGCCACATGCATTTCCAAATGCGATTTCGATTTCAATTTTTATCATGGCATCGATAATCGAGATTTTTTTTCGATAATCGAGATTTTTTTTCGATAATCGAGATTTTTTCCGATAATCGAGTTTTTTTCTTCGATAATCGATTTATTGCGATTCTCATTCGATTTGTGGTCGAAGCTCTCAATTATATATAAGGAGAAAATCTGCCGAGTAATATATATGCAAGAAGAAAGATCAAATGTCAACAACTCTCACAGTCTGTTATGCTCTGCAATATTTTGCAAAACGGTGGAAAATATTTGAAATTTTTGAAAAAAGCGTATGGCAAATTGCGCATTTTCACCTTAACAATGTTTATCGCACATTTTTGCCCTCGCTTAGAGTAAACGTTGTTGCAAACGGTGTTGAAAACAATTAAGATTGTTTATGGCGATATCCTCACAAAACTCATTTTACTTATCATCACCTGCAATTCCTTTATTTTTGTTTTCGTTTTCTATGAATAACTTCATTGAGAAAGAACGGCGGTTCCAACAAATTTGGTTCGGAAAATTTGACTGGGATAAATTAATTGGAAATATTATGTAAAATGAAATTATCCCGTAACTCGCCCATGAAATTTCTCACCGACAATTTTGTTGAGCGGTGTTGACCCAGAAATTTCATTCGGAGAATTATTCGTAGCCGAAATTTTATGCGGGAAATTTTCAAATCGATTGTGTTCATTTCGATTCGTAACTAGGGTTTTAAATTTACCAAAATGTTTCCCGCCGAATTCCAAAGAAATGTCTGTGTGTGTGTATGTTTGTATGTGTGTAATGGGAATTTTCGTTAACGATTTCTCCCGAAGGGGTCGAACGATCTGGGTCATCGAGGTCTTATTCGAAGCGTCTCCATGATCGATTTAAATTGAACTTTGATCGATTTAGTTTTTGGTTTAAATTGACGGAGCAGTTTTTTGTCGTTAACAATTGAATTGTTTACAACGCTCTATTTCAAAAACGGTAAGAGATACGGCAAAAAGTGTTAAGTAGAACTTGCTCTGTAGGTGGTAATGCATATTTAATTTCTTATCACTTTTTTCCATATTTGTCATAATTGAGGAGGTATGGCGGGTTTAACCCTCGAGCGTTCGCACCCCTGTTGGCGTCTCACTCCCACTCCCGTTGGGAACACACACACTTTTATCCCACTAGTATTTCAATAATTTCAGTCGGAAAGTTCCCTCTGAAGAGCTTGACTGGTGAATTCTATCCACCAAATATGATATCGAACAGATGAATAGTCTTTCCTGACCAATTTCGACCCAAAAGTGGTTTTGGACAATTTCAAAATTTTGGCGGGAACTCGGCGTACGAAGAATTACTCCCGCGAAATTTTTCTTGGACCACGTGGTTTGGAAAATTGAATTAATGCCGGGAACTTTGTTCCAAACAGTTAATTTATTCCGGGAAATTTTGTTTTAACACATTGATCCAGGGAGTCCCGCTCCGACAATTTTCCCGCCAAAAATTTCGCCTGGAGCGACAAAACTCAGCCGTCGATAAAACAGTCAATTCGTTAACTCCCGAGCGCGTAAGCCATTATTGTGTTCTTTCCTCCTGTCAAACCCCATCCCCCATCAATTAATTATTTTCCAACAGTCCCAATCTGCAAAAGTAAAAAAAACGTGAAGAAGCGCGTGGATGGCTGGCCAAAAATGCGTTCCATGATTTAAAAAAATCGACAAAATTCACTTCAACTGTAAAATCATTTTCCACCCAAAAAAGTGAGTTTTTCACCACAAATTTATCAATTTCTCATGAACTTGGTCAAAAATTTTTAGATAACTCTTCACACATACATTTTATCGTCAATATATCACCAACACAAGTTTTTCATCAATGCAATTCCGTATTTGTACCAAAAAATTGACATCGATTTTCCGAAAATATTTTGAGGTTAAGTCCACATCTGACGTTTCACTTCACATTTACAAAATGAACATTAACAAATTACTAATTTTGTACACGAAATTTAGTGCAAAAATAGTCGATTCAAAAATTCAAAATTGTAATACTCTATATATATATATATATATATGCTTATAGATATAGATATATCTATATATCTATATATGTATATAGTGAAGTGGTAGAATATTTGAAATGAATTTTTCAACCCAAATTTTCGCAAATGTCTTTGCAATTTATTGGAATTAAACTCTCAATATCTTTTTCCCATTTTTTTTCAAGATTTTAGGACAAAAATGAGAGGTTTTCAAACGTTTCTCTATTACCTCGGTCTAAAAATTTCAGAGCCATTTTTTGTCGTGAAATTTTTTGCTAATTTTGAGGAAAAAATTAAAAATTTTGTTTTTTTTCAGGAATGACCTTGTTCCACGTTGGGAAATAATTGGATGGCAATTTCGTCTCTTATGATAAGCTTCTTAAAGTTTCTCAGATAATTTCATATATATGTATGTATACAGGGTGTTCCAAAACTGATGGCTTTTAATTTCATATATCGATGAGGAATGCAATTCGAAAGAAAAAGTTTATCTTCCATTTTCGCAGTGGGTTAGTACTTTGTATTTTAAACCATGAATTTCAGTTAAGTTCTTCCAATTTATTTCCATCAATTTTTATGAATTTATTAATGATTTAAAATATGACGTACTAGTCTAGCGCAAAAATGGAAGGATACTTTTGCCTTCGAATCGCATGCCTCATCGATATAGAAAATAAGAACTATCATTTTTGGGACACCCTGTATACATGTATCCATAATTCAGTCAATTTTTGATCTTCCCAATTTTTGCAACAAATTAATACAAAAAAAAAATTCATTTTTTCTGTTCAAACAAAAATTAAAAAATTGTGGGATTTTTCGTTAATACAAAAAAAGACTTTTTTCATGCAAAAAAAAGATTTTTTTTTTTGGCAAACCAAAATCCAAAAATTGTTGAATTTTTCAATTAAAAAATTACACAGTATGGTGAAGATAACTTAATCAATATGCAAGTGAATATATAAAGACAATAAAAAAACGAATTCGAAAAATTTTTCGTTCTTTCTGAAATCGATTTTTTGCAATCCCAGGTTTTTCATTATGTTTTGTGAAGTCACCTCATTTTTCAAAACTCTGAATAAAACATCTAATGGGTTCCCATTAAGTTTCTCCTTTTTTCAATAATCAACAAGTGCTTTTAAAGGGAAATTTAAAAATTGAAATATCTCGTTAACAAATCGTTTTAAGGAATAATGTCATTGAACATTTTTTTTAGATAATTTCAGTTGAGATAAAAAAGTGTTATATCATTTTTGTCTAAACTGACTCGTTAGTGAGATAAATCCAACTATTTAATTTTTTTTGCAAAGTTTCGTGGTCTATTGTGGAACGGAATTGCGAGATTGGTTTGTGAGGAGGATTTTAAATTTACACACACACACACACACAATCACGCACAATTATCGTGGAAAACCATTCGCTCAACTATTTCAGTTTTCGAACATATTTTCGGTAGTCTGACAATTTTGAGGAAAGTTTAAACGCAACTACCTAACTATAGTTCCCCCATTGCATCCTTGGGAATACACTTTTAATCGATAGTTAATTTTTGACAGATTGGATGGGCTTGAGGGGTGGCAGGAATGTCGAGGTCAGGGCAGAGCGATCAGGGAACATCGTACATGGATGGGGTTCAAGTGAAAATTGCTGAAGCCTATAAACCACCGCGAAAATTTGGACTGCCTGCTGCCTATAACAATAAAGTTCCCGATGTCACCAAGTACACCTATGATTTTAGCTTGGAGAAATCTGTTCAGGAGAAGGTAATACTCATTCAATTTTTTCACTGTATTTTTATCCTAATTCGGGAAGTTTTTTTCATTCCATAGTTTTCGATATTTTCAAAAATTTAAGTTTCTTTCCAACTTTTAATTTTTTGACCAAATTATTTATATATATATTTTTTCAAATTGCCAAATTTCGTCAAATTTTTTTTTTATTTTAATATTTTTTAACTTCATATTTTTTTTTTCAAATTCGCAAATTTCTTAAAAACCTTTTTTTGTCAATTTTCAATTCCTCCAAAAATCTATTTTGCAGCATCATAATTTTCGTCAATTTCATTTTAAAAAAGAATCTCATAAAAGAAGTTTCAAAAAGTTTTTGAAATTTTACCATTTTTCAAAAACCTTCTATTTGTTTTCATTAAAATTAATTTTTTTCACTCTTTCTACAATGACGAAATATCAACCAGAATATCTTTCCGCGACATACATATAAATACAGATGATTAAAATATATACAGATAAACAGGTCATTTCAGATAAATAGAAGTGGGTTCATACGCAACTGCAATATTTCGTTGGTCAGCATCCGATATCTCAAAATCCAAGAGCCTAATCGAAGTTTCGATAAGAACCTTTATTTTAGATATGATCGAGCTCTACAAAATTGTCTATACAAAAATTTCTCCATCTCCCTTGGATTTCAAGATATTCGTCTGAACAAGATTGTGCGCTGTAAGAGAATCCCTCGCCCGTGGGGAGGATTTTGCGGACAATTTTTGTTAACTAAAAATCTTGTTTAAAAGAAAATGTAAAAAAACAAATGAAGATTTTTGACGAATATCTTTACTCTCCGGTATACAGGTGAAAGAATGGCGGAAAGCGAGACTAGCGCTAGCTGAGGCGCGAAAGGCGCGCTTGGAGAGGCGGAAGAAGCGCGCCGAAGAAACGGCTTCTTCCACCCCGTCGCCACCGTCGCCAGCGGAGCCCATGATACCACTTCCGGTCAGGGTTGCCCCCGCCCCAGAGACCACAATTTTAACCCCCCAGCCCCTCTCCCCACCCCACAGCGATCTCCACAACATTGACATTCACGTGAAGTCCAACAGACTAAACTACGAGGACTTCTACAATGACACGAGCAGTCCCTTCGATAATGTTGAGCTCAAGACGATCAATGACATGGAGGAACTCGCCCAGGTACTATCATATTTCCACAGTAATACAACAGTAAAAAACTTATTTGACATTCCATATGAACTCAGCTGTCCTATTTTCCTATTATATAATCCTATCCTATTATATAAAAGACACGAAAGAAAAATATCGAATTGAGAAAAGTCGAACTCGAAATATCTCGAAATGAGAACAAGCTTCATAAGTAGCACCGAGAGATGGCGCTAGTTCCGATTTGGAAGTGAGAACAAGTTCAAAGAACAACACGAGAAGTGGCGTTTTATGTAATAATAATAATAATAATAAGAATAGCAAGATGTGAAGATGGCGCTCATGACCATGTCCCTGGTGCCAATTTTTTATATATTATGTTCATATATACTCTTGTATAGTTTCAATAAAAGAAAAAAAATTTATAAGAATAATAATAAATAAAAAATACAGAGTTATGTAGAGATTGTTCTCACAGTTGATGAAACTACAAAAAGAGGCGATCGTTTCGATAAAATAGCAGACACTATTTACTCTCGCACATTCTTTCAATTCTGGGCGGAAGGATTTTTAAATTTGCATCTTTCCCTCTACTCCGTAGCAAATATTTTCATTCAACACTACATTCCAGAGTCCAATGAAAACATCATAAACGTACAGTTCAAATGAATATACACTTTATGGAAAAAAAACTGGAAACATATTGCAGTTTAAAATTGAATAAGAAACTGATTCAATGTGGCGGCCACGGCGGCGTTAGTTTCTTATACTAGTCCGGCTGCGCATGCGCAGTACCTTTTTCCGCCGCAATGGCTGCGGTGTCGCGTCGGTTCCGCTCTTACGCTTTTCGATAATTTCGATATATATCGATAGTTTCTTTCGTCTCTCCTTTTTACTATAGGACAAACTTCAAGTGATATGAACATTTTTTAACGTCCCGATAGGGGAAGTTATTGTTTTGCCCCCGAAAATGAAAAATCGATTTTCCATCAGATCCCCACGTTTCATGGCATTTCTGACCTTTCTAGACTATTTAAAACAAAATGTCTGTGTGTGTGTGTGTGTGTGTGTGTGTGTGTGTGTGTGTGTGTGTGTGCCGATGTACGTATGTAACCAAAAATTTCCCGTAACGATTTCTCGTGAACAAATTATCCGATCAAGGTCCTGTATGACGCAATCGAAGCGTCCTGCCGTAACTTAGAGCTCATTAGTTTTTGGTCCATATGTATCTGCTGGTTTCTATTGCTATTAACGAAAATGCTCACGAAATGTTATAGATACGCAAAAATGGGTCGAATAAATGTTGTTCCTTATAAAAAAATACATATTTTGTGTCCTTTGACTCTTTTCGTATCTTCAACCGTTTCGGCGTTAGAGCGTTTTAAACAATTGAAATCATTTCGAGAGCTCTGTGGTGAGGAAAATGAGAGATTGGAAAGAAGTACACACACATGAAAGCTTCGTACCAACATACAAAAAACAAAATGCTTGAGACGCTGGAGAGAATTACATCTCCTATAAACATTAATAAACAGTTATTCTATTCATAGGTGTTGCAGCCAAATCAGTGGATCCCTGCACCAAAAATCGAAAGCATTCTCAAAGAGTTGAGTATAGAGGGCGCGGAGGAGAAGAGGGATGAGGTGGAGGACAAGGCTGAGGATAAAAATGATAATGACGTACAGGAGGAGGATAAACGTAGGAATATTTCAATTATTGTGGAGGAGCTCCAAAGGACTTTGCGGGAGAGGCCTTCCTTAGATGTGAGTGTTTTTTTTTTTTTTAATCAAGAAGTTTCTTTGGAAATTGAGAAAACTTCAAGAAGCATATCAGTTTTACATAAACAAGTCAAATAATAAAATGGCTTTGCCTTATTTCGATTTATCTCGAAAATGAGTCTCAAGAAAAATAGATAAATTCATTCGTCAATCAAAAATATAATTCTCTACAAAAAAATTTTCAAACAAAAATTTTAATAACATTTCAGGGAAATTTCTCCAACAAAATATTTTTTCGATTGTGTCGAATACAAAAAAAAAAAGTCAAAGGTTTTCAAAAAAATCTGAATCATTCGTTGAGAAAATGGGAATTTTCTTAATTTTTTGCAATTTTTTTCAGAACTGGAAACCTTGGCCGGATCTGGAGAGTCCCGATATAGAGACAACTCCAGAACCTAAGCAATTCCCCACTGCCCAGAGCCCGCCAGCTCTGCCCAATCCCCTAGCCGAATTATCCGAGTCTGATAAAAAATTAGCCAAGCACCTAAACGACATGGGATTCCCCCTGTCTCGGGCAGCGAGGGCAATTGAAAATTTAGGAACAACTGATAATAAAAAAGTCGTCGAGTATCTTCTGGCAGTCCAGTCACTCGAGGAATCGGGAATATCGAGTCATGATGCGGAAAAAGCTATGGACTTAACCCAGCATGATCCAAAAAATGCTAAAAAATTTCATGAAAATTTGTGCACACTTAAGGATCTGGGATTCCCCGAAGATGTCGCCTCGAAAGCTTTACTAAAATGCGATATTGATAGGGATAAGGCGCTCGATTTTCTCTGTGCGTAACTATTTTTTTTTTTTGTAAATTGACAGAAGTTATCGAGAATTTTGTAGAGTCAGGTGTGAAGTGAGTCGATTTATTATTTTCGGTTTTGTAGTAAAATTACACACAGCCCCCCCCCCTTTCAGGGGAAGGGAATAGAGGAATATTTTTGGGGGACATGTATGGGGGATTCCCCGTTACCCATTTCCATTGTGGTTCCAAAAAATTCTGAAAAAAAATACAGTAACATAATACAAAAATACTATATATATATATATATAGGTATTGCAAAAAAATCACTAAAAAATTGGGAAGTTAGAAAAAATTGACGAAATATTCAAAATATCAGTTTTAAAAACAAATTACTGATCACTTCACTACTGATCTACTATTTGCATAATTGAACAAAAAGATGAGGAAAAATATATTTTGATGGTTTAACGGAAAAAAAAATAAAACTAATTTTCTAGACGAAAAAAAAAAGAAACACGTTGATTCCGTTTCATTCAATTTTTTTTATAATTTATTGAATTTTCAACTTGGAAGGACAACGATTTTCTTAACAATTCAATAAATAAAGTTGATTAGTCTCTAAGCATTGCATTTGTACATTTTGGTGACAATCTTGTATATAAATAAATTCCTAAACTATTAATCAACAGACTAGCTGCTAATAGTCAGTTTTTTTCTTAAATTAGGGACAAAATATTATCTAGGAAAATAGGATTTATCTGGAGACTAGAGTTATAATATCAAATGGAGTAATTTTTGTTCAAGTGAAACTTCTAATGCAACTACCAAGCTGTTTAACGGTTGCGTTAGATTTTTTACTCACGAGATATAGTTGTAGGGTAAATTTGTGCTGAAATTTGGCCAATCTCTCCATTGAATTTATTATTACCGTCAAAAAACTTTTCCAAAAAAAAAAAAAAAAAAAAAAAAAAAATCGAAATATTTTGTGTAACGATTTAGGTTTTTGAATATTTTCCAAATTTTGACAATTTTGTAAATTGTTGAGGTCTCTAGGAATGTATGGACATTTCTCACATTTTTAATTTTTTTTTTTTTCAATTTTCGAAATTTGCGATGATTGACATTTTTGAAATTTTTCTTATGGTTCCTAAATTTTTGAACATTTAACGAAGAATTTATTTTTTGTTTTTTTTGTGCAACTGATTCAAAGTTTTGCAACTTTTTAAATTGAATTTTTTTCAGAATTTTTTCAATTTCAAATTCATTTAAACAAAATAAAAAATTCTTAACAAAATTTTCAAAATATTGTTAAGGACAGATTTTGGAGACAATTGTTTAAGAAAAATTTTAGTAGACAAATTTACCCCTATAGCCGCGAAATATTCCACAAATCCCCTGCACTTGAAGAAGAAGAACACTGACAAATAAACACGTATTTTTTTCCGAAAAAATCCAATCATTGACCAACAAAGTTTTCTCACATTTTCATAAGAACTCCCTCCTCATCAAAAATTGATTAAAAAATGTTTACTGCCAAAATAATTTCCCGATTTATTTTCGTTAATTATAAAAATCGTGTTCAAAATTGTGCAGTGGTCAATCCCCACCTCAGATTATGCTGCAGGACTTTATGGAATAAACAAATGGCCCACATAGGAAATAAGGTATGCGTGTTCGCCTGGGAAGAGCCTATGCGCATGCGCGCCAAGCTAAATACAAAACTTGGGGATTCCCCTACGAAGTCTCACTTTGATCGCGTATTTGATACTATTTTGTTTATCCTCATTTTTCAGGAATTGATGGAAAAAAATATCTGGGAAAATATAGTCTCTTTGGGCTCTAGCATAATAATATCGACAAAAATAGATTTATTCGAAGTGAAACTTCAGATGTAGAGCTATTTCACTAAAATTTCGGACTTTGAAAATTTTTCCAATTTGCAAATAATTTAAGAGGAAAAGGTTTTGACATGTGTACTCACTCAGAAACGAAATTTTTAAACCATAAACCGCTTTTTTGAGACCAATTTTAGCTCACATGTAAAATAAGGTGTGACGGGAAAGCGATATGCGCATGCGCAGAACAATGTGTGAGGGCTATGCGCATGCGCACATCAATGAATGGGCGCAGATCACCTTATGAGATTTTACTAGGAAGTTTCACTTCTATACATCGATGGGTCCTGTCGTCTCTTTTTTTTTAGTATCCAATTCAATTCAATTAACAGACCCAAGGAAGAACTTTGACTCCGTGGGAGGCGAAGTCAAAAGTTCGAGAGCATTTTTGGGAGCAAAATAGGAGAACTAATAGAAGGGAGACCTCCTCAGTCAGGCCAACAACTATCCACGACTCAGTGAAGATCGGTTGGTGACATTGGCTACTCGAACAGATGCAGATGGGACCGTTCGATAATAAATTGTGGAAGATTTCAGGCTTCGGGCACAGTGAGCTGGAAAATAAATTCGAAAATTTGGGTCCCACGAAATTTGCAAAATAGTTTGTTGGAATAAATTTTTTTTTTTCCAATTTGAAAAGGGAAATTTTGAAAAGTGGAAAACATTGGAGAACCCTAAAATTGTCAAGGTCAAAAAAATGTTGGAATTTGGAAATTCAGAAAAAATAGAAATATCTCAGTCAGAAAAATTATATTTGGAAAAAAAAATTTGAGAGATCAAAAATTGAGAAAAATTTGGGAGAAATTGGAGCAAGTAAAAGCTGTAAAATTAGTCCTTGTTCTATTTATGTTGCAAAATTTTTTGAATACTCACTTATTCTGAAACAATTTTCTTAACGAGAGTTCCCATAACGACGGAAGTTCTTTATTTTCAACACTAAAGACTCTGATTAATTGTCTGGGTAATTTAATCATTGCGGTATCACTAGAATTGTCTTTTTCAGAATGTAAATCCACACTAAGACGAATATTGCGATTGGCCCTCGTATCCGTGACAATTCTGAAACATAAATGAAATACGATGAAAAAAAAAATTGTTAAAATTCCTAGCAAAGGAGTTATAGAAAAAAAAAATTTTTTGGTGATACGATTTTTTCTCATTTTTGTTTTTTTTTTTTCAATTTTCAATTTTACTGCGTTGCAATTTTTGATTTGAAAAAAAAAATTAATTTTGCAATTTTGCAATTTTTGCAATTATTTCTATTACAGCAGTGATTTTTTTTTAATTAGGAATTTTCATTTTACTAACGGATTCGTAGAAAAGCAACTTTTTCCATCCTCCCATCCCAACTCCAGAAGCTGGCACAGAACAGGGTAGCTTATGTAGTTCATGTTTGGGTTGCAATTGAAGTAAATTATCGTGGGAGACATGAAGGAGTTCAGAGGTAAGTGTTTCAATCTGCAAAAGAAAAATTAGTTTCTCCAACTTTTGTTTATTTACGAACTTCATTTCGAACATTTCAACACCAACAAACCTACGAAATTTATCATACCCTCAAAAATTTTCTACACTTTCCTCAGATTTTTTTTTGAAATGTTGAAAATTTTCAAGTTTTATTTCTTTTAATTTTTCATTTTTTCCTACGACAATTTTCAAAATTGCAAATAAAAAATCAATTTTTTTATACAATTCAGTCATAAAATTAGTTTTTTACATATAGTGTCAGGATGACATTCGTTGATACCAACGAATAGACCAAGCTAGCTGATTCAGGTTGAAATTTCCCTCATACAAATCCAGAGAACTGAATTTGATATACCGATATACCGAGCAACTCTCTGTTGAGTATTCAATTACACACCTGTTTGAGCAAACGGAGACGACTTGGAGTGACGGTGCCAAGGTCAATCGGTTGGGCAATTCCTCCAGGCAATTATTATCTACCAACAATCTTTGAAGTCTATTGAGCGAGCCGAGCCATTCCGGAAGTGTAACAAAATTATTGCTACACAGAGAAAGTGTCTCCAGCTCTTCGAGATTCTCAAAGTCTGAAAAAGAGAATTTTTCATTGTAATTTTTGGAAAATATCTGCCAAACTGTGATCGCTAGCAGTTCTCCACCAACACATCTACCCACCCACAGACCCTTCCACCCACACCCACCCACCCACACCCGCCCACTCACACACACCCACCCACTCACCCACCCACTCACCCACCCACCCACTCACCCACCCACCCACTCACCCACCCACCCACTCACCCACCCACCCACCCACTCACCCACCCACCCACTCACCCACTCACCCACCCACCCACCCACCCACTCACTCACCCACCCACCCACTCACCCACCCACCCACTCACTCACCCACCCACACACCCAGACATCCACCCACCCGGCCACCCACACACACACACACACACGGTGAATATTCAAACCTTAAAAAACTCAAAGACTGCAAAAATTCAAAAAAAAATAAAAAGAAAATCTAAAAATTTGATAACTTCAATAAAATAAAAATTAAAAAACCCGAAAATTCCCAAATTGAGAAAATAGCAAATGCAAAAAGTTCAAGTAAAAAATTGCCGAATGAAAAATCTGAGAATTGCAAAAATTACGCAAGGTTCACATTGGGAAAAAAGAAACTGAAAAATCTGAAAAATCTCTACTTTCCCCTTGACCTGTCCCCCCGAAGACTCACCTGGCGGCAATTGGCATATCGAGTTGTCATCTAAAATCAATTGCCTCAAGCTCTTCAATTTGGCGACCCCATTGGGCACAACCTGAAGTTCATTATCGCTCAAATCAAGAACCCTCAATTGTCCCATGAACCCGACCTCATCCGGCACGCGTCCAATTTTATTACCCCCCAAATACAAATTCGTTAAATTTACCAATTGTCCAATCCACTTTGGTATCACAGTAATTTGATTTTCTTTCAAATATAGTTCCTCAACTTGGCCGCCCGTTTCTTTTAAAATTATGGGCAAATCGGTGAAGCCCCGATAATTCCAATGGAGAACTCGCCTCCCATTAACCCCCTCAAAAAAATTATTTTCAACATTCATTTTTCCTCATTTCTCAACAAACACTAGTTTCCGACTGGCTCGAGCTTTCCTAGCTTAACGCGAAAAGCTATAACTGCAACGCGGGGTAAAATTAACTGGGTCAATGTCACGGTCCACTCGATACACCCGCTAGGTAAATCAGAAAATATATTGTCCTCTTCATTTTTCTTATACAGACGTTTAGTTATATACACTAATTATTGTTTTGTTACAAAAATATATTGCGGAAACGTCAGCTCGCAGAAAATCGATCGATTTGTTGTGCGGTAGAAAAAAAATCGAATTTGAAATGGGAGTGGATGTGCGCATGCGCAAACTCTTGACCTTACATTTTTTAATGTTCAATTTCGCGGGCTTTTTGGGGGTTATTTGGGGGATGGGATTTTTAGGATTTTGGCGGTTATAATTTGATAAATTGAATTTCGCGGCTTTTTTATGGTTTTAATGGACACTCGCTGGCGGTGAGAAAAACACTCGTGTTCACTTTCACTCCGAATTATTGAGGGAGAAAATCGATTGAAAATTAATTATGGGAAACAAAGTTCAGGATTCTGAGGCAGAAAAAATGAATTGAGGATAAAAGTGATATTATGATGTGTTCAACGGAAAAGGAAGAGTTACACATCAAATACCATTGGCGGGAGTGATATATATAAATTTCAAAGTGCGGATAAAAAAATTGAATTGTAAGTGGAGCAAATGGGCGCATGCGCAATTTTCGGACCTTATTTATTTATTTTTTTATTGAAATTTACGGTGAGAAACCTTTATCAGACTCACTTGGTGGGATATAAGTTGACTGGAATCTCGAATTTGACTTCTTGACATAGAGAAGATGTGCGCATGCGCAATCGCTTGACCTTTAAATATTCAACATTAAACTTCCCGGTTTTTTTGAGACATTTTTCTTTTGCCGAAAATCAATTTCCAGATAATTATATTGCACGATTTTGGAAAAAAATATATATTTTTTGATGAATTCACCTTTCTGGATATTCATCACCGAACAGAATTCAATTTGAAGGATGTGCGCATGCGCGACATTTGACTTCAGGTTTTTTAAAAAATCTCCCATGATGGTTTTTTTACGGAGATTTTGGTGAAGATATCGACAGTGTAGTCGCAGACAAACGAATTAGCCTAGGGATTTACACTGTCGATATATTGTCGAGTGTGTGACCTAAAATTTTGAATTTCGCGGTTCATGCTATACTTTTCAATAGACACATCCACTTATGGAAAGCATAAACATGGATTTCGTTCTTCTCGAGAGTAGTTTTTGCTCAGTAGTTTTTTGACAAAAAAAACATCCAAAACGTCGAAAAACTCCAAAGTGCTGAAAAAATATGTTTAAAAAATTAAAAATTCAGAATATCGATGAAAAAAGCCGTTCTCAGAAAATTAAAAAAATGTCATGTGTCAAAAAATTCCGAAACTCAATGTTTAGAAAATCTCAATTTTTCGTTTAATAAAAAAAAAAGTTAAATCCAAAAATCAACTGAAACTTTCTTAGTCCAGGATTTTAGAAAGTTGGAAATTATCAAAAATATTAGAAATTTGAAACAAAATTAAAGAAACATTGAAAAATTCCCGCCAAAACGAATGAATATAAAAATTTTAATTTCCCGCTTCATCGCTTGACGATAGTTCGCCCTAAGGGTGTCGCCAAAGCACTACATCACTACAGATGTCGCCACGTGTTCGATTACGTCACACAGCATTTCCCAAACGAGGAAGGAAAAGTGGTGGGGATGAAAAATGTCCAAACGGATTGGTTGCGCAGAGAGCTGTGGCCGATCAAACAGAAATGGAGTCGAGGCACAAATAAAATTCCCTTGAACATTTCTAATCCACTAAAATAAATGCTGAAATGATGCGATCGATTATCCGACAAATGTTAATATGATAAAAAATTTATCAAATTATTGATAAAAATGAAGATTTTTCACTAAAATAACGACAGATAAACGGGATTAATACGCTTATAAAAAACGTTAAATCATTGAATTTTCGTCTCAGTCCAAGGACCAAAGGAGGCCGACAATTATTGGGGGAGAGAAAAACAAAACGAGTTTTTACAAAAAAAAATTATTAACCATTGGACATTTATAAACTATATCAAATTGTTGATTTAGACCAACCTGGGCTCCGATGCGAGACCACATCACGCGCATCGGATCATCAAACTGCTTCACGTGAGTAATAAAATTTATTTGTACTATGTTGTTGTTGTTGTTGTTTTTTTAAGTTTTGGGGGGTGAAAATGGAGGTTTTTTTTAACGACGAACAATCCAAGTGAGGCCGACACCCTTTTGCTCGTTTCTACGTGCACAGTAATGGCGGCGCAACATCGACCTAAGATTGGACATTATAAGGCAATAGTAGACATTTTGACTAGTTGATTTTCTTTTCGGTCAATTAGTGACAATTTATCGAGGGCTTTGCCCTAAAATTTACCCGTACCTGAAAGTGCAAAGATTTTTCCCCACTTTTTTCTTTTTTTATTTTAAACTTTTGCGACATATATATATATATATATATATAGGTATACATATGTATGTGCGGTATTTGAAGATAGTGTCGTATGTGAAGTGGTAGTTTTCCAACAATTTTTGAGACTTTTTTTTCGAGTTTTTGTAACGACCTTGAAAGTGCGGCTTTTTCGGAAATTTGGGGTTTGGTGATAATTTTTTTTTTTTTGCTTGGTGTGGGGAAGTGCTGTACATGAAAAATACTGGAGTGGAAATTCAGGGGTAAATTGGTGGTTGGTTTTTTGGAGTACTGGCGATAACGTGGTGAAGTGGTTTCTCAGGGTTGTGGATTTTTTTGGGAAGTCTGGGGAAGGGGGTTTGTTATATGAGTGGGGAATTTTTGGGGGGGTTTTTTTTTGGTGGACGTTTTGGTTAGAGAGAATTTTTGGAGCCTTGGGTCTCTGGGGGCTCTTCGCTTCTGATTTTTTTTTTACCGCACCTGACATTGCAATATTTCATACTCACTTTTTTTCTTTTTTTTTAATGTTGGTATATGTACTATATATTGTTTCTTAATTTCACGAGAGAAAAGGGTTTTTTTTTATATTGTTTTTTCATTGGGAGTGGGAGATGAGTTTTTGAAAAATTGGTTTGGTCATGGATAGTGAGTATCTGGACTACTTTACGTGAAAGCTAATGGGGGGAAAAATTCAAGGGTGAATTGTGGGTTTTTTTTATATTTCTTACTATATATATATATATAGTAATTTGTACATTTTTTGTAAATTTTTTGGGGTCACGGTTTTTGCGTAAGTGTTTCATCATTCTAATTGAAAATCTGGAAATTTTTGGGGCGACTAGAGGACATTTTTGTTTGAATTTTTTCGAGGTTAAAATAATAAACTCCAAGCAATTTTTCCCCGTGGCAGGGACCTCAATGTTCAACTTCAATTTTTCCCCTTTTTTTTACTCCAATTTGGCTGTTTGTTAGGGACAATTTGTGTGCAAAATTATTTTTTTTCTCTATTCATACATTTATATCAATATCATATATATATATATATATATTCATTATTAGAAGTATAAATTTATCAAATCAAAAATAGAAAATTTACAGAAAAAAAAGAATTAATAAATATATCTATATATATATATATATATATATATATGGTATTGGGCACTCGACATTTCTTTCTCATTTCCCTAATTTTGGGGGGCCCTGGATTTTTTTTTAGGACCACGTGACGATTTATTTTGAGAATTTTGCCATGACAGAATAGAAAATTTCTTATCTTCATCAGATTAAAAAAAAGGGCACCAAAATCAATAATGCAACAGTATTTTTTAATAATAACAATAATGATAATAACAAGTTGATTATTGAATTATTTGAATTTTTGTTAGTGATAATTGATAACGAAATTTTTGGTCGTTTCCATCTTTGCTGATTTATTCACAATTTATTATTATTATTATTATTATTATTATTATTATTATTATTATTATTATTATTATTTTTCCCCAAAAAAATGGAAAATCTTGATTGATATATTCAATAATTTCAATCCATTTATTGACCTATACATTAATTCTGCAATTTTGAATTGCAAAAATTTTATCTATTTCAAAATAATTTTCAAAGAGTTTTGAATTTTGGAACTTCAGAATTTTCGATTTTTTTCAGTGGTCTTGAACAATAAAATAATAAATGATAATTTTATTATTTCTTAAGATGGAATAAATGATTAATTTCCACGTGCCTAATTTTGCAGTAGGTGACATGCCCAGCAGTCGCGACCTGGACCGCCTCGATCGTAATGGCCGCTACAAATCTCGTCGTCGTGACTCGACACAGGAACTCCTGAGTCGTTTGGACCTGGATAAAAAGCACCGCAAGCATGGAAAATCCAAGTCCTCGTCCAAGAAGAAGAAGAAACACTCGCGTCACCTAGACATACCCTCCGTCGCCTCATCGGTCATCAAGCCACTTGTCGAGTAATTATAATTTCTCTAAACTAAAAATCCTCGCTCTCACTTCCTTGGCATTCTCCTTATGACATGAAATTAAAAAAAAAAATTATTAATTGGAAAAAAAAATTATCAATTTTCAAAAAAAATTCAAACATTCAATTTTTTTTTTTTTTTTTTTGTTCATTTGAGGTCGCTATAGAACCTCTGTATTTCCCATTTTTTGAAACTGTAAATTAACAAAAAAAAATTGTTTTACAATTAAAAAAAATTTTTGAATCTCAAATTTTGTGAAATTTTGTGAAATTTTTTTAAGACTCAAATTCTGTTTTCAGGTACTCTGACGTTTCTTCTGAGGATCTATCGGGTCCGGAAGCGGGTGAAATTCAATCGGAGGAGTCGCGACCAGCGAGTTACACGGACGGCGAGCCCGTCGACCCGATTACACGTCCAAAATACTATGTCTCCCCGCCCCAGCCCCTGGGCGCATCACCAATTACTTTATCGCCCTCACCAACAATTCCCGAAATGCCCAGGCCCTCGGAGCACTCTCGGGACCATTTTTCCCCGGCTGAAACTCAGCCTGAGCCCTCACCTGAGTACGAGGAGACCCGGCGATACTCGCGTCGAAAGGAGAAAAAACATAAGCGGGAGAAAAAGAAGAAACGTAGCTTGAGCCCATCATCGAGCTCCTCCAAGAAGAAAAAACGAAAGTCCAAGCGACTCAGCAGGTTATTTTTTTTTTCAACAAAATTAGAAAAAAAATGTTATCAAGTCATTTTTCCTTTACACCCAGAAATTTTTTTTCTACATTTTTGGGACTCATTGAAAAGGTTTCTGCGGTTATTATTTTTTTTTTATACTTATATATAGAATTCGAAATTTCGAAATTTTGCCAATTTTAAGAACCTGATATTTTTATAATTGGATTTTCTTATATTTTTAATTTTTGGGTCATTTTTGAAATTTGTGAAATTTTGAGGATTTTCAAGAATCTCGGGTTCTTCCAATAATTTTAGAAATCTGGTTTTTCTTCTTTTTATGAAATTAGTCGTTTCTCAAGATTCCTAAATTATTGAAAAAAAAAAACTCATTTTTTACAAATCCATATAAAAAATTGCAGATTTGTAACACACTACAAGTATTAAAAAAAAGGGGCTAAAAAATGTTTTTTTTTTCCGTCAATTTCATAGAACATAATTTTTAGTAATTTTTTTTTTTGTTCATTAGATCTCCACCTTCTAGACCTGATGATGGCTTGGAGTCAATCCAAACAATTGAAAATTCTCCGGAGCATCCAAAAGTCGCGGAGTCATGGCCCGAGTCTCCTCCTCTACCCCTCAAGGACTCAACATCTCCAATCTCTCCAGCAACACCAAGGGACATTCGTTCCCTGTCGGATATGGATTTGGAGTCCCCAAGGGAGGACAGAATCATGACACCTCCAGGTATCTATAAAATTCCAAAAAAATCGATTCAATCGTCATCAATCACTCCCCATTTTCCCCTCAATTTCCCATAAAAATTTGTTGCATGCATTTATGCATAGGAAAAAAATTCCAAATTCCTAAAAATTCCCAAAACATCAAAATCCCTTAAAAAGTTCATTTTTCTGTCAGTTCTTTCCAGTTTGAACTCATTTTCATTTTTAATTACATTTTACTTTACTTAAATTCTGCTTAAAATTAAGTAAATTGAATTTTGAATGAACATCAATTTTAAAACATAGAAAATATCCCAATTTCTGAAATTTGAAGCGACAGCTAAATTATCAGGAATCCCACAATAACTTGGAAAGAAAGAAAACAAAATCTCCAAAGGAAAAACTCCAAGAAAAGTATATCACAATCTAAAGCCCTGACCTCCGAAGTATCACTCCCACCACTCACATACCTCAAATAAAAAAAAAGCGGAAAAAATCTCATTGTGTTTAAATTCCATTTATTTACAATACCAGTAATAAGTTTTCACTTAATAACTAATAAACCGCACTGTTACATCGTTGTGTCCCTCGCCTTGGCCCTCAAGCCAACTCCTTAATTTTCCATATAAAAAACAACAAAATTTGTTATTTACATTGACCTCATATAACTAAATATCTACACAATAATCGGCGCAAATAAATCACTCAATAACCGTCTTAAACAGAATGAAAAATAATAATAAATCATGTGCCTAACTCCTTGAATCAATGATGGCTGAAGACGTTGATTACCCAGTAATTAATATCTAATTAAACCACCAAATCCAACGAATCAATCCAAATTTGATGAATCATTGAATTTGCCATTCGTCCTCTCAACTAGTGCGCCCATTGCTGTCAATAAAATCACGAATAACACAATGCAGAATAGTCCAATCAATCTAGACGATGTGTTACGGCCCCAAAAATTTATTTATTCCTCAAATATCTGTCCGGTGTCCCTATTTAATTGAGTAAGGACTGTCATTCCTTCAGAGGTTGACGCCAAAAAACAATGATTGTTGACAGTGAACTCAATGAATGAAAAAACAAAAAATATCATCGCATAGAGAAAAACATTTTTAACAAATTTCTCCTGAGGATCAATCGTCCACGACTGATATTTGCGGCGTTAAAAAATTACAAAGTTTAATAATGACACAACTTTTCACAATTTGCAAAAATATGTTTCATGAATACACTTTGGAATTTTTTTAACGTGCAAACTAATTGTCGTAGCTCATTGGCACTTCTGGGGATTTTGTTGGAAAGATTTCCTGTACTTGAATATATTTTTTGTTTCCTGATCCATAGAGTCGATTTAAAATTATCGCGATCTTGAACATCGATAGATGACAATTAATTAAAAACTCCGCGCAAAAATTTGAAAATCAAATTTATATTCGAGTTTAAGATTTTTCTCCTTTTCTTTAACAGTCTCTCTGTAGCGACATCTCGCGAGCTTTCTACGTTCCAATTGTCTCATAGCGACTGAGATAAACAAGTTCGAGAATGTTTGTTGAGTTGGGTGGTGAAACAGCATAAAAGACGGGTTTGAAAAAATTTATAGTAGAAACACGTGTGCAAGTCCCGGCTGAGATGATCAACATTGTCATTTATTTGTTAATCGATTAATTCGAAAAAAAACACAGAGATGGACTGCAAATTATAGAAACCTTAGAAATTTTTTTTATGGATTTCGTGATGAAATAACCCTTTTTTCAATAAAACAAAATCATGGTAAATTTCAGATACTTCATTGGATTATTACGCGGAATTTTATAAAATTTTCCGGAATCTTTGTTAAAGAACCTCGTAAGCTATTGCTTTTTATTCACTGGACGAGGTAAAAAAATTGATTCATTGTGAACACTTGTGATTTTTTTTTTTATTTTTTATTTTTTTTTTAAAGATGAAAAAATTCTGGAAATTTGGTCAGAAAATGTCAAAAATGTTTTCAGAATTGGAAAGTTGGAAAAGTCGAAAGTCCATGCAGTTTTAATCCATACATTTCAAAAGTTTCGAAAATGTCGAAACTTTCGAAAAAATCAAAAATAGCAAAATTTTCGAAAGATTCAAAAACGAAAAAAAAATTGAATATTGCCTCCGACGCATTTTTTGACAAAAAAAAACCGTTTTTGAAAATAGTAACAATTTTAACGAACGTTGAAAAATTCCCAAAATTTGAGACATTGCAGAAATTTCAGTAGTTCCAGGTTTTTTCATTAATAAAAAAATGCAAATGGCGAATGAAAAATTTGGAAATTTCCAAAAAAAAAAAACAAAACAAAAAAAAAACAAAAATTCAGTACTGTTGCTTGCAAAAATCCAGGTAACTTATTGAGGAGGACCGAGTCTCCTCATACACCCCTGTTGCCACCGAGAGCCCTCAGTCCGGAGGAGATCAAGTCCCCGGAGCAATTGAAGAGGTCTGAGTCACCGAGGAGGACGGCGAGGAGTGTGAGGAGCGTTAGCCCAGACGAGAGGAGGAGGGTGCATAGCCCATCGCCTAGGAGAAGAGAATCCCCACCGACGAGTAGAAGGTACTAAAAAAATTTTTTTAATACACAAAAAAAAATTTCTCAAAATTGAAGAAAAAATTCAAAAATTAAAATTTCAAAAAAAATTCGCTGAAATTATTCGAACGTCCTGTGTAGAAGCACAACAATAATTCCATATTTAAAAAAAAAAAAAAAAAAAAAAAATTGGAAAATTGAGAATGTTAGGAAATTTCCAGAATTCTCAATTTCGAAAATTTCAAGCCTTGCGAAATTTCCATACTTCATATAATTCCGAAATTTAAAAATGGAAAAAGTACAAAATTGAAAAAAAAATTGTACGAATTAAAAGCAAAAAAAAGAAGAAACTAATTGATAAAAATGATTAGGTACTCTCCTATGTCAATGTTGAGAATGGACATGCACAGGCATTCACCCTCGCCCGTAAGGCGGCGGGATTACTCGCCTATATCTACACACAGAAGGAGGGAAATTCGCTCACCAGTGTCACCCGCCAGTAAAAGACGACGCAGGGATGATTCCGAAAGACGCCACAGCAGGTAATAATAAAAATTAATCCATTTTTCCCCGGTTTTTTCATTTGAAAATCTCAATTTCGAACCAAATATACATTCGTTTTCTTGCAAAAGACACGTTAAAAATTTACCAAAGTATGTTTGGATTCAAAAAACGCAATAAAACTAAATTCGACGATTTTCTTATGAATAAATTGCCTTCAAAAATGAGAAAAAAAAAGCCCAGTGTTACTCCACAATTTACCAATTTTTACCTAAATTATGAAAAAAAAAAAAAAAAAAAAAAAAAAATAGAATTGTATATTCAAAATTTTAATTATAAGCAATTGCAAGCAACGAATTCTAATTTATAAATTTTCAGTCACAGACATCATGATAAGGAGAGACGAGATAAGCGACGATCTCGGGGAACAAGGAGCCCCCAGGGTAGAGGATTAGGCTTAGGTATGTCCAGATCGAGATCTAGGAGTCCCAGAAATTGGCGAAGATCCAGTAGATCTAGATCTAGATCTAGACGACGAAGTAGGAGTCCAAGAAAGTCCAGGACACCGCCAAAAAGTCACAAAACTCTCAGGAAACACAGATCGAAGAGCCCAAGATCCTCGAGATCATCGATCCCTTCGCCGGGGCCTCATAGACCTAGACCGAGAAGCCCGTCGAGCCTTAAGGCCATCAACTTGAGGGGACAAGCTAAAATTAATGAAACTAGTCTCTTTGCGGAATTGGTCAAGGACAGAAATATGAGGGAGTTGCACTATAAGAGGCTGCAGGAGGCCAAGGAAAAAGCTAGTACCATTGATGAAGTGCAAATTATTGAGGGCATTGAGGAGAGGGACTCCAATTCGTCGGAAAAATCTGGGGATAAGGCCAATGGAAAGGGCCTTATTGAGGGACGAAATACGGATATTAGTGCCACCCCAACAGGTATTAAAATATGCTAACACACACAAACACACACGCAAAAAAATGAAAAGTGGTGTCAAGTCGGACACACTGGAACCAGAACAAACTATTCGGATTTTTAATTTCTATCCAATACCATTTTTCCTCCAAACTTTCACCAAAAATCTGATTAACTTCCTACGAAGTCGTTTCGAGGAAAACTGTTAGATGTTTTTGGTGAGAATGTTATTTCGAGTGGGAAAGGTCTGTACAGTTTTTAAAAATTTTGAAATTTCTTAAGAACATGTAATCTTAAAGTTTCTGAAAATTGAATTTTTCAATTTAATATTCGAAGCCACAAATTATTTTTTAAAACTTGGGAAGATTTTAACAATCAGCTCTGGGACTGCTTTTTTTTAGTAAAAAACAAAACAAACAAATAAATGAAATTTTTTTTTTCAGGTGTGCCAGTGCCTCCAGTAGTTCCAGTACCTTCAATTCCCTCAATCCCCGTTCCCGCCTTGGCCCCATCCCTGCGAATGGAGGACAGTTCCACGCCTCCCCTCCCACCCCACCCCCACACCCAAACACCCCCAATTCCCGTGCCAATGGATCCAAATTCTATTCCACCCCTGCCACCACCGCCACCCCTCCCCCCCAACAACGGTGCAGCAATTCCCGGCCAAATTCAAACCCCACCACCCCCAGAATCCTCCCTACCAAATTCAATTCCCTCAATTCAAACCTCCCACCAAAGCCTGACCAACGCAATATCCAAGTACAATGCATCGAATAATTTGGTACAACTTAAATCAGTTGATCCACCAAATCCACCAATAATCAAATTCAAAACTCCCGGGCTATCGAATTTGCCCCTGCCACCTGGTATCAATCAAAATGACTTGGAGAGCATTGATTCACCACCAAGCAGATCACCAAGTCCCCCAAAATTCAAGGCCCAGGGAATTGGAAAATTGGCAATTAAAAAGGGAATTAAGGATTTGCCAATGCCACCAGGTATGGCCCAGATTGCTCAGGGGGAGGAGATGAGTGGTGAGGAGGAGGGCACTGGTAGCCCATTTAGGGGCAAGATGGAGAGGGTAGCGCCCAAGCCAAAATTGAAGAGGCCGAAAATATTGAAGAGAAGAAGCTCCAGAAATTGTCATATGCCAATGTCAGCTTCTGGTGGCAAAGACTGGGGCGAAAGGTGTGTCGATGTTTTCGAAGTAATTGCCCAAATTGGTGAGGGCACTTATGGACAGGTTTATAAGGCACAGGATAAGAGAGCTGCTGTACTTGTGGCATTGAAAAAAGTTAGATTGGAGAATGAGAAGGAAGGCTTTCCCATTACTGCTGTGAGGGAGATCAAAATATTACGACAATTGAATCATAAAAATATTGTTAATCTGCGGGAAATTGTGACGGATAAACAGGATGCCAAGGATTTTAGGAAGGATAAGGGAAGCTTTTATCTGGTCTTTGAGTACATGGATCATGATCTTATGGGCCTACTTGAGAGTGGTATGGTGGACTTCAATGAAATGAATAATGCGAGTATTATGAAACAGCTGCTGGATGGACTGAACTACTGCCATGGAAAGAATTTCTTGCATAGGGATATTAAGTGCTCAAATATTCTTATGAATAATAGGGGCGAAGTGAAACTTGCTGATTTTGGTCTTGCTAGGCTTTACAATGCGGAAGATAGGCAGAGACCGTATACGAACAAAGTTATCACGCTTTGGTATCGTCCACCAGAACTACTACTTGGTGAGGAGAGATATGGACCCGCCATCGATGTCTGGAGTTGTGGGTGCATTCTGGCTGAATTGTTCTGGAAAAAACCTCTCTTTGCGGTAAATTCATTCTTCCATTGGTCTTGTAGTAGCTCAAATTTATTACAAAATTTGGGGAATTTTGAAAAGGGCAAAATGAAAAAAAATTGGAAAATAAAAAAAGGAAAAGTTTTTCGAAATCAAAGTTTAAAATTTTAAAAAAGTTCAATTTTTTTAAAAAGTTCTGGAAATACAAAAAAAATAATTGAAGATCATATCTTGAAATTGCAAAAAAACAAATTGTGCAGAATATTTTGATAAAAAAAAAAATTTGTAAATTTTTTTTTTATATTTATTTATTTATTTATTTATTTATTTTTTGTAATAGGGAAGTGCGGAAATGCAGCAACTGGAGATGATATCCCGTGTTTGTGGCACTCCCACACCAGCTGTATGGCCATCTGTGATAAAACTCCCCCTCTTCCACCTGCTGAAGGCTAAGAAGACCCACAGACGAAGATTGCGCGAGGATTTTTCGTTTATGCCTTGCCAAGCCCTAGATCTCCTCGATAAAATGCTGGAGCTCGATCCTGAAAAGAGAATTACAGCTTCTGATGCCCTCAAAAGTACTTGGCTCAGGAATGTTCAGCCCGAGTCGTACGTTCATACTTCCAAATGAATTCAAAGTTTCCGAAAAAAAAGAAAAAAAATTCGTGTCATTTTTCAAAAAAAAAAAATTAAAACAATTTTTTCGCATGGAAAAGTTTTTCCCCAATATTTTCATAACATCAAAAAATTTTAATACCAAAATATTTCAAGGAATCTCAAACTTGAGAAAGAAAATCTAAATTTCTGACAATTAAAAATGCAAATTTGTGTAATTTTTATAACTAAAAAAAAAGTCTTTTCTAGCCAATTTATTGATGCATAAAAAAAATTTGTTCTCATAAAAACAAATTTGCCCCCTATCTCGAAAAAAATGAACTAAAAATAAATGATTTACAGAATGCCAGCGCCTGCACTGCCCACGTGGCAGGATTGTCACGAACTATGGAGTAAAAAGCGACGAAAACAATTGAGAGAACAAGCAGAAACAGTGGCAACTGGAAGGGACGTTGGAGGGTGAGTTGACGTTGAAGCACAAATATTTAAACAAATTGAAACAAAAAATTTATCTATTTACCTGGTGCAAAAGAAGCAAAATAAAAAAAATAATGTACATACCCACCGTAGTTAAGTGATATTATTAAATTTTTTGCCTGTCCTTGACACTTCTTTTCCAATCAAAAAATTTGAAAAAAATGCAGGCAATTTTTTACACATTGTCCTTAATGGTTATTATTATTTACACTTTAGTCTGATCAATCTAGACGTATTCCATATGGAAGATCCTTCATCATTAATATGTGCCCAGTAGCAATAGCTATGAGAAAAAAAACATCTCAAAACATTAAATTATTCCTTGAATTTTTCCTCTGTATCTATTTTTAATTAATTACAAACAAAATGCAAAATGTCTTTCTCTATACGAGGATATTTTTTGTTTTTTCATTCATTGAGTTCATTGTCAACAATCATTGTTTTTTGGTGTCAACCTCTGAAGGAATGACAGTCCTTACTCAATTAAATAGGGACACCGGACAGATATTTGAGGAATAAATAAATTTTTGGGGTCGTAACACATCGTCTAGATTGATTGGACTATTCTGCATGGTGTTATTCGTGATTTTATTCACAGCAATGGGCGCACTAGTTGAGAGGACGAGTGGCAAATTCAATGATTCATCAAATTTGAATTGATTCGTTGGATTTGGTGATTTAATTAGATATTAATTACTGGGTAATCAACGTCTTCAGCCATCATTGATTCAAGGAGTTAGGCACATGATTTATTATTATTTTTCATTCTGTTTAAGACGGTTATTGAGTGATTTATTTGCGCCGATTATTGTGTAGATATTTAGTTATATGAGGTCAATGTAAATAACAAATTTTGTTGTTTTTTATATGGAAAATTAAGGAGTTGGCTTGAGGGCCAAGGCGAGGGACACAACGATGTAACAGTGCGGTTTATTAGTTATTAAGTGAAAACTTATTACTGGTATTGTAAATAAATGGAATTTAAACACAATGAGATTTTTTCCGCTTTTTTTTATTTGAGGTATGTGAGTGGTGGGAGTGATACTTCGGAGGTCAGGGCTTTAGATTGTGATATACTTTTTTTGGAGTTTTTCTTTTGGAGATTTTGTTTTCTTTCTTTCCAAGTTATTGTGGGATTTCTGATAATTTAGCTGTCGCTCCAAATTTCAGAAATTAGGATATTTTCTATGTTTTAAAATTGATGTTCATTCAAAATTCAATTTACTTAATTTTAAGCAGAATTTAAGTAAAGTAAAATGTAATTAAAAATGAAGAGTTCAAACTGGAAAAAACTCAGAAAAATGAACCGAATCTCGACATAAAAAAACTAAAATGTCACAAATGAAAAAAAAAATAAAGAAGAATTTTCAGAAAGTCAAAACAATGTCCCAAACTTCACCTGTTTAAAGAAAATTTAGAGAATCTGAATCTTCGTGTTTTTTTCCTTCCAAATTTCATAAATTGCAGAAAAGCACAAAATATATTTGCATTAAAAAGAATATATTTCAAACTAAAAAATCTTCAAATTAAAAATTACCAAAAAATCCCCACGAACCTAAAGGTACTAAAAAAAAATCGAAAAAAACGATTTGTCGCTAATTATTTGAGTAATGCTTATGATCTATTTGAGAATGAGAATCACGTATAGAAAAATCCCATGGGAATCTTATAATGTTCCCACACGATTTCCCATTCAAGTTCACATATGGTATCCTATAATATTCTTTAAAAAAAATTATGCAGAACTGTGCCCTTCCCTGTACCATTGTCCTGCGAATGTCCTGTAGAAGCCTTCGAGATCCCCATAGCATCTCCAAGGCTGTTTTCTAAATATTTTCTCATCTTGTTCCCCATGGGATTTTCTATGGGACATTTTATGGTAATTCCAAGTATTGTTCCTCATGGGATTTCCTATCGGACATTTCCCCATAATAAAAAAACATAAATATTTTATGAAATTACCATAAAATGCCCCATGGGAAGTCCCATAAGATTTCTGTAAAAATTTTATAGAGAGTTCGAATCCCTATAGAATCGTTCTGTAAATTTCCCATAGAAACCCCATAACATTCCCATGAGATAACCCATACGAGTTGCATGGGAAATCCTATAAAATTACCATAAAAAAAATTATGGACCATTCGGATCTTCTAGGATTTTCCTCGACAATTCCCATAGAAACCCCATAAGACCTACCATGGAGAGCAAGATGAAAAAATACTGAAAAATTTTCCTTAATTTATTTTCATTTTTTCTATCATCTCAAGTCCATGGAAAAATCTCATAGAATTTCCCATGAAATGTCTGATGGAATTGTTCCTATAGGAATACGAGAATTTCTATGGGAATTTGATAGATTATCTACGAAAATTCATCGAAATTGTTTATGGCATTCCCCATAAAAATCCCATGGAATTTTTTTCATACGTGCTGGTTAATCAGGAATTCAAGATTTATCAATTTTTATTATTAATGTTAATCATATTGGTGCTATAAATTTTGTGTGAGCATTTTGTGAAATTTGAAAAGTGTCATTTTTGTAATTTTCATAAAAATCTGGCCAATTTATAATTAATAATTTGGAAAAACTGGAAAATGTGTTTCAGGAGATAATTGATGTAAATTGTGGCCAATTGGTAGGGGGAGAGAATAAATATCAGTAGATATTTATAGTTTCTAGGTAATTAATTTATTTTTTATTTCTTCACCTCATTAACTCGATATCATGGTCCCTCCCCCCCCCCCCCCCCCGTGAAAACACCTGCGGGAATTAACAACAGTCTTTACCTGATTAATTTTTTTTGGTGGAATGTGAGCCCATCCCCTCCACAATATGCATTTTCATTTTCATTTTCTTATTTGACTAATAAAAAATCGAGTTCATCGAAAACTATATGACAATAATGTTTACTTCAAATTTGTGAAGTTTGATTTTTTTTCTTATTGTGAGACTTACGGAATTCAAGTGATTGAAAATTTGAACTATTGACATTGCAAATTTTTCTCCACATCTTTGAGAAACTTTTTTGTTTTTATATTAATCCTCCAATTTTTGTAACTTTTGAATTTGATTTTGCAATTTCGGATTTTTTCCTCTGAATTTTTGTAATTTTAACAATTTTTTTAATTCAATATTTTTATATTTTTTTTTTGGTTTTTAAAAAAATTTTCATTTCAATCACTCGCGAATTTTGGAATTGTTTGTAATTTCGAATGAACTTGAGATGTTAAATTTCTACTTTTTTTTGTCATATTCTTTTAAATTGCGAAGATTTTCCAAATTTCCGGGGTTAAAGAAAATCGTAGGCTTCCTTTCACATTTTTTTAAATTGCGGAAACTTTCCGAATGCTGGAAATACATAAAATGGTCTGAATTTTTAAATAGAGACACAGAATTACAAAAATTTTCGGTTCTTTAAATTTCGACGTTTTCTCAAATTTGTAAAACTTCCAATAATTTATCTGCATCATATTATTTTCTTCATTAAAATTTCCAATTTTTTTTAACTCTAAAATTTCAAAAACAGTCGAAAATTTTGTTATCCAAAATATCCGAATTTTTCCTTGAAATTGCAAAATAAAAATTTAAAAAAAAAATCAAAATGCTGCAACGGATTTTTTTTAATTTACAATTTTTTCTAAATTTCCAAAATTCCAAAAATGTTCAGAACTTTAAAATTGTCAAATTTTCATTTTTCTTGGACTTCCAAATTTCATGTTTTTTATTAAAAAAAAAAATCGTCGATTAATTTGCAGTGGTGTGAATTCATATCCAAATATCGCACTATTTAAAAGGCACCAAAATTTATGCCTCAATTTTTCTGACTTCAGATCATCCAAGAGGCTGAAAATGGAAGCTGGCTACAGTTCCCATGGACCAAGTTACAGCAATGATGGACTGGCGGAGGGATATTCGTACATTGTTTCTCCGAGTTGTCTGAAGTCCAGGATGACTCAAAGAGGTGAAGCAACTGATGTTCAGATCGACCTGAATACTGAGGACAGCTTGGCAAGAAGGCTTGGAATCTTGACCGGGGCATTGAGCCAAGGGAAACCAATCAGGGTCGACGATCTAATGTCATTGCGGCTCGATAATGAGGTGATTCTCGATGTTCGCGTGTCCCGCCAAAGGAAGTTGTAATAGCTCGAATGTGAAAACGCTAATATTTTGATCCATGTAGTTTCACATGTTCTGGATGTTTGATGTCCTGAGGAGGTTTGGATAAAGTGCAGAGTGTATGCGTGTGAGTGTTGGTGTGCTTGGAGGCTCTGTGGGCGGCGAGGTGGGTGGGTGGGTGGGTGGGTGTGAGTGAATGGGTGGGTGGGTGGGTGGGAGTGTGGATGGGTGGGTGGGAGTGTGGATGGGTGGGTGGGAGTGTGGGTGGGTGGGTGGGAATTTACTCAATTATGATCTTTTTTACCACAAAGCTTTGGTTTTCAGAGCGACCCAAAAGCTGTACAATTACTCGAGGAACTTCACGCGGAATTACGATTAGCTGCAAATTCAAGAGTAACCGGACAACTCGAACCTCATTTGCCGGTGTTAAATCCTTCTCAACCAGGTATTTTCATTCAACAATCATCCGATAGATCTCAATGTTTTGTAATGATTTTTATAGCGGTATAGAATTTTGAAACTTTTAATTTCAGAATATTTGCAATTTTTTTTTCTTTGCAATGCTATCAAGTTATAAATTTAAAGAAATCTCGTGGTTGCAAAATACATTTTGCAACACCGGGACTGCAAAAAAAAATCACCCTATAGGAAAAAAGACAGACGAAGGAAACTATCTATATATATCGAAATTATCGAAGCGCGTAAGACCGGAACCGACGCGCCACCGGCCAGTGCGGCGGAAGGAGGAGATGCGCGTGCGAAGCAAGCGCGGCTAGACTCGTAATTTAAAAAAACAAGAGAAATGCACCAAGGGATCCCGGAACTTCTCTGAATTACAGTTTATGGAACTCCTATATTTCTTTCAGATCCATCAGGAAAATCAATTTTCGATGCCCACGCAGTTTACGCTGGTGATGATGCTGTTAGCTGCGGTGGTAGATGGTCTCAACTGGCAACAATTGGAATAAAAACCGCCTTATCAGCATTGATGTCTCGATATGGATTGGAAACCTACAATCATACAATTCCACAGAGTAAAACATTTAGTGGTACATCCCAGGGAATTTTTCCCGCCCCCTCATCGTCCACACAATCTGCATTTGGCTCCTAGTCCCTCATTTTTTTGTCATTAAAAATAACCAAATCAAAAAAATACAATTGTGGAGCTGGGAAAATTACTCACATTAATAATTACAGAGAACACTTGTATATTGAATTCCATATTTTCAACGTAGGTTTAAGGATTTTTATTTATTTAATAAATCCTCAACGTCAAGCAATTACGTTCTGCTTTTCTTTTTTTATTCATTAACGGAGATGACATATATGTATATATCCGGGGGCATGGGAAATTAATAAAAAATGTGAACATTGAGAATGACTTTTTCTCGACTTTTTGATTTCTCAACTTTGACGTTTGCGAAGAAACACTTTGCAGACCATTTTTTTTTCGCGCCCATATTTGGACATTTTAAAATTCACCGAAATTTTGAAACTAGGGGAAAAAAATTATAGTATATTCCATGCGTCTATATTTTATGGAAACATTTAGAAGTTGGTAGAAAAGTTTGAGGCTGTTAAGACAGAATTGTAAAAGGCAAATCTAAAATTTTAAATGATAAATTTGAACAAGTAATAAATTTGAATAATGCATTTAAATAATAAATCTAAATCAATTATAATTATATATATACCAATTTTGAAATAAATAATAATGTTTCTACAAATTCACCAATCAAAAAGGTTAGAAAAGTTTGACTGACCGGAAGTTGGCAGAATGAACTGGTAATTGGCGGGACTGACATTCAAACGATTGGCGGCCCTGTCAGTTTTGGCGCGCTTTTGTTCCATCAGCTGTTTGTTTACTGACAATGAGAGGGAAAAATGTTTTGACTCTCCTGAGATGAAATCATAATCTGGGGGACATAAAATAGAAATTGTGACTGGGAAAAACGCTGACATCGATTTTTGGACTGGATGTTTTTTTTAAATGTACTTACGCAGAAATGGTGCGCAGGAAAGAGGGCAGGTTAGTTTTCACTTTTAGGTTATGGTGAACTTGTATTGTTTTAAATTTTTAAAATTGTTAGCTTTGGTTTTCTTTAATGTCAAAATTCTCCAATTTTCACAATTCCAAAATAATTGCCAATAACACATTAAGCATTGTTAACACATCCGGTTTTTGAAAAAAAAATGGAGAATTTAAAAGTGAAAAAAAAAATTGGTACATTCGAACAAAAGTGAGCAGGTTTCAGGAGAATTCAATGTTAAAAAAAAAAAAAAAAAAAGTGAACAGAGAAAAAATTCAAGAAATTCAAAAATCACAGAAAAATGGAAAATTACAAAAAAATTAAAAATCTTAAAAAACAAAAATTTGAAAATTTCGATAATTTGTGCCATTTGAAAATTGATAAAAAAAAATCGAAGATTAAAAAAAAATCAATAAAAAAATTTCAATCCGCAAATCTCGCAAACTTAATTTTTTTGTCTATTCTGTTTCAGAACTCCATCTAGGTCTGGATCTCCAAAAAAAGGAAACTCAAGGGTAATTATTTATTTTCTGCCCCCCCCCCCCCCCCCCCCCAGCAACCTAAATGTAAAAAACTTGGCATCAAAATCACAAACCTCCCCTTAAAAAAAATGCTTAAGCAGTGATCGTGTCCTAACTATTTTTTTTTTCTTATTCACGATTGATAGACGGAGACATTAGTGAACCACAAACGACGAGCCAGACCCGGAGTTCGAGCTCTCCAGGAGATAAAAAAATTGAGAAGGTCGACGAAATTGCTGATTCCAAAATTGCCATTTTCCAGGCTCGTTAGGGAAATCATATACGAACTTTTTCCTAGCGAAGATATTTACAGGTAATATTCCCACCCCCCTTAATAATAATAATAGTAATGATGATCTCCTTAAGTGGCTCATCCCAAAAATTTCAGGAATTATCATTATTATCATTATTTCAGAATCATAGAACATTAACTTCCCAACAAAAAAATCTTTGATATAATTTCAGAATCTATGTGAACTCTCTGAAATTTCTGAAAGAAAAAAAATATTTCAGAATTGTTAAAAAAAAATCCATATTTTGTGTAAAATGTCGTAAAATATTTTATGCGGAAAATGTAATTTTTGACGAAAAAATCATCCGTTATTGTTTACTGAATCGATGGGTTCACGAGATAAAACTCGATAAAACCCTTAACGAGAATACTTTCAACCTGTGATATCTCCTTAATGACGGGTGCTGGTGAGAAAAGTCATACGACACAAAATGTGTATTTTTTAATAAGGAACAATATTTGTTACCAACATTTTCGCCTATTTCCAACGGTTTTTACGATAGAAGGCTATAACATATTGAATTTGAAATTTTCTAAGTGTCAATTTTTTTGAATTATGCAATTTCTCCAATTTTCAAGCTTCACAAATTTTTGAATTTTGCCCTTATCGAAAACTTCCGCTGTATATATAGATGTATATGTATACATTTTATTTTTGGGGTACTAATTTTTTTTTCACTATGAAAATTTGATTTTTTTTTTCAATTTTTGTTTTAACTTTGCATGGTTGAATTTTTTTTTCAAATTCCCCAAATTTCCGGTTTAATTTTTTAAAATATTTGTCCCGTTCTAGAATGCAGGCGACAGCGATAGAGGCTCTTCAAGAAGCAGCAGAGACTTATCTCGTCCAATTTTTTGAAGATTCACTTCTACTGACATTCCACTGTCAAAGAGTGACACTCGCGCGTCGCGACATGATTCTCATGAGACGACTTCGCGGCCGTGATGACATCATCAACAGATAGTTGATTAAGATATCAAGATAAGACTTACTACTTCATATTTATATTAAGCTAAATGTAGGAAAAATTTCATCCTCAAAAACACGAGAATTCAGATTTATGTTATTTTTCTCATTCCCCAAAACTCGATTTTTTTCGAAAACTGCGGCTCGCACGACAAAAAGTTTACAACATTTTTTGTAGAGAATTTCAGAGGCTACACAAAACCTCTATAACATTTTTGCGTGAGAGCCCTTGTTCACGAGAAAAATCTGCATTTCTGGGAACTCGGAAACATCTGAAAAATAGTGAAACGGAAATTCAGAAAAATTCGTTTTTTCTCAGAAAAAATTTTCTCGTAAAGTTAAGCTCGGACGAAAAAACTTGAAGAACACTTTTTGTAGAAAATTTTAGGGGCTACAAAAAATGTTCTATTCCACTTTTTGGTTGAAGCCCTCATTTACGAGAAAAATCGATATTTCTAGGAACTCGTAATTCTCGATTCACATTTCTTGACTTCATAAAGATACGTTTCTTTCCCAGTGTTTTTCTTTCAATAAAACTAACCATTTTTGTGGTAAGAAAATTGGACTGGCTATTAAAAAAAATTTCTAAGTGCAAGAAATTTTTTCTTAAGCCTGAAAAAATGAAGGGTCCACATTATTTGTGAGCTTATTTATACATTGAGATAAATTTTAAAAAAACCTTGTAATAATCCTAAACATTTTTATATTCAGTATTTTATTTTTTCATTGAAATATGGATAATTAAAAAATCGAGTTGTGAATGCTCAAAAAATAATTTCTGAATGATTATTTTTTTTTTCAAGGTCTAGGAAAATAGAAAATAGGATTAAGATTTGAATTGTTATAAAATAAATAAAATGCCAAGCTGAATTTTACATACAGTTTCAAGTTTTCACAAATTAACTAATTAATTTTATTGGATAATGTATACCCTCTCGGGTCTTTACATGTTGCTCCCTTGCCATTTTCCCAAAGGAACAAAGTTTTCTTAGGCTATAGCAATAATTCATTCAAGTTACACTCTTATACCATATTAGACTCAAATCCCTCCACTCCTTTGTTCCTCTTTCATACTTATCACCACACTCCTCACTCTCTCTCCCATATCCAACTATTCTGCTATAAGAGCCTCACTACATTGTCTATTTACTCACTAAACCCACCATATCTGAATTACCTCACTAATTCCTCCATTCCTCTCTCATCTCTACTCACATCCCCATGCTTTCCTCACACATACACACACATATATACCCCCCCTCCCCCCCACCCACCCTGCTTCCTCCCTCCCCCGGCATCCTGCTGTAGTGGTGGGGGTGACTCCCATCACTTCCAATCAGTTTGCCCCGTTCATAGGCCGTTATTCGCCGCGATTATCCAGGGACTTTGATGGCGAGAAACGACACCGCTGGGGTGTCTCCCTCGCAAATAGGACCAGAGGCCCGCGCTTTAGCGCCTCCTTCCGGCCGTCAGAGAGTACTGGCCCAAACTTCCTCCTCCTCTTATACCTGAGCCTTCCTCCTCTGCCTCCGCCTCCCCCTCTTCCCTTACAACGGTATTAAATTTTTCCCCCCTTATACTCAACACTCCCCCCCCCCTATTTGTTATAACCCTCCCACCTCCCCACACTTCAACCCTTCAGCACTTCCTCTCTACCTTGTGCCCTCTATATTCTGTCCGTCATCAACTGTTCCCCTTGTCCCCTCATTGGGCCCTCACCGTTCCACTTTTCTACTCCACTCTTTCCAGCCACACTCATTCCTCCACTCCTCACCCCTGAGCACATTTTTGGGCACATTTTTCCCCCTTAAACCTACGCACTCGCGTCACTACAAAATTTAGACCTTTTGTAGTGTTACAAAAGCAACAGGTGTTTTGGAACGCCATGCGGGGATTCCCTAGACATGCGCAATGGGCATGCGCAGTGGACAAGGGGGAATCCCCCATTACTCAAAATTTGTTTTCTATTAAATTATTAAAACTCATTGCACTGCGCTCCTTGCTGGTCTGTTCGATGAAATGTAGATGGATAAATAGCACGGATAATCTATTCTACATGATAAATACTGAGGTGGGTTTCGGGGTGTAACATCATCAGGAAAAAAATTACAGCTTTAGGTTATGTACTTTTGGCTAATAATTGGCGAAAAGCGTTTTTGGCGGATATCTTGAAAACTAAGAACATTCACGAATATTCATATAAAGCTTTATTGTAGCTCTTAGTGTGCACTACAAAAAACAATCTCATGAAAATTGGGCTAGCTCCATCACACGCTGAGATATGATCGCAAGAGGGATTGTCTCAATGCGCGCCTGAAGAAGATGATTCATTATGTGGCCGCTGGATAAGATTTGGCGGTTTGAGCTCGGTTCGTGGCTGTAAAATGTCGGCGCGAATATCTGAAAAAAAGATAATGAGTTAAGCAACATTATTGACCCTTCGGTACTCGTCAAAATATTTTGATTTGATAACATTAACCAAAGATAATTGTAGATGCCGCTTATTCAGCTTGTTTCGTTATCACTGGATTCTTCAGAATTTTTTAAAATAATAATAATAATAATCCTATACTTCTTTATCAATTATTAATTCAATTGAATTATTTTCAATTAATTTCAAATAATCAAATTTCGAATAATCAAATAATAAACTTCTTCTTCGAAATTTTGAACGAAAGAGAAAAGACGAGGAAGATTTTTACCCTGTGAGCTCCTAGTTGGTGAATTATTTGAACGATAGAGAAGATTCGGGAGTCTGAACTGCATTGGTCGATTTGCAGGCGCTGCCGGTAGAGCCTCTGGAAAAAGTAAAGTAGTGATCCTATAGTAAAAAGGAGAGACGGCAGAAACTATTGATACATATCGAAATTATCGAAAAGCGTAAGACCGAAACTGACGCGACACCAGTCAGTGCGGCGGAAAAAGGAAGTGCGCATGCGCAGCACGCGCCACCGCACTTGTTCAAACAAAGTTCATATCTTTTCGGTCTTGCATGTGTTAGTAATAATTTAACTTTTTGCGCTTAAAGTTTTTATGTGTTTAACTCGACGTTTCGGTGCTTTTTTGCGACCATCTTCAGGAGTAAATTTTCCATCTATGTTATGAATGTTTTTGGATTAGTTAATGTCTATTGTAATTTTGTACAATTTTTTACACATATCATATATATGTGTAAGACTTGTATGATGCTTACTAGCGGAGTCCGTGTGCGATACAGGACCTCGATAGTAGGTTACCATTGGCGGCCTCGACGAGCCCACTTGATTTGTCACTTTTCGCTGGCTAGGCACGATTTCAGGAATGCCATCTAGAAAAAGAGGTATCTCAGTGGAAGCATGAAAATTAATCGTTTCAAATTCATGGAACTTATATTTCATTTTAAAAAATTGCAAAAAAAAAATGTAGAATTGGATCAAATTGACATACTCGAGGAATATTATTCACCCAGAAAACGGACATTGAATCCAATACGTAAATAAATTACAAAAATATAATAATCGGTAAAATTGAGAAGAAACGAGAAATTAAATTTTTACTTCGGTATATAACGGTGCCGGGAGAGTGATTGTTGGAGGTCGATGGTTTCGATGCTTGCAGGCCATCGTCTAAAAGAGCAAAATTATGTATTTACACATCGTAAGAATTGAAGAAATATTTACGGAACGTAAATGTACATAATAACTAATTAATAAACGGGATGTACGTGTGACAAAAAAAAACACAGCCACCCACTCACACACACACCCCCACCCACACACACGCTCACACCCATCCACCGACCCACTCACACCCACCCACCCACTCACACCCATCCACCGACCCACTCACACCCACCCACCCACTCACTCACACCCACCCACCCACTCACTCACACCCACCCACCCACTCACTCACACCCACCCACTTACACCCACCCATCCACTCACTCACACCCACCCACCCACTCACACCCACCCACCCACTCACACCCACCCACCCATCCACTCACTTACAACCCACCCACCCACCCACACCCACCCATCCACTCACTCACAACCCACCCACCCACTCACTCACACCCACGCACAGAACCCTTATCATAAACGTGTCAGAACGATGTAAAATGTCGATAAAAGTGAAAATTTTTCATTTCTGAGACTCTTCATTATCCGATCCATTACAATAACTTTCCTAAATCGGAAAGTAAAAAAAAATATTATTTTGAACATGCAAGTCCCATATTGCTGATAAGAACAAAATGCTTACGGATGGAGTTCCTAGTTCTTTCGTTATGTGGATAATGGCTAAGATTTGGTAGCTTGAAGTGTTCACGGTGCTTCGCTGACTTCTTTGACCTGTCATCTGTAAAATGTAGGAGAATTTCCTGATGAGTGCACAATAGAGAAAAGAAAAGTAAATAATGAATATAATGAAAGTTGAGAAATGTTTCCGAAGTGTATTAATGACTCAGTTGAGGAGTTAAAATGGTTACCCTCGGTGACGACTTTTAGCAGCTGCAATTGCAGCCAAGCATCTTTGGACACTTCCGGCAGGTCATCTGGACCTAGTGAACAAAACATATCCTTCATTCTTGGTTATTTTATACTTGCATTCCATTCTGAATTAATTTCAATGATTGAATTAATTTAATGAGAATAATTACCTTAAATCGTAAGGGTAGGTGTAAAGTGTAGAGGTAGTGGGTTGCTCATTTTATTGAGGATATGATGAGCGTTAAAATTCACATACAGTAGAGCTCCCTTGATTTTCCGAGCTCGGGGGGTGACCTTGAAGCAATTTCGTGGAGAAAAAAAATTAAGGAAGCCCCCCACTCTGCCCACTGGTTGGTTGGCGTGGTGGGGGTTGTCGGGAGCGGAAGGGGAAATAAGAGCAGAAGTAAACGGACTATGTATCAAGTAAATAGGTTATGTTTCATGAATGCTCGGTCCCACTATTGAGACGCTGCGCAGTCTGGAGCGCATGACGTCGAAAACAAGGATAGACAAAGTACGGGGAGTGGGAGAAGGTTTTTGAGGGGCGACAAGTCGTGAGGGGAGTACAGCGAAAATAAAGGAAGCGGAAAATTAAGGGAGCTCTACTGTATACGCATGAGCCTCGTGAAGAGTAAAATACTTACGTGAATCATAGAAATACCGAAGCTGACTTCCAGGACTGAATTGTTCTGCATTATCTAGGGCAAGAAAAAAAAAATTAGTTGCGTCAGTCTTCCGAGGTGTCTTTAGGCGTGCATTGAGACAATCCCTCGCATTCGCTTTTTCGATCATATCTCAGCGTGTGATGGAGCTAGCCCAATTTTCATGAAAATGTTTTTTGTAGTGCACACTGAGAGCTACAATAAAGCTCTATATGAACATTCGTTAGTATTCTTAGTTTTCAAGATATCCGCCAAAAACGCTTTCGGTTGATGCCGCCCAATTTCTCCGCAGATGGCGCGAGTGCGATACGGCGCGCGCAATCCCCGAGAATTCTCATCGAGTCAAAGAATATAATTCCCATCAGCTTAACTATGTCCTATAAATAATGTTTATCCCCACCTAAATAAACTGGAAGAGTTACTTGAGGCATTAAAAAAGTTTCCCTCAATTATTTGAATTGTGAATATATTTTCGATAAGATAAAAGCGCTGGTGGATTAGGGAATCTTTCCGAAAATATGAATGAGCGTTCGAGGGGAGGTGTAACAAAAAACAAAATATGGAAAAAAAATAGTGGAATACTTACCATTGGAGTATCCTAGATGAATGACACTAAGTATAAGTAGTCCGGCAAAAAATTCCGAAAGTTTCATATCGTACGAATTCGAATGAACCTCGGAAATTTTTGAAAATGAAGTGCGCGTGGGCCGAATCGAACACATATATATATATATCTATGTACTAGAAGAATGTTTGTGACTTGCCAATCAGCGAAGTTATGGAATTTGATAAAAGCCTAATGGCTTTTCTGACATTGACATATTTGTACACAGAAAAAAAATTTTACTAATTATCTAAACAACTCTATAAATTAGAAAATATCATGTGAATCTCAAGGCCAATGTGATTCAGTCAAAAATTATGAAACGATCCTGAATTTTTGGGTGATCTTCCAGGGAAATCGGACTGTTCATCCGCTTGGAACCGTTCTCGGAACTAAACTTCGGCGTGGAACAGTTCCCGGAACAGATCCTTCATGGGGAATAATTTTTGGAACTCTTCGTTAACGTGGAACCGTTCCTGGGAACTGAAGTTCCGCCTGGAACAGTTCCCGGAACGGCCCATTCTCGGGAAATAATTATTGGCACTGTTCGGACACTTGGAACTGTCTCTCGGAACTGACGTTCCGCCTGGAACGGCAAATGATTCTTGGAACTGGCCGGTCTCTTGGAACTGTTTGGTCACTTGAACCCGTTCTGGAACTGAAGTTCTACTCGGAGCGGCAAATAATTCTTGGAACTGTTCGTTCACTTGAAATCGTTCTCGGATCTGAAATTCCGCCTAGAACGGCAAAAAAATCTGAGAACTGTTCGGTCACTTGAACCCGTTCTGGAACTGAAGTTCTACCTGGAACGACAAATAATTCTTGGAACTGTTCGTTGGCTTGAAACCGTTCTCGGAACTGAAGTTCCGCCTGGAACGGCAAACAATTCTTGGAACTCTTCGGTCACTTGACCCCGTTGTGAAACTGAAGTTCCGCCTGGACCGACAAATCATTCTTGGAACTGTTCGGTCTCTTGGACCCGTTCTGGAACTGGAGTTCCACCTGGAACGGCAAATCATTCTTGGAACCGTTCTCGGAACTGAAATCACTGGATCAGTGAGCTAAGAACTGCGGGAATTTTAAACTTCAATAACTTCATAGAGGGGGGCGGGGGGGGGGCGCCAGAAAAGTTAACGAGGAACTTTTGACTTGCAATTTCGCAAGTCTCAAAAATCAAATCCGCAGTCTTGGAACACCGTGTATGCTCATCGATTGTTAGGAAAATCGCTGGGAACATCATTGCATAATGCGTGATATGTATTGGAACCTTAACTTAAGGAGGCCACCTCTGATTCAGGGTATATAATTCGTGCAAAAAAAGAAGGAACCTCGGTTTTGGTCCGATGGACCCCCCTCCCCCCCCCCCCCCCCCCCCCCCCCCCCCCACCCTTTACCTGTTCGTACCATCTAAGACAGGAGTGGGGATATCGGGCCGAAAAGTCGAAGTTCATTCGTTCTTGGTGAGAATTGTAGAAGCATCCTAATAATGATGAATAGGAATTAAGGATCTAGTACATTGGATTATATTAACAATGTCACCTTTATTTACGTATCAACAATCAATCATTATTTTTACAATTAGAAATGAGTCATTTTACGGTGTTAATCTCAATAACCTGGAGTTGGCAGCCTCAACGATCCTGGACGATTTGCCAAGACTTTGGGATGATCTGGAAGAAGCGTTAAATACAATTGGATGAAAAAATTTATGGGTGGTAGAACACTGTAGGCTTGAGTTGTCCTAAAAATTTGCAAATTTTCTGACGTTTAGGAATAGAGGAAAAAAATCCCAAAGCTGATTCTTTTTCATTCCTTTTTACATGGCGAGCATGGGGTTAGGCCACTCCGAGTGGGGCACAAAAATTCTCTGTGACAAAACTGTCCAATATTTTTTCGTATAAAAAATAGGAGGTGGCGAGGGAATATTTGCCGAATACTTGAAAAATAAATTGATCTTCATCTGACGTGTGGTTCAATTAAAAACAATCTGTAAAGAGCCGAAGGTGTGATTATCTCGAAGCACAGTGGCACGTGGCGGGTGAACCTCTGTAGGTAAAAATTGGCTTTCTCACTGAATTCTTACATCGACAGAGTTTTAAACATGCATTGAGACGTGTAAAATAAATTCATGTGGTATTCCCATGATTTATCCATAAGCTATCACTGCAGCCCAAAGGGGCCCTTTTTACATCGCAAATGCAATCGAAAAAAAAACCTCAATCCCTCCAGCGAGTGAGAAGTTTCATTTGAAAAATTACTCAGCAGTGGCCAATGGGGCTTCATATTTTCTATGCACTAATGGCTTTTTTTTCTAGGTCGAAGAAGTCTCCCCGGACTTGCAGAGTGTCAAGGGAGAGGAGTGCATCGTTGTAAAAGCGAGAACACTAATCATTAGAACTTGGAGAAGTAATGCTGACCTGGAGAGTTCCAGCTCGGGGGAGTGTTTGGAGTGGTGGTGGGTGTTGGCAGCCTCAACACTCCTGAGTTGTTGTCAGTGACTTCTGGACGTGAATCTGGAAAAAAGTAGTATTGCATAAAAATCAAATTGAATTGCAATCCTATTCAAGAAAGTGCCTAGACAAAAATGAACATCGTCAGAAGACATCGTTGAAAGAGAGTGAACTACTAACTTGGAGAGTTCCGGGGGGCTTGATTATTTGGCCAAGAACCAGGTGACGGCAGCCTCAAGACTTGGTCCGTGCGGTGATCTAGAACAAGTATCGAACTAGTATTCTCGGAAGTTTGGGCAGAAAGTATTCTCAAAATACAAAACGAACTTCGAATTTGACATTATATTCAACAAGAATGAATTACTAACTTGGAGAGGTCGAGGGTGCTTGATGGTTTGGCAGAAGACCAGGTGACGGCAGCTTCAAGACTGGGTCCGTGCGATGATCTGAAAGAAGAAATATCTTACTAGTACCATCGAGATTCGCTTGACAGCCATCATCTCCAATACAAAATGAACTTTGAATCCGCAAATACATTAACCCCTCGCCAGCTAACTGTCCCACCGGCCAGGGGGCTTACGATGACCACATGCGAATTCTTGCTGTACAACGTTTATTAATAAAGATAAAATATTCCGATCTAGAGTAAAAAATAAAAACCTGTCATATCAGAGGTACTTCCATAATCTTGCCGAATCATTTTTCAGAATTTCGATATGTCAATGAGTACTTAATTAAACAAATTTTTTCTTTCGGCGGAAAGCGTGGATGCCTGGCATCGACCCCGGCCGGAGGGAGAGGCTCCTGGGTCGATGCCTGGCATCGATCCCGTACATGAGGGGTCCAAGAAAGATCAAAACACTTACTTGGAAAGTTCCAGGATGGTGTGAAATTGGGAGGTCTGCGGGGAGCTGGTAGCGGTGGCAAATCTGTATCGGAAAAAGCAGAAGATTAAGTATTCGTAACAGCAAGGACCATCTCCGAAATATGAGAACGATGGTGAATTCGGAGAATATGTAAAATGGTTTCAGAAGATTGAAGTGGTTCTTTGGAGAGTTCCAGGAGCAAACCCATTAGCATGACCGTTGGAACTGTCTATAAGAAGGTATGTGGCCACCATCCTTCGTTTTTTCCTATTGAGTCGAAACTAATCTGCTCTGATGATTTCGTCATTTTAGTTACTTCTGGCTGTTCTACCATGGCTTCCATTGGATGCTTGCTAAGTTTTTGACGCTGTTGCGTTTTACTATTTTTCCTGCATTTCTATTATTTTCTTACTGGATCTTATCGATCATTTTTTTTTTTGCATTTACAATGCTTAGTTTCTTCTGCTGTAGGTCATGTAATTTTTCTGTCTTAATTGCTATTTGACCGTTTGGTCATGTATTCTTCTGTACAGCATAATGTACCCTGATGGACCCATTGATGGCAACTTGATTTGGGGGATCCACTAGTGCGCGCACTTGATCGCTGGTACACTGAGAAAATATATATGTGGGTCACAAATTCATTTATTTCGGGATTCTCAATATATCTTTTGGTGCTTTCTGCTTTTTTGTCGGTGGAAATGTTTGCCTGGCAAGTCGCGCTCAACTGTCAATCAATTCTTCATGAAGCTTGATCGAATAAGCAGTCAAGTAGCGATCACCTAATGATCAGCCGTACTGACAACTTGTTCCTCTCTCATCCGCAATCAAGGCGTAATCGGTAGATTCGTCAGGGTACAGTTAATAAATCTCAACTAACTAACCAACCCTTGGGAACCAATTATGGTACCAGGAGGGCCAGGTCTCAGATGGTCATGGTCGAGAGTAGGGGCACGATGGTTCGAATGATTTCAAAGCATGACAACGGAATCCAAAATGTGAATGAAAAACTTACTTTCACCGTTCCAGGATGGTCTTAAATTGGGACTTCCACGGGGAGCTGGTAGCGGCGGCAACGCTAGATGGGAAAAAACAGAAGGTGAAGTATTTGTAACAAGTCGAGAGTAAGAGAACGATAGTTCGAATGATCTCAAAGCATGGCAACGGAATCCAAAATGTGAAAGAAAAACTTACCTTCACCGTTCCAGGATGGTCTAAAATTGGGACCTCCGCGGGGAGCTGGTAGCGGCGGCAAATCTAGATAGGAAAAAAACAGAAGGTGCTTGTAACAGTAATCGCCATCTTCGAAATATGAGAACGATGTTAAATTCGGAGAATATGTGGAATGATTGCAGAAGAATCTCATCGAACGATGGTTTGTCGGAGAGTTCCAAGAACAAAATCATTAGCATGATCGTTGGAACTGTCTATGAGAAGGTATCCCATTGTGGTACAGTAGAGCTCCCTTAATTTTCCGCTTCCTTTATTTTCGCTGTACTCCCCTCACGACTTGTCGCCCCTCAAAAACCTTCTCCCACTCCCCGTACTTTGTCTATCCTTGTTTTCGACGTCATGCGCTCCAGACTGCGCAGCGTCTCAATAGTGGGACCGAGCATTCATGAAACATAACCTATTTACTTGATACATAGTCCGTTTACTTCTGCTCTTATTTCCCCTTCCGCTCCCGACAACCCCCACCACGCCAACCAACCAGTGGGCAGAGTGGGGGGCTTCCTTAATTTTTTTCTCCACGAAATTGCTTCAAGGTCACCCCCCGAGCTCGGAAAATGAAGGGAGCTCTACTGTACAATAACGGAATCCAAATTATGTAAAAGAACAACTTACTTGGAGAGTTCGAGGATGGTGGAGAATTGTCGGAACGTACAGGGATTGGGCGGGTCGCCACTCCCGGATGAATTGTCGGGCCTGAAACAAAAATTGGAGCATTCAAATAACAGCGTAAACATGTATTTATCATGTCAACGTCCAAGATAGGGAGTGGACCTTTAAAGCAATTCATGAGTTCAATGACCTTGCAAAGGTCAACACATTTCGCAGATTCTTCTACAGTGGACCTTTGCTAGTTGCAAAATTTGCCCTTTTTCCAGCGCCGGGGCGCTGCCCCCACTCCTCCGCCGCCCAGTTCCCAGAAGCTCGTGCGGGCTGCCGTCGGTCGTGTTTTGTTTACATTCGCTCATTGTGGAATTCGGAATTATGGGAAGTTTGAAGGCCAAATATTATTTGTCTCTTTGAACTTCCTGGAACTGACGCCGAGCGTCTCAAAAGAGTGGGGGTAACTTTCTAGCGACGCGCCAAGTGTTACCTCCCCTGTCGTAAACGTGTTGCAACTAAAGAAGGTTCGCTGTATGGGGTAATGGAAATACAAATGCCCGAAATTCAGATGATTCTTGAGGACACTTTTAAGATGTTTAGTCAGTATTTGACTTTCCGCCCTCACTCTTCCAATAGTTTTATACTATACAAGCCCGAATGCGCGCTGAATTGCAATTTGATATTTGAAGTGACAATGGATTTTCCGAAGTTGAAGATACTGTTAATCATTGACTCCGAAAAAATGAGAGCTTTCAATTTTCCAATTTGGTGCAAACATCTTTTGTTTTTCTGTAATTGTCGCGTACATATAAAATTTGTCAACACTGGACAGAATATGTGAAACACTCGAAACTTAATAAATTAACAGAACGTTAAAAAATATTCTGTGTATATGATTTTCAATAACTACATAAGCTATGACAACTTGAACAATTGTCATACTTTTGAAAACTAAAGCCGAATTGATATCCCAAATATCGATGTTTATCGATACAAACGCGATTACCAACCAACTTGACGACGTTATCTGACTAATCTGATCAAGCAATGAATGAATGCCGATTGAAAAATATCATGTCACGATTTTCGAGATATTTCGACTCTAACGATGTTCATGGATGTGTATGCGATTTCTTGAATAGGATCGCGGATCAGCGTTGCCAACCATACCATTATCATGGTATTTATACCATGACACTAGGCCCCATACCGTAGACCATGATGACGGTCATGGTATCATGGTATGCTTTTTTTTGCGGGAAAGGAGGCAGCAAGGGATTTGAAGAAATATTTTTTACATAACTTTATTCAAAAAATTCCATCGTCATATTCCCGTCGATTTTGAGTCGAAAAAGTCAAATTAATTTTTTTTGATTTTGGCTCAATTTTTAACATTGGGGTCTTATGGGGAGGCAAACTTAAATTTTTTTAAATCGAATTTTTGGCTCCGTGCGCGTTTATACTATCCAATTGGGACCCCTAGAAGATACTCCCGTCGATTTTGGGTCGAAAAAGTCTAATTATTTTTTTTCGATTTTGGCCAAATTTAACATTGGGGCCTTATGGGAAGGCAAACTTAATTTTTTTTAAATTGATTTTTTGGTCCCGTGTGCGTTGATACTATCCAAGAGGAACCCCTGGAAGATATTTCCGTCGATTTTGGATCGAAAAAGTCAAATTAATTTTTTTCGATTTTTGCCCAATTTAACATTGGGGTCTTATGGGGAGGCAAACTTAATTTTTTTAAAATTGATTTTTTGGTCCCGTGTGCGTTGATACTATCCAATAGGAACCCCTGGAAGATATTTCCGTCGATTTTGGATCGAAAAAGTCAAATTAATTTTTTTCGATTTTGGCCCAATTTAACATTGGGGTCTTATGGGGAGGCAAACTTAATTTTTTTAAAATTGGATTTTTGGTCCCGTGTGTGTTGATACTATCCAATAGGAACCCCTGGAAGATATTTCCGTCGATTTTGGGTCGAAAAATTGAAATTAAATTTTTTCGATTTTGGCCAAATTTAACATTGGGGTCTTATGGGGAGGCAAACTTAATTTTTTTAGAATTGAATTTTTCTATTTTTGAGAATATATAAATCGCAGTATATTGTTGTTGATGTTATTTCAAAAATTTGATGTAGAACAATAGAAATGATTTGAATTTTTTTGAAGAGCCCTATTTTGTCGGTAGATACCATCATTTCCCCCGAAATACCATTATTTCTCCCTTCCCATACCATGAACCGAGCTCCACGGGTTGGCAACGCTGTCGCGGATGAGCCCAGGGGCGACCGCATGAACGTTACGGGTTACCCCCTCCACGCTCGCAGTGGGCGTGTCCGCCAGAAGAAGCGCCACAAAGCGGTCGTAGCCCTCATTCCCCTCTCCTCGTTGGTGCCGGGTGAGTTGCGGAAAATCGCATAGATTATAATTTTTATTTCCAGACCAAAATTGAGAAAGCTCCGATGGACACAAGAATACTTACCCTGCGAGTTCCAGCTTGGTGGATCAATGGGCGTACGATAGTTTGGCGGTAGTCTCAATGCTCCTGGGCGATAAAAGAAGCAGATGGTCCAAATTAATTCAGTAATTTTTTCGATATAGCGATGAGATATTTTGTGTAGAGGATTTGAGATTCTGAGCTAATATCTTTGGATTTTTTTCTACAGATCGCTCGTTTATCAGATTAATTGAGAATTTGAACAGACAAAAAAGTTGACCATGTCAAAATTTTTTTTTTCAGACCGAAAATTTGAGCTGTAATGTTCGAGCATACACACAGACACGCCCCCACGCAGACAAGCCCCACACGGACACGCCCCCAGACAGCCACACCCCCACACAGGTACGCCCACACACAGGTACGCCCCCGCACAGGCACGCCCACACACAGCCACGCCCCCCACAGACACGCCCCCACATAGGCACGCCCCCGCAAAGGCACGCCCACACACAGCCACACCCCCGCAAAGGCACGCTCACATACAGCGACGCCCCCGCACAGACACGCCCCCACACAGGTACGCCTCCGCACAGCCACGCCCACACACATCCACGCTCCCCACAGACACGCCCCCGCATAGGCACGCCCACACGCATAGCTCACTGAAATTTTTTTTCAATGATGCTAAATGTCTAGAACAGAAAAAATTGGGCACCGTAATTCAGATGGACTTCATATATTACCATAAAAATCATCAAAAGAAAAAAAAAGGAAAATGAAAAATTCTCGATGGAATTCATTTAATTTTTTTTCACAGATATCAGACTTACCTTGGGTGTACCCGAGCTGGATAGTGCCCAATAACACAAGTAGAGCCGCTATGAGGCCCGAAACTTTCATGTTTTAGGAATATAATATACTTTTAGGGGGCTACAGTGCCGCGAAAAAAAGTGCGCCTAAACACCGAATCATCAGCGTTATATAGGTGTTTTAGGGAAATCTATGTGTGGCGAAACACAACATGATAAAGACATAATTCAGACAAATTAGGGTGTCTTCCGCGCTAAATGCCAATTATAATGTCGTAAAAAAATTGACGTGATAAAGAGTTCTTTACATTAGAACGATTGTTTTTTCGTGCCTTGTTTTTTGCTCTAAATTTCGGGTAAAATAGGTCGGAATAGTCACCCATACAGTTACATATAGCTTTAGATATAGACATTCTAAACACACCATATCTCGAGATTTTATGGCATTGTAACTCATCTGCAGATAAAATTAGACAGTTCTATCATTTATTGTTTTTAATTTTCATTATTTTTTATTTATATTATTAATTTTTTTTAATTATTAATTATTTAATTTTCAAGAAGAAGGAAAAACGTGAGATAAATGTAGTCCGAAAAAATACTCCATATTTTTATAAAATTTCGTTTATCTCGTTAATAACTGCGTTTACAGAAAAATGTCATATAATATCTTTTGTAGAGAATTTGAATGCCGACAAAAAAGTTTTATGTCGTTTTTCTCTAAAGTGACTTGGTAGGGAGAGACCAGTCTCCGAAGGTTCTCCACGCGCATTGAGACAATCCCTCGCATTCTCTTCTGCCATCATATCTCAGCGTGTGATGGAGCTAGCCCAATTTTCATGAAAATGTTTTTTGTAGTGCACACTGAGAGCTACAATAAAGCTTTATATGAACATTCGGTAATATTCTTAGTTTTCGAGATATCCGCAAAAAACGCGTTCGACTGCTGCCGCGCAATTTCTCCGTAGGTGGCGCGAGTGCGATACGGCGCGCGCAATCCGCGAGAGTTCTCATCGAATTACTTGAGGTGTTAAACAAATGTCGATTTGTGAACATATTTTTTATATGAAAATTTTATATCTTCCATTAGAAATCTCATTTTGTATAAATTATTCCAGGCTCGTTAATGCTAATTGCCAATGAAAAAGTCGTAAAAATTTTAATCCGTAAAAAAAGAATTACGTGATTTTCATCACGTCAGCTTATTTGACCGTTTACGTTTAGATTTTTTCTTATCAAATTGAGCTTGAAATGGGTCGCAATAGAACCCACAATCTCAATTTTTATGATCGTTTATACAATCAAAAGTTTGGGGAAAGATTTTTTATCTCAGGAATAATTAAATTTCATCTAAATTCAACTACTCCCATAATGATGAAAAAAAAATAAAATAAAAAAATAATTAATGATAATTTTTCATTGATAATTTTTTTCTGGCCTTTTGTCCAAGAGAATTATTTCTAATTCACACTAAAATAACATATGCGAAAAATAATTTTCCATCGCGATCTATGGACCTTAAAAGCTCGAGAAAAATCTCGAGAAGAGGCTTAACATTGAGGAACATTGTCAAATTATTTTTCATTTTTTTACCTAGCCGGAGGTGGTATTAATTACATTCTGTAATAACATCAATTACTCGGAATTCATAAATGAGAGCTTAAGTGCTTATCCATCAATCCATTCATCTGCTCGTCAATTTAGTCAATTCTATAACTAGGCCAAAAAATCAAGATATATATTTTTTATTACGTAAAGTAATCACCCCCCGCCCCCACCCACCACCCCCTGAGGCTCCCACGTCACTCTATATATTATGGTTCTCGATCAGTCCGTCGCATATCACTCTACAATCTTTCAACTTCCCGAAAGTCGTATTCCTACAATATGAAATTACTTTGCTTCATCGTTAGTTTACTCGTCGCAATTGAAATTGTGCGTGGACACCCAGCCTCCCCCCAGAGTAAGTATTCCACGAGTAATTCATTAAGCTGGATAAACCCCGGATAGAAAAATTCCACAGTTGATGATTGTACCAATGTTTCTTTGCTCTGCACCTCAAAGTATGTGCACCTACCTGAACTTCCAAAGACACATTGTAACTTATTCGCCGCAACAATCAAGCCCACATCGCTTTCTTATACAAAATCGTTTGTACCCGATTGTACCACTCGAATATTTCCATTCCAAAATATCTTAATCCGGCAAATGATTATTCAAATAGCATTTGCAAATAATCCGCAGTTGCGACAAAACTAATATTGGATTTCTATTCCAAATCGTCTGTACCCAATTGTACCACTTGAATTTTTCATATTCGAAATTATGTGCAGCCGGAAATTAATTTTGTATGGCAACTGCGATCAAAATTTCCATAGATTCAATGGACTAGTGTTCCAACGCAGAATTGTGGCAATCAATCGAGTATCCATTGACTTGACTGTTGAATCCTTGCAATCAAAAGCAAATTCCATAGACAGAAAAAAAATGAACGAAATGTGTCGTCAAAAATGAGCCATACTCCATCCAAGAAAGCTCGTTGATTACAATTTCATTGATGCTACCTGCCGCTAACTTTCAATCCTACGAAACGGAGTTTGTTCAAAGAACAGTTTAACATCAATGGAACATTCGCCTGAAACAAACTATCATGTGTTCAATTCGAAGTTACGTACGATTGAAGTTTGGATTTGAAATACTATCTCATTGATATGACGGAATCTTATGATTGAAACGATGAGATATGTTTTTTTTTATTAGTTATCTCAGATTCTTGATCCGAGATTTTTGAATTTTTTCGTTGAACACTCGCAAAGTTTTTGAAGAAATTAAATCAATTGGAGCTTCTTTTCTGCTGCAGATGAGGTATCACCCTGGAGGCCAATAAACCCACCCGTCTACGATGGCGAAAACTGCTTCCTCAGTTGTCAAGAGCAGTTCAAAGAGAGCCATAACGTACTGTGCTGGTGGAAACATCAAGTGTGCTGGTTTAGGTAAGTTCAAAAAAAAAAAATAATTGCGGTTCTGAATGTAGTACAAAATTGGAGGCGAATAGCATGAAACCTCCATATAATCAGCTCAGCTGGTTCCACCCGAGCAGTGGTCTCCCCCACCACCTCGCGCCAGCCCAGTATGTGTCCCCACTCCCCACCAACGCGCGTGCGCGCCCCTCCATCGACACTACGCCCCACGCGCCCCTCACTCTCTGGCGCTTCCTGGTGGGGGGGCTTCTTTACTGCACTTTCAAAGAAGCCAAATCTTCATCCAGCTGTTTCGACTGTATTTCCATGTATTCCGTTATCTTGTCCACTGAGGATCTGTCGTCGGGACAATATGACAGTTATTTCCGGATTTCCACGCCAGCTCTCCCCACCACATGCGCATTTCTGCACAAATTCTAATGATGCTCATATATTCGAAAATAGTTTAGGAGTTTTTGAAAATTGGTTTAAAAAACCCGAGATTCTCATCGAGATCGGCTTGGTATCGTCTCGGAACAACCGCGAACGATATCGTCTCGTATTGGTATCGTGCGAAGCCCTAGGTGGGGCAGAGATGTCTTTCAAACCCCCTCCCCCCTCCCCACGTTTGCCGAAGAATACAATGCGCATGCGTCGGCGGTGGTGGGGGAAGCGCAGGTCGACATCCGAACACCGCTGTCTTATTGTAACGGCTCTAGACTTCAAGGCTCTGTATACAGTCGAGTTTCTGCAACTGCTAAGCGCTAACGAGCGGAGGGGAAGGCGCCCCCCACTACACGCTAGTCATTGCGCTTGAGCGGCGTTGCTGGTGCATGCCGCCGCGCATGCGCGATGTAATATAAACGTTTTAGCGGGGTTAAAAAATACCATAACAAAAATGAAAAATTATATAATTGTATATATATATATATATATATTTATATGCAGTTGAATGAAGTTAAAACAGAAAAAATGACGACTAATATTTTTATTTTAGGAAAAACTGAGAATCGGAGGAGCTGCTATAATTCGAGGTTAACCTGGGACTTGCAAGATTTTAGAAAATTTCGATAATTTTTAATTGTAAAATCAGAAATGGCTATTTTATTGACAAATCTTTTGTATCAAATGTAATATAACTGAATGTACAATTTAGGTGGAACTGAGCGTTATTTTGTATTTCAGTATCGAATATTTTTTCGTATATATCTATAGTTCCTTTTTTGGTTGGTCTCTTCAAACTATGTCGCTACCAATGTTTCCTAAAAAATATCATCGGTATGCATTAGTTGTGATTAATCATACTGTATTATTATACAATATTATATTACATTACTATATTATATTATATTATTCATCATCTAAAAGATAAAATTAATGGATTTACCTGCAGTCACAAAATCCTGATGTGACGTTGAAGTAGCAGGTGAAAAGACGGGGGTACTGATTAGCAAATTTTTCTGCACATTTTCCGGCAGTGCCTGTCCAAGCATAGTAACTGTCGGCTTCTGGTAGAAGTAACTCAGCGATAAAATATAGCGAAACAAGAGGTATACTAAGAATAATAATTATTGTTGTTGTATATAGTTATGCCATTATTTTTTGCATATATAATTATTTTTTTGACATATATATATATATATGGCATATATATTTGTCATATGACATATATTGAATTATATATATACTTACAAACACCCGCACCCATACACACGCATCCACCCACCCATCCCCACCCACCCACAGCCACCCATCCCCACCCACAGCCACCCATCCCCACCCACATCCACCCACCCACAGCCACCCATCCCCACCCACAGCCACCCACCCACCCACACCCACCCATCCCCACCCATCCCCACCCACACACCTCCACCTCACCCACCCCCACCCACACCCACACACCTCCACCCCACCCACACACACACACATAGAGTATCCGTCTACTACTTCAAAGATCCTTTTTTCAAAAATATTTTCTCATGGATTTCGACCGAAGCAGGAACGTTCCATGTGGCGTATCAGCGGTACCCATAAAATGAGACCGCGCGACCGAGCGGGCACCTAACCCAACGCAGGGGGGTTTCTGGAGGTTTACCCTGTGTTTAGAAATACGATGGCCTAAAATGGCGAATGATGGATGGGCGCATGGATGGGTGTCCAGTGGTCCCTTCTAAAGGAATGCTCAGGTAGCAGCTAACGTGGAGGGTACAAACGAGAGGGACGGAAACAAACACACACACACTTAACCTCGATCTCGAATGTACTTGCGAGTGCTCGAAAACGATTTCATAGAAAATGATTTAGCAATGATGCGCCTAAAATTTGTGGAGACTTACGTGCACTTAACACGATTTGGGTAATGCCCAACAACGTAAGTAGAGAAAAAACTGAGTGTAACAACGTCATTCTCTGATATCGCTTGAAAATTTAGTGTGACTAAAAAATCAGTCTATATATGCGTTATATATATATACTGGTAAATCAACACATTAAAAAGAGATTCCAGCGCTTGGCGTCCTTCAATTTAATACCTGATATTTAATGGTTAAAAATGAATTTTTTTATGAGCGAAACTAGTTTTTTTTTTTTACTTTTTCTTAGGCAAAATTTTGCGTCCTTTGATGAAAATTGGCCAATATAAATTTTCATCGAAAACTCATGGAGTAATCGCCGCACGAGAAAAATTTCTCCAAATTTTCACAATTGTCAAGCATTGAAGGACCCAGGTAAAAAGAAACAACCGCAAAATTACGTGTAACCGCACGAAATGGAATGTCTCATAAGCAATAGTTTCGACACTCATTTATGACAAATATAGTGGAAAAAACGATCTCATTAAGGGAAATTAGTCGGAGGATGGGAGAAATTTTGGAGGAAAATGGGAAAGTTTGACGTCATTGGAATCGTTTTATTTTTTTTCGTCACGGATTCAAAGTTTTTTAAATTTGAAAAATATTCTAAATTTTCAAAATTTCCAAAATTTTCCAAATTTCAAAATATGAAAATATTTCCAAAATTTCACAAATTTCAAAATTTTCAAAACTTTCAAAATTTTCAAAATTTTCAAAATTTGCAAAGATTTCTAAAATTTCTAAAATTTCCAAAATTTCTAAAATTTCTAAAATTTCTAAAATTTCTAAAATTTCTAAAATTTCTAAAATTTCTAAAATTTCTAAAATTTCTAAAATTTCTGAAATTTCAGCAATTTTTAAAAATTTCAAAATTCCAAAAAATTTGGACTTCTCCAAAGCCTCATGAAACGCAAAATGCAGAAAAAAATAGAAATAAAAAAAAATTGCCCAAATTTATATTGTAATTGACTTTTGCAATGTTTATCGATGGCTGGCTTTCACGCGCACGTGCAATAGCCGAAGCCAATTAAACTTCCGGTGGGCAAAAAACGGTGGACAAATAATGTAGTCCCTTCACTTATTTATTACAGACAGGTCTAGTCTATCGTAATCTTCACTGTGAGATACATTCTAAAAGTTATAGTCAACTGGCAAGGACTGGTAATCTACCGATCGTGACAATCTGACCCTAAATTTAAATATTGCCAGTGGGTGGTGCATCATTTTGTATTTCATTTGTGGCCTCTAATCACACCGTATATAAGGAAATTTTCACCATTGACATGACAAGTTTTAAAAACATGTCGATACCACAGAGTCTCCTTATTCTCCTCGTGCTTTTTGCATTGTGCCAGTGGATAAAATGTAATTAAATGGTTATTAATTTCTAGTCAAGATTAATTGATTGATTGGTGCGTTCTCTGCAATTTTACCATTTTCTCGAAATCCAGAATTTTTTTGTAATTTTGCGATTTCCGAATTTTCTGAATTCTCAACATTTTAACTATTTTTTAAATCTATAAAAATTTTGAAATTTTTCAAAATTTTGAAAATCTTTGAAATTTTTGAAATTTTTAAAATTTTTGAAATTTTTGAAATTTTTAAAATTTTTGAAATTTTCAAAATTTTTGAAATTTTTAAAATTTTTGAAATTTTTGAAATTTTTGAAATTGTTAAAATTTTTGAAATTTTTAAAATTTTAAAAATTTTTAAAATTTTGGAAATTTTTCAAATTTTTAAAATTTTTGAAATATTTCAAATTTGTAAAATTTTTGAAATTTTTGAAATTTTTAAAATTTTTGAAATTTTTGGATTTTTAAATTTTTTTTTAAAGTTTTTTTTTAAGTTTCTGAAATTTTGAAATTTTTTGAAACTTTTGAAATTTTTGAAATTAAAAACATTTTTGAAATTGTCAAAATTTTTGACATTTTTGAAAGTTTTGAAATTTTGAAAATATTGAAAAGTTTTGAAATTTTTGAAATTTTTAAAATTTTTGATTTTGTGAATTTTTTTTTTTGGAAATTCTTTTCATATTTCATTCATCATTAAAATGCTCTACAAAGTAATTTTAGAAAATTTGGAAAGCGTCACACAGATGTTACGAGAAACGTCAAAACCATAAACTCTTACAACCTTGTTCGTGCTTTTCGGATTATCCCACTGGATGAAGTGTAATTAATCAACTACCATTCGTTTACGACCACAATTCTAGTTTTCACTAAGTAATTTCCCGAGATTGATATTTCTTCTCCAATTTTCCAAAATTTTATTAAAGAAAGATTTATGAAAGATTTTAAACCGCGAAAAAACGACTTTTCAAACTTCTGAAATTTTTACCAAGAGTCACAAAATTTTTATCTTAATTGTGACATTGTCCTGAACATTATGAAATCCCCTCTCACTTTCCACCCAATGTTTCCTTCCCGGTAGGGAAGTTATAATTTTGGGCCGCGGAGGATCGAACCCACAGTCCATTAATTTCTAAATTTTTTTCCTCAGGTCAAGAAGAGACTCCGAGACCCAAAATTGTCGGCGGATATCCTGCGAGCGAGGGGCAATTTCCCTATCAAGTGTCGTTGCGTGCCAAGGGCCGACACTTCTGCGGCGGCTCAATACTCAATAAACGATGGATCCTCACAGCCGCTCATTGCCTGAGTGGGTGAGTTGTACTGTCTTCTCCGCCCAATTCCAGCGTCTCAACGCTTTGTACTTACGCAGGCAAAACAAAACAAATCAAGATGCACGGTAGTGTATCGGGCCAAGTCACGTTTAAATTCAAATCTCGCACCCTCTTGCCCCTTCACAGCTGGAGGGATATCTATACATGGAGAAACTCTCCCTCCACTGCTCCGCTACTATAATCCAGATACACGGCAGTGTATCGTGCCAAGTCACGTTTAAATTCAAATCTCGCACCCTCTTGCCCCACAGCTGGAGGGGTATCTATACAGGGAGAAACGACCCCCTCTACTGCTCCGCTACTATAATCCAGATACACGGCAGTGTATCGCGCCAAGTCACGTTTAAATTCAAATCTCACACCCTCTTGCCCCTTCACAGCTGGAGGGGTATACAGCGAGAAACTATCCCCTCCACTGCCCCCGCTACTATAATCCAGATACACGGCAGTGTATCGTGCCAAGTCACGTTTAAATTCAAATCTCACACCCTCTTGCCCCTTCACAGCTGGAGGGGTATACAGCGAGAAACTATCCCCTCCACTGCTCCCGCTACTATAATCCAGATACACGGTAGTGTATCGCGCCAAGTCACGTTTAAATTCAAATCTCACACCCTCTTGCCCCTTCACAGCTGGAGGGGTATACAGCGAGAAACTATCCCCTCCACTGCTCCCGCTACTATAATCCAGATACACGGTAGTGTATCGCGCCAAGTCACGTTTAAATTCAAATCTCGCACCCTCTTGCCCCACAGCTGGAGGGGTATCTATACAGGGAGAAACGACCCCCTCTACTGCTCCGCTACTATAATCCAGATACACGGCAGTGTATCGCGCCAAGTCACGTTTAAATTCAAATCTCACACCCTCTTGCCCCTTCACAGCTGGAGGGGTATACAGCGAGAAACTATCCCCTCCACTGCCCCCGCTACTATAATCCAGATACACGGCAGTGTATCGTGCCAAGTCACGTTTAAATTCAAATCTCACACCCTCTTGCCCCTTCACAGCTGGAGGGGTATACAGCGAGAAACTATCCCCTCCACTGCTCCCGCTACTATAATCCAGATACACGGTAGTGTATCGCGCCAAGTCACGTTTAAATTCAAATCTCACACCCTCTTGCCCCTTCACAGCTGGAGGGGTATACAGCGAGAAACTATCCCCTCCACTGCTCCCGCTACTATAATCCAGATACACGGTAGTGTATCGCGCCAAGTCACGTTTAAATTCAAATCTCGCACCCTCTTGCCCCACAGCTGGAGGGGTATCTATACAGGGAGAAACGACCCCCTCTACTGCTCCGCTACTATAATCCAGATACACGGCAGTGTATCGCGCCAAGTCACGTTTAAATTCAAATCTCACACCCTCTTGCCCCTTCACAGCTGGAGGGGTATACAGCGAGAAACTATCCCCTCCACTGCCCCCGCTACTATAATCCAGATACACGGCAGTGTATCGTGCCAAGTCACGTTTAAATTCAAATCTCACACCCTCTTGCCCCTTCACAGCTGGAGGGGTATACAGCGAGAAACTATCCCCTCCACTGCTCCCGCTACTATAATCCAGATACACGGTAGTGTATCGCGCCAAGTCACGTTTAAATTCAAATCTCGCACCCTCTTGCCCCTTCACAGCTGGAGGGATATCTATACATGGAGAAACTCTCCCTCCACTGCTCCGCTACTATAATCCAGATACACGGCAGTGTATCGTGCCAAGTCACGTTTAAATTCAAATCTCGCACCCTCTTGCCCCACAGCTGGAGGGGTATCTATACAGGGAGAAACGACCCCCTCTACTGCTCCGCTACTATAATCCAGATACACGGCAGTGTATCGCGCCAAGTCACGTTTAAATTCAAATCTCACACCCTCTTGCCCCTTCACAGCTGGAGGGGTATACAGCGAGAAACTATCCCCTCCACTGCCCCCGCTACTATAATCCAGATACACGGTAGTGTATCGCGCCAAGTCACGTTTAAATTCAAATCTCACACCCTCTTGCCCCTTCACAGCTGGAGGGGTATACAGCGAGAAACTATCCCCTCCACTGCCCCCGCTACTATAATCCAGATACACGGTAGTGTATCGCGCCAAGTCACGTTTAAATTCAAATCTCACACCCTCTTGCCCCTTCACAGCTGGAGGGGTATACAGCGAGAAACTATCCCCTCCACTGCCCCCGCTACTATAATCCAGATACACGATAGTGTATCGAGCCAAGTCACGTTTAAATCACAATATACGAAGAGAAAACCCACGGAGAAATGACGGAACCAGTCATGTGAAGCGTCTGCGAAATGCCAATTCGTACTATTTTCTTTTTAAAGATTCAGCGACTCGGACATAATGGTTGTCGTCGGATCGACGACATTGGACGAGGGCGGCGACGTCTATCACTCAACAGAACTCCATGGTCACGAGGGCTACAGTTCCTTCCTAGTTAGGAACGATATTGGGCTAATCCATGTGGACCATGACATAGAATTTTCAGAAAATGTGAAGCCCGTGGATCTGCCGTCAGACTATTTTGATAAGAGCGATTATCCCGCTGTACTATCTGGCTGGGGCACCACCAGCGTACGTCCATTATTGTTATTGTTTACATTTTGTAATTTAGTATTTTACCTTGTTCTATTTTGGTTGTCTTTTCACCCCAGGAGAAACTCACACTTGAGATGAGAACGAGTATCTCGAAATCTAAGGGAGGTAGCGAAATTTTTATGAAGACTATTTTTGTAGAGCGAAGTGAGAACTACAAAAAAGGTTCTCGTGAAAATTCTGTAATTTCCTTCGTTTGGGAGATATGAACTATTTAAATTTAATTAACGAAATATTGTTTGTTTAGTATCCCGGAAAAACGCCGAACGAACTGCAACATCTGGAGCTCACAGTAATTGACCAAAATCAATGTAGAAAAACATCCCCAATGCGAGTCACTAGCAAAAATGTTTGCACACTCAATGGCAGGGGCGAGGGAGCTTGTCATGTGAGTAATCATAATTTTTTCGAACAATTTCCAATTTTTAAATATAATGATTTTAAGTTTTTTTTTTACCACAATTTTGTTAAAAAATGTTCAAACTGTAAAATTTGGTATTCTCGAAATAGTTTCGAAAATTCTCAAATTTGAGAGTTCGAAAATATTGAAAAGTTCAGCACGTTCAATAATTTTTTCAAATGAAAATTCACTTTTCCTTGATTTAATTAAAAATTTAATATACGAATAAACTTTGAAAAAATGGAAAATATTCCCCGGAAATGGAAACCAAAGTGCTTCGCAAGTAGTGCAATCTACTCTGGCTAAAAATATTCATGACACATTGATTATTCGTTAACAAGTAATTTTAGAGAAAAATGTAATATAACTTTATTGGTAGAAAATTTAATGCCCGACAAAAAAGTATTTAACATTTTTTCTCTAAATCGAGTCATTCTCGAGATAAATGTACTTTTGTAGCTGTGGACGCTCAAAATTAGGGCGATTGTACGTCTCCTTTTTTCATAATGGTTAGACGCCGGGAAGTTGGCGCTTAGAGCGGTTGTGGAGCATCGGGAGAATCCGGAAGTGCTCGGTTGCCTACACGAACTCTCCCCACCAGCGCTGCGGCGGATAGAAGTGGAGGGGAGTCGGAGTAGCGAGGCGCATGCGCCGCAGGTGGTGGGGGGAGTCGGACTGCCGACGCGCATGCGCCGGAGGTGGTGGGGGGAGTCGGATTACCGACGCGCATGTGCCGAAGGTGGTGGGGGGAGTCGGACTACCGACGCGCATGCGCCAGAGGCGGCGAGGGGGGGGGAGGCGGACTACCGACGCGCATGTGCCGGAGGTGGTGGGGGGAGTCGGACTACCGACGCGCATGCGCCAGAGGTAGTGGGGGGGAGTCCGACTACCAACGCGCATGCGCCGGAAGTAGTGGGGGGAGGTGGGGGAAGACCACTTTCATGCATTACCGAGAATACAGAGCAGCCAATCTGTATATTTACATAATTTTGGGCAATTTTCAGGGGGACTCTGGAGGACCCCTCGTCGCCGATGGTGTGCAAATTGGGGTGGTCTCATGGGGAACCCCATGCGCTAAGGGCAAACCCGACGTTTACACGAGAGTACACAGCTATATCAACTGGATAACCGAAACTATCGGGGAACACGATGACGTGGACTTCGAGGACGATGATGATTAAAAAAAAATTAATAAACAAATTCAGAAAATTATTGACACCAAAATCGAAATATTTTCATCGATCCCCTGACAGTCATTGATGATTTTTGTAATTGAAAAATATTGATATAAAAAAAAACGAAATTTTGAAAAAAATTTTTGCATGAAATTTCTACATCAATTTTTTTTAAGACCCAAATTCTTTTGCAATCTTACGAAATTTGGAAAGTGCAAGATATTTTGGGATATTCAAAATCTTTAGGACTTTTGGAAATTTTTAGGGGTTGGTAACAAAAATAAACGAATGAATTATTGAAATTCCGAAGCAGTTTTTTCTCTAGATCCAATCATCCAACTTCCAGTTTGCCTTGAAGTTGGAGGGAATCCCATACCAGCTCGATGGAATTTTTACTACTGTCAGAGGACGATGCCCTCGGGCGGCTCAATTAATTTCAGAATTTTCTGACGTTTAGAATCGGAGAAAAAAATTCGCAGGGTTGGCTGGGATGACAAAATATTCTCCAATGGATTCCGGTTAAAACCAGGAGGATTGGCTGTGTCTAATTGCCGGGACCCGTAAAACGTGAAACGCTGACTTAAGGAAGAGCCCCACTCCTTCGCTGGGGGCGTGCCTTGGAGGGAGTATCTCCGCGGGTGGGGGAAGCCGGAAGAGTGGGGGTAACGGAACGCCGCAACTGTCGAACGCTCAGCCGCTAAGTGTGCCTTGTTGTGGGTTACTGCGCACCTGTTCGCGCGCACGCTGTGGTCGGGGGAGGGGGGGGGGGGCTAGCTGGAGGGAGACCAGGCCGAACGAGGAGTAAGAATATTACACTCTGCATGATATTCTTAATATTTTATAATTCACAGAGAGAACTTTCATTGATTTCCCAATTTTTGTGTGACGTGTGCAATCCACTGCAAGAATGAGGTAATCCTGGTGAAAACTCCACCGCCATAACTCGGACAGCTAACGCCACTATAACTGACAATTCCTACTTGCACATATTCATGTCCACTTCTCGTTAGTACCAGAAGTGGCCCACCGCTGTCACCCTCGCATACCTCAGCTTCGTCAAATGGTTTAATGCAAATTTCATTGTTATTTATGTAGGACCAATATGCACTACACTGGGCATTTGATAAGATTGGTACTCTGGACCATTGTAGAAATCGCATCTTGGTGTTCCGGGGTGATGAGCGACCCCACCCAACGATAGTGCCAATTGCTCTGGCAAATCCGTGATTAGCATTGTGGTGATCGATGGAGGCTAATTTCACCGGCTGGATTCCAACTGTGAATATAGTTCATTGGAATTATTTATTTTATTGAAGTGAAATTTCTTATGGGACTATCTGAAGGTGTTACGCTGTATGGACATTTACGTGAGGTGGGGGTGAGGGTCGGTGGTGGAGGGGGGCGAGGGCGGAAAAGTGGGCGTGGAGGGGTCGAAAGCGGAGGGTGGGGGGGCGAGGGTGGAAAAGTGGGCGTGGAGGGGTCGAAGGCGGAAGGTGGGTGGGGGGGTGGAAAAGTGGGCGTGGAGGGGTCGAAGGCGGAGGGTGGGGGGGGGGGGGGGCGGAAAAGTGGGCGTGGAGGGGTCGAAAGCGAAGGGTGGGGGGGGGGGGGGGAGCGGAAAAGTGGGCGTGGAGGGGTCGAAAGCGAAGGGTGGGGGGGGGGGCGAGGACAGAAAAGTGGGCGTGGAAGGGTCGAAAGCGGAGGGTGGGGGGGGGGCGAGGACGGAAAAGTGGGCGTGGAGGGGTCGAAAGCGGAGGGTGGGGGGGGGCGAGGACGGAAAAGTGGGCGTGGAGGGGTCGAAGGCGGTGGGTGGGGAGTCCAGGGGGGGGCGTGTTTTAATTTGCTTTTATCGGAAAAGAATCTATACTTACTTCCAAATGGAATATCTTTGGGCGTAGAAATCAATGCAATATCATTGTAGGGCTTCCAGAAGTCATGATACAGGGGGTGAATGGACATGCCAGATGCATACATTGAAACACCCGGACCCGTGTACCAAGTACCCATGACATTTCCTTTATCAATATCACCAAACACAAGCAATATCATTATGGGATTTTTATCAACGCAGTGTGCAGCTGTAAGTACCCATCTACTCGATATGATGGTTCCACCACAGGTTCCAAAACGACTCCCACCAAATTTGTCCATGCTAATGACGCTGTGTATAGCAACCATGAAGGGAAATTGGCCTTGGTAGGCTTGTCGACCACCATGGATTGCGGCAATTCTTGGCTCCCAGGTGGTGTCTAGTGAACGATAAAAAACATAGAATGAAGATATTTTTTAGGTACCTGATGATGAACGCCTAGTGCTTTCGAAACGTTGTACAGTAGACTCTCTCTAGCTCTCCGCACACTCCCGAGCGGGGGAAATTTTTCCCCCACTACGCACGGGGCATGCGACATGGGCGGGCGCTCTAGAGTGGAAGCCGTGGGGCTACTCACTTCCCGATTGAGTGACGCTATGACTTCAAAATGAAGTCGACTCCGGCTCTGACTTCAGTGACGACGACAAATCACTGAAGGTAATGACTTCGGGCATCAAATCGAGGGACTTCATGACTACAAATGACTTGGAATGATTTCATAATTTTGAGAAAGTCAAATATGCACACACACACACCGATTGTCATACCCTCGCTTTTGTTTTGAGCCGTCAGTATAGCCACCTTGAGGCGAACGGAAGGAAATAAATGTGGGATCCTTGGAGAACGAATATGGCAGTTAGTTGGGCTCTCAATATTGGTCATCAGTGGGCGCGAGAAATTCAAGATCTGAAATTATTTTGCAGATGACGCATGTCATTCCAGGTTTTCAATTGATTAACTTTTTTTCATTTTTTTAATTTAACTTAATTGACTTTGAACGACTACGAACGACTTCAACAATGACTACAAATGACTTCGACAATGACTACAAACGACTTCGATAAGCCGAATTCACCTGACTTCAGTGACTTCCGATTGACTTCATCGCGGAGTGACACCATGACTACGGGAGTAGCCCCTCGGTGGTAGCGGCATTAGACTACCCAGTGTTTACAAACGCGTAAGGCCACAACGTCACAATGAGCGACGCAAAACAAAAACGCCTTGGATAATCACACCGTCCCTGTCGTAAGATACGCCCCTTGCGCACGGAGAGGTGGCAACCGGTAGCTCTCCCGGCGGGGAAATCAAAGCCCCGAAAGTGGAGAGCTAGAGGGAGTCTACTGTATACATGTATTTTTGATTATTTAACTGTGAAATTTAATTTTGTTGAATATCTTCTTCCTGGATTTATTGAAAAATTTATGAACTGAAAATTATGACTATGGAAACAACTTACTGGTGTTTTGCGGCGGTGGTAATGTCTCGTATTTCACATCAACGTCTTCAAGTATTTCATTGGACATTGTATTAGACTCTGGTTCAGACATTATCATCACAGTTTCATCAACTAGTCCGTCTGCTGGTACACTGAATGGTGACGATGTTGTTGAGGTCACTAGTCCATAGGATGCTGTACTGGCTGGGATGCTTGATGCTGGGTTGAATGCTAAGGAAGACGTCGGATTGACCGGTCCATCGGTTACATCACTACTGTTCTCCTGGGTGAATGATGTTTCAGTGGATGTCACATCAAGGACTTCAACTGATGCATCCAACATTGTGGTAGAAGGTGTTTCAGACATTGCCGGGGTTTCCGTGGATAGTATGTCTGATGCTAGGTCGAATGGTAAGGAAGTTGTTATGTCAACTGGTCCATCAGATGCTGCGTTAGATGGTGTAGTTGATGGTAGATCGAAAAATATGGAAGGTGTGAAGTTAGATCCATCGGATGTCACGTTCAAAATTCTATTACTATCGTACTGTGTAACTGGTGTCTCAGTAGATGTCACATCAAATGCTTCAAGTGATCCATCCAACATAGTGGTAGTAGATGTTTCAGACATTACAGTCGCTGTTTCCGTAGATAGTGTATCTGATGCTAGGCTGGATGGTGAGGAAGATATTACACTAACTGGTCTATCGGATGCTGCGTTAGATGGTAGGCTAGGCTTTGGATGAATATGTATAAAAGACGTTATGTTGAATGGTCCATCGAACAGCATCTTCAATATTGCATTACTATTGTCCTTCGTCGAAGATGATGTCTCAGTGGATTTCACAGCAAGTGCTTCAAATGTTTCGCTGGATGGTAGTTCAGATGTTGCAGCCATTGTTTCACTAAATGGTACGTTTGACGTCACATTAAATGGCACGTCCGACGTTATGTTCATTGTTACGTTAGACGGTACGTCGGATGTCATGGTGAATGTTGCGCGCGATGGCATGTCAGATGCTATGGCCAATGATATGTTAGATGTTACGTGTGATGTGACGTTGGGTGATCCGTCAGGTGTCACATTAGACGCTGTGTCAGATGTTATGCTGAATGCTAGATTGGATGGTATGTCAGATCCGATGGTGAATGTTACCACTGATGATTCGTTAGATGGCAAGGCCGATCCTATGTCAGATGCTGTATGAAATAGTACTTTGGATGTTCCCTCGGTTTTCACATCCCCAAATACACCCTCAAATAGTGCCAGAATGACGATCAGCATCATTACACTCTTCATTTTCAGTAGCTCCATGGCTGTGCCCACAGAACACCTTCTGATCTGCATTATAGCTGCTTTATACACATGTGAGCACGCAGAGGCTGACTTACTTATATAGAGTAGGTAGCATTGATACTAATTGACTTTTCGATAGGGCCAGTTAGTGTAATGCCCTCTAAAGTTACATCAAAAGAGGTAATATACCAATATTTCCACGTGCTGTGTCCTCAAAACATGTTTTAGTTCCATGTAATAGGCTTATGTGTGTACAATATTGAACCATTTCTCCCGAACAAATTATTCGATTGAGGTGATTTACATTGGTAACGCAGGGCCTTGCTGTGACCTAGACCTAATTAGATTGTGGATAAAAATTGATGCAGTGTTCTGTCTGTTTTTCCATGAAAAACAGGTGGATGGAGAAACAAACCTGGCAGTTCTCCATGTGAACTCATTCGCCTTATCTCACTATCGTCATTTGTAAATGAATAGAGCTGTCGTTAAGTTCGCCAGGTGTACAATAGAATTGAAGTCTCGGTTAATGTGTCATTTGTGGGCTGCGCGGAGCTATCTAATAACCCTAAGGACATATCATTCAGGATGATCTTAATTCATGTTATTTTCGAGTGTGTGTATGTTTCTCGAGTTCATCAAACACATTAGCTCTATGTTGTGCCATCAAGTTTGCTCTATAATATGCCATAAAATTGTCGTTTTTTTGACGTTATCGGTCAAGAATCTTGCAATTGACCATTAGCATGTTAGGCTCACAAGGTCCAAAGATTGAATGGCGGTATCTTGTTCTATTTAACGAAACGTCCAAGAGCTACTGGAGCCTCCCCCCTCGTTCCGTTCCGTTTTTCGCCATAAAGTGATCCCTCGTTAGTTGCAACACACTTATGCGACAGTAGGTGAGGTAAAACTTGGACCCTCCCCCGCCCCATTATTTCAAAATAAGGAGGCGAGTAGAACCTGTAGGGGGCGGGGTGGGGGGGAGGGATAAAGGTAGCGCTGTAGTTTCTGGAGGTTTACAGTGTGTTTAGAAATATGATGGCTAAAATGGCGAAGGTCGGTGCGAGAGTTGGTCCCCGCGGAAACCACAGGACAGAAGTGCGGAGGAAAAAAAAAAGAAAAATAAAATTGTTTGGGAATAAGACAAGAGGTACTGTAATAATAGTCGTCTCTATAAATATTAACGTCCTCATTAATACATCTAACAACGCCTAAGATATCAATAGATACATTGGAAGCAGACTAAAACAGTTTTAATAATGATTTTGGGTAAATCTATCATTGTACATCAATTAAAAACATTTGCGTAATAAATGAAGTGTAGATTAAGGCTGAAGGTGTGCCTTCTTTGCTTGGAATTTGAGGGAAAACACGTAAGACCTCAAATTGAAGGGTCGCCTCTTTTACGAGACTGTCGCTCGGTGGTGATACCATGCGAGTGAATTCGACGGAGCGAGAGTTTGTGGACACTTCGTCGAGAGTCTGAAAAATGATGGGCCAAGTGAAGAGACGAAGGGAGGTCGTTGACTTGATAATGCTGGGCAAAAGTATACTTGGAATTCTCAACTAACAATCGATCCGTGGAACTTTTCGACAGTTGCACCTCTATCGACAGGTTTCATCAGTGCTGGGCGACAAAAACCACGTTTTTTGAAAGTATCTCGTAAACGAAGCAGTTCAGAGAAAATCGACAGAAAGATTTTCCGTCGGAAATCGAATTCTTTACAAAAAATGTGTTATAACATTTTTGCGTAAGACTACTCGTTAACGAGATAATGAACTTTTTCTTATTGTTGATGTTGACACCCTGACGATATGGGATCCACGATATTGCGTGGATGTTGTGTGGATGTCTATTTTCTGTTAAAAATAGGTAAAAGATAACCTTTCAGTAGTTACTAAACCTTTAAAAATGAACTATTTGAGTAATTTATAGCCATTAGTCAATCATTTATCATCCATTACAAGGATTCGTTTACCTCAATTTTAGCAAGAACAGGTAGATTTGGTAGTCGAAATGCATCTTCGTGTAGAAACTAAGTTTTATTGCGTATATATAGAGTACATAGAGTAATAAATAAAAATATCGATTTAGAATTTGATGTCAGTGACGCTCGATATCCAGTCCATAAATGAGCTGACTCGTGTGAAGACTCCCGATCGTATGCTTGGGCAGCCCCAACCACCATAACTGACGATTCCTACTTGTATATATTTATGTGTACTGAGCGATTGAATTAGTAGGGGACCTCCACTGTCTCCTACACAAGTTTCCGGTCCTTGGAATGGTTTAGTGCAAATTTCAGCAGATGATAGGAACCACCAATGCCTGGCGCACTGGCTGTTCGATTGGATTGGTACTTTGGCCCATTGAAGCATTCGCGCTCCATCGTCCCAATTCGAAAACGCACCCCAGCCAACGATAGTGCCAATTTTCCCGGAGAATTGTCGGAACTTGCTATTCTGCTCACTAGTTGCTAGAGTGATCGGCTGAATTCCCACTGAAAATGTAAGATTAATTTTAGTTCACCATGGTTCCAAACGTAGCAGAGAACCGGGTTCTCCAATGATGTCCGTTGGCCTCAGCCCTAAATTAGGACCAGTTCTCCTGGTGAACCATGGTTCACCCGTAGCTAAAGTTAAAGTTAAGTTGGTACCAGGCAATCTCCCCACCCACCTCTTCCGTGTTAATACAGTTAATACCCTCCATAATACCGTGGACTCTCCGCAACTCTGGCTGCGCCAGCGAGCAGAGGGGCGAGCGTCCCCCACTACGTGCGACGCTAGCCACTGCGCTCGACGCGTATGGCTGCTTCACTCCGCTCCTTCGTGTGGCCGCGCCTATTGCGGACGTGGAGGGGGCAACCTGTAACTCCTGGTACGCCGGAACCTCAGCCCACAGAACTTAACTTCAACTTTGACTACAGGTTAACCATCGTTAATCACCTGAAGAACCTTCACCGTGCCCACCGAGCACCTCAGTCTGGATATACTCACTTCCGAATGGAATTGTCCGAGGTGTCTGTGCCAACGCAATATCGTTATATATTAGGCCACGCTTGGTATACTTGGGATGCTGTATCACGCTGCTCGCATACATAGCTACACCTGAACCAAAATACTTAGCTCCGTAGATATTCCCTTTATCAATATCACCAAAGACAAGAAGAACCTGCACGGGATTATTCTCGACGCAGTGAGCAGCTGTAAGTACCCATCTTTCCGATATGATTGTTCCACCACAACTTGAATATCTGGTTATATAAAAGTTCGACAACTCTATGCTGTGGATAGCAACCATAAACGGAAATTGGCCTTCGTATGCTGTGCGACCACCATGGATTGCTGCGATTCTCGAATCACTGCTAGCTAGTGGGGAACAAGGTAAGTGTTGTAAATATTGTGCGTAATATATCGTAATGGAGTATGCGTATGGGTCAGGTGGAACACATGAAGTTATTTAAAAATCTAGGAAGTTGGCAGCCCATGTAAATAGAGCATTGAGGAAGGACTGTGCTTGGAGATTCCGAAGGTAGGACTGGTTGGGAGGAAGGGGGTCAATGTTGAGCTACATTTTTGGATATGGTTAGGAGTGATGTAAAATGGGTAGGATGAGACTTATGTCGACTTACTTGTATTCTCTGGCGGAGACGTTGTCTCATATTTTATGGAAATCTCTTCAGGTATATCATTCGACATTGTGTTAGAGTCTGGTTCAGATATTGCAGGATCATCGATGGATAGTCTGGATGATATATTGAATCGCGATGAAGATGCTGTGTTAACTGATTCATTGGAAGCTGCCCCAGATGATGGGGTTGATACTGCATCGGGAAGTGTAGAAGAAATTAGGTTGAACTCTTCGTCAGGTACCATATTCACTAGCAGATTACTATCGTACTCGGGCGTGAATGATGGTTCAGTAGATGTTCCATCAAGTGCTACCAGTGATTCATCCAGGGTTGTGGTAGAAGGTGTTTCAGTAGATGGTGGGTCAGATGTTAGGTTGAATGATGATGAAGATGGTGTATTCACTGGTCCATCGGTGACATCACTACTATTCTCCTGGGTGAATACTGAGTCTGCTGGTACACTGAATGGTGACGATGTTATTGAGGTCACTGGTCCATAGGATGCTGTACTGGCTGGGATGCTTGATGCTGGGTTGAATGGTAAGGAAGATGTCGGATTGACCGGTCCATCGGTTACATCATTATTGTTCTCCTGGGTAAATGATGTTTCAGTGGATATCACATCAAGAACTTCAAGTGATGAATCCAACATTGTGGTAGAAGGTGTTTCAGACATTGCCGGGGTTTCCGTGGATAGTATGTCTGATGCTAGGTCGAATGGTAAGGAAGTTGTTATGTCAACTGGTCCATCAGATGCTGCGTTAGACGGTGTAGTTGATGGTAGATCGAAAAATATGGAAGGTGTGAAGTTAGATCCATCGGATGTCACGTTCAAAATTCTATTACTATCGTACTGTGTAACTGGTGTCTCAGTAGATGTCACATCAAATGCTTCAAGTGATCCATCCAACATTGCGGTAGTAGATGTTTCAGACATTACAGTCGCTGTTTCCGTAGATAGTGTATCTGATGCTAGGCTGGATGGTGAGGAAGATATTGCACTAACTGGTCCATCGGATGCTGCGTTAGATGGTAGGCTAGGCTTAGGATGAAGATGTATGAAAGATGTTATGTTGGATGGTTCATCGAACAGCATCTTCAATATTGCATTACTATTGTCCTTCGTCGAAAATGATGTCTCAGTGGATTTCACAGCAAGTGCTTCAAATGTTTCGCTGGATGGTAGTTCAGATGTTGCAGCCATTGTTTCACTAAATGGTACGTTTGACGTCACATTAAATGGCACGTCCGACGTTATGTTCATTGTTACGTTAGACGGTACGTCGGATGTCATGGTGAATGTTGCGCGCGATGGCATGTCAGATGCTATGGCCAATGATATGTTAGATGTTACGTGTGATGTGACGTTGAGTGATCCGTCAGGTGTCACATTAGACGCTATGTCAGATGTTATGCTGAATACTAGATTGGATGGTATATCAGATCCGAAGGTGAATGTTACCACTGATGGTTCGTTGGATGGCAAGTCAGATTCTATGTCAGATGTCATGAGATATAGTACTTTGGATGCTCCCTCGGCTTTTACATCTCCAAATACACCATCAAATAGTGCCAGAATGACGATTAACGTCGTTGTACTCTTCATTTTCAGGAGCTCCATGGCTGAGCCCCAAGAATACTATCACCACTAGAGTTCACTGCTTAATACATATATCAGTCTTCCAAGCAAGACTTATATTAGATGAGAACATGTCCCACACTCTCAATAACCACCGTAATTAAAAAAACATTTCAAACCCCCTTAATCCCATTCAAGTTTATCAAATGGCCCCAGTCAGTGACCCAGACAGGTGTTGTAGTAAAGATGAAGCCTTGGTTAATGTATCATTTGTAGAACACACCAGATCATATTTTAACGTCCCTGACATACATATCTATAATCACTTATAAATATTTCGAAGAAACTAAAAATTCTATCATTATTCAGGGCCAGGGTAATTAGGTGAATGAGATCGACTTTATTTAGGTGTTTCAATTTATTTTTACCAATGCTTCTTCTTTCCTTTCTATTATCAAAACAACAGGTCAACTTATTTTTATGATAAACCTCCTTTGGTAATCATCAATGTCCTGATAGGTCAAGTCTTGTCCCAGATAATGAAAATTGGATGGTTTATTATATCTCTACGTTTCCAGGTATTCTGATATTTCTGGAGCATTTTTAATAAAATGTGTGTGTGTGTGTGTGGTCGATTGTTTATTTTTGTTCCTTCCAATAATCTATATGCTGTGCCTGTTTCCGTAACCAAGATTAATTTTTTTGATGACGAGTCAATTTTATCTTTGGACTTTATGTTTTCGGAGGGTGCTGAACACGAATCTGACATCAATTATTATTGAATGTGATCACGTATGTTTATTTATATTCAATAGGAGAGCGAAGCTTCTCTATATTGTAGTGTCCCCAAATCACCATGGGACATCCGCCAGACAGTAGACTCTTTTAACTGGAGTATCCTGGATAGACAGGTTTTCCCTATTTCGTATATATCAGTCCATAGTATTGCCTTTTTATATATGAGACCGGTGGCGCGTGCTTCGCACGCGCATTTCCTTTTTAACTTCCCCATATCGGGAAAATCGGATTTTCACCAGATCTCCACGTTTCAAGGTCTCCCGAATCATTCTAGAGCATTTTTGGAAAAATGTCTGTATATGTGTGTGTGTGTGTGTGTGTGTGTGTGTGTGTATGTTCGTATGTATGTGCCCAAATTTTTCGTCAACGATTTCTTGAAAACTAATGGTCCGATTCCATTAATTTTTTTTTTTCGATCGATGAGTTTTCATGTAACTTAGTGCTGATTAGATTCTGGAAGGAATCCAGTCGGCAGTTTCCAATAATTTCCAGAAAATCGAAAGGCCAAAAATCGCAAATCGGGTTAATCAACTGTCATCCATAAACTATGAGAGTTAGCGCAAAATTTATATAAGAAAAGTTGTTCCCCATATAAAAATACACATTTTATGTAGAATGACTTTTTTCCATAATTTGCATAATTAAGGGGGTATGGCCGTCTCAATAATTATGTATGTAATAAGTAAATGAATGAACCCAGCGCTGTCATGAAGGTCTCAATCGAAACTTTTCCATTCAGAATGGAGCGGATTACATTTTGGATGGCATTCGTGCAGTGCATGCAATGTTATTAACAATTGCAATTGTTTATACGATTCCACTGGGTAAAATATTAGAGTTAGCGGGACACTTATCTAAAGAAAACTATTCCTTATATGAAAATACAGCTTTTACGTGAAATGACTTTTTTCCATAATTTGCATAATTAAGGAGGTATGGTCGTCCGAGCAATTTGAAATACGGGAACCATGCATATCACCAGGGTCGTTTCTTACACAACAATGCACATTCAGTATGACTTTTTTCAATATAGGTTAAAACATATCGCGAGTTGAACTGGAATATACTTGGCGAATGAATATGTCGACAATTGCGGGAAGGATGTCAAAGAGCGGGATAATTAGGAACGTACAAAGGTAGAGAGGGTAACTAGGCGGACGAATTTCAGTTGAATATTTTTATGCGGCTTAAAAATTATTGATATCACTGTTGAGTTTGCTCATCAGCATGGTTGCATGCTTATGCTGTGCTGAAATACCAAATCGGGAAGTTTTGTTTGAGCCCCGTATGGGGCACACACATTTGCACACCACTAGTTCCGCCACACTGATTGGTGTCGCGTTGGTTTCGGTCTTACGGTTTTCGATAATTTCGATCTATATCGATAGTTTCTTTCGTCTCTCGTTCTCACTGTAGGATATACACTAGTTCCTTGCCGGTGGCCGCTACGCGGCCCCATGCTTTTACTAGTCCGTATTCTCGTTCAATTTCGATCATCGATAATCGAGATTTTTTTCTTCGACTTTTGAGGTTTCGAATTCGATAATCGATTTATTTTCCTGGTCGAAGTTCTCAATTATTTATATAGATTTTCGACTTCGATTTCCATTGTGTGATCGATGATCGAGAGTTTTTGTTCGACTTTCGAGTTTTCGAATTCGATAATCGATTTATTTTCCGGATCAAAGTTCTCAATTATTTATATAGACTAGTTCCTTGCCGGTGGCCGCGATGCGGCCACATGCATTTCAAACTGCGATTTCGATGTCAATTGTTATCATGGCATCGATGATCGAGTTTTTTTCTTCGATAATCGATTTATTGCGATTCTCATTCGATTTGTGGTCGAAGCTCTCAATTATATATAAGGATATATATATATATATATATATATATATATATATCTATATATATAAAAAGGTTTCTACCTGGGCCATACCTAATCAAGTATGACGCACTTACTTGCGTCGAACCTACTACAGTAAGCCCCATACCCACACTTATATAATTAAATACTGCAGTAATTAGCATTTCAGAGGTAGTTCTCAAGTTGTAATAGAACAAGTAACATCTACTCTATTTCCAACCCTGAGTTGAACTTCCGGAAATCACATATCAGTTTTTTACCGTCAACTGTCGTGTTCAACTTCGTACAAAGTCGACTTTCATTCCACAAATCTTTGATATAAAAAAAAAAAAAACAAAATTCATCGATCATCTTCGATCCACGTGGCCCAACCAAAATGCTGCGATTCGTAGCGATTTTTTCTGCGCTCCTAGCAGTCGCCACGGCTGATTTCATAAGGTAAATGAGTTATTAAGGGGCAATCACGTTCAGAAAGACTATGCTCCTTTTGGGGAAAAATTGGGGGCATTTCAGGCCAAATTTACCACTTTGAAACCTGACCTTGTCTGATTCAGCTCATATATTTTTTTCCTCGATGCTAGATGATGAAAAACGCATCCTAATTTTTTTCTTAATTAACGTTTTTTGAATAAATTTTTAAAGTCAATTTTCAGTTGCCTAAATGTATTGAAGTACTCCAGAAATACTCCACTCTATTCGTATACGCTTTCGGGTCTTTACGATTTGTTCCCACCCCACCCCCCGTTAACCCCACTGCACAGCATTCGCCCAGTTTGTCACTGGGATCGAGGGAAAACCATTGGAAAAAAACTCAGATTTGTACAGCTCGTTTCTTTTACGAAACTCCCGCTCGGTGGTGTCGTGTGAGTTAAAGCCTGAAAAAAAACCCAAATACCGCCTCTGCCGATTTTGAACCAGCGATCTCAGATCTCAATTTGAAATTTGATTAGATCGGAAGGAAGGGAATTGTTCACAGAAAGATGAGAAACAATTAATCAGACAACACACCTGTTTGTTGATTTCTGTAGTTTCCGGAGTTGTAGTCCTTTCCAGTTTGGTGTAGAGCGCTGTTCTTTCTTGTTATAATTTTCTTTTGTATTTATTTATTTTTTTAATTGTTTGTTTTTCTTTTTGGTATTTGTAGATTTAGTTTTAGAATATCTATATATATATATATTTTTCCCAGAGATATTCTCGTATATTGTATTTGAAATGTGGTTTCGCACGTCTTTCCTGTACGACGGTTCAAATCGGAGTCCAATGATTGTACCTACCCAAGTACAGTGGACTTTTCAGGTTTCGAGCGTTTTTCGCGGAATCAAAACATCCCCCTACTCTCGAGCGTTCTCGATACGCATAACAAGGTCCCGCCCTAAAGGTGTCACGAGAGCTCTAGTTCTAACGATGACATAGTTCAGCAGTTGAAAGAGCAGAGGAAATGAATTTATTTGCCAATCGCGATCGCCCAGTCCCTTCAAAGTTCTCAGAAGGTGTGCACGGAGTGGGGGTAAAAAATAACTGTCGCTTTCGCAGAACTGTGTAAGTCAGCACTTAACAGGAGTCGACTGTATTGTGGAGAAAATGAAACTGTAAAAATTGAAAGGCAGAAGTTTGAAACGAAGGATCACTCCTTAGAAAGTTCATACCACATAAAATGCCTATTTTTACATGAAGAACAAAATTTGTTCAGCACATTCTTTCAGTTCTCAACTGCTCCACGTTCATGAAGAATATAATCAAAATTGACGGAATTTTCCAATCCCAATTCCCAACGTTCCAATACTGAAAAACAATGTGACCTCGCTTGAGATGCCATTAAAAGTCCATTACTAGTTGCGTCAAATCTCTATTGATATACACACGTGGAATGCATATGACCTACAACAAACGGAAACTTATCCGAAAATAATTTTTTTTCTGATTTTCAACCACTTGTTAGCATGTGCTATATCTAAGAATATTGGGAAAAATTATGGCAACGTTAGATGGGAGCCTGAAAATTTTGCGATTGCTGGAGTATCAATGCCTTTGATTCTTAAGAACATGTGGTATTCACTTACTATTCCGAATATCCTACCATTATCGAAAAATGAAGAATTTCCGCATAGACCCATTACGCGCTATGTCGCTGCCATGTCGCTGCCATGTCGCGGCCATGTCGCGGCCATGTCGCGGCGACGCATTTTCTAGTCCGAGTGATCATCTTCAATTAACTCATTGAACTTGTACATTGGCGGCCTTGGAAAGCTTCAGTATGGGTTCCCAGATAGCTCAATGGCGGTATTTTTCGAAGCTTCAAACAAAAATCGAAATCAATGGTGTCACATCTGTGAATTGCCAGAAAATTGGAGATATCCTCACTGCAAAAATATACTAATAACCTACTTTCTCACCTAGAGTGCCGCTGTATCCACGTAAAGTATTTGAAGCCATTGAGGATGTCGGCACTAATACTCAGGCGAGAGTTCGGCGAGAATCCACGACGAAACCCTCACATGGATTGAACAATTGGCTGAACATTGAGTACTATGGGGAAGTTGGAGTTGGCACTCCTCCTCAGATATTCAATTTGGCATTTGATACGGGATCGAGCACACTCTGGGTCCCTTCCACAAAGTGCGATACTACATGTACGAAACCTGCCCGGTACGATGGTTCCAAGTCCTCGACTTACAAGAGCAATGGAACGGAATTTGGTATATCCTACGTTTCCGGAAATCTTACGGGAACTTGGGCGATAGATACTATTACGGTAAGATAATTTTCTGAAATGAGTTTTCTGATGGTTCTGAAGCCAGATTGCATGGTCCCGGACCAGAGCCCATGCTCCCAGGCAAAACCGATGGTCTCGGGCCATAATCTATGGTCCCGGACCATAGACTATGGTCCCGGACCATAGACTATGGTCCTGGACCATAATCGATGGTCCCGGGCCATAATCGATGGTCCCGGACCATAATATATGGTCTCGGACCATAGTCTATGGTCCCTGACCAGAATTTATAGTCCCGGACCATAGCCCGTGGTCCCGGACCATAATCCATGGTCCCCGACCATAATCAATGGTCCCCGACCATAATCCATGGTCCCCGACCATAATCCATGGTCCCGGACCATAATCGATGGTCCCGGACCATAATCGATGGTCCCGGACCATAATCCATGGCCCCGGACCATAATCCATGGTCCCGGACCATAGTCCATGGTCCCGGACCATAGTCCATGGTCCCGGACCATAGTCCATGGTCCCGGACCATAGTCCATGGTCCCGGACCATAATCCATGGTCTCAGACTATAATCGATGGTCCCCGACCATATAATCCATGGTCCCGGACCATAATCGATGGTCCCGGACCATAGCCCATGGTCCCGGACCATAGCCCATGGTCCCGGACCATAGTCCATGGTGCCGGACCATAGTCCATGGTCCCGAACCATAATCCATGGTCCCGAACGTAATCAATTTCACACTAGTGAAAATTCCATTTCATCAGTATAGGATTCACTCCCTCAAAGAAATTCATTAATCTTCTGACCTATAACAACTAGAATTGATGCACGGACATTTCCCTACATATAAATTTCGGCTATTCCAGATGACGGGATTCGCTATCAAAGATCAACTTTTTATCGAGGCCGCGACTGAAGCAGCAATCTTTTCCGAGTTCCGATTGGATGGAGTTCTCGGATTGGGATTTGATACAGAAGACAATGCTCCAGTATTGTTCTCCATGATGGAGCAGGGATTGATAGAGCAGAGGATCTTCAGTTTCTATTTCAAGAGGTCGAATACTTTTTTTTCCTAGGTCATTCCTCCAGTTTCTCATTGTTTTTGTTACGAAAAATTTTGAAATTTCTGTCAACTTTGTGTCATTTCAGAGATGTGAATGCGAAGCCTGGTGCGGAAATGATCCTAGGTGGATCGGATCCTGATCATTACGAAGGGAACTTGACTTACGTCCCCGTTTTACCTGACTTCAATGGATGGTATGTCAATCTTACCTCGGTGACCTTGAACAATGAGGATTTCTGCGGTAACGCGGGGTTTGCCTTGATAGACACCGGCACTTCCTGGATCACTGGATCTGGGGAGCGAATGAGGGCCATTAACAAGGCCCTTGGTACCAATGGTACCATAGTAATCGGGGGAGAGACCCTCGACATAATCGATTGCGATCGCATTCCAAGTCTCCCCGAAATTACAATTGTTCTTGGAGACGAGTTATTCTCACTCTCTGGAGTAGATTACGTTACCAAGGTAAGTCCCTAGGGAAGCACTTGCATCATCCGCCGGGTTAACTTCCCGATAGGGGAAGTTACTGTTTTACCCCCGAAAATGAAAAATCGATTTTCAATCCGGTCTCCACGTTTCATGGCATTTCTGACCTTTCTAGACTATTTAAAACAAAATGTGTGTGTGTGTGTGTGTCTGTGTGCGTGTGTGTGTGTGTGTGTGTGTGTGTGCGTGTGTGTGTGTGTGTGTGTGTGTGTGTGTGTGTGTGTGTGTGTGTGTGTGTGTGCCGATATACGTATGTAACCAAAAATTTCCCGGAACGATTTCTCGTGAACAAATTAACCGATCGAGGTCCTGTATGACGCAATCGAAGCGTCTTGCCCTAACTTAGAGCTCATTAATTTTTGCTCCATATATGTCTACTGGTTTCTATTGCTATTAACAATTTCAATTGTTTATAACGCTGTATCTCACGAAATATTATAGATACGCAAAAATATGTCGAATAAATGTTGTTTCTTATAAAAAAATACATATTTTGTGTTGCTTGACTTTTTTCGTATCTTTAACCGTTTGGGCGTTAGGGCGTTATGAACAATTGAAATTATTTGGAGAGCTCTGTCAAGAGTTAATTGGTGAACAATTGTGTTTAGATCCCACACTCTGGAAAAACCCTCTGCGTCAGCGGATTTCAGGACCTGGGAATCGAGTATGACGATTATTGGATCCTGGGCTACAACTTCCTTGGTCGATACTACACAGAATTCGATTTCGAGAATGAGCGCATTGGTTTTGCGCAGGCTAAATAAATTCACTAGGCCGCTGCTTGTACGACGATTTGAACAGCGAGTTTTTGGGATATATCTGACGATCTACAGGTGGTACACAAATTTTCTTAGGAACTTTTTTGTAGATCTATATAAAAGCTACAAAAAAGGTGGTATAAAATTTTTTGTGGGTTCGTTGGGTTTCGAGATATTCTACAAAAACGCAGATGGCCAAATCGACTTCAGGAGGTCTATCAGATTCTATTTAAATGACAGATATATGTTGGTTGGAGTTGCATTTTTTTTAAATTTTTCTGAAGATGTACATTTGTTATACAAATTTGAAAAATTTATTCTAAATTTTGAAGGTATTGACAAAATGTAAAAATGAAGTGAAATTGGTGGCACTTGATTTTGTCAGAAATGACGATAATAAATTTTGAAATTATACTGTATTATGTAATAACTTGATATTATGAAATCATGCTTTCGTTTGCAGCTTTTTGGATTTTTTATTTCTAGTGCAGAAGTAACGATATGTGGGAATCCCCTTTTTTTCTGCAAGTGCCATCTATAGGTGAAGAGGATGAATTTGAACGCGGTCGATCTTATATTGTGCTCCACAGTCGATAAAGATGATAACATCGTTCCTGGGATACGTTCAGTGGGCTATGTTGTGCGCTAAACTTTGTAAACTCGTTTAAAGCTTTTAAAGCTTTTTAAGACGATAGTTTAGGAGTTTTTTTTTATTTCTTAAAAAATCGAACTTTGAAAATTTGTAAACTTTTCAAAACTCTGCACTTTTTTTTTAATCTTTAATATCTCCCTGAAATTCTTGTAAGTTCGTGATTTTTTTTTTCAAAATTGGAAAGTTTTTGAAGATGGTTTTTGAAATTTTAGAAATTTTTTGCAATTTTTAACGATTTTTCATTTCCTTTTTTTTTCAATTTTGTAATTTATAAGAAAATTCGATAATTTTTCCCAAACATTTTACAATGTTTCCAAAAATTCTAAACAATTGCCAGAAAATTCTACAATTTTTCCCAAACATTTTACAATTTTTTTCAAAAATTCTAAAAAAATTTCAGAACATTCTAAAAAAAATTGAGAGAATTCCAAAAAAAATTCAGAAAATTCTAAAAAAAATTCACAAAATTCTAAAAAAAAATCGGAAAATTCTAAAAAAATTTCGGAAAATTCTAAAAAAATTTCGGAAAATTCTAAAAAAAATTTCCGAAAATTCTAAAAAAATTGCAGAAAATCCTGGAAACTTCAGAATACATCGAGAATTCATGGGATTTCCCCGAAAATTGGGGAACCCCCTGGAAAAATCCAGGTGACCCTCCTTAATCGATCTAACCGTTAATGACATTAACAAATTAGGTTCCGGTCGGGGTCAATGACCGCGAAACCCTAATCCCGAGATTTTAAAAAGACGAAGACCTCCATGACCTACCCCTCACCCCCACCCACTTTCCGCCCCTATCGAAACACACTATCGTGGGATGCTCGCGCACCCCATTCGCCCAATGGCCGCGATTCGCGACATAATGCCCCCCAACAATCCATAAAAAATCATAACATTTAAATTCAAGCCAACAAACATTCACCGAAAAATTGTTTATAATAAATCAATATTATTGTATTAAATAAATAATAAAAAAAAATTCTTAAGTTGCGCACTACTTCCACAATTACGTAAAAAATAATAAATACGCCCCAAAAATTATTAAAAAATTAAATAAAAAATGTGCATTGTCAGATTTTTGGTATTGAAGTGAAACAAAAAATGTGAAAAATTGAAATATCGAATAAACAATTTTTTTAGCGACTCCTCACTAATGCGGGTCGAGTGTTTATCCACATGAGTTGACCTTATTTCAAATGCGCATGCTCCGCAATTTTTGGTGCTTCATTGAGGACGTCGTCGAAATTTTGGTAAACACATTTTTGCAATTTTTTGCTTTTCATATTTTTAGCGGATTTTTTCTTTTAATTTTGTCATTTGCGAAAAATTTTTTTGAATTTTTTTTTGGATTTTGGATTTTTTTTTTTTTGACATAGTTAATAATTTTTGGTGATCTAGTCTTGATTGTGGTGAATTTAGTTGTTCAAGTTTTTTTTGTTCTTTTTTTCGGTAGCTCATTTGGTTTTTAATAATTTTTTTAAAAAAATTTCGGAAAGTTTTCGGAAAAGTTTTTTTGAAAAATTTTTGATATTCCGGAATGTCCGAAATATTGAGAACGTGAAACGATTTTTTTGTCAAACTCTCCAAGTTTATTTAGGTGGAGATAGAAATCATTGATACCGCAGATTTAAGTTGAGGGGAGTTATATTCTTCGAGAATGAGAATTCCCGCGTGTTGCGCGCGCAGCTTTCGAAGCGCGCCATCTATGAAGAAATTGCGCGGCATCTTTTTGGTGGATATCTTGAAAACTAAGAATATTAACGAATGTTCATATGGAGCTTTATTGTAGCTCTCGGTGTGCCCAACAAAAAACGTTCACATGAAAATTCGGCTAGCTCCTCCGCATTTCGAGATATGTCCCAAAACGTGAGAAATTCCCTCAATGCGCGCTTGGAGAACAGTGGTTGAAGTTACTACTATTCTCACTTTTCGTCGCCGAAACTGAGAGTCGTAATTTTTTTCCAGATATCACCACCTGCATAAGAAACACCTGGCCTTCTCGAAATACGTGTGTTGAATCAATATAGCACCTGAGAGCCTCTTCAGTACTTCATTCGATAAGAATCCCCCCTCGGCCAACAAAGACGGACAACTTGAAATGCAGCACAAGAGCATGAGGGGGCATTAAATATCCTGGGAGGAAGCGAAACATTCTATGAAACATTTTATGGAATTCCACCTTTTTCGAACCTGAGGAAAATAAGAAAGTCAATGACCGCCAAAAAGTCCCAAAGGAATATTTCATGAGCCGCTGTCCTTCTCTGTAAGTTCAATTAAATTCTTCCAAATTTTTAAAGTGCTCATTTTTTGAAATTTTGAAAATTCTTGAAATTTTGAAATTTTTTGAAATTTTTTGAAATTTCGAAGATTTTTGAAATTTTGAAGATTTTTGAAATTTTGAAAATTTTTGAAAATAATAATATTCTCGATATCTCGAAAATATCTCGATAACTCGAAAAAATTTCGATATCTCGAAAATATCTCGATATTTCGAAAATATCTCGATATCTCGAAAATATCTCGATATCTCGAAAATATCTCGATATTTCGAAAATATCTCGATATCTCGAAAATATCTCGATATCTCGAAAATATCGCGATATCTCGATATCGCGATATCTCGATATCGCGAAGACGAATTGTCTCGAAACCCGTAAGGTGAAATCGACGCGCCACCAGTCGCGCCGCCGACCTCGTATAGTAGAAAGGAGAGACAATCAATATATATCGCATTATCGAAAAGCGTAAGACCGAGACCGACGCGACACCAGTCAGCGCGGCGGAACTAGGAAATGCGCGCACAACGCATGCGCAGCCCGGCTTATCTAGCCTAGAAAAAAAATCTCAAATCATAGAGTGCAACGTTTAGGAGAGCCCTCACTTCTTACTAGGACCGAGACTCTACCGCAACTCCGGGCACCCGCAATGTTTATCGAATCCTTCGCGTATTATTCGAGTCAGCTGTTCTCAGGGGTCTCTACCTGCGTAGGTGGCGCCCACAAATAGCACACAAACATTGGGAGATGATAAACGAGATATAACTGCGCAACTACCGATCATTCAGTCCCCTTATCGTACTCATTTTTTCTCGTCACCATTATGGAACTTTTTTTTCTTGTGCGAATGAAAATAATTGAGCGCACTTTAAGATTGATAAAAATTGGAATTTAATTTTTTCCGAAAAACTCTGATGACCTTAGATTTTTAAATTCTGATTCGGAATTTCCATTCTTTTTTTTAAATTTAGGCCCTACTTTTTTCATTTTAGTCTCAACTTTTTGAAAGAAAAATTTTCAGTTTTTTACAAAACGTTTTTAAGTTTTTTCAGAAAATTTTTAAGTTTTTCCCGAAAAATTTTAAGTTTTTTACTGAACGTTTTTAAGTTTTTTCAGAAAATTTTTAAGTTTTTGCAGAAAATTTTTAAGTTTTTTACAGAAAATTTTTAAGTTTTTCCCGAAAAATTTTAAGTTTTTTACTGAACGTTTTTAAGTTTTTTCAGAAATTTTTTAAGTTTTTGCAGAAAAATTTTATGTTTTTTACTGAACGTTTTTAAGTTTTTTCAGAAAATTTTTAAGTTTTTGCAGAAAAATTTTAAGTTTTTTACAGAACGTTTTTAAGTTTTTTCAGAAAATTTTTAAGTTTTAGCAGAAAAATTTTAAGTTTTTTACAGAACGTTTTTAAGTTTTCTCAGAAAATTTTTAAGTTTTTGCAGAAAAATTTTAAGTTTTTTACAGAACGTTTGTAAGTTTTCTCAGAAAATTTTTAAGTTTTTTGCAGAAAAATTTAAATTTTTTAAAATAACGTTGAAATTAAAATTTTTAAATCCCAATTAAAAATTTTCTGGAAAGCTAAATTTGATTTTCCAAATGCTTAAATGTGTTTCTTTTAACCGTAATTGACACTTTAATTTTTGACATTTTTCCATTTCACTTTTCAAATTTTCCAAAATTTCAAAATATTTTTTTCTCGCCTAAAATTAAAATTGCAAATTCTACAGTTACTGCCGATTTAAGCAAACTTTACTGCCCCCGAACAATTCCATGTACTTCCCTAATGATCATTTAACTAACATAATTAATCGGAAATAATCGGGGAGCACTTTCTTCTGATAACGATCAACTTATTGTTCTTTTGCCCTTTCCACGGAGCTCCCACAGTCAATTCCCACAAATTAATTAACGAGCGATAGAGATCTGGAATGCCGGAACTATCTAGACTGTTTTTATAAGCATCAACAATTTTTTTGAATTACAATATTTTCATTGATCAAGTCTGAATGGAAAATTGAGAATTTTTTGCAAATACAAAAATCTGAAAATTGAAATTAATAAAATTTTTTTTAGCAATTTTTTTGGTTCTTTTTGTTTATGTATTTATTTATTTATATGTTTATTCATTTATTTATTTATCTATTTATTTATTCATTTATTTATTTATTTATTATCTTATAAATTAGTTATGTAAATTTTGTTTGGAATTGGTCGAGCTAGGTTTGACCTAGATCCGAATTTATTAACGATCTCAATTGGTTCTAACGCTCTACTATAAAAACTATGAGAGATAGGAAGAAAAGTGTTTAATAAATATTGTTCCTCTCTTAAAAATACAACTTTCATGTCATATGACTTTCTTCCGTAAGTTGCATAATTTAGGACATATAGCGGGATCAAAGTTATCGGCGCGGGCTATGCGATATCACACGCACATCCCGTCTATCGATACTTCCGGTTTATCTCGAGAGTGAGTGGGCAGAGGGAAATGTACCATTCACATTTTTTGTCGGGAATAAAATTTCCTACAAGAAATGTCATATAACATTTGTCGTGAAAATCACTCGGTAAGGAGGTAATTGAAGTTTAAAGCAAGTATTGATTAGAAATCAGGTAAATTCGTATCTGGCAAATTATTCATTTTTCTTTTTTATATTTTTTTTTGTAATATTGATCTATATATATTCCTCGTGATAAAAGAAGCGAAAACTTTTTCAAGAAATATTTTGCAAATTGGGGGTTCTAAAAAAAAAATGCGAATATATTTTTGGCGGGAAATTCAAATTTTTGGGAAAACAATTTTTTCACATTTTTTCTCAAATTGTAAAAAAAAGGAAAATAAAATTTTATGCACTCATTTGAGCTTTCACAAATTAGATATAGATTTTTTTCCTTATCATCGGCAAATCTGGAGTGAAAATAAAATTATTGCGGGGCAAAATGGCCACTCCCCAATTAAAGGGAAAACAATTAAAAAAATTAATAAAACCACGAGATTCCCAGCCAATCCTGGGAACCCCACTTCCCCTGGCCTTCGGCTAACCCATAATCATCAGCGACGCAACAATCTCGGCTAATAACGTAATTACGGCCTGAAACGAAGAAAAAAATTACTTATTTTTTTTTCTTTTCTTTCTCAATTTCCACGTAATCCACTGGTGAACTCGTCAATTGCTGGGGGTTTAGATTTTTTGGAGCTTTTTCGTTTTGTTTCTCATGATTCCTCCTTTTAATTTTTTTGCTGATTTTTCCGTTTTTAATTTTTAAAATTTTTGATTTTTTTTTTTGTTTTATTCTATTGAAATTTTCACAATTTTTGAAAAGTCGCATTTTTTCTCAATTTGTTAAAATTTCAAAAATTAGAAAAAAATTTCATCGTTTTGAAAATTTTCAATTGATGAATTTTCCATTTTCATTTTTTTTTTTTTTGAGTTAGTAATTTTTGAAATTATAAAAATAATAATCGATCTTTTGAATTTTGGCGGGAGCAATTTGAATGTTTGGCGGGAAAAAGCGCGCAATATATATATATACAATTTTTTTTCCGTCTCTAGGGCCGCTAAACCCCAATTCGAACCTCGCTTCGGTTAACCCGCGTTTTATCAAACCTCGCTTTGGTTAAACCGCGCTTTTTTAGACCACGTGACCAAAACAACTGTTCGCCATTGGACCGTAAAAAGTTTCCAGACCTTGTGACGAAAACCACTAAATTTCACCACAAACCCCTCAAAATCTCGAGATCGAATTGATATTTCCTATATTTCCCCAAGGCATTACTTATAGCCAGGAATTAGTTCTACAAAAAAAGTCCTATAAAAAAAATTGCCATATTACCTACATTTTGAGATATTCGTCAAAAACTGAGCCCGTAAGATAACTCGATTGATCCTAGTAGACTTGGGTGCAGAGTTCAAATCGATGAAAACCCAAAAACGTGATTTTTCTTCATCTCATCATTTTTTCATGCAAGTGGGGGGCAGTGGGGGGGGGCGGGTGGGGGGTGTCTCACGAAACACATACATCAGCATAACACAGTGCATTAACCCTTTCTATCCTTTTCTATCCCATCAATATAGTCAGCCTTTCCCTCTCTATTCCACAAAGGAACTTTACACATTCATGTGAGCTCCCCCCCACTCTCGACCAATAGAAAACCAGCAAATTTCCCCCACCATTCGCCAAAGAAACCAGAGACGCGATTGAGTATTCGTGAAACATTCGTTGTGTTTCCTTCTATCTGTTGTTTTTTTAGTGTAAAAAAGCCCCCCCAAATAGTGTGTTTACCCGTTTTAATCGGGCCTCGCAAAAGGCTTTTTGCATTTTGAATTTTTGGGCGGGAAAAATAACGCAATTTAAGTGCAAGGAGTTTTAACCAATTTTTGGTCATACTTTGGTGTTTTGACGGACTTAGGTGATCCGTCTGCAAGAGAAGAAAAATAGACGGATTTTTTTTGTGGGGGTTGGCGAAATTTTTTTGAATTTTTGGCGGGAAAAAGCGCGCAAATGGGGGACGAGGCTTTTCCCGGGTTTTTGTGATTTTTTTTGGGATTTCGCGGTTTTTTTTTTTGCGGAGTGGTGAGTGTGCATGGGGGAATTGAGGGGAAGGTTTTTTTGGGAAATTTGAGGGGTTTTTTAGAGGATTTGTATGGGGAAGTGCAGAGTTTGGAAATTTAAGGGAACTGGGAATCTGGGTCTTGCGATATGGAAGCACTCAGGCTCGCAATTCAGTAAGTTTTTATTGTTTTTTGGTTTTTGTTTTTTTTTTCCATTTTTGATTGATTTTTTTAAATTCAAATTTCGAGTGAATACCACACGAAAACAATATATATATATATTTGTTTTTAGAACATTGTTAAATAATATGGGGGTGAACCACATTCTGCAAATCTTGAGACAAATTTTGTTTTTGCGCATTATCAGGAATTTGAAGCGGTCTACAAGAAAATACAAGGAATCACTTTTTTAGGGAAATTTCAAGAGCTGTCTATAACATCTTTTGACATTTTGGCGTAAGATCAATATTTCAGGAGCTATCAATGAAATAATGGGGGAGCAAAATGAATATGGGCAGACGACAGACCCCAAATAATGTTATGCTCTCAAAATATTCCTCGTAGAAAGTTGTTACATGTCGCGTGCCTAGTCTAAATCAAATGAATTTATCACATGAGCAGTTGTCAGTTGAACTTTTTGCTATACTAAATCCTCATTAGAAGAGTCAGGAAAGAAAGTTTCATTGAAGTTAATTATCCAATTTTTTCTGGCTTATATACAAAAAAAAAAAAAAAAATTTAAGAAAAAAAAAAATTTTTAAGATGAGACCCATAAAGCAATTTTTTTTTTTATTTACGAAATTTTTTTTTTTAATTTTATTTTATTGGGCACAAAACTTATTCGTTTATAAAAAAAAAATTGTTTAATAAAATTAAATTAATAAAAATAAGTAAATGAGAAATTTTTTTGGTCTAACATTGGTGAAAAAAATTATTCGAAATATTGGGAAAAATTGTGGGAATTATTGGGGATTTTTTGGTGTGACAGTTTTCAATGATTTTTAATTTATTTCGATTTTTTCAGGACTAGACTCGGTGAGAGGATGGTCAGTATGAGCTCAATGCTCGTGGAAACTGTTAGCATCAACTACGAGGACTTTAACGAGAGCTTCTTGACATGCGGCACTTGTTTATGTGTCTACGATGGAAGTGAACACACACCGAAATTATTGCCATGTTCCCACACAGTAAGTGGACTAGATAAATATTAATTGATGATAAAAAAATTGACATTTGTGTGAAACGATTTATGTAGGACATAATTCATTTTTTAAGAACGAAGTTTGTAAAAAAAATTGGCATTATTGGAATTTGAAAATTGGCGAATTTTAGGGAGATTTTGAACATTTACAAAATTACAATAATTTGAAAAACGAAAGAAAAGGCGTGAAAAATTCATGCCAAATTCACCTTTTGATTTTTTTTTTTTTGCAATTTGCAGAAATTTTTAGTTTGATGACTCGAAAAAAATCTGGAGTCTTCCAAACGCTTGAAAAATTGAAAATAATAATAAGTCGATAATTTAAAAAAAATGAATAAAAAAAAAATAAAAATAAATAAGGATGGTGAGAAACATATTTTTATGTTAAACAATTTTAACAAACTTAAACAATTTTACAAAATTCGGAAATTGTGAAAAGTTCAAAACCTCATTTTTTAATTTCCAAAACTGCTTCACAATTCGAAATAAAAATTGCAATAAGTAGGGATTTTTTTTTTTTTTTTTGAGTGTGTAAGAAAAAGGGGTCTATGAAACAATGATTTCACGACAAATTCTGCACGTTAAAAAAATTACCATATAATCTCTTGAGCACTAATAACATACGATTGTTCCTAATTACAGGTATGCTCACCCCATTTTAGAAGAATGGCAGCCTTGAGAAAGATCAGAATTTTTTTTAATTTTGAAACGTTTAAAACTGCAAAAATTGAGAAAAAATAGAAATTTAATTTTGTATCGTTTTCTGCAGTAATACCAATTAATATAATCTTCCCCTTTCAATAATTCAATGAATTGGGAGAAAATATATAAAAGTCAAAAAAATTAATAATGCAATTTTTTTTGGGATCATTATAATTGTTAACTTCGTTAATAAACAATTGGAGAAGCCCAAATTTTGAACCATTTTGAAATAATTTTGAAATATTAAAATTGCAAAATGTTTAAGCTCAAAAGTTCCCAAAAAATTCGCAAGATTTTCAAAATTCCCAAAATTTCAAAAAAAAAAAAAATGTGGAAAAATTCAAAAGTTAGGGAAATTTAGAAGAAAAAAAAATAGCTGAAAGCTTCAAGGGAAAAAATCCAGTCAAAGAAAAAAATTTCTTCCAAATTACCAAAATTTGAACGTGCAATTTCTTTCCACTGCTGTTGTAAAATCAATGTCTAAAAAGTGGTAATTTCAGTACTAACTTGACACATCTGAAAAAGTACTATATAATCACACCTCAACTGATGATCTCTAATTATTCTCAATTACAGGTGTACTTATAGTGTTTAACGCGAACAGTAGCCTCGCAATTCATACCAATTATTTTACTGAATCATAAAGAACTCAAATATCGATCAACTTGTTCAACTTCCAAAATTTGGATAAATTAGAAAAAAGATCTCTGCAATTTTGAAAACTAAAACAAGTACAAAAATGATGAAAAATTTCTATAATTTGAAAGATTTTTGGAACATGATAGGAAAAAAAAAGAAGCTCTGGTAGCCACCCACCCACGCTCTCGTAGCCACCCACCCACCCTCTCATAAGCACCCACCCACCCTCTCATAGCCACCCACCCACCCACGCTCTCTTAGCCACTCACCCACCCACCCACCTTCTCATAACCACCCACCCACCCTCTCATACCCACCCACCCACCCTCTCATAGCCGCCCACCCACCCTCTCATACCCACCCACCCTCTTATACCCACCCACCCACCCTCTCATACCCACCCACCCACCCTCTCATACCCACCCACCCACCCTCTCATAGCCACCCACCCACCCTCTCATACCCACCCACCCACCCTCGCATACCCATCCAACCACCCACCCATACCCACTCACCCTCTCATAACCGCCCACCCACCCTCTCATAACCGCCCACCTACCCTCTCATACCCACCCACCCAGTCATCAGGGGGATACAAATCATCTATAGCATATAATTAAACTGATGAAAATTATATTCTTCGACTCGTTGAGAATTCTCGCGGATTACGCGTGCCGTTGGCATCAGACTTGCGGCATCAACCTACCGCGGTATTGTCGGATATCTCCAAAACTAACGATATTAACAAATGTTCATATAAAGCTTTATTGTTGCTCTCAGTGTGCCCTACAAAAAACATTCTCATTCAAATTTCGGCTGGCTGCTTCCCACTTCTATATATGATGCCTAAAAAAATTGTGATCCTCTCAACGTTACCTTGGTCTAAAGTTATCTTGGGTGAACGACCCGACTGTCGAGTTAAAGATCGACAATATAACCACACCCCAAATGATATATCTTATTGTTGTCAATTACAGGTATGCTTGCACTGCTTGACCCGAATTGCCGCCTCCCAGACACGTGAGGCTGGCCACTTTCGATGTCCAATATGTCGCGAGCTCATAACAATACCACGTGGTGGAGTACCAGCGCTGCCCCCATCATTCCTAGTGAACCAATTGCTGGATCTAATGTCCCGACAACGTCGTGAAGTCATACCAAAGTGTTCAGTTCACATTAATCAAGAGCTATTATTCTGTGAAACTTGTGATACGGTATTTTGCACAGTTTGCACTGGAGGTAGTCATGCCGGCACATCCCCCGGCTGCACAGAACACACTATAATACCATTTAGCATTGCCATCAAACGAATGTCTGAGATACTGCTCTACAAAGCCAATGAATGCATTTCCAAGGTGGGTCAAATATCAATTTTTCTTGTGAATATTTCGTTTTTACCTAAAAAATCTCAAAAATCGTAATCATGAATCTGAACAAAAAAATGGAATTATCGAGAGTCCTAGCAATCATAGCAGAATTTTGTGTAGAACAAATTTGTTGCTCACATTCTGCTCTACAAAAAAGATCCTTATCAGGATAGCCTTATCTTCGTTCATTCACGAGATATCATGGAACCAATGACGACCGATGTGAGCTCAACCATTTGACCTCGTTTGATTTCCCATCACTATTTGTTCGATATCTCGAATTCTAAAAATCCCAGGAAAAATTTCTGTTGACAAAATTTGTTGGTGGTCTTCTGCTCTACAAAAAAGGTCCTTATCAGGATAAGCTTATCTTTACTCAATTGCGAAATATCAGCGAACCAATGACACGCGATGTCAGCTCAACCGTTTTACCGTTTCACTTCGCGTTACTATTTGTTCGATATCTCGAATTCTAAGAATCGCAGAAGAATTTTCTGTTAACAAAATTTGTTGGTGGCCTTCTGCTCTACAAAAAAGGTCCTTATCAGGATAGCCATATATCAGCTGGATTACGAGATATTGCACATTGAGACGCTCACGGTTCAATCACGAAATATCGTTTTGCCACGTTTTTATTCATTTTTTTTTCTTTTTCTCTGAAAAAAGCTAACGCAAGCTCAAGAGTCAGTCAGCACCGAGCTTTCCCGTCTCGATGCAGCAATGGAACGTTGTCTGAATGTTGTGGATGCAGAATTTGGGGAAATCCTGAAGAAAATAGAGAAGAAGCGCGAAGAGCTTCAGGCAGCTGTGACGGCAGCTGCAAGAGATAAAAAACGAGTTCTCGAAGAACAGCACGCGCTCATCGAAGCGGAGAAGAATAAGGCAAGATCTCATGATCGGTTGATTGATTAAAGTATTTTAATCCGAATTTACGTAAGCCCATTGCAATAAAAGCACGGCAAAAACTGACTCAGCAATAACATTACACGCAAAAATGGGAAAAAAATATTTTATAAAAAGTAAAAAATTGTGAAAAATCGTTTTATCGATCTACTCAATGATTTCCAGTTTTTCTGATATTTTTAAAGTTTCTCGTTCATGACATTCAAATTTTTCTGCAGTTTTTTCAATTTTTGAGAAGTTAATTTTCAACTTTTTTAGAAACTTTAATTTTTTTTTCCTTAATCTTGATTTTTAAATTTTTAATTTTTTTTTTAAATTTCAATTCTTAATTTTTTTTATTATTTTCATGTTCAAATTTTTGTTTTTGTAAATTTTAATTTGAAAAATCCAATATTTTCCAAAATGTTCGATTTTATTTAGTTTTTTTTTTTTATTACTTTTTTTTTCTTTACTTCTTTGTTTTTAATTCGGAAATTTTTTGAACAGAAAATTTTTTTTTTAAGATTCTGAACATTTTGGTAAATTTGACAAAATCCAAAAAAAAATTGAATGAAATTTGAATGATATATTTGAAAACTAAAATTATGAATTGCACAGGTGGAGAGGGAATGTGAGGGCCTGCAATATCAGGTGGAGGTCAGAAACATCACACAGAGGATTGGTAGTCTCACTGACCAGCTGGATGCGGCTGTCGCACTCAGTGAACCCAGGGAAAACGCTTTCATAACTGCGGAATTCAGTCATAATAACGCCATAGAGGAAATGGAGAAGGCACTTGGGGCTGTAGGTCGAGTTCGTTCCAGCACAACATTACCAGGTAATACATTAAGCCGATTACATCGTCCATTGCCAGTCTATAATTAATGTTTTTCCCATTTGAACAATTTCACATCGTCTCACAATTTTTCCCATTTAGTCAAACAATATTGAACCTCTTTTTTTTTTAACTTCAAAAAGTCAAAATTTTCAAAATTTTAAAATTTTCAAAATTTTCACAATTTCAGACTTTCAAAATTTTCAAAATTTTAAAAATGTTCAAAGTTTCAAAATTATTTTAATTTTAATTTTTTTTAAATTCTAATTTTTAAAAATTTAAAAATTTTGAAATTTCAAATTGAAAATTTTCCAAATTTTCAAAATTTTTTTAATTTCAATTTTGTTTTAAATTTCGAAATTTTAGGACTTTTTATTTGTTTTTTTTTTTATAATTCAAAAGTTTTTTTAATTGTTTAATTTTCCTCGAGTATTTTTTATGATATTTTAATAACTCCCGAAAATTTTCAGGATTGTGCCGAGCTAGTCTGAAGGAGATGGCCATTTCGAAGTTGCAAACAACTGTGATACTAGAAACTGTGGATTACCACGGGCACCCGAGGAACGTTGGGGGTGATCCCATCGGCGTTGACCTGTCTTACGCCGATGGTGAATCGTCGAATAATGGGTCAATCGAGTCCCAGATCCAGGATCTGGAGAATGGCACTTACGAGATCAATTTTCGTCCGCCCCTAGCCACCAAGTATTGCCTCAAACTTTCGGTTTTCGAAAGACCAATTAAGGACTATCCCCTCTTTTTTAACGCCACTGAACACAACGAGCCCATTCAAGTTTACGGAAAAATGGGACACGGCAGAGACGAATTTTACCAAATGGTCGCTGTTGCCGTTGACGATGATGACAACATCTATGTTCTCGATTCTGGAAATTCAAGGATCAAAGTAAGATCATTTTTCTACCAACGTCTCTCTGCTCTGCACCTCAAAGTATGTGCACCTAACTGAACTTCCAAAGACACATTGTAACTTATTCGCAGCAACAATCAAACCCACATCGCTTCCTTATACAAAATCGTTTGTACCCGATTGCACCACTCGAATATTTCCCTTCCAAAATATCTTAATCCGGCAAATGATTATTCAAATAGCATTTGCGAATAATCCGCAGTTGCGACAAAACTAATATTGGATTTCTATTCCAAATCGTCTGTACCCAATTGTACCACTTGAATTTTTCATATTCGAAATTATGTGCAGCCGGAAATTAATTTTGTATGGCAACTTCGATCAAAATTTCCATAGATTCAATGGACTAGTGTTCCAATGCAGAATTGTGGCAATCAATCGAGTATCCATTGACTTGACTGTTGAATCCTTGCAATCAAAAGCAAATTCCATACACAGAAAAAAATGAACGAATTGTGTCGTCAAAAATGAGCAATACTCCATCCAAGAAAGCTCGTTGATTACAATTTCATTGATGCTACCTGCCGCTAACTTTCAATCCTACGAGCCGGAGTTTGTTCAAAGAACAGTTTAACATCAATGGAATATTCGCCGGAAACAAACTATCATGTGTTGAATTCCAAGTTACGTACGATTGACATTTGGGTTTGAGGTACTGTTTCCTTGATGTGATGCAAGCTTGTGATTGAAATGAGTACATATTAATTTCTATGGACTAGCTATTTCATTGACATAAAGTGAAATCCAAGGAAACTTGTTGATTACAATTTCATTGATGCTATCTGTAATATGTATGTAAATAGTGAATTAATTATTGAATTAATTTTTCCAGGTTCTCGATAATAATTTAGAATTCCAGAGACACATATCTAACGAGGGCCTTGCTCGTCAGGGTGCCACTGGAATAGCCATATCCGAGCAGGGACTAGTCGTCACAAATTGGCGTACGCGTACAATTACGGAAATGAGCACACACGGAGACACAATTCGCTCATTTACGCACAATGCATTTCAGGTTTGTTCACACGAGACAGTTTTTCCTGTCGCGAGTTAAGCTGCTGTTCCGCTTTTACTGAACTTTTTTTTTCTCTGTCTTCTAATCGTTATTTTTTTTTTTTTTTTTGCAGACTCCGTTTGACGTAGCTGTTGACAGAAGCTATGGACACGTTCTCGTTGCTGATAGTGGGTCTGAGAGTGGACCCAACAGGAAATATTCTGTTTATGTTTTCGATTCCGATGGAAAGTTCCTGTTTCAGGTAATTTTTTCTTTTTTTTTTTTTTTACATGCTCAAGGAATATTTCGGTTTTGTGGAAAAAATTAGTTGATTTTTTTTTATTCAGTTTCTCAAGTTTACCGAAGTTCCCCTAATATTTGTTTCAGGTCGGAAAACCAAGTATGTTCAACGAAATTAGCTCAGTGACGTTCGGCCTCGGTGGAGAAATTGTAGTGGCAGATTTACGGATTCAAGTTTTTTCTGCGAAAGGCGATTTTTCGGAGGAAATTCAGTCTGCAGACACATGTAATTTTTTTACAAACATTTATTTACAAACTGCTCCATTTCCCCTAATTTTTTTTTTTTTTTGTAAGTTTTCCGGTTTTCAAATCACAATTTTGAAATTGTTTGCAAATTTAGAATTTCTGGAAATTGTTAAAGTTTTTATTTTTGAAAGTCTTGGAAGAAAAATCAATAGTGCAATTGTTTTTAACTTTCAGATTTTGCAATTCTAAAATTTTTCCTTTAAATTCTTTGGAAAATTTTCCGAAAATTTTACCAATTGCAAATATTTTCCGTTTATTGAAGTATCTAAATTTCAATTTTTTTTTTATAGAAAAAAAATACTTTTTGAAAAAAACCGAAATGTAAAATCCTTCATTCGATTTTTCTATAATAAAAATAAATGCAACGTAATTACAAATGCTTATTTTTTTCAGGTAAGGGAAAATATGGTGGAATAGTGATAGACCCAGATGGAAAAATCCTAGCTTCCTACAGTGGCAAGCGCAGTAGTACAATTCAAGTTATCGAGTTTGGAACTGGAAAAATTTTGACTGAAATCGATTCCAACAGCTCAAAACTGCGCAGGCCAGCTGGCATTTCTGTACTAAAAAATAATCACCTAGTGGTCATAGACCGCGGTAACGCCTGTGTTAAAAAATACAGATATTGGTAAAAGAAAATTTGTTAAAGAACTCCGTCAAAAAAACTCCGACAAAAAAAAATGGGAAAAAACTGGGGAAAAAATGGGATCATTTTCAATTTGTTGGGAAATGTGTTTCAAGATCAGCAGATTTATTTTTTTGAGTTTGTTGAATTTTGGAAATTTTAAAATCTTCGCAATTTTTTTTAAGTAAAATTTTTTGTGATACTTTCTTTTAATTGCTTTTTTTTTTAATTCGAAAAACTTTTTGAAATCTCTAAAATTTTGAAAATTAGAAAAATTGGAGATTTTAGATTTTTTCTTTATTTTTTTTTTTTTTATTTTAAACTAGAAGTTCGACACTTGCCAAGAGGTTCAAAATTTTAAAACTTTGAAAAATAATTAATTCTTTTTCAATTATTTTCTAATATCTGCTATTTCCATTTTTTGGAATCTTGAATTTTTTCTTATTTATTCACGATTGCTCTTGTCAATTTTTTTGAAACTATAAATTCGTACAATCTGAATTAAAAAAAAAATGCAAATTGTAATGGTCACTTTTTTCTACATTTTTGAGAATGTAAATATTAAGGAGTTTTCTCCAAAGGAGTGATTTTGTCGGAGTTTTTTCTTATGGACCCATTTCTCAAGTCCTCAAAGCAACGCAAACTTACAATTTTCAGTTATTTTTATTTTCGGTTAAAGAGGGACTGCACTGAAATTTCAAATAAAAATCTTTTTTTTTTTTTTTAATTTTACATTTTGAGTTTTACCATTTTTTTAAGTCTCGGAAATTTTGCATTAAAAGTCAATAGGTTCCTCCATTTTTTGGAACACCTTTTGAAAGATCAGTATACAAATAAATTTTTACAACTTTCAATTTTTTTTAATTTTGCAATTTATTTTTTCATTTTCTCATTTTTCTCTCATTTTTTTAATTTCGGTTTTTTTATATTTTTTATATAAAATTTCGACGAAATTTCGGTGTGGTTTTCTAGTAACATTTTCTTGTCACGAGCCATGTGAATTCTTAGACTACACCGTCCTATAACTATTAATTAACAGCAGAGTCTCAGTTTATTTTTCTCGATAAAAATGCTTGTACATATATTATTTTTACAGTATTAAGACCGCAAATTGAGTGAAACTACAACCGGATGTTTGAGGCGTGGGAAAATATTTTTTTCGTACTTTATAATTAGCTTGAACAATTAAGTTATTCAATTCGGTCCGCAATGCTTATCAAATTTAAGCAAAATAATTTTTCACTTATTTGCCCTATTCATTATTCCCAGGGCTTTTAAATTTTTGATTTTTTGATTTTTTCTTCAATTTTTTGAAATTTTTTACTTAATTTTTTTTCCCAATTTTTGGAATTTTTCAAATTTTTCCAAGTTTTCCAATTTTTTAAATTTGGAAATTTTTGAAATTCTAAAATTTTTTTGAAATTCCCTGAACTTTCCGTATTTTTTAGCTTTTGAAATTATTCTAGTTTTAAAAATTTTTGAACATTTTTAAGCGCCATAAATTAAGTTTTAAAAAAACGAATAAGAACATTTTCTATTGCTTACTCGGCAGAGAATTACTTAAATGATCATGACTCTTTTTTTAAAATTATTATTACATAATTTTCAGTCTCGCAATTTGATTAAAATTACGAAATTACCATTAGGAATTTTTTTATATAATTTTCCTGCGAAATTTACAAGTTTTTGAGTGGTGGAAAATTGTTGACAATTCGAACTCAAACTTCATTGACTGATAGGCGAATTAAATTTAATTTTTACTTGTTGGTATTGTTTAATCTAGTCATCGCTGTTTATTCATACTTAATCGACTGTGTTTATTTGTATACCTATTGCCAATGCTATGTAACATACTAGTTATTGCCACTATTGTAAATAAAATTGAGCTTCAATTATGTACAAAATGATAATTTTATTTCTGTTCGAAAATTGCATTGAAAAATGATCTATCAATCTCTCTTTTTTTCCGAGTTTATTAATTTTTCAAAAATTCCCTAAACTGTCGAAAAAAATAATTAAACCCAAAAAAAAAAAAAAAAAAAAATTATTTTATTTTTAGCAAAATGTCCATCGACCAAAATTTTCCAATTGAAGAACATTCAATAACAACTTTTTTCGCCATTCTAATTTAAGTCTACCTGGAAAAAAGGAATGAAATCATAAAATTCCAGAATTACCAATTTTGATTTCGACGCTTTTATCCATCGGCAGTTCATGACTTTTCCAGAGACTTAGTTTTCGTTTTTCGTTGGGAAGTGCCTCGACGAAAATTCTTGTATTGGGAATTCTGCGCCAATCTCGGCCCAGTAAGGGCTTTACGACTGTCGACTCTTCTGCACTGATCGAGGCAAAACCCTCAGTCGTTCGCCACTGGGTCACTGAGTTGATGGTGATGATGGAAAAACCTCGTTCATTAGCCAGGAATCTATAAATGGATAAGTCCTTAAGCATCTAAGAACAATGTTCATGCTCCATAACTTTGTTACAATATTTAGGGTTTTTTTTTAATTGCTCAGGGTTTTTACCTGCATATATTCCCCAAATGGTTCAGAGAATATTGCGAATCACAGTTGTCGTGGGAAATGTTGAACAGCGGAGGCAGGGAATCAATTATGATCAATCTCTGCTGATCAGCTCGATAAGATGATAGACTGTACAGGCTCGAAAACAAATCCGACAAACTCTGAATTTTACTCAGCCTTATCTGCTCCATTACTCTGAGGATCTCCTTAAAAAAAAAAAAAAAAAAAAAAAAAAAAAAAAAACGAAACGAAAAAATCAAAAAAATCTTTTAAAATTTGAAAAAAGTCTAAACATCTGGAGAGGAAATTTGCATCACATATAATTTGAAAAATTTCAACAATTTTGGAAAAATAAAAATTTTGTGTGATCAAAAAAAAAATTAGAAATGTTCATTTTTTTTTTAATTTCCAATGTTTTTTCAGGACATTGCAAAACTTGGAAAACTTCGAGACAATTTTTAAAACGATGCATACACACACACATTGGTTTCAATACCTCATCACTGATTTTTCTCTCCTCCAAGATCATCTGTATCCTCGACGCTGAGAAGTCGCGTTTTGTGTCTATGTAGTGGACATCACAATTGAAATTCAAAGCCACATTTGTGGAAATTCCAAGAGCTATTGCAGTTTTTCCGGCAGATGACAGCCCACAAAATTCATAAATTCGGCCAATTCGTAAGCCTCCATCTAGCAAAGTATCCAAACTGGGAACAATACCAATAAAAATAAAAATATGAAAATAAAAATAAGACCAAGCTTTACATCAGTATTTGCCTCTTTGCGATATATAAAAAAAATCTTGAAAAATCGATAATTTCACTTATGGCAAAAAATTTACAAACATCCAGAAACTTAAAAAAAATATAAAAAACGATAATCCTGAAAGCTAAATGAGAATTAGAATTAGAATTAGAATTAGATTTAAAAAAGCATTGAAAATTGAAATTTGATTATATCGAAATTTTTCAAAATTTAATCTAAAATTTCCATTTTCAAAATTCAAATGTTAAATTTTAAAAAAAGTTCAAGATTGAAGTTTAAAAAATCATTTCGTTATTTTGCCATGTCACTTTATGTATTCATTTTTATCAAATAATGTTTATTATTGTCAGACATACACATGAGCATACCAGTGAAAAGATGAAATAAAACTGACCTGGGAATACCAGTCGCCATAAATCTCCTCTGCATGTCTAATAACTCCACCGCATTTTTAAAAATTCCTCCATTATGACGCAGAATTTCCTCCCGCACATCCAAAATATCCTGAACATATTTTGATAAAGAAAAACAATTATACTCAATGTCTGTCACAAGAAGAATTACGAAAAAGACAAATCTTCATCTCAATTTCCCAAGTTTTCAAGATCTCCCCAAAAAAAAGAGTACAATTCGCTCCAATTTGATCCTAAAATTGACCCTAAAAAGGAGAAACGAAAGAAACTATGGATATATATCGCAATTATCGAAAACCGTAAGACCGAAACCGACGCGACACCAGTGAGCGCGACGGAAAAAGGAACTGCGCATGCGCAGCACGCGCCACCGGACTCGTTAAAAAAAAAGAAAGAACAAATGAAAAAATGTTATTAGGAAAAAAGTTATCAAAGTCAAAAAAAAATTATCCAACAAGTTGGAAAAATTAATTAGTAAATTTGAGGAAAAAATAATAATTAAATATGATTTTGAAGTCTTCTTTATTTCATAATTTTTTCAAAATTCCTCATTTTTAGATTGAAACGAGTAACATACCTTGTAACTCAGTCCAGTAATTCTCATTAATTTTTCTGTTGTCTCCGCAATTAAGTCCACGACGGTAAATATTTTTTTTGCCCTCAATTGCTCGACAATTGTTGTTGTCAAAAGTGGAATCGGCGCATTTCCTAATCGGGCCATTACTTGCAGCGCATGTTGCCTAAAATATAAACAAAATTGTAAGAATTATTTTAAGAATGCTCAGACTTTATATTATTGCGAAGAAAATTCCCCAACGACTAACCGAATATTTAAAAACGAAACCCATATTTGGAATTGAAACTACGTGATTCAATATTCACACCAAAAAAAAAAAAACTAAAATGACAGTACCTAATTGATCACCGAAGTAAGTTACCCACACAAGTGCACCCTAAACACACACATGAGATTTTCTCGAAACTGGATGATATAGTCTCCCCGAAAAATTATTTCACTCATTTTGGAACTGGCACTCCCGAAGCATCGTTCTCAAATTTGATTCTTTTTCCAAATTTTCAAATTGTTCTTCCAATTAATTTGAACTATATTCAAATTATCCGAACGAGTTAAAAAAAAATGGAAGTGCGCTCTATTCACCGCAAATGTCGGGAAAATACTGAAAGTTCGAGCGACCGAAATTTGAAATCCGGAGTTGGATAATTTTTCGAAATTTCTGAATTTTTGAGCAGAATTTGAAATTTTTAATAATTGCTGATAACATCAAGTGAAAAAAAGGAACTCTGGGTAAGTTTTTTTGATAGTTTTTTTAAGATTTTAGGAGTCACGTGGAGCACATGTTTTGCGCGTGCGCGCCATATTTAAATATTTTTCATCCACGTGTTTTGTTATAAATGGCATTTTTCTTGGGGGATCGAAAAATTTAGTATTTGGGAGGAAGAAATTCAGTGTTGTGTGTGAGTTAAGAGTGAAGAACAATTTTTGCAATTTTTGCGAAAGCTTCACAGGTGCCATGTTTGAAAATCTTGATGCACGTGGTTTGTAATGTGCGGACTATATAAGGCAAATTGCTTTTCAATTGTCAACCTTAATAATTTATGTTTGAATGAAAATTTTACTATTGTTGCGAGGAGGGGGATCGAGAAGAAAATTTTCAAAGCTCTATTTTGGGGAATGTGCAGGGATTGGAAAGATTTTTTCGGATTACGAATGTGTACAAATTTTGGCGGTATTCGAGAATTCCCAGTTTTCTGCATGAATCAACATTGTGTGGGATTTTGATCTTTGAACCCCTGAAAATATATAGAAAGTACTATAAAATCGAGGAAAATGTTTTTACAACTGTGAATATTAATGACGTATGAAAAAATTCTTATATTCTTATATTAATTTCAGATGACATTCAAAAGTTGTTTGCGCGGGAAGAAGTGCATGGAAATTGAATTTTTGAATTTTTCACGCCGTTAATCGCGCATATATATAAACAAATATAGTTTTGAGGTGTTGAAAGACACAATATATTATAACAGAAACGTGTTCCGTGATATAAGGTGATATTTAGTTTAATGATTCGAATTTTCAAGGTCAAATTTCGTTCTTCGAGCCTTAAATAATCGTGAAATTCGAAATTAAATTTGGAACTTGAAAATTGTTTTGGGTGTACCTGACCTGAATTATTTTCTTTAGGGGATGAACACTTGTTAGCATTTTACTTGTCAATGTTTACCCGTTGCTCGACCCGTCAAAATATTGCAACCCATGAAAAATGCATCCGCTGATTTAATCGATTAATAATTAATCAGTCTTTATTTCATGGGAATATTAATTATCGAGCATGTGTAAGGCCCCGAGGTGATCAGTGCCACGGGATCTAAGGGTTAGTCTCGAGACAAAATTAATCACATTATAAACAATTGTTAAGCTCAATTGTTTATAACAATTGAGCTCCTGTTAACTTTAGAAATTTTTCAAAGATCGCCATATTTAATTTGCTCATCAGTTACCTCCAAATTGTGACTAGTACTTTCCCGCGCATTTTTCACCCCCCCCCCCCCCCCTCCAATGCACAAGTTGCTGATTTGATCTTCCTCATCCGGAAGTGACACACACCCCGAGTTAATTTATTCGAAAACCCGCCAAGCATATATTTGAAATTCCTACTTTGCGCGCATGCGCATAGCGAATCAACCGCTTTTTCAAACATTCCATTCACAGAAACATGACAAGAAAAGAAAATTGTGACCCAATGTATGGAATTTCGTCTCGAAATTTTCCACAATTAAAAACTTCCCAAAATTGTTAAAACTTTTGTCATTAGTAGAATTTGCAGTTGAAATTTTTTTCTCAACACAAATTCTGGAGTTTTTGCGACCTGTACAATTCTCGTTAATCTAAGTGCCTCCAAAAATGCCGTTAAATTCCAAAATGGCAACCTTAAAAACGTAGATTCAAAACTGCGTCATTTTTTTTCAACCTTGCGCATGCGCATAATATAATTTTTAAAAAACAGTCATCCGCGATACAAAATTATATACGAGAAAATTCTAAATTACAATGATAACTATATATTAAAGAAAAACCGGGAAGTTAATTACAACTATTCCTATTTATGAAATTATAATTTTTGGTATATTATAAACTGCCAAATTCCCCCCATATTCATGTTACCCAAAATTTCTCAACATTTTGTAACCTCCAAAATTTATGAAAATAATTCACATCAACAAAGCCTTCATTTAAATCCCGTCAAAAACGAGAATTGTTGTTCTGAAAGCCCCTGCGCATGCGCCTGCGCATAACACTACCAGAAAAAATGTCGCTCGACCTGCATTCTACCGTCAACCTCAAGAATTACGAATTCGCTGAGTTGCAGGCCCGTTTCCCAAATGGGAATTTTGTCGTGAGCCGTCGCCATGTTTAGAAGTGCGTCCTTGAGGGACTAGACGGGAAAAAATTGTACAACTTCGGCCGGGTTAACCAAAATTATTAAAAATACAATATATATCACATGTATTTAGCTAAACGTGAAGTAACCAATTGCGTATTAAAACCTGACTATTTCACTTATTTGGTCAAATAATGTGGATGGCATATCTGCGTTTCACAACTTTGTGATTACATTATGGTAAGTCCATGGGTGGAATATACGGAATACTGAAAATGCCAATATGGCCGACTGAAAATTTCCTTTGTATCAGTTGCTCAGGAAAAAGGCGAGGCTCATTAAATAATTTTCATTTATTCATTAATTCTCCCCTCATCGACCAAAGAGAATAAAAAAAAATTGTACAAATTTGGAAAAAAAAGTCGACTCGAATTTTGGACTTATCGATTTTTCGACTTTTTTCAAATTTTATCGATCGACTATTGAGTGCTTTTTGGCAAAACTGAAAAAAAAAATGAATGCCTTCGAAAGTGACAGCTAGTGACGAATTGCGCGGAATTGCTATTTTAGAATTTTGCTGTGACTTGTTTTTTTTTTTCCTGTGGTGAACATTTTTATGGATTATTCCGGAGCTCGACGACGCCAATGCCCGGGGATTTTAGGCGGCCTTTTTCGGCGGATTTGAATTGTGTAAACTTTTGACATTTCGATAATGAGTTTTTTGGTGAATGATTGAAAATGCGCAAACGCGTTTTTATTTTTATTTTTTCGCGCAATTTGGGGGGGGGGGGGGATTTAAATTGTCCGGCGTTTTTGTTTGATGACGAACGATTTGTTGACATTTGGGCGGGGGTGGGGGCGGTTTGAACATTATCGTTAATTGTGTTTTTTTCTTTAATTTTATGGGAATTATGATCAAACCTTGCAACTCGTATTTGGTTTTTTTTCGAAAAAAAATATTTCGCAAATTCTAGTTTTTTTTAATACCACTTTTGTTATTATTATTATTATTGAGAATTGGAATTATTGGAGTGATAGCAAGTGGGTTTTACTGATACTATTAAGTTCCGACCACTCGAATTTTTCTTTCCTTTCTTAAATTTCACGTCTGAGTAACTATAGTCAATATAGTGGATATAGTTAGTATAGTTTTTTGCGATGGTGCAGAGATCAGATGTGAAAATTCGGGTAAAAAATTTCTCAATTTCTCAATTCAATTATTTTTGCATAATTCTAATTGGGGAGTTTACTTGGAACGTAATTCGAAAGAAAAAAAAAAAGAATTTTCGTATAATATTGAGGCACGTTATGTACAGATTTTTTTGGAGTTGATTGGTAGTTAATGTCAAATTGAAAAAGTAGTTATTTATAGAGTTACTAGTGACATTTATTGCATATAGTGAGAAAGTTTTTTCCCAGTCTCTTTTTCAATTTAAATATTTTTTAGGGTTTTTATTATCAGCGTGAAAACTTGGAATTAATTCATTCAATTGGAGCATTTACCATAATTTTTCTGTTGGACAAAATCGAAGAAAAAAAACTAACAAAATTTTTGGTTTTCAGAGTGATGTGTGATGAGTGATAAACAGGGCGCTCCTAATTTGCCGCCCCTTGCAGGGGGTGGAGGCAATAATGGTGGACAATCTGTCAGTTTACAACAAGTTTTGGCAACACAAGGGCTCAATGTCATCACGACTGGAGCTGGACAACAATTTGTCCTCACTTCACAAGTCCCCGGATTTTCCCAGGTAATTTTTTGGTCTTTACGAACTCCCTCTATCAACGATTATTTTTATACAAAAATGAGTCACAAAATTGCACAGATTTGAAAACCTCAAATTTTCGGAATTCCTCAAAATTTCCACAAATATTTTTGATTTTCAAAATTTTGCAAAATATTTTCGATTTTCAAAATTTTTCAAAATATTTTCGATTTTCAAAATTTTCCAAATATTCGAAATTTATTTTCAAAAAATGTAAAAAAGTAAACCTACAAAATTTTCAAAACGTCAATTTTACGAATTTTCCAAAATAGCAACTTTTAAAAATGGCATAAATCGTTTCCCAGGTGATCCCGACCTCGTCGTCGTCATCGTTGCAGCAGATGGGTGTAACGAGAATCGTCAACATAAGTGGTGGAACGCCTCGGGTGAATGTAGTTGGTGTGGCAAGTGGTAGTGGTACACCCCTTACCTCCCCAAATCGTCAGAATCCAACGAAGGTCGTATTAGCAACATCACCAAAGCTCGTGAGAACACCCCTGGGCTCCATGTTTCTGACCCCCACATCGCAAGCTCCAATTTCCTCTCCTCCAGTAAAAAAGCTCAAACTATCTGAGTCGACGGAAAAATTGACGGCCCACGATGACTCCGTTGGCTATCGTCGACGCATTATGGAGCATAAGATGCGAAGAATGCGAGCGATACGAGAGAAATACTCAGAAAATGCTTCTGAACTTTTTTTCCTCAATGCTGGTGGAAATATGATGGACTTTCAAACGTGGAAGAAAAGATCTGCAAGTCCAGCTTATCTCCATTTTTTACGACAACACAGGTTCGTTGAACTTTTTTCAACAATTGAAGAATTTTGACAAGCCCTGAGAAATTTTTTTTTGACATTTTTTTTGAAGATTTTTTTAAGGGGGGGGGGGGGTTGAGACTCTACAATTACGAAAAATTGGGTTTTTGAAATTTAAAATCTTAATAATTTTTTTTCAATTTGAATGGAAGAGTGAAAAAATCACAAAAAAAATTTTTTTTCAAGTCTTGAAATTTTTGGAAGTTCCAATTTGTTAGACATTTTGTAACTTTTTAAAGTTTTCAGAATGTCGATTTTTTTCAATTTGAAATTTTTTTTTTAGACAATTTAAAATCAGATTCAGATTGAAGAAAGTCTCAAATGCCAATGTAATCTCGCTGCCGACCACGAGGAAAGATTTTCAGTTTTTTCCATCGTTTTTTTTATTAAACAGCGAGACATTAAATTATCTGCATTAAAACTCGTGTGTCGTATTAAGTGGAATTTCTGCGACATGCGAATCCTGTCTGGAGATACATGATCAATAAATTTTTGTCAAATTTTGCTATAAAATCATCAAAAATTGGATGATTATTAATTTATACCCACAATTTTTAAGTTTTTTTTTCTTTTCTTTTTTTTCTTTTTTTTTTCTTCAATTTTACTAATATTATCAGATTTGCCAAATTCATAAAATTATTTTGGATTTTTGAGCGTTCTCCAATTCTTGGGCAAATTCCAATCTAATTTTCGAAATTTGGCTTCAAGGCACTTTTACTCTTTTAATGATCCCACCTTTTTTCCTTACAACCCAGAATGTAAAAGCATAAGATAGAAAGGGGAATAAAAATTTCTGTTGTTATCGTTATAGGCTGGACCCCGAGGACGACGATGAAGATTTGACGTCGGAAGGGCTGGGGGGAATGGGGGTGGAAGTAAAATTAACGAGTGGAGCAACTCCTGTAGCCATCTCTACAACACTACCAGCTGCTGTTGCTCAACTTAGTCAACAAGGTAATTTTTTTTTGCCTTTCTTCATTCATTTTTATCGAAAGCAATATCTTTAATTTTTAGCGAATTTTGCGAGGTTTTTAGATCTTAAAATTAGAATTTATAATTTAAAAAAAATCCAAAGAAACTAAAATTTTTCTTGGAAGAAAATTTTTATTATTTCCAATATATATGGTCAGGTTTTAACTGTAATTTCTGTTCGATTATTTAACTCATATCCATATGACAGTCATTATTTTCACTTTTTTCCCCTCTAAGAACAATCATTCTAAGCACTTTAATAACCCCCTTAATTAATGCCATGTACCTTAACCAATACGTAGCTCATTGTGCACTCGAAGGATGTTTGTCGATTAGTAAAAAAAAATTGATAGTCTGAAAAGACTGAAAAGAAAAATGGTAAAGTAATTCCCACGAAATTTCCAATTTATTGACAATCTTCATTAGGCGATAATCCCCTTAAGTTTTTTCGAAAAAAAATCAAGTTCAATAGATTCCTGATGAGAAGTTTTGCAAGAATTATTTAATTCCTTATTTTATTTAAAAAAATTTTCTTTAGAGAAATTTTGTAAGCGAATTTTTTCTTTTTCTTTTCTTGCAATATAGAGCATTAAAACTAAACTTCACTGTGGGCTTAGATATAAAGTTTTTGCAAGCTTTTTTAATTAGTTAATTAAAAAATTGTGAAAATGAACCCAGTTGCCTGAAAAAAAATAAATTGTCTTTTTAAATATGAAAAAAAATTCTGATAAATTGATTAATTAATTAATGAAAACTTGTCAATAACAAATTGAAATATTTTGGCTCGTATAATTTTCCGGAATTTAATTGTGACTTCCCTCCCCCCCCCCCCCCCCCCCCCCCCCCCCCCCCCCCCCCCACCAATCCAAATAGACAAACACCCTTAAAAAAAAATCTAAATGTCAAATTTGGACAGTAGGACAGATACCAGGCAGACCACAAGGTGGTCGTCATGGAATGGTGTTTGCAATACGGGCGGCCATACAATCGCCAACAGTCACCGTTCAATCACCCAATTCTACCATAACACCCACCATAATAATAGGTGACTACTTAGGCGTGTGTACATCGATGTCTTTTATTTTTACTAAAATAATAATTATGCTGTGGGAGCCCTCTAATTTCTGCTGTTAAGAAAGACACAAATGGACGTTTATGTCGCTACTGAGTCGATTGTGAGAAAAAATGCTGGGGACTTTTTTGTCGATCGGGAAATTTGGCACGAAAAATGTCTTATTACATTTTTTTCTAAAAACACTTGTTAAGGAAGAATCGAATTTGTAGGAAAATTTCTAGAAATTAGAGGAGCCTCACTGTTCCCATTCGAGTTGAAAAAAATTATTCTAAGACTTGAAAAAAAAAATTTTTTAATGTGTTTTCGAAATTTGAAATTGAAGCTATGGGCTTTAGCAATTTTTGCTAATTTTTTAAAAACTTTCACCATTTTTTTCAATGTGTTAATTAAGAAAAAAAATCAATCCGTTGATTTGCTGTCAAGTTAAAAAATGAAACTCTTTAAAAAAAAATTGACATAGACAATTTATTTTCAATTTATCCAAACTTTTTGAAGACTCAAAATTGTCATATTGATGCTCCAAATTCGTATGTCTTAAAATAAGTTTTCATTTGGGTGTTTCCAACTTTAATGTGTCCTTAATTTTTTTCCTTAGGGCATGAACAGTTGTTAGCATTTTACTTATCAATGTTTACCTGTTTGTCGACCTGTTAAAATATTACAACCCATGAAAAATGCATCCGCTGATTTAATCGATTAATAATTGATCAGTCTTTATTTCATGGGAATATTAATTATCGAGCATGTGTAAGGCCCCGAGGTGATCAGTGCCACGGGATCTAAGGGTTAGTCTCGAGACAAAATTAATCACATTATAAACAATTGTTAAACAAAAAATCAGCTCTTCTAGAGCATTGACAAATTCAAGTGTTCTTTTCCCAATATTTCCGAAAGTATGAGGGAGAGCGTAATTCCCATGAGCCCATTTTATGTAGCTCTTTGAATTTCCAACAAAAAACATCTTAAAAAAAATTCTCGATTTTGCCGAAAATATTCCGAAAAAAACCGACTTTCTTTTTTTTTCCTTTTAATTCAGCTCGTGAGGTATATCTCGAAATCTAGAGCAGATAGCGCAAAATTGATAAGGACTAATTTTATAGGCCTCAAAATACCCTACAAAAATGGTTATATTCAAAATCCCCCTATCTCCCCTAGATTGCGACTTATGCCCAAAAAACCGTTTAAATGAAGTTCTTGTATTTTGAGAATGGAAGAAATTTAAATTTTAATAATTGGAAAATTCTTTTCAGGTGGCACTCCATTAGTTCCTTCGCCCCTCAAGTCCTCGACGACATCATCCCCAGTTGCTGTGCTGGAAAAATCATCAACGGGCCCCCCAAAACAGTCAATAAATCCCCCACCAACGTCCACATCTCAACCAGTTGTTAAATTAGTGAAATTACCAGTGACAGCCCAATCCCCGTGTGATAGTCAAAATAATCAGGAGCAAATTGTGGAAAAAGCTAAACAAGAGGCATATGTTATGCAGAGGATAACTGAATTACAGAGAGAGGGTTTGTGGAGTGAAAGACGTTTGCCTAAGGTACAGGAGCCAGCGAGAACTAAAGCACATTGGGATTATTTGCTTGAAGAAATGGTTTGGCTTGCTGCGGATTTTGCACAAGAGAGGAAGTGGAAAAAAGCAGCGGCGAAAAAATGTGCGCGCATGGTACAAAAGCACTTTCAGGAGAAGGCCATTCAGGCCCAGAAGGCGGAAAAACTTCAGGAACTCAGGCTCAAAAAAATCGCTGGCTTTGTTGCAAAGGAAGTTAAAACCTTCTGGGCCAATGTCGAAAAGGTAATTTTTCTTTTTCAATTATAGAAAAAAAAATTATTTATTCATTTTTTTTTTTTTTTTTTTTTTTTTTTTCATTTATTGCCAAATATGTAAATTTTACAGTTTTAAACTTCGCATCATTTTGGAACTTTCCACGATTTTTTAGTGCCAGAAAGTGGAGAACAATTTGAAATTAAAATCTTGGTAAAGACCAAACAATTTCGACAATTTTGATAATGGACAAAAATAGAAATTTTCTTTGGAAAATTGAGAGTTGAATTTTGAAGGTTGACATCTCTCAACTTAAGGAACTTAGTTAGCAATTTAAGTAACTAAGTGAAAGAACAAACGATCCAACTATTGTAGAAATTTCTAAAAATCAAAAATTCAATAACTGTCGAGAAATGTCATACCCCACATACTTAAGCCGGCAATTTTAGTATTATTATTACTAAAACTGTGTGCTCATTGTGGGAACATTAAGCCACTCTGAATGATGACAAGAGGCTGGGTCATTTCCATGCTCAGTCAACTCGCCTTTTCAGGGACAAAACCATTGTCTTTTACCAAAAATGCTAAAATTTCGAAACAAGGAACTAAAAAAAAAAAATTGGAAAATTCCGAAATTTTCGAACGAAACTTAAACAATTTTTTTTCCATTCAATAGTCACAGGACGTAAATAAAAATGGACGAAAAAATATGAAATTAAAACCCTCTTAAGACTCGTTAATTATAAAAAAAAATATATAAAATTAAAACTCTCTTAAGACTCTTTAATTATACAAAAAAAAGAAAAATTATAAGGAGTAAAAAATCATTGGTAAAAGAATTTCAAAATACCTTACCAATCCTCTTAATTTCAGTTGGTGGAGTTCAAGCAACATACAAAACTTGAAGAGAAGCGTAAGAAGGCGTTAGACCAGCACTTAAATTTCATAGTTGGCCAAACAGAGAAGTACTCGACGTGGCTTACGGAGGGTTTAAACAAGACTGAAGGACAGAGTGTTCCTGCATCTATAAATAGCTCGAGGATATCATCACCAGTGCCGGGCAAGCACTCAGACGATGAGTTTGAGCCGAATCAGAGTTCGGAGGATGACGAGGAGACGATAGCAAAAGCTGAGGAAGAGATGAAATCCAATCACAAGGAGGAAGTTGAGCTTTTGAAAAAAGAGTCTGAATTGCCCCTCGAGGACTTCCTCAAGGAGTTACCACCTAATTATCTCGAGGAACGCGACAAGAGTCTTCCACCTGACCTGGGGGACGAATCAGGGGCAGCTGATGCTGAGTTTCAGGTCAGTTATAGATTTTTTTTAATTTCCTCAGTTTTATCGCCTTTTCAATTTTTTTTTCTACATATTTTTTAAAACAATTTCTCATCTTTTTTTTTGAGGCTCTTGAAATTATTTAAATTCTCGATTTTTTTCTGATCATTCCAAATTTATTTTTTCGGGCTTATTTAATTGCAAATTTATTGGAGAAATTCCTCTCTTCCAAAGTGACTTGCTCTATAGCATAATCACCATTTCACGGGAGGTAGAGTAATTGTGACAACTTTCCCATGCAATAATCCATTAATTATGACTGATTGCGCAAAAGTGTCACACATTCAGTTCCCCAGAAAGAATGCACTTTTGTCGTGGATTAGATTTTCAAATAATTTTTTTTCATTTTCATATTTTTCATATTTTATGCTTGATAGAGTATACCAAAGTTTGGTGAAAACTTTTTTTTTATAAATTTGCTTTTTCGTATTTTTTTTTTTTCAATTTTTTAATTTTTGTTGTCAAAAAATAAATTGCATTACTTGGTATGCAAAGATATTTTAAAAAATCCCAATTGTTCTAATTTGTAAATTCCACAAATCTTAAATTTTTCAAAATTGCCCAAAATACCAAAATTTTTGAAAATAATGTTCAAATTTTTGAGATAATATGATATGAAGGATCTGGGTACGAAACTTGAAATTTCAGAACTTTTCAGCTGATTGAAAAATCCCATAAACAAGGTGTAAAATTGGCATAACTAATTAGATATTGTAAAATAATAATTTTTTGAAATTTGTGTTCCAGGTCGATAGTGAAGAGTCCAGTGATGACGAGGACACAATTATGGAGCAGGAGAAGACAGAGGGTGAGGTTGACCATCGGCAGGAACTTGATGACCTTAAGGCTGAAAATGACATGACCGTTGAGGAACTTATGGCTAAATATGGGGCAGGCCAGCCGACTCCAATGGAAGAGGATAGTGATGATGATGGTATTTTTCTAGTTCTGTCATTCATTTATTTTCAAGATCAATTCTAGGTCCTCTAAATTTCTAAAAATATTTTTTAGAAGACTCTGGGGCCTTCAGAATTTTTGAGCATTTTCCAAATTCGAATTTCGAAGTTTTGAATTTTTTTTTAGAAAATTGGAAGGGACTTTCTCAGAATTTTCAAAACTCTTCTAGTACTCTTTCGATTTTTTGTATTGTTTTTTTTATTTATCGAATATTCTAGAATTATTAAATTTGATTTAATTTTCATTTTCTAGATTCTGAATTTTTTGATATGTAAATTAATGAAGAAAATCAGTGATGACAATATACCGTTTCTGAAGGAACGAGATCCATTCAACTCGAACCTATTCTATGCTGTTATCGAGGCATTTGTCTGAGATTTATTCACAAAAAAAAAAAAGTTTTTCCAACTTTCAGAAATTCAATATTTTTAAGATTTGACAAATTGACGCTGAAAAAATTCCTGAATTCAACTAAGAATAAACTTAAAATTGTCAGCAAACTTAAAACAAAAAAAAAACAAAAATTTTAAAAGTGGAAAATTCTGATTTTCAAAAATTTTGAGCATTGAAAAAAAAAACGGGAAGTTTCAGGAATATAAAAATTCAGGAGGGCTTTTATTAATCACTGTTTTTTTTTTGTTTATAGACTCAGGGAAAGAGGATGCTGATGCAGAGGACAAATCTGATAGCTCAAGTGAAAGTGAGGAGGAAATGAACGACGATAATTCCCAGGCTCAAAGTGACGATGAGACTGGCGTTGGCTTGAAGTCCCTGCTCGAAGATTTTTCAGGTGATAAATCACCGAAAAATAATGCCGAAACTTCTCAGTCAGAGCCACGAAATGAAATGGATGATGTAGCTGCACTGGCGGAGAGTATTCAGCCCAAAGGAAATACTCTGCTCACCACAAGTGTAAGTATTATCCTATTACAGAAAAGTATTGAGATTTTCGTCAAAAGGGTCGTGGAACAAAATTGCAATATATATATATTTTTTTCATATTCTTAGACTTCTAAAAATCAAAGCAAGCACATCAAAAAAATGATTCCTGTCAAAAATTTAAAAATTAAAAAAAAACCCTAAAAAATAAATTAAAATTCTTGACATTTCAAATGTTTTCCTCTCTTCCAAAGTGATTTGCTCCATAGCAAATGCACCATTTCACGGGAGGTAGAGTAATTGTGACAACTTTCCCATGCAATAATTTATTCTGTACAATTGATTGCGCAAAAGTGTCAGACATTTTTCCAAAAAAAAAGGACGAAAAATTTTTTTTTCAATTTCACCTTATGCTTAAAAATGGGGAAAAAAATCAATTATTTTATTTTACCACAAAAAACTCATGGATTAATAAAAAAAATTTGCTCATTTTGTTAATTATTTTTTTTGCAGGTTGTGACGAAGATTCCATTTCTGCTCAAACACAGTTTACGAGAATACCAACATATTGGTTTGGACTGGTTGGTCACGATGTACGACAGAAAATTGAATGGAATTTTAGCTGATGAAATGGGTCTTGGAAAGACAATTCAAACCATTGCTCTTCTCGCTCACTTGGCTTGTGAGAAAGGCAACTGGGGCCCTCATTTGATAATCGTTCCAACATCTGTGATGCTCAATTGGGAGATGGAGTGCAAAAAGTGGTGTCCAGGCTTCAAAATTTTGACCTATTATGGAACACAGAAAGAACGAAAAGCCAAGAGAACAGGCTGGACCAAAGCCAACGCTTTTCACATATGTATTACGTCGTATAAACTCGTTATTCAGGATCATCAGAGCTTCAGGAGGAAAAAGTGGAAGTATCTCATACTCGATGAGGCACAAAATATCAAGAATTTCAAGTCCCAGAGGTGGCAACTACTTCTTAATTTTCAAACACAGAGGTATGTTATTTTTCTCGACTCCATTTTACTTCACTTTACTCCAGATAAGGATAAAATATAGCAAAAAAAGTAAAAAAAAAAAAAATTACAAAAAAATATTTAAATATCTGAAATTCCCAAATTTATTCTTGTTGACAATTTCAACAATGTGATGTTTAAAAACCCTCAGTTTCAAAAACTCATTTTTTCTCTAATTTTCCAATTTTCTACGAGTCAATTTATGGGAAAGAAAAATGGGATAAAAATATTCAATTACCTGATCATTTTAATTCAATATTTTTTATAATTGTGTCGATTATCTAGACTAATAAAAGATCAAAAAATCAGTGATGACGAAATACCGTTTCTGAAGGAACGAGATCCATTCAACTCGAACCTATTTTGTGCTGTTATCGAGGCATTTGTCTGAGATTACTTTCCATGAAAAATTAATTATAAGTAGCAAAGTGTGAAATTTGAAAAAAAAATTAAGACTATTTTTCAATTGCATTTTTTTTTTTCGTGATTTTAGGCGGCTTTTGCTCACTGGAACTCCTCTTCAAAATAATTTGATGGAGCTGTGGTCACTCATGCACTTCCTCATGCCAAATGTTTTTCAATCTCATCGAGAATTCAAAGAGTGGTTCAGTAATCCAGTGACGGGAATGATCGAAGGAAATAGCGAATATAATGAAAAAATTATTCGTCGCCTTCACAAGGTGTGTATATTTTTTTTTTTTTTTTGTAAATTTTTTAGATAAAAAAAAATGATTAACAATTTTTTTTTGTACTTTGAGAGTTCCAAATATTTCTTATTTTTTTTCAAATGATAATTTCTAGCAAAAATTCTCATTTTTTTTTCTTAAGTACTTCATAAATTTTTCAAATCTTGGAAGATTTTTTGGCAAATCCAAAGTCGAGAAAGACTTAACTGTCAAATGGGAATCTCGCTGCCGACCACGAGGAAAGATTTATCAGTTCTTTCCATCGTTTTTTCACTAAACAGCGAGATAGGAAATTATCTCCATTAAAACTCGTGTGTCGTATAAGTGGAATTTTTGCGACATGCGAATCCTGTCTGGAAATACATAATCATTACGAAGTTGTTAGCTTCTGTTCAGTCAGTTCAAACTATTTCAATTGGCCCTAATTTTCACGAATTCCCAACTTTTAAAAAATTTCCACCTTCATTTTGACTTTGACTAAGATTTACATGAATTCAAATTTCTTTAAATCCTGTCAATATTTAAGAAAAAATTTTGACTTCCAACCTTCCCTTTTTTTTGTTCCAAATTTTCAAGTTCTGAGAACTCTAAAATTTTATTCCCAATTCTTCTAATTTTCCGAATTTAAAATGTCTTGAAATAAATGTCAAATTACTGAATAATTTCATAACTCAAACTAACTGACTCACCTGTTCAATATTCTTCAGGTTCTCCGACCATTTCTTCTCCGCCGTTTAAAATCCGAAGTAGAAAAGCAGCTTCCGAAGAAGTACGAGCACGTGGTTATGTGTCGTTTGTCCAAACGTCAAAGGTTTCTCTACGACGATTTTATGTCGCGTGCAAAGACGCGAGAAACACTGGCCAGTGGAAATTTATTGAGTGTCATAAATGTTTTGATGCAACTGCGCAAGGTCTGCAATCACCCGAATTTGTTTGAGGTACGTATACCAAATTTGAAGTAGATTAAGCTTTCCAGCAAGATTAGAACTTTTTCAAAAAATTTTCTAAAAATTTGCCAAAAAAAATTAGAACCTATCAAATTTAATTTTTTTTTTTTTAATGAATTATGTTGAAAACCAGTGATGATAATATACCGTTTCTGAAGGAACGAGATCCATTCAACTCGAACCTATTTTGTGATGTTATCGAGGCATTTGTCTGAGGTTTTTTTCAATAAAACAATTTTTTTTTTTATTGAAAGCTTTCAAACAAAAAAAAAATAAAAAAATAATCAAAACAAATAATTGATGAAAAAAAAATAAAGATCTTATAAAAATGTTTTTAAATATTTCTGACATTTTATTTGGTCGCAATTCCAAAATTTCAAAAAAAAGTTTAAGGATTAAACAAGAAAATGTGAATTTGTAAAATCCAAAAATTAATTTCAGGTGCGACCTACTGTATCCCCCTTCCAAATGGAGGGCATAGACTTCGTGACCTCCTCCCTGGCATTTGAAGCCCTGGACTACGATCCCTTCAAGCACATTGACCTGAGTTGTTTGAACCTTCGATTGATCGACCTGGAGCTGACATTGACTGCCTTTGTATCACACAGAGTGCGAAAACTTCAAACTCCGAGAAAACTTATCGAAGAAATTGATAAATTGCCAAGTCCAGCTCCCAGGTGTCCATCAGGAAAAATTAAGATCAATGTGAGATTATCAAGTCAGGCAAAAGCACCACCAATCACTCCCCAAAATTCAAAATTGAGAAGTTTTTCGGGAATTTTGCCCAACCCCAAAGTGGGTACTTCACCATTGGTCAAGGGCAATAATCAGGGAACACCTGGCCAGGGGGTTACCCTTAAGGTTGCTAGTGGTCAACAACTTCAGGGGTACTCGGTACAACTTGTACAACATCAGGGGACTGTTAAAGGTAATTATTTTTTCCCTGGTTTTTTCTGTTTTCGTTTTTTCTTTCCTCTTTTTTTTTGTTTTTGTTTTTTTTTTGTTTTGTTTTTTTTTGTTTTTTTTTTGTTTTTGAAAAATTATGTCCTCTGAAATTTAGAATATTTTGTATATTTTGGTAATTTAAGAATTTTGAAAATTCGGTAATTTCTGAAATTTTGTCATGTTATCGAAACTTCATTATTAACAACATAACTTGATATCCAAAGATAAATATGCATCACCGATCGGTGTTTATGCTCTTCACAGTATAATCTACCTTTGCAGTGGTGCTAGATTAAGATGCCTCGTACCAGCTTGTACATTATTTTCACTATAAGATGTACATTCCAGAATCGAGAGCACATGCTTTCAAAATAATCATTTGTAATTACAAATTTCGATATTAGAGAAATTTGGGCTCATTTTTTTCAATCATTCAATTTCAATCATTGTGTTATTTTTCCAGCAATTCCCGTGGGTCTTCCGCACCAGCCTCCACCATCACCAGCTCCACAACGAATCACCGTTGGTCCATCATCTCTCAGGGATGGCCTTCCACGTTTGGCAACTCAAACTGTAACAGTCAAGCAAGGTGACTCGCTCCAGAGAATAGCAGTTCCCTCCTTCGCTCAACTAGTCCAGACTTCCACAGGGCGTCACCTAATTATTACCTCGAACACCCAGAATACCACCACCATGTCTTTTCCCATGGTGACGTCATCAGGTAATTTGAAAAATCAGAAAAAAATTGAGATATTTCAATAGCATTCTGAGATAAAATAGTGATTAAAAAAATTGTTATAAATAATTTTTGTGCATAAAATTGTCTTAGAAATTGAAGAAAAAATTGGCGGCCAACGATGTCAAAAATTGAATTTTTTTTTGTTGTTCTAAACACTAATTTTATAATAAATTATTTTTTCCAGGTCAACGTTTAACAGTTCTCTCCCCAAAACTAACGAACTTATCACAAGTTGTGACATCTGTTGGTGGTAGGCCAGTTATGAGGGTGCCTCCCTTAAACGTAAATCCACCCCAAAATCCCATTCAGAAGATTGTGACGAGAACGACAAGGCCATCGGATAAAATCAGTTTGAAGGATTCAAAAGACCCGCCAAAATCTGAGTTTCATATGCAGGTGAGTTTTCCAATTTCCCTAATTTTTGAGTTATTTTGTAGCAAAATTTGGGAAGTGGGAGTTGAAGGAATAGTTTGCAAATTGTATTTTACATTTTAATGTTTTCCAAACTTTTCCGTGAAAAATCAAATTTAGAAAAAATGTTACCCCTATTGAAATGTATATTTTCACTTGAATTTTTCATTCATGAATTTTATTAAAAATCAATGATGACAATATACCGTTTCTGAAGGAACGAGACCCATTCAACTTGAACCTATCTTGTGCTGTTATCGAGGCATTTGTCTGAGATTTTTTTCTTGATGAAAAATTCGAATTAAATGAAAATTGTCTTGTCAATTCAAACATTAAATTAAATGGATTTTTCTTTTAGTTTAAAATTGAATTGATGCAAACTGGAGTCTCCACAACTTGCGAAACATCTCAATTTTTCACAATCTCTAAAAATTAAAAATCTTTAAAATTTTCCTAATTTTCAAAAAAAATTTGGACATTTTGAATTTATAAAAATTCTGTCACTCTTCGTGTCATTCATATTTCTAATTTTCATGAAAATTGAATTTTCAGGATCTGGAGAATTCGAGGACAAATCGAAGAACTGGGAATCTTCAGACAATTGCAAGAATAAACGAGAGGAGATGTGCAGCTTGTCCCTTGTATGGGGAGGACCTATTTACAGCTCTGAGAATTGATAGACCAGCCTCAAAATGTAAGTGGCATGATGGCTGGCTTCAGACATCGAAAGCGGGAAAACCCATGCCCAAACAGAGGAGGGAGTACTTTTCAAGTACTGAAGCACTTGCTGAGGCCATCAAGTCGACCGAGCAAATTGTAGAAGAACTCCAAGAAGTACTCGAGAGGTGAATATATATTTTGAAAAAAAAATTCTACTAAAGTGGAGAAGCTAAAACGAAAAAAAATATTTGAAAAAATTTCAATATCAGAAAATTAAAAAAATAAAAATAAAAACAAACTCTTTGGATGAAAAAAAATGGTAAAACTCTCCCTCAAAAAATTCACCAAAAAATATTGAGACATCAATTTTCCACAAACTAAAAAAAAAAACATTTTTTTTTTTTCAGATTTGTGGTATACGTACCAGCTGTAAACGCTCCACTTCCCAGATTTCACGTGTCCCATCCAGCCCCCCACAAACTTTGGTCGGAAAGGCGATTGAAAAATTCACTAGAAGGAACATTAAATAACAAATTAAGACTATTGCATCCAATAGCAAGATCAATGTCAACACAATTTCCAGATCCTAGATTAATTCAATATGATTGTGGCAAGCTTCAAAGTTTAAACATATTACTTCGGGAATTAAAAAGCGGTGGTCACAGGGTGTTAATTTTTACCCAAATGACGAGAATGCTGGACGTTTTGGAGGCGTTTTTGAATTTCCATGGACTTATTTATTTGAGGCTGGATGGAGCAACTAAGGTGGACCAGAGGCAGATACTTATGGAGCGATTCAATAATGACAAGAGAATTTTTTGTTTTATATTGTCAACGAGGTCTGGGGGTGTGGGTGTTAATTTAACGGGCGCTGATACTGTCATATTTTATGACAGCGATTGGAATCCCACGATGGATGCTCAAGCTCAGGACAGGTGTCATAGGATTGGACAAACTAGGGATGTCCATATTTATAGGTAATTTTAAGCTGAAATTTTTGAAAATTAACAGAAAATTTTTCTTTAAAAAAATTATCCACTTTTAACGACCCCCCTCCCCCCTCCCCCCCCAAACAAAAAAAAAGCTCCAAAAACACGAAGAAAATTTTTATTTTGAATAAGGCTGCACTTTTAAAAAAGTTGAAAAAAAAATTTTTTAATTAAAATTTTTTTTTTTCATTAAAAAAACAATTTTTTTTTAATTAAAAAAAAATGAAAAACTCAAAATTAAAAATTGGAAATTTTTTAAAACTTGACAAAAAAATGAAAAAAAAATCTGAAATTAATATTATTTAATTATAATTTTTAATAATAATTAATTCTAGGCTGGTGAGTGAGAAGACCGTGGAGGAGAATATTCTGAAGAAGGCCAATCAGAAGCGACTGCTGGGTGACCTTGCAATTGAGGGTGGCAATTTTACAACTGCATATTTCAAGAGTTCGACGATTACAGATTTGTTTGATGTTAATGTTGATGGGGATGCAAGTGTGAGGATGGCGGAGGTGCTTGACCAGGCGCGAGAGAGGGAGAGGGAGAGAGAGGAGAAGAGTGAAAAGAATGAGAGGAGTGATAAGGGGGCGGCTGGTGCTCTTGAAAGTGCTTTGGCAGCTGCGGAAGAAGATGTCGATGTTGAGGCGGCTGGCACCGCTAAAGCGGAAGCTGTCGCTGAGCTCGAAGAGTTTGACGAAAATATTCCACTTGTGGAAGCTGATAAAGATGACACCCAAATCAGCAAGGCCGAAATTGAAGTCGAAAATCTTGTCTCACAGGTATTACGAAATTTTTATTTGTCCATTTTTTTTTCTTCTTATTTTGCAGATTTTTTAAATTCTCCAAAATGCATTTCAAAGTCTCAAAATTTCTCAATCCCTTTAGATTTGAAAGACCTTGAAAACCAATTTTCAATATCGTATAATTTTTACAATTTATATTTTTATAACTGAATTGAGAATTTGAAAGGTCCTCCAACTATTCAACCTATTTCTCTATTCATCAAACCTATTGAAAATCAATGATGACAATATACCGTTTCTGATGGAACGAGATCCATTCAACTCGAACCTATTCTGTGCTGTTATCGAGGCATTTGTCTGAGATTATTTTCCATCAAACATTGACGAAAGTACGTCTTTCTTTTGAATCGAAAGACTTGCTAAAAGTCTCTCAAATGTTGCAAGGTCCAAAAATCGGAAAAATTTCAAAAAAAGAAAAAAATTCAAGAAGCTTCCCCAAGACTTATTCAATAACTCAAAAGAAAACAAAATAAACAAAGTAGAAAAAATTTTTTTTTTAAAATAGAAAAATAAAAAAATTAAAAAAAAAAATAAAAAAAAAATAGAAAAATAAAAAAATTAAAAAAATAGAATAATAAGGAAACAAAAAATCATCAACTGATCCCAAATGCCCAAAAAATTAAACCCCATTTTTCCACCCACAGCTGACACCAGTGGAGCGTTATGCAATGCGTTTTGTGGAGCGTTCAGAGGGTGCATTTTCCGCGGCACAATTGGCAGCAGCTGAGCGCGAATTGGAGAATCAAAAGCGCGAATGGGAATTGGATCGTCTGCGTGCATTGCGCGAGGAGGAGGAGCGTCGTTTGCGCCTAGCCGATGACGATGACAAATTGACATTCAGTCGTGAGGATGCGCAAAATCAGGTCAATACAAATACAAGACGTTTAACAAAGTTACCAAAACTAACAAAATCCCGTAGTCCAAAAGCCCTAAAGATACCAAAAGTCCCAGTTCGTAGATCACTGCGTCATGCACAATTGGACAGTAGTAGTGTAACGTCGTCTTCAGAAGACGACGCTGATGATGATGAGGATGATGATGATGATGATGATGATAATGATGATGGTGATGATGATGATGAAACACAAACTGAGGAGACAAGCGCTTCGGAGAGCTCAGCTGAGCCCTCCCTAGCTGAAAGACTTGAAATATCAAAGAGGCCAAGACCTGGACCTCTCTCCCTCAAAAATAGACTCGATTTAAATTCACCGCGCACCAGGTCACGTGGTGATGTTAAAATTAATCTTTGGACACTTGATGTATCCCCAATTTTGCCACCACCAACTAGACACAGAAAGAGACGAAATGATTTGTCAAATTCGGTTTCTGGTAAGTCCAAAATTGGGGAGGACAGTCAGGATGATGAGTTTACAAATTCAGAGGGTTGTTTTAATAATTCTGTGGACAATTCTGAGGAGGAGAGTGAGGGTAGTGATGGTAGGAAAATTCGAAAAATTGAGGGGGGTGAGGGTAAGGGGGGGGAGGTTGAGGGGGACATTGGGGAGGGAGGGGAAACATTGATCAAGCTTGGTGATAGGTCTGGGGGGAAATCTAGTGAAAAATTGGATGAGAAAGTAATTGACAAAGCTGGCGACAAGAAGGTTAGATCGATGGAGAAAACGGAAAATATCGCCGAAAAAACTAGGAGTAAATCTATCGATAAGTCTAGGGAAAGATTAGAGAAATCTGTCGATAAAATCACGGAAAAGTCGGTAGAAAAATGTAAGAAATTGGTGGAAAAATTGGGAAAATTAGATAGATCACTGGAAAAAGGGGCAGAAAAATGTAAACCAAAATCTGCTGAAAAATCGGAAAAATCCAGTGATAAGAGTACAGAAAAAAGCAGACAAAAATCAACAGAAAAATCGGATAAACCAGAAAAGCCAATCGAAAAATCTAAACAAAAACCGGAAAAGTCGGAAAAAATAGCTGAAATATCAAAAGAAAAAAGCGACACTGATTCAATGGACCTGGATATGGCCTCATCCCAGGGAAGTCAAACTGACGAAAATCCTGATAAGCCAGAAGAAAATCACAAACCCGAGTCATTTCGCCGTTCAACCCGTAAAAAACGTCAAAATCACATGAAAAAATTAACGGCAGAATCAAGTGATGATACCGCATCAGTATCCCCAGCCCCCTTAACCCGTTCTATGCGCGCGCAACTGATAAAACCCGACCTAACCCGAGAAGACGCAGAAAATCACGATATTAACGTCTTAAGCTCTCCCTCAAGTCAAACCGATTCGACAATTGATGCAGAGCTCGTCAAGGACCAAAATCAATCTGAAGTTGATGAAAATCATGAAATGGATGAGGACCTCAAGAACGTCACGGACCTTAAGGAGCTTAAGGAGGTGGACCAGAAAAAGGAGACTAGAACTCGAGAACTCAAGGAGCAAAAGAAGGAAAAAGAGACGAAGGATGTAAAAGTTAAGGAAGTCAAAGTTAAGGAGGCCAAGGACCTTAAGGACCTTAAGGAGGCTGACGATAAGAAAGAACCTAAAACTCGAGAAATCAAGGAGCAAAAGAAGGAAAAAGACCCGAAGGACCTGAAGGTTAAGGAGGTCAGGGACCTTAAGGAGGCTAACGACCTTAAGGAACCTGATGATAAAAAGGAACCTAAAATTCGAGAAAATAAGGAGCAAAAACGTGAAAAAGAGGCGAAAGACAAAGTTAAGGACGTAAAGGATGTTAAGGTTAAGGAGGTCAAGGAGAAAGATCCGAAAATTAAGGAGGTCAAGGAACTTGAAAAGCGGGAGAATAAGGAAATTAAGGAGACTAAAGAAACAGATAATGTAGAAAATTCTGAAAAATCATCAATCTCCCTAACTGACCAAAAGCCAAAAACTTCTGGTGTTCTAACTCGTCGTTCCCGCCCACCGGAAGTTACAATTGAGGAGAAAAAATCGCGAAGAGGTGGGGGTAAGCCAACAGGTGTACCCGACACGCTAGAAATATCTGAGCCCGATTTAACAATAATAAAGACATTAGTTAATACATCAAGAATAACGAGGTCCTGCGGACGTCCGCTGGACAATGGTTTTCTTCCGCCCTTGAGGAGGTCGTCCGTGAAATTGAGTGACATAAGAAAAGTTGAGAGAAGTGAGAAAAATGAGAAAAATGAGAAAAATGAGAAAAATGAGAAAAATGAGAGTACCACATTTTTGGCGCACCGGAAACGACCGGACACACCAATGCCAGGTGCAAAAGCTAAATTTGGAAGATTTGAGGGAAATTTGAGATTTAAAATGCCGAGAAAATCTTGTGATGGCTCTGATACAGATTCTAATGGCAATGCTATGGAAATTACGAGTGATAAGGGGGTTAATAAACCGCAGAGAACGGCTAAGGTTGTGGCTATTTTGAGTTTGGATACACAGTCGAAATTAGCTGTTGCGAAAAATCGGAGGAGTAATGATAAGGAGGTGGAGGTGGGACAGGCATTGATGGATGATGGGGGAGAGCAGGGTGAGACTAAGGAGGTTAAGGAAGCTAGGGAGCCTAAGGAGGCCAAGGAAGCTAAAGATCCTAAGGAGGTTAAGGAGGCTAAGGAGGTTAAGGACCTCAAGGAGGCTGGGGAAGTCGATGAGGTTGAAAGACGAGGTAGAAAAACATTGAGGAGACGAGATAAGGAGCTTATCAGGTATCCTGGCATTAAAAATAGTGAAGTACAATTGGTCGATATCATGGATGATGGCAGGGGGAGGAGCCAGGGGAGTGGCTCTGATAAGAGCAATCATTTGTAGATTATTTCGGTAAGGCGAATTGAGGGGCTGAATGACTCGGGTGGTATCTTTTGGCAGACCTTTGTCGGGGGAAGTTTTAGGCAAATGGGGGTTGGTTTTTTCCCCGGGGGGGGGGGATGTTCGGGCAAAGGTGGAGAGAAATTGGGGAAGTGTCGATGATTAAGGCATGGGGAAATGAGAAGTTTTTGGGACTTCCGGTTTAGGGAAACTTTGCAAGCAAAGAGGTAGAAACAAAAATTTTGGTCCATCCAAATCATAAGATGATTTTTTTTTTTTTTTTTTTTATGTGCCCATTTTTTGTAAAATCTCCACATCTCGAATAGGGTCTGGAAAAATTTAAAACCTCGTTCCCCGATAATTTGACAAAAATGAAAATTCGAAATTTCGTAATTTTTTTTGGAATAATCCAGCGACATAATTACACTCTCTGGGCCGTGCTTTGCCACTCCCAAATATCTCCATAAATTAAGTTCCTCAACGATAAGCCGTTGTAAAAAGTGTAAAAATCGTTAATTTTCGTGTTTTTAATTTTCGCGCTTCTTTTTTTACGTCATCGTAAATGTAAATAGTAATTCCCTTTGAAAACGCTTTCATAAACAAATTCGTACTATTTTTCATTAGTGACCCCCCCCCCCCCCCCCCACACCCACCCACCCACCCACCGACCCCCTCCCACTCTAGATAAGTGCGATTTTTTGTATAACAAAATGAACAAAATAATTGAAAATTGAATGAAAGCAATTGATTATAAATAATGCGATTTAATTTATAATTCGTGATATGAGATTTATGACTGTATTATAATAGGCTTAGATTTTTAATGAATGAAAAAAAAAATGTGACAGTAATTATTAATTAATTACGTAATTTGCCATTGTTGTATTTTTTCCATGATTTTGGGCTGAGAGTTGATGGTGTTTTTTTTTTCGAATATTTTTTTTTTCAAACCATCTGGCGTCATTACTGTAAAATTGCGGTTGTTTAATTGTTCATACTTGTGTGATTATTATTATTTTTTTTTTGTACTCGGTGCGAGACGATCGAACGAACAGAAGAGAACAAACGAATTTGAAAATATTTCATTGCTGATTATGTAATAAATAAAAATGGAAAATTTTTTTTTTATATGTGTGTTTCTTATTTCTTGGTGCACTTCCAAGTGGGTTCAAAGGTTCAGTTGCGTTTTGGTGTCAAAAAAAAAAAAATTAAAATAATAATAAAAAAAAAACAAAGAACAAATACATGAAATTTTTAGGGGATTTATGTCAGTGTGCTTGTTTATGTTTTGGAGGTCTGAAATTTGAAGAAAAAAAATGAAACTTCCTTTCCTAAAAATGAGACATTTTTTCCGTGCAAAAGTGAAATTGGAATTTTTTTAAGTGGAGGATTTTTTTTGGAAAAGTTTTGTTTTATGATAAAAAAGAAAATCGAAAAATTAGAAAAAAAATATTGAAAATTAGTTGATAGTTTGGTGTGGCAAGGCCGTCATGACCGCCCAAGTTTAGCTCATTTAGTGATTGACTCTTTTTGCGGGGATTTTTTATGGGAATTGATAATGGCACCAAAACACTTGCCTTTGCCATTCCAAACTTGGAGACCCAGGATATAAGCAGGCACATGTTTAAACAAATTTTTCAGTATTTGTAGTTTTTGTAGTCGTGGGTAGAGCGATGTCACCAGAATTTTTGCAAACTTGAGCCTTTGAATACACAAAATTTCCTTGGGGAGGAGAGGGGGGGGGGGTTAGTTAATCAAAAAAAATTGTTAAGCTTATCTCGAAAAATTGAGTTTTTTTAACTTGAATTTTTTTTTTTTTTTTTTTTTTTTGAGAACGAAAATTTTGAAAAATAATTTTTATTAAAATATTTAGTTTCACTGAACCTTGTGGCTTAAAAATTATGAACTCATTTTTTGGGAAACTTTTTTATTGAGTCGTCCTGATGGTTCATTGTTAGGTAAGTGAAAATCCTGGTCACTCACTTACTCACGACTGGAATTTTGAGCCAATTTTTCTTTTATCGCTTTCTAATTTCGTGACATTTTTTCGGAATATTACAGGTGTGGCTGTCGGACAGTACAATGGAGCAAATGCCTGTAAGTATTTATCTATATTTTAAAATTTCCGTTCCATTTTTTTGTACTATTTTTGACAGCCAATTTCCGTTAATTCTGAATTTTTGAAAAGCACCGTTGGTCTAAATTTTACCGGGATCGTTCACTTCTTTTTAAAATTGTTTTTTATAAAATTATTTTTTTTTCAAAAAACCTTTTTTGAATTTTTTGGGTTGGACAAAAATTTTGTTTTTATTATTCACGATCTTCAAAACATCTTCCCGAATTCCATTTAATTTTTTTTTTTTTTTTTTTAATTATGAAAATAGGGGATTTTTAGAAATGCATATTTTGAAGAATTAAAATTGAAACAATTCGCACATTTTTCAAATACTCTCAATATGAATCCCTGAAGACTTATTTCCAGAAAAAAAATGAATAATTTGAGATTAAAAGCACGCATGTGCATCATGAAGTCGCTTTACGCATGCGCAAAGCAGCGACCTTGAGTTATGCGCATGCGCAAAGCAACGACCTTGAGTTACGCGCATGCGCAAGGCAACGACCTTGAGTTACGCGCATGCGCAAGACAACGACCTTGAACTACGCGCATGCGCAAGCCGACTTACACATATTCTCATGTGAAGTTTCACTTCTCATTTCAACTGTTTCCGTATTTCCCACAGAATAAAATTTTTGAGATTTCCAAAATTGTCCAAATTTAGATAATATTAATTTTTTTTTCTTTTTCAAATTTTTAAAATATCCAATATTTTACCAATTTTTTGTTTTTTCCAAATTCTTCAAACACTCAATTTTTTTTTTCAAATTGCCCTTTTTCCAATGTTACTATCCTAAAATTTTTATTTAAAAAAATAATGTTAAAATTTTCTTTAGATGTGGTGTCCCCCCACTCCGCCGACTTCAGACAACGATGTGTATATAGACTACTCTTTGGGCTTCCTGTATGATTCAACACCAATTCCTGAGTCCCAGTTGCCACCGGTTTACGTTAAAAAAGACGCAAAACGACCTAGAGTCGACATTCCAGTTGATCGGGATGTACGAGATGGCCGTAGACCGTCGAAAATCCGCCACAAGGAGGATTCATTCTTCGCTCCTCGTTCCTTATTCGATAGGCCCTCACCTGCACTTGTCAAAATGCGAAGGGATATGAAACTTCATAAATATAGGACAATTAGTAGGCCCATGCAAATGTCGAGGCCATCGATGGCCAGGACTCACGAAGGGGATGTCCTCGAGTGGATGGTGCACGAGGATTGGGCGCTCCTTCAGGCCATTCAGGTTTGCACATTTCCGTGATTCATTTCAATTTTTTGTTTTTCTTAAATTCGATTCAAAAAAAAAAAATTACAAAAAAAATTTACAAAAAAAATTTACAAATAAAATTTACAAAAAAAATTCTCTAAATGGCCCAGTAATAAATAATCCATTTTTAAAGATTCAAATTTCAAATGCACAAAAATACCTTGTGACGTCATACTGCGCTCACAGATTTTCCGGTGGCGCCATCTGTCGGTGTCAATGCTCATTACGCAATTAGATTGTTTTGAGCTGTGGGGATAATCGGCGACCAATTGCGAATGTCAAAAAATGTCAATAAATTTATAGAAAAAAATGTCGATAGTTAGTTCGATTTTTTTTTAATTTGTCAATTTTTTTTGAGATTTTTAAAAATTCTTAAATTTGTTCGAATTGGTCAAAATCAGTTTTTTTTTTAGGTTTGTTGATATTTGGTAAATTTTCGGAAATTCGAAACTTTTTGAATTTTCACATCCCTAAAATTGTTAAAATTTTCAAATGTTTCGTCAATTTTGTTGATAAACATTTAATTGAGTCAAATTGTGTAAATTGAGACAACTTTCTGAAATTAAAAAAAAATCGCTGTTCAGGTTTTTTAATTTTTGCAAATTTGTCCAAATTTTTAGATTTTTTTTTTAGAATTCAAAAATTTTGGGAATTCTGTGGAGTGTTTTTTTACAAATATTGTAAATTTTTGAAGGATTGCATTTTTCACATATTACGTAATTTTCCTTCAGGTTTATCAAGGACTAGCCCTCAATCTTGTGATCCTATCACCTGGGCACACCCCCAATTGGGACCTCGTGGCGGATATTGTTAACAACACGTCGAGAATTTATAGATCACCTAAGCAGTGCAGAACGAGGTACGAAACTGTTATTGTGCCCCGGGAAGAGGGCAAACTGCTGTACGATACTACGCCGAAAAAACAGAAGAAGCAGAAGGGGGTCTACAAAATTCCTGCTGTTGCTGAGGTGAGAAACATGAATTTTATCTACAAAAAAAAATAAACGAATTAAATTTCTTGTTTACAAAAAAAAAAAAAAAAAAAAAAAACGGTTACGTAGGGAAAAAATTATTGAGATATTATTTTATATCTTTAGTTTATAATATCCAAATTCAAAATTGAACTATAAAATTGTACAAAAAATAATGAAAAAAGACACTATTAAGTTTCTTTTTGGAAATTTGTTCCAATTTCAATTTTTTTTTTTCAATTGACCCAAATTTCACAATTTCATTCAGATTTTAGAAATTGTTTACATTTACTCCAATTTCTGATATTTACATAAACTTTCTAGATTAAACCAAATTTGGTCGAATTTCTGAAGTTTTTTCGATTTCGATTTTTAAAAAAACTTCACAATCATTAAATTTTTTACAACCTGCATTACGTGAATTTTTTTTCCCAAAATCGGTAAGAAAAACTGATACACCCAATTTATTTCAGTTTCAAATATCCCCTCAAATTTCTATATTAAATTTTTTTTATAAAATCACCTTGAAACCCCAAAAATTCTCATAAATTAAAAAAAAAAAGAAAATTGGAATTTTTGAAATTTTCAAAAATTTTCTCAAATATATTTTCAAATGAAAAAACAAATTGTTGCAATTTGTTTAAAACTGCAAAGTTCAAAAATTAAAGTTTCACAATTTTTAAAAAATTGCTCAAATTTATTTATTACTTTAGAACCCTATTTCGTAAAGTGTAAAAATAAATGTTATGTTTGAAAAAAATTACCTTGAAAAAATTTTCAGTTGACTTTAATTTGGACATTTGATTTACGTTTTTTTGTTTTTTCGTTTATGTTCTTCCGAAAATTAGCAACAAGTTAAAGCGAACAGACCGATGCGTACATGTCAACTTTACAATCAGGACAAGAACAATTCGTTCACGATGATGTGCTGTCAGCGTTTCGAGACGATAAAATCAATTGGTAACAAACGAACAACTGTGACGAAGCCAGCTGTTGTCAATCCGATGATCAGGAATCCAAAGCATGCGGCAGTTCTCGCGGAAAATGGCGTACAATATGATAGCCCATTAGCTCCAATTGATGTCGCTACGAGACGAGCTGAACGCATTGCCAAGGAGAAGCAGAAAAATAGTGTCAATCCTGTAAGTTTTGGGAAATTTTATTTTGTAATTAAAATTTTTTTTTCCAGTGTTTTTTACTCTTTTTTAACTTCCATTTGGCCACTCATTTTTTGTAAGTTTTTGGTAACATTGCTTGTTTTAAAAAGTTTGAAAATTTGAAAATTTTCATAGTTTTACAAATAAAAAAAAAAAAAAATTGAAATTTTGAAATTTGTGAAATTTGTGAAATTTTGAAATTTTTGCAATTATCAAATTTTCGAAATTTTCGATTTTTTGAGATTTTTAAATTCCGTGATCCTCCTCATTTTTTTTTTTTTTTTTTGAGATTTTTTTTGCATACTTGTCCCAATTTATCTCCATTCAAATTTACAAATTGATAATCTGAGATCGGCCGTCTTTTTTTTTATATTTGGATTTCATAAAAAATTGAAAATGAGAAATTTTTGGTTAGATTCTTCGTCAAAATTCTAAAAAAAATCAAAATTCAAAAACCTTTGGCAAATGTAATAGGATGAAGGAAACCTCCGGAATCAAAAGAAGAATACATTTCATGATGTCCCAAAAATCAAATTTCGTCATCCGAATCAATTTTGCAAAATGCAAAGGCAAACCAAAGTAACATTTTTGCATAACTTTACTTAAATTTCTCTAAACGAAAAAAAAAATCAATTAAAATGACTTAAAATTAATTTCTTATTGTGCAAAGTACTAAGTGTGATTATATCAAAGTATCAAAATTAGAAAAAAAAAAAATCCAAAAATAGTGAAAATTTCAATCATTTCAAGAATCACAAAAATCACAAAAATTAAAAAAAAAAAAATGAATTCACCAAAATTAAAAAAAAAATTCATTAAAAAAAAACTTCTAGCAACGTTCCCAATTGGGAAAAGAAAATCCCAAACTATTCACTTATTTCCTCCTTACCCTTTCAGGTATTAACCCCGGAGCAGCAGCAGGCAGCGGAGAGAGCCCGCCTGGTCCAGACGCAGCAACACCAATCATCCCAGCCTCCCCAGGCCCCAGCCCAGTCTTCTCCAGTCCCCCAGGCACCCCCGTCCACACATCTTACCCAAAATGCCCAACCGCAGCCTCAAATTCTGACCACAGTCTCCCCGGCCGCCCAGATAGTGTCCACAATCCCCACAGCATCAGTATCTCTTCCCAAATCATCTCTGCCAGTCACCCTACCCCCGACAACTAATACAATCGTCACCACAGCTGTAAAAACTCGACCTGGAGTACTAACCTTGTCAGATCAACGCCAAACACCCACAGTCGTGAGTGTGGGAAACCTTCAACCCGGTAAATATTAATTTCTTTCCATGTGTATGTGTGTGCATGTAGGTGGGTGGGTGGTTGGGTGGGAGTGGGTGGTTGGGTGGGAGTGGGTGGTTGGGTGGGAGTGGGTGGTTGGGTGGGAGTGGGTGGTTGGATAGGTGTGGGTGGGTATGAATGGGTGGGTGGGTGGGAGTAGGTGTGTGAATGGGAGTGGCTGGGTAGTGGGGTGGGCGGGAATGAGTGAGTAGGTGGGTAGGAGTGAGTGGGAGTGGGTGGGTGGGTGGGTGAGTGGGTAGGGGGGAGGAGTGGGTAGGTGGATAGGAGTGAGTGAGTGAGTGGGTGGGTGGGGGGACTGAGTGGTTTAACGTGGAGAACCAGAATATCGACTGTATCTTGAGAATTTAAAACAAATCATAAAAATACTCATACTAGTTTTGATATTGTTCGAAGTTTTTGACGTTTCTAAAATATTTCAGGTCAGCGTCTTGCGACGGCTAATCTTGTTTCGACAGTGGCAACTCCTCAGATCACTCAGAAGGGGTTGATAAATGTGCCGATGACTGGGGGCACGAAAACCCTGACACCAAGTCAGCTGCATATGTATCGTCAGCAAATGCTACTGCGTCAGCAGCAGCAGCTTAAGGCCCTTCAGGCACAGGCATCAGGCCAGAAAGTCTCTGTAGCTGTTGCAGGCGTTCCCCAGAGGACAACCCTCATGAAACAAGCGGGGGTTAATGTTGGGAAACCCGTAACGCGCACTGTAACCGAAGCCGAAATGGCAACGTTACTGAAACAACAGGCAGTTATGCAGCGACAGCAGAAAACTGTCACTCAGGTCCAGGTTGGTATCTACAAAAATTATCAGGACTTAAAATTCCCCAAAGTAGAGGTCCAAAGAAGTATTTCGACTTTTAAAGACATTCCGATTTTTTGAAAGTTTGAGATGTTTTAGATATTTTAACTAAAATTTAATTACGTATAAAGAAATTTCAGACCGTTTAAAAATTTGAAAAATAGGAAAAAATTTAAGACTCGAAAATTTAAAAAAAAATCAAAATTTAGAGAATTTCAAAAATATGAAAAATTTTCAAAAATGTTAAAAATTAAAGTAAAAAAAATTTGAAGGAAGTAAAAAATTTGAGAAGTTTGAAAAATTGCAAATATGGAAAAGAAAAATTTAGTGTGTTTTCAATGTTCTTCGAAAGTTTTTTCAACATTCATAATTCTGTGTCAAAGTGTAAAAAAAATCTGAAAAAAATCGTGAGACCAATTCTTGAGTGCAGCAGCATTCTGAATTTTTTTCAGAATTTTCCTGCATCAGGTACGGCTTTGAACAGGCCTAAAACTCTTTCCCAATTTTCAGGTGCCAGGTCAGGTGACGACTCTCACGCCTGCCCAGATTTTCGCTCAGGCAGGTTTGCAGCAAGCTGGACCATCGACTGGTACCCCAGTGGCAACACTCGTAAAAACTGCAAATGTCACTGGTGTCAGGACAGCCACACCCCAACAAATTCGTCAACTCCAGCTTCATCCCCAAATTCTCACCCAGAGAAAACTTCCAGGTCAAAAAGTGGCCCAGCTGGCGCAGGTTGCTGGAAAGGGCGGCATTCAGACACAATTGATTGTTCAGCAAAAATCTGTACCTGCAACCATGACAGTCCAGCAAATTCAGCAGGTGTGTAATGTCGTAGTATATGTTCAAATTTGGGCGGGAAAATTCAAAAGAGAAGTGTTTTGAAATTTTTTCCATTTTTTTTTTAAATTTTTTTTTATCTTTAAAAATTTTTTTATTTTTTTTTCTCGTTTGGATTTGAATAGAAATTTTTGAGCTTCTAATTCCTCCACGTTTTCAATATTAGCTTATTTTGTAATGTTGGTGAAGAATAAAAGTTCAATTTTGCATCTTATCCAAATGTGTGAGACAGTGCTTCGAATTTGGCAAATTTATGTAAATTTCCAAATTTCCTGAAATGTTGCAAATTCACGAAATTTCTAAGTTTTTAAATTAAAAAGAAATGCAGGTATCGAAAAAAAAATCAAATTTTGAAATATTTCAAATCTTAGAAATTAAGAATAAAATAAACTGCAAAATTTCACTTTCATGAATTTTTAATGTTTTAATTTTCCAATTGATCTTACTTTTTTTTTCATGAAAAATATGTGAATTTTCTAATTTTCCGAAATATCAAATTCTAGGAAAATTTTAGTGAAACATATTTAGTGTTGAAAAAAATTGCCAAAATTCCAAATTACAGAGAATTGACGGATTAACGTATAATGTGACAAAATTATAAAATAGTGACAATAAAAAAAGAAAAAAAAAATAGGGACAATAATAGTGACAAAATTATAAAATAAAACTATAAAATAGTGCCCAAAAAAAAAAAACAAAAAAAATAGGGACAATAATAGTGACAAAATAATAAAATAAAACAATAAAATAGTGACGCCAATAGTCCCAAAATGTCTAACAAAATCGTTGAACGATTTCAGGTGATAAATCGGGGAGTGCAGCCCCAGGGTCTCCAGGGTTTCACCCACGTGTCTGCAGGTCAGGGTGCAAGCCAGCCAGGTCAAATGGTCCTGGCAAAATCCCCAATTCAAACACGGGTGATACCAGTGAGCGTTGCAGGGGGAATTAAGCAGGCAATTCAGGTGGTGACGGCTTCTGGTGCGCAATTGAGACAAGCAACAGGTGGCAAGCCCATAGTCACCACAGCGAGGGTGAGCCCAGGTCCCAGCCAAGTCAGGTTACAGGGAGTACAGGGTGTTCAGGGTGTTCAGGGTGGTCAGGGACAGGGGCAGGATGGGACGCAAAAGTAATTTTTTTTTTAGAAAGAAACAATTGTGCTTGACACATTCCAGGGAGGAAGACGAAGGTGGGACTTTTATGTATTATATGAGTGTATTATAGGTTCAATGAATAAACAGGTGATCAATTGTATGCACATACAGCGTTTTATTGGCTTGTGGTTTGCTTTGGAATATTTCGAAATCAATTTTTTTTGGACTTTGTAACTGGTGTTTTAAGTATACCAAAATGCCTCCCATCAAATTCCGAGTAAATGCCTCTGTGTGTGTGTGTGTTTGGAACCGGATTTTTTGGTTAACGATTTTTTACGAACGGATTTTGGTTTAGTTTGGATAGTTTTTGGTTTAAATTGACCGAGCTGTTTTTTTGTTATCAACAATTGAATTGTTTACAACGCTCTATTTCAAAAACGGTAAGAGATACGGCAAAAAGTATTAAGCAGAATTTGCTCAGTAAGGGGTAATGCATATTTAATTTCTTATCACTTTTTTCCATATTTGTCATAATTGAGGAGGTATGGCGGGTTTAACCCTCGAGCGTTCGCACCCCTGTTGGCGTCTCACTCCCACTCCAGTGATGCGCATAATTATCGTCCTCACGCTGGCTATGCGGCTAGTCAAATATTCATCATTATCTGCTTGATACATGGGATTGAAACATTTAATTGACGTATCGGAAAATCTAGGAATGGCAAACAGAAATTACAAATGGGGAAGTTTTATTTGTGTTCCCAACGGGGACACACACACTTTTATCCCACTAGTTTTCGTTTCGAAATGCCTCCCGTGGAATTCTGAATAAATGTCTCAAATGGGCACGATCGAGGTCACCGACATCGCAAGCGAAGCGGCTTCATGCAACTTCGAGGTGATTAGATTTTGGATAAAATTGATGCGATATTTATGTTGTTATGGACAATTTCAATTGTTCATGACGCTCTATCACGAAAACCGTTGGAGATGGGAGAATAAGTATAATAACGAAAGTTGTTCCCCACGTCGAAACACACATTTTATGTTCAATGACTTTTTTGCATAATTTGCATAATTAAGGAGGTATGGTCGTTTGAGCGATCATGCATGTAATAAGTGAACGAATGAAGTCGATCGACGTATTGCGATTGTAGTATTCCCATGTACAATAGGGGGTTACATCTTTTGCAGAAAGTTGGAGCAGTACATTGTTATCAAAAGTCTAAAATTTTAGTAGATTTTAATTTTTTTTTTTATTTGCTACTATTTTTTTACGTTTTGGAAATTTTTTAAATTCTTCTGAAATGCCAAATTGAATTAATATTAAGATAAAAAAAATTTATTATCGGGTCAAATTTTGCTCATATTTATCTAATGGTGTAGAACGCATCGAATATCATTTCCGCGATGTTGTGACTTTTTTTGCTTGATTTTTAAGGGTGTATGGTTTCTCGTTATTGGAAGCCCACGTTTTCGAATAACATCCGCGCTCGATAAGCACAAATAAATAAGATAAGTCCATGATGGTATGAATGGAGCCTTTCTTGAAATTTAGATATCCTGTGAAATTCGAGTTGTTATTCCTCGAGTGGTTGCGTCATGGCATGAGCGCAGTCAATTTGACTATTATCGAAAATAGATTTGAAAATTGAAATATTTGAGGGAAATTTTTTTAACGCCTCAAGTAACTCTCGCAGTTTATGTAGGTGGGGATAAACATTATTTATAGGACATAGGTAAGCTGATGGGAATTATATTCTTCGACTCGATGAGAATTCTCGGGGATTGCGCGCGCCGTATCGCACTCGCGCCATCTGCGGAGAAATTGGGCGGCATCAACCGAAAGCGTTTTTGGCGGATATCTTGAAAACTAAGAATACTAACGAATGTTCATATAGAGCTTTATTGTAGCTCTCAGTGTGCACTACAAAAAACATTTTCATGAAAATTGGGCTAGCTCCATCACACGCTGAGATATGATCGAAAAAGCGAATGCGAGGGATTGTCTCGATGCACGCCTAAAGAAGCTCGGGAGACTGGCGCGACTAACGGGATGAAAACAGAAAAAAATGCGCAATGTCAAATGACGAAGCTTCGATGGAAATGTTGCAATTGAAAAATGTTCAAAATATTAGTCCATGTATTTAGGTAAAATGTAAGTGTCTATAAGCCATCTGCAATCGCGTTACGCAACTTTCTCCCACTACAATTGCCGTATTATCGAAAATATGTTCGAAAATTGAAATACTTGAGGGAAACTTTTTCAATGCCTCAAGTAACTTTTCCAGTTTATTTGGGTGGGGATAAGCATTGTTTATAGCACATCGTTATGCTCATGGGAACTATATTCTTTGACTCGATGAGAATTCTCTAGATTAATGGAAATGTGATAGCGCGTCGATCCAACTGTGCCACAGCACCGATAGCCTGAACATCTTGTGATTTGAATTTTACAAGCGCAAAGTGTTTTTTTTTTTTTTGCCCGAGTAACGTACATTACTTTTTGACAGGAAGGGCGGGGGCGGATTTTTGCGCGAAGCGTCTCAAAAATAATTTATGGAATTTCAGTAAATGTAATTCATTTCGCTCTGTTCTAGTTGCGGGTCCAGACTGAAAATTTCACAGAATATGTAAGAAAGCACATACTTTATGAAATAAAAAAAAAACACAGGGAGACTGGTATAAAAAAAGGCATTTGTTATTGACAAATGGGATTTGTTATTATAAAACGTGATCCAATCAAAACAAATTGGTGAAAAAAACGAATTAGACTTAAATACTTGAAAATTTAGGATAATGCTTCTCTAGCTAGGGGTAACCGATCGTAAAGTTTTGAGTTCAATACTGAAAGATAAACTTGATTTTTTTTTTATTTCTAATTCTAAGTCATATTTTTCAATATTGAAATATTCTTTTTTTGTCCAAATAATTTCTAAAATAATGGACCCTAGTACCTATATAGGCGCATATGTGACGCAGTTTTGAATGTGCCGCGTGAAGCGCGCCACACCTGCTGCGCGTGATCCTGCGCAGAGCTTCCATTTTGGTGGTGTTGTGAGTACTGCGCATGCGCGCGGGGATTCCCCGATTTCGTTAGTTGGACGAAGGTATATAAAGGGGCCCGCGACATTCAAGTCATTCATCTGTGGAGACAACTCGCAAGAACGAACAATTCTTCACGACAACGTACGCAATTCTCTAAATATCCAAAGTGAGTAAAATAGTAACATTTTTTTTTGCGTTTAATAATTAATCGTTAACCACCTAGGCATCTTTTTAAACAATTTATTTGCGGAAAATTGAATTCCGTTGGAAAATTATGAGTGAAATTCGAATTGAAATGGGATCGGATTTTTTTCAATTTGAGTTTTTAAATTTTAAAAATTTTTTTGTAAAATAATCCGCACATTTTTTTCAAAAGTGGAGAACTTCTTTTTTGGAGGAATTTGTTTTTTAATTTGAAAATCCAAATCAAAATATTTTCAATTTTTTTTTTTTTTTTTTTTTTTTTTGGAATCAGAATTTTTTAAACAAGAGTTTTGCTTAATGGCTCGATTTTTTTTTATTCAATATTGTTGGAATTTTTTGGAATTGAGATAATTGAAAAATGGGGATAATTGCAATTTTTTGGAATTTCTGAGAATTTGGGTGTACTCTGCAATTTTGTTTTTCAGTGTTTGAAATTTTCTTCCAGTTCTCGTTTTTCGGAATTATTTTTTTACATTTCAAGATTTTTTTTTGAAGAATTTATAGTCATTCACTTTTTTTTTTGTTGAATTGACAAAATTTTTTCTTGAAGAATTTTCTTTCTATAATTTTTTTCTCGGCGGGAAATTTGAATTTGTAAGTGCAATGTTTGCAAGTAAATTTTGTCCGCTTTACCATTTCGCATGAAAAAAATATTTGACACGAAGAAAAATAGAATTTCTCAAATTTTGTATACAAAATAATTCTCATTGAATAAATTGCGCGCATTTTTTTTTCATTGCCTTTTACAATTTTTTTGAGGCGAAAAATAGTAATTAAAGTTTGTATAATTTTTTTATGAAAAATCTGCTTCAAGTAATTCACTAGAACTTTTTTTCGCAATTTTTAGAACTGTGAGTTTTGTAAAACAATTTGACGTTAACATTTTCTTCAAAAATTTTTTTTTTTCAATTTTGAAATTCGTAAAATTTGTAGAACTTTCCAAATTTTTCAACTTTCCAAAAATTGAGATTTAGATATGTTTAGAAATTGAAAGAAAAATCGATTGTATTTTTGAAAATGCTGAATGCATTTTGAATTCGTACCGACATCTTGAAGAATTTCGAAGTTCATAGAAATTTCAAAAACTTCCAATTTTTCTACTTTTTTCGAAACTAAAAAAATTTACAATTTTCGGATTTTTTGTATTTTTACAATTTTTTTTTTATAATTTCCAGTTTTCCGAAACTAAGTTTAATTTTTTTCCGTAAAACTTTATATGAAGATTCATTAATATTCTTAGTTTCCGAGATATCCGCCAAAAATCGCTTTCGGCTGATGCGGCGCAATTTTTCCATAGATGACGCGCTTCCGAAGCTGCGCGCGCAACACGCGGGAATTCTCATCGAGTCGAAGAATATAATTCCCATCAGCCTAACGATGTGCTATAAACAATGCTTATCCCCACCCAGATAAACTGGAAAAGTTACTTGAGGCATTGAAAAAGTTTCCCTCAAGTATTTCAATTTTCGAACATATTTTCGATAATACGGCAATTGTAGTGGGAGAAAGTTGCGTAACGCGACTGCAGATGGCTTATAGACACTTACATTTTACCTAAATACATGGACTAATATTTTGAACATTTTTCAATTGCAACATTTCCATCGAAGCTTCGTCATTTGACATTGCGCATTTTTTTCTGTTTTCATCCCGTTAGTCGCGCCAGTCTCCCGAGCTTCTTTAGGCGTGCATCGAGACAATCCCTCGCATTCGCTTTTTCGATCATATCTCAGCGTGTGATGGAGCTAGCCCAATTTTCATGAAAATGTTTTTTGTAGTGCACACTGAGAGCTACAATAAAGCTCTACATGAACATTCGTTAGTATTCTTAGTTTTCAAGATATCCGCCAAAAACGCTTTCGGTTGATGCCGCCCAATTTCTCCGCAGATGGCGCGAGTGCGATACGACGCGCGCAATCACCGAGAATTCTCATCGAGTCGAAGAATATAATTCCCATCAGCTTACCTATGTCCTATAAATAATGTTTATCCCCATCTACATAAACTGCAAGAGTTACTCGAGGCGTTAAAAAAGTTTCCCCCAAATATTTCAATTCTCGAACATATTTTCTATAATATTTTCTATGATCGTTTCTCCAAATTATTTCAGATGAGTGGACGCAATGACGATGCAAGGGCCAACGCTATGAATCCCAACCACACAAAAAGTGGTCCGGGACATCACGCCGGGTACCATGGCAAGGGCGACAAAGCCGACTTAGATAATCACGGCCAGCAACTGAATCCAAATAATCCCAAGTTCCAGCCGAAAAAGTGAATTCCCTCTAACCATTCATTCAAATCGTATTCACCAAAATTAATGTAAAACACGGAATGTACGTCTTGACTTTTATCACATTCCCTCAGAATAATGTTTTTCTACACAACGATGCGATTTGTATTTTTCAACAATAAATAAAATCGAATTTATAAATGTTTTTTTTTACAGTCTAACGTAATTTTTTCCCCACAAAAAAAAACCTTGGGAAATTTTGAAGATCTCAAAAATGAGATTTTTTTTTTTGCTAAAATCGCAATGGCAGAATTTTTTTCACTTTTTCGAAATAGGGGGTCAAGAGTGGTGGCTTGTGACTTTTTGGAGTTTTTTGGAGATAAATCGAAATCTAAGGGAGATAGCGACATTTTTATGAGGAGTGTTTTTGTAGAGCGGAGTGAGAGCTACAAAAAAGGTCTCTACGAAATTTCTGTCATTCTCTTCGTTTTGAAGATATCCATGAAACAGTGAGCGGTCAGTGCTATTCGGAATGCGCGAAATATTCCCGCGTAAATCGCGGAAACAATTATTTCGCGCTTATCTACGGGGTGGAAATTACTTTTATCTTCAGGATAATTACCAAGAAGAATTACTTGGGGCATTACAAAAAATTACGGTGAAAAAACTGACAATTTTTAGGATAAATTTGCGATAACGTGAAAATTCGTGGGAGAAGATCTCATAGCGCGACTACTCATGGGTTGCAAAATAAATAACTAAAAAAAAAAATTAAAATAGTGGCAAAATAAATAAATAAAAAAAAATTAAAATAATGGAAATGTTAGAAATTAAATCTAATTTTTTTTGTAATAGGTAAAAAAATTTCACGATTACTCGTAACAATTGTAATGATGTAATTAACTCATTATGTCGTCAATGTAATTTTACAAAAAGATTACTAAAGAGATGAAGTACTATATGAAAAGTCTGACGAAATTTTATCAGCTGATCCAGTGCTTGATATAATTTTGGTTAATTCGCTTATCAGTCGAGTGATAAGTGGTATGGAGTGGGAAGAAATGCCTGAAAAAGCCATCAGATTGAGTGGATTTGGGAAGAAATGTATCAGGGAAGAAATGTGCCAGGGAAGAAATGTGTCAGGGAAGAAATGTGCCAGGGAAGAAATGTGCCAGGGAAGAAATGTGCCAAGGAAGAAATGTGCCAGGGAAGAAATGTGCCAGGGAAGAAATGTGCCAGGGAAGAAATGTGCCAAGGAAGAAATGTATCAGGGAAGAAATGTGCCAGGGAAGAAATGTGCCAGGGAAGAAATGTGCCAAGGAAGAAATGTGCCAGGGAAGAAATGTGCCAAGGAAGAAATATGCCAGGGAAGAAATGTGCCAAGGAAGAAATATGCCAGGGAAGAAATGTGCCAGGGAAGAAATGTGCCAAGGAAGAAATATGCCAGGGAAAAAATGTACCAGGGGAAAAAAATGTCGCGAAAAAATCATGATGAAATATTGAAAGAGTTTGAGGAAAAATGAAGGAGAACTCCTAAATCCAGTAAGGATTGTTGGTGAAGAAATGTCAAGGAAATGGGGAAGAAAGATGCGAAGAAGAAATGTCGCGAAAAAAAATTCAGAAGAAATATTCAGGGAGGGACACTCAGGGAAAAGTCAATGGAGTTTCCAGAGGTAGTGTTGAGGAAGAAATGACAGAAGAAATAACAAGGAAGAAATGTTTCCAGAAAAATTGTGCAATGATTTGACATTCCAATTAATTGTTCATTCTCATTAACATTTGTTGGAAATTGATGTGCAAGGTCAAGAATATTCTCATAAATAAATCTCTGGCACTCCACTTATCAATGACTCTTCAGGTATTCCAAGATTATTTATCTTATCACATAGGGGGATAATGAAATCGTCGCCCCTGGCCGACACCAATTAGTCAATTTTTTATATCAAATACAGGAGGATGTATCACTCATCAATAACATCGAAAATTTGTTTCGGCCTTTTTTTAGCCCTTGGAATACTACTATGTGTCGTGGCACTTGTCGCAAAATTTATTGTATTTGGGAAAATTGTGGATGACCACATAGCGAAGGTTTTTGAGTCTAGTGATTTCTAGAAATTTGGGATCTGAAATTTAAAATGCGGGTTTTAAAATTTGAAATTTGAAATTTGAAATTTGAAATTTGAAATTTGAAATTTGAAATTTGAAATTTGAAATTTGAAATTTGAAATTTGCAATTTGAAATTTGCAATTTGAAATTTGAAATTTGAAATTTGAAATTTGGAATTTGAAATTTGAAATTGGAAATTTGAAATTTGAAATTTGAAATTTGAAATTCGAAATTTGAAATTTGAAATTTGAAATTTGAAATTTGAAATTTGAAACTTGCAATTTGAAATTTCAAATTTGGGATTCGAAATTTGTAATTTGAAGTTTGTGATAATACCAAACCGAAATGCCACAAATAGTTCTTAATAAAAACTTCTAACCGAAAATACCCAATCCCTAGATGGTGATGCTGAAGAACGGTTCAACCGCCTACGACAGATGGGCGGTACTGCCAATTCCAATAACTTACAAAATATATTTCTTCAATGTATCAAATCCTGATGATATATTGAGGGGTGGAAAACCAATGGTACAGGAAATTGGGCCTTATATCTACAGGTGAGTTTTTAATGATCTCAAAACTCCGAATAAATCTCAGAAAATTTGTACCCCTCAATTTGAAAAATTTCGAAAATCTCAAAATTTTTGAGAACAAAATTTTGAGGTTCCAAAAAATATGAAAAAAAAAATTTGCCGGACATTTTTATTTTTAGTATTTGAGCCACTAAGCTGTGCATTCGTTAAACAAATATTAACCAATGTGTAACTTCATCCGAAAAAAATTCAAGATGGCGCCCAAAAACGGCGAACACTTTTTTTGTAGCCTAGTGCCAAAAAAAACCCTGCACCCAAATTCACTAAAGCTAATTTGAATGAGCGCGGGAAATTCAAAAGTGCCGCCAATTTAATTCTCTTTTCCTAATGACATTTTGTAATTTTTTTCCAGGGTCCACCGAAGTAAGTTCAACATATCCAAAGAAGAAGACAGCCTGCTCTACAACGAACACCTTCTATTTGAATTCGACGAGAATGCGTCATATCCCCTCACCGATGCGGACGCTCTTCACATAGTGAATCTGCCACTAGTGGTGCGTGAAGCTCAAGAAGAAGCATCTCAAATACAATTGCCACCCCTTTAGGTGGAAGATCCCATTAGTGAACTGACTCGCGCTCCTATAAGTAAAGCCCCTCTTTGCGCGGGCTCATATTTAAATTCAAAAAATTTACAATTTCATTTTTCCAATTCTAAAATTCAATTTCAAGTTGAAAATATTTTTCAAATTCGAATTTAGTTCAAATTCAAATTCCAATGCAAAAATTCATATCTAGTTTTTTAAATTCAATTTTTAAAAAATCAAACTCAAATTCGATTACAAAATAAAAAATCAAAATATTTCAAATTTCATGTCAAACTACAAATCATTTGAATAAGCAAAAAAAAAAGTGGCGAGCTAGCAGCCTGAGCTCAGAATTTATGTGTAAACAAGTACAGTAGAACTCCCTTTATTTTCCGAGCTCGGGGGGTGACCTTGAAGCAATTTCGTGGAGAAAAAAAATTAAGGAAGCCCCCCACTCTGCCCACTGGTTGGTTGGCGTGGTGGGGGTTGTCGGGAGCGGAAGGGGAAATAAGAGCAGAAATAAACGGACTATGTATCAAGTAAATAGGTTATGTTTCATGAATGCTCGGTCCCACTATTGAGACGCTGCGCAGTCTGGAGCGCATGACGTCGAAAACAAGGATAGACAAAGTGCGGGGAGTGGGAGAAGGTTTTTGAGGGGCGACAAGTCGTAAGGGGAGTACAGCGAAAATAAGGGAACCGGAAAATTAAGGGAGGTCTACTGTAACTGTTGAGCTCACACGGACACACACTAATGGTGTTTACGCTTTCAGAAAATTACACCCAGCCGAGAGTGGTGCCCTAGCGGGCGCCAAGATGTTTACACATCAAAAGTTCATTTGAAAAGTTGGTCACCACATGTGATCTATACTCTATATATTTCAGGCAATGATTGACATAACAGAAAGGGAAGTGCGACCTATGGTGCCGTTTCTCGATACAGTTATTCCACTGGTCTTCAACAATCCTAAGGACATCTTCCTATCAACAACCCCCAAAGACTTTCTGTTCGACGGTGTATTTATGAGATGTGATACAAATGATGTGTTCCTCAAACTTGCCTGCAATATGATTGAAAAACTTGCGCCGAGGACCATTTCCCGGGAGCAAGATGGCCGTTTGAAATTTTCCCTTTTGACCTACGTAAGTTGATAATTATGGTTAGAGTAGTACATGGTGTCCATATGATGCTTCTTAGAACAGAAATAACTTCGGGCTGTGACCCGAGCTCTCCCGCTTCACAATTGAACACCCCACTCTTGCCAGCGCGCGCTGGCTGAGGAGAGGAGTGGGGGGCGTCGGGCCGTACGCGTAATGCTATTCAGCCCGTACGAGCTCTCTCGCCCCTCACGCGCATCGCCTCGCGCAGGTGATGTCAGGGGTGGAGTGGGGGCAGGACTCCCCTCTGCTCGCTGACTCCTCAAGCGCAAACCATCATGAGGCCGAGAAAACTGTATTTGCATTCGGCTTCAAAGAATGCAGGCATCTAAAAACATATATATAGCTATATATATAATAATTGATGCATACTTAAAAATCTTGACAACAAAAATAATATTCCATTTATTTAGAAAAACGATACAGATGAAGGAGTCTTTGCGGTAAACAGTGGAGAAATTAACGCAAAATCTTTAGGCCAACTGTCTTCATGGAATGGATTCAGCAGTACAAATATTTGGCAGGCAAACAGTTCTTGTAATGTAGTATATGGATCGGATAGTAGGATTTATGCACCCTTCGAAACACCTGAGTCTACCATAAACATATTCTCCGTTGACATATGCAGGTACTTATTGAGAAGAAATTTTTTGCATGGTTTGCTCGCATGGTGAGCGCCGCGCCGCCCGCACTTTTTGGAGCGCAGGCTAAACCTACCTCATTGGGCTGTACACGTATGGCTATAAATGTGTTCAAAAGCACTCTGGTGCTTGTAGCGGGCGGCGTTGTGCCGCCCTATCATCCACTTGGTATACATTTTTTTTTCGTTTTTTTTTATTTTCATCTGAACTGGATGGAAGCATCGAACATGAAAAAAGGCGGCACAGTGCTCACCATGCGAGTCAAGGAGGAAACCATGAATTAGAAAAAAAAATTAATTAGCTATTGTTCATTATGATGTTTTTTAAAATAATTTAAGTCAATTCATTCGTTTATCAATTTTATCCAAACTTATTTTGCCAAATTATATTTGCAAAGTTATTCAGTCGCGACACCTTCGGATCCGATCAAAGTTTAAAGATTACGTGAATGCCGAATGTGGAGGGAGCAGAGGGTAAAAGACGAAGATACATTGTAATATCTTATCTTATCGTAGGACAGTGGCCATGGAATATTTAGAGCCTGTAAAATTCGCCGGAATTGATGGATTACGTTACATAAGCAAGAGATCGGCTTTTGCGAGTCCTAAGCGAGTCCCTGAGAACCAGTGTTACTGCCTCAAGAGGACTTATGGAATAGTGGATGAAAATCAGTGCCTGCTAGATGGTGCTATGGAGCTATCAACATGTCATGGTAAATCAGTAATTGCAGGCATAAGCCTGGGAATCCTATTCCTGGGGCGAGAGAGGGGGGGGGGGGAGGAATAGAAATTGTGTCTCTTTGGGAGAAGGCTAGGAGTAGGAATCTGGTCCCTATGGACGAAGAGGAAGAATGAGAGCCCTGTTCCTAGATAGTAATCCTAATCCTGGATAGGTATTCTACTCCTGGACGGGAATCCCAATCCTGGATAGGAATCCTAATTCTGGATGGGTGAGAATCCTATTCCTGGATGAGAATCCTATTCCTGGATGAGAATCCTATTCCTGGATGAGAATCCTATTCCTGGATGAGAATCCTATTCCTGGATGAGAATCCTATTCCTGGATGAGAATCCTATTCCTGGATGAGAATCCTATTCCTGGATGAGAATCCTATTCCTGGATGGGAATGCCGTTCCGGGATAGGAATTCTAATCCTGGATGGGTATCCTAATCCTGGATGGGACTCCTAATCTTGGATGGGAACCGTATTCCCGGATGGAAATCCTATTCCTGAATGGGAATCCTAATCCTGGATGGGTATCCTAATCCTGACTGGAAATCCTATCCCTGGATGAGAATCATATTCCTGGATGGAAATCCTATTCCTGAATCGGAATCCTATTCCCAGATGGAAGTCCTATTCCTGGATGCAAATCGTATTCCTGGATGGAAATCCTATTCCACAGACGGCTATGGCCATATGGGATGTGTATGGCCCCGGCGGTCGTTCATATGTGAAACACCTAGTAGTCGAGCCTGAACATGGATGGGTGCCCGCTGAGCCCTACGTCTCTGTAATAGGATGTTAATTTATGTGCCAATAGAATACCTCTTCCTAGGGTTATAGGATGACTATTCCTATGAAAATATCATGTACATGCCTACTTCCAGCGCAATAGGATTCTATAGAACGCTGTATAGGATTCTTCCATATGCAAAGGGCGTTTCTTCTGTTTTAGGCGCTCCAATAGTCTACACTCTCCCACATTTTTATCTCACGGACGAGAGGTACCAAAATGGTGTCGAAGGTCTGAAGCCCGAGGCTGAGAAACATCAAAATTTTGTAGATTTGCAGCCGGTAAGTCATAAAAAAAATTAATATTTCAAAAGTTAGATTGCCCTTGAATTTAGAATTGAAATTCGCATTACAAATTCCGAGTTACAAAAAAAAAAATTCATTTGTAAGAAAGTTTTAACATTGATTATTCAAAAAAATATACTTTTTGTTTTCAGAACACGGGGATTCCCCTAAAAGGATACAAACGCGCCCAATTCAATATTTTCTTACGTGAAGTTGAGAATGTAGGTGTGACTAAGGGTCTCAATACAACGCTCATGCCGATGTTTTGGTTCGACGAAGTAAGTTTTGTCAGCGATAAAAATTAATGGGAACTTGCTCGTTTATTTTTCATGTTTTTTTTTCGAATCGTCTTCCTTGTTTTTTAAAATTGTCAATGTTTTTCTTTACCACACTTTTCTATTTCCTGAACCATTAGACCATACCGGATTATTTCATATTTTTAATTTGAGTTGAAATAACGCTAACATAATTTTTCTTCTGCAGGGGGCGGAGCTTACTGATGAATTCATAGATTTATTACACACTGAATACATCGATAATGTACATTTACTCAACATAATTGGCTGGGCGTCTCTTGGATGCGGTGTTTCCATCTGTTTAATGACAATTATACTCTATATTTGTTGTCGAAAGTCTGCGGGAAAAAGTAAAAAGGTTTCATCTTGAATATGACGATATTCAAATATAGGAAAATCAATTTTATTCAAGTATAGAATAAAATAATGAATGGAGGAACCTTTATTTTTTTTAAGTACTGTTGTATACCCCAATATAAAAGCTATGTTTTAGCATAAATTCAGTTACTAGATGGGTAGTTCCCCTATGTCTAGACAGTGGGGCAAACTACAAGAAAATAACAATACTTTTAGACATTTTCAGTCTGGCATTTTGTCTAGGTACAATCAAGCTATTCAAATATTGCTATTCCATGCTTTTACCTCATTATTAGTTTCGGTCCCAATGTCGTAAAATGTCTAGACTTGTCCGTGCCTATTGTTAAACTTCCCTTATTTTCCACACCTCTAGAAAAATCAATCATTCCCTTAATGATATTCAACCCTCTGGAAGAGTCCCAAAAACCGTAATAAAATCCTTGACGTCAGAGTCTCGCTGCCCAAAAATGGTCATGCTCGGCCTCTTCCCGTATTTCCCCTTTTGTCCTTATACTCCCTTTCCACTTTTCAAGTCCACCCTCAGGTAGATATAAGGCAGGGAAAATTGTAATTTCGAGAGTTCTAGTTCTAATTGCAAGCCAGCAAGTAACAGCAACGAAGGTTCAGTTGAACATATAGACTAACAGTCAGAGCATCGATGTATCTACAGTTTTCAATAGTATTTCCCGAATAAATAACTAGGTTATCCTTTGATAAACTGAAGTGCCCAATTTATTTCACGGGAATCCAACAGTACCTCGGTCCGGTCCCTCATCCGAACAGCTTCTCAGGCCTGATTTATGCAGGTAATTATTAAAACTGAAGTTTAGTCCCATGGGCTGCTCGCACGGTAAGCGCCGCCCCGCATCAGAAGTTTAGTATCCGAATTAAACAAAGCAACGACGAAAAGGGCCCACTTGGACGATTCAAAGAAATTACAGAAGGTTTGCGGACTTCGTGGACTTTTCCATCATCACTGAGTAGCATAGTAAAAGTATAACTAGTTGGTCATACAAAATTTGCTCCAGATCTTTTCTTTGGGCTTGTAAAAAAGATTTCGTCAGAGTCGAACGATTTGAATGAATTATACAATACAGTTGTCTCAGCTAGTCGCATAATTATTGCCATCCTGGTAGGAACTGAGGCTGGAAAAGTTCATATCAACTTTCGACGAGTGCTTATCAGTTTGTTAATGGAATTAGTTATTACGGGTGAACTGATGAAACTGATGGCCACTAGGATGGAAACAGACAAAAGTTTCTGATGGAGAGAACTGGCTAAGAAAGATTTTTCATTATTTTATGAATTCATAAAATGGTGTCATAAGTTCCAACAAACCCAAAATTCCGATCTTCTGAATAACAAACGCAACAGAAACAACAAAACAAAATTATGTTGAAGGTACTGATGGAGGATACAAATTGATTTTTATTTCAGGTTTACTTTATGAACAGTTGTGTAGTCACCAAAAATTTCTATAGGAAATTAATCAGAGTTCCAGCAGCGACATACACCCTCAGTTGGGAAATAGGGACCCAAAGAGCACACCGAAATTCCATAGCCCTTGCTGGTGCAAAATTCTTGACAAATTGGATCGCCGGAGGTGCACCACGGTGCATCAGGCAATTGAACCACGCCGGATGACTCTACGTTGGCACTCAGTGTCACCAAGACCACCATAGCGAAAAGTAAACTCAAGAATTTCATCTGGAAGTAAATGAAAAATTGTGATTAATATCTAAAAGGTACACTCTACTTTCAACAATTGTTACATCTCATCGAGTAACCAGTTCATTCAATTTCTTGAACTGAAATCCAACTGCCTACAGGCAAGGACAGAAGCGAATTTTGAACTTCCATAACGTAACTCCATGCGGGATCCCAATTTCAGGGGCGAAGGACTTACGGAGACCCCCTCTCCCTGCTGACGCACGTGCGCGAGAGGGGAGTAGTGGGCGTTTCAGGCTGCGCGCGCATTCTCAACTGAGTAGTGGGGGAAAGTCGCTCCCTCGCAGAAAGGAGAATCTTCGGTAAGATTCGGAAGTCTAGAGCCAAGAGACAGGATCAAATTTCGATACATGATACATATAAACGAAGTTCAGGGTTCAGCACGTTGAGAAACGAAGGAGTTAGGGAGCTCTCCTCTCCCTGCTGACGCACATGCGCGAGAGGGGAATAGTGGGCGTTGCAGGCTGCGCGCGCATCTTCCACTGAGTAGTGGGGGAAGTGGTCTCTCCGCGGGAAGGACAAAAAAATATAGGAAAAATTGGCAGTAAAGTTGCGGAAGTGTTACATGGTTTTATCCTGCGAATGGAATCAATGGCGGCGCTTGCGCCGTAGCGCATGAGATAGAGCGGTCATTTTATTTTAGTCTGTTATTTTCACATACCTTATTTTCTGGCGAAGAGGAGAACTCGATCTGCAGGAAGCAAGAATCACGATGATGGTTGGTCTATGAAGCTTCTACCGTTTTATAGTTCTTTCCGAGTGCGAAGGGGGGGGGGGGGAATTTTCCGTCCACCGCAACATTGCCGAGTATTTTTCGGAAACAATAATATACATTGTTACTGCGATATCGCGTGATTGTTACATATTACTTTGAGTATTTAGTATTTATCTTTGACAAAAACACGAAATTACGGCTCAAGGTCACTACCTAAAATACTATTTTCACGTCGTAAATGATCCACGTGTTGTTGTGGCATGTTCATCACCTTCCTAATGGGAATACTTTGGTATTTTCGGCTCGCTGAAAATGAGTCAACAAGTGGCAGGACTGTCCGAGGCACTATACCACAGCCACATTTCTCGCTACATCCTCTGGTAAAAAGGAGAAACGAAAGAAAACTATCGAAAAATCTCGATATTATATCGATATTAGCGTAAGAGATCGATATCGATATTAGCGTAAGAGAGCGATATCGATATTAGCGTAAGAGAGCGATATCGATATTACTGTAAGGATGAAACCTGCGCGCCACCAGTCAGTGCGACGGAAGAAGGAAATGCGCGTGCGCAGCGGCCATTACACTAATTTCAATTCTCATTGGCTGTCATGTGGGCCGCCATACTGTTCTCGCTCATGCTCAGTCTGATTGGCGCTGAAATCCGCGTCGCCATGTTCGTCTTCGCGCGGGCTCATATTTCAAATTCAAAAAATTTACAATTACATTTTTCCAATTCTAAAATTCAATTTCAAGGTGAAAATATTTTTCAAATTCAAATTCCAATGCAAAAATTCATATCTATTTTCTAAATTCAATTTTAAAAAATCCAACTCAAATTGAATTAGAAAAAAAATCGAAATATTTCAAATTTCATTTCGTTATCCCAATTGGGGGACCTATTACTCATTATTCAGGGCGCATGCGCAGAGAGGCAATCTGACGTGGTGAAATCTGTGACCTTGAATTTTTGCTACCATCAGATTTTATCACGGATTCTATGAAGTGGTGATGGTAGGTGATGCTCAATAAGAGATCTAGGGAATTTAGGGGGAAACTAAAAAAAAACAGATCGGCTTGAAAATTTTGGGAAGACCACCTCTGATTGGCTGTCGCGGGCAGAGACCACTTGTGACGTCACAGCTGTTCTCTGCTTTGACAAATATTATTCAGCATTTTTCTTCATTGTATATAGTTTTGAACAAAAAAATAAAAAAAAAAAACTTGAATGCTCCATATTCAGATAGGACGTGAAAAATAGGTTTGGTATCTGAAAAATGTCATAAATATCCGGAAAAAATAGTTTTTGCGGGCATTACTCGAGTTTACGATAAACCTTATCAGCCAAGGACGGAAAAGTGGAAGTGATGAAAAATGTGGAGCAATAAGGAGCAGACACGTTTTTTTTAGGAGGCTCATTTTTTTGGCTGGTCGCGCAGTGAGCAATGTGCCGCCCCTCTGTCTTGCGTTTAGAAAATTCTTGCTGATAGAAACATTTAAAAATAAAAATGCTATTTGGTGCTCATTGAAGTCCCGGAGCGGAAATTATCTTTACAGCCAATTGTAACAGGGGCGGCGCGCTGCTATACGCGCGACCAACGGAGGGTTAAGGAAAAATGCCAAGTTTTGTAACAAAAAAATAACCAAGATACTGACTTTGGAGAGCACATGTGACACTCGGTGTAGGTCTTCTAACGATCTTTATTATCATCAGTTACAATCTTCGGATGACCTCTTACTATTATCGCCGACAGACTCAAAATATCATTAAATTGTCATAAAAAAAATTTAATGAATCGATGCGATTGAGGTATTCCGGTGGGGGGTGGGGGGGGGGGGGGAGGGTTTACTAGCTGAATATAAAAAAAATTAGAAATTTGTTGTTTTTTTTTTCTTCATGTTTGGCACCTTAAATGTTTCTATCTAAACTTTTGGGGATAACTTTTTACACAAGTTTGACATATTTTTCAAATTGAGAAGCGAATTTGGATTTTGAAAAAATTCTCTCAATTTGTGAGAATGTGCGGATTTTAGGAAAATTTGGTAAGCAATTTTGGCATATTATGAAAATTTCAAAAAGGTTGCGTAACTCGCCCACCACAACTCACTCCCCTTCCCCGGCCCTCTACACCGAATTTCCTGGCGGGTAATCTCCGCGATTGGTTATACGTTTTTTGTACAACATAATGTATAGTAATAAATCGCAATCAGCCAATCGATCAATCTAACAATCAATCAATCGATCAATCAATCGATCAATCGATCAATCGATCAATCAATCGATCAATCAATCGATCAATCAATCGATCAATCTAACAATCAATCAATCGATCAATCAATCGATCAATCAATCAATCGACCAATCAATCGATCAAGCAACCGATCAATCAATCAATCGATCAATCAACCAATCAATCAAAGATGGAAATTCATACTGCTAAACACATGGAATTTGAGGGACACTCACAACATATCGCAAAGGAGTACAATAACATTAGAATTTTGAAACACAAATATTTCGAAACGTAAATTAATTTCACCAAAATGGGCGAGATCATAATACGTAACAAGAGAAAAATGAGATGGGTAACTCCATGTTGCTGCTCAAATTTTATTAGGATTGACTATTGATCTATTGACGAGTTGTTGGAATGTTTGTGGCTCCATATGTTCCACGCTTTACGCATGATAATTGATCTGACAATACATGAAGATGATACGGAGATCAGTGATGCCGGGGAATTGACTACAGGGTGCTTTGGCGGGCGGGAGGGGGGGGGGGGGAGTTTGGGAGGAGTCTCGACCTCTCATCAATCCGAAATATCTCAATCAAAACATTCGTATAACACATTCCCACTTAGATTTAATTAATCATTCGCCCAATCAATCATTCAACTACAGAAAAATTTGTGCGATTGATATGGAAACATTCGTAAGATATATTACAGACTCCGATTAGTCCAGAGTCATCATCAAAAATAGAGCATGCAATTTTAGTAGATCACAAGTATTATAAGAAGAGTTCAATTACTTTTGATTGATTAAGTTTCTGATATATGTATTGCGATATTAACCCGTCCGCGGTAGCGCCACCGTCCTTCAGACGCGCACTGCCTCAATTTGTCATATTTTGGTTTTGGCTCATATCTCGAGATGCGAGGGAGCTAGCCCAATTTTCATGAAAATATTTTTTGTAGTGCACACTGAGAGCTACAATAAAGCTTTATATGAACATTCGTTAATATTCTTAGTTTTCGAGATATCCGCCAAAAACGCTTTCGGTTGAGCCCGCGCAATTTCTCCAAAAATGGCGCGCTTCTGAAGCTGCGCGCGCAACGCGCGGGAATTCTCGTTGAGTCGAAGAATATAATTCCCATCGACTTAACTCTGCGGTACAATCATTTTTATCTCCACCTGAATAAACTGAAAGAGCTACTTGAGGCGTTAAAAAAATTTTGCTCAAATGTTTCAATTTTCAAAGATATTTTCGATAATATGAAAATTTTAGGGAGCGGCATAATACGACGGCGGACGGGTTAAGTTCATGAAGATTAATGAATTGTCGGTGAACAAAATTATTAACATTGAGGAAATTTGGAAATTTTGGCGCCATTTTCTTTCAATTTCAGTTTTCCATTAGATAATCACCAAATTTAGTTAATGTTAATATTTTTTTTTTTTTTTTTTTTTTTTTTTTAGGAAATTGATTGAAATATAATAATCATGGACCGATCGAGAGAATTCAAGCTGAAGTTGGCTCAGTTGCAAGACGTATTCTCGCCGTTTCGCGGGATCGATTGTGGACCTCAGCCGTGCGGAATGTTATTCCGAATATGTCCTCGTGGTACCTGTTCTGATCCTGCAAAGATTAATTATGATTATTAATTTCTCGTTTCTTCTTATTTGAAAGAAAAAAAAAAGATCAATGGCAATGAAAAAATGACAAGGTCACTCGAATTGAGTGTCAAGTCTATCTGGCGCTCGTACGACCACCTTCAAGCTCGCAGTGTGAATATTCAATTTAGGGATGAAGGAAACCAAATTTTGATGTTCCTCTTCGTGTTTCCCATGAATAATGAATATATCGAAAAGAAATTGATAGAAAATTTGCCGTAATTACTCTCAATAACTGGAAATTGATACTTCATTGTATGATCTGACGAATGCTTCGAAAACGCATATAAAATTTTTTAACGTCAAGTTGCTTCCTAAGGAATGAAATCTGAATTGTTGGTGAATTTTCTGTGGGAGAATAATTGGAAAAATAATATTCATGTCTACATCCGTCCTCGAACATATTACCGGCCGGCCGAATAGTTGAACCATTGATACAATAAAGATAACCTTGAGACGTGCTAAGTGCCCAGAACAACTCTGGGCTAGAGAAAAAAAATACGTTGATATTTCTCTTTCTCGTTTCCTTTTCCTAGATACATTGTTTCGAATATTGAGAGTGAATTGCCTGAGCAACGAAACGTAGCTTCCAACCGAAGCTGTCCTGTTTTATCGATCTCTCCCCGTAAATCCGGAGTAAATCGCCAGAGCGCACCACGCAAGGTGCTCCAAAGCACATGGGCTCTCGTGCCTCCTTTCGCTCTACCAAACAATTCAATGGCAGTAACTAGACGGAAGAAGCCATCACGCAACAGTAACATTGCTATATGTCTACCTGACTGATTTTTTTAGCAAATGCGACACAACGGTAACAAACCGCAGTACATGATATATTGTATGATTGGAGTACATTCATTCTTCAATTTCCAAGCGCCCCATATTTTTCAATTTTTTCGAGAAGTTTCACTTCGGTTGTGTGGCCCAGGCGCACTCATTTGTTCTATGCGGGCGGCACCATGAATATTATAATTAATCATGAAGACACCGAGAGAATAATATTTTTATTGTACTCGTGGGTTGAGACGCGATCAATGAAAAAGAAACTCAGTGAAAATGAACTATAGGAGCTTAAATAATTCACCCTTAATGACAGCATGTAAGCCTCGACCTCTTTATCCGTCATCTGTCCATGCGTTTGAATAATCGATTTCAGCGTTTGATATACATCCTCCGCCATGGTGCAATCGCCACATACATAAAAGTGACCTTGTTCGTATACGAGCATATTGTAGATCTTTGGCGCTTCCGCTTGGATCATATCTTGGACGTATGTCTGGAAAAAAAAGTATGTGGTATAAATGATTTTTAGCCCCACCTAAATAAACTGGAAAAGCTCTCCGTAGATGGCGCGGGTGCGATTCCAACGGCGGGCGTAATCCGCCAGAAAACCGAGTCCAAGAATAAAACCCAAAAAATAGAACTGAAATGACCAAATCTCTGGGAATTTCCAAAATACTCAAAAGAATGTCTTTCATTCGCACATTGCAATATTGCAGCATTGGAATACGAACCTTTTTGACTCCACTTTCCCGAGACAACGCCAGGAAGACTCTATCCAGCACTGCAGTCTCCATCATCTCCCGTTTCTCCTGCCGGTAGAGATCGAGAATTCTTTGACGACAACCAAAGAACAACCAGATTTTCCCAAATTCTTGTTCTGAAAATTTGCATACTCATCATTAACCAAATTGCCCTAAACAACGGCTTTCCTTACAATTCCTCTAATACCACATGTGTGCACAAGTGTGCATGTATTTTTCCGTTACATCTTATAGATACCACCTGGACGAAAGTCACACAACCCAGTTGATTATGCAGTCAACAAGTATAGTAGTTGTAAGCAAAAATGTTGCAAGTTAATTTTTGTCGAGGATTCTATGTCTGATGAAACATAAGAGACATCCCGTCTTGTGCCTCTAAAGCCACCCACCTATTCACCCACTCACACCCACCCACCCACTTACACCCATCCACCCACTCCCACCCACTTACACCCATCCACCCACTCCCACCCACTTACACCCACTCCCACCCACTTACACCCATCCACCCACTTACACCCATCCACCCACTTACACCCATCCACCCACTTACACCCATCCACCCACTCCCACCCACCCACCCACTCACTCACACCCATCCACCCACTCCCACCCACCCACACCCACTCAATCACCCACCTACACACACCCACTCCCACCCACCCACCCACCCACCCACTCACACCCACCCACCCACTCCCACCCACTCACTCACACCCACCCACCCACTCCCACCCACACCCACTCCCACCCACACCCACTCCCACCCACACCCACTCAATCACCCACCTACACACACACACACACACACAGACACATACATACACATACACACAGGTACACATATATACACACCCATTACGAAAAAAGTTTTAAAAAACGAGACAGTAAATAATCGTCTGAAGATATACTACCATAGAAAAATTAATTACTCTTATTTAAAAGTTTCTGAGCCTGTCGATGATGCCAGAATCCCCGAAACGGCGCTATTCCGGTACCCGGCCCCACAAGAATCATTGGCGGCTCCGGATTCGGCGGCATGTAGAAGTTCGGTGCGCTAGAATCAATTGGAACGATTATTATATGTTGAAGGTTAAAATTTGTTTACTCGTCAAGCAGGCAGTTTCGCGCCTCAGCGCTCAGCCGCACATGCTCCGACCAATGATCTTCTAAGATGATGATTGATCGGAAGCCAAGGGAAATAGCGAAATTTTTATGGAGACTAATTATCACCAAAATTGAAAAGTTGGTAGTTTTATTGACGGAAATATATCTTCAAATTTTTACGGCGTTGCATAGATGAAATTTTTTGTTTGAACAATTTATTATTATGATTATTATCTCTTGGAGTATAAGATCTATAAATAGAAAGAAAAAGTTGAAACTTTTTTCCATTCGCAACTGCAAAAAAAAATTCCAGTGGAGAAAAAAAAAATGACCATGACAGATTTTATTTTAGCCGCGCATTTATTTGAGTTGCGTGATTCCTACGATTTCTTCGTTTGCACATTTGGCGAGCGTTATCTTTTAATCTTCTGCGCGTGATTAATGAACCTTGCTACCGCAAATGGCCCTGTAACGATGACTATATTAACCCAAAATTAATCCGATGATTTAAATTCACCAGTAATTAAATCGAAGTGCTCCAATCGAGATGGCAAAATTTGTTTTCGCACTGTGCGCTCTTTCGCTGATGTTCGCGGGCAATTTTTCGAACGGCGAGCAACGTAAGTGTGATTATTGTGAATGATGAAAATTTAAGTTGTCATTGATAGTTGCATTTTTTTAAATTAATTATCGCAATAAAAAGCCGACAAGAATAGTTTACCGCGTGATAGAGGCGAAACTCCATTAGTACTCCCAAAGTCGTGTATGGCGCATGCGCACAATGCATAACCTCTATTCCCGCGTGCGCACGCGCTTTCCCGCGCTCACGTGACCATTTCAAATTCAGCTTAACGGATTAGCGCGCCAAAAATTCTATACTCAGCCGCAATATTTTGTAAAAAAATTATCCTACATAGTTTGATATATCTTTTTGAGTATGCAAGTTGTATTTCAATCATTTATTCATTTTAATTATATGGAAAAAAATACCCGTTCTTTTCAAATTAAGTGATGCTTTGAGAGCTCGAAAATTGGGGTGAGTGTCAAACACCCGCCGTGCACTTTACAGGTTAAGTTTTACCATAGTATTTTCCTTTTTTTTCCTATGGATTCCTTCTCATTAGAGCAATGAAAAAAATTAATTGAACATTAATTGATCTATAATCAATTTTTCGGAGTTTAGGTTCTTCCTTCGAAGATTGGCTCGCTGAAAATCCAGCGGCCTGCCCTAGGCTAGCCAGAATCCTCTGCTACGCTCATCATTATCCGCCCTTCAATGGGGTACGTCGATAAAAAATTATGGAAAATGCTCAACAATTAACCTCAAATTTTCATGAAATTTTTTGTAAAATTCCAGGCGCCAATTGAGTGCGACAAGCCGATAATGTGCGGTGATAAACATCTGTTTGAAAGAGATGTGGCTCCGCTTGGAATTGAATGCGAGTGGGACCCGGAGAACCCGAGCGTTCCAACTAAGGTAATTAATGAACAATCTTGTAGAAATGTAGAAAAAAAAAATTGGCACATTTTCGAAAATTTGAGACAACAAAATTGCATTCAGGCGAAAGTGATGCAAAGTGTACAATAATTTTTTTTACAGGTTTGCAATGGCGAAGGCAAATGCAGCAAATTCTTCCGGATGGGCGGCGATTGTTAAATCGCTATGGATAAATATTTTTCGTGTACCTGAGCCAGTGAATTGTAGCAATTAAGTGTGGAATTAAATTAACAATTATCGAGACAGAAATTGTTACGAATTATCGACCGCCCCCCCGTGGTGGCGCCATCTCTCGTATTTTGTTCTTGAGCTCATATCTCAGCGTGTGATGGAGCTAGCCCAATTTTCATGAGAATCTTTTTTGTAGAGCACACTGAGAGCTACAAAAAAGCTTTATACGAACATCCGTTAATATTTTTAGTTTTCGAGATATCCGCCAAAAACGCTTTCGGTTGATGCCGCGCAATTTTCTCCGTAGATGACGCGCTTGCGGAGCTGCGCGCGCAACACGCGGGAATTCTCATCGAGTCGAAGAATATAGTTGCCATCAGCTTAACTATGTGCTATAGATAATTTTTATCCCCACGCAAACAAACTGGAAGAGCTACTTGAGGCATTAAAGAAGGTTCACTCAAATATTTCAATTTTCGAACAGATTTGTGATAATATGCAAATTTACGGGGGAGTCGCGCAACGTGCAATTGAATGTGTATGATCGCGCTAAAAATAAGGATGGGAATAATGAATGTAATTATACATAAAAAAAAATTTTAAACGTTTTTACCTTCGGACAAACACGTAGAGTGGCTCGCCATCTGTTATCTCGTTCAAGTAATTGGAGCACACTCCATAATGCACCGGTCCACTTCCTCCTTAATTAAAAATGTAATTGATGTTGATATTAATTTTGTGCCATTGAGGGTACTCGGAGGGAGAATTTAACCACTCATTATTTACTATTTTCGGAATTTAGTATTTTCTAACTCGGAACTTATATTTCCGAAATCTCGAAGAAATTATGAAATTTCCTAAAATCCAATTTCCTAAAAATCAAATTTTGAAATTTGTAAATACAACAAATTTTAAAAATTAAAAAAAATTCATTTGATATTTAACACCGAAGAAAATAAAAAAATCTAAAACTGAGAAAAAATAAGAAAAAAAATATCGTTATTTCCAAATGTTAATAAAATGAAAGTTCTAGGGAAGATTAAGATGTGGGATTTTAAAATTCCTCGAGATGAGACGAAGATTATTCCGAAATGCACTTTGATTCCTACCTTGAGATTTATATTGAACAACAGCGACAGTCAAGTGAATTTGGCCCTGATGGACCAGTGGAGATGATGAGATGCTGTAGAATCTCGGTTGAAGAGGGGTCAAGTGAAGAACAAATAGAGGAGCGTAGGGCTTGACCGATGGAAACTCAACAAGTACTTCTGCTAAATTCGGATATTTCCAGTGTTTCCAGTCTTCGTAAGCTGTCGAATCCTGTGAACATTTCGTTTTATTATTAAAAACTGGCAGGGTCAATTTTTTCCGATTTTTTCTACAATTTTTCTTGCCAAGGTTGGCGCAACGTTGGCACAAGATTGTCATGAAATTAATTCGAGACCCAATATCGATCCAATGTTGGCTTATTGTCGACTCAGGGTTGGATTCATGTTGACCCAATGTCGACTCAATGTTGACCCAATGTCGACTCAATGTTGACCCAATATCGACCCAATGTTGGCCTATTGTCGACTCAATGTTGGATCAATGTCGGCTCAATGTTGGACCAATGTCGGCTCAATGTTGGCCTACTGTCGACTCAATGTTGAATCAATATTGACTCAATGTTAGGTCAATGTTGATTTAATGTTGGACCAATGTCGGCTCAATGTTGGCCTACTGTCGACTCAATGTTGAATCAATATTGACTCAATGTTAGGTCAATGTTGATTTAATGTTGGACCAATGTCGGCTCAATGTTGGCCTACTATCGACTCAATGTTGAATCAATATTGACTCAATGTTGGTTCAATGTTGATTCAATGTTGGGTCAATGCCGGCTCAATGTTGGCCCAATGTCGACCCAACATCGGCCCAACCTTGAGCCACCATGCACATATCCAACTCGCTCCCGAAGTAGAATAGTGATTGAATTGAGAGAAGAGACACCTGCAAAGTGACTTACAGTAGCTAATAGGTTGAGTTGAGCCTTCTCCTTCGGATTATCAGCGATGGATGCGAAATATCTCAGTAAATTTGGGGTTGGCGGTGTTGTGATGTCCAAGAATCGAGTCAGAAGCATTCTCAGGGAATTCGGTGAAAATCTATCGTGGGGCACCCACGTTTTTATTGTCCCATTGGGAGTGTGGGACTGCTTCTGGGTTTGCAGCTCCGCTGGAGTATCGAAGTCCATTGTTGGCTCAATTCGCGCGAGAATTCCTTCAACCAGCTCAGTCTTGTTGCAAGCAAAGACTCCCAAGTGGTCGCCGGGCTTGTAAGGTATTTCCATACCAGCTAAGTCGTCCAATTCGAGAAGTAAAGTCGTTCCCCTGAGAAAAAACGGAAGAAACATATGATTTCCATTTTTTTTTTCTGGAACTATCAAATCTTACCCATTTATTCCACCGCTCAAATCGGTTTTCTTCAGCATATTACACGTTGTGACATTGCGATTGTGGCACTTACTGAGAGCTGAAAGAGAAAATCAATAAAAATCGAAGAGAAAATCAGACAATCAGAACTTACCTTTAGCTATGGGCTGTGGATCTGCATAGACAAATCTAACTGTGGACCTTGAGAGTGCTTCAGAACCAAGGGACAGAGCGACTTCAAGAAGTGTCTCATCGTCATCCAGGCAGAATGTCTCGCAGGCAACAGCAAAAGTGTCTGCAGCCCATTTTCTGAAGGCCTGCTCCTGTCCGCACATCTCATCACCTTGTGATAGCTTGAGCAGACGCTCACCCCCCAATTCCCCGAGAAGATTGTCAACGTATCTGCCAAAAGCGCAGAAGTTAGGATAGGCCGATGAGCCCAGTGCGAAGACAGCAAATCTCACATTGCTGAGTGGTCCAAATGTGTCCTCATTCTGGGATTCTGTTATGGATCCACGCAACGAGTCAAGTCTGTCGAGCTTCTTCACACTACCGACTTCCGTTTGGCTGTTAGCTTTGATGAAGGACTTGGAAGTGGCCAAACTGAGGAGGAAAATTGGGGAGATTAGCTTCTGTGAGAATGTTGATGAGGCAGATTAGAGCTTTCCTGGAAGACCTGCTGATTGCCTGAACTACTTGATCGGTATGTTGATTAACTTTTGAGTGAATTTCGATTGGGTTGATCGAAAGTCGATTGATAGTCGATCTGTAGTAGTTCGATGGTTGATCGGTAGTCGATCGATAGTTGATCGGTAGTCGATCGGTAGTCGATCGGTAGTCGATCGATAGTCGATCGGTAATCGATCGATAGTCGATCGGTAGTCGATCGATGGTCGATCAATAGCCGATCGGTAGTCGATCGATTGTTGATCAACTGTCGATCGATAGTTGATGAACAGTCGATCGATAGTTGCTGAACAGTCGATCTTTAGTCGATCGATAATCGATCGATAGTCGATCGACAATCGCTCGATAGATACTCAAAAGTCGATCGACAGTTGATTAAAGGTCGGTCGAAAGTTGATTGACAGTCGATCGAATATCAGTGGGAAGTCGATCGAAACTTGATCGAAAGTCGGTCGAAAGTTGCAGTTTCGGGTAACTAAGAATTTTGGAGAGGGAAGTTTGCAGGAAACTTACAGATTTTTCGTGTATTCACCTTATCTTGGCCTCACTGTTGATATACGTCTCATTCATTTTCATCGCATACAGATTTTGAGCAAAGGCCTCGCCATTCTCAGGCGGATCTCCGTTTCCGAATGTCGAAGTGATGACAAGTAGAAGTGCTTCGTGCTCAATGTTGCTTATGTCGTACTCGGCCATACTAAGAACTTGCGAGTGAAATGCATGGCCAAGGAGCTCTCCAAGTTTCTCAGCATACATCTGCGATGTGCCTGTCTCCGTGGCGAACAATACCGTCGCTTTTATCCGACGTGACAGTGCACGTCCGAACAACTTTGATGTAAATTTTACTGCGCTGTTTGAACAATTTTGCAAATGAAAGTTTTTAGCACTTTTGGGAAATTTCTAAAATTTTCGATTTAAAAGTTGTTAAAATTTTTGACAAGTTGGTTCAAAAATTCAATTGACAATAATTTTTTTTTAGTGAAAATTTTTGAATAGGAGATAAGATTAAAGGGAGTTGAATATGGAAATTTTGCAAAAAAATGAATGAAGAATTTTTGAGTATTTTACCGAGCAATCTGTTTGAAATGAAATTTCCTCCTCGGTTTTTTCAACGTGGACTTTTTGTCCCGGCCTTTTTTCCAAACGTGAGTTTTCCAGGCTGGATCCTGGGCATCATAAGATGGCTTCAGATGGTAGAGAGCCATTTCTTGGTGGAAAACTGGAGTGGCAGATCCAGACACTGGTGGAACTATCCATAGCCAATCCGCGGGGCAACCCTTTCTCAGTCTCATCTCATTTTCATAATGTTTCATGAAAGATTCGGATGCTGTGTGATGGTCCACAATCGTCACGTTTTTTATCTGAAATTTTTTCAGATTGATCAAGACATTTTGTAAAAAAATTGTAAAATTGTGACATTACAAAATTCTTTAAATTCTCAATCATTTGGAAAATTTTATAAATTCTGAGAAACCAATTTTTTTTAACAGGTTAACTTAAAATTTTTAGAAATTTCGATATTGGAAAAAATCGAAAAATTTTGGAAACGCAAGATCGAAATTAAAAAAAAATTTTGAAACAGATTCTTTTGAAATTCAAGATTTTCCTTCAACAAACTGGAAATTAAAAAAGAATGAGAGAGGTACAAAATTTTGAAAAAAAAATGAGCAAAAAAATTGAAGGAAAAAAAATCTAGAAACCAATTTGAAAAAATAAAAATTAACATTTTGCAAAACGAAAAAATCCGAAAATCATTCCAGCACCACATTATATAAAAGTTCATAAATGATTGAGATGCTGTGTGATTCACCAAGTTTAAAATTTGATAAATATCCAGTGTCCCTCTCGCAATCACTAAACGTGATAATCACCTGAAAACTGTAGAGAACAGCAACATTTGCTTCGATCATGGCCTTATCTTTCCAGAGACTTATCGGTGTTCGTGTGTCTAAGCCCATATTGATGGCTATTGTCTGAAAGCACGATCGCAATGAAATCAATTATTGGAGAATACGAAATGAAAAATTCATAACTGATATGCGAATAAGAGAAAAAGTCGTTCGCGATTTTCCAAGATATTCCGAAAAAAGTTGAACATTTTTTATGGAACCAAGTTCCATAGAATCAGGTTCAGTGGAATCAGATTCCATAGAATCGAGTTTCATGGCATCAGGTTTCATGGAATCAGGTTCCATGGAATCGGGTTCCGTGGAATCAGGTTCCCTGGAATCAGGTTCCGTGGAATCGGGTTCCATGGAATCAGGTTTCATGGAATCGGGTTTCATGGAATCGGGTTTAATGGAATCGGGTTCCATGGAATCAGGTTCCGTGGAGTCGGGTTCCATGGAATCGGGTTCCATGGAATCGGGTTCCGTGGAATCAGGTTCCGTGGAATCAGGTTCCGTGGAATCGGGTTCCATGGAATCGGGTTCCATGGAATCGGGTTCCATGGAATCGGGTTCCATGGAATCGGGTTCCATGGAATCGGGTTCCATGGAATCGGGTTCCATGGAATCGGGTTCCATGGAATCGGGTTCCATGGAATCGGGTTCCATGGAATCGGGTTCCATGGAATCGGGTTCCATGGAATCGGGTTCCATGGAATCGGGTTCCATGGAATCAGGTCCCGTGGAATCAGGTTCCGTGGAATCAGGTTCCGTGGAATCGGGTTCCATGGAATCAGGTTTCATGGGATCGGGTTCCATGGAATCAGGTTCCATGGAATCGGGTTCCATGGAATCAGGTTCCATGGAATCGGGTTCCATGGAATCGGGTTCCATGGAATCAGGTTCCATGGAATTAGGTTCCATAGAACCCTTCTGCTCCCTTTCAAAAATTGTCCTTTACTAAATTCCGCGTTCCACATTTTTGTTTCTCATTCAAACTATAATGTGATTACCTCAAGAAGGTTGTATCGGCCCACATCGCACAGATCACGAGCGCCAATTTCCGTGCTCATGTACCACCCATTGAAGGGGGCGGCTGTAAATTCAAGACCTCCACAGTCGAACACCATAGAAGACACTGCTGGTACCGTGTACCACTTCAGCTGCATTTCCTCGAACCACTCGTACCTAAATGCAATTAAATTGTGGAATGATGAGGAAGGCGTGGTGCTAAATGGACGTGGCCGATGTCAAATTTCTACCCAGGACTATTCCGCGACAAAATGTCCAGGTCCAAATCTATACCGTCCCTCTTCCTCGATCACCCTTGATTCCCCCTCCCCCCCCCCCCCAGAACCTACCGCACATCAATCATCAATTGCATTAAATACAACAACTAGTTGCCTCGTCTTATGGCTTACTTGACGCAGCGTATCATGGTATGAACATACTGATGGATGGTGAACTTGGTTGGCGAATATTTTGCGCCTTATATTTTCGAATGGGCATTTTATCGCGGATCTACTTGGCTCCTAAATGATGGAGTTATTATGAGTGCTTACGTGGGATGCTTCAATGGTACTTCGAAAACCAACTCCGAGGGAATGTCGAAATAGTCAGGATCGTGTCCATTGGCAGAGAGAACTAGGGGAAGTACATCAAATCTCGTGCGAATACCTGAGCGCGGACCTCGCCAGCCGAGTTTCAAGCACAGCTAAATATTTTGAGATTATTATGATTATATGTTGATTCGTGACGGTTGGTGTGTCAGTGTTTTTTTTTTTTTTTTTTTTTTGAAAGAAAAAGAGAAAGAAGGAAGTCAACCTCCTTCCTCACACTTCCTTCTTTCTCTTTCCTTCCTCTTTTTCTTACTTTTTCCTTTATTAAACAAACTTACAGAATTAACAAATAAAACATAACGTGCAAAGGACAATACCCCTTGTCACATACAATACAGTTCGGTTGGTCCCCAGAACACGACGGAACATCTGCTGAGCAATACTTCGTTGTGTAGGGGACGATAGCCTTGGCTTCCTCAGTAGCGAATCCTTTCCGCTCGTTAACGGTAAGAAGATCCTCCGTTTACTCTGGATTTTTCCGCAACTGCTCCTCGCGGCGCAGCTCCTGCAAAACCTCCATTGCGAAGTCGCTCGTCGCGTTCCATGCCGCCTCTGATGACAGCATAACTTCCACAAGATTTCCACCGTTGATGGGTTTGCCTGCGCTATTTTCCCATACAGCTCGATGGACGTCGAAACGCGGACACGTAAAGAGAACATGTTCCGCGTTTTCCTTCATTCTCGGACACTTTGGGCAATCCGGAGAATCCTCATGCTTAAATTTGTGAAGATATTCCCGAAAGCACCCGTGTCCTGAGAGCATCTGGGTTAGGTAGTAATTGACTTGTCCATGTGATCGGTCAAGCCAAACATCTAGCTTCGGAATAAGTCGGTGAGTCCACCGGCCTTTGCTCGAGGCGTCCCACTGCAGCTGCCATCGCTGGATGCTGTGGTTACGTTCTTCTCTCCTCAGTTCTACTGGGCTCAGCTTAGTTGACGTTTTGCGTGTGTAGAGTCGCCTACGCTCCTCCGCTAGAACTTCGATAGGTATCATCCCAGCAATGACGCACACTGCTTCGTTGGATACTGTCCGGTATGCGCCAGCCACCCTCAGGACACTCAGCCTGTAGACTGGAACAACTTGCCGTCGTGCTGCTTGACTTCGTAGGGCGGTGTGTCAGTGTGTGTGTGTGTGTGTGTGTGTGTGTGTGTGTGTGTGTGTGTGTGTGTGTGTGTGGGTGTGGGTGTGGGTGTGCAATAATATCTGGATTTTTTTTGCCATTTTGTTTGGTTAACACACACACACACACACACCCACACACAAGGGCAATTCAATCAATATGCTTACATCAGTAAATTCCACACTGGCAGGGTCTCCGAGGATACTCCCATCCTTATTTTTATATCCAGCATAGCCAATCAACTGGGAATTCCACACTCTATAGTCATGCTTGCCGTCAGTTCGTTGTGGAAAGATTGTAATTGCCGATCTAGGAGAAAAATTCTCGTGAAAGACAGAGATTGAGAATCACCAATTTCAATGATCTCTAATGTGAAAAACCGAGTGATTGTAATTCTTGCGCTTGTTCCTATACCGAAGATGAATTGAACTAATTTGATGATCTCAAATATTTGAAAAATTGAAGAAAAAAGTCAATTTTTTTTCAATTTTCCCAATTGTCATATTAGTATTAGGCGCGGGAGGCTACTCCCTGGTAGACTAGTTGATTGCCGAAATTTCGATTGGGTTATCGGACCACAATCGACTCGGCATTCATTCGATTGTCATACGATTGTTAAAATATCGCGACAAGGCCAATCGAAGTTCACTCGAAAGCTAATCGACAGGCTGATCGAGTGGTTTGTGGAATCGAAGGTCGATCGATACTCGATCTATGGTCGGTCAATTGTCGATCGATGGTCGATTGCTAGTCGATCGATAGTCGATCAATAGTCGATCTATAGTCGATCGATACTCAATCGATGGTCAATCGATGGTCGATCGAAAGTCGATCGCTAGGCGATCGGCAGTCAGTCGATAGTCGATCGATCGATAGGCGATCGATAGTCGATCGATGGTCGATCTATAGTCGATCGCTAGTCAATCGATAGTCAGTCGATGGTCGATCGATAGCCGATCGATAGTCGATCGAAGGTCGATAGACAGTCGATTGATAGCCGATCGATGGTCGATCGATAGTCGATGTATAGTGGATCGATTGTCGATCGATGGTCGATCGATAGCCGATCGATGGTCGATTGAAGGTCGATAGACGGTCGATCGATAGTCGATCGATGGTTTCGCCAAAGTTGTGAGTGGGTCCCAAGTAAGTGAGATCAAAGCTGTCGGTTACCAAAGATAACTTCTGTAACATCAATGAATAAACTTGAAGACGGGAAAATCAAGGAAAATAAAATCTCTTTTGCACGTGACGGTAATTATAGTTCAGAACATGATTGATGAAGTAATGACGATTTTACAGCGCAATTGATGAAACAATAATTTCATTAAATTACTTCCTCGTCTTTTTATTCAAGGTCTGGTGACTCACCTTATGTTTCCCTTGTTAGTACCGTACTTGATGTGATTGCATATAGCTTCGAACATTCCACTGGTTGTCGTCACGTATCGACAATCGAACACCTGTAACTTCGACCATTGAATTCGCCCGATGCATCTTGCTGCGTTCCTCCAGGCGAGTTTAGCCCCGAATACTAGTTCAGTTTCGCTGAGCTGATAAGTGCCTGACGTCAGCACTTCCTTCTGAACGCTCTCCCATCGAAGCTGGTGAGCTTCACTGTTTAGTCTACGTTACATCGAAATTGGAGAACGATTAGGCGATTTGAAATTTGAAATTTTTGAAATTTTTGAAATTTTTGAAATTTTTGAAATTTTGAAATTTTTGAAATTTTTGAAATTTTTGAAATTTTTGAAATTTTTGAAATTTTTGAAATTTTTGAAATTTTTGAAATTTTTGAAATTTTTGAAATTTTTGAAATTTTTGAAATTTTTGAAATTTTTGAAATTTTTCAAATTTTTGAAATTTTTGAAATTTTTGAACTTTTTGAAATTTTTGAAAGTTTTGAAATCCGTCAGACCAAAATTAACGATACCTTCGAATCGATGTAAAATATTGCTCGAGAAAGTCCTTAGCATGAATGAGAATTTCTTCTTTTTTCCGCGGTTCGGGTCCATGGAACGGAAGGGTCATCACACTTCCCAGACATACTTGACCGGAGCATTGAGTTTTCTATAAAAAAAAAACAAAAAGATAAACGCAAAAAAAATAATATAGTTTTCAAAAACCACCATCTCAAAGGGAACATGTTGAAAAAAAATCCAGCATGTCGAAAAGTACTAGCAAAAAAAAATTATTTTTTCAATAATTATTATTTGAAAATTTGTCGACAATTCTAAAAAGTTTTACACTGCCAAAAAAATTGACAACACGTCTTTTGGAGTGGGAGGTATGACGCGAAGGACGTAAATATGGGGAAAACTGGCTCCGACAAAGTGGGCCCTTTTCTTGTATCGACGCTCAAATGATAGATTTTTGGAGAATTAGCCATATATATTTTTTTTCAATTAATTTGATTAATTTAATTAATTTAGTCCTTAATTAAATACTCACTTCAGTGCCACGTGGGTGGAGGGAATCGAATGCTTCAGTTTTGTAGATTAAATTTCTCAGTTTCGTCGGCTTCTTCTGGCACCCAGCCTCCTGGTCCTTCATCTTGTCTAAAGAAAATTTCAATGGACCAAAAATTTGAGAAAAAAAGATTTGATCACAATTCAAAATATTCCAGGCCCGTCTAAATTTGCCAAATTTTGAAAAATGCAAACATCGCAAAAATTAAAAAAAAAATAAATAAGCAACTTTTGCTATTTTCTCTTGGAAAACTTGAAATTAAATTTGTATTTCGAAAAATTAAACAAATTCAGTTTTTTTCCGAAATTAGAATTTAAGATTTGTTCACAACTTCCTTAAATCAAAAACTTTTTGAATGTCTCAAAGTTTCCAAAATGCCAAAATATATTAAAAAAAAAAAAAAAAAAATTTCACTTCCAAAGCTTACGTGGAAAGTATCGAAAAATTGAAAAATGAAAATTTCCATTAGAAAGAAAAAAAAATCACCTGGATTTAAAATTGCGATTTCACCAAAAAATGAGTGTAATTTGTAGAAAAAAAGTGACTTTACTGACAAAGAACCAGGAACGATCTGACAGGATCTCCTGGTTCTGGTTCGCGAACGACTGCAGGTCTTTGGCACTGCGTAGTCGAGCTCAACAAAATTTCTCCCCCACATGCGCCTACAGCATCTCGCCATTGATTTCATCCCATTTCATACCGCCCACCACGTACTTGTTGGGGTGAGACGAGGTAATAATGAAAATCACGCTAAACGCTAATTTTTACTAAAAATTTGGAAAATCCAGAAAATCTTTGACACCACTTCCAAAAATTGCGAAATTAAAAAAAAAACAAAAACTGCATGAATTCAAGAAAATTCAATTTTCCTTTTAAGCGAAAAATTTTTGAAAATTTCAATGAGGTTCGAATTTTTTTTCCGAATTTTGCAAATTTTCAAATTTGAAAAAAATTCCAAAATTGACGAACTTGACAAATTGTATCGATTTTTTTTATTGTTTTTTTTTATAAAAACTGGAAATTTTTTATAAGTATTTTGCAAAATGTAAAAAAATTTAGGTATTTCAAAAACTCTTGAAAACTCTTTAAATGTCAAAAATCCCCAAAAAATCGAAAACCGCAGAAAATTCATTTTCTGTATTCTGTTGCCTTCTCCATCCGTCCAAGGAATTGGCACAGGCATTTCTGGAGGTTTACCCTATGTTTAAAAATACGATGTCCCAAATGGCGGCGGTTGGCTCCAGCCGCATGGATGGGTGTCCAGTCCGCCCTACCGAAGAAATGCTGAAGAGTAGCTACCGTGGGCAGTGCAGACGAGAGGGACGGAGACAAACACACACACACATCATCTCAGAATGTGTTTTGGATCATTACAGTACACTCAAAAGCTATATTCCAGGCAAAATGGCAATTTTCGATTTCGGAGTGAGTGCATAATCTTTCCCTATTACGAAGTTAAAAGAAAATAAAAAAATTAGGGGCAGCTAGGTACTTGCAGTTCCATTATGGAACATACAGAAATTTCAATTTCAACTATTTAATTCCCAAAAGTTCTAAAAATTAAAAATGAAAACCAGAATTGCAGAAGTTCTCATGTTTTTTTTTCCTGTCCTTTTTTTCCATGTACACATTGGGGTGCGCCGAGGAAATGATGATCATGATGAATGGAAGATTCATGAATTTTGTTCAGGGGAATCCGAGGGGATCTTCTGAGTGACGTGATCTTGATTGCAGGCGGTTCCTATTCCCGAAAAATCTCATGACATGGCAAATTAGAAAAGATAATAATTTTTCGAGAATTTCAGTTTCCAGAAATTTTACAAAACTGCAATAATATTCAAATCAAATTTTCAATAATTTCCCAAATCCAAAAATTTCTACATAAAATTTGAAAACTCAAAAACTGTCAAAATTTTTGCAATAAATCAAACTTGTGAGAAATAAAAAAATTTCTCAAAATTGTTTTTTTTTTCAATTCTAAAATCTTCAATATCTCAAAAATATTTGTCTTCATTTTTTTCCTCATTTCATAAAAATTTGACGAATTTTTCATATTACCTCGCTCACGAGGAACCAAAAACTTGGTCAATATTTGCGCTTTCCCCTCGATATTTCCCATCACGTCTATCACCTCAATAAATATAGACCGCATCCGTTTCCCCATAAAAAAAAGGATTGGCATACCACGTGCGGAATGAAAGAGTCACCTGGCTAAGAAGCAAAACTTTATTAGGTATAATCAAATTATATCTAACATTGTCAATGATTTAACAAAAATCAGCCACAAAAAATGGCGGACAACGATGTACCACACCACCCCAACAAGTCAAAAATTGATAAAAAAATTACTCTGTCAATTGTCTAATTAAAAAGCTCTCTCAAGCGATAATTACCCTAATTAAGTGGTTGAATCGATAATTCAGTAGGGAAGTGTGCAATAGCCCATTTGAGTCTTACCCCAGTTATTCCCAAATATTGAAAAAATTAAGAGACCTACAAAAATTTACTACAAAGCAAATTTGTAGCTCTTTTCTTGCTCTACAAAAAAGGTCTTTACAAAAATGCTGTTATCTCGCCTCGTTTCCGAGATATCCGCTAAAAAAAGAGGCAATGGGATCGACCCATCTGAATCGATTGACCACTTCGCTACTGAATTACCCCAATTCATTTGTCAAACTGCCGCAAAATGACTCTCTAAAATAAGTACACAACCTAGAATACAATTTCAGAGTCTACAACACTGAAATTCTCAACTATCGAGACTAGAGGAGATGTCCCATTTCATGGATCTCTCGACAGCCATTTTCCATTTTGAGTATCTCAAGTCCCTTTCGTCTTCTCCAATTTCCGAACAGAACTTGGTCATCTGCAAAATAAAAAAAAAATGAAATAAAAATTCCAATCTTCCAGAACGTAAACTCAGAAAAGTTGATGATTTTTTTAAGCAAATTTCTCTGGGATTCCCCTGATTTATTCATAACGTCCGCCCAAAAGATCCCCTCTTTACTTGGCTTATGTCACCCTCGAAAAAACCTTAAAACTAATTTTTGAATGTTGCTCAAAAGGCCCAAAATGAATTATGTAATGTGCGTCCAAGATTTTAAAATTTGAAATTAAATTGTAAAATTTCACCTGTGAGGGCTCAACATCAGATACATCAAGCAAGCCCACTCCAATTCCCGCCAAAATGGCCGCCCCCAACGCTGTAGATTCCACCATATGAGGCCTAAGTACATTAATACCAGTGAGATCTGCTTGCAATTGCATTAATAAATCATTAACAGTCATTCCTCCATCCACAAGTAGAGCCGACAACTTTGTCCCAGAATCCTTCACCATGGCCTCCAAAATGTCACGAGTTTGGAAGCATACGGCCTCCAGGGCTGCCCTGATCACAAAAATTTTTCAATTATTCATCTAAATTATGACAATTTTATTGGTTTTTTAATAACCTAAGAAAAAAACTTAACGTGCTTAATTAATTTTGTTTTTTTTTTCTTTATCAAGCATTGAAGCTATACAGCTCATTCTGCATCATATACAATCACGTTCTTCTTTGCACGAAAAACATTACAATTTTGTAACCCATTTTCTGATGCCATCAGGAACCAGCCTTTTAAAAAAATTGAATCTTTAACATTCAGATTTGTAAATAACAATCCCCCCCCTCCCTCCCCCTTCCCTTGTTAATTGGACAATATCTAGGATAGTGATTTTATTAGCCTAATTAGGTCTCAGTATTCAATTCGCAAATCAAAATTTTACGAAGTCTTATTAGTAAAAATATAAAATTCTAAAAAATTAAATATCTAGAATAAAACTTTTTAAAATTTTTTTGAGGAACGTTCAAATTTCCGTAACAACTTAGGATTCAATCAGCCTGAAATTGAGCAGAGAGTCAGCTAGGCCTAGCTCTAAGCATCGGAAAAAGATTCAGGTTTTAGATAATGATTTAATCTGGCCAATTGTGAAGACAAAATGAACAACTCAAACTCGGATTGTAGATCCAGATAACATTGCACAATACGAAAATATTCATATCTAAAATGTTCAGTGGCAATACTTCTTGGAAGTGAATCTACCTGATGATGTGATAGTGCTCGGTATCCTCAGTTATTCCGCAGATTACGCCCCTGGCGTCTTGCTGCCAGTACGGGGCATATAGGCCGGAAAAGGCGGGAACGAAATAGACATCGCCTGTATTGCTGACGCGCTCTGCAAGCTCCTGGGTCTCGGAGATATTACTCACTAGTTGCATGTTATCGCGGAGCCATGCCAGAGCCGCCCCTGCTACCGCCACTGAACCCTCGAGGGCGTACACAGCTGGGGATTTGCCGAATTTGTATGCGACTGTCGTTATCAAACCATGAGTCGAATCCACCTGCAAGGAGAATCAGTAAAGCCACGCAATTTGACATTTTTTCCCCATTTTTTTTGTTTTTGTTTTGTTTTTGTTTCTGTTTTTTGTTTTTGTTTCTGTTTTTTGTTTTTTGTTTTTTGTTTTTTGTTTTTTGTTTTTTGTTTTTTGTTTTTTGTTTTTTGTTTTTTGTTTTTTGTTTTTTGTTTTTTGTTTTTTGTTTTTTGTTTTTTGTTTTTTGTTTTTTGTTTTTTGTTTTTTGTTTTTTGTTTTTTGTTTTTGTTTTTTGTTTTTTGTTTTTTGTTTTTGTTTTTTGTTTTTTGTTTTTTGTTTTTTGTTTTTTGTTTTTTGTTTTTTGTTTTTTGTTTTTTGTTTTTTGTTTTTTGTTTTTTGTTTGAAAAAATTTCAATGGAAAAGAAACTTTTTGATAAAAAATGAATAGCTTGCTAAAGAATAGCGCACCTTAACAGTTCCTGTATTATAAAGAAGAAAACAGCCAGTTCCATAAGTCGCTTTGGCCTGGCCTGGCTTAACACATAATTGACCTAGAAGAGCTCCTTGTTGATCGCCGACACAACCGGAAATAGGCACTCCAGAAAGACACGAATGTGTGATTGTTCCGTAAACTTCAGCACTTGACTTGATGTTGGGGAGTATATGCAGAGGAACACCAAAGAACTTGAGAAGGAGAGGGTCCCATTTCAGGGTTTCTATGTTCATGAGGAGAGTTCTGGATGCGTTGGAGACATCGGTGATGTGGAGATCTCCCTTTGTGAGATTCTGGAAAGAATATTGTCTGATTGAGTGATTTGAGTGGATTATTCAGGAGGTCAATCAGATTCATTATGCTCATGATGTTGATCAGGTTGATTGGATAGATTGTATAAATTGTATAAATTGTATAAATTGTATAAATTGTATAAATTGTATGAATTGTATGAATTGTATAAATTGTATGAATTGTATAAATTGTATAAATTGTATGAATTGTATGAATTGTATGAATTGTATGAATTGTATGAATTGTATAAATTGTATGAATTGTATGAATTGGATAAATTGTATGAATTGGATGAATTGGATGAATTGTACAAATTGTATGAATTGTATAAATTGTAGGGATTGGATTGGACGAATTGAATAGATTGGATGGACAATCATATTTACCCATATCAGCCAAGTGTCAATGGTTCCACATGCGCAAGTTTGAGCATCAACTGCTTGTTTCACTTTGGGTACATTGTCAATTAGCCATCGAATCTTGAGCGCACTAAAGTACGGAGAAAGTGGGAGACCAGAAATGGGCTTCAGGTAATTTTTATTCCGAGTTTTATTCGGTATCTGCTCCAGAAGGTTTTCCAATGTTGAGGTTGTTCTCATATCCAGCCAAACTATTGCGTTGTGCAGTGGCTCGCCAGTCTCCTTGTCCCAAATCACAGTTGTCTCTCTCTGATTTGTTATACCCACAGCTTTAATTTCTGATTTGTCAATCCCCAAGTCCGCCAATTTCTCTATTGCCTGTCGATTTGAGCATATATGAATTCATGGGGAATTTCAATTGGTGATCGATTTGTACGAAAAATATGATTCCAACAAATTATTTTTCTACGCTTATTATTCTATCCGACATTTTGAATTTCGCGCTCCCCGGAAGGAACTGGTCATGACACTTGGGGTTGACCTTGAGACTACATCTATCACCGTGACGTCATCAAAAACTTTGGGCATTTTTCAATATTTCGAAACATTTACAATGTTAACAAATGGAAATTGAGTTTGAAAATTTCATTGGAGATTTGAAAATTTCGACACGTTTTTGGCACTTGAAAAACTTTAAAAAAATTTGCACGAAGCAATTAGATAAAATACAAAATTTGCACAAAATTCAAACATTTCAGATATGTGAAAAATTACCGAAATATTGTAAATTTAATGTCTTTCAGGGAACTGACTTTTAATTACCTTTCTAATGCACTCTGTGACAGCAAAAAGAATTTCTTTCGGATCCTGCTCCACCCATCCTTGTTGGGGGAACGTTTGCTTAATTTCAATCTGATGAGAAGCCACTACCGTTCTCTTTGCTACGTCAAAAATCTGAAATCATTTTGTAATTTAAAGTCGACGTTCAAAAACCGCAGCTAAATTCAACAATTAAAATAATCGTGTTCAGTAATTAGAAATTACTGACACACAAAAACCTATGTCAAAAAGCACAAAAAAAAAATCTAAAATTACTACGTCTTAAATAATTTTTAATTACTACAATTTTGCAGAATCCCGAAAATTTTTCCAAAATCATAACTCAATTTATTATTCAGACCCAAAAAAATAAATGGCTCAACCTTAACTTAATTACGGCTCACGATTATAATTAGTAGATAACACGTTTTAAGGTGGGATTTTTTTTTTTGCAATTTTTCCTAATTTTAGAATTTCAGAAAGTTTACTTATAACTAATACTAACCAAAAATCGAGCACTACTGGTGCCCTCATCAATAGCTCCAATGTAAAAGGGCTTTTTCCGATTGTCCGACATTATTGTTACTAATCAATAAATAAAATATTTACTAATTGTCGGCAGGACTTTGACAGCAGGTACTCGCACGTTGATCCAATGATTAACCTCTTACTTATCTGAAATTACGTAAGTCCATAATTATTGATGAATTTCATTTTCCTTATACTAGAAATCTCCATTTTTGATTATCATTTGAAAATCGAGCGCTGTAATGAAGTGTCAATCCATGATATGCCATTTTTTTCCCACACTTGTGGTCCCCCTTTTTGTTGGTTAAATTCAAATGTTGAGACCACGTGACCACTTTGCAAATCATTTTGGAAATTTGAAATTTTTCCTCGCGCTAGTTTATGTGCTAATTGCAAAAGTTTTACGTTATTTGACAGTGGCAAACTTTGCAATTTGATTTTGAAAAATATTGAGTTTACCTCAAAAAAATGTGAGGGCATTGCGGCGCGAGTGGAAGTCAGGCAAGTGCTTAATGGTTTTTTTAATTGACATATTTTTCCTTTTTGCTAATAATGATGAATGAATACTCACCCCTGAAATTATTTCCTATTTAATATTTCTTTTTTTTTCCCCCAATTTTTCGCCTATTTTCCTCCAAAAATAACCGGAATTTTGACTCGCAAGATAAGTTACCTAGGCAATCCGGTTTTCATCATTCGGCCGAATATTGCTTAATTTTAGCATTTTTGTTAATGAGTTTTTTTTTTTTTTTTTAAAATTGTAACTTTCTCCAATTTCTATAAATTAGTATTATATTTCTAATTTCCCAATTTGTTCTGATTTTTTTTCACTCAATATTCAACTCCCGCCAAATTTTTAAATATATTTGAATGTGCCATTTTGAATTTCTTTACACAGTAAAAAACTTGCACAGTTATTTTTTGACAGTTTCGTTTTTTTAGAGACCACGTGACACTTTTAAGATTATTACAATTTTTGGGTGACAAAACCCAAATCCTTCGAATTTTCAAAAATTCTGGGGTATTCAAAATTAAAATTCTTTTTTTTTATAAACAATTTGTTAAGTATCGAATTTACAAAAATTTCACTAAACCGCGCGAATACCTATCTTACCAACATTCCCCTAGAAACTCTCTAGACTTAGTGTCCCCACAGAAATTCCTATCCCCCCCCCCCCCCTTTCGCCCCACCACATTACATAAAAAACGTCTCAAAAAACCCCTAAAAGTTGTCTCGCGCAGTGGCGCTCGTCTTCGTTTAATTTCGTCTCATTTCACTTTGCGTTACCGGTAAGGAAAGTCGTCACAATTCCCAGCCCCGACATTCCCCGCTCCGTAAAAAAAAAATTCTAATTCAATTAACGAGCCCGCACAGTTGTTTCGCTGAAAAAAAAAAATGTCCAAAAACCTGACAAAAAATCGCTAAAGTAATTTTTTTTTCCAGGATTCAACAGTAAACTGGCGACGTAATAAGTCTTCAATTCGACCGGACTTCTCAAATACGGTAGAGTAAGTAGAAAAGTTTCAATCAATTAACCGATAATTCAGTTGGCCAATGTGTCATTGTAAAAGTGAGAGAAATGTTTTTGCCAATTTTTTTTTGGGGGGAGGTGCAGTTGGTTGAGCGCAGTGGGAAAATTTTGAGACAGAAGGTCGTTTTGGGAAGAGGTTACCGTTCTCGTGACGTGTCAAAGCCCCGAGAGATGTGAAGGAACGGAAAAAATTCCTCCACCATTCCATATGGTCGTTACATCTGCAATACTTCAATCAATGCATTTATTTTATCCCATGCTTTTTTTTTCTTACCGCAATTTTATTGGCGGCATTTGGCGAAGATTTTGATTTTTGGACCTTTAAAAATTTTACTCCATTTTTTTTTTTTAACTTGCAATATTTCAATCAATGCATTTAGTTCATCCGATTTTTTTGCCGCAATTTTTATTGACAGGAGCGGGATTTTAATTTTTCGGACCTTTAAAAATTTTACTCCAGTTTTTGAAGTTTGAGTGTGGACTTTGGAGTGAAATTTTGGGAACTGGGTGGGCCGCTTTTTTTAATGATACTCCAAATGATGGTCATTAGACAATAATTAAGTGGGGACAATTTGGATAGAAATTTTTTGAGTATGTATCTGTGAATTTTTAGTTTGATTTTTTGGGGCGACAATTTTTTCGGAGACTGAGGTTTATATTGGGGATGTGGAAATTAAGTATGGAGCTCATTGGGCGCGGGAAAATTGAATTATAAATTGGGGGAGTTTTTGGGGTTTTGGAGTATCCGAGAGCGTGGAAATTTAACCGTCATTTATTTCTCAGATTTTTTAATGGGATTTTAATTGGGGGCATTACGCACTAATTCTAGATTTTGTCTTCTGGAGTTTGGGATTTTTAGTTGAATCTTTAGGGCTTTTAAATGCAAATTTTGACAAATTTTTTATACTTTTACCAGTACTCAAATTTCCCAATGACAATTTACCGGTGAATTGCCGAAATTTTGCCGATCTTATGGGGAATCGGCAAAAATTTTTGCCTGGGATAATCCTTCATGACTGGGAATATTTGTGATTAATTTTAGGGACTGAGTTTTTCGGAGCTCCAGAATTTTCACTCAAATTCTCCGAATTTTTGAGGGGTATTTTTTTTTATTGTTTTTTTCACTTTGATTTTTTTTTTTATTATTATTTTTCCTTCGCTCTCTTGGCAAGTTTCGATACCATAAAAAATTGAGTATATTCTATCCAGTACTTCAATCACTTCCTTATGTATTTCTCTGTTATTTTTTATATTTATATTTATAGGATTTAAATTGCGAACGTTTGGAATTGATTTTGAGTTTTGAAAGTTTCGCTCAAATTTTTTAGGGTTATTTTTCTTGGGAGTTATTGTTCTGAGAATTTTTTTCTGTTTGCTTCTTTTTTTCTCACCTGAAATTTGTTTTAATGAAAAGTCGGACAAATCTTTTTTTTCATTTTTTTTTTTGAAAATTGATGATGACCTTGAAACCTAATTGAAGAAGATTCCTCCAAAATATATTTTTTTTTCAAGATGACTTAATTATCAAAGTTCCCCGTCACTCGAGTTTTCGTGGAAGTAAAAAAAAACACTCTACAACTGGAGCGGCTGATTATCACTCCCCAAAACATTCGTTATCATTATCAAACCACATTGGACCCCAAAGGAAATACCTTCACTCATGAATAAAACTGTGAGCTCTGAAAAAAAAAACTGAATATTATCTCAGAATCGCTTAATAATTGATTCATCAATGTCGAAATTTTGAAAATAATTCCCTCTTACAATTGGCTCAAATTAATCTGCACATATTTTTTAAAGATTAGTCAATAACAAAAATCTGTTAATAAAATTTAAAATTTGGATTAGAAAATATTTACTTTGATATTCAGATACAAAAATATTTTCCCTAGATTCCTGCAATAAACAAAATATTTTGATTGCATGTATTTGTATTCTTTGTTGAAACAGTTAGATTCTGATTATTGTTTATATTCAACATACGGAAAAACGAAAAATATCTAAATATAGTCAAACCTAAAATTTGCATTGAACAAAAAATTTGACCCCCCCCCCCCCCCCCCCCAAAAAAACAAATATTTGAATTAATCTGGAGGATAAGTCACTGTGGAGAAAAACCTCTAAAACCTTTAATAACATTTATTTATCGCATCTAAAATATCTCCGAAGAAAAAATAATTCCGGCCGAAAATTACGAATGGACTTTTCTGCGGTCCCAAAGCTACCAATTGAAAGCTATCTTTTTTTTTAACAAAAAAAATTACAATTTGCAGTGCTACTGTAAGGACTCGGCACGATCCAGGACACTCTTACCCCAGGATGCAGCAGCAGCAATCAGCAATGGAGGAGGGTACGGCGTACGAGCCCCCAACGTACGACGAGACCTTTCCGGAGCTTCCCGGCTCCGGAAGTAACTCCATCACCCCAACCCTGCCAAAAATGAATGATCGGATGCGCGTGGGTTCCACCAACGTAACTCAGGTGTTCCATGTTCCCTTGGAGGAACGCAAATTGGATCAGAGCAATAAGTTCGGAGAGGGTGAGACATTTCATTTGTAATTAGGATAATTTCCGAAGCAGACAGAGCAGAACATTGGCAAAATTATGTCAATAAGGTTTCGAAAAACCGATGAAAGTGTACTGTCAATGACAATGAGGACTGTCAATCAGAAAGCGGAAACTGAGGAAGAACTATTGACACAATTTTTGTCGATTTTTTCAGGCGAATCCATGCGAACATGCCAGGCCATCATGAAGGAGACTCACACCCACATTGAAATGTCCTCATCGAAGAACCAAGTGCTAACTTTTGTCCTAACTGGCAAGCAGAATGAGGTGCTTGACGCTAGGAGGCGTATTTTAGCGACTTTTCAAACCCAAATCAACAAGCAGATCAACATTCCCAAGGAACATCACCGATGGATTCTCGGCAAGCTGCGTCAACGCCTAACGGAACTTGAGAAGAACACTGCTACGAAAATCAATGTGCCCTCCTTCGATGTCCAGAGTGATACAATCACGATAACTGGTATTCTTTATAGAATTATAATGATTGTTAGATAGTTAGCAATTTTTAAACAATTTTCAAAAGGTGCAAATTTGGAAAAAATGTCGAGTTTGCACAAACGTTTGAATGAGAAATTTGAGTTTTGCAAAATCGAAAATGTTTGAAGTTTTGAAAATATCGGAATTTGGAGAAATTTAAGTTTTGTCGAGAACTTTGAAAATTTTTAAAAATCAGAAATCATACAAAATTATTTTAGCAATTTCCAAAGTTTCAGAATATTGGAAAATTGAAGGAAAATTGGATTCCAAAAATTGCGAAAATTTAAAAAATTTCAAAAAATTCAAGAAATTTTTAAAAATTGCCAAAAATGTCAAAAATTCCAAGAAAAATGAAACTTGCAAAAAAAGTTCAAAGTTTCAGTTCCAATTATTCCGAATTTTTTTTTTTTAATTTCATGAATACAAAAAGAAAAAACCGAAATAAAAAAATCAAAAAATCAAAACTTTTTTTTTGCTAATCGCAATTATTTTATAATAATAGGAACCAAGGAAGGTATCGAGAAGGCTGAGCACGAGATGCGCGTCATTTCGGATGAGCAGTCGCGCAAAGCTTTTGAGCGAATAACTGTACCCAAGATTTACCATCCCTTCATTCGGGGCGCTCACGATGAAAATCTCAGCTCAATGATCGCAGAAACTGGTGCTCGCATTAACATTCCTCCACCATCCGTCCAAAACGACGAAATCACCATGGCCGGTGAAAAAGAGGGCGTGAACAATGCTAAAAGAATGATCGAGGAGATCTATAAGGACATGGAGAAACGCTGCAGCTCAGTATCAGTCGAGGTATAAAAAACGTTCAGTATATATGTATATTTTTGTACATTTTCTCTTTTTTATCTTTTTACAATTTTGGAATTATCGAAAATTGAGACCAGAGTTTTTATACTCAATTTTTTAAAAACTATTATTGTCCATAGAATTTTCGAAACATATATGTAATTTTTTTGTAATTTTCAAATTAATTTTTCAAAGTTCATACTTTCAAAATTTTTTGTAATTTCGCATTTTTCGAAAAGTTTGAAATATATTAAAAATTCCTGAAATTTTTTATATTTTGAAAATTCCCAAATTTGGAATAGTCTTTCAGCAAGAAATTTCTCATATTCAAAAAAACAAGCTGTGAAAGAATGTGAAACAGTGAGCTAATTCCATGTGTGTTTTTAGGTCCCCAAGTCGCAACATAAACACGTGATAGGGCCCCGAAGTAGCACGATAGCTGAGATTTTGCAATTGACTGGTGTCTCTGTGGAGATGCCACCCGCGGATTCGCCAACGGGGACGATAACTCTTCGAGGACCTCAGGAAAAATTGGGCCAAGCTCTTGATAAGGTCTACGAAAAGGCAAATTCAGTTCTCACTGTCACGATTGAAGCGCCATCTTGGATCCACAAATACATAATTGGCCGCAAGGGCGCTAATATCAACAAGATCACTCAAGACCTGCCCAAGATCAATATCAACTTTACGGCTGATGTTGATAAAATAAAAATTGAAGGACCACCTGGGGATGTGGAGAAAGCCCGGGAACACGTGCAGGCCCATGTGCAAGATCTTATAAACAAACTCACCTTCGTGGAGCTCAAAGTTGACCAGAGGTAATTTGAGGTGGACAATGAAAATTAGGAAATTTTGAATAATTTTCGGTTTCGAAGCTACGATTTTTTTTCTAAATAATTTTGACAATTTTGGATATTTTGAGCGTTTTATTTCCTAGACATTTTCAAAAATTGTAGACGAGATATATTTTTTTTTTGTGTATTTCAAATTTTGAAAAATTTCAAATTCTTTGAATTACGATTTTTTGCTATGGGGAGCTTTCCTATTTTTGGATTTTTGAAATTTCAAAATTGAAATCCAGTTTCGACTTTTCAGTTTCTTTTAAGAAATTTGCTCGAAATTCTCGATTCTACAAAAATAAGTTTGTATAAATTCCTCGGCTTAGAGTTAACAAGATTGCCTGGTTTTTCGGTAACGATTGCGCTTCATGAAACCTACCAGGTACCTCAAGCAGAGAATTCTATATATATATAGTCTCTAAAACTTTTGATTATCGGAAAGTGTATTGATTTTTTCACTACTCAAGTTCGGAAAATTTGGAAACTTTTTGCAATATTTAAAATGTTTGGGAATTTTACAACTCGTCATTTAGTGCCTTCAGTATTTGGTATCATCCAGTTGCCACTGAAACCTGAAAATTTTCAAAATCTCAAAATATCCGAGATCCGAATTTTTTTCAAATATTCCGAAAATTTCATTTTGTTTTTTCACTTTGTAAAAATTTTGAAAAAATTGTTAAAACTCCCAAAAACTTGAACAATCTCCAAATTTTCAAAATTTTCACAATTTTTAATCAATTCAAAATTCTTAATATTCCCAAAAATTTCGAACTTTCAGAACTTAAATCCGTAAAAAAAATTTCCCTGAAAAAAAACTTATTTAAAAAATTGTTCACTGCAGAAATTTATCTATTCTATACTTAACAAGATTATGCTTATTTACCGATTGTGTGTTCGTGAAACCCACCAGGTACTTCAAGCACATAATAGGAAAGTCTGGCGCCAACGTGAATCGTCTGAAGGAAGAGACCGATGTTGTTATCAATATCTTCGAAGTAGACGGCCAGAAGATGATAAGAATCGAAGGCAAAGAGTCTGGTGTACGTAGAGCGGAAGCTCAATTGACAGAAATGGTGAATAAACTTGAAAATGAAAAGGAAAAGGACGTCATAATCGATCATCGCCATTATGCTAGCATAATAGGAAGCAAGGGATTCAACATCAAGGAAATACGGGACAAATTTAATTACGTGCAAATACAGATTCCAGGGCCCGAGGAGAAAGGCGATATTGTCAAAATCCGAGGACCTAAATTGGATGTTGACAGGTAAAAATTTTATTCTCCAAAAAATTTGAATCTCTCGAGTTTTTATAATTTTATTATTTAATTCAATTTTTTAATTTTATTTTTTATAATACACCTTTTTATAATATATATATATATATATATATATATATATATATACATATATAAATACCAATAATGATAATAATAATAATAATAAAAATGAAGAACTTAAAAATTTGAAGAAAAAGATTTTTCCAATAAAAAATTTCGAAAATTGCAAAGCTCCCAAACATTTGACATTGAATATTTTCCTGTGCAGATGTCACAAGTACCTGATGAAGTTGGTGAAGGACTTGGACGAAAGTTCGCACTTCGTCAATGTGCCAATCTTCAAGCAACTCCACAAATTCGTAATAGGCAAAGGTGGTGCAACGTTGCGAAAAATTCGCGAGGAAACCCAAACTCGCATTGACTTTCCAGGCGAGACTGACGATAGTGATGTGATCACGATATCAGGCAAGAGGGAGAACGTGGAGCAAGCACGTGAAATGATTCAAAGGATCCAGGATGAGCTCTCAAATGCCGTAGAAGAGGAAATTACAATTTCCCCAGAATACCATAATGCATTGATTGGTACTGGGGGCAAGCTGATTCACTCGATAATGGAGGATTGTGGAGGTGTTCTCATAAAATTTCCACCAGCTAAAAGCAAGAGTGATAAGGTCGTGATTCGAGGTCCTAAAGAAGATGTAGAAAAGGCTAAGCAACAACTCATAGAACAGATACAAGAGAGACAGTTATCGAGTTTCTGTGACACAGTCAAGGCCAAACCAGTCTATCATAAATTCATGATAGGTAGGTGTCAGTAATTGTGTGTGTGTGTGTGTGTTTTTGTGTGTCGGTTGGTGATTGAGGGTGGGGTGGAGTGGGTGGGGTAAGGTGGGTTGGTGGGGTAGGGTGGGTGGGTGGGGTAGGGAGGGTGGGTGGGGTAGGGAGGGTGGGTGGGTTGGTGGGGTAGGGAGGGTGGGTGGGGTAGGGAGGGTGGGTGGGGTAGGGAGGGTGGGTGGGTGGGGTAGGAGGGTGGGTGCGTGGGCTCGACAAATTTTAGAAAAATCCAAGAATGTAAAAAAATTGAAAGCAACCGAAGTTTAAAGGAATCCCAAAAAAAGTCAAGGCAAATTAAACTTTAAAAATTATTCACTTATGATTTCAGGACGTCAGGGAGCGAACATAAAGCGAATTCGTGATTCCACTGGTGCACGTGTAATTTTCCCGACTGATAAGGACGAAGATAAGGAAACAATTACGATAATTGGAAAGAAGGAGTCAGTTGAACGAGCCAAGGAGGAGTTGGAAACAATTATGCGCGAAATTGATAATATTGTCGAGGATGAAATACAGATTGATCCAAAGCACCATCGTCACTTTGTCGCGAGGAGGGGTGGTGTGTTGTATCGAATTGTTGATGAGTGCGGGGGAGTTCAGATTTCCTTCCCCAGAGCCGGAGTCGATTCTGATCGAGTGATGCTTAAGGGTGCTAAAGAGTGCATCGAGGCTGCCAAGCAAAGAATGCGCGAAATTGTTCATGATCTTGAATCCATTATCACGATAGAGTGTGTTATTCCTCAGGTAAAAATATTAGCCAATTTTTTTAGTAATTTTGAATAATATTTTTGCTCTTAAAATTATCAAAAATTTATTATTCAGAAATTTATTTGACCGTGTAAATTCTTGATGACTTTTTAACCTTCCAAAAATTTTTAGTTTAAACAATTAACGAAAGTCTATTTAAACATTTGAAACACTGATATTAATATTTAGAACTTCACATTTTTAGGGTGGAACGATTGTTACCGATTTCTAAAAAAAAAATTCCCAATTTCTGGGTTTGAAAATATTTGATAATAATCCAATTTTAAAATTTTTCAATCAATTCAAATATATAACTTTTTGCTCTTGGTGAACTATGAAATTATTGTTCCCTTTAATTCGCCATTTTGTAAATTTGAGAATATTGCCAACTTTTCAAAATCTCGGGTTTTTTGTAAATAAAAAATTTTATTTTTAATTTCGAAAATTGGGCAGCGCCAAAATTAGATTTGACAAAATGATCGTGACTATTTATTATTATTCCCAGGCCTACCACAGGATGGTTATGGGTGCGAGGGGTTGCAAGGTCCAGACAATAACTTCAGCGTACGATGTGCAAATCAAGTTCCCCGAGAGGGAGCAGCCGCACAACGAGGAGCACGATGAGGTCCCTCAGGTAAGAGATCAAAAATTTAATTTAAAGGCTTTCCCTCTCAATAGGACCCATCAACTGTGTTCCCTTTGAGGGGAATCCCCTGTTTTCCCTTCTGTCAAACCCCGTGAGTAAAAATTCTTCGAAAATTGCTATGTGTCGTATCAAACATCCTCAACACCCTCTGAATTTTTAGGAAGCTTACGTCATAGGAATGTACTACTTGTCATGCTTAACCTTACAATGATTTTCTTTCGACATTTCTACCGAATTAAATTCGGGAAAATCTAAAGACAAACCACTGTCAGTCTTTTAAATTCTCATTCCCTCCTTTAAATGATGGAATTTCACAAGAAGTTGGAAAAAAACCCTGAATTTTTCAACTTTTTCTTTCGAAAATCGAAAATACATAATTCGGGGATCCCCCCATTCAGCACAGTGGCGCCACCAACCAAGACCTCATTAAAAACGTTATTCTCAAACCATGAAATTTTGAATACTGGAATACAACAGGTGTCGCTACCTGCGACTATGTCACGTGACGCGCCGACCAATCACACTGCGCAACGCACATTCCGACTCTCCTGTGCAAATGCGGGCAAACACGCATGCGCCGGGGGTAGTCGGACAACTTCGGATCCAGACCGAATATAAAAATTTGAATAGTCATTAAAATTTCGCGCCACTCAAAGTCAACCAATACCTAATAATGCCCTATATCGGTAAGCTAAAAATCTGCAATTTACATCCTTCAAGCTCTCCCAAATAATACATCAGAAATACTATAACTGGTATAAATATAAAAAGTTTTTATTCAACAATCAGTACATCCCAATCACAAGGATAAGTCATCGAATTTTCCATCATCAATCGAAGTCAAAAAGGGAAAAGTCCCCCATAAATTAGCTATCCAACATTGGTCGTCGATCACCTCATCCAGACGGCCACAAGGTTGACTAGGACAGCATAAACCAGAAATCGAGCTAGCTGCCTGAGTACCTGTGCTCCAGAGTGTGCAAACTCTGGTGCTTGCTCCAGAAAGACACCACCTTCTATAACCTTCAAGGGTACACCGACCACCGTTACATTAACACTCCTCCGTGTGCCCAATCCATACAGTCCACCATTTTCAAATCGATCGATTGGATTTCCGGACAAGTCTAACCTGTCCAGTTCACTCAATTCAGACCAAGCATCACCGTTCAACTTCTCTATATGATTCCTCGACACATCCAGCAATCGCAAGTTAGGAAGACCAGCAAAGGACTGTCCATTGATGTTTCTGAGGAAATTGTCCGCCAAATTTAGGTCAATCAGCGAAGGTGTATCAAAGGCACCACGTGGAATCCGCGCAATCCTGTTATTCCTCAAATTCAGACGTCTCAGAGGTATCCGCGCAAAGCTGCCTACCTCCACAACATCAATCTCATTATCCGCAAGTGTAATGGAGAATTCAAACCAATTCTTCTCCAACTCTGCAAAAGTGTTGTTCGATATTCTCTTGATTCTGTTATTATCCAGAATGATCGTGTGAATGTCATCAGCACCTTTGAACACCCCATGCTCGATGCTGGTGAGAAGATTGTGAGAAAGATTCAGGTGGAACATTTCCCCCTGATCCTGGAAGGTGCCAGGATGGAGCTTGGTCAGTCTATTGAAGGACAAGTCGAGATTGAACAGTCGTCTTAGACCGACGAACGTATCCGCAGGCAACTCCGTCAGATAATTATTACTCAACACCAGAATAGCAACATGCTTCAGGGGTCTCAGGACATCATCCGGGAGCTTGGAGATACTGTTATTGCTGACATCAAATCTGAATATCCTACCAGGCAACTCCGAGATGAAGCCCAAGCTTGTCAAGCAGTTGTTGCTCATGGCAAAATCATTCATGCTGGTCTTTTCCAACGCGCCTTCCTCAATCTTGACTATTCTATTGGAGTTGAAGTAGAGAGCATACAGATTAGGATTGCTGATTCGATTCTTCCGGATGACTTCGATCTGGTTGAAGGACAAATCGATCCTCTCCAGCACTTCCGGTAGATCGTTTAGCATTTCCGCTTCGATGTCTGTTATGTTGTTGTGCTTGAGGCTGAGATTGAGGAAGTGGAAGCGCGACAGCTGGTACCAGCCTTTCCTAAACGTCCGAAGGCCGAGTCCGTCCAGGTTGATGCGCACAGGCATGTCAGCATCAATCTCGGTGCAGGTCTCATTCTGACGATCAATCTCGGGGTGAGTCACCGGCGCGAGGGATGTTACCATTCCATCGAGCGTTTTGCAGATTCTTACGGATAAGGTTTTGTTCTTGATGGATGGTGTGAGTGAGTCCATCAGAGCTGTTCGCTGCTCTTTCTGAAGGATCGGTTTGTTGAAGATATCGGTGGATATGCTTGTCAGGTGGTTCCCTTCAACGATGACAACAACATGTTGGGTGAGTCCGTAGAAGACTCCTGTCTGCAGATGCTTTAGCTGATTGTTGGACATGTTGAGGGACCTTAGTCTGTCTAATCCCAAGAAGGTCTCCGCCTGCAGGCTCCAAAGGCGATTCTCGGCCAAGGACAAGGTTTCAAGTTGGATTAGTTTGGAGAAGATTGAGGGGGGAAGCTGCGACAGGTGGTTTTTACTGAGATCCAAGCACCTCGCTTCCGTTGAATTGTCGAAGGCGTTACTGTCAATTTTTTCCATCTGCAGATTGGATAAGTCAATGTGGATCTGGTGGACAGGTAGTCTCTGCGGCTGCAAGGTGTTGTTGACGATTTCCGGTGGGGAATTTCCAGGATGCAATTTTTTTGGGTCGGTGGAACCAATGGAGAACACTGCGAGAAACATGACGATCCACATGTTGGGGAAATTGATCTGGAAAAATTTGAACTAATATGCATACGCTGGATTTAGGGGATGTCCAAGGGAATGGAGGACAGCAGTTTTTAAGCCTAATGCTTTTGGTGGCAGTGTGCCCTCGGGGAGATCCGGGTGTCACATAAAATGATATAATGCCACGAACTGTCATACTATGCTGTTCTATGTTCGATTTTGACAGAAACTGTCGAAATTGACAGGCGCTGTTACAAATTGATAGACGCTGTCAACATTTGACAGACCCTGTCAAAATGTGACAGATACTGTCAAAATTGGCAGGCGCTTTCAGAAGTTGACAGAAGGTGTCAGAATTGACAGAAGCTGTCAAAATTTGACAGAAGCTGTCAAAATTTGACAGGAACTGTCAAAATTTGACAGTTCATGTCAATCATCGAATTCCCCATAATGTTATATTTCATCACTTATGACATACACTTTTTCACAAAATCTGTCACAATGTGCCTTATTTAGTAGTCTTGTCAATTTATGTCAATTTTCCACGTCGGCACAATTTTTCCCCATATCTTTTTTCACAAAAAATCCCAGGAAAAGTTATATCGACGCTCCAATAATGCTACAAGTGGTATTCGAACCGGACATGCAGTGAATATTTAAATACGGGGGAGTGGGGCATAACGGGTCATTGGATGCTGACCTCTAAATTGTGACATTTCCATTTCCCAATGCAAACCATAGTCTGCAGACAATTAGAGAGGCTCAAAGAGCATCCCATTTTGCCCCGGTCTCTCCCACGATTTACTCTATTCACAACAGCCAAGCTTGCCAAGCAGAAGAACGTGGAGGCGCTCGCCTTTGAGAGACTAGTGCCAGGAAGACTAGTGAGTTATTTTTCTCCACGATTATGTTGACACATCCACTCAGCTCGTGGAAAACTCCGGTCTCCAAATGTGCCAATGGATTATTCGAAATGCCGAGGGATTTTAGGTGAGCCAATTCGTTGGAGGTGTTCCGACTTGCAGGTCGGAAAGACTGTTATCAGCCAATGACAGGGTTTCCAGCTGGGCCAATTTGGAGAAGCTTGAAGGAAGGGCGAGGTCATTCTTGCTCAGATCCAAGCTTTTCACTTTCGTTAAATTGAGGAAGACATCTTCAGCAATTTCGGTGATGTGCAAACCGGAAAGATCAAGTTGGAGCTGGCGGTACCGCTAAGCCTTCCAGAGTGCCGTTGGAAATATTCCGAGGATACTTCAGCTTTGGCAAATCCACTGTTATATGACCAATGATGATTGAGAGGACAAGAATGAGCCGCATCTTCATGAAATCAATTCGCCGAAGCATATCTGAAACAATATGCATACATTGCTATTAGATACCTGCGCAAGTGGTTCTCCGGCCGATTGATCGAAACTTGGTGATGGAGAATGATCGATGGAGAAGGGGGAGCGTTTGATGGTTCTATGCGACTCATTCTGGTCTCACCAATTGGTTCATATAACTAGTGACGTGCGATGCCATCAAACGGGGATGCAATGGGACAAACTTCCCGATAGCTACATTACTTACACGGCTGTATCCCCAGCTTCGAAATTTATAATCTCTTATGATGATGTAAATGGATGTATTGACACTGACATTTTCAAGTAGGATTTTCATCGCAAAATTTCTCAAAATGAAATTGTACAAGGCAGGCACAGTTAAACCGGCCTAAGTACTGTTTACCAATTTCATCCAAAATCTAATCAGCTCTTAGTCACGTGGAGGCGCATCGATTAAAGAATGAATCAGATCGCTTCATTGGTGTTGAAGAAACCGATGGACAAAAATTTATGGCACATACATACAGATGCACATACAGCGTTACATACAGACATTTTTGTTACGATAGCTTGAAACGTGGAGATAAGATGAAATTTCCATTTTTGATTTTCGGGGACATTACAGTAACTTTCCCTTCGGGAAGACAGATAACGATTGACCAGTGATATCGGCTAATGCGACACTGTGGTATTCACAGAATATCTCGAGGCTGTCATCACTCATTCTTATATTTCATTGATCTATGTATGTGCGTTATCTTTATAGGTCGCAACAACACACCTGCCCAATGATTGTCACTATATATTGTTTTGTACAGTGACAAAATAGACGATGATTGTTCTAGTCGGGAATTCCCTTTGGCTTCGCATCCCACTTCTGACACCAAATGTTGTAGTTGAAGTACTCGGTGATGAATTAAAGAGGTCTTTTTATTTCCCCAACAACAAAAGACTCGACTCCGCTCGTCAAGAGCGGAAGAAGATCAATAATCTGATTCGATTCCATGACAATACATTTGTTACTTTTCCAACCATCCCAGCGTTATTAAAGCGTCGATATTTTCCCCCAATTATCTTCAAGACGATTGAGTGGAGGGATAAGATATTGATAGGTTACTCACAATTATATTGTCCGCTTAGTATTTCCGCTTTTGACGCGTCGCAGTGACCGGAAAGAATGGCTTTCGTAATGGACTGTATGAGAAGAAAAAGTAATGGCTTCACCTAATGCTTGACGGCCACATCGAAATTCGTTTCGATAAATACCTTCGAATTCCGAAAGTGGCCAATACGGAGCTGCGGAGAAGTGTTCCCCCACTCTGCGCCTTTCCCCGCCATACGCGCTAGTTTCCTAATCTCCCGCTCGCTCGCGCTGCGCGAGAAGTGTGCGCAGTAGCGTTTCAGGGATGTTGCGTGCAATGTGTATCTCTGCTATAAAGAAAAGGAAATAAAATTGGATGCATTTTTTGGGGGTATGGGAAAATGAGAACATTGTGCGCGGGTGATTTGAATTTCAAATTTACCATTATTCTGAAATGCGACAGCGAAAGTGTTGGAACTGGAAGGTTTTTGCCCTCCCTCTTTCAGTGGCGGAGTGGGGGGGCTCTCTAAGTCCGTCCGTAAACGTCGAACGAATACAAAAAACAATATTATTATTATTATTATTAACTACCCGATATAGGGAAGAAAGAAATTCTTTCACTATTTTCCGGTTTTTTTTTAAACATGAAGCATGAAAATCGCCAAAAGTTATAATCAATCATTATTTACGAAGGAAAGTTGTGATCAAGCTCATCAATGTCGCAATTGGAGTCTCTCGGCGTACCTTAGCTTCGATCAAAATTTGACTCACTTTCATGTAGTGAATTATTAGTTATTGGTTGATTTTGAGTGGCGCGAAATTTGAATGACTATTCAAACTTTTATATTCGGTCTAGATCCGAAGTTGTCCGACTACCGCCGGCGCATGCGTGTTTGCCCGCATTTGCACAGGAGAGTCTGAATGCGCGATGCGCAGTGTGATTGGTCAGTGCGTCACGTGACATAGTCGCAGGTAGCGACACCTGTTGTATTCCAGTGTTCAAAATTTCATGATTCCTGTTTTTTTTTCTGTAACCAGTCTTTGAACGTTTAATTGATGTGTCGGAAAATCTAGGAATGGGAAACAGAAATTACAAATCGGGAAGTTTTAGTTGTGCTTCCAGCGGGGGCAAACACACTTCCATCCCACTAGTTATTATTACTTTGAGAAGTTCCAAAAACAATTACGAGGTGACAATGTTAATCTGTATTCTGCTTTTTTTTTCTTCAGCTAAATGGAGAGAGTGGTGAAAATGGTGGAGCTAAGGAGGTTAAGGAAGCCCCGGAAGTGAAGGAGACGCCATTATGCGATATTATAAGAATCACGGGACAACCGGAGAACGTGGAGAACGCGAAGAAGGCACTTTTGGACTTGGTGCCAATCACCATTCAGGTGGAAGTGCCCTTTGATGTTCATGGGCTGATAATTGGAAAGTCTGGACGCGATGTGCGTGTGCTGATGTCCAAATACGATGTGCATATTATATTGTCCCCAGCTGAGGAGAAGCTGGACTTCATTCAGATAATTGGGGCACCCGCTAATGTTGAGGAGGCGAAGGAGGCAATTCTCGAGCGCGTCAGCGAGTTTGAGGCCAAGAAGCAGCAGAGGGCTCTCAAGTCTTATGAATTGCAGATTGAAATTGATCCGGAGTATCATCCCAAGATCATTGGACGCCAGGGCGCCGTCATCAAGAGGATCAGAATGGATCATGACGTGCAGGTCAGCAATAATTACAATGCTTTTTTTTTTCTATTTATTTCTTAATTTCGAAAATTTGTGACATTTTTATAACAAAAAAATTTGGTTATGGAAATTTCAAAATTACAAAGTTTTATAAGTAAAAAAATATATATACAAAAATTGAGAAAATGAAAAAAATTTCCAAATAAAAAAAAATATATATATATACAAAAATTCAGAAAATGGAAAAATTTTACAACTAAAGAAAAAAAATATATATATATATATACCTCAGCACCCTTTTGTATATATATACAAAAATTGAGAAAAAGGAAAAAAAAATTTAATGTGACATTTCCTGGTTCTAGGTAAATTTCCCAAGGAAGGGAGATCCTGATGAACACGTGATAACCATCACTGGGTTTGAGAAAAACGCTCATGAGGCGAAGGATGAGATAATGAAGATTGTGAACGCCCTCAACGATTTGTACAAGGAAGAGATACATATTGATTCGGCGGTTCACTCAAGGCTCATTGGAGCTAAGGGGAAGAATATCAAAAGGATCATGGACGAGTACAAGGTTGAACTCATCTTCCCAAGGAGGAACGATGAGGATCTTGATCTTGTTACCATCATTGGGTCCGAGGAGAACGTCTTCGATGCCAAGGAACATTTGCTCAATCTTGAGAATGAATATGTGCGTTTTTTACATTTTCTAATTATCCGAAAATTATTGAAATTTCTGCAACATTTTATAAAAAAAGTTTAATTTTGAACATAAAATTGAGAAGATTTAAATTTTTTTAATTTTCTAAATTTTCAAAAATTTTGCAATTTAAAAATTGGGAATATTTTGAAAATTGAGCAGCAATGAAAAAAATAAAACATTGCAATTTTTTTTGGAATTTAAAAAACTCAAAAAATGAAGAAAATTACAGACATTTTGAAAAAATTGCAAATTTAAAACATCACATTCCTTTTTTAATAAAAAAAATATTTTAAGAACATTAGAAATTTCAATAATTTCCATTTTTCACATGTCAAAAATTTCCGATATTTTGAAAAGTTGACAAAATTCAATAATCCCAAATTTTCAAAATTTCGATTTTCTTTCAAAAAAAAAAAAAAATCCATAATTCTTATTTTTTTTAAATCGAAAATTGCAAAATTTTGACAAGTTTAGAAAAATTGGAAAAATTAAGAAAATTGCCGACATTCTAAAAAAATTACAAATTTCAAAAATTGCAATATTTCCAAAAAACTAAAAAACTTCCACCAATCCCCCTTTTTTGAACCTCGAAAATTTCATTCTGCACACCCCAAAAATTTCCGCCCAGTCAAAATTTTCCAAATCTCAAAATCACCGAAAAAAAAAAAAAATCTAAATTTCTGAAAAAAGTGTAAAACCGTAATTGACATTGTCCGGATGCTTTCAGCTTCAAGACCTGGAGGACCGTAACATTCGTCAGTCCTTGAAGCGAAATCCCAAACGCGAGTCTGAGCGTCCACGTGGAAGTGAGAGTGACTCTGGCTTCGTGGTCAAGGGAGCGCCATGGGAGCAGAGTGCTGCAAGAAATGCTCCAGACACAGCATCAGTGGCTGACTTCCCAACATTCGTCGGTCACGACTCTAACCCCGTTCGTGTCTCGGCCCCGGAGGGTCCCTGGGGCAAACGCTAATCCACAAAAAAAAAAAGAAAAAAATTGAAAAAAGGTATAACACTCCTCTAACATAAACCGGAAACGATCGACCGAGAAATTGGCAGTCTCATCGATTCTTCCACCTGGAAAATTTCCAATTGTCCCTCATCCATTGCTGACGCTGCTGCGCATCTGAAATCATGACCCAGGCCACTCAAATTGGACATCGAAAATGATTTTTGCTATACAGAAAAAACAAAAATATTTTTTTCCACTAATTTACTATTAGTACCACCAGCCAAGTAGTCGATCAGATTGAGGCAATTTCGCTGTTGTCGTTGTTTTTGAGAAATCTATGGGTGATAGGGAGATTTTGATAAGGACCTTTCCTGAAGCTCTTGAAATTCTCTACAAGAAAGGTCCTTATCAATATTTTGTTATCTCTATTGGATAGGCGGGAAAAACGAATTTTAAGGGGACATCGTTACTTTGGGGGATAGTTTTTCAATGTCTTCAAATCCAATTGACATAATTCTGTTAAAACACGTGATAACGAAATTGTGGTAGGGGGGTTTTTTGTAGAGTTTTTTATGGCTCGGAAAAAATGTTGTTAGCAAAATGTCACTAGCTCTCTCCAATGTCGACGTATTTTGTGAAAATGAAAAATTGGATTTTTGGTGAATATGTTGTGTTCAGTTTTTTCGAAATATCTTTGTGTCTAATGGAGATAGGAAAATTTTTGGTAGAACGTTTTTTGTAGCTAACAAAATGGTGGACAAAAAAGGTTCTCATAAATTTTTTGCTATCTCTTAGGGATGGCAAGAAAAATTGACAAAATGTGACTCAAACCGATTGACCACTTTGCTGTCTTATTCAAATTTGTTAATTCTCATTGTTTTTTTTTCTCGTGTTCATGTATCTGTAGTTGAAGTACATTTCTTCAGAAATTGAATATGCCATCTGACTCAATTGCAAGAGATTTAATAATTTAGGGCTTTTTTTTTGTTTTATAAAATTTTTTTTAGAGAGAAAAGCGCTTTTTCTACAGATATATCGTACTTAAGACTGTGGCTTCGGTGGAATTAATTGATTAGAAATCCCTCGTGCAATTGTATATTCAATTCCTCATTTTTTTTTCAACAACGAATTTTTTTTTTTTTTGTACATAAAATTGCATTTGTTTTGTTTAGTATTTTTGCCCCCATTTTTCGTTGGTACTTTTGCCGAATGCCCCTTGTATTTATTTTAAAAAATATATATATATTCAACAAAATGTAAGATTTTCGTCCTAATGTGACTGGTACATGTCCACAATTTTTTTTTTCTTTCTTTTTCGTGTGAAAATCAAAACTTATGCAGTTGAATTATGTCACTTGCAAACAAATTGAGGCACACGTGAAAGCATGTGCTTAGTGAAAAAACGAAGTGAAAGTTCTGGGGAAATTTTGAATTGAGAATTTTTTCCTTTTTTTTCGTTTTTGAAGGTTTCGAAAAAATTGAAAATTTGATTTTGATTTTTGAGTTTTTTTAATTTTCTGAAAATTCGACAACTTTTAGGGTTAAGAGAAAACAAAATTAAAAAATTTTAAAAATTTTGAAAACTCCGAAAATTTTGAAAATTTTTGAAATTCTGGACATTTTCAAAATTTTCAAAATGTTCAAAATATTCCAAGAAAAATATCCATTTTCAAATATTTGCAAATATTTCTAAAATTTTGAACTTTTCTATTTTTTTTTTTATCAAATTTTTCGAGATTTTCAAAATTGTTAGAATGTTCAATTTTTGGGAATTATTAAAATTGTTGAAATTTCGTCAATTTTGGGAGATTTGAAGTTTTTGAAAAATGTTTCATTTTCAACTGAACTTTTTTTTGATAAATTTTTGAGCTTGGCCAATTTTGTAGATCCAAAATTTTTTTCCCTCATTTTTCGGATATAGCCCAGAATTTTCACTTTGAGAGTAAAAAATGAATCTTCTGAATCGCATACGTCTATACGAGGCCAACTAGTTAATAAAACTAAATACCTAAAAAGAGTGAAAGAGAATGACAAAAAAAAGTAACATACTTATTCTGTTAAAAAGTGCCTTGTCTATTTTCTTCGAGGACAGCTCATTTTTTCAATTGTTGGAGGAATGTGAATATTAGTACTAACATGTATGGATACCTTATACAATCCATTAAAATTAAACATTCATTGTACGTCAGTATTGTTCATGTCCATAAATTAGTATCGATCTCGTATTGTGCACATCGAAAGGGCTTTTTTTTAACATTGTGGGAAAAAAATTGGAAAATTTCTGAATTTTGTGAAAAAAAAAAAAATCAATTTTGAAATTTTTTTGAAATTTGTCAGATTGAAATTGTTGAAATTGATAAAATTGTTTTTTTTTTTTGAACACTCCAAAAATTTTGGAAATTCTGGAAATTTTCAAAATTTTCAAAATGTTCGAAATATTCCAAAAAAAAATATCCATTTTCAAATATTTCTAAAATTTTGAACTTTCCAATTTTTTTTATCAAATTTTCAAAATTTTCAAAATTTTCAAAATTTTCAAAATTTTCAAAATTTTCAAATTTTCAAATTTTTCCAAATTTTCAAATTTTTCCAAATTTTCAAATTTTTCCAAATTTTCAAATTTTGCTAAATTTTGTTCATGAACAATATTGCTCAAGGTACTATTAAAAATCGATAAAGTTAAAAGAAAAAGCTCTTCAAGTAGCCAATATATGCCGAACTAAGGAAGTAACTGGATAATTATTGAGCAATTGTTTGATTAATTGAGAGAAATTGTATGTGTGCATGTGGATCATTGTAATGCATAATTATTTAAAGAAGAAAATACTGAAAATGCAAAATTTTTAGTCGTTTATCAATTGATGATGGCGGGTTGAGATTTTTTTTGTAGAATTTTCAGCCGATTTTTATAAGCCTAATGAAACGACCTATGTCTGTTCCACCTTAAGGTAGTTAAGAAAAAAAATTAAAAAAAAAACAATGAAATTCCCTGATTAAATATATCAAATACGCGGAGATGGAAAGATACAGATTTAATCAATTTTTAATGTAATTTCATAGAACTGTAATTATTATACATAATATAGTTATAACTAATAGTTATAACTAATGGTGGAATCATTGTAAGACAATTGTCGTACGAAATTAATTGATCAATGATTATATAATAAATTAATTAATGCCAATATAAGTGAAATAAATCGAGGAAATGTTGTTAAAACATTATTTTTGTTTATTGATTTTGGCAGTTTTTTTTTACAATTAGTTGTTAAAAAAAATTGTTCAGGAAAACATGGAAAAAATTTTTAAAGAATTTTCAGACGTAAAATATTTTCAGGTGAAAGATTTTGAAGATTTTCAAATTTTGCAAGTTTTTTCCAAAATTACGAAAATTTTTAAAAATTTTCAATTTTTTGAAATTACAAAAAATTTCCAAATTTCAAAAAAATTTCAAAATTTTTCCAAATTTCAAAAAAATTCCAATTTTTTGAAATTTCCAAAAAATTTTCAATTTTTTGAAATTTCCAAAAATTTTCACATTTTCCCAAATTTTTCACGTTTTTGGTGAAAATAATTCTAAAAATTTGGGAAGGTTTAGAAATTTTTACAAAAAAAGAGAGATCCTTGGGAAAAAATCTGTCAATTTTTGAACAAATTTTGATGACGTCAATTTAAAATTTTACTTCTTTTGGTTTCAAATTCTTTCAATTGCCTCAAAAATCCCTCATTGGGTTTCACAGAGGGTCTCGCAGTTTTGACCTTAATTAGGGCCTCATCGAAGCTCAAATGTTCCTCCACAATGAGATAAGCGATAACGACAGATGGTGATCTCGAGACCCCAGCATTGCAATGGACCAAAATATTTTTATCTCGATTTTTTTTTATCACCGACAGACACTCTTCTAGGGCTCCCTCTATCACAAATTCTGGAAGATCCAAAATGTCGACAAAGTGATAGGAAATTTCGTCGAATTTTTCATCCGGCGAAATTCCGAGACTTAAAACGAAGTTTATTGAGCTTTTCTGGAGAACCTCCAGAGAGAAAACTGGATCCTGGGAACTCAGAAAAAGGCCCGGCACTATTTCCACAATTTCAAGGTCCGGCTTTTCGTCAACGACAAACGCAAAACCTTGGCCCAATTTTTTCATCTCATTTCCACAATTTACTTCGAATTTTTCACCCAAATAATTTGTTATTATTGTTTTTGTGGGTTTAAGTGCACTTTTACGTGCCTTAATTTGAGTGGAAAAATCCATTTTTTTTTAAGTTTTTGAAATTTTTGAATATCTCAAAATTTTTGCAATCGCAATTTTTTTTGTTTTTTTTTTTTTAATTCCAGAAATGTTAAATTTAGGAAATTTGTGAGATTTTTCTTTACCTTATGAAAGTTGGAAAATTCAAAAATATTTTTGTTTTATATAAAAAAATGAAAAAGCGGAAAAGTTGGAACACTGAGCAAAATTGTCAAGAAAAAAAATTGATTGATATTTTCGGTTTAAAAAATTTCTCAAATGATCCAAAAATTTTAAGAATTCAAAACTAAAAATTGCAATTTTTTTCAAAATGCTGAGAAACTAAAATAATGAAAAAATTGGTAATTTCTTCTATTTCAAACAATCTCAAATTATTTGAAATAGTAACATTTGTTGCTCACTCTCAGTCATAAAAAAAATTCCATTTAACAAAATAATCCTGGTCAATAATTGGCCTTTTTTCACTCGTAGAAGAGTCCGAAGGTGTCACCCACAAATGCCAAACATTCACAATATTTAAAAAAACAAACAGTCTAGTTTCTTATAACGAGTCGTTTTGGCGATGCTTTTTCGACTGCGCCATCTTTGATAATAAATCTATTTTCCATTTCTTCTTCGTCGTAGTTCACTGACTGAAGATAGAGTCCTTGAGGTGGTGCCATTTGCAGCGCCGTTATCCAGTTCTGATTATTAGGTACCTGTAACACAAATTTTCCCAATAGACTCTTCATAACATAAAAAAAAACACAAACAAAAAACCAAAAAAAAGCAAAAATGCTTTTCCCAAAAAAAAAAAAAACGAATTAAAAACCAACATTTCCAACCCACAAATTGCGGCCGATGACGTCACAGTGTCGAACGTAGTTTCAGTGACAACCGCAAGGGGCGTCACCGAATGTTTCTGGGTGGCGCGAAATTCAAACATACAATATCAAATGTTCCTGCATGCAGCCCAGATTTATGAAGTAACCCCATTAACAGATTCATTACAACCCGTCAAGTACAACTTCACATGAAATGCATGAAAATCCTTCCTCAATATTTTTGAATCAATGATAGAACATTCGTCAATTTTAAACCGCTAATTTGCCGTTGGTGGCGCCACGAGAGGGGCGCTGGCGTTTCTATACTTTCTATTGGATGCCTCCGCTCCAATCATGGGAGGGGCGGCCTGTGATTGGCTGTCGCGGGCAGAGGCAATTTCGTCACGTGACAGGTGGTCTCACGTGGTTTGGAAGACAGTCGTTTTGAATATTCGATATGGAAAATTCGAAATGAAAAATTCGAAATGGAAAATTCGAAATGGAAAATTCGAAATGGAAAATTCGAAATGGAAAATTCGAAATGGAAAATTCGAAATGGAAAAAAACGTGAGAGTGTCGGTGGGATTTTTTTTTTCTAGAATGGAAGGTTTGGGAAGAATCAAGCCCTACCTGAAGCATAAACTTGATGTCCCGTTCCGTGATAGTCCCAGAGGCAACCGCGACGAGCGCCCCCACGATCCTTCGCACTTGGTTGTAGAGGAACGCTCGGGCTGCAATGTTCACCTGATAAAAATTGAATTTATCTGCCAGCGGATCCTGCGGCATCAAGCAGGACGTCTGCGACAGGGACACGTGTGATAACTCACGAACGTAATTTATTGGACGATTGGTCCGGTTCTTGCCTGCGAAACTCTCGAAATTTCGGCGGCCCAGAAACAGGGGAATCCCAGCTCGCAGAGCATCTAGGTTAATGTTCTCTCCTCTGGAAATGGTAGGTAATAGGTTTAGTATTTAGAAATATTTATTGTAATTTTGGGTTGGAATTCTTGGAATTTGTAAAATTTGAAATTTTTGGAAGTTGATTTTTTTGAAATTTGAAATTTTTGAAATTTGAAATTTTTGCAATTTGAAATTTTTGAAATTTGAAATTTTTGCAATTTGAAATTTTTGAAATTTGAAATTTTTGAAATTTGAAATTTTTGAAATTTGAAATTTTTGAAATTTGAAATTTTTGAAATTTGAAATTTTTGAAATTTGAAATTTTTGAAATTTGAAATTTTTGAAATTTGAAATTTTTGAAATTTGAAATTTTTGAAATTTGAAATTTTTGAAATTTGAAATTTTTGAAATTTGAAATTTTTGAAATTTGAAATTTTTGAAATTTGAAATTTTTGAAATTTGAAATTTTTGAAATTTGAAATTTTTGAAATTTGAAATTTTTGAAATTTGAAATTTTTGAAATTTGAAATTTTTGAAATTTGAAATTTTTGAAATTTGAAATTTTTGAAATTTGAAATTTTTGAAATTTGAAATTTTTGAAATTTGAAATTTTTGAAATTTGAAATTTTTGAAATTTGAAATTTTTGAAATTTGAAATTTTTGAAATTTGAAATTTTTGAAATTTGAAATTTTTGAAATTTGAAATTTTTGAAATATAAAATTTTTGAAATTTTCCAAATTTGAAATTTTCCAACTTTGAAATCTTTCAAATTTCATTTTTTTTGAAATATCATTTTTCTGAAATTCCCAATTCGTGAAATGTCAAATTTTTTAAATGAAACAAATTCTTCAACATTTGTGATGATTACCGTACGTGCCAGGATCTCCCCAGCTCTGCAATGGGCACTCTATTTTCCGAAGGATGTTTAGCGACCATAAATCGATAGCAGTACTGCCTCGATTTCGCCGATCTCCTCGCGTTGAACTCATCGATCACTGGTACAATCCTCAGCAATCGAATTTCGTGGCCACACTTTGCAAAATACACGTTGGACCTTCGAATTATCGAGTCTGTGTCGTAGAGCACGCCCCCTGGATGCTCAAGGTCAACATGCGCAGTGGAACACAATGCGTGAACACCTGCGTCGGTCCTAAAAAACTCTTCAAAAAATCAATTATTGAACTTTTTGAAATGCGCAAAATATGCTCAAAACAAACTTTTCAACAAATATCATAAATTAGAAATTTTTTTCCCAAAATTTCCAAAGTTTTCAATGTACTCAGTTTTTAAATTTTTATTTTAATTTTCGATTTTTTTAATGTTTCCATTTTAATTAGAATTGATTTTTTTTTTATTCAAAATTTCGTTTTAAAAAATTCCATTTTCCAATTGCATAATTAGTATAAAAAAAAAAAAATAAAAAAAATAAAAAAAAAAAAAAAAAAAAAAAAAAAAAAGTTTTCAAAACTTTCCCACTTTTCCACTTTTGACCCTCATTTTTGGAAAATACTTGATTACCTGCTGGATATGCTTACAGTAGGCCTCAGGGTACTCTTAGGTACTATAGTGCTATGCAGAGTCATCTCCAAAGCTCCTTGAATAGTGTCCATGTCCATGAGTCTCTCACATCCGATTTGTTTGGCCGCACCTCTGAAAACATTTGAATAAATTAATACACCCGCGCTAAAAATTTGATTGTTTGAAACTTCTTGAAATATATGTCAAATATATATACGTCAACTTGCGCTTGCTACAAAAATTAATATGAAAAATGTAAGTGGTTAAAATCATTTTTCACCTATTCAATTATATTCATTCCTTCACGAAATAGATTTTTGAGTTTTTCTAGTTTTCTAGTTTTTACATTTTTTCGGCTTATAAAAAAGACTTTCAGTACCTGTAGCGTGTGCCTATATAGGACATGTACATAAGATATCGCACCATGATTTTTTGATCAATGACATTCAGTAGAAATTGAAAGTTTCAATTTTAGGAGATGTTGAGTGCACCGGAACATTCACGGGGCACAATGGGTTCCACACACGAGCATAACCTCAGTTATCCTGGTTGGAGCCAATTGTCGGATGGCCACGTGGTATGATGCTAGTACCAGTTGCCGGACACGTGACACATGCGCGCGCACGCGGGAAATTTGTACTGGGAAAAATGTCAGGTGTTACCGAATAAATATTTATTATCCTCCCAGTATTATTATCAGTAATTTTGAGAGAGTAAACTATGTTTTGAGTTTTTGGGATTGTGGAATTACGGAACTCTTGTTCCGTAAAGCGTTCCAGCAACGCGCCAGACAGAAAAGTTGAGGCGGAACTTTTGACTTCACTTTTCCCGCCAAAAGGGTGCCGCAGTTTTGAAACACCCTGTATACGGGAAGACTTCAATAAATTGTTTCTGTGATATAAGTACCCAAATTTAATCTCATATATTTTGAATTACTGAGTTTGCGCAAAGGAGAGGCACAGTGTTTTTCGATAATTTGATTATTCTTTTTTTCATTTGTATATTTTTCATACATTTTTATTGTAGAGAGTGCGGGGTTATCAGTGATTGTGAGGTACAGATTTTCCCGCTTCTTCCCTTCGTGATGGAATGGAGCAGATGGACCTTAGGAGTCTGTGAATGTCCTCCGGAGTCACGCGCATCTCCAAAAGTTCATTTATGATTCTGAAAATTAGTTGCAATACATTTTTTTACTTATTAGTTTTTTCTTAGAGAAAATTGCAACGGCGAAATCAATGTTTTGCGCGGGATTGTCAAAATTGAATTTTTGAGGTTATAAGTGTGACAACGAACCTTAAGATTGCGGGCGAAGCGTTAATTCCTGCCAATTCTGCGAGATTTGTTAATTCCGCTGTGTAATCCTGAGGTCCTGACATTTTAATTGACGGGTGATTAGTTTATTTGCTCATTATCGACTTTATTAGTTCGGAATTGGGCGAACGACTGTGGCGGCTGTGGTGCGACCATTGGATGCGCGCGCAACTCTCTCATGGCGTTTGAAAATGTCGATGGCTTTGATATCTACAACACTGGTTTTTTTATTGTTTGTAATTCAAATGGAAATTTGTGACATAATTTTTTACAAATTTTGAAGTTTTCAGATTTTTGTAACTTCTAAAATTTTGAAATTGTCAAAAATTTGAAAACTGCGTCGATTTTTTAAAAATATTTTTAGGTATTTGACATTATGAAATTTTTCAAAAGTTGTGCTTTTTTTTTTAATATGTGAATTTTTTGAGATTTTCCCCTTTTGAAGTTCAACTTATTAAAAAGACGAGAATATATTATTTTTTTATCCGCAAAATTTTCATGTCTTCAAAATCATGTGACAGTGAACACTCTGGGATTCCCCTAAATAACTCAGCACCTAACCTCATTTACATTTTAAAAACTTTATTTTCCTTTCTTCATCAATCTTACAGGTTTATATTCCTCTGTCGTTCAATTCTCCACTTGAAACTTCAAAAAAAACATTTACAGTAATTTTCACCAATAAAAAAAAAAAGAAAAACAAACAGACTAACTAAAAATGTGAAGTTAACTTCGCATTTTTTGGTATAAAAAGAAGCCCCCCCCCCAAAATTGGCCATAAATTACAGGAAAAATATGAGAAACAATACAATTTTTGTTCATTGATAATAATGATAATAGTCATAATAATATAATGATTATAATGATAATAATCATAATAGTAATAATAAAAATAACATTGAGAAATAATGAAAACGATTTCCGACTGAGGAAATTATAATCTAATGAGAATTTGGCGTTTTCCTCGAAATTAAAAATCCCCAAATAATGGAATTAGATTTTTTTGTTTTTCGTCAAGTCTTGAGATTAATAGGGACACTCAAATTTCATAACAAAGTTTAAAGATGAACTCGATTTTTTCAATCGTTTTTTTTTTGTATAAAACGAATTATCTTTTTTTTTTGGGAAAAATTTTTTTGGAAAAAAAATATAATTTTCAGAAATTTTGGAAATTTTGAAAACTTGATAGGATTTTAATTTTTCAAATAGCCCAAATTTCTGGGGGGAAAAAAAAGTAAATTTTTGGAAATTTTGAGATTTCAAAATTTGCAATATTGCAAAAATTTGGGGAAAATTTGGAGAAATTTGCAAATTTTTTTTTTTGCAAAATTGAAAAAAAAAAATTTTTTGGTGACTATAATTCGTTTTAGTGACAAATTGTCTGGAAATTTTGTTACGATATTTGAGAGTCTCTGTTCATTGGGCATTCCCATAAATGTCCCATGGTCCTTAGCCTCATTTATTTCACAGACAATTACGTAAAAAATATAGTTGTGTAAGTGTCGAGTGAAAAAACTATTATAGAAAAATTGTCCCGTGTTTTTTTCCCCCTTCATTTGTTACCATCGACATGTCGATTTTGTTTTCTTGCATTTTAATTATGACTAGATTATTAAATCGACGCTGTTGGCAAACAATTTGTTGATGTAAAAAAAAAAGAAACAACACGTGATTAGTCCATCTAATGCTAGCCAGAGCAGACCTCCGAGTGTTCGTCCCAAGCTGATACCTGAAACAAATGATCAATAATCGATTAATACCTGATAATCAAATTTTTTCCTGATTTTGGAATTTTGTCTACAGTTTTTGGTCGCTATCACCTAAACTAAGGCAGATGGCAATTTTTTTGTTATAAAGTTTTTTGTACATTTTTTAATTCTCTACAAAAAATCATTCTATGAAAATTCCCCTATTTCCCCTAGATTTCCATATTTTCATGGAAAACTGAATTCAAGGCTCTTTTTTCAAAAATTTCGTTTTTATTTTTTCCCTAAATTTTTTAGCAAAATTCTTATGAAAAAAAATTGTATCGTCTTTAGATTTTTTAGCTAGTTAGGTCTTTTTTTTAATCACGTTTTTTCTGAATAAAATTCTTGAAAAAAAAAATATATATATATTTTTTTCTTTTTTACTTCGATGGAATTTTTGTAGAAATTGCCATGTAGGGAAGCAATTTTGATGATAACGAATTATTCGTAATATGACACTAGGATAATGAGGGAAAAGGATAATTACTTGGCACTCTCGACTGCAGTACCACTGATTGCCACAGCCTGCGCAGACGAACTGCGCAGCGCGCTCTTGGCACCCTTGACACCTAGGTGGAGTGTCTCTCTCCTCTCGTGTTTCCCTGGAGGTGGTCCTCCTCGAGTCCCTCTCTTCAATCAACGAATTGTCCTCCTCAACGTCCTCCTGAGGTGAGAAGAATAAGTTTTAGTGAAAATCGATATTAATTTTTTTTTCAATTTAAATGTAATTGAAAAACGAAAATCATTTTTTTTTGTATTTTACAATTTTTTAAAGGTCCTGACATTTTCAACATTTTTAAAAGGTTTACAGAAGTCCTTAAATAATTGAATTTTTGTAAAATTTCTGATGATTTCGAAAAGTTTTTGGAATTTTTGCATTTTTTTTTTCTTCAGATTTTTAAAAGTTTTTAAATTTTGTTTTTTTTTTCAGAAGTTTTTGGAAATTTTTAAATTTCAAATTATTTCAACATTTGGAATTCTCTCTTGGTTTATGCAATTCTCGTTAACTTTTAAAATCTATGAAAAAAAAAAGTGAAAATGTAAAAAATTCTTTGTAAAAAAAATTTGAATTCGCTCAATTTTTGTAAATGTTTGTTCATATCAAAATTTCAGAATTTTCAATGTTTCTGATTTTCTTTTTGCATCTAATAAATTATCTCCATTTATTCGATTTTTTCATGAGGATAAATTTAAAATCCTGAGTGACCCATATATAAAAAAAAATCAAATAAATAAACAAATCAATGAATAAGTAAATAAATGAAAGGGACCAGTTTCGTCCCTTCCGTTCACACATGAGGAAAAAACCATGGGAATGCCAAAATTCTCTAAATGTTCTCAGGGAGATTGTCTTACCACATGAATAACATTATTAGAGTGCGAAGACTGGATAGGAGTATGTCCAACTGGAGTTATAGTGATCTCTCTCCTCGTCTGAAAGCCAACAAAATTCCTTAATAAAATTTCCCAAAATAATGACAAATTCAAGAGCCACAAAAAATAACGAATTTTACAAATTTCTCAATTTTTTTTTCTTACAATTTCCGCTTATTTTTTTAGTACAAATTTTTTTTCATAACAATCTCGAAATGGCTTTCTCACCTTGGAAGAGCTCAGTAGTTCGCTTATGGATACCCCGGCGTTTCCGGAAATTCCCTGGAGTCCAACGATTCCCTGGACCATTTGCACAACTTGTCCCCTTTCTCGTTCTGGCGCCGTTAGCAATTTAGCAAGTGTCGGCGAGAAGGTCGTTGGCCTAGGACTGTTTTCGTAAATTTTAGAACATTTAAGACAATCTTAAAAAAATCGTTGAACATTCCATAAAATTTTACCAAATTCATGAAAATTGTGGGAATTTTTTTGTTGAATTTCTAATTTTCTTTTTTCTAAATTATTTTTTTTCTAAAAAATTCATTTTATTTTCTATTTTTTTTTCCAATTTTTTTCTAATTTTTTTTTAATGTATTTTTTTCTTATTTTTTTTCTAAATAGTAAAAAAAAATTATTTCTAAAATTCGAGTACTACTATGAAAAACAATTGTCAAAAATTACAAAATATACTGACTTGTTTTTCGTCAAAATTCCATGGAGAAGTGATCCAGTTTGTGCAGCAGGTCCTGGTGCAACAGGATGCAATGTAACGTCCGGATAATTTTGGGGATTTTTTGCCATCTCTTGTTGCCTACCAAATTTTGCAAACTGAATCTGAATGTCCTTGTAATTGACTTCGGGATTGGAGCCCGATTTGCAGGAGTCTGTGCTAGAAGGTCTTGACTCGTGGATGCCCTCGAGGACTCCTCCCCCTATAACAAGCAAATTTAACTTTTGTAATAATTTAGGTAAAAACAAATTTATTTAATAATTGGTCTTTACATGCGCAGTGAGGTAATCCTTCACATTTTTTGGTCTCATAAGTCGCAAGGCGAACAAAAAAATTAAGTGTCGTGGAATTAAATTTTTTTTGAAACTTTTTCGAAAATATTGCAAAAATTTGGGTTTTTGTTTTTGTTTGGGGGGGGGGGGGGGGGGTAATTTCAAACAGGAATCAAAACTTTCAATTTTCAACTGACCCTTGCATAAAAAATTCTCTATGAGAATTAAAAACATGCAAAAGTGTTTTAATAATCGATGCTTTTATTTTGATTAGATTATTTTTGTTCACGAGATAGATTTTTGAAAATTGTGAGCTTTCATCAAGAATATTAAACAAGCAAGTGATTATGAGCTCCCAAAAATTTTCAGAAATTTTTCATTTCCACTTGTTCATAAAATAAAGAATAATTAAGCTAAGTTGAAATGGACCCATCTATGAAATTGACGAGAAAAGTACTGACCTGTTCCAAGTCCAATGTTAACTGAATTTCTCATTCGTCTGCCTCTTCTGGGCACAGTTTCAGGATGGCGAAGTCTGTGTTCAGCAATCACTGATTTGACGTTGAGGAGGGGCCCCTGTCGACCCTCACCAATTTGTCTTGTGTCAACCTGATCTGAGGGCCTCTTTGGCCGCCTCTGAGAGCTCTCCTCGAGCGCAGAGCGACCTAAATCAGTAAAATTGATCGTCTTAATTTTCATGGTTACAAATACGTTTATTGAGGCCTAGACATTTATTCCATCTGTTTTTTTTTTTTAACTATTTTTTGTTTGCATTCAAATTCATTTTTTGTTTTTAGTCTTTACACATTTTGATAATTCCCATTATTTTTTAAACTCAAAAGTTTCAGAAGGGATTTTAGAAATTTCAAAACATGAAAAACTAAATATATTCAAAATTTGAAGCAGCTACTAAAATTTTTGAAATTCGAGAAACTGAAAAACGAAAATGTAAAAATTGAAAAAAATTGAAAAACTGAGAAAGAAAGGGATTTCCAAAAATGGTCAAATTTAGACAAAATTCCCAAAAAAATGACTAAAAAAATTTGAGACAGCTGCTAAAATTCTAGAGGCTCAAAAAATTGAGAACAGAAAAAGATAAATTCGAAAAATTTTCAAAATGGCCAAAACTCAAAAGTTGAGATTTTAGAAACTTTGAAACACGAAAAACCAAATATATTGAAAATTTGAAGCAGCTACTAAAATTTTAGAAATTCGAGAAACTGAAGAACAAAAATGTAAAAATTGAAAAACGAAGAAAGAAAAAGATTTCAAAAATTGTCAAATTTAGACAAAATTAAAAAAAATTGAGATATCTACTAAAATTTTAGAGACTCAAAAAATTGAGAAAAAAAAATAGATAAATTCGAAAACTTTTCAAAATGGCAAAAACTGAAAAAATAAAAAAATAGAAAAAATACCTGAAGTTAGGGTGTCGAGGGCACTGGTCGTTTGCTGTCGAGATTGAGATTTTGGGGGTGGAATAGTGGGTTCCGTTTGTTTTTTTATGGTGACGGAGAAGGGGGATGACTCCAGGAGGGTGGAAACTTCGCGTGGGGGATGAGGGGCGGCCTCTGGTGCGTGGGTGAGATCCTGAGGGGTGGAGAAGGGGCTCCGGTCCCAGTCAGGTCCTAGGGAAAGGTTTGCTGGTGGTATTGAGTCGACAATTTGGCCGTTAGGACTCTCCAGGAAACCCATCACCTGGCGCTTGCGCTCAACACGAAGATATGCCTCCTCTTTCAATTTCCTCATACTCAAAATCTCATTCCACTCCATCTCCTTAGCACGCGCAAGCTCATCCAATGCCTAAAATAAAAATCAGCATTTCAATAATTTTGTTTTTTCAAAAACTTTTAAATAATTTTGCTTTTTAAAACATTTTTTTTTTTTAATACTTCTTTAAAAAATTCGATAAATTTCAGCAAGGTCAAAAGTTATGTGGAAAAGTTTCCAAACTGTTAAAACCCTAAAAAAAATCAAAATTTTCAGAAAATTGAGGAGCTTTAAAAAAATCAAAAACTAAAAAAAAATCAGAGTTTTTAATAAAAAATTACAAATCAAAAAAATTTACAAAATTTCAAAAATTGGCCAGAAATTTTTGGGAGGCAATTGAAAAAATTACGTCGTAAAAATGGTCAAACCCAAATTTTTGAAAATTTAAAAACATGTTGGATCTAAAAAAAAATTGTAAATCGTCAAATATTTCCAAAAAATGTCCAAAAATTTCAACGTTGTAGAAAAGTGTGGAAAGTTGTAAAAAATAATCAAACAATTTTTTTTGGGTATTTAAAAACAAGTTTGTCAATTTGAGAAAAAATTGAGAGAAATGAAAAAAAAAATGAAATTTTGAAAAAAAATTTTTTTTTTGAAAAACCGCATAAAAAGTTTGGCTCCTCAAAACATTAATAATAAGAGGTAAAAAAATGAATAATCACTTGAACTTCCGTCCTGAGTTCATCAGCTCTGGTAGAGAGCTCCTCAGCACTGATCCTATCACACCCAACCAATGAGTCAATAAATCTCTCTCTCTGCTCAAAATGAATTCTTTTGGGATTGCCATTGGAGAATGGATCCTCCGTTGACTTCCTCTTGCGCTCTTTGCTCCTCTTTTTTCGCGTCTCCTCTTCTGCATCAGACGGGCTTTCTTTTTTCACAATTGTGGGTGTAGCTGTCTCCTCAGGTAGTGCAGCTCCATTTTGACGATTTTGGGGAACTTTTGGTGAACTCCTCGACTCATCCTCTCGCTTTTCACCTTTGACACTCGATGGACTCGAAGTCGCACCGTCCATTGCATGCATTTTATTTAAACTGAAAACACCAAAAAATTAGTTACGACAATAATAATGACGTAAGATGTCTAAATCAATGTACAAAAGTGTAATGTAATTTTGCAATTTTGGGGACGGTTTTTTGGGGCTAGCTCGAAATCTAGGGGAGATAGGGGAATTTTTGTACAGGACTTTTTTCTGGGGAATTTTTAGAGGAACAAAAAATTCTTCAGCGAAATTTCTCTATCTTCTATCCAATCGGATTTATCAATTTAAGAAAATTCCAAGTTGCAAAAAAATTCAGGACTATTTAGTTTTCAAAATCCTAAAACCGTAAAAAATGGAAAAAAAAAATGACAGAATTTTTCGTATTGCAAAAAATTGCAAAAAAAGTATAAAAAAAAATTGAATTTTGTATTTTCAAAAACATGAATAAAAAATTTTGAAAATGCCAAAAATGGGAAATGCATGAAAAAAATTCAAAAATTTCAGAATGCTGAAAAATTTGAGGAGACCTTAAAAGACTCAAAAAAATCTCATAAAAAAACACTCGAGCTAAAGACGTCGTGAATCGTTAGGTGGCAGCGCCAGCTAGAGTTCGTTGCACCCCGTCGACGTTAGCGGCTTTTGGTGTCATCGTATTTTCCTCTTCTCCCCAACCGTCGAATCTCTCAAATCCCCCCCCCCCCCTTAAGGTACTGCCTCAGCATTCGCTTCATGGACAATGATTTGAGGAGCTTCCCAACCATCCAAAATCATTAAATTCCAACTATGTATTCTGGGAGATGCGCGAGAAGGATTCTCAACATTTGGAGTTTATATCAGACATAAAAAACGGAGGCGGCAAAGTGCCGCCAAATTTCGAAATTGGTTTTCGGTGACATCCAAGACCATGTCCCTAAATTTTCATAACTCCGAATCATCGCCAATACCTTAATTAAGTACGTTAAGTCAGTGAATTTAGGCGCGCATTGATAGAATCTCTCAGCTTCCGTTTTGGGACGATATCTCGAAATCTAAAGGAGCTAGCGCAATTTGCATTACCACGTTTTTTGTAGAGCACACTTAGATCTACAAAAAAGCTCCCTATGAAAATTCTTTAAAACCCTTAGTTTTCAAGTTATCCGCCAAAAACGCGTTCGACTGCTCCCGCGCAATTTCTCCATAGATGGCGCGCTTCCGAAGATGCGCGCGCACCACGCGAGAACACTCGGCGAAGAATATCATTCCCGTCAACTCTGCGGTATAAATGATTTATATCTCCACCTAAATGAACTGAAGAGCTACTTGAGCCATTGAAAAAGTTGCGCTCAAGTGTTTTCTGAGCCTCCTCAATGCACCAAATAAACATTTTGGGTTTTCCAGTACTTCAAGGTCACTCCAAAGTCCCACATACAAAACTACACCACAAAAATATATAACTTAAATTTCAGAAATTACATCACGTGATCACCCAAATATTTATATATAATTGAATTCATTCTTATTTCCACTGTTCCGACATACTTATATATATATATATATGTGATATATTCTTCGTATACTTTTGGTTAGTATATAATAAATTTGAAATAATATATAATAATAATAATGTATTTGTTGTGGATATCTTGTTGCGGTGGAGCAAGATGAGTGAGCTTCCCGGTTTTTCCCGAATATCTCAGAAGTAATGAGAGATAGGGAAAATCGTATATAGGACTTTTTGTAGAGACGCTCAAGATTGACAAAAAAGTTCCTATAAAGATCATCTCAATTCCCCTAGATTTCGAGATATTCGGCGAAAACCGAGGGAGAGCCCATAAATCCACTTGGCGCGCTATACCACTTTGCAACATATATCTATAGCGTATCGCGCTTGTAACTGTATTATATATTATTGTCAATGTTTTTGTTATTACATATATAGGTATGTAATTTGAAAATAGCGATAAAGGAAGTTACGTACTGTTCACGAGGCTAATCGTGACTACTCGGCGTCATAAAGTCGAGACTTAGGTATTGCCCTGAAGAGTGAGTGGGGGCACTTGGAAGTTAGAGAGGTCAAAGACGAAGGCGAACCAGCGAGAGTGACTTTCGATTTAGAATCAACGGTTGATGGAACTGTTGGTGCAGGTCGTGGTAATTTTTTTTTTTTTTTTTTTTTTTTTTTCATATATTTTTTTTTCCCGCGAGTTTTGGTTGGGGAGGAGGGAGCTCGGCGGCAGTGCCGTTTTCGCGGCATAGGTGGAGAACGGAGGGATTTGGGAGGAAATGTCAAGAGGGGTTTTTTGTAGGTCTTGACATTCTCCACAAAAAAGGTCCTCTGCGATTTTCGCGTGGGACCAACCGTTTTCTACATATGAGACAGATTGCAAGCGGCACTTTTCCTTCCGGCAAAACCGGAAGTTGCCATTTCATCGATTCTTATTTGTCAATTTCGGTGCGAATAAAAATTTTTTTATACGATTACGCGTAAATTAATTTTTCCCGCCATAATGAACTCACCGTGACGCGGGTTTGAGTCCCACTGCAAGAAGGACATCGATGCCCGCCATTTTCTGCTCACCCATCATTCTGTGTATCCCCTCCTCATCGCCAAATTTCTTGTAATACCTGATCCCCTTGACATCCCCCTCGCCCATCTTTCCAAATTTCGTATGTGTGACCTTGAGAATTGACCTCTTGGCGTCATCTACAAGCATCTTAGTGATGGGTTGTACATTAACAGGCACACCAATTGTTGGTACAGCGCCACGGCGCAGCCTACTGCGCACCGGAAGCCCAAGTACAAGATGCTCCATATCTTTCTCATATGAGTCATTTGTAAAGTGTAGTGAACAAATGCGCGCTGTTTGGATATTAAATGGTACATCGCCATTGGATAAGGGTGGACGTCCGCAAGCGCATACCCATCTAGCACGTACTTCCGGTATCTGGGGGAATCGATGGTAACGAATACGACGGCCACGAGTACGTCTGTGGCTATTTCTACATGTGGCTACAGCACATTGGGGCATTTTATCCTTGATTTGTCAACACTTTTTTTTTTTTTTTTTTTTTTTTTTTTTTTTTTTTTTTTTTTTTTTAACACTTTTGTAGGATTGAGACCAGAGGGTGAGATTAGCGGAATTTTTTGAAGGTCAAATTCCGCGATTTCTGCATTGTCCGGGAATAATCCTCGACGTTTTTTTTCAATTTGGAACTTTTCAAATTTCCCGCCAATTTATGCAAGATGCGTACTTATTTTACGGTCATCTGAGGTAGCTTCGGTTCTTTAGATTTTTGAAAATAAAAACGAGATAATTTTTTGGCGGGTGGAAATTAATTCGTCGATGAAATTCCACTCTTTGGATATTTCAAGGTCATTTGTGTGATGGCTATATGCTGTGTGGGTTTGAGAAGTTTTTACACTGAATTTCACCCCAGCCAACGATGTTGTGATTTTTTCAAGGTCAAATTCTTCAATTCCTCATTTTTTCCACAAATTTACTTCGCTGAATTATTTTCTCGCGAGTGACGTCATCTTTCTGTTTAATTTGAGTGTTTAGAATTTTTGAGGTCAATTTTTTTTTAGATTTATTTCACTTTTAGAACACTTTTTAAACTCAATTCACATTTAATTTTTTTTTTTAATTTTGCAAAATTTGGTTTTTTTTTTTACTTGTTGAATGTCCACAAATTGTTCTGATTCTTAAAATGGAAATCTTGGAAATTTTCTTGCAATGTTTGAGGTATATATCTGGAATATCTCGAGATAAGTGTTGATAAGGGATCAGGGTACCATTTTGGTGCACACAATCGTCGACCTCCAGTTGCTGGATAACGCCCCAGTTTCTGAACTTTCCAATCACGCAAAAGATGTAAAAATTGTTTCAATTTTTGCCGCAATTATTTTTCCATTTTCCCGCCATTTTTTAACCTTAATTTGTTCACTTTTATTAATTCGAGGTGGGGAAAATTGTAGTTTAGGTTAGGTTGTCGATGTTTACAGTCATTTGCGACAGCCCATTACTGACAATTAGTAGAAAATGTCACGTGACGTCACTTTCACTTGCTAAAAACAACCCCTTGTGCAATTCCCGCCCTTTTTCAAACTGTTTGTAGGTTGTAAATATAGAAAAATTGTCACTTTTGGCACTGACTTGATGCGGGAATTATTTCCCGTTTTCGAAACACAAATTAAACAAAAAACTGTTATTTGTTTATTACTTTTTTTTTTATTATTGCTATTGAATATTTGAAAAATGGCGCGCTTGGCGCCTTTTTTGTCAAATGTTCCCAAATGAAATATATGACAGATAGGTGATTAAGAGGGTTTTATAATTATCTTTTGAAGGTTTTTTGTAGTAAAATATCCACTTTTGGCGCCAATTTCAAATGAAAAACCCATTTCGATTATGCGGAAAGCATCATCGAAACGAAACACGAAAGTGTCACTGAATAAATTTAAATGGCAATTTCCGCTTTTTCGTAGTTTACACAGACATCCGCAACATTCACTTTTGGCACTAATTAAAAAAGCGGGAAAACACAATTTTACACTATTTCCATTTAAAATTTACACTTGAAATTGAGAAAAAGTAAAACACTGGGAAAGTTGGGATTTTTCGGTGATTGAGTTTTACTCTCTTTAGCGCAATCCAACTTTTTCAAATATTCACATTTCCCGCGATTTTTTCAAATCGTGAACAATTTCCGATCACTTTTTTTCGGAATATTCTTTTGACTTTTCACAATATTTTGAGTCACAATTGCGGCTTTTTTGAACTAATATGAGGGGAAAATTTGGGATATTTGGCACTGAATTGAAGCGCGGAATATGGGACAATTTATTTGCGTGTTTTTTGCCAATTTTTTGGGGGGGAAATTGCGGGTTTTTTATTAAAAAATGGACAGCTGCGTGGTTGCCTCGTGTTTGAGACACCGTGAACCGGTGAACCAATGATGTTGGAAATTGTGTGTGGTATAAACGAGACCAGGGGTTGGGGTGGGGGGGCCAATAGGGGTGGGGATAGAGGGGGAGGGGCCATAGGGGCGGGGGGAGGGGAGCCGGATGGATCTTTTTTCTTTTTTGTTGTTCAATTTGTAGTTTCATTCAGGAAATCATTATTTGGGAGATTGTCATCGAGATAAAAAAATGCAAATTTTGAGATGAAATTGGGGGTCTGGGGGAAAATGCCAAGAGACACTTTTTTTAGATTTTTTAATTCTCTACAAAAAAGTTTGAATGACAATTGCGATATTTTTGGTGGATTTTGACATATCGAGGGAATTTCAATTTCGAATTGGTAGATTTGAACAAACGTAAATTAATAATCTATGTAAAATGTTTTTATGGAAAAAAAATGTTTTATTTTTTGGGAACAATTTTCATTTCATGGAACATTTTTTATTTTGATTTTTTTGATTTTTTTTTTTTTTTTTTTTTTTTTTTTATTCATTTATGTTCTATAGTTAGTTTCCACGAAATCGATACATAAATGTTCGAAAATTGGTTTTTCGGGATTATTGCTGAATCTAGGGGAAATAGGGCAATTAACGTGAGAACATTTTTTGTAGCTCTTAAAATTCTCTACAAAATACTTAATATAAAAAAAATTCTATCTCATCTTAATTACGAGATATCGCTGATGACAGATAGCCCGCATGAGTTCTTCAAGATACGTACACCTCGTTTTCTATATATATCTCATGACCTAGGGGAGCCACCTTAATATTCATTAGAACTTTTTTCATCCCCTTGAAATTCCCCATAAAAAATCCTATATGCAATTTTCTCTCAGAGCGCATGGGTAACAACAAAATGAGAAAAACAAAATGAGAAAAAAAAAACAAACAATTTTGTAATTGCCGCCAAAAATATTTTTCAAAAATTTCTTTGAAAATTCGGGGGTCAAGGAAAAATGTTATTGATGTTTGCAGAGAGCTCCGTTCGTATGGAAATGTGTGTGTGTGTGTGTGTATGTGTGTGTGTGTGTGTGTGTGTGTTTTGATGGGTGGGTGGGTGTGGGAGGGGTGGTGCTCGGTGGGTGGGAGGGGGGGGGGGGGGTGGGAGGGGGATGGGAGGGTGGGTGGGAGTGGGGGGAGGGGGGTGGAAGGGGGTGGGTGGGAGTGGGGGGAGGGGGTGGAAGGGGGTGGGTGGGAGTGGGGGGAGGGGGGTGGAAGGGGGTGGGTCGGTGGGGGGCGGTGGATGGGTGGGTGGACGTACAAGAGAGTTCAGAAAGAAATGAAAAGTTCAAAAGTTTGAAATTGTCAAAAATTTTGGCATTTTTTGTTTCATCCATAAAACTTTGTCGTTGCGTCAGAATTGTAAAGGGCAACCACCCCCAATTGGTTGGTTCACGTGGTGTGAAAGTGAGAGCGATGGAAGCAACAAAAAGGGAGGGACTTGGTCCCTTCATCCTTGAGGTGGGGCTTTCGCCGTCAGTAAAGCGAGAGGTAGAGAAATGGAGAGAGAGTGAGATAGCTAGGGCAACCCCACTGGGCTTCTCGTAGGATCAATACCCGACCGAACCCCAACGTTCCACCCCTGCCTCGATATCCCCTTCGCCCTTTACCACCCCCCCCCCCCCATCGCCCCTTGATCGTGCTATGCAGCCTGGAGAACAGCGAATCCAAAAACTTCCAAGAATCTTTTTTGAGGGGTGGCTACAGCACCCATTAGCGCGGAATCTAGGGGACCTAGGGGAAAATTCTAGGGGAGTTTTTTGTGGGGAATTTTGTGATGCACTTAAAAGGTCTTTTGAGATTTTTTGATAGGGATTATCAGGAGGGAGATAATTAGCGAGTACCATGTGGCCGAGCATGTTTTTCTGGAAAGCCGTTTTCTAGAAGTTTTCTTTTTTTTTCAATTTTATTCATTTGTATGAGCCGATTTTTTTTACACTTTTCGAATTTTTGAGATTCTTAGAATGGAGCAATTTTCAATATATCATTTTTAATTTTTTAATTGGGGTTCAAAATTTTTTTTATTTTGGAACTCTAGAACTATAGATATATATATCTATATATTTTATGGTATTCAAATTTATTCAGGTATTCAAAATTTTCCCATTCCAAATTTTTTCAAATTTATAATTTCTGATTTGAATATTCGATTCTTGAAAATGAAAAAAAATCATGTTCAAAGTTTTTGGACCTTCACCAAAAAATTTTGGGCATTTCAAAATTCAGTTGCAAAATTTTTAGAATTATCGCAATTGGTGTTTTTTTTTTTTTTTTTTTTTTTGGTAATGGAAATATTTTTTTGATGATAAGAAAAATTTAGCATATGATTACAGAGATGAAAAAAAAAAAAAAAAAATCAGAGATGCGCAAATGGGGAATATTTTTTGGACGATGCAAAATAGGTGCGCACGTGTTTTGGAGGCGATTTGGCGACGCCTAGGAGCCTGGAAATATCGGTTGGCCCTGGGATTTGCGGGGGTACAGGTTTCCAGGTACCAAAACTCGGTCTTTTAGAGACCGAGGGGTTCGCCAGGTTTCCGAATAAAAAGGGGACCGAGTCCCGTGAAAAAAAAGCGTTCTCCACGCGCCCAACGGAGACGGAGATAAAAAGAGGGGAATCCAGCGGGGACCAAGCATCTGGCGTCACCACAAAACCTCCATTTTTGGTTAAAATCAAAAATTGGCCTTTTTTCCAATTTTCCGCTTTTTTCTTTTTTTGGAAAATGTTGAAAATTGGGAAAAAAAATTAACGGATTTTTTTTAGTTTGAGATCTTCAAGATTTGTAAAAACTTCAAAATTTTGGAAATTTTCGAAATTTTGAAATTTTTGAAATTTTGAAAATTTTTGAAATTTTGAAAATTTTTGAAATTTTGAAAATTTTTGAAATTCTGAAAATTTTTGAAATTTTGAAAATTTTTGGAATTGTGAAAGTGTTTGAGTTTTTTTGAAAATTTTGGAATTTTGAATTTTTTTTTTTTTTTCTTTTGGAAATGGTCTCATTTTATTTTTCTCATTTTTTTTCGCCAAATTTCTCTTTTACCCAACAATTTTTAAATTTGCAGTTTTCCAAAAAAAAAAAAATCACAATTCGCTCAGTTCTTAACATTTTCCTAAATTCTGCAAAATCCTCAAATTAAAAAAAAAAACCCAAAAATTGACAAAATTTCAAGAGGTTGAGTTTAGAGGCCAAAAAAGTTCCAGTTTAGAATAATTTTCGAATTATTCTTAATTCGAAACTCGTCAATGTTCATGCAAATTCTGCAAATTTCCAAAATGTCAAAAATTCTAAAAATTCCCAAAAATTGGAAATAAAATTTGACAAAATTTCCAGATTTCCTAATTGAATTTTTTCACTTAATTTGAATTTTGAGACAGATCTTCACCAAGGGGTTCGCCAGGTTTCCGGCTCAAGTGGGAACCGACTTGGCTGAACCTCCGCGTTCTCCACGTGTGCAACAAAGATGGCGATAGAAGGAGGGGAAATTAAACTGGGACCAAGACATCTGGCGTCAGGACAAAGGCAAGTTGGAGGCCAGAAACCCGAGAGGTCCATTTTGGCTGAACGTGGAAGTGAGAGAGTGAGAGTGGGAGAGTGAGAGAGTGTGATGTAGAGGGGGAGAGTGGACGGGATGCGTTAACGACCAACCCTGGGCCGACGCTACCGTTTCTATGGTACCGCTCTCTTCTCTTCTGGATTACGAAACTGGGGGGAAAAAAGCAGAGGGATGGATACCAGACGTGCCTCGAGGGCTTAAAATAAGTTTTCCACTTTTTTTTTTATTCATGAATCTGGTTCAATTTCGATTTCATTTTGAAAAATTTAATTATTAATTGTTCGATAGGGGTAGTTATCGCTTTGGTCCCGAATTGGAGGTGCCGATTTCTCATCCGATCTCCACGTTTCCAACAGGTTTAGACTGTTGTTGAAGCGACACAGGTGTGTGTGTGTGTGTGTGTGTGTGTGTGTGTGTGTGTGTGTGTGTGTGTGTGTGTGAGAGAGTGTGGGTGGATGGGTGGGTGAGTGTGAGTTTCGGGGTGAGTGGATGGTTGTAGGTGGGTGGGTGGCTGTAGGTGGGTGAAAGTGAGTGGGTAGGTGGGTGGGTGGCTGTAGGTGGGTGAAAGTGAGTGGGTAGGTAGGTGGGTGGGTGGCTGTAGGTGGGTGAAAGTGAGTGGGTAGGTGGGTAGGTGGGTGGGTGGGTAGGTGGGTGGGTAGGTGGGTGGGTGGGTAGGTGGGTGGGTGGGTGAGTGAAAGTGAGTGGGTAGGTGGATGGGTGTGAGTTTCGGGCCGAGTGGATGGCTGTAGGTGGGTGGGTGGGTGCAAGTGAGTGGGTAGGTGGGTGGGTGGGTGGCTGAAAGTGAGTGGGTAGGTGGGTGGGTGAAAGTGGGTAGGTGGGTCGGTGAAAGTGGGTGGGGGGGGGGTTGGTGAGAGTGGGTGGATCGGTGGGTGGTACTACCACTTTGAGATTTTTTGCTCTTTTTTTTATTACTCGTACAACTTTCGGAAATCTCATATTTATTTCTTTGACAAAAAATAGAAAAAAAAACTTCATGACAAGGTCTCGATTCTTTTCAAATTTGTGAAAAGTGAGGTCATGGACATTACAGCGGATTTAGATTTCGTATCATTCGTTATAATATAACTTATAACCCTTTCGTTCTCCCCTCAGTTACTCATGGCAATAATTCCAATCATTGGGCGCAGTTTGAATTAAGCGCTTAAGAGGCTGTATTGCTAGATGCGAAAATTTCAAACGAATTATTTTATGGAGCACATTTCTTCTGCAATTCAATCCCTTACGGGTTTAAAATGTTGAAAAAAATACAGATTTTTCAATTTTGTGAAACTCAGCGATACCACACATTGTAAAGAGGCAAAAAAAACATTGATTTTTTTTTTAATTACACATTCGTCAAATTTTGGAAATCTCAAAATTCCCTAAATAAAAAAAAAAGAAATTGAAAACTGTAGAAAATTCATGAATTTCACAAAATTTCTCAAAAAACTGCGTCTCCAATTTCGTTTCCATTTCCTGTCTTCTCTTCCAAAATTCAATACGCTTGGCTAAACATTTAGAAAGGCTAAATGCCTTTAATTTTTCTTTTTTTTCACCAATGATAATTGACGAAATTAATCGAAATTCGTTTTCCCCGCGCTTGGTAAAATGCCGCGAAAGCCATTTGAATTCAAAACTTTCATTAGTCTGCGCATGCGTTATGGGACTTGCTCCCGCCAAAGTTATCATATCAATGAAAATGTGTTCGAAAATTGAAATATTTGTCCGAAATTTGTTTAATGTCTCAAGTAATTCTGTCCGTTTATTTAGGTGGAGATAAAAATCATTGATACCACAGGGTTAAGTTGATGGGACCTATATTCTTCGACTCCATGAGAATTCTCGCGTGTTGCGCGCGCAAGTTCCGAGGCGCGCCATTTATGGAGAAATTGCGCGGCATGAGGTAACCGGAAGCGTTTATTGCGGATATCTTGGAAAGTAAAAACATTAAAGAATGTTCAAATTATATTATTCTCACCATTTGATACTCCGTTTTATGATGTCCCTGACGATCCTCTGGGATTTGCGCGTGGGCATGTCTTTGGCGCCATTTTGGCTATTATTGGATTTGTCATTTTCGGCTGCCGATTTTTCGATCCACTCGACTACAGATGCTTTCACAGGAGGATCCAGCAATTCCTCATCGTTTAGGATGTCCGCAGCTGCAGTTGCCGGTCCAACAATGCCCACTTCCGGTTCGGAAACGTCTTCCGCGACATTTGCACTGTTTTCCCGCGCTTTTTCATCGTTTGATTTTTCGACTTTTTCGACATCGGACTCGATTGTGGGGCGTGCAATCGCCGATTTTTTTTCCTCTGGAGCCGAGGGAGTGTCCGTTTTCTCAGTTGCAACTCCGTTATTTGAAGGATCCTCAATTGGGACAGAGACCGAGGCGCCTCCGTCCGCGGAATTAACGGTCATCGAATTATCCGACATTCCTTCTCATCCCGGGAAACAACGAACCTGGTTTTATTGGACCTGCGAAATAAAAATTGGATTTCGGCTGTTTGAGATACTTTGCAAACTTGACAAGTAAAAATAAAATGCCAATTATTTAAATGTTTCTCCCGCAGACGTACACATTTTATGTTTTATGTGTTTTTGGCTCGGAACTTGCATTATTGAGGCGTAAGCGCGCCTAAAATTTGCAAATGGCGTCGTGACGTTTGAATTGTGTGCGCGCGCAGCTGCGCGCGCATCCCGCCGGGTTGACTGCTTGCGGTTTTGAAAAAGACATAACCAAAGCGTTAAATTTTTATTGTGCCCCCCAAGGGTGCGCGAACAAATTCCACCTCACTATTTACAAAATAAAGTAATTAGTTAATACAACCAGTGGTTCGATTAATTATAAAAAAAAATTTCAAAATTCAATTAACTCAAACCATCAAGAGCGAGCAAAATGTAAATATAGAACTCATGTCATGATTAAAATGAAAAGTTGTTTAATCAAGTAAATTAACACACGTGCATGTGAAAAAAAATTGTTCTTCTTTCGGAGTCACAGTTTCTTCCTTTAGAGAAAAAGATTATTTTCTTAAGTTCTCATTTTTGAGGAACAAAACAATGACCTCAATCCCGAAAAAAATAAACAACCATTGACCTACCGAGTTAAACCACCCTTATCGACAGTGTCTTCAATCGGTAAGTCCAAAAGGAGGTTATATAGATGGATTTTTTATTTACAATGACCAAAACTCGATATTCCCCAAAAACGCAAATTTTCCTAATTTCAAATTTCCCGGACATTCCCTCCTCCCCTCCCGCCGCATTCAAACAATTCCGGCAACTCCCGCCAAAAAGCGCAAAGTATTTGAATCTTTAAATAAAGCAAAAATTTCAACTAACCACTAAACTTTCGGATGACCCGGACACTTCGATAAATCTATTCACTCACTACATAATAATAACAATAAATTCACAAAGTCTCAAGGTCAATTTTTTTTCTCCCAAACTTGTTAACTTTTCACTCTTTCACTCATAGTTTTTTCACAGTTTTGCCAGGTTTTAAAAATGTCTTCGGATTTTTTTCAAAAACACGAAGAACGTCTCCATTGATTGCAATTTTTTTTAAAGGAATTAAATGGAAAATTGGATGGAGCCAAACGAAATTCAAGTCACGGAACTATCACAATTTTTGGGGAGAACTATTGTGCAACAATGGGAAATAATCGTTAACAGGTAAAATAGAAAGTTAGTGGAATTTTTATGGTGTAGAGAAATGGTGGGAGATAAAACGACTAATTGGATGGGCAAATTGGAGCGCAAAAACAAACACTATAATTTTTCGCAGATAGGTGATTTACGATTGAATAGTTATGGGATTTTTATGGGTTTTCACGGTTTATGGGGACCATGGGGAGGTGGAAAATGGAAAATACACGATAGAGGAGGACTTTGGGGCCAGGACGACACCGAAAATTGCATGGAACTGTCCTTAACTTGGGGAAACTTTCAGTAGCGACATCTGGCGGGAAATTTGAATATTTGAAATTGGCCGCATTCCGGCAGATACGCGTTTGGTTATTCCCTGGGATTCAAATTGAAATCACATTCCTTTAGTGATTCATTGGGGCACAACGGGTTGGATGTGATTTTAATCTGAGTGAAGACGATTTGAAATAATTATCTCTGAATCTGATTCTTTGCTGGTAAAAGAAGAAAGGAAATTGATGGGCTTGTAGAAATGTTGAATTTTTTTCGTTTTGAAATTCTTATTTTTTCGGAACTTTTCGGAATTTTCTAGTTTTTTATATTGTTTGTTACTTAAACAACAGTTTTAATTTGTTTTGTATTGTTAAAATACATCGTAGGTTTGTAATTTGTCACTTATTTTCGGATTCAAATCGATTATTTGGGTAAGCGCCTTCCCGCGGAAAATTCAAATATTTGGAAACACCCGACAACACCCGAACTACCTCCAATTCCCGATTGTTTATATTTCGATATTTAAATTCAATGGCCTTGAATTAAATATCAGACCTTAAAGAATTATTGAATGAAGAAAACCCATTAAATAATTACGTAATTGGATTCTACAGTCAATTGCAAATAAGCCAAAAAATTGCGGGAAGCCCGCTTGATGAAAATTGGCGGGAAATCGGGATTCGCACTTTTGAGAGGAAAAATGGCGGAAGAAGCGCCGAACGCTATATCTCTTGGTCTATCGATTTTCATGAATGATTATCGACTTGAAATTGATTTTGGAGAGGCCACGGTCATTTGGGTGACCTTGACAATAATCAGTGTTTTTTGTTTGGTCCTTTTTCGAATTGCGGAAAAGTCAGGTAATGGTTTTTGGTTTTGCTAAATTTCGAAATCTTCACTACAATTTTTTTTCTGCGACTCTTGAAATATTTGTTTATTTTGTGTATTTTTTAAATTTGGGAATATTCATAGAAAAAAATTATGGTAAAACAAGGTTTGGAGAACATTTGTTAATTCAGTTTTTTGGAAATATTTCGAGATCGAGAAATTTAAATAAAAACATTTTTTGGACTCAAGGTTATCATCATAATTTTTTTTTAATTGCAACTTATTTTTCAGAGGCGCTTCAACAAGATAATGAAGCAACTGAGCAAATTAGCTTTCTCGAGGCTGAAAGTGAAAATAAGGAAAATGAGAAGAAAAATGATATTATGGTGGACTACAGGAAAAGTGCTCGAGCACTTCACACAGCTGCTGAGGTGACAAATTTTTTTAATTCATAAACATAAGCATTAAAAAAAAAAAAACAAAAAAAAATTTTGATGGAGAAAAATTTTAAATAAATAAAAATAATGTTTAAAAAAATGCAGATTATATCAAAATATATTTTACCTTTTTCAGAGATGCTATATGAAGGAGAATGTTGTGAAGTGCATTGAAATTGTCTCGAAATATCCTCCTCTGATAAATGTAAAGTGCCCCATAAGTGGATTGACACCTTTTCATCGAGTGTGCTCTCACAGAAATGCGTGTCTCATTTCCTTCATGCTGTCCCACGGTAAATTACACCCACAATTATCCCATAATTTTAAACCCTTGGGTAAAAAGAAAAGAAAAAAAGCCAAACCTGCAAAATTGAAAATCAGTCAGATTTTAAACACTCACAATATTCAAAATCAAATCTTTTCAGATTTTTGAAATTTATCAAATAGTCAATTGGCAAATTTTCAATTTGCAAATTTTTTAATTTCTCTAAAATAAAAAAGAAACAGGAAGGTTAGAAAGTTAAAAAAAATCACACACATAAATTTTCCCAAATAGTTTGAAGAATTAAAAAAAAAAGAGAATAATACTTGTTGAATTTACCAATCTTCATGCTCCTAAAAATTTAGGTGCAGATTATTCTATGACAACAACGAGTAACGAGAATGCACTTTGTCTGTTGATTCGCTCATACCTGCAGTCTCCTACTTCAGACTTTGCGTGCTTGAAGATCCTGGAGAGTTCTGGTAAACCATCATTTTCTTGCATAAAAAATTGCCTCGATTTTTTGTAATTTTTATTTTTTGAATTTTGGTACTCTGTCTTAATTTCAATTGGAAATGAGAATAATGACTCGTTTTGCAATTGAGAAAATTGGGACGATAAGTTCATTTCCATTTGGGACAACGAGTAAATTTACCTTTGGTCCCTTGGAACAATAAATGAATTTCCATCTAAGAAATTGGGACACTAACTCAATTATCAATATCTTCTAGGTTGTCATCTAGATCCAGCAGACAATTGGTACAAAATATTCCTGGAAGCTGCCATTTTTACTGCAAATAAATCCCTAGCTCTCTGGATTATGAAGCAATCATCAAGCAGAATCCAAAGGCAAAGGTCGTTCCCTTAAAACTGTAATTAGTTCTCCCCAAAAGCTCTCACTTCTCAAGCTCTAATCTTCTTGGAGATATTTGAAAATTATCTTACGTGATTCCACAGTTCAAGTATCAGTGACAATTGACAATATTACTCTTTTAATGAAAACTACTCTTATTATTAGTGTAAGGAAAGAATAATAATATCAAGTATTAGTTTAATCATACGTCAGGATATTTATTCCAAATAAAAATTAATTAAAAACACTTGATACCAATCCAATAAAAATAATTTAGTCTTGAAAATTTTACTTATTCTATTAACAATCATCAATCATCATCAGAGTCATCGCTTTCACCATCACTCTCGTCCTCCAATTCGGGCATTGGGAAGCGAAGAATTGCAGCAATTCCGGTTACTTGGTCTAATTCTGTAAATATAATTATTTTATTTTATCAGTATGCAAAATTTTTAATCAATGTAACATTTTTTATTTGGAGCAATATACCAATTGGGACAGTTTTTTAAACGTTTACCAATATTCCAATTTTTAATTGGGATCATGCCCCAATTCCCACCTGGGATTATGTCCCAATTATAAATTGGGGCAACTGTCCAATTCTCAATTGGGACAATATCACAAGTCTCACTGTGGGACAACGTCCAAGTCTCAATTAGGACAGTGTCCCAAATCTAGATTGGGACAATGTCCCAAATATAGATTGGGACAATAACCCAAATCCCGATTGGGGCAGTGTCCCAAATATCGATTGGGACAATGTCCCAAGCCTCGATTGGGACACTGTCCCAAACCTCAAATGGGACACATCCCAAGTGTCGAATGAGGCAAAGGTCCAACTCTCAAACCGACCAATATCTCGATTAAAAATGGAACAACGTCCCAACTCTAACATGGGACAATGTCTCAATTCTTAATTTGCATGATGTCCCAATTGCTAGTAGTGATAGTGTCCCCAAAACGTAATTGGGACAGGGTATCGATGATATATTGGAACAGTACTTCAATTATGGATTGGGACACTGTCCCAATTTGTTTCCAAATAAATAAATTTTCACACTGAGTTTTCAACAATTTAAGCACAATGTGTACTCACGTTCCCCTGACACGTGCATACTCGAGAATATTTTCACATCTCCACCGGCGTCCTTGACACTTTCAACTATGTCCACGTACTCCTTTCGAGACTGAATATCCTGAGATCTGCGGAGGAAATTGGTTATGGGAAAAATTTTTAAGAATTTTTTACAATGTTGCAAATTTGGAGGATTTAAAAAATTAAGGACTTAGGTATTTTAACATCATGAGAATTTTGGGTAAAATTTTTAATTGTCAAAAGTTTGGTTGTCGATATTTGTCACCAACCTGAACAACTTATCGGAGATGAGTAGAACTTCAATGGCCTGGGCCTCAGAAGCCAATTTTATGTGTTTTTTACCGTAGAAAGCCCGAGAGGGATCGGTTTGAAGTATTGTATAAAATTGCTCGAGAATTTTCACTTCTCCAGCGGCTTTCGTATCAGAAATTCTGGATACAACAGTAGAGTCAGCCAAAACCTCTGAAAAAATTTAATGAACGCATTTAGAACAAATTCGGGTCGTTAATGAAATTGTCACTCTAAATAAAGAAAAAAAAATGTCACTTATGTAAAAAATTTTAACAAATTCAGGAGTCACCAAAAAAATTGGAAGTTGTGAAAATTTTCATTGACAAATTTTGGAAATTTGGAAAACGTGAAAAATTTGTGGAATCAAAATTTTATTATTTTTTTTTTCAAAAAGTAAATCAAATTCCAAATTGTGGAAATTTTAGAAATTGAATTTTTTTTCTACCTTTGAGAGAGTGCTTGAAGCCGGAGCTGGCATGGACCAGCATGAATTTACTCTTGTTCTCAGTCAGTACTTTGATATCCGACTTGGTTGCCTGCTCCAACATGTATGAGAAAAATTGGTCTTTTACGAAGCCGGGGCTGGCAATAATCACACATTTAACGATGTCGAAATTTACGTGTCTGAGAATTCCCTGCATTACACTCTCGTAAAATTTGGTGAGGCTCTTCTCGTGCTGACCTATGAAGCCCTTGCGTTTCCTAGAATTCAGATGAGTAAAATTAAAATGCAGCTTGTCGAAATAATGATCACAGTGCAAGATCACGTGTCTTACACAAATTATCTGTGAGACTCAAAGAGTTTTTACAAAATTTAAAAATAGGGAAAAAAAAGAAAATGTTAATTTAGGAAAATAGTTAAAATAGGAAAATGCGAAATTCCCAAAATTGAAAATATGGGAAACTTTGAAAAATTAATGAATAAAAAAAAATTGAAGAAAAAAATTATTTAAGAAATTTTCCAAGTTTAGAAAAATTGGAAATAAAAAAACATTGAAAATTGATGAAATAATGAGATGAGGTAATAAACAAAAATTATTTTAAGAATTATTTAAGAAAACTAATTCTCGAAAAATTGAATAGTTTGGAATTGTATACCTGGGGATGGCATGGTCGATTTTTGCTCTGACGATTGTCATATTGGAGGTGATAAGGCAAATGTGGGCTATTCCCTCCTGCATTACAATAGCCGCGACATCCGCATGTTGCGTTGGATCGCAGGCCATCTCAATTCTGTCCAGTGCTACACAATCCCATGTCGCTTTTTTCAAAACGAATTTTCGATTGAGCTCGAGGTCCAGAGTGTGATACGCCCCCATCTGCAAGATTGATTATTTTTTTAACGTTAAACATTTCGACTTAAAATTCTGAAAGTAATAAAAAAATTGATAATTTGCAAAAAACTTGTCATCTGAAGATTTTTGGAAATGTGGTAAAATTTCCAGGAATTTTTAGGAAATTTGTCAAAATTTTGAAAACTTGGACAATAAAAAAAAAATTGGTATTTAAAATTTTTGGAAGTATTGTAAAAGTTCCAGCAATTTTCGGAAAATTTGTCAAAATTTTTGAAGCTTCGACAATAAAAAAAAATAGTTATTTTGAAATTTTTGGGAGTATTGTCAAAATTCCAGGAATTTTCCGAAAATTTGTAAAGATTTTGGAAACTTGGACAATCAAAAAAAAATTGGGATTTTAAAATTTTTGGGGGGATTGTAAAAGTTCCAGAGATTTTCGAAAATTTGTCAAAATTTTGAAAACTTGGGCAATTAAAAAAAAATTTGTATTCAAAATTTTCTGGAAGTATTGTAAAAGTTCCAGGAATCCTCGAAAAATTGGTCAAAATTTTTGGAGCTTCGACAAAAAAAAATAGTTATTTTGAAATTTTTGGGGGTATTGTAAAAATTCCAGGAATTTTCCGAAAATTTGTAAAAATTTTGGAAACTTGGACAATTAAAAAAAAATTGGTATTTTAAAATTTTTGGGAGTATTGTAAAAGTTCCAGAAATTTTCGAAAATATGTCAAAATTTTGATAAATTTAAGATCGAAAAACAATCTTGTCTCTTGTAAAAATTTCGACACTTTTGTCAATCTGAGTTTGAGTCTTACATAAATTTAGAAAACGATAATTGTAAAAATTTCTAAAATAGAAAAAACTTTGCAACTTCTAAACTTTCAACCACTGATACATGTAACGGAAGATTTAGATTCCAATTGAGACATACCTTCACATACTGATTTTCCACTATATTCCTTCCCTTCAGTCTTAGAACAGCCGCTTGAGTATCGAAATCAATGGTTTCTACAGAAATCGTTAGCATAGTTCGAATTCGTTGGCTATTTGTACTGCCAGTTGCGCTCTCAGTTTGTACTTTTCTGTAAAAATTCCCAAAAAAATTACCAATTGCGAATCTGTCTCGTTTCCCAAATTCGAAACCCCAAAATTTTTGAAAAAAGTATAAACCTCAAATTCTGAAAATTGCAAATAGCAATCATAAAAATGTTAAAAAATCTACTCTCCCTCCACCAATGACACAAAAATTAACTGTCCACACTACCTTATCGTCGATGCACTGACACAATCATGCTCAGAAACTAAATTATAAGCGTGCCACATGTCTTCTGAGTTTTCAGGCACCAGAGACACCACCCTGAAAAAATATGAAAAAATGAGAAACCAAAAAACAGAAAATCCAACACAAAACTCTTTCATTATTTCTTCTTTCCACGAAAACTAATTTATCTCACCAAGGACTAATCCTACGCAAAAATATCAAAGCACATGATTGGTTGATCTCAAAATTTCCCACAAAAAATGTTATCAAACTTTTTTCTCTAAACCCAGGCATTAAAAAAAAAAAAAAAATTCTAAAGACATGAAAAAAAACCAACATATATTGTAATCGCTCTTGTGATTATAAAATAGTGTGATATAATAGTAATGATAAAAAACGGTATTAGCAATTTTAAATTGTTAAAACTTACCCTCCTCCATCCTTCTCAATATTCTTGGAAATTAGCTTCATTTTCTACTTAATTGTTCCTGAAAAATGAAAATTGTCATAAATAAAATTCAATGAAAAACTACAACAATTGCAAAAACATGGCATATATCATAATTTGCATGCTTCAACACTACGTTGACTTATTTTGCCATATTTTCCGAAATTTGGGGGTTACTGCGCAGAACTAGGTTAGTTTAAAAACTATACTAAAGAAAATTTTAAAAATTCACTACTCACTTCAATAATAACTGCAAATCATCACGAAATTAATAATGGACCATATCAGTTATTTAAACAGTGACATAACACTTCCAAAATTGATAGATTTGAACATATGGTCCGGAATGCGTAGTTGCACCTCATGTTTTCTCGTGAAACTGATTATTTCAAAAACTACTGTGCGGGCTTGACTGAAAAATCGCAAAATCTCGAAATCTATCGAAAATTTCTAAATTTTGAATACAAGACTTTTTGTAGGGAATTTCAAGAGCTACAACAAATGTTTCATGCATTTTTTTATATATCCAATAAATCTCGAGTTATTCGACAAAAACTGAAGTCAATAACGCAAACTACGTCCAATTCCATTCATGACATACTGGCGGAAAAAAAAATGTGGATCCATTTAAAAAACGGAGAATTTTGAACGGAAATATTAAGAGATATTTTTTGTAGAGTGAAAAATTTTAGATAAAAAATCATTTGTCACGATTTTGCGCGGGAATAACCGTTAAAGAGTTACCCATGCTTTTTTTTAAATAAAAATGAAAAACCGCGTCGATAACGGAGAATTTGATTTTACCGCCAAAATTTAGAAAAGCTGCGCTGCAGTAAAATTCCACGTCAGTTTTGTTGCATTCTCCGTTATGTACTCTGTTTTTTTGTATTTTTCCCACCCAAAGTTGTGAAAAAAACTGCCAAACTTTAATTTAATGGTATGACAATTAACAATTTAACTATAAATTGATGAACAAAATTATCCCTAAAAGTGCGGGTAAATCGTCGCTTAAAAATTGTGATTTTCTGATTAATTTTTTAGGGAGGAAAAACGTATAACCTCAGATTTTTGCCAAAATTGTTATTAATCCCTAATTTGATAGTAAACACCTGCCAATTACATAAGGAATTAATTAAGTTTTTTTGGAGAAAATTCTCTTGCCTATACCAACTCATTTACAGTTTTTTTTTGTTCAATTATAAAAATTCATTGGGTAATTCCCACGTTGAGTTCGCCACGATCAATTTCACGATTGATTGATCAATTCCGTCATTTGGAATTGACCATCACGGTTACATAATTAATAATCATTGAAATTGATTAACAAAATTGATGTTTAAAAAATTTGAAGATCACGTGACACGATTGTCTATATATCGAGTGTCTATTAATGTCATATATCGAATTGTGACAAGTGTCTAATTTTTTTGTAATTCCAAAAAAAAAACGTTCAATTTTTGTTTAATATTTGAGTCTTTTTAAACATTTTTTATTTTCACAAATTTGAAGAATTTTGCAAGTCTTATTTTTGAAATTTTGTTTGTTCAAAATTTTGAATATTTGATTTAACACAATTGACTTAATGTCCTATGAAACTGGAAAGGTTCGATAGTGTCGAAATTGTTTTAAGCGCGTAAAGTTTGTTCAATTTTAGAATTTAAAATTTATTCGCTATATGTTGAATAATTATGTGTTTGTGTGTGATAAAGTGAAATAGATTAATAGTTAGTGAAAAAGTGAGGTGAAATGTCGGAGTCAAAGGCATCGGGGCTTAGGCCCCCATCGAAAATTGGAAGACCCTGTTGTAATGCTGAACCAAAAGCCGCGGTCCCACCCTCGCCTCCTCGATCTTCAATGAGTGAGTTAATTGCTATTATTAATTATCTTCTAGACTAGTCATATTATTCATAAAGAGTTGGAGAATGTTTTGGACTAATCGTTGATTTTTTTTAAATTTCTGAGCTCCTTATTTTGGCGGCAAACAGTTTGTTTGACAGAGAATTCAAAAAAACACTTTTTGGCGGGAAATTTAAAAAGTGGATTTTTGGGGTTAAATCCATTTGTTTTTTTGTTTTTGGAAAATTAGTTATGGAAAAATGAAAATTTTGGGAAGCTTTTCTCATTTTTATATGGATTTGAGGACCGTCGGGGATCGCAGAAATGTCAAATTTTTTCGAATGTGAAATGGGACACGAGGTAAGTTTATCAGAGTTGTTAATTGTTATTTGAGTTGTTTTGCTGTTGCTAAAGATTTGGAGAATGTTTTGCAGGGGACATTAGTTTTTTTTGGTGTTATTGGGTCAGTTTTGGAGGAAATTGAAAAAAGCAGTTTTGGCGGGAATTTTGAAAAATTCAATTTTGTTGAACTTCCGGTTTCCCACGATTCATGATTATTTTTATATTCTTATATTTTTTTATCATCGAATTTGAAAACTGCGATTAGAAAATATTTGAAATTTCAAAAGTTCAAAAAAAAAAAAATTATAATCAGAGAATTTACCAAATACAAAAAAAATTAGGGAAATTGAGGAATTGAAAAACTTGCGGAAAACAAAAATTTGAATTTTTTTGTGCCATTTAGACGTTGAAAATATGAATTTGGAGAATAATGATAAGACAAATTGAACTTCCGGTCCCTCCCTCTTCAATTACATCAACACTGAGTGAGCTAATTTCTGTTTCTAATTATGGCTTTCAGAGGTTTCATCATTTTTAGGTAGTTGGAGATATTCCACGAAAAATCCATTCTTGTAAATTTTTTAAGTCTTCAGCAGTCGCACCTTGCGTCCGATGTCACCTGATGAGCATTGCGCCGCTCAATGTCTTTTCAATATATATATATATATATATATAGAAACGAAATTTTTTTTTTAAGTCTGAAAAGTGTAAATGGAAATTTGGAAAATGTAATAGAAATTTTGAAAAAGTGGACATTTCAGACATTTCTGAAACAATTGCCCAAACTTTAAAAAAAAAAAACTACAAATGCGACAAATTTTCAAACGTCTCCAATTTGTTCAAAATTGTCCATTTTTTTTTAATTACAGAAATGTTACGGGGTTGTTTTGTCGTTTCGAAAATTTTCAAAAAATTCCAAAATCTCCGAAATTCAAGGACCAAATTTAATTTTAAAAAATGACTAAATTCAAACATTGAATTAATTAAAAATCACGCAGTTGAATAGCACTTCACAAAGCAAAAATAAACACTGGAGTGAGTAATTGGTGTTAAGTCTTATTTCTGTAAATGGAAGTACTCCCTCTACCACGTGGAAGAGTTGAGATTCTGGGAGGGAGGGGGGGGGGGGGGGAGAAAAAAGAATCTTTGCACGCCTACAAACGCCATGAGGCATAGTCCATTTGAACAGTGTAACTCTGTTTCTCATGACATAAACAACTGAGACATAAAATCTTGTAATTTTCTGCAGATTTTGGTATCCTTGAAGTGGTAAATATAATCACAGTTATCACCAATTGCTAATTGAGGGGCTGATGATGGATCAATCAATCAATCAATCAATCAATCAATCAATCGATCAATCAGTCAATCAATCACACGATCAATCGGGCAATCAATCATTCGATCAATCGGCCAATCAATCACTCGATCAATCGGCCAATCAATCACTCGATCAATCGGCCAATCAATCATTTGATCAATCGGCCAATCAATCACGCGATCAATCGGCCAATCAATCATTCGATCAATCGGCCAATCAATCCCACGATCAATCGGCCAATCAATCATACGATCAATCGGCCAATCAATCATACGATCAATCATACCATCAATCATACGATCAATCATACGATCAATCATACGATCAATCATACGATCAATCTGCCAATCAATCACTCGATCAGTCGGTCAATCAATTAGTCAATCAATCAGTTGAATAATCAATTTATTGATCAGTTATAGTGTTTGCATCAATCGGAGTGGAAAAATAATGTTCAACATTTTTTTTAGTGAATAATTCAAAAAGCCAACCCAAAATCGTTTTTAATTTAGAAATTTTGGAAATGGAAAATTTGTGAATATGCTGAGAATTGGAATTATTTTTCGTAGTTTTGGAAATTTTGGTAATTCAGGAAACTTTGTAAATGCGAAGATTCTGTGGTCATGATAGTGGAAATTCTAAAAAATGGGGATAATTGGAAGAAAAAGGAAGAAATTGAGAAATTAAAAAAAAATATGCGGACATTTCGAAAGGTAATTTAGGAAATTTTCGAAAGGTTTTGGGAATTTGTAACAGCTCAGCAGAGCTTACAAAAAAATCGGGAATTTCGAGAAAAATTCTGGTAAATTGAAAAAAATCGGGAAAATTTTAAGACCATTGAAAAAATTTCGTGAAAATTTGGGACAATTTTTGGAAGTTGGTAAAAAATTCGTGAAAATTGATAGATTTTTGAAAAAATTTACAGAAACCTGACAAAATATTTTTCCGAAAAATTGAAGAAAAAATCAGTAATTTTTTTTAGAATTCCAAAAAATGGCTAATAAATCATTTTTTAAGAAATGGAAAAAAATTTTGCATATATATTTTTGATAATTTCTAAAAATTCGAAAACAAAATTTCTAAAGTTGTGAGAAATTTTTGGATACCCCAGAAATTTCCAGTGCATTAATTCAAAAAAAAATACGTACTAATTGAATAACGCTCTTCATATGTTGCATCTCGATAAAATGCGCGTAAAAACGGAAACAGAAAAAAAAAATTATTGTTTATTGTTCTTCCGACCTCGAGACGTTGCAAAGTGAAGAATCCTCTAGTGTACTCAATTAGTGTTCTGCAATCTGTATCTCCCTCATTTTGACATAATTTGTAGATTTTTTTTTTAGAAATTATAAATTAAAAATAAATCTAAAATCCTCCAAAAATAAAATTAAAAAAATGAGAAAAATTTCGAACAAAAAATTTCAAATTTTTGTAAATGTCGAAAACTGAAAATTTCCAAAAATACACGTTCAAAAAATCTCATGATCTATATATATTTACTCAAATTTGAGGGAATCAAAAACTACGCAAATAAAAAAAAAATAATAAATAAAAAAAGCGAAAAAAAAATAAAAAAAAAATAATAAATAAAAAAAGCGAAAAAAAAAATTAAAAAAGTGAAAAAAAAAAATTAAAATAATGGTTTCCAAAATTTCCATAATGTCAAAACCTTACGAAATTGAGTTAAAAAAAATTTGAAAATCGAATATTTAAAAAGTTTGATCATTGAAAAAATTTCGGAAATTTTGGAAAATTGAAAGACAAAAATCGAAGTTATCAAAAATATTTTTTCCCCTGGAATTCAGGGAATCAATAAATAAATTGATAAAAGTACTTGACCCAAATAATGTAATTGTCTCTTCATTTATGGAAATTGCAATCCGGTCCATACGACCTTGAGAAGTTGTCTCTGTGCTCGACAATCCCCATAAAAAACCGCGAAACAAATAAATCCAAGAAAAAAAAATCCGCATCTCGAATCGAAATCGATAGTTTTTCCATTTTTATAAATTCCCGATTGGAATTTAATTTCACTGTCATCTTGAATTACGGGAGATCACGTAGACGTGTGCAGCATAAAAAATTCGCATATATCATAAACTGGAGGAGAATAAGAAAAGAAAAAAAAAGGACCGAAAAAGTTATGTCATTTAATTTTTAATAATTATTTTTGGTGTGAGACATTACGTAATTCCGTGAAACGAGGTAAGCTGAGCCATCCTCCGCTTTCGTTTTTGAGGGATATCTCAGAAGTGAGGGAAGATAGAGAAAACTTTATTAAGAACTTTTTATAGAGACGATTGAGCTCTACAAAAAAGTTTTTATGGAGATTTTGATATTGCCCCCAGGTTTTGAGATATTCAGGGAAAACCGAGCGCACCCATGCCCTTGCCTCGTTTGACAGTGGCATTAGATCTCCAATCGCGTTTTTTGATGTATATCTCAAAAGTGAGGGGAGGTGGGGAAAATTCCTTAGGAAACTTTTTGTAGAGATAGTTGTGTTCTACAAAAAAGTTCTTATGAAGATTATCCTGATTCCGCTAGATTCTGAGATATTGAGGAGAAATTAGAGGCTGAGAATGCACTGACCCGCGGCCTCGTTCTCAAATGCATATCTCAGTTTAACGAGATGCGGGAGAAATTTTATAGAGACAATTGAGAAAACAATGGCATGAACCAACAAAAACTTCAAAAATTTTGAAAATTCGAAAATTCAAAAATTCAAAAATTTTAAAATTCCGAAAAATTTGAAAATTCCAAAAAATGGAGATGCCCAGAAATTTGGGAAATTTGAAAAATTTGAAAAATTTGAAAAATTTGAAAAATTTGGAAAATTTGAAAAATTTGAAAAATTTGAAAAATTTGAAAAATTTGAAAAATTTGAAAAATTTGAAAAATTTGAAAAATTTGAAAAATTTGAAAAATTTGAAAAATTTGAAGAATTTGAAGATTTGAAAAATCTAAAAAAATTGAAAAATTTGACAGATTTGAAAAAATTGAAAAATTGAAAAATTTGAAAAATTTGAAAAATTTGAAAAATTTGAAAAATTTGAAAAATTTGAAAAATTTGAAAACGTTGAAAAATTCTCAATTTTTTTTTTAACACAGCATCATTTGACCACCTTTACAATGTTTCAAAAAATCTGAAAAAATCATGTAATAGATAACGTTTGATTACCATAAATTTATTGCCTCGTGTTTTCGATAATTCCTGAATGATCTATTGCTTATTGATAGACAAATGTCACTCAGGAATTAACTATAAAACAAATAAATGCGATTTATTTCTTATGGTTGACGTAACACTCTGTTTGTATTTCGCAAAAAAACGATTGCATTCAACTTCTTTGCTCTGGTGTGTGAACCCGAAGTCGTCCTTTCCTTATAGGGAGCCCTTGCATTAATGAAAAAAAAAAAAAAAAACTGAGAAGAATGAGAGAAAAATGGGATAAAAAAGAATTACAAAAACTTCTGAGTGGAGTAGTAAGATCTCAATTTAAAAGCAATACTGTTTTGTTTTTTAAATCCAATTTTTTTTTAACTCTTTCAAATTTTAATTTGCTTTTTATCTTTGGACCTTTTAAACGTCTCAAATTTTTTTTTTGAACTCCCAAAAATTTTGAAAATTTTGAAAATTTTTTCAATTTTCAAAAAAAAAAATTATATCTTTGATAATTTCATAATAATTCAAATTTTTTGACATTCCTTAGTTTTTTACCCACTCATTATTCCATAAAAAACAAACCTATCAAATTGCGTTTTACGATTAAACCGCCAAATTTCCCAAACCCACTCAAATATTCATGAGTTCAAATTCCGTCGCATTTCCTATCTGCGTAATTCCGAAATAACGACATCGATGATCTAAATATTGTCCAAATTTGATAAGCCCATCAATTCAAATTAAAATAAACAGGATGAGCGTGTGACCTAGGAGGGGTCAAACCAATAACTTCCCGATCTCAATGTGTATTTTGATATGGGGAACGACTTCCTCCGACACTTTTTGTCGTATCTCTTCGTTCTTACGATGAAGCCATATAAATAATTCAATTTGTTAATAACAATTGGCGGCATCAGTTTCTGGGAAAAGCGTTCCTTTGAGACTTGACCACGAGTGAGACGTGTCGATTACAAACAAAATGAAAAGTTCAAGTTTGATTTCCGTGCAAGATAATTAATTAATTAATTAATTATGCGTGCTAAGAAAAAAAGTCATAAGATATTAAATGTGTATTTTTTTGCGGGGAACAACTTTCATTAACTTTTTTTCGTATCTCAAACCGTTCTTGCGATAGAGCGATATAAACAATTCAATTTGTTACTAACAATTGAAGGAATCAGTTTTTCGACAAATCTCTCCTTTCGGACCTGGAGACCAGCAAGACGCGTCGATCAGAAAAAAAAGATAAATCGGTCCAATGGTCCCGCTGGAAGCGTTAAACAAAGGTTTGACCACACACACACACACATACACACTTCTCTAAAATCGTGTCCGGATGATGTGAAACATCGAGAAAAGTGAAATTTTTTTGAAAATTCCCCATCTCCCTAAGACGTCGAAGTAACTTCCTACGTTGTGCGCAATTCAACCATACCGATCTCGAAGTTCAAGGTAGAGAAGACATTGTCGGCGAAGCCAACAATTTAGGTGCTCGTTTACAAATAATCTCCAGCCCGTGAACAAGTTCGTTATTCCGATCTCTTGAAATGTTTATCAGAGGCAAAAAAAAAAGAATAAAAAATCGGCTGCGAAATAGTAACGCCCACAGTGACCTACAAGATCACAGCCCCACCCACGCTCTCTTACCATTAATTAGCAATGGTACAGCCACATATCATGAATAAATGTTTAACAAACAATATTTAGTGATGATTGTCACGATAGAATTTGCCGATTACCATCAGTGAGTCATCGCAATATCTAAAATCGTTTGGTGATGTCAAAACATCGCTACTTAATTGGGATTTTTCTCATTGAGAAAGGACAAGCGGAAGTGCTTGTAGTCATATGTTAATAATAGTTAGTTTGTTACGTATCGAGATGGTTGTTTAGATAATTTGCGATTCAGTAGTCTCAGTGTTCTCGGTTCATTTAACGCTGAGTTAATTGAGGTACCTTGAAATGATGCACCTTGAGAAAGAAAAAAAATGATGGAACGACGTTGACCATAAGTAAATAGAGAAGCTTGAATTTTAGGAATGAATACATCGAGTCGATCAATCAATTGTTCATTGCGACCCCAAGGGTTACAATTGCCTTCCGTTCCATCTCCTTTCCTCTCCACAACATGCGTTTACTTCGCAGTAACAAATGGCAGCATTAAACTTTTTTAGTTGCAACATTTAAAGCTCATTTGAAGCTAATTTTATATGCCTTCATTAATTTTCAAGCTTTAGACATTAATAAAAAAAAACGTGTTTGAGCTGGCTTAATTGCAAGCTGGCGGGGAAAAGTAACAGAACCAGATTTACCAATTTGCAACATTTAAAGCTCATTTAAAGCTAATTTTATATGCCTTCATTAATTTTCAAGCTTCAGACATTAATCAAAAAATCGTGTTCGAGCTGGCTTAATTGCAAGCTGGCAGGAAAAAGTAACAGAATCAGATGTACCAATTTGCAACATTTAAATCTCATTTGAAGCTAATTTTATATGCCTTGATTAATTTTCAATCTTTAGACATTAATTAGAAAAAGGCATTTGAGCCAATATTTGATTAATGTATAAAGCTTGAAAATTAATGAAGACATATGAAATTAGCTTTAAATGAGTTCTAGATGTTGCAACTAAAAAAGTTGCTCGGATTCCTCCATTCTTACATCATTAGTTTGATCCTTCCTCCTCATCCTTTAGTCCACACCTTCATAACCTACATGATATCCTCCATTCCTCCATTCTTCATTTACCTCAACATCCATTTACATTTCCTTCGTAACTTAATTACTTTACCTATTATACTTTATCTGATGTTACATCTATGTGACCTGAGCCTGAGCGGACGTCGATTGTGAATACATCAAGTCCCGTCCTCGAAAAACCTTTTCCTTCTTTTTCCCTAGAATCCTTCGACTCCCCAGATGTCATGTTGCTCTCCAGCGCTTGACGCCAATACTAATAAGACTTTGTAAAATCGGTGAATAAATTGATCTCATTGCCATATTAAAGGTCTGAAACTGTGCCAGGTCGGAAATTAGGTCTGCGACCTGAATAACGAGAAATAATGACCTAATCGAACTAATGACGAAACTGCAATCTTCCAGATTTGTACTCCGCCATCACCCAATATTTGGACGAGTCGGTGCCTGTTCATTAGCCTAATTAGGTTGCTAGAACTCATTATTTAATTTGCATACCGAAATACCGACCTGGCACAAGCTTCGACCTTTCATTTGGTCACAACCTCATATTTTTTCACGCGATCTATGAAGTGTCATTAGTATTAGCGTGAAGTGCTGAACAAAAAAGATCTCGGTCAAAAGTGAAGAAATGCGATCTTTTGGAATACATCATTGGGAAGAACGGTTCCATTCAAAGGGAAACTTCCGAAGGTATCTCGCGTGCAAATATGTTTTAGGAAATTTGTTCGGTACCGCCTGAGATTGTGATATCATTTGACCCTTATCGCTTGTTCATGCTCAAGTTATGGAGTCAAGAATCAACGGACGGTTGGTCCCAATGGATCCTCCTCTCCTATCTATATCACTTATCTTATCAATCATGGCCATATTATGTAAACAATGACCAAAATCCTCTAAATGGGTCCTATCTGCAGTGTGTCATGCTCTTTGCCTGCTTTGTTTGCATGTGATAGACTCCATGGAGCCAATTTACGAGAACGTAAGACGCAATCACACTGGAGATCTGCGGAGAGGATCAGGTAGGCGTAGAAAATACTACCGAATCATATATCTCTTTCCTGCCTAGCATAAAGCACATTGAACCCTAGTACTCAACGCAAACTCACATTGTCACTCCATGTCCATGACCTCCAAACAGTCGGATCCTTCAAACAGCAGCTGTGCTGGCTACAGTCTCAGGTCCACATCCCTTTGCTTTGCTTTTCTCTTACACCTACCTTTCTTGACATAAGATTTAACTGTTAACCGTTGCCTTTCTATGTATGCTTTGCTTTGTTTAAATTTCTAAACAATAAACGTCGATCTATCCTCCGAACCATTCTGCCAAGGTCCGAGTAGGATTGCTTTGCTATCGAAGACACCTTCACCTCTTAACGCTGACGTTCCGAAAGCAGCATGCTCTCCGCATCAGAGCTACCCTCTTCCCATTAACAACTAAGCAAACTTATGAGCTGCCGTTGCAATGGAGAACATTTCTGCTTAAAGAATCGTGTTAGGTTGCATGAGATAAACAATCTTACCTGATGCCTTTCGGTGACTGACTGCCGGAGTGATTAACAGAGTTCGGAGAGAATCAGAGTAACACTGGATCTAGGTCGAAGCGGTTAGCATAGCTCTATTAACATTCTCAAACCTTTTTCATATGTATATTATCATTATTTATTGTACCTGCAGTGTGAATTACATATATATATAACGGAAGTGGATGGGTGTCGAAGATAAGTCTTCTTCGGAGCAATCGCAAGTCGAAGAAGACTCCGACTTTCAGAGACAAGCAAGAACAACCGCGGAAGTTGGTCCGCCTGAACCCGAATCTGAATGATGAAGGCAGGCAGGTGTAACTTCTCGTCTTCCTACCTTGCGATCGATTTGGCTCCAAGAATACTTGTTGGAGAACCAAGGATCGTTCGCTTCCTGACCATGGAATCGTTACCTCATGTTAATTGTTTCATTTGCTGATTTGTTTGATTTAGATACGAGTGTGGTGTTGACGGAGGACACCGACAGCTTCATCATCGGTGATCGAGTATGGGTGGGTGGCACGAAACCTGGTTCCATAGCTTACATCGGAGAGACTCAGTTCGCCCCTGGAGACTGGGCTGGTGTGGTCCTGGATGAGCCGATTGGTAAATCCCTTGAATATCTTGATGAAAAAGAGACATGGGTGATGATACTTAGCCTTTGGGCGATTCATGATCATTTAGGGCATAGTTCCAACAATTAGATGAGAGATGGTTGCTTTGGTGTAGATTAGAAGGTAGCAGCTCTGACACAGAATAGTTGGTCCGGACTATTCCGTGTTCCGGACATCCAATTCTTGGAGCTGTAAGAAGCTTCTGGAGATTCCTGGTGGTTGGAGAAAGGTGTTCACATGCTGGAATCTTTCTTCAACACTCCAGGGTTCCAAATCCATCTTGGACATGCAATGTCAGTTTCTGCAGTTGCCAGGGAGATAGTACTAGAGCACTGCAACATCATACAGCGATTTGTAGCTGTATGATGGAGTTAGCAGCATGATCTGTCAAGACATTCAGGTCAGGAATCCAACCTTTGGGGTATCGAATATTGGTTCGAGCAGGAGCATTCCAAATGGGAGTTGCTTAAACCTTCCTTGAGCATTACCTTTGCATTCGATCTATATGATAGTTAGCTTTGAGATAGGAGATCTGTAATCATCACTCATGTCTCTGATTGCCGAAGAAGGCATGCTGCAGGTACATTAATTATTTAATTGTAAAGGAAAAAATGATGGCTCCGTTGCGGGTTCTCGCTACTTCCAATGTGCTCCAAAGCACGGAATCTTCTCACGTCTTACGAGATTAACGAGATATCCGCTTCAGGATGTATCACTGATGTCACCACCTGAATTGAAGACACCACCGGCAACTAAATCCGTATCACCGTCACTGAGTAAGGAACGCTACAAGTATTCCTATCGTCGCCCTTAGAGGATGCACAGCTTTATGTTGTTGTAGTTTAGGAACAGCAAATGACTGCACTGATAATTAAGCACATCTTTTTGAAGTGAAACTTCTTTACATTGTTTAGTCCGTCGACCTTCAGAATTGGGGAAAAAAAAGAAAGATCTGCGTTCCGATAGAAGTCTGCTGCGCTGTCCGTTCTCGTCGCAACCGAAGTTTTCGACAAATATCTCAGAATCTGTGGCAGATAAGAAAATTTGCATGATAAGAAATTTGTAGGTCTCAGTGTGATCTACAAAAAAGGTTCTGATGGCAATGTCGGTATCTTCTTTACTTTTCGAGATATTTGCCGAAAATCGAGTTACCCCACTGTAATTTTTTACAGAATCAGGGGATTCCCGGGAGTGGCGCCACGATCGATCGGAAGCTCTCCGAGGCGCGAAAATATGAATTGGAATTCTAAGAAATTTTAGATTTTCAGATATTTCGAAAAACTTAAATGGAAAATAAAAATAAAAAAAATCGCAAAACGATTGCGCAGTTAAAAAAAATTATGTTTCGAGGTTTCACTTCTATGCACTATGCACACATTTCTTAAAATTAAAATTAGCAGTGAATAACGTCTTTAGTGAATGATAATGAGAAAAAGCTTATCCTAGGTTATCAATTCATTATAAAAATGATGTAAAATATTTTTGGGACTTTGATAATTATTTCGTTTCCATAAAAAAACGAAAGTCACAAAATTTTACGTCAAATAATTTTTTTCAACAAAGTTTTGTTAGTTCTTATTATTTTTCTTCAGTAGTGTACACTAATACTAAAAATATGGTAAACATTTTACGATTTTTAAAATTTGCAAAATTGTGAAAATTTGCAAATTTGGAAAATTGAAAAAAAGAGCAAATTTTACATTAACTCGTAATTGTTTTCACTTCTATTAGTGCTCTAGTTAGTTAAGTTTTGACTAATTTTTTTTCATTTACGAATTAATCTAGAGTAAAGTTATGGGTGTAGTTATTGTTAGTGGCTGCTTTGAGTGGTTGAATAAATAAATGAAAATTACCAGATGTTTCGATGACGAGTTTATCGTCGACAAGCTCCCGAGATTTGAAGATTGGGGAGCGAGTTATAGTTTCGTCAAGCCAGGGAAGTAAAACTGGGGTATTGAGGTACCTTGGAGTTACTGAGTTTGCGGCTGGTGAATGGTGTGGAGTTGAGCTTGATGAACCGCTTGGGAAGAACGATGGATCCGTTGCTGATACGAGGTTTTAGTCTAGTCTTTTTTATTGTTCGAAATGGAATGACGAGATTTTTTAATATCTTAGTTATCCCTTCATTTTAAATTCCACTTTTTTTTATTGTTCGGATTCTAATAGCTTTTTTGAAATTTTTGAAATTTTTGAAATTTTTGAAATTTTTGAAATTTTTGAAATTTTTGAAATTTTTGAGATTTTTGAAATTTTTGAAATTTTTGAAATTTTTGAAATTTTTGAATTTTTGGGAATTTTTGAACCTTTTGAATGTTTGAAATTTTTGAAATTTTTGAAATTTTTGAAATCTTTGAAATTTTTAAAAAATTTTGAAATTTTTGAAATTTTTCAAATTTGGGAAAATTTTGAAATTTTTGAAATGTTTGAAATGTGTGAAATTTTTGAAATTTTTGAAATTTTTGAAATTTTTGAAATTTTTGAAATTTTTGAAATTTTTGAAATTTTTGAAATTTTTGAAATTTTTGAAATTTTTGAAATTTTTGAAATTTTTGAAATTTTTGAAATTTTTGAAATTTTTGAAATTTTTGAAATTTTTGAAATTTTTGAAATTTTCAAAATTTTTGAAATTTTCGAAATTTTTGAAATTTTTGAAATTTTCGAAATTTTTGAAATTTTTGAGAATTCTTAAAATTGTAAGGTGCGTGGTAAGCGACCGTTGCATAGCACTTGACCTAGGCGGCGATGTGCTATAAGCGCGAGCCCAGGCATTGCTTATCAAACTTTGAATTCCTGCAATGGATTTTGAGGGAAATTTTATAGCGCCCCCCCCCCTCCCCCACTTCAATTCTCAGTTTTTGAAAATCCGAAAACTATTCCAAGACTTTCTGGAAAATAGGGGAATCCCATGGAAAGCACCAAGCAAAGGCGCGCATATATAAAAATTCTGTGACCCGCAATTTTCCTACATCTCGTCGTTCCATCTCATGAGAGGCCAACCTTTGGTAACACATTGTTTTTTCTCCCAAACCCCAAATGTTCAGGTATTTTGAGTGCAGGCCAAAGCACGGCTTGTTCGCGCCTGTTCACAAAGTCAGCCGTTCACCATCTAGCAAAAGGTCATCAATGTGCGTTGTCCACAAACCCACGGGCGCATCCCTCAACTCATCTATCCGCAAATCAGGATCGCGTGAATCATTGACGTCACTATCCAGTTTAGCTTCCACATCGACAAGTGTCCGAGGAGTTACAACCGCTAGGGTAAGATTTGCTGAATGAGGAGGCTGGAATCAACGAAGCTGATCTCCTCGTCTGGGAGGATTTTTTGGAAGAAGTCCGGGGCTTAGTGGGGGATTGGGACTTTGGAGAACTGAGAACCTGGGATCTTATGGAAATCACTCAATTTTTTTTCATTATTATAATTTTTTTTTAATGGTTCAAAATTTTCCTAGGAAAAAATTTTTTTTTTTTGAAATTGTTAAAAAAATTTTTTATGAACAAAATGTTTTTTTTTTAATGGCTAAAATGTTTTTTTTTTGCCATGGTGCGAGTTTTTTTTTTTCTGAAGACAAAATTTTTTTTCTGAAAATTTTATGAAAAAAAATTGTTTTTCTGAAAATTTTATGAAAAAAAAATTGTTTTTTTTTTGCAATTTTGAAAAGTTTTGACGGTTTTAGAACTTTCAAAATATTTTAATTTTGTGAATTTTTGGTAATTTTGTTTTTTTCGAGTTTTGAAATTTTTAAAATTTTTTTAGAAACATTTTTGGAGTTTCTAAGATTTTTTAAAAATTTTTGATTTTTTGAAGTTTTGGGTATTTTGAAGTTTCTGGAATTTCGGGAATTTTTGGTGGAATTTTCAAAAATTTCGAAATTAACATTTTTTTTTTTGAGTTTGTAACTTTTTGAAAATAAAAAAAAAGAATATTTCAATCGATCATTTCGGAACTTATTACAGTTTTCACGATTTTTTGTATTTGAATTTTTTTTTAATTTTGCAAATTTTTGAAAAAAAAATCTAAATTTTTTGAAATTTTTAAATTTTCTCGCAAAAAATCAAAAAACTAAAATAGTTGAAATTTCCAAAAAAAATTGAAAATTTCCAAAAAAATTTGACAATTTCCCCCCAAAAACTAATTTTTTCAGCAAATCAAAAATGTAAAGGAAAAATCAGAAAATCAAAATTCCCAATTTACAAAATCAATTTTCAAAGATTAAATATCCTCAAGTTCTCACTTTTCCAAAAATCCACGACCTCCCAAAATTTCTGTACAACACTTATAGACTACACCTTCATAGATTATATAGATATACATCATCAGTCATTTTTGTACCTGTTCCACTTGACTTACGCTTAAAGCGCTCAATCTTTAGTGCAAATAAACGGATAGGCCATTTATTTTTAAACTAACACAATTTGCTATTCCAGAAAGCTCGAGCGTCGACACCTGGTCAGAGTTCCCTCCAGGTGAGCCACTAATATTTTTTTTCCAGTTAAAAAAAAATGGCATCCCATTCTTCGAAGAGCTTCTAGTCCCTTACTCCAAAAATGCGGCAATATTTCGGTAATGCGTGCCTTGAGGTAAAAACTGTACATAACCTTTTCGATAGAGCACCAAATTTCCAACAAAAAATTGTTATCAACTTTTTGTCTACGACCACTTGTTCTCTTATCATCTCTCAAACAAAAAAAAAAATGCCTTCGTTTGTTGATCCTCAAAAATTGGCTTTCACATTTTCCGAATTATTTCGAAAGCTACTCGTTTCCAAAAAAAATACTGAAGACATTTTTTGTAGAGCCAAAGATGAGCAACAAATAATGTTCATTAACTTTTTTAATAAAACCACTAGTTTACGAGATAATCGATATCAAACAAAATGTGAGGAATCGATTTTTTCGCTGATTGCAACGAATCGATTGTTCCTTTTTCCTGATTATCTAGATAACTAGTGGTTCTAGACGAAAAAGTCACTGAACATATTTTGTAGCTCTTGAAATTCTGCACAAATAATGTCGAATAACATATTTCCCTAAACCCTCGCATTACCGAGATAGGCCACCTAGAAGATTCCCTTCAATTTTGTTTGCAAAATATATAGAAGTATTATTTATTTTTCTAACAAAAATTGTTTTTGTTGTTGTATTTGTAAGTACGCTGTGTACCTGTATTTTGCCTGTTGAAATAAAGGAATAAATTACCAAAGTACCAAATTACCCAGATCCTAGATTAGCATGCTGTACTGCTTTTATTTTTCATGAAAGTAAAGATACGTACGTTAAACAGTTGCGTTAGATTCGTAGATGGCAGTGGAGGGGGAAAGCTATGCGCATGCGCAATGTACATTCGATATGGCAAGTAGAGGATAGTGGAACTGCCATTCATAGGTTGTTCGTTTTACTACTGATGTATATAGGTACTCAATAACTGCGAGTTCCGTTGTTCAGGGCGTAACCTCTGAGGGTAATGGTTCCAGTCGAAAGTTCCGTGTCAAGGGTTCGATGTAAAGCCCTCCAGCCAAGTTCCACCAACTTCGATGTTGTACTTACAGCACCGCTGAGCTGAGTGGGTCAGTGGTTCCAAATAAGCGAACAGTTCCGAAAAATGTTCCACATGGAGGTACGGTTCCCGGAACTGTTCCAGAAGGGAGATACAGTTCCGGAAGCTGTTCCAAGTTGAGGTCACATTCTGGGAACTGTTCCAAATGGTGGTTCCAGTCTGGGAACTGTTCGGAATGGAGGTTCCATTTTAGCAACTGTTCCAAATGGAGGTTCTATTCTCGGAACTGTTCCAAATGAAGGTGCGGTTCTGGGAACTGTTCCAAATGGAAGTCACATTATCGGAACTGTTCCGCAGGCAGGTGCCATTCTGGGAACTGTTCCAAGTGGAGGTTTCATTCTGGGAACTGTTCCAAGTGGAGGTCTCATTCTGGGAAGTGTTCCAAGTGGCGGTTTCATTCTGGGAACTGTTCCAAATGGAGGTGCCATTCTGGGAACTGTTCCAAATGGAGGTGCCTTTCTGGGAACTGTTCCGAATGGACGTTCCATTCTGGGAACTGCTTCAAATGAATGCTTCATTCTCGGAACTGTTCCAAATGGAGGTGCCGTTCTGGGAACTGTTCCAAGTGCAGATGCCATTCTGGGAACTGTTCCAAATGGACGTTCCATTCTGGGAACTGTTCCAAATGGACGTTCCATTCTAGCAACTGTTCCAAATGCAGGTCTAGTTCCGAGAACTGTTACAGCCGGAACTTCTCCTGACAGAGATAGTATAGCTACAGGGTTGCTTGAAACACGGAATCAGTGGTTCCAAATGCAGGTACACTTCCGGAAGCTGTTCCAGGTGAAGGTAGAGTTCCGGGAACTGTTCTAGATGGAATTGCCGTTCTCTTTCAAATGGACGTTCCAGTTTGCAAACGGCTCTAGGTGGAACTGCCGGTTTCTTTCGAATGAACGTCTCAGTTTGGAAACGGTTCCGAATTGAGATATAGTTGGGCAAACTTTCATATGGCGATACAGTTCCAGGGACTGCTCCAATTGGTCCACTACCAGAAATTGTTTGGATTTGAAGTTTTTTTGGAACCACTTAGCACTTTATAATCTCTACGTTGTTTGAAATTCGAAATTCGCGGGGTTTTCACTTTTTTTTGAAATACAATTTTTTTGCCGTTTTATTGAGTGTACATATTTACTGTGCATGAGTTATGCGCACGAGTGGAAGCATACGCCATGCGCATGAGCTTTGCGCATGCGCATAGTCTATTTGTGAATTTTGCTAAAAGTTTCATTTCTAAAGCGCGTGAATATATACGCACAAAATTTTTGCCACATTTTCGGCGTTTTATCTGCGATATGACACTTCCGTTCACTGATTTTCTCTTGTGGATCGATTCCCGCTTTGGTATTTCTAGGAAATGCTGAAGGAAAAGCAACAGGAGATTGAGATGCTGCGCAAGGAGCGCGATCTGGAAAGAGAGAGGATCTCCAAGGCCGCCAGCCAAACAGATAATGCCGAACAATCTATAATCAATTTGAGGCAGGAGTATGATAAGGTAGATCTCGCGCTTATCTCAAGCGTCGTTTCACTTTTCAAGGTCATTTCACTAAATCAGTGTCTTTTTCTTAATTAATTCGCTCCGATCTTAAAAATTTTTTATAGTATTTTTTTGTGTAAAACAAAATCTGTCGCTTTCTAAAAAAAGAAGGATTTTTTATGGAATTTTTAAAATTTGTAATTTTTTTTTTTTGAAACCCAAATTTTGCTATTTTTTCAATTTTTAAAATTCTTAAAATTTTCAAAACTTTTTAGTCAATGAGATTTTTTTTTTCCAAAAAAACTTTTTTGTAAATTTTTTTTTTCAAAAATTTTTTAGAAATTTTTTTTTCAAAAATTTTTTAGAAATTTTTTTTTCAAAATTTTTTTTTCAAAAATTTTTTTATTCAAAAATTTTTTTATCAAAAATTTTGTTTGCAAATTTTTTTTAGAATTTTTTTTTGCAATTGTTCTTCTTGCAAAATTTTTTTTCGCAAAATTCAGAGTTTGGTTATTTCATGCTCGTTTGACCAATTTTAAAATATTTTTGTGTAATGTTGATTTGTATATTTGTTTATTAGTATCGAGAGGATATGGAGAAGACGGTGATTGAAGCTCAGACTGCGCTTTCTCAGTTGCTGAGCGAGAAGAAAAATCTTCAGTCGCAGCTGGAAACTGAGAAGCAGAAGTGCGAGGACCTGCTATTTAGATTTGAAGAAGAATCTCTTCATAAAGAAGATATCCAGGTACTGATAAAGAAAAATGCTTTGGAAATTTCGTCTATTTTTCGATAGAAATTTTTGCAAAGCTTCCAAGCCTATGGTGGTGGTGCCGATCAGCTGTGAGTTGTGCCAAATTGTCCCATAATATTTGTTGCAATTATGAAGATTGACGAGATGTAAAGATTGATTGAAATTGATGGACAAGATTTTTTTGAAACTCAATTTACGGGATTTTTATTTTTCACAAAATTGGATGATATGGAAGTCTTTGGCGAGGAAAGATTTTCCGGGGAAAATTTGCCAGAAGGAATTTTCCGGGTCAAATTCCTAGGAAGAATTTTCTGGGTGAAATTTTCCAAGCGAAATTTTCCAAGTAGAATTTTCCGGATAGAATTCCCTGAGTAAAATTTTTCTCGGAAATTTTCCGGAGGACTTTTCCGGGTAAAATTTCAAGGGTGAAAGTTCCCAGGAGGCATTTTCCGGGTAAGATTTTCCGGGAATAATTTTCTGGGTGAAATTTCCCACGTAGAATTTCAAGGGTGAAATTTTCCAGGAGTAAAATTTCGCCGGAGGCATTTTCCGGGTGAAATTTCCTCGGAAGAATTTTTTGGGAAAAATTTTCCGGGTAAAATTTCCCGAAAGAAATTTTTCGGGTGAAATTTCCCGGGAGGAATTTTCCGGGTGAAATTTCCCGGGAGGAATTTTCCGGGTAAAATTTCCCAGGAAGAATTTTCCGGGTGAAATTTCCCAAGAGCAATTTTCCGGGTGAAATTTCCTCGGAAGCATTTCTCCGGGAAAAATTTCCCAGGAGGGATTTTCCGGGTGAAATTTCCCAGGAACAATTTTCCGGGTAAAATTTCCCGAAAGAAATTTTCCGGGTGAAATTTCCGAGGAGGAATTTTCCGCGTGAAATTTCCCAGGAACAATTTTCCGGGTAAAATTTCCCAAGACCAATTTTCCGGGTGAAATTTCCTCGAAAGCATTTTCCGGGAAAAATTTCCCAGGAGAAATTTCCCAGGAACAATTTTCCGGGTAAAATTTCCCAAGAGAAATTTTCCGGGTGAAATTTCCCAGGAAGAATTTTCCGCCTAAAAGTTCCCAAGAGAAGTTTTCCAAACGAGATTTCCCGGGGAGAATTTTCCGGGAAAATTCTTTGGAGAGTGGTTTTTTCTTGAGAAAAATTTCTCCAACACTAATATTTTTTCTGGATAAAAAAAAATCGTAGAACTCCTCAAAATTTTGAATATTTCGCAATTTTCTCCATACCTTCTCTCTTTTTCACATTTCAGAAGGAAAATACAGAACAGAGCGTGAGTATTGTCATGGAGACGCTGTTATTCTGCACTGCATTTACTGCCGTCACGCTATTTATCACTAAAAATGTTAAAAGCTTGGGGAGAAAATTTATTTACCACTAAACAATCATAATTTCACCACTAAACACCAAAAAGCACATTAACAAAATCTGTTTTTTTACACATGTGTATCAGTTGTGATTTGTCGACCAAAAATAGTTTTTAGTTGATGAAATCCTGGAATGTTTAAACTAATACCTTATGTACCTTTACTTCATTAATTGTTCGTGTTTGCAATGCCTATTGAATGTCATAAGTGTTAACTTTTTGTATGATCAAGTGCCTGCTAATAATAATCTTAATTTCATTCATGCTAACATAATTGTGTTTAATTTGTTCGCTCTTTTTTATCTCAAGCAAATCAGTTGTGAAGTGTGAAAACTGATTTTTGCAATCTTTGATATTTTTTAATTTTTTTGTAGCTTTGGAATTTTTTTTTGAAAATTTCCGGAAAATTTTTTGGAAAATTTCCGGAAAATTTTTGGGAAAATTTTTTGGAAAATTTTTGGGAAAATTTTTTGGAAAATTTTTTGGAAAATTTCTTGGAAAATTTTTTGGAAAATTTTTTGGAAAATCTTTTGGAAATTTTTTTGGAAATTTTTTTGAAGAATTGGTTGAAGAGTTTTTTGAAGAATTTTTGAAAATTTTTTGGAAATTTGTTTAGAAAATTGTTTGGAAAATTTTTTAGAAATTTTTTTGGAAAATTGGAAAATTTCTTGGAGAGTTTTTGGAAAATTTTTCGGAAATTGTATTGGAATTTTTTTTTGGAAAATTTTATGGAAAATTATTTGGAAAATTTTTTGGAAATTTTTTTGGGAAAATTTTTGCAAAATAATGAAACCCAAAAAGTTCCAGAATTTAAAAATTTTGGTTCAGCATCAAAAAATTCAAAAACGTTACAAATAAAAAAAAACATAATATTGAAATTCAGCCACTTCACATCTGACTAACCAACTGAAAAAATTGTTCATGACTATTAATCCGTAAAAAAAATCAGGTGGTAAATGTGCAGAATGAGGAAAGGATAAATGCTCTTCAAAAGGAGCTTTGTGAAGAGCGAGAGCGAGTCATTCAGCTGGAAAATGACAACTTGCGCTTGTTCGAAGCTGAAGAAGAATTGATCAAGTTGAAAGCTGAATCAATCGCCTTACCAGGTACTCTCCAAGTGCTTAAAGGGGGATAAGGGGAAATCAAGATTACGAAATAATTGATCACGATCAATTTTGATAAATTGACCATGATCAATCCTAATAAATTGATCATCATCAATTTTGATGAATGATTAAAAACAAATGTCAATAACTTGATGAGGATCAATTTCAAAAAATTGATAATGATCAATTTCAAAAAATTGATAATGATCAATTTCAAAAAATTGATGACGATCAATTTCAAAAAATTGATGAGGATCAAGTTAAAAAAATTGATGGGCGTCAATTTTATTAGATTGATCGAGATTGATCATCGGATAGATTTAATTAACTAAATGTATCTATATCAATTTTAGTAATTTGATCCTTTTTACAACATATTGATCAATATCAATTTTAATTTGATGGAATCAATCATAACATGGATTGACTGGAGTCAATCCTGGAACGACATGATGCTAGTGAACAGATTGATCAATTTTTTGTACAAATTCGATTTGGCTCTCATGCAACTAAAGTTGATCAATTCCATGAAAAATTGAATGTAACAGTTTTGGATCAATTTTGGTAGAAATTGATCGGAATTGATTTTGTACAAAAGATAATTGAAACTCAACTCGACTAAATTCGTTTGACCCGAATGAGTCCATAAACAAAAATTCCTCACGTCCGTTCCACAGAATTGATCGATCAATCTCACAATTATGCACCCCAATTACGACGATGGAAAGTGGCTGAAATTTGAAGTCGAAAGTTCCCCTTCCACTTTTCTCTCCGAGGCTCCCCCGCTGAGTTATCCAAGCTTTGAGTCAGCCAATCAAAACGTAGCTCCGCCCCCTGACCAGTGGTTCTCAATTCGATCGCTTTAAATTCGGAAAAACTCTCATTTTACCTCTCAATATCAGAATCTTTCCAGATCTGACGCGTTCAGGTGGTGTCCTTGAGACCTAAAACTCCAATTTTCCGTTCCCCGATTCAAAACGTTTACATTGAGAACCACTGGTCGAGGGGGCGGAGCTACGCTCTGATTGGTCCACTTAGAACTTGAATAACTCGGCGGGGGAGCGTCGGAGAGAAAAGTGGAAGAGGAACTTTCGACTCCAAATTTCACTCTCTTTCCACCCCTAAATTGACAACGCAATCGTGACGCACACTATATATATATATATATATATACCATTCTTAAAAATTTACAACTTTTAATTTTTCCATTACAGAATTGGAAAATACCAATCTCTGTCTCAAAGAAGCAAAAATCACTCTAGAAAATCAAATGCTTGAGCGAAATAATACAATAACCGAACTTTCATCTCAAATTTCGGAACTCCAGCAAAAATTAAAAAACAGAGAAGAAATTGAGGAATCCCATATCGAAAAACTTTCCGAAAATTTGAGTAAAACCGTTGCGGAAAAGGACTTGGTTATCTCGAAGATAACGGAGGAAAATTCCGGAAAAGTTGCGGCCTTATCTCAAGAGATTGTAAATCTGAAGGAAGTCATCAAAACATTGACCGAAGAACATTTAAAATCATCGGAAGGTCAGAGAATGGAACTCCGAAAAATTTTGGAAGACAAGGAGAATCTTTCGTCGGAAAATTCGAGGAAAATTGATGAGTGCGAGAAATTGATTGTGGAAAAATCACGAAAACTTGAGGAGGAAATGGAAAAACATGCCAAGGTTTCTGATGATAGACATAATTTGTAGATAATTTACATATCTTGCTTAGATAATTTGGAATTATATTGAGCTCATCTCAGAATCATTTTGAGACTTCATCTTAAGATGGTTTTAAAAGTCATCTTCAAATTATCTTAACACCATCTTCAGATGTTTCCGAAAGTATCTTCAGATGGTTTAAAAATCATCTTCAGATCATTTGATAATCATTTTAAGTTGTGAAAAAAATCATCTTGAGTTAAATAGAAAACTATTTTGAGTCGATTTAAAAATTATCTTGAGTTGAGAAGAAACTCATCTTGAGTTGATTTAAAAATCATCTTAAGTTAAATAAAAAACTATTTTGAGTTGATTTCAAAATTATCTTGAGTTGAAAAGAAACTCATCTTGAGTTGATTCAAAAATCATCTTAAGTTGGATAAAAAATGATCTTGAGTTGATTTGAAAATCATCTTAAGTTGAATATGAAGTGATCTTGAGTTGATTTATATATCATCTTAAGTTGAAAAAAATCATCTTGAGTTGATTTAAAAATCATCTTGAGTTGATTTCAAAAATCATCTTAAGTTGAAAAAAAATCATCTTGAGTTGAAAAAAAAATCATCTTGAGTTGAAAAAAAAAATCATCTTAAGTTGAAAAAAAAATCATCTTAAGTTGAAAAAAAATCATCTTGAGGTGATTTAAAAATCATCTGAAGCTGATTAAAAAGTCATCTTAGGTTGAATAGAAAATCATATTGATCTGTATTGGAAATCATCTACAGATGCTTTTAAAAACTTTAAAAAATTTTAGGTTACCTACATCAGGTAGAATATCAAGATAATTTAGATTATGATTTCAGATTCTGGAAGAAAAAGAAAATGTCTTGTCGGAAAATTCGAGGAAAATTGAAGCCTTCGAAAAAACGATTGCGGAAAAATCCGAAATGCTTATGAACGAAATCGAAAAAAGTTCCGAAATTTCCATAAAAAATTCAGACTTGGAAAAATCGGTGGAAATGTTGAAACTTGAGATGGAAAAATTGCAAGTGGAAATTGCCGAGAAGAGCGGAAAAATTGAAGAAACATCAAAAATTATTTCGACTTTGGAGGAAAATTGTTCGACCAATTTGGAAGAGCGCGCTTCAAAAAATGCGGAACTGGAAAATTTGGAAAAATTAATTCAGGAGAAGGACTCAATTATCTCAAAAATGGCGGAGGAAAATTCCGGAAAATTATCGACCATGTTCACTGAAATTGAAAGCTTGAAACAGGTCATCAACAATTTAACAGAGGAAAATTCAAGGTCGGAAAATGAGAAAATGACTTCTAAAAAAATCTTAGAGGAAAAGAAAAATCTTCTGTCGGAAAATTCGAGGAAAATCGGAGAGTTGGAAAAACTAATGACGGAAAAATCTCAAAGTCTTGGAGAGGCAATCGAGGAAAATTTCAAAATTGTTGAGGAAAATTCCAAATTGCAAAAGTCACTCGAATTATCGAAACTTGACGTGGAAAATTTGAGACACGAGATTGCTGAGAAAACCGGAAAAATCCAGGAAAATTGTGAAAAAATTGAAAATTTCGAAAAACTCATTTTGGAAAATTCGGAAAAATTGGAAAAGGAAATGGGAAAAACTTCCTCAATTTCCGACAAAAATTCCGAGCTGGAAAAATTGTTCGAAGTATCTAATCTTGAGGTGGAAAAACTGAGATCTGATATTGGGGAAAAGCGCGGAAAACTCGAGGAAAATTCTCGTGAAATTTTCTACCTGCAGGAAAAGTGTTCAAAAATTTCTGAGGAGTGCGCTCAAAAAATTTCGGAAATCGAGCGTTTAGGAAAATTGCTGGAAAATCGGGAAATGGAAAATGGAAAATTGTGTGGAACTCTAGAAGAAAATCGTGGAAAATTCGGTAAATTTGAGGATGAAATTGCGGATTTGAAATCAGCTCTGAAAATGAAAATGGAAATTTTCACGGAGGAAAAATCGAGTTTGGAGAACCAAAAGAAATCTCTCGAATCGACGATTTCCGAATTCACAAAAAAAGCGAAATTTTCCGAGGAAAAGCTCCAGGAAATGGCGGGGGAAAAATCGAAATTGGAATTGGAAATTTCGCGGGTAATTTCTAGCTCCGAGGGCTCGTCTGAGCAATTGAAACAGTATAACGAAGAATTGCGGATGAAGGAGAAGGAAAATGGCACCTTGAAGGAAAAAATTTTCCAGCTGGAAAATTCCGTGGAAAATTTGGGAGGAAAATTGAGGGAAAGTGAGGAATGCTTTGGAAAAGTTCAAACCAAACTTGAAACAAGTGAGGAAAGTGAGAAAAGTTTGGCGGAAAAGCTGCGGAAAAAACGCGGAAAAGTCGGAAAATTTGCAGGAAAAACTTCAGCAAAATGAACTCTTGTGTGAAAATTTGAGGGAAAAACTGCAGGAAAATGCGGAAAAACTCCAAAAAATGGAAAATGAATTAAAAGTGAGCGCAGAAACTTCGGAAAAACTGGTTCAACTCTCGGAAAATCATCGGAAAACACAGGAAAAGTTGAAGTTAAGCGAAAGCAACATCAAAGACCTCGAGGAAAAATTGAAGGAAAATGCGGAAAATTCGGAAAAATTACTGAAAGACCTAAAAGCAAAAAATTCGAACATCCAAGAATTTTCCAGGAAAATCCAAAATTTCGAGCAAAATTCCGGAAAATTAGCAGAAAAAAATCAAGAATTGGTGGAAACAATTTCCCAGCTCGAAGAGAAAAACCAAAAACTGGAGAAAAGTCTGGAAAATTTGAGTCAGCTCGAAACTGCCAACGTGGACCTGAAAACTTCGGAAGTGACCTTGAACTCCAAAATCGAAGAGCTTAACTTAAAAATCAAAGATCTAATCGGAAAAGTCGACGAGAAAACTTCGGAGTCTTCGGAGCTTTCCCTGACCCTGGAAAATGCCTCGGAAAATGCCCAAAAAGCTCAAAAAAAAATCGAGGAACTCACCGCCGAAATTATTTCCCTGAAATCGGAGCTCAATTCTGAGAAGGAAAATTCCGCAAAAACGAAGACTTTGCTCCAGGAAAATGCGGAACAAATTTCCGAGCTTTCCGGCGTATCAAAAGCTCTCGAGGCAGCCCTCGAAAATAACGAGAAGTCTCAAAAGAAAATTGAGGAGGCCAATTCCGAAATTTCATCCTTAAAATCTGAGCTTAAATCATCGTCGGAAAATGTGGAAAAGCTGAGAAAATTGGAGGAAGTATTGGCTCAAAAAAAGCTCGAAGCTCAAAATTTCACCTTAACAATTTCCAATCTAACAAAAGTTGAAAATGAGCTCAAAATTATGAGCTCAGAAAGATCAGAACTGGTGGAAAAATGTGCAAAAATTGAAACTGAAAAATCGGAGATGGAAGAAAAGCTCAAAAAAACAGAGCTTAATGCCTCAAAATTACAAGACTCATTAACAGATGTAACATCTACCCTTGAAAGCCTCAAATTAAGCTCAACCGCAACTTTGAGCAAATCTGAGCTGGATTACGCTCAAAAGCTCCGCGAAAGCTCGGATAATTTTACAAAAGCTTCAACCGAGCTCAAAGCGCTCAAAGAGCTCAACGAAGTCACCACAACAAATCTGAAAGCTCAAACTGAAGAAATGGAAAAGCTCAGAAAATTATTTGAAAGCTCAGAGGAAAAGCTCAGAGAAATGGAGTCTCAAAATGTCGAAAGAAAATCGGTCATGAGCTCAAAGGCTCAAAAGCTCGAGGAAACAAATGCAGAAATGGTCCTGCAAGCTCAAAAGCTAGCCGAAAAAAATTCACAAATCGCTATGCAAGCTCAGCAATTGGAACAGAAAAATTGTGAAATGACGTTGCAAGCTCAAAAATTGGAGGAAAAAAATTCTGAAATGTCTTTGCAAGCTCAAAAATTAGAGGAACAAAATCGTGAGATGACTTTGCAAGCTCAAAAATTGGAGGAAAAAAATTATGAGATGAGTTTGCAAGCTCAAAAATTGGAGGAAACAAATTTTGAGCTACTCAAGGAAAAGGAAATATTAAATCAGACCAACTCCGAAACGAATGTGCGACTGTTGCAAGCTCTAGATGAGCTCAGAATATTGAAGGAGAATTCCAATAATAATAGGAGCACAATTGAAAAGCTCCCGAGCAATGGAGATGTCAAGGATTTGTCGAAGATTTTAGACGACAATGAGACATTTAGGGGTCAAATTGATTTTCTCAATTCAGTGATTGTTGATATGCAGAAGAAGAATGATAATTTGAAGCTCAAAATTGAAGTTTTGGAGATGGGAGTGCCAGCGAGTGAGGCAGATGATTATTCCAGGGAGACATTGTCCAAAGTTTCTGCGCCAAGAATGTTCTGTGATATTTGCGATGTGTTTGATTTGCATGAAACTGAGGATTGTCCCAAGCAGGCCCAGGACTTCGAGGTGGAGAAGCCGATCAAGAAGACACCGGTGAAGGCACCGGTTCAAAGAGCCTACTGCGAACACTGCGAAAGTAAGTTATTAGCGCTTGTCTCGGGGAGATCCACAATTTTCTAATTTTTTCTTTTTTTTTCAGTGTTTGGTCACGACACCAACGATTGCGACGATGCTGAGACCTTCTAATCGCCTCATCATCGAATTTAGATTGACGAATTTTAGGAAATTACGAAACCCGCCAGTGGTCGCGCTCCCCAAGAGTCGGCGCGCGCAGCTCTCGCGGTTTGCTTTTTGGCTCATATCTCGAAATGTTGAGGAGATAGAGCAAATGTTGTGGTAACGTTTTTTGTAGAGCACACTGAGAGCTACAATAAAGCCCTCTACGAATTTTCGGTGATGTTCTTAGTTTTCGAGATATCGGCCAAAAACGCTCTCGGCCGATGCCGCAATGTTTCTCCGAAAAGCGCGCGATTTCGAAGCTGCGCGCGCAACACGCGGGAATTTTCAAGGGGAGAATATAATTCCCGTCGACTTAAATCTGTGGTACGAATGATTTTATCTTTAGTTAAATAAACTGGAAGAGTTACTTGAGAAGTTAAAGAAAACTTCGCTTGAATATTTCAATTTTTTAATGCGTTTTTGAGAATATGAAGAGTTTGATGGGAGCCTCGAAGCGCCACTACTGACGGGTTCAAAATACGTTGAATTAGTCAAAGTATATTTTTGTATCTCGCTAGATAATTCATTGTGTCTTCCCAACTAATTACTGCTGCTAATCACTGTTGAGGGGTTACACATGGAAGAAAAATTCTTCATTTTTTGATAAGCGGGAAATTTGAATAATATTTTTTGCATAATTATTTTGGTTACGATTTTTTTTATGGCAAATCCAAAATTTGAATTTTCGAAAATTGAAAGATCTCGATTTTTTTAAAATTATATTTCTGCATTCAATCAACGATTTTTTTTTTTAAGAGAAGTCAGAGATTTTTTTTTTGTCAAAATTAAAAAAAAAAAATTGACCAGAAATCGAATTCCAGGAAATTTTTTTCAAAATTGCAGCCAAAATCGATTTTGTTTTGCATCCAAAAATTGAATTTTCCTTCATCAAAAAATGGAATTTTTTTTTATTGTAATCTACGTTCAACATAATTTTTTTCAAGACTGTCGTTATTTCAATCCCATTTATTTATGAATTAGTGGGACAACTATGTTGCTTGCCCTTTTTGTTACTAAAAAAATTCTACAAAAAATGGAAATTGTGTAAATAAAGTTAGTGCCGAACTATTTAATATTTATTATCACTGACGTGTACATAAAATCCATTCGATCCCGACACGTGAAAAATTGTTGAGACATTCGGTCATGCGTCAAAAATGTTTTGTAGAAGTTTGTGAATAAAATATGGTTTATTTACGAGTTCAATTGATTACGTTATTTTTGTGTATTTACATTTTTTCAATTCACTAGTCTAGGCCCTCTTTTTTCTCCTTTATCGCATCCTGCAACAAAAAAAAAAAAATTTATAAAGCGCAATTTTTTGATCATAATACATTTTCATGATTTTGAGCCTCAACCTTCGAATTTTTTTTTTTTATAATTTTGATTTTTTTTTACAAAAGTTTTCGTAAGTTTCAGAATAAAAAAAAATTTGGAAAATTTTCCAAGTCAATAAAAAATTAATTCTAAAAATTTTGTGAGATTAAATAATTCAGAAAGAGTATAAATATTTTGAGTTTCGAAAATTGTAATGATTCCCACCGACGGTTGTGGCCGTCGTCAGTATTTGTTTTGAGTCGGTGTCGTGCGGACGCATGTCTACCGCTCTCTACAAAATATAAATTCCAAACGTACCGAGCTTACAGTACAGTGAATTTATAAATCTTGTCAAAGTTTTGGCACTAAAGTGTCAAACTTCAAAAATCTCAAACTTCCTCTGGCTCCCAAAAGGAAAGCCAAAATGACTCCTCCTGTGGAAGACCCAAAAATAACTAAAAAAACCGTTATTAAACCGTCAACTAGTGCGAGCTGTAAACCCGTTCGCCTCAACAAACCTTCAAACACTCCTGTCGGGCCACAACAGGCTCAAAAACAAACATCAGTGCCTCCAATAGTTATTGAAAATGACAATTTGGAGACCAAAAAATTAATCAACTTCCTGCAAGTCAACGCCTCGGACAAAAACTTCAGGATGAAATTCAATGGTAGTACCACCATCGTCCATCTACAATCGACGGAGGATTATAATAAAATCGCAAGTATCCTGAAAAGGCAAAATTTACATTTTTACACCTTCGGTCTAAAAAGTGAGCGTCCGAAGAAATTTATCATAAAAGGTCTTCCCGCCAGTTTTACTGAGCAGGAGATTGAAGCGGAAATATCCAAACACGGCATAAAGGTATTATCAGTCCGGCAGTTTGTGAAAACAAACAAGGACGGAGACAGCAAAGAGAGTAGGCCACTACCGGTGTTTGCAATTACGGTTGGGCCTGATGTAACCTTGAGCAGCCTCGCGGCTATTAAAACCATTTTCTATCATACATTTAAGATAGAAAAATATATCAAAACCCAACAACCAACACAGTGCTACCGGTGCCAAAAATTTGGACACGCAAGTCAGCACTGTAATTTAAATCCCAGATGTGTGAAATGCGCAGGCAATCACGACATCAAAACCTGCACCAGTAACTCCCTGAAGTGCGCAAATTGTGGTCTAGCTCACACAGCGAGCTATCGTGAGTGCGCCTCACGAACCAAATTTGTGGAGACTCATGAAAAAAGAGTCCAACCACCAGCACCAAAAAAAGCAGAGCGGGAACTGCCCGCTACCCCACACTCGGCTACGATGCAAAACCTGGAAAGCAACATCCATTTTCTCCAGTCTCCTCCAGTCCTCGAGCCTACGCCAATCTCTACTGCCACGAAGATGTCCAGGCCATCCTACGCTTCTTGTTTTCCAACGATGGAAACCTTAAGAACGAATGTTGACGCACCCACCGCTGAACCTAGGACCATTCCGATGGAGACTGACGATCCGCCATTACATTTATTTACAAGTAAAAACTTTATTAATACAGTGACACAAGTCCTTGATGACCTAAAATCCCTTAGAATTCTCGAAAACCTCTCAGAGATTAAGAACATGATCTCTAAAATCCAAAGAGCTGACACCCCCCTTGATAAAATCACAATCATCGCATCCTATGCATACCTGTTCGAATCCATTGCTGAACCACCCACGATCCTCCCACAAACATAATAAATATCTTAGCCATTAACATTTTTGCGCTCAAACTCAGTCTGATACCGGTACCCGCAAAACACTTTGAGCGAATAATTCTATTACGTCTCATAAAATCTATCAATGAGCTACACTTAATACCTACAAACCAATTCGGTTTCCGTTCAGAACACTCGACCCGCCACGAATTGGTCGGAATCAGAAATCCAAATAGATATATTCAAGTTAGAGTCAAATCACTACTTTCCGTTAAAACTCAAATTGTCGCGGGAGTCCCGCAAGGGGATATCCTCTCCCGTGTACTATTCAACCTATACTTCGCTTCTGTTTTTAACAGAATACCTAGAAATGTATTCATTGCTGATCACATTGCTCTGTACTTACCTAGCAAATCGATCAATAAATCTCTTAGAAGAATAGAAAATTCTGCTTCTCTTAAAATCAGCGATTTAAATAAACGGAAAATTCAAGTGAATGCTACTAAATCAGTAGCAACCTTATTTACTAGCTCCAAGGCCAAACCGACTTTAACTTTGCGTAGCAATAAGATTACCTCAACCGTTTCTGTGAAATATTTAGGTTTACACCTTGATTCCAACCTCCTGTGGAAAAAACTCATATCTGATATCAAGGTCAAGACTAAAATTATTCTAGTACGATTGTATAATTTGCTGAAATCTCCAACGCTCAGTCAATCTCTGAAACTTACTTTATACAAAGGGTTAATCAGACCTATCTCTTATGGTTGTCCTGCCTGGCACGATGCAGCACAAACCCACTTAAATCATCCTCAATTTGTCCAAAATAAATTTGTATGGATAATAAAATGGTTGGCATGCACAATACGCTGGGCATGGCAACCATAGGTAAATTTATCGATAGAATAAATTTGACATTTAAATTTAAACTACAATCCGATCCTAATCCCCAGCTCCAAAACATCAACATTGATAAGAAAGCAAATTGGTCTCACTGACCACCTGTTTTTGCCCCACCTTTCCATATATCCCTTTCTCCCCCACCCCTCATGCGCCCATTACTTATAAGGTTTTTTAGAAGTCATTTTTCCTTATATCGAGTCATCATGTAAAAATTCACAAACATTATAAAAATGAAAAATTAAGTTAAACTTTAATCATATTAGATATAAAGCCAATGGCTGGTGATCTAGAGCGTAGCACTTAAGATATTAATACTGTATATAGTATGTATATATGACAAATGTTAATAAACAATTTTCAAGTCAAGTCAAGGTTGTGGCCGTGCGGGTTAAAGCACTGGAATTGGGGGGGAACGATTGAGATCTGAGATCACCGGTTCGAGACCGGCAGAGGCGGTATTTGGGGTTTTTTTTCAGGCTTTAACTCACACCACACAACCGAGCGGGAGTTTCGTAAAAGAAACGAGCTGTACAAATCTGAGGTTTTTTCCAATGGTTTTCCCTCGATTCCAGTGACAAAACTGGGCGAATGCTGTGCAGTGGGGTTAAGGGGGGGTGGGATGGGAACAAATCGTAAAGACCCGAAAGGGTATACGAATAGAGTAGAGTTTTTTTTTTGTAATGATTCCCCAAATTTCAAATTTTGTTTGAAACATTTTTCTAAATTGAAAAAAAAACTCAAAATTTTTTTAAAATTCCAAAACTTAAGATCAGCATTTTCTCTTTCCACAATTTCGAAATTCATGAATATTAAAGGATCTCAAAATTGTGAAAAACTTCTAATTTTTTAGTGAAAAAAAAATGAGCCAAATTTTGAAAATGTTGAACCCGAAAAAAATATCTTCCGACCAAAATGCCTAAAATTCGAAAATTCAAAAAATCATTAATCAATTTAGTTCCCTCAATTCCCAAAATTAAAACAAAATTCCAAAAATTGAAAATTTTTATTTCTGCCATTCCGTAAATTTTACCTTGAATCTCTCCTCGAACAAGGACAACTCCGCCATTAAGTCAGTAATAGCGTGCATAAATGCCTCATGAGGTGTATAATCCGAAGTTGTCTGAATCCTAATAACAAATTTGTGCTCCAGGGGATGAGGTAATTTATAACCAGCAAACAGCACATGTGGATCCTTCAATAATTGACTGAAAAATAAAAAAAAAATTATGTTCCGAAGTGCTAAAAATCCTGTGAAAAAATATTAAAAAAAAGTGTAAAAAAAAATTGTTAACTTTCCGACTTAAAGAAGTTATTATAATGGCGCCAAAAATGAAAAATTTCAAAACCAAAAATGTTCACTTTTCTCAACATTGCGAACCGTCTCTGACAAACCATCTACATGTGTATGGATGCACGTGTGTGTGTTTTTGCCTCTCCACTCCAGAACTGAGAGTAAACCTTGAAAACTAATTCACTTGTCATCCACAATTCCAATTGCTCCAAAGCCTCTATCACGAGAACGGTTAGAGATAGAAGAAAAAGTGTGTAACGAAAGTTATTCCTTGTTTCAAAATGCACATATAATGTCTTATGACTTTTTTTCATAACTCTCAAGGTTTAGCATCCGTCATCGGTTGAAGCTGCGCGGGTGGCGCGCGCACTTTTCCGTGATGCGCGCGCACCTCTAAGCGTCCTTTGCACATACACAGACATTGAAAATGTGTGAGGGGGATATGAAATCTCCAGGAAAGTGACAATTCCATTCTGAAACTCTACATTCTAGCGGGGATTACTATAATAATTTTCCACTGGCAAAATTAAAAATTGCAAAGTGTATACACTATATATATATATATATATATACATGTATACTCTTGGTGGATCAATTTTTAAAGTTTTTTTGTAATTTTGTTTGCTTTCAAAACTTTGAAAAATTGGAATTAACCTAAAAATAATTGTTTTTCTCACTTTCTAATCATGTTCCCTAGAGTATGATCTTCTTTATTAACTGTAAAAATTGCAGCATTTGGCACTTTTGTGTCCTGCTCCTTTATGATCCTAAAAAAAATTATTGAAGGATTAGTTTTATAGAAAAGTCAAAAAGCAAATTTTAGATTGCATTTAAAAACTCACTTTTTCTCTCCATCGTAGAGTAGAAATGACTCGAAGGTCGGGGGTGCGTTCATTTTTGAAAATTCTCCCTAAAATTTTTTAAATGAATTCAACAAAATTGGTTATTCTTGAAGGTATGCAAAAAACGATGAACTGTGTAAACAACGAAAAGCCGACGAGTCCGCCATTGAATCACGTGACCCGAAGTTTCACGAAAACAGTCCGAACATTTCCGACAAGGTCACCCATTGCTTGTAGCGCTTGTAGCCAATCATTGGGGCATGATTTTTAGTAATAAAAATTTGAATTTAATTTTGAATGAGGAAAATTTAGATAACTGGGATATATATATATTTTTTATTAGATTTATGAATTTGTAATTCTGTATCGAGGAGGATCTGTCTTTGGCGGTTTTCAAATTGAAGTTTAGGCCCTGTATATTTTGATAGTTGGCATTTGACAGTTGACATTTGACAGTTGACATTTGACAGTTGACATTTGACAGTTGACATTTGACAGTTGACATTTGACAGTTGACATTTGACAGTTGACATTTGACAGTTGACAGTTGACATTTGACAGTTGACATTTGACAGTTGACATTTGACATTTGACAGTTGACATTTGACAGTTGACATTTGACAGTTGACATTTGACAGTTGACATTTGACAGTTGACATTTGACAGTTGACATTTGACAGTTGACATTTGACAGTTGACATGTGACAGTTGACATTTGACAGTTGACATTTGACAGTTGACATTTGACAGTTGACATTTGACAGTTGACATTTGACAGTTGACATTTAACAGTTGACATTTGACAGTTGACATTTGACAGTTGACATTTGACAGTTGACAGTTGACATTTGACAGTTGACATTTGACAGTTGACATTTGACAGTTGACATTTGACAGTTGACATTTGACAGTTGACATTTGACAGTTGACATTTGACAGTTGACATTTGACAGTTGACATTTGACAGTTGACAGTTGACATTTGACAGTTGACATTTGACATTTGACATTTGACAGTTGACATTTGACAGTTGACAGTTGACAGTTGACAGTTGACAGTTGACAGTTGACAGTTGACAGTCGACATTTGACAGTTGACATTTGACATTTGACAGTTGACATTTGACAGTTAACATTTGACATTTCACATTTCACATTTGACAGTTAACAGTTGACGTTTGACATTTTTCGATCTGACATTTCTGTCAACAATTGGGCACACTCTGTCATTTTGTAAGACTATTCGAAATACTTGTGAGCGTTAAAATGGGAGATCTCTGACAATATTTCACCTCGCTCCAAACTTCTCCATTATAGACGATCGAGTTTCGATCGAGATCGTCTGTCGATCACTACCAAATCAATTCGAACATTCAAAGAAGCTATACAAGAATATGGGTAAAAATCTCGTCCTACGTACATATATATATAGTTCCATGTATATATGCCCGTTTTTTTCTTCAATTAGGTTAAATTATTATTATGATTTTTCATTCAAATTGGGCGAAAATCGGGCGGGTACATTTTCAGAACTAAAAAACCCGTTCTCAACTGAAATATGTAATTTTCTACAAAAACAAATTCAATAGTATTTCTTCTCAACATTGTTTCTTAAAGACGCGTTTTACTAAACTATAAAGAATACAGATAATCAGTTTTTGATATTAAATATTGTAATTTAGTGTTTTAGGGAAAGGGAGTACGGAAAAATTTAAAAATACCCGATTCTACCATCGGACCACGTGACCCGAACAATACCGAACTGAAGCGGCGAGGGCCGATAATTACCCCTACCCCCGTGGCCCAATCCTTGACGACAATTACAACTTTTCAATTTTCCCCATCCTCAGTTGTCAAAATGGCGGGCGAAGGATCAGCAAGTGTTAATCCAAATGCGGAAATTGTTCGTGGACAAGTGTTTGAAGTTGGACCTAGATATACGAATCTAGCGTATATGGGGGAGGGTGCCTATGGCATGGTGGTGTAAGTAAATTATTTCATTGTTTAGCTCCATGGGATACTCTCATTCCAAAAAGTGCTCTCCCCACTCCCGCCCCCCCCCCCACCATTAAAAAAATTCCTGTGGGAAAAATGTCGGAATAAACATTAACAAAAATGCGCTTTATTTTGTATATACATTTTCCGATAATTGAATTGTTTTTTTAATGAAATTTTTTTTTTTGAAGTGTTTTACATTTTTTGATGTTTTGAAATTTTTTTTTCAACTATTTTTGACATTTACTTTTTTTGGAGTTCCTCAAATTTTTGGAGATTGTTAATTTTGTGGGGATTTTTGGAAAGATTATTCTGACAAATTTTTGCATGGAAAAGAAAATATTTTTGGAGTGTCTAAATTTTTTGGAAATGCGATTTGAATTTTTTTTTTGCGTTTTTAAAAATTAAAAAAAAAAAAGTTTTTAAAAATATTTTTGGAGCTTTGGATTTGTTTCCCTGTCTTTGGAAATTTTTCAGAAATTTAATTTTTCTCCATTTTTAGAACTAACAAATATTGATTTTATTTGTAATTACCAATTTTTTTATTCAGGCGTGTTTTTTATTTTTTTGTAATTTTGTTACATTATTATTCAATTTTCTTTAAAAAGTTTAGACTTTGAAAAAAAAAGTGAGACGTTTTCCAATTTTTTGAATAATTCAAAATTCTTAATACCAAAAATTCTGTCAATATTCTGACGTCACAATTATTTGTGTGCAATTATCTTCCCATAATTTTGATATGATAATCTTTTAGTTGGAATCGATCTCATGCTTTATTAGACATTAACTACTTCCGTTATTCATATCGCTCTCCTGCGAAAACGATCAGAGATAGAAAGAAAAGTCTTTAATAAAAATTATTCCTCCCTTAAAGACACACATTTTATGTAACATAACATTTGTCCTTAAGTTTCATAATTTCGGAGATAATGTGATCTCAAAGTTACTATTTAAACACGTGCGCTATCACACCTAAATTCCGTCCATTGCAATTTCGATATATCTCGAAAGTGAGTCGACTTAGAGAAATTTGCCCAATACATTTTTTGTTGGAAATGAAATTCTCTACAAAAAATGTCTTATAACATTTTTCGATAGAACCACTCTGTGAGAAGTTAATTAAATTTTTGAAAACAATTTCAAAATGGCTCATGTAGAAATTACAATTTCGAAATTTTTTCGCGGACCTCCAATTGGCTTTAGCAATAGTTTCTTTATTGCTGCGACCTCAAAAACATTCATAGAGTTTCATGGAAAATTTGTATGACTTACTATATCTACCAGGAAGTGATAATATTTTTTTTATTGCAGATCCGCTTATGATAACGTACTCAAGACGAAAGTAGCTATTAAGAAAATATCGCCGTTCGAGCATCAGACATACAGCCAAAGGACTTTGAGGGAAATCAAAATACTCACGAGGTTTAAACATGAAAATGTGAGTTATTAACGAACGCAAGTATTTTAGTTTAAGGGTGTTTGTTGCTGTCGGTGCACAAACAGAAAATTAGTTGTATTTTGTAATCACTGTTATTCTGACAAAATAGTGTGATTCGTTATTAAGAATTTTTAATTGATTGTCAAAGTCCAATTTTTATATTTGGACTGTGATAAAAAATTATTGAAATTTTTGTCACAAAAAAAAATCTTTCTATTTTTTATATAAAAAAAAAAAAACAAAACAAAAAAAAAACAAAACAAAAAACAAACAAAACAAAAATTAAAAACAAAAAAACCAATTGAACTTTTTTTGAAAATTGCCGTGTCCTTGTTGTGAGCAATTATTTTTTTTGTGATTTTTAAAACAGATTTTCTAAATTTTAAAGCTTTAAGATTAATAATTTACCTCAGTAGAGCTAAATAAGAGGTGATAAAAGTGGTGGAGGAAAACAAATATTAACAAGTAAAAGTTTCATTAAAATTAAATTAACGAACGTTAGAAAGTCAAAACGAAGAATTGAAATTAATTATTTATAATTGGGCACCTACAATGTATGGAAGACAATGTTCGTATAGACATTAGAATTTGTGTAAAATTTTTCTCTTCCAGAAATACTATCTCCACATTTACTGATAAACTCCATCATTATCGATATAATCTGAGATAAAGCAAACGTGAAAATCAGAGTTGTGTGGGAATAATATTTTCTCCCAATTTTCCCAAATTTTTTTGTTTCAACTTTTTACATTTTCGGATTTTTTACAAATCTTTTTTTTTTAATTTCAGTTTTTGAAGAAAAAAATTGCATAACATTTCTAAAATTTTTTTTTTTTTGTAAAAACGATTTTTTTTTTATTTTTTTTAATGGAACTTTGATGCAAATTACTTATTTTGATATATATTTTTTTTCTAGATCATAGACATAAGGGACATTCTTCGAGCGCCCACAATAGACCAAATGAAGGACGTGTACATAGTCCAGTGTCTCATGGAAACTGATTTGTACAAATTGCTGAAGACCCAAGCAATAAGCAATGATCACATATGTTACTTCCTTTACCAAATATTACGAGGATTGAAGTACATACACTCGGCCAATGTACTACACAGGGACTTGAAACCGAGTAATTTACTGTTGAATACCACTTGTGACCTTAAAATATGCGATTTTGGCCTCGCAAGAGTTGCCGATCCCGATCACAATCATGCCGGTTTTCTCACAGAGTATGTAGCAACGAGGTGGTACAGAGCCCCCGAAATTATGCTTAATTCCAAGGTAAATTCAGGAGGATAAAAAAAAATTAGTTACAGAATTGGCTCTCCTAAAAAATCATATTAAATATTTCTATAGATTTGATTCACAGAAAAACGTGATACTATTTTTTATCTCCATACTTTTTTTCTCTGAACTAAGTTGTTCACCGAATAGATCCACAAAAAAGTGACACACCCACAAGAAAAAAAAACTGAGACAAAAAAAAAATTGACACACACACACGAAAAAAAAAACTGACACATAAAAAAAATTGGCACACTAAAAAAAATTGACACACACACACACCTGTTCAAAAAAATTATGAAACATTTAAAAGTGAGTTAACTGTGAAAAATCCATTTTTAATATTCAGAAAAATTAGAATTTTTTTTTCCAAATTAGAAGAATTATTTCCATAAAATTTATTAAAATCTCTTGAAAATTTCGGAGGTACCTCGAGAGGTAGTGGGTGCAGGGAAATTCGGTAAATACATTTTTTCTCAGAAATTAAATTCTCTATAAAAAATGTCTTATAACATTTTGTGCTAAGACCACCCAATGAGGAGGTAATTGAATTTTTGGGAGAGACTCGAAGTTTTGGGAAGTTTAGGGGTTGCCAATTCGTAAAATTCAGGGGAAATCAATTGTTTCTTTTTGCAGGGCTACACTAAATCGATAGATATATGGTCTGTGGGCTGCATTCTTGCCGAAATGCTCTCAAGACGAGCAATATTTCCTGGTAAACACTATTTAGATCAGTTAAATCACATTCTCGGAGTTCTGGGATCGCCTTCACCCGAGGACCTTGAGTGTATCATAAACGAGAAGGTAAATTATCCATTTGTTACTCCTTTACACCATATCATGGTAATTATAGGCCTCTTACTCATCACAAGTGCGTTTTATTTTTACTGATGATTAGACGAGGAAATTGTAGGGATTCCGGTTTTAATTTCCTCGTTCATAGATACGACGTTTTTTTATAATTTTCATTTTTTTTCTCAAATATTGTATTGGGAATTTGTTGAAGTTTTAACGTTTCGAGAATTTTTGAAATTTTGAAGATGTCAAAATTTTTTAAATCTTGAAATTTTTTTTTTTATTAATTTGGAAAATTTTGTATTTATCCTAATTTTTTATTTGAATTTTCTCTGGTTTTTTTATTTTTGGACTTCAAATTTTTTTTTTTTTTTTTGGGATTTTTAAATTTAATTTGTTGCTTTTGAACCACCTCTAGATGAATTAATTGCTTTAAATAATTTTCAGGCACGCAGTTACCTCCAGTCATTGCCGTACAAACCCAAGGTGCCATGGACCTGTCTATTTCCAAATGCTGATCCAAGAGCACTCGATTTACTCGATAAAATGCTCACATTCAATCCCAATAAGCGTATTGTTGTGGAGGATGCACTTGCGCATCCCTATCTTGAACAGTATTATGATCCTGCTGATGAGGTAATGTTTTGGTATCGTTAGAAAAAATGGAAACAGAAAAGCACAAATGAACACACAAAATATTATTTGAAAAATTTACAGATTTTCAAATTTCATTCACCTTTTTTTTTTCTGTTTTTATTTATTGAAAGCTTTCAAACCTTTTGGCTTATTTGCAATATTTACATAATTGAAATGTTAAGTAACATAAGAGAAAAAAGTACAATTATACAAATATAGTTTTCCTTGTCTCCTTTATATTCACCTTTGTTGGAAATTTTTGGAAAAAATTATTTAACGTAAAAATTGAGTGTGAACTATTTTCACTTGTGAGAAATACGAAAATTTCAAAATTTTTTGAGAATTTTTAAAAATTCTTCAATGTTTCCGAAATTTCCACAATTTTCAAAATTTACAAAATTTCCAAGATTTTAAAAACTTTGAAAATTTCATAAATTTCAGAAGTTTCAAAAACTTAAAAATTTTCAAAAAATTCCAATATTTCAATGAATTTCAAAAATTTCAACAGCTTCAGAAATTCGAAAAATTTCATTTTTTCTTTAAATTTCATAAATTTCAAATTTTCAAAAGTTCCAAAAATTTCAAAAATTAAAAAAAAAAATTTAACCATTTCACAAATTTGGAAAGTTCAATTTTGCCAATCGCTATTTTCATCCCACCATCTGAAATACTAATCCAATATTCTTTTTCCTAAAGCCCGTAGCAGAGGAGCCCTTCAAATTTGACATGGAGCTGGATAATCTCCCGAAGGAAATTTTGAAGCGCTTAATATTCGAGGAAACAACTCAATTTTCCCGAAACCAAGAAAACGCCATGTAGTCGTACATAAAGGTCCCATAACCGACATTTATTCGCGACTCATACACACCAAAGCGCAGAATTGATGATGAACATAGCCCAAAAAAAAATCAAGAGTTTATCATTAAGAAACTTCGCCGAATGAATCCACAAAGTTGAATCGATAATTAATTTCTAACATTAAAAAAAAAAAAAGAAAAAAAAAATATTGGACAGCTGTTGTGCAGATGGGGGATTAAAATTCTCGAAATTCAATTTTCACGTAAAACGAAAAGAAGAAATAGAGAGAAAAAAAAACAGAAATGACGAATTTTTTACTTTTCATTTTATTTATTTTCCCCCGAAAATTTAGTTTACATTTGCCATCAATTGTTTATTTTTCCAGTTGGCAAACATATTCAATTGTTGACTCATGTGCTGTCTGTGATTTTTTTAAACGTAAAACAATTAAAAATTGAGTGCGATTAACAGGTGGAAAAAAAATGAGTGAAATTCTACGAGTCGACGAGTTTTTGCTGAATATCTCGAAAAGTATAGGAGATATCAAAATTGTGATAAGCGCAAATTCGATAGGAAATTTCAAAAGCTAAAAAAAATGTCCCTAGAAGAATTCCCCTAGACCGTAATATTTCAAGTTATCAGCAGAAAAGCCAGAAACCAAGTTGCCCTTTCTTCTTTTCTGTGAATTTTTTTGCAAAAAATTCGAAATCCGGAAGAGATAGCGCAATTCTGATAAGAACTTTTTTTTAGCTCTTGAAATTCCTCGAAAAAAACTTCATACAAAAATTCCCCTACGTCCCCTAGATTTCGAGATATTCGTGGAAGACTTCGAAAATTTCGACTCTGGAATTGTTCAATTTTTCCGTCGGAAAAAAATCAATTTCGATTCCGTTTTCCGAAATTTTAATGAAACAAAAAAAAAAGATATTCTAGCCCTAGAATTTTACCCCTTAACCGATGGTAAAAATTAAAAGCAAAAAGAGAAAAAAAAATCATCTGTTTCTTGTCTCAATGTGTGAATAATTGTAACTTCGATGAAATTCCTTTTTAAATAATTCAACGCCGTAAAAAAAATTATGAAAAAAAAGCGTCAAAAAAAAAAATACAAAAAAATGTGAAGTAATGATAATCATAAATTTCTTCCATTCCATTATTGAATTTTTGTGTAATTCGTCCAGCGATTCCTCATTGTTAATAAAGTGCATTTAATCGTTTAAGAAAAATATCAAGGAAAATTGAAAAAAAAAATGTGGACAAGCATTATAAATATATATTGATCATCTCAGGCTATTTATCAGCTCGTAACTTTTTTTCTGAGTAAACGAGACAGAAAATAGAGAAACCACGAGATTAATGCGCTCGTTCTTGTGTGGTTATTGAGGAATAAAAAAAGGCTCCCAGGTTTTGTTGATGTTATGGGGTTTTAGAGCGTGATTGGAGGCGAGAAAGGCGTTGATACAATATATAGTGGCATTAGAAAATTTAGAAAATTGGAAATGCTCAAATTTCTCAAGTTTTGAACTTTGCAAAATTATTGGAGTTTGAAAAATTTGGAAATTTTGGAATTTTGAAAATCCTAAAATTATGATTTTTTTTTTATTTTTGAAATTGTTGAATTTTTGCAATTTTTCCAAATTTTTGCAGTGTATAAAATTCTTGAAATGTTTCGAAAATGCATGATTTTGGGAACCTTTGACATTGTCAAATTTACCAATTTTCGAAGTTTGACGAATTTTTGAAATTTTTAGAAGAAACATTTTCTCATTTTGGAAATTTAAAAATTTTTGGATTCTTCACAATTTTTTTTTTCAATTTTGGTTGATTTTTTTGTGTTTTTTTCTCGCATTTACTATATTTATTTTTTTTTACTTTCATCGGATTTTTAAAAAAATTAGAATATTTGCCATTTTTACATAATTGTACAATTTATTTTTTTCGATTATTGGAATTCTTGGCATAGCATATTACTGGAGTTTTTTTCTATTATTCATTGAACTATTGAATTGTCAGCTTGAAAACTAACTTTTGATTTTTTTTTGTGGTCCGTTTTTGGAAAGAAATGTTTTTATACATTTTTCTGAATGTTCAAAAAAAATTCCAGTTTTTTGCACTTTTTTAAATTTTCGAAATTTTTGAAATTTTTTTCTTAGAATCACTAAAATTAAAAAAAAAATCGCTCAAATACTATTTCTGCAACTTCCGGTTTTCAAAATTTGGTAAAATTCGCGAAATTTTGGAGAAATTCCAATTGCCCTTAAACATTTTTTTGTTTGATTATTTTTTTTTTTTTTTGTAAAAATTTTGAAAAAATTTCAAAAGATTTTCGAAAAATTCTATTTACCAAAATATTTCTAAAAACAATTTTTTGCTGCCAACATAAATAAAAATTGAGAACAATTTGAAAAAAAATCACATAAAAACAAAAACAATTTTTCCAGTGCACACAAAATTTTTTGTCAAAAATATTTTTAAAAAATGTTCAACAATGATCTTCACCTCCAATCTTTGCCCGAGTCAAAGTACCTTGGGAAAGCCATGAAAATTTTAATGAAATTAATTAATATTACTAATTATCGAATATCTTCTGGCCTAATATACTTAAACGTTATGTATGTGTATTTGTTGTTGTTGCTGAATTCATATCTCAATATCTCAAGCATTGGAACCAAAAATTGAGGGAAGAAAATGAAAAAAAGTCTTTCAACGTAAAAATTTTTTCGAGTGTTAAAATGAAATTGAAAATTGAATTAATGGAAGTCATGAGGAATGAAATTTGAAACATCTAGACCACAGTGATCATATTTTGCAACAGAAAATTACTATTTATCCAATTAAACTAATGATCACACAATTAGTTTCTACGAAAAAAAAAAAAATATATAAAAAGTAGAGAATTACGAAAAAATTGGGATATTCCTAAATTTGAGGGAGAATACGAAATAATTTTGCGAATTTTGAAATTTTGGAATTAATTTTCTTCTCATTTTTGAGTTATTTCAAATCTTTGAAGATTTTTAATTTTTTATTTTTTTTCAAATTTTTATAAATGTGCTATTTATTATTTATTTTTTCTGTAATTTGGTTTTTTCTAGTTATGTAAAAGAAAAAAAAAAACTTTAGAAAATTTTTGAATTTTTGGATTTTTAAAATTGGAGAATTTTAATTTTTTAAATTTGTGGTTTTATTTTTTTGTCCAAAAAGTTTTAAAAAATATTTTTTTTATCATAGATAATTATCAAATTAGGGAAAAAAAGGGAAAAATTTCTTCAAAAATGAATCAAATTTTTCAAAAATTTCATATCTTCAAAATTGTGAACTTGCAAAATTTGTCGAATTATTATTTGTTTCATGTTCATTCTCCAATCTAACAAAATTGTACTTTTTTCTCCCACAAATTTAAGATAACTCCAAAAAATTAGCTCGAAATTCACCAAAAAAGACTAAAGATACAGACCCCTCCTGTTTCGGTAAAAATCTCGTAATCCAGGGTAGCTATGAAAATTTTCATCAAGACCTTTTTCGTCGAGAATTTCAAGCCCTCCAAAAGAGGTCCTCATGAAAATTCCCCTATCTCCCCTAGATTCCTCAATAATCCCAAAAAACAATTCCACCGATTATCCACAATCAACAACCGAATTGAAAAGTGTAAAACCATGATTTGTTGGCTGAACAATCAATCAATTGCTCGATAAAATTGTCCCATTTCTCGCAAAGACTAAAAAAAAAAAACCAAAGTGCTGCCTTCAAAATTGGACGTGAAAGAAAATCTAATGGAATTAACAATAAACAAAATAAGGAATAAAATACCCAAGTTCAGATGACAAAAAAAAAGTGAATTAAGAGAACAAAAAAAAGAAAAAAAAAAACGAAAATAATGATTTTAAAACGGCCAACAATATTAGTGATTTTTAGATGTAAAAATGGATAATCCCATATGATGAGTTGACAAAATGCATAATACAGGCGAATGATCAAAGTTGACTAAGAGTACCTTGAGATACTAGAGTTTTTAAGTGTTAAACTGAATTTTTTCATCGGTAATTATCAAGAGAGCTGTCTTCCCGCGTTGTTTGGAGGTGTTAACAATTACACAATTACTGAGAATTCCTTGAAAACGAAGAAAAACAATATAATTCCTAATAATTGTGCTAATTGTGCTAATTGAGGTGGCGGTAAGCGGGAAAAAAATTATCGAAGTGAACAAAAAATGATCTCTGCTGAATTCCGCTCTAAATCTCTATTCAAAAATATGAAAAAAAACACTTCAATAGTGGTTTTAAAACGATTTGCAATTGAAAAAAGAGTGACATATGGAGAGTCAGCTGATCAGGCTGGGCGCCGCCATTTTGGCCCTTTCACTTTTCCCGCCACAAAATGGCGGCCATCTGTCAATCAGTTCGCGTTTTCAAAGCTCGTCTCCGTTTGTTTACCCCTTTCTAATCTCATTCCAAGAGTTCCATTCTGTTGCAATAAAGTGAACAATTCTTTTCAACTAGCTTTCGTACTTTTTTGGAAATGCAAAATGTCAAAAATCCTTGTAAAGGGTTCATGGAAATTTTCTATGGCGACTCGAGTGAGAATTCATGGAGTGTAGACGTTCTTCGACTTCGATAGTTTTTTTTCGGTTTTGACGCTCAATCCAGTAGTGAATCGATAAAGGGAGTAAAAAATCACGACATAACCTACAAGTTGTAGTTGCGAGTTATGTTCTGGGTTTGAACAATCGAATGCTAAATTTTCTAATCCAATTTGCTGCTATTCGGCAAACTATTGAAACATATAAAATGCGTTAGGTGAGAAATGATTAGATGCGTTTAGACACGAGGTATAGTAGAACTGACTTCTTATTGGTCTATCTGATTGACGTGAACATCGTTTGAATCGATATATCTCGAAACTCGCATGTCTGACTTCTCATTGGTCAATTGACGGGCGTGAAGTTAGGCGCGGTTTTGGCGCGAAATTTGAAATTACAAAAATGTTTGTTTTTGATGTGAATATAAAATGTACTTTTTTTCTTTAACAAATTCGGAGAAAAGTTAGCTCCCTTTATCACTCCACTATCATATGTTACCAATTGTTATACGTAATTTGTCGATTATCACATTTAGCTACTAATTGTTAGGAATAATTATTAACTTTTCCGTTTGCAAAGGTCAAGTGAAATATTCAATTGAGACGTTTTTTGTGCTACCTTGACGTCCAACAAAAATACGTTGTCGCAATTTTTTCGCGGGAAATTTTGAAAATTTGCGGAATTTCAAAAATCGAAAAATTCGATTTTTTTTGGAAAATTTCGTCAATTTTTGGAACAGACCAAAGTAAAACTGAATTTTCACTTTTTCTTCAAACAATTACCAGTAATTTTTGCCGAATAATTTTGTGGCAAGTAATTAGTAGGAAATTACTGCTCCAAATTTTTCTGTTGAAAATTTCACCGGCAATTTTTCTTGCAAAAATTTATTTAAAAAAACTTGGCCAATGGCACTGAAAAAGCATTGACTTGAATGTTCACTTGAAAATCCGGTTCTGTCTCTATTTATTACAGGACATTTCATCACAATCACATTTTATCACGGCACAATGCGTTGCGACTTATGCGCTCCATATAAGTTCACGTCTATTAAATTCAGAGGACGATTGTGGGAGTCGCCGCCAGGCGCGCATGCGTCGTGACTGTCGCGTTTTCGTGCTGGTGAATTTTGTAAATTCCTCACTAGTGCTGCTTTCTGAGACAGCAAAATTCGAAGATTTGCCGAAAATTATCCGCAAACTGTCCTTATTTGCGGCAATTTTTCGCCTCAGTGTTTTATGTTCTAAGTTAGGTTCCAAGTAGGGCCTACTGGGCACCCATCCGTGCGGCTGGGGCCGACTTCCGCCATTCAGGCCATCTAATTTTTAAACACAGGGTAAACGCCTGTGCTACGATGGCGGGCGCCTATCATGGAACCCTACGTCGGGTTAGGTTCCCGCCCGGCCTTGTCCCATCTGTCAATTGTCGTTCTCAAACTTGGAAGTTTAAATAATTTCATCAGTTTCATTGTGATGAATTGTCTTGTCATAAAATGAGGCGCATTGAGGTGTAACCGGAAGTCCCACGTGTAACCTCCAAATGACTGAGAACATGACCCACAGAATGCATAAGGAATGAGTGTAACTAGCTATCACGGCGCAAGAGAATTTTTTGGAATTCATGTGGTTGTTGTAATCGCATTGATTAAACGATTAATAAAACAATTGTTCATTGAAATTATGGAGAATTAAACGAAATCTATGAATGTAGCTGAGTGACTTTTTTTGTACCATATAACATGTTAAGTCGTTGGACTATATATATATATATATATATATATATATATATATATATATAGGTGTATATATAATTTTTTAGTAGCGTTGCAAAAGATAAATTCAGAATTTTGGAGAAAATTTTCACATTTCCAAAAATGAAAAAAAAAACAGAGCTATCAAAAATTTGGAAATTGAAGGTCCGGAAAATTTTATTTGTTTTTTTTTTAAATTGTTGTAATTCGGAAAAAAATTAGAAAATTTTGCAAAATAGTTTAGTTTTTGGTTTCGTTGGATTATTTGTATATAGGACATGGGGAAGGTTAAATAAATCATCGTTCATTTGCGATGCTACACTTTTATTATCGAGCGTGTGAATCATATCTCATATCTAAATGTGAATGTCAACGTAAGCGATATAGCGCCAAAGTGGCAAAAAGTGAGGATTTAGTGATTTCAATTTTGGTGAATATCTTGTGATGTAATCACCATTTCAAGAATCGTGAATCACATTTTCCAGAATCGTGAATGACATTTTTCAGAATCGTGAATCACATTTTTCAGAATCGTGAATCACGTTTTCAGAATCGTGAATCACATTTTCCAGAATTGTGAATCACATTTTTCAGAATCGTGAATCACGTTTTCAGAATCGTGAATCACATTTTCCAGAATTGTGAATCACATTTTTCAGAATCGTGAATCACATTTTCCAGAATTGTGAATCACATTTTCCAGAATTGTGAATCACGATTTCCAGCATCGCGAATCACGATTTCCAACACAGTGAATCACGATTTCAGAATTGTGAATCACTATTTCCGGAATCACGAATCACCATTTACAGAATTGATAATTATCATATTACGAATCGTGATTAAGATTTCCAGCACAGTGAATCACACTTTTCAGAATCGTGAATCACATTTTTCAGAATCGTGAATCACATTTTCCAGAATTGTGAATCACATTTTCCAGAATTGTGAATCACGATTTCAGAATTGTGAATCACTATTTCCGGAATCACGAATCACCATTTACAGAATTGATAATTATCATATTACGAATCGTGATTAAGATTTCCCGCATAGTGAATCACATTTTTCAGAATCGTGAATCACATTTTTCAGAATCGTAAGTCACATTTTCCAGAATCGTGAATCACAATTTCCAGAATCACGAATCACGGTTTCCAGAATCACGAATCGCGTTTTCCACCCCAGTAAATCACCATTTTCAGACCGGCCGATCACGATTCCTGAACTGTAAATCACTATTTCCAGAATCACGAATCACAATATTCAGCGCTGTGAATCACAATATTCAGCGCTGTGAATTACAATTTTCATAATCGTGGATCACCTTTTCCAGGAATTTAAATCACGAATTTCCGAATATTCACATCATATAAAAAAATCACTTAAGTGATCATCAGTCAAAAATAGTCATAAGAAGCTCTGAACGAAAAGGAATCTCCCAGTGATGACTTCCTGCTGCGCAAAAAATGCAAATCACACAAATCACTATGAGCAATCACGGAGCTCCTAAAAAGTGAAATTCATCTCTATAAAGATTTAATCATAATACGGCCAAAGAATAATATTTTCATTTGTCCGTTTTTTCCGATTACGTAAATTAACAATCACATAAATTTGTTCGATTATAACGAGAACCAAAGCAAGCACAACTCCCGCGCCTAAGGCGGTTATGAGCGGTAGAATTTGTTCCACGTGTACAGCAGGATGTTTCAGCACCTCTGATGTCATCATTTCCGGCCAATATTTGTGACGTAATCGCTTCAGTATCCCCGTCTCCCTGAATCGATTAACACTGAAATAATTTTCACTGAAATTACCAATACGAAAAAAAATATGGTGGACCCCCCCCCCCCCCCCCCCCCCCAAGACGCGTATAACAATTTTTTTCCCCCAATATTCTCAAAATGTTCTTCAAATTATAACCAACAAATAACATTTATTATTCTACCCAGCATTTTGAATTTCGCGCGCTCCCGAACATCACTGCGCACACCCCTCGCGCATTGTTCTTGAAACTACCAAATGCCAAATTCAAAACGCTCTGAAAGGTCACGTGACATTGATAAACTCTATACTCTATCTCTAATTCTATACTGGGCTCTATATTGACCTAGGAGCGCTTCTAGCGCTCCTTAACCAGTGCTAATACTAACCGGGATGTAAATGCGCATGGTACAGTGCGTCAAGGGTTAAAGGACCAGTGTACGGCTCCGCACTGCGCCGCGCATGCGCAGTTACGTGAAACTTAGTACCATTACCGGTTGAGGAGGCGCTGGGTCAGCGAGTGCTTTCACTTGCGCTCCAGCGGGCACCCATCCACTTACTATATAGATCAGGGAAAACTCGACGTTTAATGACGTCACGAGGGCTTTCAGAGCCTCTCAAATCTGGACTTTTTGAAATAAATAAAAGCTCCAATTTTTTGAATCTATACTAAAATTACGAATAAAAGTTTTAATGATTCTAATTACTGATCTAAAATTTAATTACTAAAACTTTCCACTTACTAATAATTGACAGCACTTATATATTCACTGTCACGTGGCATTATCATTGACAGGGTTTCAAGTTGTCCGGTGCTGATGGCATATGTCTTACACGGTATCGTATTTCCTCTGCGGCTTTTCATGAGCGCATGCGTGAAAAACACCACGTTATCATTACACACCTGAAAAATTAATGTTGATATTATTGGGTACAAAAATTATATTGCAAATCATTTACATCACGGCCCGGCTGTAATTCTCTGAGGAAGAAAATAGTTTTACGGGATTACCGATTAAAAATCGAGGAATGATTTGAGAAACACGATGCTTATATAAAAAAAAAAGGTAATTCTCTTCTGCGGGTCGGTAATTAGGTCAAAGAGCGGAGGACAGTAATGAAATAACAATAATCCAATCAGAATTAGCGGGAAACTTTAGTGTTGGTATCATCTTGTGAACCTGGCGCTCCAATCACTCATCACACATAATTGGCAATTATAATTTCTTGGTTCACTACACGACTTTGACACGTAATTACCAACCTGGGAAATATTATTTGCAATTTTTCTGTTATTTTTTCATTTTTATTATATGGAAAATAAAGCCGGTAGTGGTTGACGCGCACATGAAACTGTGCGGTACCAAAGTTGACCGCGACAAGTGGTGGCGCTTCGGAAGCGCGGGCGGGAAGGAGTGTTACACCCGAGCCTTGATGAGGTTAAAATGCGCAGAAGAGGGTAATATTAGGCAGAAATTATGACGTCGTGCAATTATATTGTGAATCATTGTGGGTTGAGGGAGCAATTACCAAAATTTCAGAAGTGATAACTATATATATATATATAGTTAAAGATCTACCTGCTCAAACGCCGCCGTTACGTTATAAGGAAGGGAGTCGCTGGACTTCATCCGGGCTGTCAGGAGCTGCATTGATGGACTGTTGGTATTCTATATAGGTAATAAACATATTTCATTCTTCGCCCCGAGCTCATCTTGATCATTGGTCGCGTAATGAGCGAAGTGCCGCAATCCATTAGCAATGAAAAATTTGAATGAAATTCACATTCAATACCTTTGCATCTCGAAACATGCGAAAATTCACGGGCGGCACATTGCTATACGCGCGACCAAGTGATATAATAAAAAAAAAATTACCTTAATCATATTTTCGTATATTGTATCTTTCAATACTATCAATTTGTAAATACGATTTTTCACAAATTCCTCATAGGTAGTAAATGGTACATAGGATGAGGCGACTGCTAGGAAGCTGATCATGGATCCAGAATATGCATTCGATGTTACAAATATCAATATAAATAGACAGAAATAGATGATTCGCAATGTTGATACATTTGGCCATCCTGTTGAAAATGTGATCTAGGTAGAATTTCACCATGCCAATTGATTTTGGTATTATAATTTTGTGGTATTACCTGCCAAGCCTTGATTGCAGCAAATGCCCCAGACATGTAAATAGTGATCGGAGAGTAGATGTGACAATTTTGATTTTGTCCGCTTGTCTGCTCGTTCAACGAGAGTTAATAGCATGGGCGTTATGAGCATTACAATTGTTAGGGAAATCCAGACGTCCACACTGAATACCTATGAATGAAGCGGTTTAGGATTACATGGGTAAGAAAATGTTTATACCCACCCACCCAACCATTCACCCACGCTCACCCACCCATCCACCCACCTACACTCACCTGCCCACCCACCCACACTCACCTACCCACCCAACCAACCAACCCACCCACACTCACCTACTTACGCACTCATCCACACTCACCCACTTACACTCACCCACCCACCTACACTCACCTACCCACCCACCCACACTCACCTACTGACGCACCCACCCACCTACCTACACTTAGCCACTCACGCCCCCACCCACACTCACCCACCCACCCACCCACACTCACCTACCCACCCACCCACCCACCCACACTCACCTACCCACCCACCCACACTCACCTACTTACGCACCCACCCACCTACCTGCACTTAGCCACTCACGCCCCCAACCACACTCACCCACCCACCCACCCACCCACCCAAACTCACCTACCCACCCACCCACCCACACTCACCTACTTACGCACCCACCCACCTACACTCACCTACCATCCACCCACACTTACCTACCCACCCACCCACACTCACCTACCCACCCACCCACACTCACCTACCCACCCACCCACTCACACTCACCCACCCACCCACAGTCACCCAACCACCCACACTCACCCATCCACTCACACACACGCACATTAGAATAGCCGGGTGGACTAAGCACACAGTCTTAGCCTTGCCGTTCGGCTTCCTAAGTTCAAGTCCTCGACAGAGTGAGAAATTTTTCGGAATGTCTGATGAGCGGGAGGTTGCGGGTAATGGGTTTCTGCGTATCGAGCCCGACCTGTGGAGAATACTGTGTCTGGTACGCCCACCGGAGCCATCATGACGACCGCAAGGCCGGGCGGGAACCTAACCCGACGAGAGGGGGTGGACCATCATAAGTACCCCAGTAGGATAGGGGTAGCTTGGGCGACGAATTGTCAAAAAGCTGCTGTGCACCAGGCGATCTACCGAACCACCTGCTGCAGGATGCCCAGACCTTTGGACCACTCTGAATGTGCTGTGACATCATTCGGATCCAACGGATCGATAATGACAAGCCGGCAAAAGACCTCCGAAATTTCAAGTACTTCAGAGAAGACCATGTACCCCTGACCCAAAATAATCGCTAATAAAAAATTGTCCGACAACCTTGAAATAAGCAGTCCAGGCCAAATTATAGCTGTTGACTTTCCGGAGGTATCCTTGTAAGGTTCCAACTGAGAGCGCACTGGTGAATCTAACGGCTTCTAGTCGCTCTGTAAGACTCATCATCTCTGCAACGCCTATATCTACTTCTCTTCGATTGATTCGCCCTAAGATACCAGTCCAGCGTGATGCTGCAGCATCCCAACCTCCATACAAAGCCTCTCCGACTAGTTCGGAGACGGTGAAATTCATGGCTATAACTAATTCCTGCGTGAGGTCCAACAGGAACGAGTGGTAGGTCTCCTGCCCTGGATCCACCCAAAAGACCTGAAATTCAATAATCACTTTTGCATCTGGTCTTAGTCAGCTGGAATCCTATATATTCCCTCTACCTGGTGGCGGAGTTCGAGCATCACCCAGGCGTAAGCATCCGGCGGCTTGATAGTTGCCTGATACGGCAAACGTAGGGCAGCCTTGCTATGGACGCTCTCAGGCTCCGGGGAAGAGACCCGAATTCGTATACCGAATTTTTTCTCTTAAATTTCGATCTATCTTCTATTTAATTTTTTTTTTTGTTTAGGGACCCCTTTTGAAACATTGATCCGGCCTGCCGTACAGTTGCCGGACGAGGGACCTGCAGGGCGCCTCCTCTACGGGAATATTCAGGCGCTCCGGGCCAGGCCTGCGTACGGATTTCAGTAGCCGGGCTATCCAGATATAGTAAGAGCCCGGCCCGAGTAATGCCAGCTTCCGGATATCCGGGATGCAACCGGAGCCGAAGCTGATAGTGCTTAACACCAGCCGGGCGGGATTGCCATTAGGGGTGTTCTGATGGTCTGAATTTGGTGTTCGAGGTGTCAAATGGTAGGTGATCAAAAATGAGGAGGCGATCGAACAGTTGTAGAGGTCTTCCCATGTATGGGGGTAACGAATTAGGCAAAGACCGGAGTGGTCTGCCTCGGTCTGCTGCACTTGACGCGCTTCGCCGTGACGATGTTATTCAAGTGGAATACCTGGTCAGTGCATGCGGTGTGGTGCGGATGGCCCGCAGAAGGATTTGAGGGGAAACAGGCAAAGAAACAAACTTAGGATCTTACCTTCATCACAGCGACCCGCAGTTCTCGGCCGTCCAAGGAGCGCCGCCGCCGGAGCTGAGCCGGAGCGGAGAACCACCCAACGGTCAGATTATCGGATAATCGGCCGATCTGCTGACTGGCGACAAGGTTCTTCTTGCCACTCCACCATTCCTCAATAATGCTGCTATTGCAGCATGCAATGAGGACCTTCGAGTTGAATCGTAGATTGATAGAGTTGCTCGGCGGGCTCCGACAAAATCGGCAGACCTCCTCATCAGCTGTCGGGGCGAAGATTATGAGCCAAATGGCCAACGCCATATTGACATCCCTAACGAATGATTCGAAACGCTTGAGGTCCATAACAGACTCGATGACGGTCACCAGGAGTGGCTTCGCATGATCGGCTGAAGTGAAGGCTTTGACAGTGTCCTTGAACTGCTTGAAGCTGATGACGTTAAGGGATATGCCTTCCGCAGATAGCATTCTGGCGGTTTCCGGCCAAGTTCCGGTGGCTTCCCACGCTGCAATGAGACCGGAAGCGTTGGCTGCGGTGATATGAAGTGTTAGGTTAGGATGCTTACCTGCAGATACCACCATGACACCAGCGCTCTTACGTTCATTGTGGACCTCCTTGATGACAGTCCCGTAGTAACGACTCTGACTCCAGTGGACCAACGGCATCGGACAAGCGAAGACGAGGGTACTGAGAAGAAATAACGCCACCGGAAACTTCATGTCTTCCCCAAATGAAACAACCCTATCTGGTGCGCAATTTATCAGCGTTGTTCGGCGTCCAATTCAATACTTTTGTTTCCATCGAATTTATTCATCCATTATATTTCACCTATCACCGGATTGATCTAAATTGCGGGTAACCGGCCGCAACCGGAAATTGATATTTTGTTGCACAAGGTCTAGATTTTAACGATATTAAAATTCATATTCGGTGAAAGGAAATGCGGAATGAGACACTTTTGAATTGTTTTTCGATTACAGGTAGGAAAATTTTCCACCAAAAAATGGGTAATCCGGCCTTTTTGTCGGAAGGGACTAGTGGACACCCATCCGTGTGGCGGAGGCCGACTTAGGTCGATTTAGGCCGTCGTATTTATAGACACAGGGTGAACCTCGAGAAACCATGGCGGCTATGGAGAAACCCCCCCCCCCACTCCTGCGTTGGGTTAGGTTCCCGCCCGGCCTTGGGTTCTCAGTTCATCGACACCGCCGATAGCACACACGGAACGGGCCTGCTATTGGTTGGAATCCATGGGAAAATACTTCATGTGGAACATTCTCCGAATCTGCGCATACCCCAACGCCCGGCCTGTAAGTGGATGGGTGGCTCTGGGTGTTAGAGTGGGTGGGAGAGCTGTATAAAGTGAAAACTCCTGGCGAATACCATATTCAAAAGGCCGCCAAGTAAAATAAAGTAAAGTCGATGTGCACTCTTATCATGATGCACTTTTATTGATCGGCCTATATACAAACAAAAATTCAGATACTTTGTCGAGATTATAACTACTTAAATAAGCTACACTTCTCCATAAGGAACTGCTGCTCACAATCCTGGTGACAAATATATTTCTACCTAAATTTATCACGATTTACTAAACTAGTTCATGCGGCGGCCGCTAAGCGGCCACATGCCGCTCTTTATCTGATTTCGAGTTCGATTTCGATAATCGATTTATTTTCCTGGTCGAAGCTCTCATGTATATTCGATAATCGATTTATTTTCCTGGACGGCCACATGCCTTTACTCGCCTGTATTCTCGTTCGATCTCGATTGTGTCATCGATAATCGAGATTTTTTTCTTCGACTTTCGAGTTTTAGAATTCGATAATCGATTTATTTTCCTGGACGGCCACATGCCTTTACTCGCCTGTATTCTCGTTCGATTTCGATTGTGTCATCGATAATCGAGATTTTTTTCCTCGACTTTCGAGTTTTAGAATTCGATAATCGATTTATTTTCCTGGACGGCCACATGCCTTTACTCGCCTGTATTCTCATTCGATCTCGATTGTGTCATCAATAATCGAAATTTTTTTCTTCGACTTTCGAGTTTTTTCTTCGATAATCGATTTATTGCGATTCTCATTCAATTTGGAGTCGAAGCTCTCAACTATATATAAGGACTAGTTCCATGCCGGTGGTCGCTACGCGGCCACATGCATTTCCAAATGCGATTTCGATTTCAATTTTATCATGCCTCGATAATCGAGATTTTTCTTCGATAATCGAGTTTTTTCTTCGATAATCGAGTTTTTTCTTCGATAATCGAGTTTTTTCTTCGATAATCGATTTATTGCGATTCTCATTCGATTTCGATTGTGTCATCGATAATCGAAATTGTTTCTTCAGCTTTCGACTTTTCGAATTCGATAATCGATTTATTTTCCTGGTCGAAGCTCTCAATTATTCATATATATAATATGTATATACAGGGAGAGAGATAGAGACCCAAGAGACTACAACTACCAACGGAGCGGTTGCGCGCGCATTTCAGCGTGGCAGACTTCGAGATATTTCGAGATTCTGACATTGTCTTTTCTATAATTTTTACTAAATCTATAGTTTATGTAAAGTGTCAGCCGCAAGTACAAGTTCAAGACAGAAACGCGAAGAACCTGCGTGATGATGCTCATGGTGGCGATTTAGTCATGATATGGGTAAATAGTGGGCACAAGCATTGTCCTGCGCTTCTTGGTTGGTCTCTCAGTCGATGTCTTCTTAACGGCTCTCCACTTACTCATCGTCTCGTAACTTCGTTCGATGATGAGCACGGTCAAGCCAATGAAAGTTCCAACAACTGGAATGCAGATGACTGAGAGAATTTGTTGCATTTGCACTGGTGAATGCCCCTGCTCCTCCGCGTCGACGAATGGCGGCCAATATTTGTACCGCAGTCGTTGGAATACACCTGTCTCCGCTAATCTCTCAATGCTGAAACAAAAGCTTTATCGTTCATCTGATTGGCTATCACTGCAGCCCTGTTCTCACCATCGACTTACTGATAGCTGATAACATCCAGATATTCACTGCCACGTGACACGATCATTGACGCAGCTTCTGTTCTTCCGGTATTTATGGAGGTTAACTCACAAGCCATAGAACTCTCGTAATCTGTCCTCATGCGCTCCGTGCCAAGAAATCCCACCTTGCCATCACATACCTGCAAATGTCAATTTGAAGCAGCGCAATTTAAACTAATGTGTAAACCTACCTGTTGTTGTAAACCTACCTGTTGTTGTAAACCTACCTGTTGTGGTAAACCTACCTGTTGTGGTAAACCTACCTGTTGTGGTAAACCTACCTGTTGTGGTAAACCTACCTGTTGTGGTAAACCTACCTGTTGTTGTAAACCTACCTGTTGTGGTAAACCTACCTGTTGTGGTAAACCTACCTGTTGTGGTAAACCTACCTGTTGTTGTAAACCTACCTGTTGTTGTAAACCTACCTGATGAAATGCTTGCGTAACGTCAGTAGGAAATGAATCCAATGGCATGAGGGATGGTGTCGTCAGCAGTGAGTTGTTGAGGCTCTGTCGATAATATTCATAATGTACTAGCGCCACTCTGGCCGCAAGCGGCCGGGATGTTCACCGACTTTTCAAATGAACTTTTTTTCTTATTTAAATGATTTGGAGTTTGAAATGAAATTTGAAATATTTTGATTTTTAATTTTTGTAATTAAATTTGGGTTTGCTTTTGATTTTTTAAAATTGAATTTAAAAAATAGATAGGAATTTTGGAATTAAATTTGAATTTGAAAAAAAATGTTCAATTTGAAATTGAATTTTAGAATTGGAAAAATGAAATTGTAATTTTTTTGAATTTAATATATGAGTATGCGTGGAGAGGAGCATGGCGACGCATATTTCAGGGCCAATCAGATTGAGGGTGAGCGAAAACAATATGGCGGCCCACGTGACAGCCAATGAGAATTGAAAGTAGTGTAATGGCCGCTGCCATGAGCCGCCATTACATGGTTGGTCATTTTTAGGAAGGATGTACAAGATCTTCCAAAACTGCGCACTTTTCCTTGATTGGTGGTAAGCTAGCAGGCGCTGTACGCGGTACGATAATATCACAGTAAAAAATATTACATGGCATAATGTTCCAAGTCATAACAAATAAATTATGCGCTTGAAAATCCAAAAATTAAATCGTTCCATCGTCCAAAGAAAAGTGCCTAGTTTTGGAACACCCTGTATACATTTTATGAATAATATAATTACAAGTAACATTTGTTATTTTACGAAAAAAATTAATGAAAGTGGGTATCTAAATATATTGTCAAAAAGAAAATTACCTGAAATAAATGGATGTACGGACTATCCTTCAACAGAATTAATTTGTAACTACCATCTGCCAAAAATTCATCCAGGGTGGTGAATGGTGGTGAGCTGTGAGCAACAGCCAGATTACGGAACATGGATCCGGAATGCACATTTGACAGTATTAATGCCAATAGCAACAGTGAAAGATGGAATATTCTCAGAGGCACTTTTCCGGATGGCTCTATTTAAAACATATCGTAGGTGAAATTTCATCTTCAATGTATATGCATGTGTATATATGTATGTGTTTTTACGTAATGAACATTGCGAGCAGAAGATACTCCAGACGATTAAGTAGCAGTCGGAGAGATGAGGAAGAAATGGAGACCTCGTCTCGTAATGGCGGATGGCATTGATGAATATAGGTGTTACCACAATAAATGCTATTATCGCAGTCCACACTCCAGTGTCGAAGCCCTATAAGTTAATCAAGAATTATTAACCTTGCCGATCCCAGAGGGAAGTTATTGTAATCACCCCGAAAATGAAAAGCCGAATTTTCAAGAAATTTTCACTTTTCTCGATGTTTCACACCATCCGGACACGATTTTAGAGAAGTGTGTATGTGTGTGTGTGTGTGGTCAAACCTCTGTTTAACGCTTCCGTGCGGGACCATTGGACCGATTTATCTTTTTTTTCTGATCGACGCGTCTTGCTGGTCTCCAGGTCCGAAAGGAGAGACTTGTCGAAAAACTGATTCCTTCAATTGTTAGTAACAAATTGAATTGTTTATATCGCTCTATCGCAAGAACGGTTTGAGATACGAAAAAAAGTGTTTAATGAAAGTTGTTCCCCGCAAAAAAATACACATTTAATATCTTATGACTTTTTTTCTTAGCACGCATGATTAATTAATTAATTAATTATCTTGCACGGAAATCAAACTTGAACTTTTCATTTTGTTTGTAATCGATACGTCTCACTCGTGGTCAAGTCCCAAAGGAGCGCTTTTCCCAGAAACTGATGCCGCCAATTGTTATTAACAAATTGAATTATTTATATGGCTTCATCGTAAGAACGAAGGGATATGACAAAAAGTGTCGAAGAAAGTCGTTCCCCACATAAAAATACACATTGAGATCGGGAAGTGATTGGTTTGACCCCTAGAGGGTCACACTCTCAGCTTGTTGATTTTAAATTGTCATTGACATAATCTACCATCATAACAACCTTGAAGCAAGCATTCCACACGAAGGAGGCCCAGCCAGATTTCCTCAGGTGCAATTGGATAGGTGATATGTGCATTGAAGATGTAAATTGAACCGCAGTCTTCCGCTCTGGACTCATCATCAACTCCGCGATCACCAAGTCCGATTTATTTTCATGAATTCTTCCAATGCCACCGGTCCAGCGTAATCTTGCCGAATCCCAAGCACCTAATGTCATTTCATCGATGGTTTCTGATGCCGTGCAGTTCACGGATTCGAGCAATGTAGCCATAACTTCTCTCAAGTACATGTCATAGACAATCTCCGCTGCGTCCAAGCTGGATGTCTAGGGACACACAATGACCGTAAAATGCAGTTTTCAAATCTACCTTTGGCCCTGCCGCACGTGTCGATTGCCTAATTAACTTAGCCTTTGAACGGCACTGCCGTTCTGTGGTACCGGAGTCAAATTAATTTTTTTCGATTTTGGCCAAATTTAACATTGGGGTCTTATGGGGAGGCAAACTTAAATTTTTTAAAATTGAATTTTTGGTCCCGTGTGCGTTGATACTATCCAATAGGAACCCCTGGAAGATATTTCCGTCGATTTTGGGTCGAAAAATTGAAATTATTTTTTTTCGATTTTGGCCAAATTTAACATTGGGGTCTTATGGGGAGGCAAACTTAAATTTTTTAAAATTGAATTTTCGGCCCCGTGTGCGATGATACTATCCAATAGGAACCTCTAGAAGATATTTCCGTCGATTTTGGGTCGAAAAATTGAAATTAATTTTTTTCGATTTTGGCCAAATTTAACATTGGGGTCTTATGGGGAGGCAAACTTAAATTTTATAGAATTGAATTTTTCCATCTTTGAGGATATATAAATCGCAGTATATTGTTGTTGATGTTATTTGAAAAATTTCATGTAAAATAATAGAGATTATTTGAATTTTTTTGAAGAGCCCTATTTTATCGGTAGATACCATTATTTCCCCCGAAATACCAGTATTTCTCCCTCCCCATACCATGAACCGAACTCCACGGATTGGCAAGGCTGGATGCAGAATAAGCTGTATGGCTTCAATGCTTAATAAAGAAAAAAAAAATTTGTTTATGCAATCGACGGTCGGCCAAAAGTTCACCGACGCCTCCGCCAGGGGGTCTAATTCTTGGAATCCTTACCTGGACTATAGCAACGCGCAACGATCGACCCTCCAGTGGTCTCCGTCGCTGGGGAATTGGATTCGGGTGCCAAGCAATTGTCAAATTGTCATCCAGCACTCTACCAAGTGTCTGTTCCGCTACTGAGTTACGCTGGCCGCTCCACCACTCCGTTAAGGTCTCCCTCTCACAACATGAAATGATCATGTTCGTATTGAACTTAAGGCTCAATGAATTATTCGGCAGTTGACAAAACTCACAGACATCATTCATCGGATCAGCATTGCTGCTGAAAAGTATGAACCACGTTAGGTACTCCGTGTTCACAGTTCTGCGGAACAATTGAAAATGACTGAGCTCTTCAGTTGAGGTTAGAATGGTCACCATGAGCAGCTTTCCGTGATCACTTCTGGTGGGATTCTTTGATGGTTGTCGAAGCATGTTGAATTTGCCGATGGATGTTGATATTCCTTCGCTTGCCAACATGTTGGTTACTTCATGCCAGAAGGTCATACTTTCAAACGCTGCAATGAAAGATCGAAATGACATCCGGGATTCAGGAGTGATCGTTCTCGGTCTTTTAGGGAACTTGCAGCACAGATTCACGGAGTAACCTCATTAACAGATTCATTACAACCAGGAAGTACAGAGGACAGGCGGCCGAGCTTGCATTGGGAGAACTCCCCCGGAATCAAGCTTTAGAATGGATGATGGCGCTGCGATCGAATATCAGTGGTGTCGGACGGAGCGTGCGGGCAACACACGCAGAACTGACAACAGCCAGATAACTTGTGTACACAGTGTGCTAATATAAATTTTAAAGATATAGATTTTTATATCTTTTCTTGCACGTTGTGTTTTATGTTTTTGCATGTGACAATGGTGAGCAGTATGCTGTTTTCCCAACATTTCTGCACGAATCATTACATAAAAACTGAGAACTTGGGTAGTCAAATGTTTTACATGCAAAGGGCACCCTACCATAGGTCCTCTATACTCCCTGATTACAGCCTATCACGTACTACTTCATCAAGATACGCATTAGTGTATCGGGCCAAGTCACGTTTTGATCAAATCTAATATTCATGGAAATCGTTCCTCAATATCTTTGAATCAATAATAGAACACTCGTCAGTTTTAAACCGCTAATTTGCCGTTGGCGACGCCACTACTAACGCGCTGGCGTTTCTATACTTCCTATTGGACGCTACCACGCCGATCACGTTAGGGACCGCCTGTGATTGGCAGACGCGCTTCCGTGGCGCCACAGCGATTGCTTTGGATACCACTCGTTTGGAATGGTCGATAATTAGAAAAAAGCAACGAAAAAAATTGACAAAAGACGCAAGTGCCCTATTAGGACGCATCAAAATTTCCTGAATTAATTGATTCATCTAAACTTAATTGGGAATCAAATGTAAAGCTTCACCAACGAACTGAAAACACTTCAATAATTCGAATCTCTGCTCTTCCCGACCCCCTCGTCAGGCACTTGCCCAGCTGACCCTAGTGGTTCCAAAATTCAGAACTGACACATATCGAGCTGCCTTTGCCATTGCTGGTGCAGAGCCATGGACCCTGATTCCTGCATTCGAGATCTGCCCACGCTGGGATCTTTCAAACAGCAGTTGCGTAACTGGCTTCAATCTCATGATGACTGATCCTGCTGCTGACTTGGCAGCCCAGGAGCGTTTCTAATTTTCTCATTTTCTGCTCAACTTCTGATTCATGTTTATACTCACGCAAATTGTACTTCTCATGCTTTTTGATAAAATTTGTCTCTCCCAAAATTATTCTACTTTCAATTTTTACTGTATGTTTTGTTTAAAATCGTAAACAATAAATTTCTATCTATCTATCTATCTGTTCTCTGATTGCCGTCGACTCACGTATAGGATTCGTTGCGGATACTCCGATCACTCCAGCACTGTGGTATTCATTATGAACTTCCTTAATGAGATGTCCGTAGTAATTGGCTTCGTTGAACTCGATGGAGGTCGCAGTGCGAGTGAAGAAGAGGATGATCAGCGCAACTGACGAAACAGAGGATTTCATGGTGCCTGATGATTCAAGGTTCGTTTCGGCTTGGAGGTTTCCACCATAATCTCCTATTCTCTGCAAAGTTTAATGGTATCCTCTTTTTTAATTTTTTTTTTATTTAAGCTCACTTAAACCTTCAGGCTTACAAACCTAAATGGCATCCTCTGATTGTACGGTGTGGATGCGGAGGAATCAAAAGGGACTCTGCTCTCCTAATGTGAAAGAGTAAATAATAAATTTCTACTCAACGTCTGTGAGAGCGTTGAGTTTACGCGAGCGACTGCTGTAAACAAACAGTCCATGTTTCCTTGGGCTTTTTCGAAAATGGATGGAAATTGAGGAGAATAAGGTCACGGACAGTTTTTAGCTGCTCCAATGCAAAGTGAGTCTATTGCCATTCAACGTGACAACCATGACTCATCAACTTGGCTCATGCTCAAAGTATTGATTTTTTTCAAAAGCATTTCGATGGGAAATCGATGGTTCTTGGAAGCAGGGGAGAGTTGGTGGGGGATTCCCATCAGGGCAGGAATATCGTCTATTTTTTTTTGTGTCCAGGGTAGATTCGTAGAATGGGATTTTTCATGAGGCTTTCATCTTCGTGGTAGCAAACTGTAATTCTTGATCGTCGCCTAGAGGCTGAAGGTCGTGTGAAGGGATGTCAACTTCTTCTTCCTTGTGCTGCTTATTGATTTTGATAAAATTTGCATTGCATACTTTTTAAAAAATTGTGGATTTCAATGGGAAAATTTTTCTCAGAAATATTTGGGGTAGGAATGAAATCGTATTTGCAAAAAAAAATAGTAAAAAAAAGTAAAAAACAAAAATAAAGAAAAAAAAACGAAAACAAACAAAAGTGAATTTTAAGAGCAGTAAGAGACAGCTGAAAATTTGCGCAAGACAATTCGTCATTTCAGATTTATTCATGAAATATTTATGAAAAATCGTTGGCTAAAAATAGCACAAATCTAGTGAGAAAAAAATTTGATTACTAATATTATTATGATTATTGATGTCCTTAATACTAGTGAGGAATTAAACGTTACTCAAGAGATACAAGGAGTTAATTGTTATCCTATGGAAGTCCATAAAGTTTCAAAGTTCGGTCCATACTTGTTGAGGCCAAGTACTGTGCATGTCTACCAAATCTCACACCAGTTGCTGTTGCTGTGTGTTCGTTTAATACCTTCAATTCTTGCCATTGTTTGCACAAGTATACTCTGAAATTGAGAAACAGGATGATTAGTAATTTCGAGATTGCAGCCACTTTTAGCATTTTACAACTTTCGAATTTTTTTTTTTAATTGGGAAAAAAAATTTTAGAATTTATTTTTCTGAATTAAAAGAACTTTTGATTAAACAAAATTTTTAATTAAAAGAATCCAAAAATTTTCATTTTCAAAATTTTGAAGTTTTTCTATTTTTTTTTTCTTTAATTAAAAAAAATGGACAATTTCAAGTAAAAAAAATAAAAAAAAAAATTCAAAACATAGGAAATTTTCAAAAAATGAAAAAAGTGAAACAAAGTCGAAAAATTGTGATTTTACCTGACATCGGATCCCGCAACTGCAAGATAAGTTCCACTTTGATCGAAGCACAAGTCCTTGACTTCATATCCCTCATCAAGCTGAAGTGTCTTGAAGTTCTTCAGCTTCCTCAAATCCCAAAGTTTAACACAACAATCTTCAGCTGCTGTTGCGAGATAGTATCCATTCTCCGAGAAGCTTATCGCTGATATTGGACCTGAGTGCCCAGGGAAATTGGCGACATTGGACTGCTCTTTCAAATCCCAAATTTTCACTTGTGCATCTGCAGTGCCAGTGCCAAAAATCAGACCGTCAGGATGGAATTGGGCTGTTGTCAGAGGCTGGCTGCCAGGGCCTGCGACCTGTAAGAAACAAAAAATTATTAAAATCATAACTTTTAAAAACTAAAAAATGTCATACATCAATATTTTTTCTCTTTAATTTATGACCCGAAAATTGAAAAATTAAAAATGGAAAATATGCAAAAAAATTTTTAACTTGTAAGTCTCCCCAAAAGTTCAATCTCATCAAAACGTTTCAAAAATTTTATAAAATTCCTTAAAAAAAAATTATAATTAACAAAAGAAAAAAAATATGTTTTGAATTTTAAAAAAAAGAAAAAAAATTAAATGGACGGAAAAGTTTAAGAATCATAAAAAAAACCATGAGAAATTTGATGTTTTAAAATGTATAGATTTTAGCACTGTAAAGAAATAAATACATAAAAATAAAAAAAAAAAATTGAAATGGACAACGAAATTTAAGAATCATAAAAAAAATAATAACAAATTTAATATTTCAAAATGCATAGTTTTCAGCACTGTGAATAAATAAATTTTAAAAAAATTGTCAAAAAAATTGGAATGGACGACGAAAGGACCTTGGTGAGTAATCTTCCAGTTCTGATATCAGAGAAGGCCCAGTGTTGATCAAGAGATGAACTGAGTAGATAATCTCCAGTGGGATGCAGGGACAGTCCAGTAACAGGAGCATCATGAGCTCGTAGTAAAAGAGTAGCCTGACTCGTTGCAACATTCCAAATGCGAATTGTTGAGTCTGGAGAAGCTGTCATAACGACGTCCTCATCAGGATGATAAATGACTCGTGTAACCTTCTTCGTGTGGCCCTTGAGAATCGCAACTACCTGCTCTGTATCCTTATTGAATACTGTGGCGTTCTTATCAGCTCCTCCTGTCAATATTTTGCTCGTATCAGCTCCATGAATGTCCAGGGCCAGAATTCCAGGCACTGATGCACTGTGCAGACCCTGAAATATTGCCAAGCTTGTCAAGAAAATTGTACCAACATTTTCAAAATTTGAGTTTTCAAAACTTTTTGAATTCGAATGATTCAATTTTTTTTTATATATAATTAAAATGAACTGTTTTCAAATGTTCAAATTCTTAGAATGAAGTTTTCACAATTTTTTAAATAGACATTGAAATACTACGAAGAAAATTGAAATATTTCAAAAAATTGAAAAATGGAAAGACTTTCAAAGTTTTGTCAACATTTGAAAGATTTGAAAAATTTCAAATATGTCAAAAATTTCGGAAGTTTTCAAAATTTCGAAAATATTGAAGATTTTGAAAACTTCAAAAATTTCATAAATTTCTGAAATTTTGAAAATTTTCGAAAATTAAAAAAAAAATAAAGCAAGCTATAGAAGTTTGTAAAAATTCTGGAAATTGTCAATCTTCTCCAAATTCTAAATTTGAATTGGAATGAAATATTTTCAATTTCGAAATGAAATATTAAAGAAAAAAAAATAGTATAATTGGACAATTTTGAAAACTGCAAACATTTCAGAACAAAATTTCAATAACCTTAAATGCTTGTAAAAAAATGATGGAAAAAACCTAAACTGTTTGCAACACTTCAACATTGTGAAAATTTCCAAATTTGAAAATTGAAATAAGAATTGAGATTTTTGATACACTAAATATAAAATTTAAAAAGCCCCCGAAACTTACAGGATGTGAAGAAAGTGTCTGGAAGTCCCTGATGCTGTCGGACGGCTGAAGATCCTCAGGGATGGAGCGTCCCCTGCGTTTTCTTTCCTGGGTGAGGACTGTGGCCCTCTCTTGCAAAATTTGAATGACATCTTCAGTAATTCCAGCTTGCTCCGTTGGTTGCACAGCTCCACTTCCGGCCTCGACTGCAACTGCTGGTTGAGGTATGGCCGTTGGTGCAATTCCTGCCTGGGGCTTGAGCGTCGCCAAAGCTTCTCTAGCAGCTGTCAATTCTTTCGTAAGTCTCGCAATTACTCTGCAAGCTGCGTCGTGCTGAAAATTCATCATGGGATCATTAACTTCCGGTTACACATGCAAATATATATTATAACACAAATGGACAGTTCAAACATTTACATTTTTTATCTCAATTTTTTTTCAACTTTTTTTGTCCAAGTTTTTTTAGTTAAAACGTTTCCAAATTTGAAAAGTTGAGACGAGGTTGAAGTTCGAAAAAATTTGAAACTTTGAAATTTTTGTTTAACCTTTTTTTTCTACTTTTTTTCCACTTTTTTTTAGTTAAAACGTTTGCAAATTTGAAAAGTTAAAACGAGGTTGTTTGAACAAATTTGAAAGTTCGAATTTTTTTTACCTTTTTTCCTACTTTTTTTTTTACTTAAAACGTTTTCAAATTTAAAAAGGTGAAACGAAAGTGAAGGTTTGAGAAAATTTGAAGGTGTGAAATTTTTCCTTGGAATTTTTTTTTTTTCTTTTTTTTCATTCCGGAAAAAAATGGAAAACACTAAATTAAAAAATGCAGATGTTTTTGTTATATACCTGATACAGTGAATGAGACAATTCCTGGCGGCATGTCTGGAGTTGCTGACGAATTGTAAATGTGTGCAACATTTGGGCATCCCACTCATCCTGAAAAGTTTTCAGGATCGCAGGAATCGACGTGGCACTCGGAGGTTTTGGCTTCACTGTTGGATTCACTTTAGGGACAGAAATTGTCCATAATTTTACGATAGATCAGACCTTTTTTTTCTTAATTTTGAATCATCAATTTTCATTTTATATTATCGATTTTGCCAGAAAACTATTTTAATTTTGAAACATCCATAATTCCTTGAATTTATTTTAGCACATGTCATATCTCCATCTTTGATTTTTTTGGCTCTCAAATTTTGCCGTGTAAAAATATTGGATCACTACCTAATTCCAAAATAAAATACCCCAAAATCAATTTTCGAGATTTGTAAAATTAATTTATAAATATACCATTAACTTCGATCAGTTGCTCGACAGTCACCTCCTTTCCATTGATAGGGTCAACTCCATTATCAGCTACATATTTCTCGACTAATCTCTTCTCAAAAATGCATCCAGACACCGGGGATATGACCGGATGCTCCGGCACTTCATTTGAGACTGGAAAAAGAATTTAATTAAATTATTGAATATTGAAAACAAAAAATATTGCAAAATTTCCATAAATTTCTTTTACAATTTTTTGCGTTAACTAAATTGTCAATTTTTCAATTTTATTTCTCAATCTAAAATATATATATATTTTTTTATATATATAAATATATATAAATATATACATTTTGTTCCAAAACTCGTAAATTTTCTAAATTTCCAAATTCATTGTTACTCTACTATATATATATATATATATGTATACTATAGTATAGTATATTTTTTTAATGTTTGCATCTTGTAAATTTTCGTAATATTTCAACGTTTCGAATGTTTACGACGTAGATTTAACGACAAAAAAAGATGTTTTTATGTTTGAACTTGACAGTTCCAAGTTTTTCCGTAAAAAAAATCATTTTAAAACTTCCAACATATAGAGTGGTATTTTTTTTAACGGATTTTTTTTTCGAAATTTCCCCCAATGACAGGTGAAAAATCAATTAAAACAATTTTTTTGTCCACTAATCTGCCTCATTTTCCTTTAGTTTTGCACTTTTTCACTAAAATCCACAATTTTCAATTTAGTGATCTCCACTTTTTAAGGTTAAATTACCGGTCTCCAAAAGTTGGAGCAAACCGAGTAAAATATCACTTTATATAGTTTAAAAATGATGAAAAATCTTCAATAAGATGTAAATGGAGATGACAAATTGGAATTGTTTGACGGAATATCAAGAAAAATACGACAAAACTTGAAATAACTCACTTGCGCATGAGAACGCCATTGCTCCACGTTTGTCGGGTTCGTGCACAACTCCACAATGGCGTCTTTTTTTTTTCAATTTTTCAGCCAATGGCGTGCAGGCATCATTATTATCTAGCCTTGCGCAAAGTACCTCCACAAAATTCCCCCAAAAAATCCCTCAAAAGTGAGGTGAAAACGCCTCTGACAATCCCATATTCCCAAAACATTGAAATATAATATCACCTCAATTCAAAATGCGCGGCATTTTGGCGGGACTTTTGCTGGGATTGTGTTTTGGAATTTCAAATTTTCAGATTGAAGTTTCGGGCAGTGGCGTTGCTTATATTCGTGCTGTTGTTGAGGTAATTGTTGTTTATACATTTTTTTCCCGGTTTTGAATATTTTTTTTGTTTTTTTTTTGTTTTTGGATCAGCTGATCGTAGTGCGAAAAAATGAACAATTTCGAATGAAATCGGTCGAAATAAATTTGGGGTAGATATGACAATTACTCTTTTCGTAAATTAATTTTTTTGTAATCTTCCAACACTATGTATATATAGATATATCTATATACGTAACTTTGCATCTAAGCTATATCTATATACAGTTACAATATGCAAAGTGTTTTTATATAGAGAACGCTTTCGAAATTGTTGATAGAAAAACAGAAAATAGTCACGAGACATTGTTCTAGTTTTGTTTATATATATATATATAGTGCATTAAAATTTTTTATGCAAATATTTATCAAAGTAAACTTCAAACTTTCAAACTTCAGAATTTTGTTACTATAGTCGGTTAGTGGATGAATTAGGCGCGAAAATACGTATATAGGGAATAAAAGTAACATTTGACAATATTTTTTTGTTTCAGAGCTGCTCCGGATGTTCCCTAAATCGACTTCCTGACGTTAAACAATTCATTTTTGATGACTTGCCGTTGTAGTATCCTTTGGCTGAGAAATTTGGGTGAAACTAAAAAAAAACAACAAAAAAAAAATGTGTAGTTTTTAGAGATTTTGTATCAAATTTTTTTTTGATTTCTAAATTTTGTGATTTACAATTTTTCAAGATATTTTCAAAACTTTTTCAAAGTTTCCAGAATTGTTTTTGATGTTAAAAATTCTTTGGCCGATTTTTCTTAACAATCTTTTTCCCAGCGATCGAACAAAGTTCAAGCACATTCAAGGGGCAATTCCGGAGTTAGTTCTTTATGATAAGAACAACGAGGAAGTTGAACGTCTTCAGCTGTCCCGACTCACCAGAGAAGAGTGCAACGATCTTCTTCAATCCAAGGGCTTCCCTCGCAACCAAAGATCCAAAGATGAAATGTAAATTATAAGAAAACAAAATTTTTAATGGTTAAATGCACAATAAAATAATTCACTCCGTCTCACAATTTGACGCTGTTAGGTTTATTGAAAGATCCTTCAGAGCACCAGGTGAATTTGAGGATTTGGAAAATTTTGGATGTTTTTGAAGATTTTTGAAAATTTTTGGGAAGTTTGAAAATTTTGGAAAGTTTGAAAATTTTGGAATTTTTAAAAATATCGGAAAGTTTTGAAAATTTTCGAAATTTTTGGAATTTTTGAAAATATCGGAAAGTTTTGAAAATTTTGGGAATTTTTGTAAATTTTGGAAAAATTAAAGAATTCCAAAATTTTGGAATTTTGAAAAAGTTGGAAACTCTAAATAGGGTCAAGTAAAAAATGATTTCCACAATTCAATTTTTTTTTCACACTTCCTAATATTTGGTAAATTAAGAAAAAAAAAACAATTAAATTTCTGATATTTGTAAATCCAGAATTTTTTTTATCTCCGCATTTTTTAAACTAAAGTTGACAATCGAGTACTCGACAATCGACATTAAACTCATCTCAATAATTCCGTATACATAATTTCATTTATTTATCGCTTACATTTGCATCCTGGATAAATAAAAACGATTGAAAGATCAATAGTTGCTTATATGTACATAAACCCATGACGTACAACATGTCATTATAACCGAGAAAAATCTGAAATTTCTAAAAATTGCTCTTAGTATTACGAGATGGGGCATTTGCCATTATCAATTATCCATTACAGAACCTTAAATACCAGATATATACAGCTCCATGGTGTCACGTGTGAAAAAACTCTGTAGGGTCCCATACGGTTCTCCAGAATTTCGTATAATAATGCAAATAAATTTTTTTTCTATAGAATTTCGTTTGGGCCCTTTTCTAGGATTCTAGAGGGATCTTTCAGGGATTTCTTCTACAATTTTCTCCAGGACCCCTCCCAGGATTTTCTCCAGGACTCCATCTAGGATTTGCATTAAACCTTCATTCAAAATTTCATTGACCTCTTCTATAATTGTACACAGTAATTTATTTAGGATATCCCACTAAATCCATAGACTCTGTCACAGATTTTCTATGGCATTTGTTACTCCCTAGGAGTTACTATAAGCATCCTCTGGAATTTTTTTTCTAAGATATCGTATTAAGTTTACTCTAGAATTAGCTCTATGATTTTCTATAAGATTTTTTTGTAGGATTTTTTATACAATTTCCTGGAAGATTTTATCCAGGATTTCCAGTAGAATTTCATCAAGGATTTTCCAGGATTTTATGTAGGACTTCCTCTGGAATTTTTCATCTGATTTTATCTGGGTTTTTCTGAGAATCTTGCTATAGCATTTCCTGTGAAAGTCCCTCTAGAATTCTATCTAAGGTTACCTATTCGGGCTCTGTAGAAAATCTGTGTAGAATGCCTGTAGAATTTTTTCACATGTGCTCCTCTTACATATATCGCTTTTTATGAAATAATTGGGGATTATACAGTCGATGCCGTGTGTAGTATTTGTTTAAAACGATTAATTGGGATTGGAAGATTTTGTTACGCCATCAGGAGCCAGCCGATGAAAATTACTGCAAGCCATAGGAATATCTTTGAGATGAGAACTTCGTCTTCAAATTGGGGAGTGCCCCTAGGTACTGAAACAATATTATTTTTAGTTTCATTTATTTATTTATTTTATTTTGGTAATTGGAAAATTATTTCTACTTTTTTTTACTATTTTTTATTATTGCGATTTCTGTTACACATTTGTCATTTTTCGAAAAATATTTTTCCAGTTTTTGAGTTGTGCTTTCATTCTTTTACGATTTTGAGATTTTGAAATTTTTTAAAAAATTGTATTTTTTTATTGGATGAATTTTTTGTTAATTATGAAAAGTTGAACGTTTTTTTTATATTTTTTTCTCACTCACCAGCACTGGGTCGGGTCTCCCCAAAATTGAAAGTCGAAGTAAAGAAAGCAAAGGGGTATCCTCCGATACCAAAGGACATATGGAATCCTCCATCTCCAAAGCCTAGACCTGAAAATGTCGTTCCTCCTTCTGGTTCTGTTCTCTGTCCAACTGGGCGAGGTGGCACATTATTTCTGCAATAAAAAAAAATAATATTAAGAAAAAAATAGATAATAAAATTTTAGAAATTTGCAAGTCAAAAGAATTTTTGAAACACTGAAATTATAAGAAAATTTGGGATTTTAAGGCAAAAAAAATTTGAAAGGTGTTTTTTATTACCTAGGATCCTCTTGTTTAGCTGCACCTCGCCCATACAGTGGAATAACTTTTTCTTTGCTAATTGCTGCTTTACAAACTGGACACACCTGCCTAGTTGGTTTAGTCTCCAACCATTGATGCAAGCAGGGCCAACTGAAAAAATAATACAGTTCAGTAATGAGGAAATTATAATCCAAAAAATACATTTATCAAATTTTCCAAACTTTGAACATTTCTGGTAATTGATATCAAATCGTGGAATTTTTTTGCATTCCCAATTTTTTCTGAATTTCCGATTTTTTTTAAATTCCCATTTTTTTCTGAATTTCTGAAATTTCGCATATATAAAAAAAAATCTCCTTTTCTCAATCTACTTTGTAAAATTTTCAAAATATTTGTAATGCCTCCAATTTTGGAGTTTTCAAGATTTTAAAAAAAAATCGTATTTTTTTAATCCCTAAAATTTTTAAAGGTTCGAAATTTTTGCAGTTCATAAATTTTTCAGCTTTCTCAAATTTTGAATTTTTTTTAATTATTTAAGTTTCTTTGAAATTTAATTTTTCTAATTTGAATTTGTGAGTCTTCAAAATTTTTGCAACTTTTGATTTTTCTCAAAAATTATGACAACAATACAAAAAATATTGATACAAAAAAAAAAAATGATGAGTAAAACAGGATGACCTGTTGTCAGCTGTTGCACCATTTTTGCTTATCACGAGAAAAATCGCGCGTGGGGGCCAATGGCAAAAAATTGAATAAATGTTTATAGTGTCGGGGACGAAGTCACGCGGAGATGAAGCCTCGGTTTCTTATCTTAAACAATTTATATCAGGTCGGAGAAAAAAAATTCCATTTTCTATCACCCCATCTTAATGCTTCATTTCAAGTTTGAATCATCGAATCCATCAGGTCTACAGGACTTTCAACTGTCCATTAATTATTATCCATCAACTTCACATTAATTATACATTCTTGTTTTTAATATTTTACTGTCGAACTGATGACAAAACGTTAAAAACAAAAAAGACAGATTCTAATTAATCATTTTTTTGTCAGTTTTTTTTTCAAGCTGTCAGTTCTTCAATCTACATTTTTTCGGTTTTTGAAATTTACCCATTTTGCCCCGAGCTTTATTTCTGGCATTCAAAATTCCGAGCATTTTCAAATTTGTTAAAACTTTTGACAATTTGATTTTCAAAAAATTGAAAAATATATTTTCGAAACTTTTGGCGGTTTAAAAAAAAAACATTTTTGATTAGCCAAATTTTTTTTTTTTTTTTTTTTTTAATTTCAAGGTCAAATTTTTTTCTGATTTTTAGGATTTTTTCAAGGTCAACGTTTAACCACTGTAAATTTCACAAAAAGACCAAAACTTGATGTTAGACGTCATTTCAAGGTCAAATTGTCAAAACTTTGCGTAATTAAAAAAAAACAGTTGCCCCAACCTCAAAATCTTGGATTAAAAAATGTTGGAATGTGGCAAAAAATTTGTAAAAAAATTATGAAAAACTAATGGCTTACCAGAATAAGTGGCCGCACATACTAACAACTGCATCTTTAGCAGTATCCAAACAGATGTTACACTCAAACATTCTGTCGTCTTTTTCCTTTTCCTTATTAGCAAAATCTGTTGGTTTTGACGGTCCCGGCTGTTCCTCTAAAGTTCCCATGATTCTCGGTGTGACCTTGAAAAAAGTGTTCAATAAATTTCCAAAATTTGGTAAAACAATAAGCAGAAATTATCATTAATTTATTGACAACTATTTTTGCCACTCGATATTTTTTTTGACAGATCACGGAGCTGTCCGATTACTGGGACACGGACGGACACTGGCAACTGCCTACCCCCACTCCGCGGACTCACGTGATCGAGTCATTAAACAAAAACAAGGATAACAAAATGTGGTGTTATATATAGTTCGCATCAGATTTTCAGCAATTTTCAATTTTCAAAAATAACTATTTGCGGTTTTGCAAATATTTCCAACTTTTTTTTTCTTTTTTATTTCACTTTTTTTTTCTACTACAAAACAATTAAAAAAAAAAAAAAAACGAAATTCCCGAAATTTTTAAATTTGCAATTTTTTTTTTTATTTTCTAAAACAAATTTTCAATTTTTTTTTTACTCTGAGTTTGCAAAGCGCGAAATTTTTTATTATTCAATTTATTTTGAAAACGTGTAAATTTGTAATTCAAAAATTTTTTTTTTTCGACATTCGTTATTACTAATTTACATACCGATTAGCCAAGTCAAGTTCCTCTGAAGAAGTTGCACTTCAAAACAGTAAAAAAAAAAACTAAAAGTCAAGTGAATTGCAGTTTCACGATTTGTCGTCTAATTTCGTTGATTTTTTCAAGGTCACGTGATTGGTAGTAGGTTGCACTGTGTTGATTGGTCGCGTTTATTCGCCGATTTTTGGGTGACTTTTGACGATTTTTCGGGAGGAAAGAAAAACTCTGGGAAACAGTGGCACGAGATTGCCGTCGAGCACACACTAACGCCTTTTCCGTCGATATGACGTCACAAGGCCCCCCTCCCACACCCCCTTCTACGCAGGATTACGTGGCCAAAGTTCATTGACTATCGTCAGAGGTTTTCACGGCATTTTCCAACCCTACATTTGGATTTTTATCAGTTTTTGAGGGCACTTAGCCAATAAAAGGAGACTTGTCAAAATTACTCGTTCATTATCCATTTTTTTTTTTGTAAATTTGGGGAGGGGTTTGCACTTGTATTGATCAGCAACGACAGGTGCTTTCACATCCACTGACGGTTAGCTACTAGCACGTGGTAAGTCACCGACACGTGGTCAGTTAATTATTTTGGCACGAAATTTAAAAAAAAAAAAATTTTTTTGGACAATTTTAAATCAATTTTTTTTTTAATACTAAAATTTTTCATTTTTTTTCGGCAATCAATTTTTTTTTTATTATTGAAAAATCTTATTGATATCTATATATCGATTAAGTTTTCGATATTTAAAATTTATTTTTCAAGTTCGATTTTTTTCCGGAATTTTCGAAATTTTTGGCAATAATTTTTAGAATTTTTGAAATTCCAACAAAATTAAAATTTTGGACAATTCAAAATTCACAATACCAAAAAAAAACATTGATTTCCTTTACGCATTTTCGAATTCCATTTTTGCATTAAAATTTTTTTGAAAAATTTAAAATCAATTTTTTTGTAATCGTAAAATTTTTCGTTTTTTATTGGGGGATAAAAAAAAGCTCTTTATATTGTTTAAATTTTTGAAATTGTTAAAAGTTCGAGAGTATGAGAGGCGAGAGATTTTTGTGAAGGCGGGAACATTTGAATTAACGGAGATGGGCGCGCTCGATTTGAACGACTGAATAGCACTTGAATAACTTTCATCTGTTTGTAGATGCGAAACCAAATGGACCAATGCGGATCAGTTCACACCTTACATTACTTGACACCATATCTCCATTAAAAAGATAAGAACTTTTGCGGCTCCAGTGTGCATGCGGAGACCGACATTATTGAGCAAACAATGAGGGAGGGGGACAGTGTAGTTACAAGAAAGATGGCGTCGCGACGGTCGACCAAGCAAAAGTTGCCAAAGCCGGAAATTTCCGTTCTTCACCACCGAAGAAACCTGAAAATTTTTGATAATGGCCAAGATGTAACACCTAAACCTTTGACACATCGATTTTATTCGTCGATTGACGATAATCGTATGACGGCTTACGATACTATCGGAATTATCAAAACCGGAAGTGAGTCATTTATGTCTTTGGGATCCGGAGTTATTTCGAATACATCGAGGATCATTTCTGTGGTTAAGTATCATACTCCACCATTCTAGTACACCGTTTTGCCCCACACTATATTTTGCCTCGTATTCCATTTTGCCCCACCCTATATTTTGCCTCGTATTCCATTTTGCCCCGTATTCCATTTTGCCCCACCCCATATTTTGCCTTGTTTTCGTTCTGCTCAAAATTCGATGTTGGTCCGCATTCTGTTTTGCCCCACCTCTCATTCTGCACCACACTACACCTCATGTGCCTCAAACCTTTCGATTAATCGAAACTTCATACCTCAGTTTTGACTGTTAAAACTTAGCATTGGAAAAATATCTTATTCCTGGTTCCCGAAATCAGATTGACTTCTAAAATACAGTAGACCTCCCTTTATTTTCCGAGCTCGGGGGGTGACCTTGAAGCAATTTCGTGGAAAAAAAAATTAAGGAAGCCCCCCACTCTGCCCACTGGTTGGTTGGCGTGGTGGGGGTTGTCGGAAGCGGAAGGGAAAATAAGTGCAGAAGTAAACGGACTATGTATCAAGTAAATAGGTTATGTTTCATGAATGCTCGGTCCCACTATTGAGATGCTGCGCAGTCTGGAGCGCATGACGTCGAAAACAAGGATAGACAAAGTACGGGGAGTGGGAGAAGGTTTTTGAGGGGAGACAAGTCGTGAGGGGAGTACAGCGAAAATAAAGGAAGCGGAAAATTAAGGGAGCTCTACTGTACCGCCATAAGAGACGTAATCTTAAATTGAAATTGAATGGAAAATTGGAGGAATGTTTTCAGTGACAACCCAAGTCTCTTCTTTTTTCAGAAATCCTCGCCGATTCACACAACTGTAATTCCCCCATTTGAGGAGACAATGGAGAGTCTCATAGCGACCCAAGAGGTTGACTCACTTCCGGACGACTCTCGCGCCCCGTCGCCATTTTGTCTTCCAAAATTTGAGGATGCCTCCACAAAATGTCCGGATAAAGTAACAATACTCCTACGGGAGACGGAAACGACAATGATATTTGAAATGCCCCAGTTGACAGCTGATTTGGATACTCCGGAGGGTCAGCGAGTGAAGGAAGAGAACGAGAGGTACTCCTTTTGTATTTATTGTACGAGCCCGGTGGCGCGTGCTTAGTTGCAACTTTCCATTGATATGGCTGATAATTTGTGGTAGATACGAAATGATAACAGGAGGTGGAGGCCCCAAGAGGAAGCTCGCCGATGCCGAGACTCAGACCCGGCGAATTCATGTGAAATCTCGGGCAACACATCTGGGGAGAGAGAGGAGAATGAATGAGGGGACTTTCGTCAATAATTGGGTGATTCATGACACTTATGAGGAGCTGGAGGGTGCGCAAAGGATCGAGGAGACTCCGGTGAGTGAATGATTCAATCAGGTCAAGTACTGTAGGGCTCCAAGGCCCAAATAAGATTCAAGATAGGTCAAGGTGAGGTCGTAACAGGGTTCCAATGAGGTACGAAGAAGCTTAAGCGAGTCATCTAGCTTAGGTTGAGCACCATCTGAATGGGGGCTATGGCAGGTCAAAATGAGGTCCAAACAAGGTCAACTTAGGGCCGGAGTAACGGCTACGCAAGATCAATGAACCTTGATCTGTCCTAATCCAGTTCTTTCCTTTCTGATTGATCTCCAGGATAGGCATAAGCTTCCGAAACTGTCGTTGACCCCTTCAGTGCCCCGCCCCGAGGAGCAGCTTCTCGAAATCTATAAAAAATCATCGTTCAAGGACGCAATACAGATAATGGAACGAATAATTGCAAGCAGTCTCTTCATAATCCCTCAAAAGCGGTTCAAGGGTCTTTTGAAGAGTGATCCGTGCAGTCCAGACCTGAAGTTCACGTACTCCTTGGATCTACTTTGGAGTCACGAATGCGCGGAGACTAGGGAACGTCCGGTCACCAGTTTCAGGTAATGGTGGGCTTGTAGGCGACGCGATCCCGAACTGTCCTTCAGCTTGATGGTCTGAACCAAGTTGATGCTCGGTCCGCCCGCAACTCGGTCCAGGTCCAACGGGTCAAATCCCGGATTAGCAATCCTTCAGGAATCCGGAGCAGGCTTGGACAGTTCAGAATCCTGCCCGAGCCCTGATCAGGATTGGCTGACCGGAAGTCCTTCAGGACTTCTCATCAGCACAGGGTCCTTTGAAGCCCTCCCGGAATGCTAACCAGCATTGGCTGATGTGAAATGCTTCAGGCGTCCTGATCAGAATCGGCTGATGTGCAATCCTTCACCAATTCTGATCAGCCCTCCATCTCCTGACATACTCAACATTGCTTCAACAATCTAGGTGGAATTATACCAACCCCAACATCCTGGCGGTAGGCTACGGCTCCAAGAAGAACGGTTGTGATGGGGTCTTGCTGATCTGGTGCATGAAGAACCCGAGCCAACCGGATCGAACCTATGCGTTGGAGTCAGCTGTTGCAGATCTCGACTGGAGCCGATCTCGACCGAATCAACTTGCAGTTGGATTCTACGACGGATGTCTCCGGGTCATCGATGTTAGCAGTCGATCCTTAGCTGTACTAAGGGACAGCAAAACGTGAGCAACTGATTCCGTGTCTTTTGCTGAAGTATTTTGATGCTTCTCTAATTTGCACGTGCCTCAATGAACCTTCCACCATGAATTTGGATTTGGAAGGTTGGCTGGGTCACCAGGACCATTTCAACTAAACGAACCAAACCTACTTCCAGGGACAAACTCCGATTGTTCTCACCACACTGGCAAGTCCAATGGTGGCAGGGGGACGAGCACAATGATTACGAGGAGCAGATATTCACGTCAACTCAGGATGGCCGGGTGCTGTGTTACCCACCACACGAGGACTTCACTTCCTCGGAGATGATGCGCATTCCGAGAATTGAGGCAGCACTTCCTGGAGTAAGTCGACAAGATTTTACCGAAAAAATTGACATTTCAATTCGTCGAAATCCGGGAGCTGTCCTGCTTCGTCGTCATCCTGACCATCGAGATGTGTACCTTGTAGGCTCTGACGAAGGCTGTGTCCATACTTGCTCGAAAAACTATTTAGATCACCACGTGAACAGCTTCCTGGCCCATGACGGACCGATCTACGCCCTGGAGTTCTCCCCCTTCACCAGCAAGTTGTTCCTGACTTGTGGCGCCGATTGGACAGCTAGAATCTGGGTCCAAGGTGTCACGGAGCCCTTGATCACTCTTTCCACAAGAATGGCCTGCGTCAGGGCTGCTGCCTGGAGCCCCACCAACTCGACCATCCTCGCCACCTGTGCAGATAATGAAATTGCAATTTGGGACGTGAAGAGGAGGACCTACAAACCGTGCTCCGTCACCCTTGCACCTTGCGAGAGACTTGTTGCTTTGGAGTTCACCAAGAGTGGAGATCAGCTGGTTGTGGCTGATACCCGGGGCGATGTGCATGTCTATCAGCTCGAGGGCATGCCCTTTCCGCCATTCAGCCAAGTGGAGCTGCTTGTTGACTCCCTGAAGAAGGCGCTCATCACCAGACCCCAGCTGAAGACCAAGTTCCTGAAGGCCTTTGAGAGCTGATTGTCATAGTTATCAGGCCTATAACCATCAATTACACAATCAATTGTTCAATCAGCTGTTCAATCAATTGTTCAATCAATTGTTCAATCAATTGTTCAATCAATTGTTCAATCAATTGTTCAATCAATTGTTCAATCAATTGTTCAATCAATTGTTCAATCAATTGTTCAATCAATTGTTCAATCAATTGTTCAATCAATTGTTCAATCAATTGTTCAATCAATTGTTCAATCAATTGTTCAATCAATTGTTCAATCAATTGTTCAATCAATTGTTCAATCAATTGTTCAATCAATTGTTCAATCAATTGTTCAATCAATTGTTCAATCAATTGTTCAATCAATTGTTCAATCAATTGTTCAATCAATTATTCAATTAGCTGTTCAATCAATTATTCAATTAGCTGTTCAATCAATTGTTCAATCATTCAATGAATCAATCATTCAATCAATCATTCAATCAATCAATCAATCAATCATGCAATCAATCATTCAATCAATCATTCAATCAATCATTCAATCAATCATTCAATCAATTATTCAATCAATCATTCAATCAATCATTCAATCAATCATTCAATCAATCATTCAATCAATCATTCAATCAATCATTCAATCAATCATTCAATCAATCATTCAATCAATCATTCAATCAATCATTCAATCAATCATTCAATCAATCATTCAATCAATCATTCAATCAATCATTCAATCAATCATTCAATCAATCATTCAATCAATCATTCAATCAATCATTCAATCAATCAATCATTCAATCAATCATTCAACCATTCAATCAATCAATCATTCAGTCAACCATTCAATCAATCAATCAATCATTCAAACAAGTTTTGCTATATTTTTGTTAGATTCCAAGATATTACACCAAAATTGGTATTTCAAATTTTGGAAAAGCATATGGAATATCTTTGCTTGGACTGTACACCCTGAGGTTACAAAGTCCTCATGTTTACTGGATAAACAATCTTCCTGAAATGTTTATCACCCCTGGTACAAGGGGGAAATGATATAAAACGTAAATAAAATTGATCATAATGCAAAATACACTGTAACTTCATTGGGATGGGGTGAGGGGGGGGGGGAGATTTAAGACCTAAGGAAGACGAGGTGAGTGCATGGGCATGGATAATGGCGATTGAATGCCCCGTTGTAGCTAATGTCTTGGGCTTTGCCATTAAGAATAATGGATGTGGATTATGGCACGGCCCTGTTGCATTTTACTGAGTGTTAAACCACTTTGCAGCTGAAAATTCCAATTTTTTTCCAACCTTCATATTGCAGGAGTTGTTGGGGGTGGGAGGCTGAAATTGGTCCAGAGTTTTTGAAGATGCACACAATTTGGCGCGAAATTTAAAAATAATTATTTAAATGATTTTGTTGGTCGGAATTAACAGAATCTTTGAGGGCTCACACAATTCTGGCGCGAAATTCAAAAATAGTTAGCAAAACATTTTTTTTCATCTAAATTAACAGAATTTTTAAGGGTTTACACAATTTTGGCGCGAAATTCAAAAATAGTTAAATTTTTTTTTTCGTCTAAATTAACAGAATGTTTAAGGGTTCACACAATTTTGGCGCGAAATTTAAAAATAATTTTTTAATCGGTTTTTCGTCTGAATTAACAAAATTTTTGGTGATTCACACAATTTTGGCGCGAAATTTAAAAATAATTTTTCAAATGATTTTGTTCGTCTGAATTAACAGAGCGAAATGAATGAGGGAGGAACGATTCAATTATCGATAATTCGTGGATGGATATGATGCGAAGAGATGAAACACTATATGTGTGGGGCAAGGAGTGAGGAGGATGGAGTGGATGTGAAGTTGGAGGATTCTTCAAAGATCGGCATCTGCTGGTCACACGCTCGGGGCGCATGGGATATTTCGGCCGGATTCTTGGGCTTCCACGTTCCCATACGCGGGTCAGGGGTCATGGGACCCTCCCCCCTCCACCTACCCCCCCCCCCCCCTGGTCCCATTTTTCGCGGAGATTATTGCAATTTTTTTTAGGCGGGCAAAGAGCTTCTTGCATCAAAGACTTTCGGAAAGTTTGGTAATTTTGGAAATTTTGGAACTTTTGGAAATTTTGGAAATTTTGGAAATTTTGGAAATTCTGAAGATTTTTGGAAATTTTGTAAATTTTGTAAATTTTTTAAAATTTTGAAAAGTCTGGAAATTTTTGGAAATTTTTGGAAATTTTGAAAATTTTGAAAATTTTGAAAATTTTGAAAATTTTGGAAATTTTGAAAATTTTGAAAATTTTGGAAATTGCAAAATTATGGAAACAGCAAAAAAATCAAAATTTGCAGTTTTGAAAAATGGAGAAAATGTCAAACACTTCAAAATTTGGAATTTTGAAAAGCCGAGAAAATTCACAACATTCAAAATTTGGGATTTTGAAAAATTCAAAAAATTTCAAAATTTGGAATTTTGAGAAACTCAAGAATTTTCAAAAGCTTCAAAATTTTTGTCATTCCCAAAATGAGGAGAAAAAATATTAAAATCATGTTTTCTCAATGCAAGCGCTTTTTCCCTGAGGAATTCCACGGCGCAAAAATCGCGGGTGGAGGATAATGGCGAATGGAATGTGTAAATTTTCATGTAGACGATGGTAAGTGACTCGTAAAGAGGATGTACGAGTATCCCAGTCTCCCACCATCGGTGTTTTCGGTAAAGCACTGGACCACGGGCCAATTACGCGCAAACCGCGAGAGGGAGATGAGCGAGCGCTGCGATTGGTCGGCCCGTATTTGTGCGGGAAAATTGAGGCCAATCGCATATGCATACCCACCCCCGCCTTTTTCTTTTTCAAGCCGACCGATGTAGGCGAGATGATCCGAGTGGTACAGCACAGCATCTAGTCTATTTCAAGTATCTGAGGAGTGTGTTGCAATTTTTCACTGCATATCACTTTCAAATTTTCCCTCTCAATTTTTCACACCAACCAAAAAATTCAAATTTTCCCGCGCCTAAAAAAAAACGCATTTTAAAATAAAATAAAATTTTTCCGTTCAATTTATTGGAAAAAAAAATCAAACATTCCCGCTCTTTAAGTGAAAATAATTTTTTTTACTTATATTGAAAAAAAAAATAGCGACATTCAAATTTTCAAATTTGAAACTAAAAAAAAAATCTCACTAAATTCCCCCGAAAAATTCAGGATTTCCCGCTGACTTAACGAGAAAATAAAATTTTTTAAAGTAAAAAAAAAAATACGTTTTGTGAAAAAAAATTTGCCGCCCTTTTTTGAAAAATATCCATTTTTTGCCGCAATTTTTTTAGCCCCCTAGAAAAAAAAAAAATTGTGACTGTGTGCGAAAAAATGTGAGAAAGTTCACACCCAGTGAGTGAAAATTCTGAGAAAACTTTTATCATAAAAAAATTGAGATCGAACACTGTAAGTCGAATTTTTCGTTTGATAATGTCCGCAGAAATTTAGTTAGGGAATATCTTCGAAACTACCGGAGATACAAAAATTTTATAAAAAAAAATTTTATCAATATATTTTGATAGCTCTCGAAATTTCTGATAAAAAAGTTCAAATAAATCTTTTCTTATCTCCCCTAGATTGCGAAATATCCCCGAAAAACTGGCACTAAACTCCTCAATTCCCAGATTTCTCAGAATCTAGGGGAGATAGGGGAATTTCGATAATAACCTTTATTGTAGCCCTTGAAATTCTCCACAAAAAACCACATACCAAAAAATCCCCTATCTCCCCTAGATTACGAGATATCCCCAAAAAACTCAAATGGAAATCAACAGGTGATCAATCTGGGGGATATTTTTGATACCCCAAGATCAATCCCAGGCTTATTCAGTCATGCTACGAATGAGAAAGTTATCGGGGGGGGGGGGGGGGGGGTACATGGGTGCGATAAAATTCACGTAGCATGCACGATAATTCGCAGTGCGGGGAGATATAATTAAGCCCCCTGGCTCTTATTGCCGGGTTCAAGCGTAAAAAAAAAATAAATAAATGGGAATACCAGCGTCGCGGGGTCAACGGGGTTAAGCATTAATCCCTGAGGCGTTGGGTCTGCGAAAGTCTGATTTCCTTTTTTTTTCTTTTGCAATTCGTTGGAATTTTTTGTTCCCATTTTTGTTTTTTTTTTGTTTTTTTTTGGTTTTTGTTTTATTTTTTTTCGTTTGTTTTTGTTTTTGTTTTGTTTTTTTTTGTTTTTGTTTTGTTTTTGTTTTGTTTTTTTGTTTTTTTTTTTCAAAAAACGAAGCAAAAGAATTGTTTAAAACCATATTTTAGAGATGTTCTATTGACCGGAAGTAGGAAGGCGCTTCCGTTTCCGGTCGCCTCAAAGACGCCATAACCTACAACTGAAAAGTGAAACATGAATACATTCCCAAGTTTTTCATTACAGACATGGACAGCAAGTACTGATGATATACTTTGGGAGAGCCATGAGCGGAACTTGTGGATAATTAGTCTGATCTCATCGAGCAAACATGCTCAGGGCTCCCGCCATCTTGCTTGATGATGGGTCAACGCACGAGCTCCACCTTGCGGCCGAAAGCGTCACTGGCCCGGGTGCTTCTGGGTCATCGCAAGCCCAATGCTGATAATGATCACGGGAGTATCTTCAGGAAGAGCAAATCTAGAAGTTCGAAAAGCCTGAAGAGTGACATCGCCAAAAATGGAATGGACAAACTCGAAATGGTACCGAATTAAACTTGTTTAATAAATAAAAACATGCAAACGAGTAGTTTTATATATAGGTATACATTTAACGTTTGGCTTGAATTTTAAAAAGACGCGGGATTTTTCAAATGATAAGGAAGCGCTAAATGGGATTCCCCTGCTTTTCTCAGCGGGCAACTTGCATGCAGCCCAGATTCGCGAAATTACCCCATTAACAGATTCATTACAACTTATCAAATACTACTTCACATGAAATTCATGACAATCCTTCCTCACTATTTTTAAATCAATGATAGAACATTCGTCAATTTCAAACCGGTAATTTGTCGTTGGCGCCACAAGACTCGCGCTGGCGTTTCTGTACTTTCTATTGGATGCCTCCGCTCCAATCATAGTAGAGACGGCCTGTGATTGGCTGCTGCGGGCAGAGGCACTTTGTCACGTCACAGCTAGACCACGTGGTTTGAAAAAACAGTCGTTTTGCACATTCGATAATTAAAAACTTGATGACACCAAATTTTCCAGATTTTTTAATGCGTTTGCATTGCTTTGCAGTCCCTCGAGAGTGAGAGAATGGCTAGGAGGCAGCTTGCCGAGTTCCTTGAGCGCTCGGGGGAGAGGGACGTGAAGGCTAAAGTGAAGCGGGCAATTTCTGAGCCAAGCTTGGTGCTCCGGGAAGCAACGACGCCAAATTCTCATGAAAAGCATCGACATCGGAGAACCAAGCGCAGCCATAAAAGAAGGAATAGATTTGGATATGAGATACATGACATCGATGCCTTTCTCACCAAGGTGATTAAGATTTTCATTCGGAACATTGAGTACAAACACACACACCCATCCACCCACCTACCGACTGACCTACACCCACCCACCCATTCACCCACCTACACCCAACCACCTACCTACCTACCTACCTACCTAGACCCACCCACCTACCTACACCCACCCACTCACTTACACACACCCGCCCACCCACCTACCTACACCCACTCACCTACCCACCTATCTACACCCACCCACTTCCCTACACCCACTCACCTACCCACCTACCTACACCCAGCCACTCACCTACCTACCTACACCCACTCACCTACCCACCTACCTTCACCCACTCACCTACCCACCTACCTACACCTAGCCACCCACCTACCTACACCTAGCCACCCACCTACCCACCCACCTACCCACCTACACCCACTCACCTACCCACCTACCTTCACCCACTCACCTACCCACCTACCTACACCTACCCACCTACCTACACCTAGCCACCCACCCACCTACCTACACCCACTCACCTACCCACCTACCTTCACCCACTCACCTACCCACCTACCTACACCCAGCCACTCACCCACCTACCTACACCCACTCACCTACCCACCTACCTTCACCCACTCACCTACCCACCTACCTACACCTACCCACCCATCCATTCACCCACTCACCTACCTACACCCAGCCACCCACTCACCTACCCACCTACCCACCCACCCACCTACCCACCCACCTACCCACCCACCCACCTACCCATACCCACCCACCCACCAATGGTAGGTCACTGGTGAGCAGTGGGCTACTACCACTCTGTGGGTGCTATCGGCGGTACCCATAAAATGACACTCCAAGGCCGGTCGGGAATCTAACTCAACACAGATGGGGCTTTCATCATAGGTGCCCGCCATCGGAGCACACTGTTTAGAAACACGATGACCTATATGACGAAAGTCGGCCCCAGCCGCCTGGATGGGTGTCCAGTACTCCCTTCCGAAACGCTGAGGAGCGCCTATCGGGGGGCCAACAAGAGAGTGGACGGAGGCAAAAAGCACATCGACGGAAGGGTCGAGGGAGATCCATCAAAAGACAAGTTGCATTAGTAAAGGAAAATCCATAGATCAATCCGCAGCAACAAGGCCGGTGGGGCGGGGACGGGGGTGGGGTGGGTGGAGGCCCGATCTGTCACAAGACAAGGATAGTCTTTGAGGATTGATTAAAAAAAATTTGTTTCTTGTTTCAGGCGTCCATCGAGGAGCCCGCCAACATTCCCGTTGTCATATCCTTCACTTCTATGCTATATCAAACACAAGGGGGAATCCAGGATGAAATAGCTCTGCCATTGGGTACAGTGGTCAATGCAGTTTTCAAAAATCAGGCATGGCTTTATGTGCAGACGCCACATGGACAGGAGGGCTATGTGGGGTACTCCGCTTGTCTTCCTCTAGGGATATTGCCGCAGCCCTCCAGAGGTCCCTGTTGGGAAAATACGAATGATGTGTTCCCGAGACCACTGGGTAAATGGCATTATGGAAAATATATATAGATAGATAACTATATGCACCATCCAGACATAGTTCTATATTATGTGAATTGTGCAAAAGTTACAGTCAAAAAAAAAAAAAAAAAATCAGAATTTTTCTGGCGCAATTTTTTGAATTTTTGAAATTTCCGCAATTCCCTTAGTTAGGAAATTTTGAAAAAAAAAATCAAAATCGCAATTTTTTTTAAAAGATAAAATTGTTGAAATATTTTCGTTCGGAAGAAAAATGTCAGTAATTTCAATTTTTTGAATCCCCAATTTTTCCAAAATTCGGGAAATTTTGAATCCTTGAAAATTGTCAAATTTCCGAAAATGCAAAAAAATCAAAATTTGACTTTCTAAGAAAATCCAAAAATTGCCAATTTTTTTTTTAAGGGAATATGACGGACATCGAGAAGCTCCGGGACATTCGTTCTGACTGCGGCGTGCGGACGTCCCGCCGACGTCGAGGTTCAAGGTCGGCGGTCTCCGCCTGTGGCGAACGCAACGTCGACCGTCTGTACCTAAGGGCGGCGGCGAACGCAAGAACACTGGGTTCCCGGCAAACCCTTCTCATAATCAGGAACGACTACACGTCTCACGAGAAGGACTCGATAGCGGTGTCCAAAGGCGACGTCGTAGTATTGATCAGCGATCGAATGCGCGATTGGTTTTGGGTGAGATCCAGGGACGGCCGAGAGGGCTTCATTCCCGCTTATGTTGCGGGACATGGCTTCTTGTGATTAGATCTAATAATTTTGTAAATCGTTGTACAGAAAATTCATTTTATTTATTAAATTTCAACATAACATATTTGCAATAATCTTTTTTCAATGTCTCAAGTAACTCTTTCAGTTGATGTAATCCAGACATTACTGTAAGAGATTTTAAAAAGGGTTGTCGGGATAATGAGTTCGCTTGTCGTCACACAAAGTTTAGTACATTTATATAATCTACCTCTTTATTGGAATCACCGCATACACGTCTTGTCTCTTTCTTCGGTTACGCCGGACTGCCCATTCTCGCGGTCACTCAACCGTTCGTTCCTATACACCTTCTCCTTACAGTCATACGTAATTACCCGAATTTCGAGTGAGTCGGCAAGCGCCTCACATTACCCAGTTCCAGCGAATTTAGCTGGAAGTCTGAATTAAGGAACAGCCCCACTCCTCCGCTGGGTGAGCGCATTGGAGGGAGTACATCGATGGCGGGTGGGGGAAACTGAGTGAGTGGGGGCACCGGGACCCTACAACTGTCAAACGCTCATAGTCCAGTCAATCTGGAAATTTGTTATTGATGGTGAACGGAAAATAAATGATTCTGGCGGAAATTTCCACCAAATGTTCGGAGAATTCCCCTGAACCAGAATATGTAAGTGGAATGGTATTTCCAAGATAACATCATTGTTTAATTAATAAAAAACAGTGTGGAATTTGGCGGTTACCGCCAAAGAACATCACAGATTTTACGCGATGCATTCAATTCAATTTTAAAAAATGCTAAGATGTAGAGAAACTCATCCTCTACAAATTATAAGCGAGACCCCATGGCATTAGTTTCGGTCTTACGGGTTTCGAGACATTTCGTCTTACGCGATATCGAGATATTTCGAGATTTTTCTTCGCTTCTCCTTTTTACCATAGGATGTTTAACTGCATACTGGGTTTTTACGGTTGTCATCTTTCTATAGAAGACTTTTTCATTAGTTCAGTTTTATGCGTTGGTCTATATTCAGTTCTCGGTAGTTTGTATTGGCGGTTGAATTCAAACCGATGTTGGTTTTAGATTTTTTTTGCTGATAGCTCTGAGGAAGTTTGTTACAATGTATGAAGTTTTCTCATCAGTTTTTTGTATTAAGATTTTGATGTCTCTGTGGTGGGTTTTGCTGGATAAGGTTTGATGTGCGATACTGCGCCGCTTTTCGCGCGCACGTTGAGACGAGGAGGCGTGCCATTGATGAGGTGGGGGAAGTAGCGGCTCGATTACAGAACATATTCAGGGAATGGAACCCAACTTAACGCAGTGGGAGGTGGGGGGGGGGGTGGGATAGTATCAAGGATTGTAATTGGGTGGTAACTGTACAATTTATTTTGTTGTACAGGTTGTTGTTCGTTATTGATACATCACTTTTCACGAAAAAAATGTTTCTTCTTCATCGCCCCTCAATGTTGTAAGATTGGGCCTTTTTGCGACGGCACGGCCATGGCCGCGGCCTGTACGTGGGTGAGATCGGCAGGTACGACGTCCACTTCCACCTGAACAAATTTGTTTAGTAACAGAGTTGTCAATGATATGGAGATGGTAGCAACGTCTTTCTCAATTTAATCGTTTTGTTTTGTGTATTTCTGCAACTCTTCGTTATTAAAAGTTCTCATTCTTTAAATTCAAAAATTTTCTCGAATCCTGGGCATTAAAAAATTTAAGTACAATCAGGTTCTTGCAATTCAGTCGATTCTACTTTTTGTAAAATTTTTTACTCTTTTAAGTTTTTTAAAATTTCTGTTTTTGGGTTGTTAAAAAAAATATTTGGGGATTTTTTTTTCACCTTCTGAGTAGACTCATGCCAACCGGAAAATCGAAAGTATTGTACTCGGGTTCCTTATCATCAGTTTCCTGGGTCACATCGAAATCCAGGGCCATCTCATTGGCCCATTTGTCCAGTCCTCGCTCCTCGGGTGTCCCTAAAATTGGTGATTCAAAATTTATTTGGTTAATCGTTATATCTATGCCTCGGGCTTTTGCGATTTGCTCCCTTCCTCTAGTGGAAGTAATTTTTTCCCCTAACAGGAACTTTTTTGCCCTGGCATATTCTTTAATTTTTTTTCTAAATATATGTGGTCACCAGGAATAAAATTATCCAGCACACATCCAGTTACACCACCAACGAGGATTGTTGTACTCAGTAAAACTGTTATTACGCCATCGACAACTTCGTTACCCGTCTGAATGACGTTGGGATTTTTGATCATCCATTTAGAGAGCACCTGCGTAATAATCAGAGGTTAATCAAGTCTGGTCGCCTTCAAAAATAATTTGATTCATACTTTCAACACATTCAAAAATTCTGAGCGGTTCTGCAGTTATATGAAAATATTTGAAATTAATTTGTATAAATTTGTACTTACCATTGGAAAAAATATGGAAAAACCCAAAATGTATAGATTTCTTGATGAATTCAAATCCACGTATTGCAGGGCAGATAAACCTAGGAAAAAAATGTCCAATTATTTTTTTATATGTTGAATTACATTAATCAATTTAAATTCCTCAATTTCGAAATTGACGTATTTTGTAAAAAATTGGAATTAAAAACCTTTATATGATATATATTGTTTATTCTTTCATTTCGGAAAAAAATGAATTCTTAAATTTTTTTCGTAATTCCATCGATTTCTGAAAAGCGGCATTTTGCCGCCACTTTCTCATTACCAAAGGCGCAGATCATGCCGAACATAACGCAGAAAATGCCACCGACAATGGGCTCGGGAATGATGATAAAAACAGCGCCAAATTTGCTGATGAGGCCCTGGAGTATCATAAGAATACAAGCCCACTGTATGACACGTCTGCTTCCGACTTTGGTGACACCTATGGTTCCGACATTTTCACCAAAAGTATTGGTTCCGTTTCCACTACCCCATAGGCCCGCCAGGACCGTTCCCAGTCCCTCAAAAGCGATCCCACGGTTGATTGCGTGAACAGGAGGGGGTGGAGCTCCTTCAAAAATATAATATCGTAATTATTTATTATGAAATGAGAGAAAAGACAAAAAAGATTTAGTCACTGTTATCACCAAAATATTCTCCATGCCATTTTTTGTATGCGCGCGCACCAGTGTGTGTGTGTGTGTGTGTGGGGGTGGGTAGGTGTGAGTGGTCGTAGGTGGGTGGGTGGGTAGATACGTGTAGGTGAATGGATGGGTGGGTAGGTAGGTGTAGGTGAGGGGATGGGTGGGTAGGTAGGTGTAGGTGGGTGGGTGTGTGGGTGTAGGTAAGTGGGTGGGTGGGTAGGTGTAAGTGAGTGGGTGGGTGAGTGGGTGGGTAGGTGGGTAGGTGTAGGTGAGTGGGTGAGTGAATGGGTGGGTATAGGTGAGTCGATGGGTGAGTATAGGTGGGTGGATAGAAAATTTTTCAAAAATTTCGTTACTGAAAATTATTTAGAAATTCAGGTTCAGTACGGAGAATTCTAACCAAATAGTAAAAAAATTCTTGAAAATTCTAGTTCATTGCCGAAAATCTTCCAAAATTTATGAAAAATTGTGGCAAATTCTCCACTATTTTCCATGCCATTTCCATTTTAAAAATGCAGTTATCTCCTTCACTACGTTACTACTGACTTGTACTTGCCACACATTCTGGATGTCGTTGGATAGTAGCTGATTGACTCAACAGTACAAGCAAGTACTCCTGCAAGCATTCCTAAAACTCCAGATAAGGAGATAGTAGGTGTGCCCCATTGGCCCGGATATGGCACTCGAAACCATGGGGAATCGCTAATTATCCGTATTTTCGTATCAGTTCGACCGGGATGTCCCATGGGCAGAGTATCCGTGACAGTCAAAATTCCACAGATTATCCACATTACCACTATGGTCAGTAAAACCTGGAGTTAGGTGAATAAATAGTGGGAGTTACTATAAGGTAAATGGCCATACAGCTTTTTTTAAGGAATTTATGGGAATTGTCCTCTAGCACATAGCAGTGGCAAAATAACAAGGTGCTTTGGGCTATGTAGAATAGTACTTTGTGCTATGTAGAATATTACTTTGTGCCATGCAAAATAGTACTCTGGTACTTGTAAAACAATTCTTTGTGGCATGTAAAATAGTACTTTTATGTATGTAAAATAGTACTTGTGTTTGTGTGTAAAATCGTCCTGTTGGTTTTTTAAATAGTGCTTTGTACTATCTAACATAGTACTTTGGGATATGTTCAATAGTACTTTGGGATATGTAACATAGTACTTTGACATATGAAAACGGTATTTTGGGCTATGTAAAATAGTACTTTGGACTATGCAAGCTAGTACTTTAGGCTATGTAATATAGTACTTTAGGTTATGCAATATAGTACTTTGTGCTCTGCAGCATATAGTACTTCAGGCTATGTAATATAGTACTTTGAGCTATGTACTATCGTACTCCTAGTACTATATATAGTACTTCCCAATAGATTGGCTGGTGATGATAACTATAGCCTTATTACGTAAATTATGACACTTACTGGAAATAGCTTAAACAGATGAAACCAAATAATCTTCAAGCCTTCTCCTTTTCGATAAACGACGAAGGGACATTGAACTTCGACTAAAAGCTGGGAATACAATGTCAGCATTAAAATGGTCCTGGAAAAAAATATGAATTTTCAAGAAGGATTCAACAAGTTCTATTCTTTCAAGTTGCTCAATATAACAATGTGAAATTGTCATTTAGGAGGCTATTAATTACCCAGCAGCAATGCCCCAATGTTGAGATGCAGTTTCGGCGGCATTTTCAAATAAAGATAATCCAACGAGCGCTACAGTTGGTGCAATAGTCAGGGGTGTGATGAACCGGAGAAGATATCCAACAATGCCGAAAAATCCGATGACGACCTGAAAGAGGGCGGATACTGCAATAGCACCTGACAATTCACGCATTCTTATTTGCCACAATTCCGTGCGATTTTCCGAGCTCATTGCCTGGAGCTCGGCTGCGGGCGGACATTTCCACTGCGGTAGATTCAAAATTGCGAGAGTTGGAACCAGAAAGGATATGGTACCACCTTGAACCAGTGGAAGCCTATAAAATGGGTAAACAAATATTTTTTAATGATAAGCAACATGGTAACAAATAACGGATTAATGTAAGGGCAGTTGATCTGAAGAATTCGAGATTTCTTCTCTGGAATTCATTATCAGACTGAACAACTGGTGTTACTTGGATGGAATCAATTATGCAATTGGTGCCTATGCATATAAGGTGGCATTGGTCCAATTGGTACAATTTGAATGCCATACATTATTGGTTCCATTGGTCCAATTGGTACCAGTTGGATGACATACATTATTGGTCCCATTGGTCCAAGTGGTACCAAGTTAATGACATGAATTATTGGTTCCATTGGTCCAGTTGGTACCATTCGGATGACATATATTATTGGTTCAATTGGTCCAATTGGTAGCACTTGGATGACATATACTATTGGTTCCATTGGTCCAGTTGGTGCCATTTGGATCTACACAAATTATTGGTTCCAATAATTCAAGTGGTACAATTTGAATGGAATACATTTTTCGTTGCATTGGTCCAAGTGGTATCATTTGGATGAAATAAATTATTGGTTCCATTGGTCCAATTGGTACCAGTTGGATCTACATCAATTATAAGTTCCAGTGGTTCAAGTGGTACCATTGGAATGGGATACGTTATTCGGTTTCATTGGTCCAGGGGGTACCATTTGAATGGAATCAATTATTGGTCCCAGTGGTGCAAGTGGTATCATTGGAATGAAATGGAGTATTGGTTCCATTCGTGCAAGTGGTACCATTTGGATGAAATAAATTATTGGTTCCATTGGTCCAGGCACTACGATTTTAATGGAGCAAATCATTGTTTTCTTTTGTATAATTGGTACCATTTATCTGGAGGCATCGTCTGGACGGAAACTCTCATTCCATTGCAATACTAAATAATTCCAATGTTGGAGTGTTTACCTGCATCCAAAAATCGTTTGAGCGAGTGTTACCAGCCCGGTAACAAAAATCATAGTTGAAATGATGTAACTGCGAGAGGGATCATCCTCGGCCATGCAAAGTGCCGGTGTCAAAATGAATGGGATCGACACTATTGCTCCAATCATCGTCAGGTAATGCTGAAAGTAATTTAAAAAAAATGTCAGAATTTTTTTTAAACGTTTTCATTTCGTTTTTTGCAATCCAATGTTTTTTCTGAGATTTTCGAAATTTTCAAAAATTTTATACATTTTTGAAATTTAAAAATCAAACAGTTGAAAAGTTTCGAAAATTCCAACGACACTAAAAATTTGGGAATTTTCCAAAATTTTTGAATTTTAAAAAATTTTTAAAAAATTGGAAATTCAAATAAAAAAATTTGAGAAAAAAATGGGATTGTAGAAAAATTGGAATCACATTTTTGTGATGAATGTTGTTTTACCTGGACCGCCATAAAAAGACACAAATACCATGGAGGCACATCATCGATTCCATAAGTCAATCCTGAATTCCTGGAGTCCTTCGGTTCCTCTGGACTCCCAATCGACTGAAAAAAATAATGGAAAATTCTATTTTTATCTTTGAAAAAGATAAATAAATTCCAGTCACTTTCAAATGTTAGTTTGTTTCCAAAAGAGCAATTTTTCACTGATAAGGATAAGAGCCATGGGGAAATGGTAGATTATTAATGGACACAAGTTCAGGCCGTGAAAAAAAATTCGTCGGCATCTTTTTTTATGTGGTGGAAATGTTAACATTTGGCCGAAATTTTTCATATTGAAAATTTTTTTCATTCTCAAAAAGCGAACTTTGTCAATTTTCAGGAAATTTTTAAATCCAAAAATGGGAAGGGTTCAAAGATTTTGAAAAGTATGAAAAATTGAAAAATTTGGAAAAGTGAAACCCCAAAAATTTGAAAAGTTTGAAAAGTTTGAAAAATTTGAAAAATTTGAAAATTTGAAAAATTTTTAAAAATTGAAAATTTCAAAATTTATAAAATTGCAGTTTTTAAAACTTATAAATTAAAGAAAAAAATTGATTTTGTTTTTGTAATTTTGCAACTTTTTCATAATTTTCCGAAACTTCAAAGTTGTCAAAAACTTCAAGTAATGTGTAAAACTTAAACTTCGTCAATAGTTCCTTGACAGGAAAAAAAAAATCCAGGAAAAATTTAAGATCTCCACTCGCTACACGTGCATCACAAAAAACTCAAAACAATTTGTTTAAATTTATCCGTTAGTTTTCTGCCTTTCCCATTTCAGCTCATAAAACCTGATCGTTAAAAAGAACACAATGTATAACTAACAAGTGGATACAATACAAACAATCTGTGATCTTGACCTTGAAAAAAACTTGATTCATTGGCATTCTCAATTATAACATATAGCTAATGCATTAATTGGGAATGATAACTCGTTCGCCAAATGCTTGCGCAATTAATCTAAATAACAAATTAAGTCGATCACTTGATCGCTCAATACTTTTTTATTAACCGGCGAATAAATTTTTCTTTCAAAAATCCCAAAATTCCTTCACAAAAATATATTCAATTTTTTTTTCAAAATGTATTCAATTTTTTTTCAAAATGTATTTTCATCAAAAATGAATTAAAATAGAATTTAAAAAAAAATGGAACAAAACTTTTTTTTTTTTTTTTTTTTTTTTTTTTTTTTTTTTTTAAAGGACAAAATTGTAATAACGCTTTTGAGGGCAAAAACTGATGAGTTTTTTTAAATAGTTGATAAAAAAAAACGGAAATGTGAATGATCTTACCACTTCGGTCAATTCCATTTTTGTTTTTTTTTTTTTTTTTAATATTTCACTCAAATTTGATGCAATCAATTTTTATAATTTGTTTATTGCGCTTTCTTTTGGGTTTTAGAGAAATCTTAGGTGGATGTCTTGTGGAACTTTTGAGTTTATCTCTCGCGATTTCGGTTGTTTATTTTGACGTAATTGCGGGAATTGGCGGCAATTGAAGAGATTGGGAGTAAGCGTCCCAAGAGCGCGCTAAGAAGACAATAGACTGGGGAAGTTTGGCGTGCCAACACGATGTTTATGTTCATGAGTGGTTGATACTTGATTGGTGGGGAGGAATTTTGGACAAGTGTCGGTGAACTGAAGAATATTCGATTTATCGAATTCTCGGCATGTATTTCTTGACATTTTGTTTTTTTTGTTTACTTTACACAATTTTTATAATGTTCTTTCTTTTAATTTTCGCAATTATTATATTTCAATTTTTTTTCGATTTTTGAATATTTCAAATAATTTTGACATTTTAATTTTTGAAATTTTTGACATATATATAGTCTTACAATTTCACAAACTTTTGACACTTTTGAATTATCTACAATTTCTGCACTGTCTGTATATACCATTCATATATAATCAGCAAAATATTCAAATTTACCCGCTCAAAAATTCTCCATCTGTATATACCATTCATATATAGTCAGCGAAATATTCAAATTTACCCGCTCAAAAATTCTCTACCTGTAGATACCATTCATATATAGTCAGCAAAATATTCAAATTTACCCGCTCAAAAATTCTCTATCTGTATATACCATTCATATATAGTCGGCAAAATATTCAAATTTACCCGCTCAAAAATTCTCTATCTGTATATACCATTCATATATAGTCAGCAAAATATTCAAATTTACCCGCTCAATAATTCTCTATCTGTATATACCATTCATATATAGTCAGCAAAATATTCAAATTTACCCGCTCAAAAATTCTCTAGATAAATTGCTTCAATACGGAATTGGCATGCACATTCCATTACAAGATTACAATCCATCAAGTACTACTTTACATCAAGTTCAGGGTAAACCTTCCTCCATATTTTCAAATTAATAATAGAACATTCGTCAATTTCAAAGCGCTACGTTGTCGTTGGTGACGTCACAAGAGTCGCGCTTGCGTTTCCATACGTTCCATTGGATACCTCCGCTCCAATCATGGTAGAGACGGCTCGTGATTGGCTGTCGCGAGCAGAGACACTTTGACGCCACAGCTGTTGCCAGGTGGGTAGAAAAATAGTCGTGTTAAATACTCCATAATTAGAAAAAAAAAGAAAAAAATTATTTACTAGTATTGTTCCTCAGTGTAGACTATATACTTTCGAAAAAAAAAACTTCCAAGTTTTCAGTCGAAACATATTTTCAAAATTTTCCCGCGCTTCCCGCCGTTTTCCCTATTTTCAAATTCCCCAAATTTAAACACTTTAAAATCATCCCAATTTTGGTAAGACTATTCAAAACATTTCCAATCTCCCCAAAAAAACCGATTCAATTTTCCCGCGCTTTCAAATTCAAACTCCCCGTTTCAAAATGGCGTGCGCAGTAGTTTCTAACCAAACTGTTTGTTTGGGATTCTAAAATTTGTCGAATTAATCAATGGGTTACTAAACAACAAAGAATATAGCTCAATTAATATTTTCCATAGTTAAATTATCCAAGAAAAAATCATGGAGTCAGAAGCAATGGAGATTGAATCTACCCTGGACGAGGGTAATAGCGAAGAAAATATCGAAGGAATTTGTGAAAGTGATGAGGGACTCATAGAGGATGAAGAGAATTTTGTTGAGCCTCGGCATGAAAATAAAGGAGATGCATTCACAACAGGAATTGATATTTTTGGGGAAGATGAGCAGAGGAAAATGGAGGAGCGAGCTACAAGATTTGGTTTGAAAAAAAGAAAGAGGGGAATTGTTGAAAGCGAACAGGACCTATACTCCAGGTAACCAAAAAGTGTTTTTTGAGGCTAGCTCGGTTCTCGAGGGAGATGGAGCAATTTCTGTGAGAACACTTTTTGTAGGGAATTTCCAGAGCTACAAAAAATGTTGCATGAAAAATTTTGTAGCTTTTGTAGTTTTTGAGATGCGAGTGAAAATGAAGGGACCGAAGGCAAACTGAATGGAGTTTTTACGGAGTATCTCAAAATCTATGAGAGATAGAAAAAAAGTATAATAACGTTTTTTGTAGACAGTTGTGAGAGCTACAAAAAATATTGTATGAAAAATTTTGTAGCTTTTGTAGTTTTTGAGATGCGACTGAAAATGAAGGGACCGAAGGCAAACTGAATGGAGTTTTTACGGAGTATCTCAAAATCTATGAGAGATTGAAAAAAAGTATAATAACGTTTTTTGTAGACAGTTGTGAGAGCTACAAAAAATATTGTATGAAAAATTTTGTAGCTTTTGTAGTTTTTGAGATGCGACTGAAAATGAAGGGACCGAAGGCAAACTGAATGGAGTTTTTACGGAGTATCTCAAAATCTATGAGAGATTGAAAAAAAGTATAATAACGTTTTTTGTAGACAGTTGTGAGAGCTACAAAAAATTGTATATACAAATTTTTGTAGCTCCCGTAGATTTTGAGATATTAACGAAAATCAGGTGATGGGGCGTCAAAAATGGATGAAGTGGGTTTGGCAATATCAGTTTTTGATTGGTATTTTGGAATATATGGGAGATAGAAAAAAAATTGTAAACACAGTTTCCGTAGGAAATTTTAAGAGCTACAAAAAATGTTGTACGAAAAATTTTGTAGCGCCAATAGATTTGAAGGTATGAGTGACGACCCACTTTTATCCAAAATGGGGCTTGGAACTCTCTAATATAAATGGAATTTGAAAATGAAAAAAAAAAAAATCAAAATTTCTTCTATTAGCCCATTACAATTTTTTTTAATCGACCAGTTGCTTCATTTTTTATAATTATTTTTTTTGCAGTATGGGAGTCCTCGAGGAAAGCGAAAATAACAAGTACGTAAGACTCGATGTTATACACATGAGAGGAACCAAGGAGATGAGCACTAAGGACGTGTTCAAATACTTCGAGGCCTATCCACCTGCTTCAATAGAATGGATCAATGATGTTTCGTGTAAGGAAATTTTCAAGTTTATTGAATTATCCATCAGAGAGTAACTGTGTGCAAGACATGTAAAAACATTTTTTTTCCCCCAGTTTTTACATTCTTATTTTTGCCACATTTTTCGCAAAGAGACTTAGTACAAATGCCCCAAAAATACAAAAAAAAAATCGAAAAAATGGACAAGTTCCAAAAAAAATTAATCAGAAATTCAAATATGTTTTTAATTAAAAAAATTTCCAAAAAGTTCCAAACTAATTTTTTTGAAGTACAAAAAAAAATTCAAAAATACAAAAAAAGTGGAAAAAATGGACAAGTTACAAAAAAAAATTAATCAAATATTTAGATATGTTTTTAATTTAGAAATTTTCCGACAAAATCCAAACCTCTTCTTTTGAAATATGAAAAAAAATCAAAAATACAAAAAAAAAAAATCGCAGAAATTGACAAGTTAAAACAAAATTGAACCAAATATTCAGACGTGTTTTAAATTTAGAAATTTTTCAAAAAGTTCGAAACTTTGTCTTTTGAAATATGAAAAAAAAAATTCAAAAAGACAAAAAAAAAATGGCAAAAATTTCCAAAAAAAAATCGAATATTCAGAAATGTTTTTTATTTAGAATTTTTCCCAAAAAGTTGGAAACTTTTTCTTTTGAAGTCTGGAAAAATTTTTTTTAACGATTTTCTGAATTTGCGAAATGTCTCAAAATTGGTTTTTCCTCATCTTTGGATATTTCAAGACTATCAATTAATTATAATTGACGTTATTAGGTAACGTCGTGTGGCTGGACAATGTCTCTGCAGCGAGAGCTCTACTTGGGCTTTCCAAAAGGATCACAGGTCTTTCCGAACGCCTCGAAATTGAGGGAAAGGGCAAGTACACCGATGAGGATTGCTTAATCGACGTTGGCGATCCTAACAATGGTGATTCCATCAGCCTCAAGGACATAGACTGTCCATTACCCCCTGGCTTATGGCGCAAAGGAGTGGACTCACCACAATCAAAGGGCATTTTTCTCAGATTTGCAACGCGAGCCGACAAAAAGCAACTCAATGCCGAGAAAAACAGCGAGTACTACAAGAAATACGGAAATCCAAATTTTGGAGGTAAAATTTTTTGGGTTTCCCAAAAAAACAAATATTCAGAAAAATAAAAAATGTATAAATTGTAAATTTTCGAAACTTCAGAAATTTTCAAAAATCTTCAGGTTCTCAAAAAATAGATAATGCAATGAATTTCTAAATTTTCGATCATTGCAGGAATTTTGGAGTTTCAGAAATTTCGATAAATTTAACCTTGTTAAAAATTAGAAAAATCCTAATTTTCGAAATTTACAAAGGTTGGAATAATTTCCAACCTTTGTAAATTTTTAATAAACATTTTTTTTATTATAAAAATATGAAAAAAAAAATTTTTTTTAATAAATATTTTGAAATTTGTGTAAACTTTTGGAAATGGCAAAGCTTAAGAGACTGGGGGAGGGGGGGGGGGAAATCACGTTCAAAAACTGTTTTAATTAATTTGTTTTTTCTAAGATTTTTTTTTCAATTTTTTTTTTTTTTTTTTTTTATAGGGATGAGAGGAATTTTGACCGAAACACGAAAAAGGCAGTACAAACAATTAAGGGCAACGAGACCTCGCAGATCGAGTGAGAATCACAGTGAGCAGGAGCAGGTGAAAAACCCTTGGGGAGAGTTATCCGAAAATTGGGGTGCCCATGAAGACGTGGAGGACCTCTACTTAAGACCCGCTCCCCCAGAGCGCTCCAATATTAAGGTATACAAGGAACAAATGTCAATTTTTGACATATTAACATTGAAGCATCAGATTTCCCATTTTTTCAATCCTTTTGAATGTTTGAAATGTTTGGATTTTTGGAGTTGGCAAAACTTCTGGCATTTTTAAAAAAATTCTACGTTTTGTACTTTTTAATTTCAATTGCGAAATTTTTACATTTTTTGGAATTTTAGAATTTTTTAAACTTTGGAAAATTACGAAAAAATAATAAATTTGCAAATATTTAAAACTTTTGCACTTTCGGAAATTATGAATTTTTTTTTAATTTGTCGGATTTTCAAAATTTGTCGCTCTTTTAGTTTTCAAAAAAATTCTAAATTTCTGTTATTCTTTAAATTAAAAATTCGATGAAATTCATAAAAATGTTGAAGGATTTAAAATCTTCACAGTTTCTGAAATTCTTGCAATTTGTACAATGTAAAAAAAAGGCCACGTTTTCCAAAGTCCTTTAAACGTTTCGAGTATCTTCAAAATCACAGTGTTAAACTCCCAAAATACACAGACACATACACACGAGAATTTTATTCTCAATCATTTGCAAACAAAAAATCTCAGTAACCTGAAAAATTCCATAAAAAATCCGTCCAAAAAATTGAAGAATATTGTTCATAGGTTCAATTATTTCCAGGAAAGACTGGGTGCGAAGCTTCCTAGGGAACGAGAAAGAAGAGAACCGGAAGTGAAGCCCATTGAACTGAGTTCTGAAGGTTCGGGAAGTGAAGACAGTGAGGAAGAATGGGGAAAGCGAAGTAAAATTCCTCGAATGAGAATGCATGCTGATGATGAGGAGGAAAAAATGAAGAAAAAAAAGCTCAAGCTCATTCACCAAAAGGTATTTTTTTTTGTCTAGCAAAGTGTTTTTTTTCCTTGAAGTGAACGATTTTTTTTCAAAAATTCTGGAGTTTGCCATTTCCAAAAAAAAAAAATTATCAAAAAATTTCGGAAAATTTTGGAAAAGTCTGGGAAATTGTAAAAAAAAATCTAGAAGACCTTTCACAAATTTTAGAGCATCGCAGAACATTTTGAAGACTTAAAAAAGTGTCGAACAGTTTATATGTTTTTTTTTGTGAAAAAAAAAAAAAAAATTTTGTTACAAAAAAAAAAATTGTTAAAAAAAAATTTGTTACAAAAAAATTTGTTACAAAAAAATTTGTTAAAAAAAATTTGTTAGAAAAAAAAATGGTTGTTAAAAATAAATTTTTTGTTTTGTTTTTTTTTTGAGAATTATTGTGGATCAAAATTGGAAAATTGAAAATGTGCATTGAATAAAATTGAATCTATATGAAATATAGTACATACGTTATATACATTAAATAAAGAGGTACATACTAATTTTTCAGAAACATGAAGATAATGCGGATCTGCGATCTCGATTGGGTCGAGAGAAAGCTCTTCCATCGTATAGGGAGGATATCCAAATTATCGTGACGACCACACCGGAGAAGTACAGATCGAGAAGAGGGGAGAGCGAAATGCATGAGGACGAGCAGGATTCTGATAAAGAAGATGGCGAGTGGCAGGTCATTTTTTTTTTCTTCCCAAAATAATTTTGGGGGGGGGGGGGGATTTTGGATTTTTTTGAGAACTCAAAAATTGACAAATTGAATACAAAATGATATAACCAACGGGAGTGACCGTGCGGTTAGAATACAAAATTGGTAGCACTCTCATCTCCCAGAGAAAAGAAAAGAGGCAACTGTACCTGGGCAGGTTTTTCCCTCAAGTGAGCTTTTTCCTCGTCCCTCGGCGAATGTGGTACAGGGGATTTAGAGGGGGAGAGGGGTTGGGGTGGGAACAAATCGTAAAGACCGAAAGGGTTCCGAGAGAGAGAAAAAAAATACAAAATAACATTTTGGAATTTTCAAAATTTTCAATATTTGAAAGTCGACGACATTGAATATTTGAGACATTGAAAAAAATTTCACTCTCAAATTTGTTAAAATTTTGCTTGCTGCAAAATTCCTTAAATTGGACGATTTTGGAAATCTGAAACTTTCCTAAATGCTTAATTTGGTATTTTCAAATTATCCGGATTTTTTGAAAATTTAATATTTTGGAATTTTTTCGAATTTTGGAAAATTTTGGAATTATCTATACAATTTCCAAAATGGGGAATATTCGACACATTTTCTGAAATTCTTATTTTTTTAAAGCTTTGAATTTTGGAATTTTCGTAATTTATAAAACTGAAAAATTTTAAAATTACATTTTAAAATGTTCGAATTTTGAATAAAAAAATTAACTTTTGAAATTGTTGAAATTTTGAGTTCCCCAAAATTTCTCCAAATGTCTTATTTTTTTTTTTCATTAATAGGGGTCAGGTGACGAGATTGAGGACGTTGAAGATGATGTTGGAGAGGTTGAAGATATTGAAGAGGCGGTCGAGGAAGAGTCCGAGTCCGAGGCAGGGTCGAGCAGCAGTGACAGTGACATCTCAGAAAAAGAGATCCAGGGACCCAAGGGAAGTGTCATCAAGGTCGTACCCAGGACTAAACCTCGTGTTGCGTCTACTGTATGGGCCAGACTTAATAATAAAGACCAGAGTGATACACAAACCGACAGGTAACATTATTTTACAATTTTTTTTTAATCATTTTTTTCCATTTTTTTTTTCTCAAAATTTTCGTAATTTTGCATTTTTTTTTCACCTATTTTTCTGGAATATTTGAAGTTTCAAAAATTTCTAATTTATTTTTTAAGTTAGTTTTTCATTTAGTTTTTAAGTAAAAATTTGAAATTTTTAAGTTTTTTAAATTTTGAAAAATTGGAATTTTCAATTTTATTTTTAATGTTAGAAAATTTGAAATGTTGAATTTTTTGAAAATTTTGATATATTTTGCAAATTGTATCATTTGCTTCAAATTGTTCACAATTTCAAAAATTGTCAGCAGCTCTCATTGTGATCCTTAAAATGTTTAGGAATTTTTTCATTTTTTTTAAAATTTTTAGCACTGAAAAAATATTAAGACAAAAGCTTTTATATAAATCTCAGAGTTATTTTTTTAACTTTTTAAAAATTTAATCTAATCAAATTTGTGATTTTATATTTTTTTTCAGTGGAAAATCGAGACAGTTGAAACCAGATTTGCGGTCCAGACTTGGCCAGCATAAACGCCAGAGATCTCCTCTTAGGATAGAAGTGAAAAATGAGAAATTTCGACAGAGGGTCACAGACTCGGATTAAATTTTTATACAAATTTTTCACCGCTATTGATGAACTGGCAACGACGAGAGAACACAAATCGTGCGTAAAAAATATATTTTCTTTTACAAGCAGTTGAACATATGGGTACATATTCAATAAATGCCAATTGAATAATCACAAAACTCAATTATTTATTTCACCTAAAATTTTCAACTTTTTTTTTTACTAATTACAAAAAAGTGTAAATGGTCAGAATTATGAAAGTCCAAAATTTGAGAAAATTTTGTAATTAAGGATTTTCACAATTTTTGAAATTTTGAAAATTCCAAAATTTTTGAAATTCAAATTTTTGATTTTTTTTTTCTTAAGGTTTTTGACAATTTAGGGGAATTTTAAAATTGTGAAGTGTTTGGAATTTTCAAAATTTCCAAAAAGCAAAACTCACAAAAATTGTAAAAATTTCAAATTTGATGAAAATTCCAAATATTTTTCACAATTTTTTAAAATTTTGGAAGTTGGAAAATTTGAAAACGATTTGAACTTCACATTTTTGACATTTTATCCAAAATTGAAAATTGTTTTGAGTTTTCAAAACTTTCTAATGAACATTAATTGAAAATTTTTCTAATGAACAAAAATTGAAAAATTTTCAAATGAAAAAGTTTTGAAAAATTTAGAAATTTTAAAAGTTTGGAAATTTCGAAATTTTGAAAAAAATCAAAATCTGGGAAAATTTGGGGATTAAAATGAAACAAAGTTTGAGTGGTCTTTCACAATTTTTTTTTTCTTGATTTCTTGATTTAAATTTATACAAGTATCTTTACATCGATATATTATTCAATTTATATACATTTGACGTGGGTGTTTTTTGTTCTTAAACCTGACAAATCTTACATACATATTTATATACCGCGACCTTGACCAAGAATCGCGAATTATCCCAAAAATTCATCTCAATCATCTCCTTACGTTCATTACATTCGTTTTCCAAAGTCCAATTGAAATTTCAATATTGAAAAATCCGAAGAATTTGGAAAAAAATGTAAAACGAATTTCGCGAATTACCAAAATTTTTTGAATAAGAAAAAAATTTTTTTGACTATCTGCAATTTTGAATAATGTCAACAAATCCCAAAAAAGTCTGAAGGAAAATTCAGCAATTATTGAAATATTTTTAAATATTTTTTCTCATTTCAAAATTCCAATTTTTTTCCGAATTTGAAAATTCCAATTTTTTTTACAAATTTTGGAATTTCATTTTTTTTCACAAATTTGGGAATGTCAATTTTTCACAAATTTCAAAATTCGAATTTATTTATTTTGATTTTTGTTTCATGATTGAAAAAATACAGTTTTGAAATTCCATTTTCAGTAAATTTTGAAAGTTTGTAAAAAATGCAAAATTTTATACAAAATTCAAAACAAAAAGATTCTCAAATATGGCCACAAATTCCAAATTTTATTAAAAAAAAATCATTGAATTTAGGAAATTTCGAAAATTTGATAAAAAATCTTAAAATTGAAAAATAAAAAATTTCAGACATACATACTCATATTTTGGGACTCATCATGAATCGTTTAATTGCGCTCATTTCGTTACATAAATCAATTATTCAATATTAAACTAAGCACCTTAGGTACAAATTATAGTTCACTTTTCACAGCCATACGAAGAATTTGCTTTCCTTCAGTGAACAATATAATAAACAGAAGTATTTGTGTGATGATAATTAATTAATAACAAATGGAACATTACTCAATAATTATCTGAAAACGATTGAAAATGTCTCGGGTTTGTCGTCAAAAATAATTAGAAAAATTGGGCTCGTCAATAGTTCGTTATCAAAAATTGGGGTTGAGAGAGGAGGGCAATAAAATTCTAAAAAATGCCCAAAATTGTTCCAGAGCATCTTTTTTCCCCCCAAAAAAATGGAAACCACAAATTTAGAAAATTCATTTTTTTTTCATTTCATAAATTCAAAAGTTCAAAAAACATTATTTAAAATTTTTCTTTTTAATTAAAGAGCGGAAAAAAATCAATCACAATTTCAAAGATTTTCACTTTTTTTTTTTTGAAAATTTCAAAAATGAAAAAAAATCTGAATGTTAAAAAATTTGAAAATTTCTAAAAATCGTAAAACTTCAGAACTAAAAAAAATCAATAAAATAAAAAAAAATAATGTTAAAAATTCTGAAAAAAGGGAAAAATTTTTACAAAAATTGAAAATGGAATAAAACACAATTTTTTGAGAATTTAAAAAAATTGGGTTCTCAAAATTTTTTTTCAGGAAAAAAAAATGATGGAGCAAATATGTAGACCATTAAGATTTTTTCCACCCCACCTCCTCAATTATGCAACAACGTATTGTCACAAATTGTCGAATAAAAATTAAACAAAAAAATATGAGTTGAACGAAACTATACATTCTCGGTAACTGTAGATCATGTACATAAAAATTGCACTTAACTAATCGTTGTTCCTTGATAAAAAAGGAGAAAAAAAATTGGTGAATTTTCAATGCATTTTTACATTTTTCTTCGATTGTGCATTTATTATAATTATTATCAATATTATTATTGTCTTCCATAAAATAAAAAGAAAATATTTTTCGAAAAAAAACTTTCCCAAAAAATTTTTAAATTCAACTTTTTTTTTTTCAAATTTGACTCTTTCAATTTTCATTTGCATTCAAACTGAAAAATTTGGAAAAGTGCGAGAAAAAAAAAAAATAAAAAAATTTAAAAATTCAAAATTGTTATTTTCGTGGCTTTCTCATTCAGTTTCATTGCTTGATAAATATTCGTTTAGTTTTCATAAATTTTTTTGGACTTGTCAAATCGTCAATAAATATCTTAAAAAGTGATTGGTCACATGCAATGAAAATTCCCAAGTGAAAATGGCAACATAAGAATTTAATTATTTGTTAGTGATGCTCTTGTCATAATCTGATCTATTGATCATCGTAACTGGCACAACTCGATGTTCACTAATTCCTTCAATAATTTTTTTCAAGGTCTTGGAATAATTTTTTTTTACAAATTTACAATTTTTTTTTTCTTCAGGGAAAGGTAATTTCGTTTTTTTGTAATTTTTCGAGTCGTCACTGAGTCATTCTATGGAAATAATTTTTTTCATTGAAAATCGGAAAAAAAATTCCCAATTCTTTTTTTTTTGAAAATTCTGATAGTTTTGATGATCGATGACCTTTTTCTGCCCATTGTTGCGAGATTCGACATTCTCGGATTTTTAGAAAAAAATCAAGAAAAAAACCAAAAAAATGAAAAATTTCGGAAATTGTGAAAAATTTGAAAATTGAAAAAACTGCAATTTTCATAATTTCATAACTTAAAAATTTGGAACATTCGCAATAAAAAAAAAATCATAATATTACACAATCAAAACAAATCAAAATTTCCAAAAAAAAAAAATTAAAATGTAAAATCCCAAATTCAAAAATACTCAAATTTCAATTTTTTAAAAAATTCTAAAAAAATCTCCAAAAAATTACAAAAAGTCAAAATGTATTCATACAATACTCTCCCTCTCTCCCTGCAATTCATATCCAGTAATGACACCCCTCCTGACCGACACTTGACTACTCCTCATTCCATTGGCATTGAATAAATTCACCAGCCAACTCCTAATGGAATTTCTCCCCGAGCTTTTCTTGTCATGCACCCCTTCACCAACAGTCGCCACCACCTGATCTAGCGATCTCCATCTTTTCACATTTGCCACTTCGTCACTGGTACCCGTGTCCAAAAGTGGCGTCGTCACTTCCTCCGAAAAGTTCTCCTTAATGACTTCCCCATTCGGATAATTATTGTTCAGGATTTTGAGGTCCTTAGAAGCCGATCTCTCCTCCACACACTTTTCGCAATTCTCCAAGGACCGAAAACTTTTCTTCGGCTCCTTCCAACGCAGCTGAGATTGCCTAAAAACAATGACAAAATAAAATTTTTGGGAAATTTAAAAAAACACATCGAAAATTTGGACCATTTTTTTTACTTAGTTTTTTTTTAATTTGCATTTTTTTAAAATTAAATTCAAAATAGATGAGAATTTGCCAATCTGTAAAATTGCTAATTCAATGTCTCTATAGTGAAAGGGAGAGACCATCGGAAATATCGATATATATCGAAAATATCGATGTATATCGAAACTATCGATGTATATCGAAACTATCGATATATATCAAAACTATCGATATATATCGAAACTATCGATATATATCGAAACTATCGATATATATCGAAACTATCGATATATATCGAAACTATCGATATATATCGAAACTATCGATATATATCAAAACTATCGATATATATATCGAAACGATCGATATATATCGGAACGATCGATATAAATCGAAACTATCGATACATATCAAAACTATCTATATATATCGAACCGATCCATATATATCGAAACTATCGATATATATAGAAAATATCGAAGTATCGAAAATATTGATATGCATGGAAAATATCGAACTCTTAGAAAAAAATACAAAATACAAATTGTAAAACAGAAAAAAAAATCTGTCTCGTCACCACTTACCTGTACTCAGTGCTGGGAAAGGGGTCCAAGGACTTGGACTCGCGAAGGATCGACGGATAGTCAGAAGTCGTCGATGACGAAGCGATGGTGGATAGTACCCTGGCATTCTTCTTGAGTTTCGTGTCAAACAGATCGTCAAGTGCGAGTTTAATATTAGCCGCGCGAATCTCCGCCTCCTCGCGCACAGTGACATTGTCCAGGGTGGTTTTGGAGATGCTGTCCATCAGGAAGAGGGGATTACGCTCTAGCTTAGAAAGTCTTAATCGTGGAAGAGGACTAGCATTGCCCGTTTGCGAAGCTGAGTCATCGGGCGATGGTCGCGGTACCGCCGAAGTTCGCCGTGAACCCGCCCCCAAGCCACCCAATAGTGACGGCTGCCTCGAGTCCGGATTTAATTTCGGACTTCGACGAGGTCGACAGAACAGCGGTGGAAGATCACCTACATCCACCTGAAAACAAAAAAAAGAAAACAACACATAGTTTATAATTGAAAATGGGACAATATTTTGAAATTATGAATTGTAAATGTTCCAACTACAAAATTGAGTATTGTCTCTTATTGGAAATGTGACCCAATTGACAATGGGACAGTGGCCCATTATGATATGGGACAGCGGCCCGTGCTATGATGGGACAGCGGCCCATTCTGAAATGGGACAGTGACTGATGCTGAAATGGGGCAGTGGGTCATGCTGAAGTGGGACAGTGGCCCATTCGGCAATGGGACAGTTACCAATTCTGGGATGGGACAGTGGTCCATTCGATAATGGGCCACTGTCCCATTTGGAAATGGGACATTGACCCATTCGGAAATGGGACAGTTGCCCATTCGGGGACAGTTGCCCGTTTTGAAATATTACATTGTTTCATTTTGAAATGAGACAGTGATCCATTTTGAAATGGGACAGTGTTGCATTTCAAAAGTGAGGTCATGCGAAAATGGGATAGTATTCCAATTGAAAATGGGACAATTGTCCAATAAAAATGGGACATATTGCGGTTGAAATTGAGTCTGTGACGAAATGGGACAGCTCTCAACTCATAGAATGGTATCGTGGGACAAAATACCAATGCGAGTATGTCCCAATGGAATAATGGGATTGGCCCATTGGAAGAATGGGACTGTCCCAATTGACGAATGAGACGATCTCAATGGACGATCGGGACTGTCCCAATGGAAGAATGGGACCGTCCCATTGGAAGAATTTGACCGTCCCAATTGAAAATGGGACGGCCCCACTGGGCAAATGTGGCTGTCCCAATTGACGAATGTGACGGCCCCAATGGGCGAATGTGACTGTCCCAATGTACGAATTGGACTGTCCCAATTTTCAAAAAAATAGAAGAATGGGACATGCGATATAGTGAGCACTGCAAAAGAAGCACATTGTTTCAATTAAGATTTGGGACACTAACAATTGGAGGCTAAAATATAAGAAGGACTTACTTCTCGCTTTTGTATCGCCTTCTCATTGGCTCCAACTAGCCAATAGGTTTTAACATCGCCTTTTCCTTTCATATGCACGAATCCTCGTTCCTCAACAATGTAACCACCAACCTTGTCCAAGGCCTCTTTGCACTGGGCACTTATGTGAATCCTCAATGCCTCGCCATTTGATTCCATTCTGCTTGCTGTATTTACGGTATCTCCAAACAAACAGTAGCGGGGCATTGTCAGGCCAACTACCCCAGCCACAACTGGACCTGAAATAGTTCATTGGATTAGGAAGTCAAACAGTTACCCCTGTCCCATTTTCAATCTTGTTAATTTTGCCTTCTTCAGTATCAAAAAATTACCAAAATTTTACAGATAAATTTTGCGGGAAAAGTTTTGCAAATGTTTCTTACCAGTGTGAATTCCTATTCGAAGTTTCAAGGTCTCTTGAGGTCTATGTGCTATCGTATGTTGTTTCACTGCATTCAATAATTCTAGGGACATTGACGCTATCTCACCAGCATGCCTATTTCCATTTTTAATCGGCAAGCCCGAAACCTGAAGTTACAATATATGTTTTTATTTCAAATTTTCCAAATTCCGCACATTGAACAAAATATATATTTCTCAAATTAGATTTTTCATGAATTTTGCAACAGTCTAAAACATTAACAAAATTTCAAGTGTTAAATCAGTTTTTTTTTAATGTTTAAGATTTTGTTTTTTTTTTTTTTTTTTTTAATGGAAAATTTCACTTTTTTTTCTTTTTTTTCTTTTTTCTTTTTTGAAACTTTGAACAGTTTCAAAAGTTGTCAGAATTTTCAATCGAACCCAAATTTGTAAATTTTATTCTCAATAATATATGTCTGAAAATATAACTCACAACCATGTAGGCGTCTCCTATAGTCTCGACTTTGTAAACGTCATATCCTTTAATGATCCTATCGAATAAAGTATAGAGATCGTTAAGAAAATTGACAACTTGAAATGGTGTGCTCTCAGCAGACATTGCAGTAAAACCAACGATATCACTGAAGTAAATTGTGACGAGATCGAAAGCTTCTGGTTCCACACCAATCCCATTGGTAAGACAATTTGCAACGGGTCTGTGGAAACATGAAAATTATTGGATTATGTATAGTTTCATGGCAAGATATTTTATGATTTTGATATATCTCTTACGCTTCGGTGGCTACTCAAGGAAACCCAACTAGCCACCCACTTACTTATAGCTAACCATTGATCCACGTAGACCCACCCATCCACCCACCCACCCGGCCCAACCACCTAGAACCACCCACCTAGCCCAACCACCTACCCACCCATCCACCCAGCCTAACCACCTACCGACCCACCCAGCCCAACCACCTACCCACCCGCCCACCCACCCAGCCCAACCACCTACCCACTCACCTAGCCCAACCACCTACCCACCCACTCAGCCTAACCACCTATCCACCCACCGACCTACTCATGCAGCATCCACCCACCCAGCACCTACCCACTCACCCACCTAACCACCTACCCACCCACATAACCACCTACCCACTCATCCACCCACCCAGCCTAACCACCTACACACCCACCCAGCCTAACCACTTAGTCACCCACCCACCCACCGACCTATTCATCCACCATCCACCCACCCAGCACCTACCCACTCACCTACATACCCAGCCGGCCAGTCACCCACCCACATACTCACTTACCCACATACCCACCCACATACCCACTCACATACCTACCCACATACCCACTCACATACCTACCCACCTACCGACTCACATACCCACCCACCTACCCACCCACCTATCTACCCACCTACCCACTCATCCAGCCCATCCACTCATCCAGGCACCCACCTACCTACCTACTCACCCAGTCACCCACTCACTCATTTTTTCATCCACCCACTCACCATCTCACCCACCCACCCACCGTCTCATACACGCCCCCCCCCCCTTCAAACCCTCAGAGACTCTTATGCACATCTACACATTTACAGGTTCACCCACCCACCCATCGAGGCACTCAGCACTAGGAGCAAAAAAAACGCATATATGAACTCACTCTGGCAGCATTCGATGCAATAAATCCTCAGTTTTCTGTTTTTCCTCGAAGAGAAGGCGCGTTCGCTCACTGACTAGATCCTCGAGATTATTCGCATACTTCTCCATCATGTCCATCATCTGGTCCATGATGTTGCGGTGTCTGCCGGCCTTCATCTTGGCTAGTCGAGTCCTAATCATCTTAAAATCTGGCCTCAACTCGGGACTCTCGGACCAGCAGTCGGTTATCGTACTCACGATGTAATCACCACAATCTGTCTCTGATTCCGACAGTATGTCGATATTGGGCCTGAATGGGGCCTCATTATCATCCGGGTAACGTTTCACTCGGTCAATTATTTCTTCAAGAATAAAATTGGGTAAGAAAAATGTCAGTTCAATGAGGGAAAATCTAATCAGTTCACCAATAAAATACCACAAATTAGTTTAAAATTAGCAAATATTTTAAAACCACAATTAAATTTTGGGATAAAAAAAAAAATTATATTGAATTTAGAGTTGTATAACAATTTTGGTACCTTTGGGCTCAAAGTTGACTCCGCCGTAGGGCCCTTTTCTCCCTATTATTTCAAATAGAATTATGGCGAACGAGTAGATGTCACCTTCTTGGGTGCCTCGTATGGGGGCGTTAGGGTTCCTCAGTAATTCTGGCGCCTTCCAGAACAGATCTGAAAAGAAATTATTATATTTTTAATTTTTATACACATTTTTTACATTTTTCATGTTTTAGATTTTTAAGTCCCATTTTCAAGTCCTACGTTTAAATCACATTTTTAGGTGCCATTTTCACGTTATATTTTTAGGTTCCATTTTCAGGTCCCAATTTTTAAGTCCGATTATTGGGTCCCATTTTAAGTCCCATTTGTAGGTCCCATTTTTAAATCACATTTGTGAGTCCCATTCTTAAATCCCATTTTTGGGTCCCACTTTTAAATCACATTTTTAAGTCCATTTTTTAAGTCCCACTTTTAAGTCCCATTTTTAAGTCCCATTTTTAAGTCCTATTTATAGGTCCCATTTTTAAGTCTCGTTTATAGGTCCCACCTTTAAGTCCCGTTTCTAGGTCCCATTTATAGGTCCCATTTTTAAGTCCCGTTTCTAAGTCCCATTGTTAAATCCCATTTGTAGGTTCCATTTTTAAATCGCATTCTCAAGTCCCATTTTTGGGTCCCACTTTTAAATCACATTTTCAAGTCCATTTCTAGGCCCCACTTTTCGGTCCCACTTTTAAGTCCCATTTTGAGGTCCCACTTTTAAGTCCCATTGTTATCGATTCAACTCGATCTAATTTCCGTGAATATCTTGTAACCTAAAGGAGTTAGGGAAATGTTCTCCAGAATTTTGTAGACAATTTGGTGGCCACCAAAAAGGGTTATTATCAATATTTTCCAAATATTTAGTAATAAGTCATGGACCAAAAAACAAAAGTGAAAAACCCATAGTTTGTGATTATTATGAGTAACCTTACTTCGATAATACTGATGTTCACCGATACTATCCGACTCGGCGCAGTGTCTCATGTCATGAAGACCAAAATCGGACACCTGGAGAACCCATCGTGACGTCACAACACAATTTGACGACTTGAGATTGCCATGGCAGACTAGCACTGAAGATTCATGAATGTACAGCATACCCTTTACAGAAAAACAGGAAAAAATTGTCACAAAAAATCAATGAACAGATTCCCGAACAGTCATGGTCAAAGGAATCATGTTCCTTGTTCATTTTTCCATTACGATATTCATGGATATAACAGAAAATCAAGTAGGGATTACTTTCGTAATCAATAATTACCCACAACATATTATTCATTATGACCAAGGTCCGTGTAGTAAAAAGTTTTGTGAATGAAAATGAAGGTTGAAAAAATTGAAAGGTTTTGAATATTTTAGGAGATTTGACAGTGTTACGAATTTTGAGAATATCATGTTGAAAATTCAAAAAATTAAAAATTCCAAATTTCAATTTTTTTTTTCGAAATTCCTAACATGTTCAAACCTATAGATATTGGAAAACCTGCCGAAACTTCCTGAAACTTGTTAGAAATTCAGAAATTATTTGAAAAAAACGAGGTCGATACTCGACCTGAATCAGTGAATAATAATAATACATACTTTCGGCCAAGTAAATAATATCCATTGCATATTTTTCGTTATCACATTAATCATGAGTAATGAATAATGAATCGTAGTAATCGAAAAATTATCGTGACCAACCAACATTTATTATTCACTTTTCATTAGGTATCGTCACGAATGGAAATGAAATACTTATGCCATTTCGATTAGGAATTACATGCATTTTAATGAATATTGATAAGCAAGGGATGATAACAAGAAAATATCATTCACTGTTAATTTTGCGTAACAATATTAGCTTCGAAGAAAAAAGAGGTCATCAAATTATTAATTTTCGTACACTCGTGATTAGAAATGACAAATGAATAATAGTAATGAATGCAAAACTTTTGTCATAATATTGATGATTATAAAAATTGAGGGACTTGTCCAATTGTAGACCTTGCCCAATTACGGATCTTCTTTAATTACAAAAATAAATGACTGATTTTTTAATCGAAAGTTGAATTAATTATTCATGATCATGTTCAGAAAATAGTAATGAATAATGATAATCAATAAATGATTACAAATAAATAACATTGATAACTCATTTTTCTGTTATCAAATCTATGGTTAGAAATGAAAAATGAATAATCGTTGTGAAGAAGTAGCAACAAGTTAATTATGTTTTTTATTCATTTTCCATTAAAATAATGCTATTTGATACAGAAAATAAAATTATGATTAGTTGGCCAGGTCTCACTAGAGTAGAACTTATTTTTCATTGTGGATACATTTTGTGTACGTAGAAAAAGTTTATTACTGCAATAACAGGTTTGCAATTAAAAATTTTCATCAATCAGTCTATGAAAATGTTTCAAGTTTCCTTATTGATCGTTTTTGTGGTAAAAAGAAGTCAATCATAATTGTTTATTTTAACGACTAATGAAAAATATATAGTCATTGATTGATAAATCGAAAATTTTGGTGTTTAGTTATGACTTATTGCATTAATCAAAATTGTCAGTTACGATATTATGATTACATTATACGAGGAAAAATGTTATTTGTTATAAATTCAATATTTACCTTAATGAGATCATGAACTAACGACGCAATGAACATATCGTCCAATTTTATGTCCTCGTTTTCAATTATGTCCTGAAAATGAAAAAGAAAGTAGTAACTAAAAATTTACGAACATTTTATATTTATCTATAATTTTTTCTGGTACTCAATAAATTTTTTAAAATTATAATTTAACATAGCTTCTTATATGGAGAAACATTTTTGAGTATCAAAGTCCTTTTTCTGTTCGATGGAATTTTTTGTGGCGACGCCACGCGCGGCGTGGAATCGCTAGATGGCCCCACAAGCACATCCAATGATACCTTCTACGTGCGAGATGTGAAGATGGCGCCTAAGACTAAGATTCCTGATGCCAATTTTTTATGTCATATGATTTTCTCACTATATTTGTAAGTATATGCACAATAAAAAAAAATAAAAAAATTCCTTCTACGTCATGAGTGATGTTTGAGCCTTTGGAATTTTTTTTTGTAATCCATAATTTTTTTGTTATTTATGACAAATAATGTATGCAAAAAAAAAAAAAAATTGTTGCGATTTTTTGACATTTTGGTAATAATATTTTGAACTTACGTAAAGACTTCCTTTGGCACAATAATCGGTAATTAACAGTATCCTCATGGGCTCAACACAAGCACCAATGAAGGAATTAAGATTTCCGTGTCTTATCTCACGTAAAATTCTCATCTCCTTCATTACATCGCGCGATATGTCCTTCTTTTTGGAGAATTTTAGTTCCTTTATTCGCACTACAACGCCATGATAGTGACCAGTTTGGGCGAAGACTTGGCCACCGCATCTTGACTCGTATGACATTGCGCTAACTAAACTTATCTGAAACAAGTGAAACAAATTATTTTAACTGCCGATCGTGTTTGAACAAGATCTTTCAGGGATAGAGGAAAAGTGATAAGACCCTTTTTTGTAGATGTTGACACGCTCTACAAAAACTATTGTTACTATTTTTTCAATATCTTCAGTAGATAAGCAGTGAAACCTGTCTGACCGACCCAAGAACAGTTTCAAGTTTTGTGGATTTTCATTGTTTTCCAAAAACCTCGTAATCTACTGGAGATAGAAGAAAATGATATAATACTTTTTTGTAGCTCTCGGTTTTCTCTATCGAAACTGTACCTATCATTTTTTCGATATCTTTGATAGGTTCAGAGAAAATCCGAGGAAACTGATTGATGCTGTCTGGTGAGAGGTGTCTCAGCCAAACTGTTCCAATTCTTCCCTAAGAAGATCAAGATCAAGAGTTTCTTTTCTTCTGTCGACGTGAAATCCTGCTCTATGTAGTTTTCTTAGAAAGCTAACAGTATCAACTCAAATAAACTCACTTTACTAGGCGACGACATGAGATTATCCAGATGCGGATACCCATGAATTTCACTAGGATCAATCTTCCACAGTAGACCTTCAATTTCCTGTTCAATTTTCCATCTTCTGTAGATGCTCATCGTAATAACAGCAGCACAGAATAGTAGAACAGCTAGAACACCAGCAAGGACAATGCTGCGCAGATGTGTGTCATCTTTGGGACAATGTTCATTGAGGAAACCACAGCCAGGTTCAGCTTCCGGTTTGTTCTTGCCAGGCCACTCCATGGACTCGAATGGTCTGTACACCTATTAGCAATTGATTGAATGAACAAAAGGCATAATGGACATGATGAACTTGCTTATGGATCGAAGTAGCTCAGCAGCTCCAAAGATTGGAAGGCCAACCATCAGATGCTGCTGAGCTACTTCAAATAGCAAACATTTCGTTTTCGTAACTCCAACTCACTCACTAGAGTTTCACCCTGCTGAAACTGCCCCACTGGCTTCATCTGGAACTCACAACTGAAGTTCTCCTGAGTAAAGTGTTCCTTCTTGAGCGCCAGAACCGAGAAATTACCTTCGGAGTCACCAGACTTGTCGAGCTTGATGGTCTGACCTCCCACACCTGTTGGAGCAGTAATCGCTTTAGAGGTTCCACAGTTCTTGCCAAAGAAGTTAGGACCTATGGCAGCTAGCCAAAACTTCATTCAGACTTTTTTGTAGCTCTTGAAATTTGCTACAAATAAGTCTATGTCGAGTTTTTGGCTGCATGGCATAGTTTCCAAGTTATTCATCGATAAGCCCGCGCCGGAAGGAAGCATGTTCTGATTGTCTCACCCAACGAATGCCCTTCGACAAACCTACTTTAACCTGCCATACTCACTCTGATAGGTGTGTCTCTTGATGATGGTCTCGATGATCATGGTTCCATTGCTCACAATCTCCTCCAAAGTCATGTCCGGCTGTTCCCTGATCAGCTGATCCAACGCCGTAGCATAAAGCTTCACCGAGTCATACAGATAAGCAGCATGAATGGAAACATACTTTTCGTACTTCATTAGAAGATCAGGTACGGGAAAGTTGAATGGTTCTTTGGACGTATATTCACTGACACGCTTGGTGAATTCAGCATAGTTCTGAGTTGGTGGGCTCAATGCCACCACCATCAAGGATCTTGCTCTTTTGAGAAAGTCCTTTGACTCTAGGCAATTTCTCAATTTGTCGTAATGCTCAGGCTTCCATAAGTACTTCTGCGCTTCCCTAGGTGAATACGTCATCATGTCAACATGAATCACCATATATTCACCATTGTCTAGCAGCCGTTGATTCTGCATAGCAACCATCAAATCTATAAGGGACATTGGTGTGCCAAGGAATATGTATATTCTTGTCATGTTCTTAGTCTCTTGGATCAGTTGGAACCAAACGCCAACGTGACAGCAGGACAATCGCTCCTCGCAGCAGGTGTGACGATCCTCCACCGTCTTATAGTGATTGACCGTCAGGTTGTTCTTCACTGCTTGATTCTCGAGGGACTTCGCCACTGTTGTCCAGGCACTCTCGGTGATTATTGTGAATTTGTTCCAACCATAATGCAAGAGGAGAGCTATCAGCGACTTGGTTACCTGAGTGTCTGGTGGCTCTGTACGCGCGAACGTTGGCACTTTTGATGCTTTGTAATCCGAACATTTCTGAGGACAGAGGAAGAGCATTCGTCAATATTCAGAGGCATTGGTCATTGCTGGTTGGGTCCAATGTGCTGCAGGCGATTCACTCACAACATCTGTTGGAGTACATCACCAGAGAACATTATATTACATTTAACCGGCCGTTGTCCTTAGTGTAACCCGGCCTGAAATTACTCCATCAAATGAAACTGATGAGGCAATATCTTCTGGGTGGAATTGGAGGGTTTGAGGACTGAATATTAGGAATGAAGGATTTAGAAGACAAACCAATGAAGTTGGAGCTTAATCTGACAAATGATGCAACAGTTAATGACGGAATAACGGATGGATTGAGGTATACCGGCCGGATGAAAAAACTGCGCGACTCATAACCTGCAAGATAGGTCGGTCTCCAATGCTTCCAATCCAATGAAAGAAAATGCAGATCCATAGCACCTAAAATTTTATTTGGAAGCTAACATCCAAATGTCCTCATGCTGTTGGAGCATGGCAGAAGACACCAAGGGAATCTGACAATCAGAAGATTCTACCAAGTTCTAGAAAATTATTAGATCATAATAATCCAAGAAGCTTCCAATGTCTCCAGATGCCCCAATTGACAGGTGCTCTCACCAGAATTCATTTGACATTCAGAGGAACCTCTCCAAAAAAGGGTCTGCTGGAGAATAAATTTTCTCCAAGGGGACCAGTTTTTGTCTTCACTTTCAAGCTTGGGCTTTGGAATTAAGGGGTACAAAAAATTGCCCTCGTTTAAACAAGTTGATTATGATGTGCAAAAAATTTTGGTGGTCCCGAGGGGGAGGGGGAGGGGGGGGGGGAAGGAGAATGATGAGGGCGTGGTGTTAGGGTGCATTGGTCATTGCCGGCTAGCTGACTGGCGTTATTCCTGGCCGGCGGTTGGCTATATTTAGACGAGACCACCTTGAGAGAGCCACGACTTGAGAGTAATACCGGTGTGGGGAACCTCTCGACGTGCAACGCGTTGTGCAACAATTGCTCTCCAAACTGACACGATGGTAGTCGAATGGATTTATGAAAATAAATTTTGTAAACTTGTAAAATGTGATGAGCCAAAGACAGTGCAACCTATGTATATGTATATATATATATAGGGTGTCCCATTTGAAACGATGCACTCAAATATCTTTTAAGGCAGGTGAGTAACAAAAAAAATATTCTCAACAAAAGTTGTAGGGTCTTGTGGGGGACATTCGATACATGCATTGTTTTGAGCTTGCAAGCTCCCCTATAGATATATATATAGACATGATGAATATTGGGCTGGGGTGATAAGATTGATCAATGCTACTTACGAAAGAAACATTATTTCGGCAGAATGACGGTTGGATATTAATTGATAAAATTGATCGATTGATAGATTGATTAATAGATTGATGGATAGATTGATTGCTAGATTGATTGATCGATTGATGGATAGATCGATTGCTAGATTGATAGATTGATTGATAGATGGATTGATAGATTGATAGATTGATAGATTGATAGATAGATTGATTGATTGATTGATTGATATATTGATTGATAGATTGATTGATTGATAGATTGATTGATTGATAGATTGATAGATAGATTGATTGATAGATTGATTGATAGATTGATATATTGATTGATAGATTGATTGATAGATTGATAAATTGATTGATAGATTGATAGATGGATTGATAGATAGATTGATTGATTGATTGATCGACTGATTCATTGACCGTTTAGTTCGATTCAAGGTTGTGACCAAGAAGACCATTATATTCAAGTATGCACTGGAGAACACTAAAAAAATATCTAATGACAAAATCTACAATGCAAAGTCATAAAAAAATCCAATCACTGATGAATCATAGAATGAATCCTGCGAAAGGAACAGGTCGTAAGCGAAAGCTGGGAAGAGAGGGACCGAAGAGGAATCTTTACTTTATTCCTTAATGCAATGGGTTCAGGAAGATGCAGCAGCTAAAGGCCCATAACAGGATCATTTGCAGAAGAGCATTAAGACAAGTAAGGAGAAGAATATCTGAGGCTGGCCCAGATTAGGAAAGCGAAAAAAAATGACATCAAAAGGTCAAATTTTAGGTTTTGTGATTGGACACTCTGGTGATAAGTTTGGTTCGGTGCTGATGGGTGTTCCTTCTAATGCAGTTTACATTATTTGAGGCGCTCTTTACATAGTTGTAGACCTTCATCCGAGAAGTATATGGATTAATTGTCCGGCAAGTTGATGGACAATGTCCCGACCAACAGATTGAGTCCAAGTTCATCGAAATTGGATGATGAAGGTGATGGACAAGACCTTGACGAACAGAGTTCGTTAGTGGTATTCGAAAATGTCAGCGATTACAAATGAGTAGTTGACTGACGAAATTTGATACAGTTGCATTAGGAAAGCACCTAACAGTCCTCTCTTCAATGATTTCAGAAGATACCAGACTAAATTGTCATAATTAACAACATCCAGAGTCAGCTGACCAAACGAAAGGAATCAGAGGACCTTCTCGTCACCGACCGACTACCCATTATCCATTTTCGCCTGCAGGAGAAGAACAAGACCTTCGGGTAGCAGATGAGAGCATCACCTTCGAATAGCATGTTTTTCGGTGGCAAGTGGAATTTGAGACAGTTGCAGCAGAACAGCATCTAACCACGTCATCCTTTCGACGTCATCAGAAAAAGAGCATGGTGAATTGAGCCATTTGATGGAGTATGTTGCGATCAACAGCTTGAGACCAAGTTCATAGAAATCGGATGATGAAGGTGTCTTGAAGAATACGTTCATCGATGGTACCTGCCAGTGATTGTTGGCAATGCCAACGATTAACAATCAGCATTCAGTCAATCCGTGATCTTCCGTTGTGTCGATTGCAATGACATAGTTGCATTAGGAAAGCATCTAACAGCGTCATCTCTTCAACGACCTCAGGAAATACCACGCAAAATTAGGTTATCATGTCCATCAACATTTGAAAGTGCTGCACCAGAAGAACCCAGCCAAAGGATTCGATCAAAAAACGAATTCGACACATGACAAACTGACGAAATACCAATTACCTATTTTTGCCTGCAGGCTAAGAGCATTAGGGCATGTACAGAGATTAGTCGTCCAGCTATTGGGTGGACAATGGCTCAACCACCTACGACAGTCGGATTGGTCTCATTGGGTAACCATCCAGAAGTGTCATTTTTTTTTTCGACCATTTCAGCAAGCCTATCGAAATGTGGGAGAGAAGCGTCTAGCAACCTCATCATTTTGACCATCTTCGACAATTTGTTTTTTTGGCGTATCGCAGGAAATATGACCAACACTGGAAATTCGGGTTTTGTCAATCTCTGATACGAAATGCTCAGTGTACAATTTTTTGAAAAATAAGCAGCTACAAAAATACTTGTGTAATATCAATGTCCAATGTAAGCGAAATTAGAAGCCATTAGCTTCCTCAGATTTCCAATTATTTGAAAGTGCAAAATTCACTAATTTTGGAGTTGGAAATTTTTTTGATTTAGGAAAAATTTGACAATTTTGAAAACAACATTTCTTTTCTAAAATTGTCCAAAGTTATTTTTTTTTTTGAATTTTGAACGTTTTGTATTTGTCGAAACTTTGAATTTTTTTTTTAGAATTTCCAGTTTGGACATTTTGAAATTTTTTGCTGTTTTCAGAATTTTGGAAGCTGCCGATATGACCTAAAAATGGGAAAAAATGCAGTGTCTAAGGCACGAAACACTCCCCGCAAATACCAATTACCTATTTTCCATCTAACAAAAGAGCAATGCCTAGAATGCATTAAAAAAAAAGCTAGAGGAGTGGAATCGCGCAGTCTACGGTGAATGTGCACCTAGGCAGTGCACGTGGCGAACTAACACATAGCAATTTTTTTTATCTACGATATGTCAAAGTTTTTTGTTTCTGCAAATTTTAATAGATTTTGGGAATTTTGGTATTGTCATTTTTTTTTCACATCCTGAATTTTAAGAATGAGATTTTGGAATTGGATTTTTTTAAATATTTTTCAGGTTTTGGACGTTTTCCAATTTCCAAAATTTTCCAGAATTTCATGTTTTCGAAAATATCAAATTTTCAAGATTTTGAAAGCTTCAAAATTTCAAAAATTCCAAAAATTTAAACTTTTGAAAACTTCAAAAATGTCACATTTTCAAAATTTCAAAAAACTTAAAATTTCACAAATTTCGAAATTTTCAAAATTTCAAAAATTTCGAAATTTTCAAAATTTTCAAATATTCAAAATTTTCCAATTTTCAAAATTTTCAAAATTTTCAAAATTTTCAAAATTTTCAAAATTTTCAAAATTTTCAAAATTTTCAAAAATTTCAAAATTTTCGAAATTTTCAAAATTCAAAATTTTCATAATTTCACAATTTTCCAAAATTTCCAATTTCCAATTTCCATTTCCAATTTCCAATTTCCAATTTCCAAAACTTCCAATGTTCAAAATGTCTAATTTTCAATTAGCAAATTTCCGAGACTTCTGATTTTCCCTCCAATAAAAGAGGCTAGAATAGGTGAAAAAAAATAGGAGTGGAATCGCGCAGTCTACGGTGAATGTTGACCGATCAGTGATCAGTGAGTTTACACGTGACAAAGTAAGACAGAGAGAGAGAGAGGGAGGGAGAGGGAGAAAGAGTTAGCGCGAAGAACCTCTCTCCCCCTTGCGCCCCCTCGACCCCCCGCCCACTTGATATTTAATGGTAATGGTAATAGATGGGAGGGGAAGGAGAGCAGAGAGCAGGCAAGAGGCATTCGAGAATTCAAACCACTACGTACACATGTTTAAACCACAAATACTATCAAAGGGGCTTTCATTTATTCGTAAATCAACAGCAGTTGATACTATTTATAGACCGCACGGGACAAATAGCGATAGTCTCGACGCTGGCGTATATCCTTGAATGGCAAAATCTCACATGGAAATAAAATTCTTAGCGATTTTTCAAGAGTTTATACCCTACTAGGAATTTTTGGCGCGAAATCACATTCAGAGAATTTCCCGGCATTTTATTATTTTTCAGCATTTTTTTTTTTGCAAGTCCTGAATTTTTGTTCTTGTCTCTCCGCGGTCTCATTTCTCGGATTTTTGAATTTCTTTTCGACATTCCAAAATTTTTCGAGATTTCAGAATTGTTAATATTTTTTTTTTCTTGGAAATCCGCATTTTTTTAGGTTTTGCGGTTTTTGAAAATTGAATATTTTGAGAATTGAAAATTTTGAAAATTGAAAATTTTGAAAATTGAAAGTTTTGAAAATTTTGAAAATTTTGAAAATTTTGAAAATTGAAAATTATGAAAATTGAAAATTATGAAAATTGAAAATTATGAAAATTGAAAATTATGAAAATTGAAAATTTTGAAAATTTTGAAAATTTTGAAAATTTTGAAAATTTTGAAAATTTTGAAAATTTTGAAAATTTAGAAAATTGAAAATTGAAGATTATGAAAATTGCAAATTTTGAAAATTGAAAATTTTGAAAATTGCAAATTTTGAAAATTGCAAATTTTGAAAATTGCAAATTTTGAAAATTGAAAATTTCGAAAATTGAAAATTTCGAAAATTGAAAATTTCGAAAATTGAAAATTTCGAAAATTGAAAATTTGGAAAATGGACAATTTCGAAAATTGAACATTTTGAAAATTGAAAATTTCGAAAATTGAAAATTTGGAAAATGGAAAATTTCGAAAATTGAACATTTTGAGAATTGAAAATTGTGAAAATTGGATAAAATTTCAGAAGAAAACTTTCCAAAAATTCGAAGATTCGAAAAAACTTCCTCAGAAAAATTTTTCAACTTTTCAAATTTTTCAATTTTTCGAATTTTTCGATTTCAAGAAAAAAAAATCTATTCCTAGTTCTGGGAAAACCGTCTAGTCACATCATCCAGACTGTCAAAATCCCCAGATCCCCTTATCATAGATTGTGCAACAAGATAACCCCGATAGAAAAGTTCCATTGTGTTCTCCCTGAAAATCCCTGTGCCCCCCCCCCCACCCGCCCCAAACATTGGAACGTTATTCACATATCCCGAGACTCTCCACCCAAAACTGTTATCAAAATTTCGCTATTTCCTATCAGTTGCGAGATTTCACCTAAGAATGCTAGTCAGCTGAAAATTCCGAACTTTCAATGGAACGTTTTATCAGCAACTCCGTTATCACTTTAGCGATATCAGATCCGCTTTACATACCGTAATTGGGTGGATGTAGATAATGCGGAAAAGCAACGGCCAATTCAGATTTGTTGAATAAATAATAATTTTGTTTGGGGAAAATGTGTGGTGTACGAGAATGCAGTGGTCGGATTGCGATGCCAACTTTCACGTAGGTGGGACAGATGCCAGGTGGCCAGGACGCATTCACCAACAAAGATTAATAATCTCCTTCCCACCCCCTCCCCCCTCCCCCTCGAAAATGGTCCGAACAAAAATGTGAAAAAAGCAACTTAGTGTGTGTGTTATATATGTCAGTTGGAAATTGGGCCACAGTTGTCAATTTGGGCCAGTGTCACAGTGGAAAATTGGGTCAGTGTAACATTCCAAAATTGGGACAGTTTCCCAGTTGGAAAAGAGGAGAGTGTGCCAGTTGGAAATACGCAGTGTCCCAATTGTCAGAGTGTAATTTCGGATACTGTCCCACTGTCCCAATTTACCGTAGAAATATTGTGCAGGTTGGCAGTTGAAGGGGTGTCCCAATTGACAGTTGAAGGATTGTCCCAATTGACAATGAAAACATTGGCCCAATTAACGATTGAAATATGGTCCCAAATTACAAAACATTGTCCTAAGTGATGATTAGAACATCGTCCCAATTGATAACTTAAATATTGTCCCAATTGGCACCTGAAAAATTGTCCCAATTTACAATCGAAATATTGTCGTAATTGGCAGAAATATTGAGACAAAATTGGAAAGATCAGTTGGAAATTGGGACAGTATATGATTCCATTTTGATGTATTGTCCCAATTTACAATTGAAAAGTTATCCAAATTGGCAATTGGAATATTGTCTCAATAATTGAATTGTTGCTCGCAAAAAGTGAGGTCCTCTCATGTTTTCTCAATGCGCCGAATCTCCTTAATGACTGATCTTACGAAAAAAAGTGAACAGCACTTTTCGATGGGAAATTTGTGTCCCTATAAAAAAGATCTCTAAACATTTTCCGTATATCCTATATTTAACGAATTATCGCATACTTCCTCAATGACTACTAAGCAGCCATTGGCGCTCACAAAACATCCGCTCCTCTCATGTTTTCTCAATGCGCCGAATCTCCTTAATGAGTGATCTTACGAAAAAAAGTGAATAGCACTTTTCGATGGGAAATTTGTGTCCCTATAAAAAAGAGTTCTAAACATTTTCCGTATATCCTATATTTAACGAATTATCGCATACTTCCTCAATGACTACTAAGCAGCCATTGGCGGTCACAAAACATCCGCTCCTCTCATGTTTTCTCAATGTACCGAATCTCCTTAATGACTGATCTTACGAAAATAAGTGAATAGCAATTTTGTATGGGAAATTTGAGGCTGCATAAAAAATGTTGTTTGATATTTTTCTTAAATCCCGTATTTAACGAGTTAACCCGCAATTACTGAATGATAATTGATTCGGCACTTCACTTTGATTTATTTTTTTGGGGGGATGATAATGTTCGCCGGGACGAGCGGGGTGGTCCAGAGGAGGTGGGGATTGAGATTCACGGAGATAATGGCATCCCCCCCACTTACCCCCCGCCCAGCCCGCGGGTCTGGCGTAACGTCGTGGGGGCCCCCGTGGGAGTCACCATGACCGTGAAAACGAGGTGGTTAAAGGTACCCGGTCCTATACGTGGGAAAGAAATTTATATTCGATCGAGTATCGATAATTCAGGTAGGAGAAATTACACTCGCTTGATTTGCAAAATTTTCCATTTTCCGGTTAGAGTAAAAAAAAAAACAAGACCTATAGAGTCGTCGATTTCAATACGAATTTTAACGAACTGAAATTTGAAAAAAAAAATACAAATAAAAAAACGTAGAACAAATTGAGCCCAAAAATTTGAAAGTCCATTTTTGGAATTTTCAATTTGGAAAAAATTGGAAGCTTGAGAGTTTCACGAATTTGGGAAATTCGGAAATGTAAAAAAAATGGGAATTTTTGAAAAGTAGGAATTGTGAAAGTTTCAGAAAATTAAAAAAAAAATATGAAATTGTAAGAAAATTGGATAAATTTACAAGTTTTAGAAAATCTGAGTTTTTGGAAAACAATATTTTTTTTTGGAAATTTGAATTTCAAGTTTCAATTTTTTTTATGTACAAAAATTCCAAAAATGGAAGCATGACATTTAGGTAAATATTCGACTTTCGAAAATTGAAAAATTTCGAAATTATTACTGCGTTGAAAATGGAAGGCCGCGATGAACTTTTATTAAAATAGCTCGATCACCTTGAAATTTTCTTTCTTTCCCATTTCGATGAAACTAATAGGAAACTCAATTTTTTTCCTTCAATTAATTCGTTTCTCCCAATAAAAAACTGCTCCATTTTTTTCTGTTTTTTTTTTTGTCATTTCCAAACTGCAAATTTAGGAAGAAAAATAAAATAGAATAAAGAATATAAAAAAAAAATTTCTCAAATTTAATTTTTTTATTTTTTTATGAGATTACCAAAATTTCCCAAATTTTGTAAACAGGCAACAATAATTAAATTCCAAAAATGTTGTAAAAATTAAAACCGTTATAACAAATTCTCAGAAAATTTGAAAAAAAAAATTTACATTTTGAAAAATTTGAAAATAATTGCAGACAATTTTATCAAAACCAAAAATGTGTCTTAAAAAAAAAAAAAAAAAAAAATTAAAAATCCTAATAATAATAATAATGCAACTACACCTATCAAATTTTTTTCTCAATTTTTTTCCTATAATTGATAACAGTTGACCATAGATCGATTAAGTGGACCTCGAGTGTGAAGTTTTCCCAGTAGAAAAAGCCCGGCACATAAATGAAGTACTTGACTAACCCTTAGCGTTTCCGTCACATATGACAATGCATAAAATGGCAAATGATGTATACATCGAACACTCGAGAATGTGGCGTTAGTGCGGGCACAACACTAACTGCCTCTGTTTATCGCATCTATATTTAGACACGGCTATTGCTTCGAAAAGTGTTTCTCTGTGTGCGAAGGAGAAGAGGCAAAGACCCATAGCCCATAATCGTCAGTGCGTATTATGAGTATTTTTCCTCCTTCGCTCCCACAATTTGATAGGCTTGCTGAAATAGTCGAAAAAAAAAATGACACTTCTGGATGGTTACCCAATGAGACCAATCCGACTGTCGTAGGTGGTTGAGCCATTGTCCACCCAATAGCTGGACGACTAATCTCTGTACATGCCCTAATGCTCTTAGCCTGCAGGCAAAAATAGGTAATTGGTATTTCGTCAGTTTGTCATGTGTCGAATTCGTTTTTTGATCGAATCCTTTGGCTGGGTTCTTCTGGTGCAGCACTTTCAAATGTTGATGGACATGATAACCTAATTTTGCGTGGTATTTCCTGAGGTCGTTGAAGAGATGACGCTGTTAGATGCTTTCCTAATGCAACTATGTCATTGCAATCGACACAACGGAAGATCACGGATTGACTGAATGCTGATTGTTAATCGTTGGCATTGCCAACTATCACTGGCAGGTACCATCGATGAACGTATTCTTCAAGACACCTTCATCATCCGATTTCTATGAACTTGGTCTCAAGCTGTTGATCGCAACATACTCCATCAAATGGCTCAATTCACCATGCTCTTTTTCTGATGACGTCGAAAGGATGACGTGGTCAGATACTGTGCTGCTGCAACTGTCTTGAATTCCACGCTACTAATGACGGATTACACGAAGGTTAATTGTTAATCGTAGGCGTTGCCAAATATCACTGACAAGTTCTATCGATGAATGTTTTGATCAAGTCACCTTCATCATCCTTCAATGAACTTGGTCTCAATCTGGCGATCGCTACCTTATCCATCAATTCCTCGGACACGTAATCCCCATAACTCCCCTGATGAAGGACTACAACTATCGAAAGAGCACCGCCGTGCTCTCGTATCCAATGGACCATCAATGAATCCAACGCTGAATGTCACATTTCAGGTATCACAAGTCCCACGCGTTGGTAACCTACTCCCCAACATTCGGCAGTCCAGTTAATTGTCCCATCCAGCTCGACAGCCCTTAATTAGCATCGGCCATCATACACCTTCGAATATTTCCCTTCAATCGTCCTTCTCTACAAAATATTCAATCCACTCTCGCAATCTTGCTTAATTAAGACAAGCATGGCCACCATTGCAATTCGGTATTATGGCAACTTATGCTCAACACTTGTCCATCAATAATTTTCACCCGATGCCTCCTTGCAATTTCCACCAAGAGCACCAATCATTACTCCAATAATTCCCCACCCACCCACCCACCCACCCAGAGTCGCATTAATCCTCCCACCGAAAACAAGGCAAAAAACTCCTCATTAATTACTTTCTCAATCCCCCACATATACTTTCGGAAGACCGCCGGTGGTCGGAAAAGAGTGAAAGGCAGAAGAAGGTTAAAAAAAAGCCCCACAAGGGAGGGGTGGGGGGGGATGGGTGGGGGAGGAGGGAGGGGGAGGGGGTAAAAAAGGAATAAATGAGTGGCGAATCCCTGAAGAAATCCCACGGTGTCCGTGAGGTTATGCCTTCGACCACCCTGGCACCACTCTTTTACCTTCCCCCGTTTCTCCTTTTCTTCTTTTATCCTCCCCCCCCCCGCCACCCCCTCCGGCCCATTTTGCCCCCTCCCACAGCCCCCCCCCCCTTCATTTCACATATAATTCTGTCTCACTCCCGTACGAAAACCCGTACCGAGTAAAAAAAGGAAAAAGATGAAAAAGGACACGTTGAGAGAAAAAAAAAGGAAAAATGGATAAAAATGGAGGAGTAAAAAAATTATGAAAAAATATAAAAAAAAAAGAAAGAGGGAGGAGGGGGGTGGGGTAAGGATAACGGCGTCGAACTGGCTCGCTAACTGGCGGTCTTTATCTCGGATATATTTAGACCCCGGCACGATCGCTCGAAGCGACCGACCGGTCCCAACAGAACCGATCTCACCGTTGCCTCCTACTCCTACTCCCAAGCCCGTGCTTCGTGTATAAGAGAAGAAGAAAATCCCACGGTGTCCGGTATGGTCCACCCATGGGGGCTACCACCATGCTCGCCTGCTTGCCGCCGTGCGCCTTTCATTCGATCGCAAGTAATGTATATATGGCGAGATGTTTTGGCTTATTTTTCTTTGCGGGGAGGGTGGGGCGGCAGAGGCGGCGGGGGAGGGGGGTGGGGGGGGCACTTCCCGATGTCCCGACAAGTTATTATATTCATCCCGAAATCGAAAATCGATTTCTCCTGTGGCTGGTCCAAGGGCAATACCATGTTGGCCGAAAAAATGTAGATATGTGTGTGTGTGTGTGTGTGTGTGTGTGTGTGAGTGGGTAGGTGGGTGGGTGGGTAGGTGGATGAGTGGGTGGGCGGATGAGTGGGTGGGCGGATGAGTAGGTGGGTGGGTGGATAGGTGGATGAGTGGGTGGGTGGGTGGATAGGTGGATGAGTGGGTGGGGGTTGGGCGGGTAAGTCGGTGGGTGGGTGGTTGGGTGGGTAGGTGGATAAGTAGCTGAGTGGGTGAGTGTGTGTATGTGTGTATGTAATTCATCTCAATTTCTCCAAAAGTACCGACAAATAAATCAAATGCAATTTGGACTTGAAACGATTGGGAAAATATGACTATTATATCAATCTAATATTATTAGAAATGTGAGCCTAGCCGATAGAAGATTGAATTTCGTTGTGTCCTCCATTTCTCCATAATTCAATAAAATTGCACTTGATTTTCACTGGAGCTATTGTCGAACGATAGACTGGAAACCATGTGAAAATTTTGATTCATCTCAATTTTTCCGGCAGGATCAACAGATGGTCCAGATGGGATTTGACCTAAACAGCATTGGACGAGCTGCTGTAACATTATTAGAAAGAGGAGGTAGTCAGCATATACAAGAATGAACTTTGATATCCTCTTGATGCCTGCATTATTCAAGAAAATTACACTAAACCTGATGCCAAGCTATTGCCGAAAGACAGACTCGGAACCATGTAAACAAAACTTGATTCATCTCAATTTCTCCGGAGGTATGGACAGATAAGTCAACTGTAATTTAGATCTAATACGATTGAAAAAGGAGGTCATTATATAAATCGAATGTTCCTCCACATAAGCATCTGGTCAGGTGGTGGAACATTGAACTTTCCTATTCTTCATTCCTGATTTTTTCTGAATTTCCGAAAATTTCAGTTGACCTGATTCCAAGCGAGTTCCAAAAGATAGACGTCAAACCATATCAAAATAATGCCTTCTATCATTAAAAAATTAGCTGTGCTGCCGAATTGTGCTGTCAGTTCCAAGAACGGTTCCAGGTTGGTGAACAGTTCCAAGAACTGTTCCACACAAAGTGTTGGTTCTGGGAACTGTTCCACACAAAGTGTTCGTTCAGGGAACTGTGTCACACAAAGTGTTCGTTCTGGGAACTGTTCCAGGTGGAATGTCAGTTCCAAGAACGGTTCCAGGTTGATGAACAGTTCCAAGAATTCTTCCACATTAAGTGTCCGTTTTGGGAACTGTTCCAGGTGGAATATCAGTTCCAAGAACGGTTCCAGGTTGATGAACAGTTTCAAGAATTCTTCCACGTAAAGTGTCCGTTCTGGGAATCGTTCCAGGTGGAATTTCAGTTCCGAGAATAGTTCCAGATTAGGGAACAGTTCCAAAGGTTGTTCCCCATAAAGTGTCCGTTCTGGGAACTGTTCCAGGTGGAGCTTCAGTACCGAAAACCCTTGCAGGAACGGCTCCAGGTCCAAGTTCGATTCTGGGAACTGTTCCTAGCACAGTGTTCACCTGGCACAGATCTTGCGACTCTTCTTCCTGATTCCACCTGGAGTCTTCGAACCGTTCCCGGAGCTGAACTTCCATGTGGAACCGTTCCTGGAACCGTTTCAGGAATTCAAGTTCTACATGGAACGCTTCTCAGAATCAACCCCACATGTGAAACAACTTGCGGAACTGTTCGTTAAACTTGGAACCGTTCTCGGAACTGATAGCACTGGGTCAGTGGGCTAAGCAGCGCTGGAACAATTCAACTCATGGCGGGGGGAGAGGGGGGGGGGGGATGGCAGACAAAAATGTCGGATACTTCCGACTCGGAATTGTGCCTTCTTATCACTTTTAAACCCAAAGTCCGCAGTTCTGGGACACCCTGTATATATACAGGGTGCCCCATATATATACAGCATAGCATGCACATTCATCAGTACCATCAATGAACACATCGCCAACATTTCTCTCTGCATTTGCTTCCTCTTTTATATACTAAAAATAAGGATCTAGTGAGATTTTTTTTATAGCACCTGGGGAAGACGGAAACCTTCCGTTTGTCAGACAACCCAAAGAAGCTGTCTCTCAATGGACGCTTTAAACTTCGTCGTAGAAGCGATAGGACTAAGCTTCGCACGTTTAGCTCCTAGTCCATTTGGATAATTGCACTCGACTTCATTCTAAGCTATGGCCGTCCGGCAGACTTAAAATCACGTAAAATTCTTAATTCGTCTTAATTTCTTCGGAGCCACTCACAGATAAGGTCGGTTTAATGGTGGGTTTGGAAGACTACGGTGATCGATCCGCTGGTACAAAATGAGGCGCGGAGGGGAAGGCGAGTTGCTTGTCGCGCATGCGCTCAGCGCCCGGGGCGGTGTGGTGGGGAGCGTGACGGTACGCGTCACGCGCCTGCCTTCTAACTGTACCATCTCTTACAATTTCACTTACCAGAATTTTTCTTTCGTTTGGCGCGCGTAAAAGAGCGATCAAAAGTAATTCTCTAACATAATATCAGCTCTATGTATACCTCAATATTTTTTTTCGATACTGCGATTGGGTGAAGATTTTTTTCCTATTTATAATGAGCATCTCAGAGTCAACTTCATCTAATCACCTCGAAAATCGTGTTACCTCATTCGCCCAACCCATTCTAATCTCGCTAATTCGTTAAAAAAAAACCAGTTGGTCCCTAGCGCTCTAAATATAGATATCAAACGAAGTTCTCAAGCATTTAATTCGAAGCGTATCCCCCCCCCCCTCCCCCCCCCTCCAAATTTGTGGCACAAAAGGAAGGGAAATAAAGCTACAAAAGTTTAAGCCGAATTAAATTTGCACAGAGGATTCTTCACTGAGTTTTGCCTCTTCTTATTAACTCAAATGAATGCGCGTCATTTTGCCCCAATTGAGGGGCTTAATTGAACGTATTTTAGGCCCCACGCAAGACTATAGCGCAAAATTATTTCCCATCGTTGTAGTTTTTTTTTCCTTTTTTTTTCTTCTTATTTCTTGTTTTAGAATGGAAATAATCGAGTTCATGGTGCGTACCATTTGTCAACCCTCAAACAATTGTAAATGATAATATCGCGTAAGTGGACGTACATCGGCCTGGCGGTGGGCATTTATTTCGTTGTCAAGAATCTTCATGTATCCCTCCGGATGAATACTATATGTTGTTAGGCTAATGCGCGTTAAGTCAATAGATCGCGCGTTTATTCAATTTTTATTGGCTACCGCTTATCATGTGGATTTTGAATTTTTGGCGGGCTTTTTTCAATCTCCAGATTTTTTCCAACACGGCAAAATTTTTTCAATGCAATTAAAATTTTGTGCTTTTTGGAATGTGAAGTTTTTATCAAAATTTCAATTTTTTTTTTGTTAATTTTTGGGGTATTTTGGGAATTATGGAAATTGACTTACATAACTGATCATCGGTATATTTCTGGATTGTGCTACAATGGCCTCGACGTAGCACGAGCCTTCTGGACCAAAAAATGCTGCAACCCCATCGCAAATCATGTCGACCATTGCCCTTGTCGCATCAACCGTTTCACCCCGTGTATCATTCCAGCGCATCACCAGCCTCACGTCCGGCAGTATGTTTGGATCATTATTAATCTGGAAGCAGAGAGAACCCATAAGCTTAAGGTTTCAAACTTTTTTTTAAAATTTGTTTTCACCAATTCTATCACATTCTCCAGTAGATGCAATGGGCGAGGTTTTTTTCCAAAATTCCACGCAAAGTATACTTTAAAGTACACTTTGATTTTAAAGTATACTTGAAGCCATACTTCAACGCACACGTTAGGATGACATTTGTTTTCAAATTTGGGGTAAAGTACACTCCAAAGTAGGCCGTAAAGTATACTTGAAAATGTGCTTTAAAGTATACTTTCCATTTTTTGCAATTTTCGGATTAACTTTGCCAATTTTACCACTACATACTCTTCGCTGTGGATTATGGGCGAATTCCACGAAGTATACTTTAAAGTACACAGTATAAAGCATACTTGAAACTATGGTTTAAAATTAACTTCAAAGTATTCTCGGAACTACATTTTATGTGTGCTTCAAAGTGTAGCATGAAGTGTATTTTAAAGTACAGTGTAAAGTATACTTTAAAGTACTGCTCGTACTGAGTATCTCAAAATGGGCCGGACGTTTCCTGCAAAAAATTGCCAAGCTGTATTCACCTCACATCTCCTGATCTATAGAAAATAGCGAAATTTTCATAAGTACCTTTTTTATAGAAAAATTCACGTCCTACAAAAAATGTTCTATGAATTTTTCTCATAAAATCAATAGTTACCGAGATATTCGCAAAACAGTCTCGGGGGAAATTTAAAAAAACCCATTCATGATTATTTTGCGCAATAATATTGTAATACATATTTATTCCTCCCTTATCCCTTACGCGCATACAGGAATTGCTCAAGGGGCATTTGAAAAAAAAAGCAAGGGGGGGGGGGGGGGGCTATACATTCGTGATTTCTTCTCACGCTCTTTGGGGTTTCGGGCGTGGGCGGACCGGCAGAAGCGAAACCGAAGTAAAAAAAAAAGCAAGTACCGGAGTAAAAATAAAGAGGAAACTAAAAATGAATTTATATTCCGTGATAAAGTCGGCAATGGAAGTGTCAAAATTCAGTGATGTAATTTTTTATTTTTTTTTTGGTGCAAAATGAGTCTTAGTGCGGCAATTATGGATTGCACTTGGAAGTCTGTAAAGTATACTTTGAGGCCTGAGCCGAAGTATACTTCAAAGTTGTTACACCATCCATTTGCGGCATGGTGATGAAAGGAAATAAAAAAAAATCAAGTAGTACTGTGTACTTGGTATGCTTGGTCAAGTAGCTCAAGTAGTCCTACTTGATTAAAGATTGAAAGTAGTGACAGTTTGCAGGTGTTTAGAAACTTTGAGCCCATTTCAAATTTCTGTATGGTGCCTACTTGTCAAGTTCACGTGATCCCTAAAGTACTTGTTTCAAGTATACTGGAAAGTATACTTTACAGAACTTGTGGAAGCCAGGTGAATCATCATCTTGTTGACCGTGGCAATTGCCTTCCGCAAGTAGAACTTGGTAGTAAACTTTTCTCCCCGACTTGAAATTAAAGTATGAGGACCTAACTTTGTGAGGTCTCCGCAAAAATCAAGTACGAAAACCGATGTGTCATCTGATATTTTTTTAGGCTCCATTTTTTAGTTGATCTCTCCGTATGCTGTCAAGTATACTTTAAAGTATAGTTCGAAACATATATAGAGGTATCGTCCGTATCTTACTTCAAAATAGGGACTTTCAAGTATGTCAGCAAAAATGAGCAAACTGTACATTTCAAGTATGTCAGCAAAAATGAGCATCCCTACTATACATTTCACATTATACTCTGAAGTGTGTCTCAAAGTGAAGTTCGAAAAAAGTTTCTAAGTATACTTTAAAATAACCTTCCAATTATGTTCTAAGTTAACCTCAACTTATGTAGTCAAGTATACTTTAAAATTAGCTTTGAAGAATGCCTTAAATTATACTTGAGAACGTATTTTTAAGTAAGTTCGCAAGTATACTTTGCAGTATCATCTTAAGTATACTTCGAAGTAGCATCTCAAGTCTACTTTAAAGTATAGTCGCAAGTATACTTTAAACTATAGTCGTAAGTATACTTCGAACTATCCGCTCAAGTATACTTTAAAGTATCGTATCAAGTATACTCTACAGTACGATTTCACGTGTACTTTGCAGTAGGTTCCCAAGTGTACTTTGAAATGTCCGCTCAAGTATAGTTCAAATTATCAGCTCAGGTATACTTTGAAGTATCGCCTCAAGTATACTTTAAAGTACTGTTTCAAGTGTACTTTGAAATAGGTGCCCAAGTATACTTTGAACTATCGTATCAAGTATACAGTGGAGTAGCATCGCCAAGTATACTTTGAAGTATCCTCTCAAGTATACTTGAAAAACTTTCCATATTTGGAAAAAATTAAAAAGTCATATTTAGAAAAAAAAAATTAATAGCAAAACCCTTTGAAAATATTTTCAATGCGGCTTTTCGAGGGCACGGGAGGAGTGAGAAAGCCACGAAATGTAAATTACCATCGTGTGAGAACGTAACAACCCAGCGGTTGAAGGCGCTCGTGCCGCCAAAGACTGTTGTTTGTGTGTATATAAGGCCCATTGGAGATAAAACACAAAAGGGAGGCGAAAATTCGTAAAAATAAAATCTTCAGAAAAAAAACCGCAAATTGAAAAAAAAAAGAGTTTGGGTTAAAGTAGCCCCATAGCTGCAGATAAAGTCGTTAAGTGAAGAAGAAGCATAAGAAAAAAAGAGGCGATTCCTAAAAACTTAGGGTCGGGATTTATGTCTAAATAATCAATATGCATTGCATGCCTAAAACATACTTTAAAGTGTACTTCAAAGTACACTTTAAAGTGTACTACAAAGTACACTTTAAAGTGTACTACAAAGTACACTTTAAAGTGTACTACAAAGTACACTTTAAAATATACGTTAAAGTGCCACCTAAAGTGGGTTTTAAAGTACGCCCCAAAGTATACTTTAAATTATAATTTAAAGTGTGATTTAATGTATGATTTAAGGTATAGTTTAAAGTATGATTTAAAGTATACTTTAAAGTATACTTTTAAGTGTACTTTAATATGGACCTTAAGGTGTCATTTGAAGTGTACTTTACAGTATCATTTAAAGTGTACTTGAAAGTATATACTTAAAGTACACCCTGAAGTATACTTCGAAGCCCTACTTCAAATGCCTACTAAGAACTCAATCGGCATCTCCCGCTTTCACGCACCTTGCAAGTACACTTCGCAGCGCCCTTTGAAATATCTATGAAAGTATCCTTGAAAGTACTATTTAAAGTAGTCTTCAAAGTACTATTTAAAGTACCCTTCACATTCCTATTTAAAGTACCCCCAAAGTACTATTTGAAGTGCCCTCCAAAGTGCTATTTAAAGTACCCTTCAAAGTACTATTTAAAGTATCCTGTGAAGTATACTGCAAAGTATCCTCTGAAGTACATTTCAAAGTATAGCCTTCACTATACTTCAAATTTCCACTTTGAAGTTGTGCCTACTTTAAAGTACTTTGCAATCCTTCCCAATTTCTCTCTTCGACAAAAAAAAATCTTCATTTAAAATTGTGATTCCCAATAAATCTATACTTTTCAGGAATTCTTTGTAGCTCCAAGAGAAAAAAAAAAATTGCAAAGTTATGGAGCTACTTTGAAGCAAGGGTAAGTACGTTCTATTTTACCGCCAAAGGAATGAAAAAGTAAACTCAATACCTTCAGCAAAAAGTCAATGTTTTTTTTCCCATTCATTTTCCATGGATTTTGTCTTGTTGCAATGTATTGTCTGTTGGAATTTACAAATTTGCATAATAACCTACCGGTAGTGATATCTGTTCACCGAAGCCGGACGTAACGGGTGAGCCGATGGGAAAGTACGTAGGAATTACTATATGCAAAAGTACATAGTTTTCCGTGATTTTATGGTTATGATTTTAAGGATAATTCGCGTGATGATGCAAAAAAAAAATCGGTTTTCATTATTCCCATGAGTTGGAGTTTTTAAGTGCTGGTTTAAAGTATACTTTAAAAAGCACTTTGAGATGCAAGTTAAAGTATCCTCTGGTATATATGTCAGGGTGGATGGTGAAATACCCGTCAAGTATAATGCACAGTATTTGCTCCAAGATAGATATTCTGTAAAGTACACTTAAGAATTTGCAAGTACTTGAATTGTACTTTGCGGTATACTTTGATAGTGTGAAGGGAACTTTATTGTGAAGTTTGAAGTATCCTTAAAAGTATCGATTGATGTGTACTTTGAAGTATACTTTAAAGTACATTTTAAAATATACTCTAAAGTACACTTGTTAAAGTTACATCTTAGTAAAGTACACGGCAGAGTATATTTTAAATTTAACTATATACTACATTTTAGTACATTTTAAAGTACACTTTAAAGTGCATTTTAAAGTACACTTTAAAGTACACCTTAAAGTGCAGTTTAAAGTACCTTTTAAAAGTATCCTTTAAAATGCACTTTGAAGTAGCTTTTGAAAGTATACTTTGAAGTACACTTTAAACCATACCTGTAAAACACACTCTAAAGTATACCTCAAACCACGCTTTAAAGTATACTTTAAAACACATGTTTAAGTATACTTTAAAATCGACTTTAAAGTATACTTTAAAACACATGCTTAGGTATGATTTAAAATATACACTTTAAAGTACTTTTTACAGGTATACTTCAAAGTACCGTTTAAAGTACACTTCCGTATCATTTAGTAACAAGTACAATTTAAAGTCTACATTGAATTACATATCGAAAAAAAAAAATTATACAAACCTCATCAAGTGCCATAGATATAGCGCCAGAAATAGCAAGTCCCTGTCTGTCCTTAAGTCCACCCTTAATAGCCGTCAAGTATCCAATAGTCAAGTTTCTGGGCTTTCTATTAGCACGATCCAGGGCCGTTGATTTTTCAGCACCCTGTTGATCCATACATCTCGATTCCTTAAGATCCAATTGATTGTGCGATGTCTCGATAAGTGCAAGACAGGGACCCGAACCAAGTAGCAGTAGGAATAAAATCGCCCAGGTATTAATCCGTCCAATATCGCCTAGTATAGGGTGGTGATGATGACGGCTACTTGTTAAGTTGTACGGATGCTGGTGCTGCTGGCGACGGGCAGGCCTGCGACGGCTCGGTGATGGCGGGCCGGGGCGCATGGCCGCCGCCGCCACCGGTCAGCGCCTCCCTCCCGGCTCACCTAAAGAAGAGAACAATTAAGTATACTTTATGGTGTACTTGAAACTGTATTTTATCATATTCCATTTTCAAGCATATTGTCAAGTACACTTTGAGATGTACTTGACTATGTACTTTAAAGTATACTTTAAAACACGATATTAAAGTATACTTTAAAACACGCTATTAAAGCATACTTTAAAACACGCTATTAAAGTATACTTTAGAGTATGTTATTAAAGTATACTTTGAAGTACGGCATCAAAGTATACTTTAAAGGGCGTCAGCGAAGTATACTTCAAAGCACGCCATTAAAGTATACTTTAGAGTATGTAATTGAAGTATACTTTAAAGTACATCCAAGTATACTTTAAAGTGTGTGATTAAAGTATACTTTAAAGTGCCTAGCAAAAGTATACTTTAAAGTACAGGATTTAAGTATACTTGAAAGTACAGTATTACTGGATACTCTAGCATATATTCCTATGAAATATACATATATTTCCTATTCTAGGAATTTAATTTTAGTCGCAGAACTTTTTATGCTCTCTCTCATTTATAAAAGTGTTTATAATCATCAAGTACCTATATGTCCATTAATTCATTCGATTACAATCTTTGATGCTAGTCTATTATACCAATAGAGGTTGAAACTCAATTTCAAAATATCCGGCTGATATTGTCATCAATTGGATGAAGCGAAGCAAGTGATATATAGGTTATTTTTTTACACCTCGTTTCTTCGGTGTATATCATTCTCCTCTTTATAACACTTGGATTGTATTCTTTTGTGGCAATCTATTGACCTTTACAATGGGGCATCGTTTGGATACGAGGAAGAAATGGAGACAACGCAACTAGAAAAATTGAGCCGGCAAGAGAAGACTAATTTTTTTTTTTCAGTTGGTAGATACATACACACGGGCTATCACACCCACTCACTCACACACATGTACCTCCCCCCAACCACCCGCCGGCCCAACTAGCCACCCACTTGCCCACTCATCCATCCACCCACCCATGCACCTACCCACCCACCCACCCACTCACCCACCCACCCACTCACCCACCCACCCACTCACCCACCCACCTACCCACCCACCCACTCACTCACCCACCCACCCACTCACCCACCCACTCACCTACCCACCCACCCACCCACTCACTCACCCACCCACCCACTCACTCACCCAGCCACCCACCCACCCACTCACTCACCCAGCCACCCACCCACCCACTCACTCACCCACACACCCACCCGCCCGTCCACCCACCCACCGGCCCACCCACTCATCCACCCACCCACCCACTCACTCACCCAGCCACCCACCCACCCACCCATCCCCCGCCCCCCCTATCCAACCACCCACCTACCCACTCATCCACACACACACACACACACACACACACACATACCTACCCACTCACTCGAACACACACATATACAAACCCACCCACCCACCTACACTCGCACACGTACACGTGTAACACATGGTGAAATTTCGATTTCTCATTTTCGGCGTTATTATACTCAACTTTCTCCTTGGGCAATTTAAAAATTTAAGTTCATGCGTACATCGCTATTACAAATTTTAGCCAAAAAATTCATTTGCATGGAGCGAACAGAACAACGTAATTTTTTTAACGAATTATCCCAGATAGTTGGAGAACAAAATCGGCCTTTGCCAATCGGACTAAATGCATTGGTAAATCCCATAACGATTTTCCGTTATCGTCAATATTCTTGACTTGAATCTAATGTTTCTCCGTAAAAACTATTCAGTTTCAATTATTTTTTTTCTTTTTTTTTTTTTTTTTTTTTTTCGTGTGGGCAAGTGTCAGGGTGAAGAAGTCAGTGAGCATTAGGTCTCACATGTGTCGCAATTAGATCGGTAATTAAGACGACAGGGGCGTGAGCACGAGCGGTTCTTTGGTGGTCACGCCCTTATTTGCCAATTTAAATTGCGACTATCCTATTTCTCGTGCTTAACCCTCGAATTGTTGTGCAATGACGTGACCGCCGGTATATTCCGATTTTTTTCCGTATGAGGGGAACTTGTTATGGTCCCCTCAAAAATTAAGAAATCAATTGTTTCTTAAAGTTTGACACGCCACTGTATTTCTAGGTGAAATTTTTTCGGGACCATTTTCTACAAAAAGTGCGGGTGTAATGTGAGGCCATATTCCAGATGCTTCATCCCTATTTGGGGATTTGTGTATCCCCATTTCGGGGATTTTTTTATCCTCGAATCGAAGAGATATGTATTCCGATTTCGTAGATATATGTATCAGCGCTTGATATAATTGCATCCCCATCCCGGGGATATAGTATCCCCATCCCGGGGATAAAGTATACCCATCCCGGGGATATGTGTCCCCATGCCGGGTACATATATCGCCATCCCGGGGATATGTATCCCCATCCCGGGGATATGTATCCCCATCTCGGGTATATATGTATATCCCCATCCCGCGAATATATATCCCCATCCCGGGTATATATATCCCCATCCTGAGTCTATATATCTCCATCCCGGGGATATGTATCCCCATCCCGGGGATATGTATCCCCATCCCGGGCATATATATCCCCATCCCGGGTATGTATATCCCCATCCCGGGTATGTATATCCCCATCCCGGGCATATATATCCCCATCCCGGGTATGTATATCCCCATCCTGAGTCTATATATCCCCATCTCGGGGATATGTATCCCCATCCCGGGGATATGTATCCCCATCCCGGGCATATATATCCCCATCCCGGGTAAGTATATCCCCATCCCGGGTAAGTATATCCCCATCCCGGGTAAGTATATCCCCATCCCGGGTATGTATATCCCGATCCCGGGGATATGCATCCCCATTGTGGGGATATAGTATCCCCATCCCGGTTATATCCCCATCCCGAGTATAATAATATGCCCAACCCGGGTATATCCCCATCCTGGATATATCCACATCCCCGGAAAAAATATCCCTATCCCCGGGGATATAATCCCCATCCGGGGGATATAATCCCCATCCCGGGGATATAATCCCCATCCCGGGGATATAATCCCCATCCCGGGGATATAATCCCCATCCCGGGGATATAATCCCCATCCTGGGGATATAATCCCCATCCCGGGGATATAATCCCCATCCCGGGGATATAATCCCCATCCCGGGGATATGTATCCCCATCCCGGGGATATGTATACCCGTCCCGGGGATACTGGTATCCTCATTTCGGCCATATCTTTATCCCTATTTCGGGGATACTGGTATCCTCATTTTGGGGATATTTTTATCCCCGAATTCCGAGATTTTGTTATCCCCGTTTCAAGATGGGGGGAAGGGAGAGGTAGAGGCCAATCTTATGGACCAATGGCGTAATTTTTGACCTTGAAGAAATAAAGTGCCATGGATAATCCCACGTGCCTCTTAAAAACCGGATAATTAACGAGGCTTATTCATTTTGGGTGGGGGAAAAAAATTCAAAAACACATTTGAAATTCAATTTCTTTCTGCCTAGCACTTCTAGCGATAACGGAACTTCAGTGAAAAAATGGTATAACACTTGACGTTTTCATTATCACAATGACAAAATGCTCCAGTTCAATATTAATAAACTTTGTTTAAACTAATTAAATTAATTTTTTTCCTTCATGGTTTGAATATCAAATATCAATAAATTGCCATGAAAAATATAATTCTTATTCTCATTAAACCAAATTTTCGAATGAAATATTGTTCGTACAAAAAATGTCATACAACATTTTTTGTAGAGAATTGAATTTCCCGCCTAAAATATCTATTCACATTTTCCTCTAAACCCACTAGGTTACGAGTTAAGTGGATAACGATAAACAACATTGGGAGCGGCCCGGCAGCGAAGGTGTTCGCGCTTCTCCCCAAAAAAACGCTATATGTCTTAAACAACAAATTCTGGAAGGAAATGTCATAAGAACTTATATATCCGAAATTTAATTCCCTACAAAATAGGTCCTCTGAAGATCCCTCCTAGAGTCGATTGTTAACGAGATAATCGCTGAAACGTACTGCCATGCCACCCGAAATTAATGTTAATGCGTTGAAGCTACAGAGAACTAGGCAATTGACATTTCGCGGATCCGCGATACGGGAAAAAAAAACTTGATAATTAGATGTACAAATTATTGCGTCCATGTTTTCGCCGCGAGAAAAGTAAAATAGAGGACAAAATGGTGCTAAACATGCTCACGGGACATTATTAACTCGTTATTCTCTTATTCGCATTCAACGCCAGAAAGATGAGAAAAAGAAAAACAATTACTTTTTTAAGAAGTTATTTTTAGTTTATTTATCTCGTTGAATCGGTCACGGATACTCGGCTGATGACAGTTTTTATGCATCACAAGTAGTGCAAAGCCGGAGGCTGTGGTTGTACACCTGCAGCTGTCAGTGGTTTTGGCTTTGAAAGCGCGTCATTTCATTTAGATGTTTGCAGACATAACGACGCTTGGTGAGAACTTATGGAGATTGTATGAATATGGATGAGTATGCGGAGAAATGGCCAGAAGCATTTTTAAGAGATGAAAATTGTCGAAAAAATGAGTACCCTGAAGCATATTACAAAGTTGTAGTTTAAAGTATACTTTAAAGTATACTTCAGAGCATGTTTTCAAGCGAGAAAAATGAGTACCTTGAAGCATATGACAGATGTGTACTTCAAAGTATACTTTGAAGCATAATTTAAAGTATACTTTAAAGTATACTTTAAATTGTACTTTTAAGTATACTTTAAATCGTACTTTGAAATGTACTTTATCGCACAGTCTGCACTGTAAAACACATGGTGAAGTTTATTTTGAAGTGCGTGTTCAAGTACCACGCTGTGTACTTTGAAGTGACCTTTACCTTGTGCTTCGAAGTACACTTTACGGGATACCTGAAAGTGTACTTGAAAGTATAGTTCCAATTGCAAATCCATAAGTATACTTTAAACTACATGGCAAAGTATACTTCAAAGTACACGATAAAGTATACTTTAAAGTACATGTTAAAGTATACTTGCGAGGATACGCTTGAGTATACTCCAGAGCACACGCCAAAGTATAGTTTAAAGCGCACACTAAAGTATACTTTAAAGTACATGCTGAAGTATACTTCAAAGTACGCGTTGAGGTGTACTTAATGTGCTGACATTGAAGTATACCTGAAAATGCAGGATGAAGTATGCCTCAAAATACACTCACCTACTTTATAATAGATACTTTAAAGTTCTACATTTGAGGGTAACACGATGTGTGATTTGATATGATAATACATGCGGAATATTTTTAAAAACGTAAGAGAACAGTTTCATTCATCGATTAACCCAAGATAAATTGATTGCCGAGGCGTATCGGATGTAATTAAAGTAGTGGAAAAATTAAGTATTCGAGAAATGGAAAATGCTGGAGGGTTTCCGTTCGTGTGTGCTTTGCGGGTCCCACGGCGGACGTGAACTGAGATAACGCTGTTAAAATAGTACGAGTACGATAAGGCGTGTTTATAATATCCGCCAAGAGACTCTCGGTGCATAATTTTTTTTTTTGTTTATTTACTCTCCTGTTCCCATTTTTATTTTATTTGTTTCTTTTTTTTTCAATTTATTCCACGGCGTGTGCATGAGCACAGTGCATGGGAGTTCAAGCAATCTTTTGTTGACATCATGTTCAATATTTTAGCTCAGGACTTACTGTAAAGTATACTTTAAAGTATACTTGGAATTGACTTTAAAGTACACTTGAAGCCTACTTTGGAGGCCACTCAAGGGATACCTTCAAGTGAACTTTTAAGCATGCTGTAAAGTACACTTGAATCGTGCTTGCAAAATACCATTAAAGTATGCCCTACTTAGTGTAAGTACTTGGCTTTAATACCAGAAATTTTTACTAGATATTCAATTGCTTGAAGTTAGAACTTCAAAATTTGAAGTACATCTCAAAGTATACTTGAAAGTACGGCGTGCTGTGAAGTATACTTAAGTATGTTATTGATCATACATTGTGCGATTCCTTCAAGGATTAAGCCGTACTTCAAAGCATGATTTAATGACATGTTTGAGTGCACATTGAAATTGAAGTATAATTTCAAGTATACTTGATATGCACTTTAAAGTATACTTTAAGTTCACTCTGGAGTGCAGTTCGAGTACATTCTAAAATGTATTTCAACCATACTTTAAAGTGTACTTTAAAGCATACTTGAACTATCCTTTAAAGTATACTTGAACGATACTTTAAAGTATACTTGAATTATACTTTGAACTATACTTCAAAGTATACTTGAATTACACTTTAAAGTACATTTGGGCAAAGTATACTTGAATTACACTTTAAAGTACATTTGGGCCCTACTTTAAAGTATACTTGAATGTAATTTAAATTAGACTTGAATCATACTTTAAAGTATACTTGAATTTCACTTTAAATGATACTTGAACTATACTTTAAAGTATACTTTGATACTAGTATAATACTTCGAAGTACACAATTAAATAATTGTTGAAAATTTTCCATGAAAAAAAAAATTTTTGTTTTTGAAAATTAGTTATTGTAATTGTAAAACACGTGGTCTTGAGGTTGTCTTCAATGATGAACATAAAATGTTGAATTTAACTGTTAATTTCACGTAATTATTTTTATCAGGCTCAATTACGCGGCGGGTACTTGATTTTAATATGAGAAATTTTTGCGCAAGATATTCCGCGATTTTACTTGAAACTCCGGTGAATTATGCGAAGGGGATTTTTTTTAATGCTTAAATGTTGATAGGGAGTATTAAAATGATGAAATCATGAGAATTACCTAAACAACATGGCAAATTGGCGTTGGTATGAAGATGCGCTTATTTTCTCGTCTATTTGATCGTCATATCGTGAACAGTATCGTCTTGCATTGGAGATGATTGTCAACTGCGGCCACCTAGAACAAAATGTACACACCAATTTACAAGTGGTCATTTTTTTCTGTTTTTTTTTTTTTTTTTTTTTAATAGTGGTCAGGTTACATTTCGCTAAAAAATTTATTTTGGAAATTATGAAGAATTTTTGGATTTTAGCAATTTCAAAGATTTTGGAAATTAGAGAGAAAATTGATGATTATAGAAGTTTTGAAAATTTTGAAAATTTTGAGAATGTTAGAAATTTTGGAAATTTTGGAAAGTTTGAAAATCTTGAAAATCTTGGAAATTTTGGAAGTTTTGAAAATCTTGGAAATTTTGAAAGTTTTTCAAAATTTCAAAAGTTTTTGCAAACTTCGAAAATCTTTCCAAATTTTGAAAACTTTTGAAAAATTTTGAAAATTTTGAAAATTTGAAAAATTCAGAAAAATCTGAGAATTTTGGTTTGGAGGGTTTGGAAATTAAAAGATTTTTTTTTGAAATTTCGAAAATTTTGAAAATTTTGAGAATTTTGAAAATTTTGAGAATTTTGAAAATTTTGAGAATTTTGAAAATTTTGAAAATTTTGAGAATTTTGAAAATTTCGAGAATTTTGAAAATTTTGAGAATTTTGAAAATTTTGAGAATTTTGAAAATTTTGACAATTTTGAAAAACCATACATTTTTTTTTTCATTTCAAAACTTGTCACACTTGTGGTAATTTTTTTTTGAATTTTCAAATTTCGCAAAATTCTGGAAGATCCATCTTTCTAATGCCATTCAATCTACACAACTTCGCCCATGACTCCATTATAGTACAGTAAATGACCCTCGCTGTTTCTCATCTGGACGCCTCTATGAAGACATTAGGCCTGACCCTTAAGCTTGATCCCATGATTTCTGACCTATATGATTTCATCCGCAGAAGCTTCCCTCATTGTATCAATTCAAAACCGACTATCGCTACTCGTAATTTCCGAGGTTTACCCCACCTTACCTATAATTAATAGAAGCTAAAAAAAAAAAAAAATAGCCTGTGGGTTTGACCCTCCGCGGGCCAAAATTATAACTTCCCGATGTCTGCGTGTGTGTGTGTGTACGTTTTTTCCAATCTCCCATTTTTCTCACCACAGAGCTCTCTAAATGATTCCAATTGTTTATACCGCTCTAACGCCGAAACGGTTAAAGATACGAAAAAAGTCAGAGGACACAAAATATGTATTTTTTTATAAGGAACAACATTTATTCGACACATTTTTGCGCATCTATAATATTTCGTGAGATACAGCGTTATAAACAATTGAAATTGTTAATAGCAATAGACACCAGCAGACACATATGGGCCAAAAACTAATGAGCTCTAAGTTAGGGCAAGACGCTTCGATTGCGTCATACAGGACCTCGATCGGATAATTTGTTCACGAGAAATCGGTTCGGGAAATTTTTGGTTACATACGTACATCGGCACACACACACACACACACATACAGACATTTTGTTTTAAATAGTCTAGGAAGGTCAGAAATAGCATGAAACGTGGAGATCTGATGGAAATCGATTTTCCATTTTCGGGGGGCAAAACAGTTCCCCTATCGGCAAGATCCCAATGGGCCACATTTGCTGATAAAACATTTCCGCTTCAATAAATTCTCACATATCTCCCAAAGTAAGCGGTGTACATCAAAATGTCATAAGACACTTTTTGTAGCTGTTAACATTGCCGACAAAAAATGTCCTATTGACTATTCCTCTATTTCCTCTAGATCGTCCGCTAATCCGCCATGACGCTACCTCCTTCAGTGAAAACAATTCTTATTGTAATGTAAATAGTCCGTCTCCTAATTTTACAGTCACGTGCATGGGTCCTATTAAAGAACGTGCCGAAAGCGCATGCGGTAAAAAATAAAAAGGGAAAGAGGACAAAAAAATATAAAAAGGAAGAAGAGAAGAGGGAAAAAAAGGGAAAAGGTGTAAGAGGAACCGAGAAAAATGGTAAAAATAAAAATACGAGCATTATAAGCCGATGATCGCGTGCGCGTACAGGTACCCCGTTTTGCCCCCTGCCCCCCCCCCTCCCGCTTCCCCGCCAAATGATCCTAAAAAGTGGAAGGGAGTGCGGAAGCTCCAAAACACTCGTTCGTCAATGAAATGGATCCAGCCATTGGTAAGAATGGAGAAAAAGGGTTAAAGGAGTTCAAGCGTACGTAAAATTACAAATTTTTTTTCTTTTTATTTTTGGAGAAAAAAAAATAGTTTTTTCTCCCCGAAAAAATGAAAATTCAGTTTTTTTCAATCGTAAAAAAAAAAATCAAAATTGAAGATTTTTTTTTCTCTATTCTCCATTTTTATTACGAAAAAAAAAAATAAATAAATAAAAATGTTGAATTTTTTTTTTCGAAAAATTGGAAAAAATAGAAAAAAAAACAATTTTTATAATTTTTCAAAATTTTCGGAATTTGAATGTTCGAAATGTTTTTAAATATTTTTTGAGCGAAATTCTCCGTTTTCTGAAATTGGTCTAATTCTTGGTTTGGAGTTTGAGTTTTTTGACTTTGGCGAATTTTTTGAGATTTTGTGAATTTTTGAGCGAAGTGGCGCTTGAACTACCTTAAACCTACAACTCGCACTTTTTTTTCTATCAACTTTTTTTTGCTGCCCCGTGGGCTCCCTTTTTTTTTACCGAGTGCACGCGCGTCCGAGTGTTACATTGATTTTCGCGCGACCACCGGAGCGTGCGAACCCACGATCCTGCCAAGTCTCTCGGGGCACCGGATCGATGATCCATACCGGTTTACCCATCAACGCAGTCGTTTTTTTCCACTTCTCTGATTAATCCTTTTTTCGGGGATCCCCGATAATTTCTAGGCGCTCTCCTGTATTTGGGGGGCTTCAGGAAGTCGCACGTGCGCATTTCTTAAAATGTCCATATATTTTTTGTGTCGAATTTCGTGGTTTTTTTTTTGAGATTTTTAATATTTTTGAAATTTTTGATTTTTTTTTTTCATTTAAAATTTCAAAATATTCAAAATTTTGATATTTTTTTAAATTCTGATTTTTTTCCCGCCTTTATTTCGACTGTTTCGAATTTGGGGAGATTTTTTAAAATTGTTGATCTTTTCGAAATTTTCAAACTTTTTTCTATATTTTCACATTTTTAAATTTTTTTGAAATTTTTCCATTTTTTTTTTAATTTGCAAATTTTGAATTTTTTTTAATTAGCTCATTTTTTTCCAACCCGAAAATTTATGTGAGAGAAACCTTCATAGTGCGCTTGCCGACAGGGTCATTCATTTTTTGGGGGTGGCTGATAGCTTGTAAGTTCCCCCGTGGATTTTGTAGGTTTCAGGAAGTCCCATATGCTGATTTTTACATTTTTTAGAAACTCACAGAAAATATTAAAATTTTTTAGTTTCAATTTCTTCAATTTAGGAAATCTCTGATACTGCTTTCGACATCCACATACACGCACACACATTTTTCCTAATCCTCCCACCTACTTACAAACACGTGTACCCATCCACCCATCACCCTTCCACCCACCCACCAACCAACCAACCGACCTACCCACCTACCCACCCACCAACCGACCAACCCACCTACCCACCCACCAACCGACCAACCCACCAACCAACCAACCAACCATACCACCCACCTACCCACCCACCCACCCACCTACCACCCACCCACCCAGCCAACCAACCCACTCACCCACCAACCCACCCACCCACCAACCCACCCACCCACCTACCCACCCACCCACCTACCCACCCACCCACCTACCACCCAACCCACCCACCCACCTACCACCCAACCCACCCACCCACCTACCACCCAACCACCTACCACCCAACCCACCCACCCAGCCAGCCACCCACCCACCCACCAACCAACCAACCAACCAACCAACCAACCAACCCACCCACCCACCCACCCACCCACCCACCCACCAATCAACCACACACAGTCACACACACACACACACACACAGTATTCCGTTATTCCCAAAATAATAATTATGCTTTTAGATTCCATTACCAAAATTTTATTCTATCCCAAGAGTGAAAAGAAAAATAGACCACAAGTACGAAAACTTGGTAAATAACTGTCTTTACGTATAACTGCGCCAGAAACTACATTCTATTTTCGTCGACAGGCAAAACCTTCTCCAAAGACACCAAATATACGTAAGAGTCATAACAAGTGTTTATCTTAATACGGAATGTGTGACATACGAAAATATTAGGATTAGAAATAACGACACTTTGATTCAGACAAATGCTTCTTGATGTTGTTAAAATTTCAAATTACAAATTCCAAGAGAATTCATTGGCAATTTACTTTCCCACGTTCGAGGAACCTTGAAGTTGTGGAAAAATTTATGATTGGGTGAATTTTAGATTTTTAGTATAAAAAAAAATTATTGTTAATTACAAATTTTTGTTTTCATAATTTTTCCAATTTTTTTTTCAGTTGTAATTTTCACAACTTTGCAAATGTGAGATTTTGTGAATGGCCCATTGCCCCGATATATAAAATGGGACAGTGTCCCAATACGCAACTGAGAATATGTCCCAAAATGTATATAGAATATCGTTCCATTGTATAACTGTAGGAAAAATACATGATCAAAATTGGGACACTGTCCCAATTTGAAGGAATGCCATACTTCAATTTCAAAGTGCTTCCAATTTAGGTTTGGAGCATTTCCTTGATCGTCTGCTGAAGACATCCTTCCAATTTGAGTAGCGCACTGTCCCAATTTGAGAATTGCAGTATATCCTTCATTGAAATTTCATGGACCAATATCTATGTCAATGCCTCAACTGTGAATTTGGGACAATATCCTAACTGATAATTTGGGACGGTGTCCCAATTGATAAGTTGGGACAGTGTCCCAACTGGTAATTTGGGGTAGTGTCCCAACTGGTAATTTGGGACACCTCCCCAACTATATTTTTTGGGACAGTGTCCCAACTGCCATTTTGGGACAGTATCCCAACTGTCATTTTGGAACAGTACCCCAACTGTCCACATGGGTCAGTGACCCAACTGTCAATTTGGGACAATGTCCCAAGTGATAACTGGGACAATATCAATTGGGACAATGCCCCAAGTATCATTTGGGACATTATCACATATGTATCAAATATTACCCGGAACTATGTTTCATGTGCTAAGTTGTAATTGGGACACTGTCCCAAGTTTCTTATGGGACAATGTCCCAAACGTGAATTGGGACGCATATCCACTCGCAATTTGGGATAGTCATCGAGCATGAATTGGGACAGTGGTCCAAATATAAATTGGGCCACTGCCTGAAGTGGAACTTGGGTCAGTTAAACGACTGTCAATTGGGACAACTATCCAAGTGCCGATTGGGACAATTCATCAACTGTATATTGGGACAGTGTCCCAATTTTCAAACCATTTTTCACCTCTATTGGCACATCTATTCATAAAATCAGCGCCATTCTCTACATGAGAAAATAGTGAGTTCATACGCTGAGTTGTTTCTTTTTTCAATGCGAAATGGTATTTGTCTCTCCGCATTTGTGTTTGTTTTTCTTGTAATCCCGGGAGACACTTGACACACCGAATCGATACGTATCGACATCACACTGATCCCGGAGATAAAAGTCCCCTTAAATCACCACTTTCACATGTCGAGTTTGTTCAATATCGATCTTTTATCGAATCGTGATTTGTGGCATAGCTGGCGAACGCGCATATTTCTTATTTACATGTACACTGAATTCTTGGCGATTTTTAGTGTAATTCAACAAATTGGAAAATTTGGTTTCTTATAGGGCAAAAATTTTGATGGTTTTTTCTTTTAAATTACTGAACGATTCAGAAATTTTTTTTCATGAGAATGACCAAAATTGGGCATATAAAAAATGCAAAAAATTTGAAAATCCAAAATTTTCAGTTTTTTCAAAATTTTCCAAAATTTTCAAATTGGATTTTTTTTCTTTCAAAAAAGGAAGGAATTTTGAAAAATTTGGAAAATCCAAAATTTTTAAATTATTTGAAATTTCAAAATTTTGAAATTTTGAAATTTTCAAAATTGCAAAAATTTGAAAATTTTGAGAATTTACTCCAAAAACGTTTTGGGAGATTCGTTGAAATTCTTGTTAAACACTAAGCTGTGTCGCGTGTAGGGCTAATGAACATGCGAATGTGGCCCTTTGCTCGCCGCCTCATCCGACCTATATATATATATATATATATATATATATATATATATGCACACAGACATCCTATATATATCCCATGCACCTCTCTCTCTCTTCTCCCTTCGAAGGAAAAAAAGGAATCGCCACGTGTGTCGCATCCTGCTTCAGAAATTAATTTTCTCAATTTTTGGATTCAAAAATTCAAAATAAAAAAAAATTTCAAAAATTTTCGAAAATGTCCAAATTTAAAAAAAAAAATTTTTTTTCAATTTACAAAAATCGACTAAAATCACAAAATTTGAACTGTTAAAAAAAAATGTTTAAATCGAACCGAAAATTTTGAACTTTTTCAAAAATTTTATTTTCTCAAATTTTCGAAATTTTTCAGAATTTCGAAAAAAAATTTTTTTAACTAAAAAAAAAATTGATTTCAAATTGCGAGATTTGCGAATGCCAAAAATTTGAAGTTTTTTTGAAAAGTCGATAAATTTGAAAATGTGAAAATGAAAAAAAAGTTTTTGGGGAATGCAAATTTTTTTTTTTCGATTTGAGTTAGTTAATTGAGGCACACGGTAAAAGAATAGTGACAAAAGCAACAACAACAAAAAGACATTGATATGCAAGTCAGAGACTAATAATATCCGTGACTCAAGCGCGCGCGAAAATTTTCCGACTTTATTTTCGTTCAATTATTTGTTAAAAATGAGCTGCAACAAAAGGCGATAAATCCAATTAAAAGCCTTGATGATTATTATTAACCTCAATGCCAAAGATTGATATTATTTACCTGGAAATTGCTACTTGCAAATTGTGAGCCGAGTCAGGGAAAAATTACAAAAATGTGCACTCCAAGAAAAATGCGCTTTTTAGATGAATGGACCAATCAGATAACTTGACCCCCCAAGAGTTGAATTATTGAGTAGTTATAAAGTAAATTGATTTTGAAATACTGGAAAAATGAGAAAATTTTGAAAATTTGGTAATTTTCGAAATGTTAAAAATTTTGAAATTTTTGAAAATTTTGAAAATTTTTGAAAATTTTGAAAATTTTGAAAATTTAAAAAAAAAAAAAATTTTTGGAAATTTTTCAAATTTGAAAAATGTCAAAAATATCGAAAAAGTATGGAATTTTTGGAAATTTTGACAATTTTGAAAATCATTTTGGAGATTTTTCAAATTTGAAAAATGTCAAAATTTTTGGAAAATTATGAAATTTTCGAAAATTTGGTGAACGTTTTTGAATTGAAAACGATTGTTAAAAAAAGTCTCAAAAAATATGGAGACCTGAAAAAAGCGTTGAAATGCAAAACCGTCAAAAATTGGAAAAATTGCCTAAAAAAAAAAAAAGGAAAAATACCTAAAACTCGTGGCCACAGCAAGCATTGTAATCCGAAATCCCCTACCGTTGCGCCCAGCCCCTCATAATCACTAACTCACACCACAAAACTTCACAAATCTTCACCCCAAAATATCACCAAAGCCCCCTCAATCTATTTCAAATTTTCCCGCCACAAAGCTCCCCCACCACTTTCCCCCAAAGCCCCACAAAACAGTTAAAAATTTCACAACTCGATGGATTAATTTTTAAAAATTTCGCGCGCAAATCTACTTTCATTCGGCAAAACTCAAATTCCTCCCAACGCCATAAAACCTCAGCCCCATTAAAAATTCTGACAAACTAATTCCAAAAACGTGAGTTTTGCACATCACTGGAAACTCCAAATTTCCTCAAATGTTCATAAAAAAAACACACACACACTCATGTCGAACGATCGACGACGCACTTTACTCTCTATTCAACTTCTCTTATCTCCATCGGGCTCGTAATCCTAAACAATAATAAACAATGAACAATTGGAAAAGAATGCCCAATCGATTATTCCAATTCAAATTTTCCCGCCCCGCCAAAATTATTCAAACTGTTGATTTTTTAAGCGGGAAACGTTGGTCGAGTTTATGCAATATATATCGATTATTGGCGGGATGTATATGTACTTTTGAATTTTAGCGCTTGTCGCGGACTTCTTGGATATCTTTTTTGCGAAATATCGGGCTTTTTTTATCCGAGGGATGTGGAAATTTTCCGAGAGATCGAGCGCGGTTAACTCAAGTCGAGAGTCGCGAGGTTACTGAGGGAACACATGACTTCGAGGGGTATTTAGTACTTGGGCCTCGGACCAGGGGGCACCACTCATAGTGTCCGATCGGCGAGGGTGGGGAGGACACTTCGGCTTCGGTTCGAGACGCGTCGGCTATTTCCGGAGTAATCGGCGCTGTAGATCCGTCCAAGTGATTTATTGAGAAATCGCGATACAATTTTCCTCAACTGCGAATATTTGTGGATTAAAAATTTTTTTTTTTTCAAAATTGAGTTATGAAAATTTCCAACTAATTTCAAAGTGTTAAAAAATTTCAAAGTCTCTGAGAAACTTTACGAATTTGAAATTTTTGTCACATGTTTGAAATTTCAAAAAGCGCGCGCAGTGATCGCGATCTATCAGTGGGAGAGTGCCATCCGGATTTATTATTTTCAGGCGTATTATTGTTTCTCCGGAAATGTTCGTGAAAGCTCGAATAACTCGTGAAGGAGTGGGTTTACGAAAAAATGTTATTAGATATTTTTTGTGGGAAATGTTATTTGGGAAAGAAAAGTCTATAGCGATTTTTAGGTAGATTGAGTTATTGGTGGGACAAATCTCAAATTTCAAATGAGGGATTTCTGCCAAAAACTGATCAGTTCTAGCATTTATGAACACACACAAGCACACATATGCACCCACCCACCCACTCACCCCCTCCCCCTCCCACCTACCCTCCCCCTCCCACCCACACTCCCACCTACCCTCCCCCTCCCACCCACTCACCCTCCCACCCACCTACCCTCCCTCCCACTCCCCCCCCCCCCCCGGCCACTCCTACCCACCCTCCCGCTCCCACCCACCCTTCCACTCCCCCCGGCTACTCCTACCCACCCTCCCGCTACCACCCACCCACTCTCCCACTCCCACCCACCCTCCCACCTATCCCCCCACTCCCACCCACCCTCCCACCTATCCCCCCACTCCCACACACCCTCCCACTCCCACCCATTACCACCCACCCTCCCACTCCCACCCGCCCGCCCACTCCCACCCGCCCGCCCACTCCCACCCACCCACCCATTACCACCCGCCCGCCCACCCACACACACATACACACAATTTCTTTGAAAAGTGTCCCCCACTTGAAAGTGACTTTTGTTTTCAACGTGGAAAAAAACAGGCAAATAAAAATGGCAAAATCATAAATTTGAGAACAGCAAAAAAATTCAAGAAGCATAAAAAAATAAGTTGAAATACCGCCAAAGATTTTCAAAACTGGAAAAAATGTTGAAAAATTTCGAAAATTCAATTTTTTTTTTCCCCAGGGAATTTAATCACCAGACGGATTTCAATTGAATTATCTTCTTATCCCACCTGTGACACAAATGCGATTTTGTTTTCGTTGAGTGTGTAATTCATTTACATAATATTTTTTTCCAATGTTATTTTTAGCCAGTGTCATACTTGGGATATAAATAAATTGTTGGACTTTTATCATTTGGTTTAGTGCTCCTCATTTTTCGAATGCTTTGTGAGAATTTTTCATTCTCCAACGCGCTTTGCAAACTGTAACGAGTCACGAATCATGTTGACACTGCGCCCGAGTCTCTTTGATAAGATAAGTCAGTGCTGTACCATCAACGTCATTGGATTTTAATGAAAAAAAAAAAAAAAAAAAAAATATGAGGGAAACAAATTTTGATGCTGTTGGTAAAAGCAGTTCATTTTTTCATTGCTCCATTCAAATTCTAGGGCAAAGGTGCCGAAGAATTGACCTCGCATAGTAACAGTAGCAATAGGGGATTCCCCTAATTTCTGGGTGTCTCTTCCGACCAGAGGGGATTCCCTAAATCAGGAGGGTTCCTCTCGATGAGCGTGGTTCCGCGAAATTGGACGAGTTTCTCTAAATTAGGGGGGTTCCGTTAAATGAGGGGCTTTCGCGAATGTGTTTTTGTATCCATTCCTGTCGTTTGTACCTCCGACGGTAGCTGTCTGAGGAAGGGACTACTGGACACCCATCCATGCGGGTGTCCTACTTTTGATGGAGTAGGCAGAACCTGTACCTTCAGCCAAGACCCTGTGTATGCGTGTATGTGTGTGTGTGTGTGTTTTGGGTGGGGGTGGTGTGTGTGTGTGTGTGTTGGTTGGGGGGTGGTGTAGATAGGTGGGTGAGTGGGTGCATGGTGTAGGTGGGTGGGTGGCTGGTGTAGGTGGGTGGGTGGGTGGTGTAGGTGGGTGGGTGGGCGGTGTAGATGGGTGGATGGTGTAGGTGGGTGGGTGGGTGGTGTAGGTGGGTGGGTGGTGTAGGTGGGTGGGTGGTGTAGGTGGGTGGGGGGGTGGTGGGTGGTGTAGGTGGGTGGGTGGCTGTGGGTGTAGGTGGGTGGGTGGTGTAGGTGGGTGGGTGGGTGGCTGTGGGTGTAGGTGGGTGAGTGGGTGCATGGATTTCGGTGTGTGTGTGTGTGTGTGTAGATCGATTGCGTAATAGCCACTAAATTCTTCTAAAAATTCATAATTCATAAGTAATCGAAATTGATGCCTTAAAATAGTTAATTGCTTTCCAATGATAAAACAAAAATTGTCTCAGAAGTCAATCGGAAATTCTGCAACTTTCATGAAATTCGATTTACATATTCTGCCATGATTGAAACTTAACCGAAGTAATTGAATATAAATGAATAAAATCGAGTGGAAAAGTTACATGGATTATGTACTTATCAGACTACACCAACACACGTCCCCTTTAGTTAATGCTAAGAGTGATTGACGATAATGAGCCGCAAAAAAACAAGTAGTGAGACAATTAAAGTACCCCCCACCCCCTCGCTCCGTTTTCATAACTTCTTGACAATCGATAGAGGGAAAAAATATGTGGTGTATCCGTGGAACATAAGCAAAGTTGCGAAAGATAATTGCAATATTATTTGGAATTTTGGTTTTTCTTTAAGTTTCTAAAAAATTTTGAAAATTTTAAAAATTTTGAAAATTTTAAAGATTTTGAAAATTTCGAAAATTTTGAAAATTGACGAAATTTTGGAATTTGAAAATCAAATTTTCATAAAGAATAGTTCCTAGAACTGCAAAGACTAAAAAAGCTCATTTGCTCAGTTGAGTTCTTTTAATCACCAAAAGTAAGCACTTTAATTATTTGCGTTGAAGAAAAAAAGAAAGAACCGAAGATAAACTTTCCGCTGTGATGGGGAAGTTTGTTCGCGTCTACTATCCTCGTTGCGCCCCTTAATTAGTCCACTTAAGGGACTGCGTCCCTTAATTGACCCAATTCTTCAAACAAGCCTTATAAAATTCCCCAGAATTTCTTACGGACCCTATCGACATCTAATCACAGATGCAAATAAAAAACTACCCAATTTTCCCAAATTTCCACTTAAAAAATGATGAACTCGAAAAAATTTCATCAAAATAAACTCCAAATTTGTCCATATAATGAAAAATCCCAATTTTCCAAACACCAAATTTCGGCCGCTGACGTCACAGTGCCGCGCGTAGTTTCAAGGACAACCGCGCGGGGCGCATGCGCCTGTTTCCGGGTGGCGCGAAATTCAAACTGTCGGTTAAACCAATCTACGATTTTTTCCGAAAATTTTCTTGGCGCCATTTTGGCGCCAATCGGTCTCCAAATCGCCAGAATCACAGTAAAAAAAAATGAAGCCACTAAACGTGTATTGGAGATTAACGGGCGCCGGATAAAGAAAATTGTCAACCTGTGCAAATAAAATGTCGCACAAGTGTCTGGTCACTTTATCATTTGATAAAGTAACATTTTATTTCGCCTCGTGGGAGACAAAGACATAACGAACATTTTAGCATTCGCTCGTTATACGATAATCGTCGGCCTGACGTCAAATATCAAATGATTTCGCTGCGTGAATCGGGACTGACTCTTTCAATTGTAACCCAAGCGTTTGTAGCTAGATTGAATGATGGTTGTCGAGGCTAAGTTGGCCGACAACCACTTCACCATAAATAAGACGATCACAATCAGGCATCGTGCAAATGAATAATATGCGTTATTTATTTTTCATTCACCACGTAACGATAGAAAATTTGCAAACGGAAGGAAAATTAACCTAGGAGCATTAGCGCTATATAAGCGCGCCATTTTTCGCCCCCCACTTTTTGTGCTAATCATTGGGGATAAAAATTCCCAGGCAAATCAGTAGCAATAATTACCAGCCGCTGTAAAAATTTCAAAAATAAAAAAAAAAATTATTAAAAAATTTTTTTTTATGTTTTCAAAAATCTTGAAATTTTGGAAAATTTTCAGACTCTCCTAATATTGATTTTGGACCCGAGGCACGTCAGTCCGAAGGGACGTTGACGTCTCGAAAAAAGTTGCCCTCTGAAAAAAGGGCATTTAATATATCGTAAGTCCGTCCCCGTTTATTGTTCTCGTGAGGAGACCTAATCCCGGACGTCGTTCACTGACAACTTCCGGAATGACAAACTGCTGTCACGAGACACCGTGAGACTAATATTTGTTCCGACGATATTAAAAGGAATATACAAAAAGAAATGAAAAATCACGTTGCCGGCAGAAGGTGTATTAAAAAAAGGACCAGGATGAGGTGCATTTATGAACTGCGCTCAATGGTCCATGATTCCCGCAGTTAATTAAGAAAAATGTCGATATACGTGAAATAGGAATTCGAATGGCGTATGGTTACCTACCCACCCACTCAGTCACCCACCCACTCAGTTAGTTAGTCACGCATCCACTGACCCACTCAGCCAGCCACCGACTTACTCAGTCATGCACCCACTTACCCACTCAGTCATGCACCCACTTACCCACTCAGTCATGCACCCACTTACCCACTCAGTCACCCATCCACTCACTCAGTCATGAACCCACCCACTCACTCAGTCATGCACCCACTTACCCACTCAGTCACCCATCCACTCACTCAGTCATGAACCCACTTACCCACTCAGTCACCCACCCACCCACTTACCCACTCAGTCACCCACCCACCCACTTAGCCACTCAGTCACCCACCCACCCACTTACCCACTCAGTCACCCACCCACCCACTTACCCACTCAGTTACCCACCCACCCACTTACCCACTCAGTCACCCACCCACCCACTTAGCCACTCAGTCACCCACCCACCCACTTACCCACTCAGTCACCCACCTACTCACTCAGTCATGCACCCTCCGACCCACTTACCCACTCAGTTACGCACCCACCGACCCACCCACACACCACCCGACTGACCCACTTAGTCACCCACCCACACACTCAATTACCCACACATTCAATCACCCACCCACCCAACCCACTCAATCACTCATCCACCCACCCCCCCCGTCCATCCACTCAGCCAGTCACCCACCCACCGCCACACACACACACACACGCGGATGACGAACGGACATATATTTTTCCAGATATTAATAAAGTTAGGTATCAATTACTCAATATTGATGTACTGGTTTATTCAATACAAATTGCCTACAACTATTTAATCAAGTGTCGCTCATTCTGGAATGAAAATAGTTTTACTTAAGAACAAATTGTCGATTGAATTTTCAACACTTGATGAATTCCAATCCTTACACACTCGAGATCTCTATCTAATTCGATAATTGCGAGCGATTAAGCAATAAGTACGTTGATATTATTAGCCAATGGGAAAATGTGCCTTCGACATCTACTTTATCGTTCCAATACTGGTAATTATTGATGGATGTGTTAATAACATTTTTAAGTACTAGAAAAATTTCTCGGACGAAGTCGTAGGATGAGAAAAGTTTAATTTTCTTCGAATAGAGATTAATAAATTTATATAGCCTTTAACAGGTGTTTTTCTCAATTTTCCCAAATTTTCCCAATTTGGGATTCCAAAAATTCAGCTCTCCCTCTACAACTTCGTTACAATTTTTTTCATGAATTTCACGCTAACTTGACGTAAAGTATTGTCGTTTGACCCAGGAATGATTAATTTTAAGTATTAGCGGCGAACTTGATGATGTTCAATAAGTAGCAAATACTTAGTACCTATGAAGTATAGAAGTACTAAGTTTCATGCAAGATGGTACTTGACTATTATGGCTGCTGTTTGGTATTTCGTACTTGGTACTTCGTACTTGATACTTCGTACTTGACACTCCGTACTTGATACTATGTACTTGATACTCCATACTTGACACTCCGTACTTGACACTTCGTACTTGATACTTCGTGCTTGACACTTCGTACTTGATACTTCGTACTTGACACTTCGTACTTGACACTTCGTACTTGACACTTCGTGCTTGATACTTCGTACTTGACACTCCGTACTTGATACTATGTACTTGATACTCCATACTTGACACTCCGTACTTGACACTTCGTACTTGATACTTCGTGCTTGACACTTCGTACTTGATACTTCGTACTTGACACTTCGTACTCGATACTTCGTACTTGATACTTCGTACTTGACACTTCGTACTCGATACTTCGTACTTGATACTTCGTGCTGAGCATTTGATCAATTATATCACATCATGATTAAGTACAAAGTACGCAAGTACTTAGCAGTACTTGTTTTCATGATACTTGACACTTGTTGAAATTGCGAGAGCAAAGTGCCTCTTTAGTTAGCACTTATCCCGTTCCAAGAACTACATATCTACTTAGTACTTTTGAATAAAACTTGATACTTGGTACTTGATACTTAGCCAAATGCTTGATACCTAATGCTTACGCATTATATAAACATCAAGCAGTAATATTTATGTAAATTCAAGTACCAAGAACAAAGTAGCTAATATATTTTTCGCCAAGTACCAAGTGCGCAAATACTTGAAAGTACGGCCCTACTTAGCACTTTCAAGCACTGTAGAGACTAAAGTATAACTCTTCCATACTCATGCTACCAAATACAGAGGAACTGATTGCAAAGTACTTAGAAGTACTCATGGTGTACTTTGTACTTCGCATCCATTAGTACTTGATACCACTTATACTACTTACATCAGAACACCCATGTCTGTTTTCAACTGTATAAAAATTTTCTGTATGGCAGTAGGGGCCATGTTTTGGCAGTGTACTTTGAATACTTATGTAGTACTTTATTAGTTATTTCAAAAATTGAAGTTAGAGCTAATGCCGGTATAGTGACTAGAAAATTCGCTCAAAACACGAGCCTTCCTTGATTGTCTGCTCCCGCTGCTCAACCGCAAAAAAAAATTATCAAATTTTTTATCACACTTTGGAATTAAATACATTCCAATACTGTACATTTCTTAAAGTAGCTCCACAGTTATATATAACTTGTGCTTAGGACAAAAAAATTTTAAAAATTATTCGTTCGTTAATGCATTTCAAATTTATGGAATTTCCCGCCATTTTTCTTTCCTTTTAATTTTTAAAAATCTGGAATGTCATAAATTTAACATATTGAATTTTTTTAATTCAAAAATTGAATAATGATAAGGGATTAAAGGATATCAAAGATAAGGAAAAAAGAAAAAAATCTTGCCCAATGGGAAATAGTTTTCAAAAACTTTAAAATTTTGTGGAGCTACTTTAAATATTTATGAGGCCATATTTATCGGAAAAGCGAATGATGACAGTGACTCGAAATTTTGTTGCAATTTTTTTATCATTTCGTTTTATACTATTTTTTAAGTTAAGTCAATTAGGGGGAATTTTAATTAATCGAGAAGTTAAATTAAATTGTGGGTTGTGCGACCTCTGTTAAAATTCGAGGAAATATATCTTATCAGCTGTGTCGATAATAAAAATGTCTTCAGAAATTTTTGCAAGAATGAGTCAATACATATGAACATAGGTCCAGGGGCTATGGACCTTACCATCGGAGTATAAAATTGGATGGCAGGTTTTTCCTGAGTAGTATACATAAAATATTTGCGAAAATCCCAATTGTTAAATTATCTCTAACACATATACGAATGGTATAATAATTTGTATTTTTCCAAATAATCATTTCACCCCAGAAAAAAAAAGTTTTCTACTCCCTGGGTCAAATAAAAAAAAAAGTTTTCTACTCCGATGGTAAGTTGCATAACCCCTCAAGAGGCTTATCATAACAATCCTCTTATGGTAAGCTACCTCATCCTCTCAAATTGCAATCAGATTCAGGGCACAATTGACCCCAAAAAGATACAAAATAAATGGCCTGTGGGTTTGACCCTCCGCGGGCCAAAATTATAACTTCTCGATGCCTGTGTGTGTGTGTGTGTACGTTCTTTCCAACCTCCCATTTTTCTCACCACAGAGCTCTCTAAATGATTCCAATTGTTTATACCGCTCTAACGCCGAAACGGTTAAAGATACGAAAAAAGTCAGAGGACACAAAATATGTATTTTTTTATAAGGAACAACATTTATTCGACACATTTTTGCGTATCTATAATATTTCGTGAGATACAGCGTTATAAACAATTGAAATTGTTACTAGCAATAGACACCAGCAGACACATATGGGCCAAAAACTAATGAGCTCTAAGTTAGGGCAAGACGCTTCGATTGCGTCATACAGGACCTCGATCGGATAATTTGTTCACGAGAAATCGCTCCGGGAAATTTTTGGTTACATACGTACATCGGCACACACACACACACACACACATACAGACATTTTGTTTTAAATAGTGTAGAAGGGTCAGAAATAGCATGAAACGTGGAGATCTGATGGAAATCGATTTTCCATTTTCGAGGGCAAAACAATAATGTCCCCTATCGGGGAAGAGTCCCTGTCATCATTCAGCCTATTCATTACCTCATATTAGCGGTGTATCTTCCCCAGCCATTGCCTGGCAAAACCTACCCTTGACATACCTAGGGCTCCCAGGCATTGACATACACATATCTCCCCCGGTTCCCACCCTAAAGCATCCACCCCCAAACTCCAACTTCTCGACACAAGGACAAGAGCTACTGGATGACCTAGATCCCTCCATGCAGCCCTTACAAGGGCTCCAATCTCCAAAGTCCTCAATCCTCTTTCCCTGATCAAGTTGATCAGAGCTTGCAAACCTCAATCTCTTGGGCGACTCGCTGGAGCACCTGAGGAAGCTCATCCTGGCAGCCTTGTTCTTCATCGAGCTCTTAGGAACCAGTCCTTGTTCGACCTGTCGATCCTTCCTCCCTGGCTCTTCTCCAAACAACCAGTACGTAACTCTTTCGCCCTTGCCCTTCATCTCAATCATCCCTCGGTCCTCCAATCGAAAGCCACCAATTTTGTCCAAGAGCAGCTTGGTCTCTTTGCTGGAATCACATGATTCTTCTGAAGAGGGATTACTTAATAATGGTCTAGAGAGGTTCCCCCAGTGTTGCCAACCATACTATTATCATGGTATTTATACCATGAAACTAGGCCCCATACCATATACCATGATGACGGTCATGGTATCATGGTGTACTTTCTTTTTTGCAGGAAAGGAGGGAACAATGTATTTGAAGAAATATTTTTTACATAACTCATTCAAAAAATTTTCATAGTCATATTCCCGTCGATTTTGGGTCGAAAAATTGAAATTATTTTTTTTCGATTTTGGCCAAATTTAACATTGGGGTCTTATGGGGAGGCAAAGTTAAATTTTTTAAAATTGAATTTTTGGCCCCGTGTGCGTTCGTACTATCCAATAGGAACCCCCAGAAGCCATTCCCATCGATTTTGGGTCGAAAAAGTAAAATTAATTTTTTTCGATTTTGGCCAAATTTAACATTGGGGTCTTATGGGGAGGCAAACTTAAATTTTTTAAAATTGAATTTTTGGCCCCGTGGGCGTTTATACTATCCAATAGGAACCCCTGGAAGATATTTCCGTCGATTTTGGGTCGAAAAATTGAAATTAATTTTTTTCGATTTTGGCCAAATTTAACATTGGGGTCTTATGGGGAGGCAAACTTAAATTTTTTAAAATTGAATTTTTGGCCCCGTGGGCGTTTATACTATCCAATTGGGACCCCTAGAAGACACTCCCGTCGAATTGGGGTCGAAAAATTGAAATTAATTTTTTTCGATTTTGGCCAAATTTAACATTGGGGTCTTATGGGGAGGCAAACTTAATTTTTTTTAAATTGAATTTTTGGCCCCGTATGCGTTGATACTATCCAATAGGAACCCCTGGAAGATATTTCCGTCGATTTTGGGTCGAAAAATTGAAATTATTTTTTTGGATTTTGGCCAAATTTAACATTGGGGTCTTATGGGGAGGCAAACTTAAATTTTTTAAAATTGAATTTTTGGCCCCGTGGGCGTTTATACTATCCAATTGGGACCCCTAGAAGACACTCCCGTCGAATTGGGGTCGAAAAATTGAAATTAATTTTTTTCGATTTTGGCCAAATTTAACATTGGGGTCTTATGGGGAGGCAAACTTAAATTTTTTAAAATTGAATTTTTGGCCCCGTGGGCGTTTATACTATCCAATAGGAACCCCTGGAAGATATTTCCGTCGATTTTGGGTCGAAAAATTGAAATTAATTTTTTTCGATTTTGGCCAAATTTAACATTGGGGTCTTATGGGGAGGCAAACTTAAATTTTTTAAAATTGAATTTTTGGCCCCGTGGGCGTTTATACTATCCAATTGGGACCCCTAGAAGACACTCCCGTCGAATTGGGGTCGAAAAATTGAAATTAATTTTTTTCGATTTTGGCCAAATTTAACATTGGGGTCTTATGGGGAGGCAAACTTAATTTTTTTAAAATTGAATTTTTGGCCCCGTATGCGTTGATACTATCCAATAGGAACCCCTGGAAGATATTTCCGTCGATTTTGGGTCGAAAAATTGAAATTATTTTTTTTGGATTTTGGCCAAATTTAACATTGGGGTCTTATGGGGAGGCAAACTTAAATTTTTTAAAATTGAATTTTTGGCCCCGTGGGCGTTTATACTATCCAATTGGGACCCCTAGAAGACACTCCCGTCGAATTGGGGTCGAAAAATTGAAATTAATTTTTTTCGATTTTGGCCAAATTTAACATTGGGGTCTTATGGGGAGGCAAACTTAAATTTTTTAAAATTGAATTTTTGGCCCCGTGGGCGTTTATACTATCCAATTGGGACCCCTAGAAGACACTCCCGTCGAATTGGGGTCGAAAAATTGAAATTAATTTTTTTCGATTTTGGCCAAATTTAACATTGGGGTCTTATGGGGAGGCAAACTTAAATTTTTTAAAATTGAATTTTTGGCCCCGTGGGCGTTTATACTATCCAATAGGAACCCCTGGAAGATATTTCCGTCGATTTTGGGTCGAAAAATTGAAATTAATTTTTTTCGATTTTGGCCAAATTTAACATTGGGGTCTTATGGGGAGGCAAACTTAAATTTTTTAAAATTGAATTTTTGGCCCCGTGGGCGTTTATACTATCCAATTGGGACCCCTAGAAGACACTCCCGTCGAATTGGGGTCGAAAAATTGAAATTAATTTTTTTCGATTTTGGCCAAATTTAACATTGGGGTCTTATGGGGAGGCAAACTTAATTTTTTTAAATTGAATTTTTGGCCCCGTATGCGTTGATACTATCCAATAGGAACCCCTGGAAGATATTTCCGTCGATTTTGGGTCGAAAAATTGAAATTATTTTTTTTCGATTTTGGCCAAATTTAACATTGGGGTCTTATGGGGAGGCAAACTTAAATTTTTTAAAATTGAATTTTTGGCCCCGTGGGCGTTTATACTATCCAATTGGGACCCCTAGAAGACACTCCCGTCGAATTGGGGTCGAAAAATTGAAATTAATTTTTTTCGATTTTGGCCAAATTTAACATTGGGGTCTTATGGGGAGGCAAACTTAAATTTTTTAAAATTGAATTTTTGGCCCCGTGGGCGTTTATACTATCCAATTGGGACCCCTAGAAGACACTCCCGTCGAATTGGGGTCGAAAAATTGAAATTAATTTTTTTCGATTTTGGCCAAATTTAACATTGGGGTCTTATGGGGAGGCAAACTTAAATTTTTTAAAATTGAATTTTTGGCCCCGTGGGCGTTTATACTATCCAATAGGAACCCCTGGAAGATATTTCCGTCGATTTTGGGTCGAAAAATTGAAATTAATTTTTTTCGATTTTGGCCAAATTTAACATTGGGGTCTTATGGGGAGGCAAACTTAAATTTTTTAAAATTGAATTTTTGGCCCCGTGGGCGTTTATACTATCCAATTGGGACCCCTAGAAGACACTCCCGTCGAATTGGGGTCGAAAAATTGAAATTAATTTTTTTCGATTTTGGCCAAATTTAACATTGGGGTCTTATGGGGAGGCAAACTTAATTTTTTTTAAATTGAATTTTTGGCCCCGTATGCGTTGATACTATCCAATAGGAACCCCTGGAAGATATTTCCGTCGATTTTGGGTCGAAAAATTGAAATTATTTTTTTGGATTTTGGCCAAATTTAACATTGGGGTCTTATGGGGAGGCAAACTTAAATTTTTTAAAATTGAATTTTTGGCCCCGTGGGCGTTTATACTATCCAATTGGGACCCCTAGAAGACACTCCCGTCGAATTGGGGTCGAAAAATTGAAATTAATTTTTTTCGATTTTGGCCAAATTTAACATTGGGGTCTTATGGGGAGGCAAACTTAAATTTTTTAAAATTGAATTTTTGGCCCCGTGGGCGTTTATACTATCCAATTGGGACCCCTAGAAGACACTCCCGTCGAATTGGGGTCGAAAAATTGAAATTAATTTTTTTCGATTTTGGCCAAATTTAACATTGGGGTCTTATGGGGAGGCAAACTTAAATTTTTTAAAATTGAATTTTTGGCCCCGTGGGCGTTTATACTATCCAATTGGGACCCCTAGAAGACACTCCCGTCGAATTGGGGTCGAAAAATTGAAATTAATTTTTTTCGATTTTGGCCAAATTTAACATTGGGGTCTTATGGGGAGGCAAACTTAAATTTTTTAAAATTGAATTTTTGGCCCCGTGGGCGTTTATACTATCCAATAGGAACCCCTGGAAGATATTTCCGTCGATTTTGGGTCGAAAAATTGAAATTAATTTTTTTCGATTTTGGCCAAATTTAACATTGGGGTCTTATGGGGAGGCAAACTTAAATTTTTTAAAATTGAATTTTTGGCCCCGTGGGCGTTTATACTATCCAATTGGGACCCCTAGAAGACACTCCCGTCGAATTGGGGTCGAAAAATTGAAATTAATTTTTTTCGATTTTGGCCAAATTTAACATTGGGGTCTTATGGGGAGGCAAACTTAATTTTTTTAAATTGAATTTTTGGCCCCGTATGCGTTGATACTATCCAATAGGAACCCCTGGAAGATATTTCCGTCGATTTTGGGTCGAAAAATTGAAATTATTTTTTTTCGATTTTGGCCAAATTTAACATTGGGGTCTTATGGGGAGGCAAACTTAAATTTTTTAAAATTGAATTTTTGGCCCCGTGGGCGTTTATACTATCCAATTGGGACCCCTAGAAGACACTCCCGTCGAATTGGGGTCGAAAAATTGAAATTAATTTTTTTCGATTTTGGCCAAATTTAACATTGGGGTCTTATGGGGAGGCAAACTTAAATTTTTTAAAATTGAATTTTTGGCCCCGTGGGCGTTTATACTATCCAATTGGGACCCCTAGAAGACACTCCCGTCGAATTGGGGTCGAAAAATTGAAATTAATTTTTTTCGATTTTGGCCAAATTTAACATTGGGGTCTTATGGGGAGGCAAACTTAAATTTTTTAAAATTGAATTTTTGGCCCCGTGGGCGTTTATACTATCCAATAGGAACCCCTGGAAGATATTTCCGTCGATTTTGGGTCGAAAAATTGAAATTAATTTTTTTCGATTTTGGCCAAATTTAACATTGGGGTCTTATGGGGAGGCAAACTTAAATTTTTTAAAATTGAATTTTTGGCCCCGTGGGCGTTTATACTATCCAATTGGGACCCCTAGAAGACACTCCCGTCGAATTGGGGTCGAAAAATTGAAATTAATTTTTTTCGATTTTGGCCAAATTTAACATTGGGGTCTTATGGGGAGGCAAACTTAATTTTTTTTAAATTGAATTTTTGGCCCCGTATGCGTTGATACTATCCAATAGGAACCCCTGGAAGATATTTCCGTCGATTTTGGGTCGAAAAATTGAAATTATTTTTTTGGATTTTGGCCAAATTTAACATTGGGGTCTTATGGGGAGGCAAACTTAAATTTTTTAAAATTGAATTTTTGGCCCCGTGGGCGTTTATACTATCCAATTGGGACCCCTAGAAGACACTCCCGTCGAATTGGGGTCGAAAAATTGAAATTAATTTTTTTCGATTTTGGCCAAATTTAACATTGGGGTCTTATGGGGAGGCAAACTTAAATTTTTTAAAATTGAATTTTTGGCCCCGTGGGCGTTTATACTATCCAATTGGGACCCCTAGAAGACACTCCCGTCGAATTGGGGTCGAAAAATTGAAATTAATTTTTTTCGATTTTGGCCAAATTTAACATTGGGGTCTTATGGGGAGGCAAACTTAAATTTTTTAAAATTGAATTTTTGGCCCCGTGGGCGTTTATACTATCCAATTGGGACCCCTAGAAGACACTCCTGTCGAATTGGGGTCGAAAAATTGAAATTAATTTTTTTCGATTTTGGCCAAATTTAACATTGGGGTCTTATGGGGAGGCAAACTTAATTTTTTTTAAATTGAATTTTTGGCCCCGTATGCGTTGATACTATCCAATAGGAACCCCTGGAAGATATTTCCGTCGATTTTGGGTCGAAAAATTGAAATTATTTTTTTTCGATTTTGGCCAAATTTAACATTGGGGTCTTATGGGGAGGCAAAGTTAAATTTTTTAAAATTGAATTTTTGGCCCCGTGGGCGTTGATACTATCCGATTGGGATCCGTAGAAGGCACTTCCGTCGAATTGGGGCCGCAACAGTCACATTATTTTTTTTCGATTTTGGCCAAATTTAACATTGGGGTCTTATGGGGAGGCAAAGTTAAATTTTTTAAAATTGAATTTTTGGCCCCGTGTGCGTTCGTACTATCCAATAGGAACCCCCAGAAGCCATTCCCATCGATTTTGGGTCGAAAAAGTAAAATTAATTTTTTTCGATTTTGGCCAAATTTAACATTGGGGTCTTATGGGGAGGCAAACTTAAATTTTTTAAAATTGAATTTTTGGCCCCGTGGGCGTTTATACTATCCAATAGGAACCCCTGGAAGATATTTCCGTCGATTTTGGGTCGAAAAATTGAAATTAATTTTTTTCGATTTTGGCCAAATTTAACATTGGGGTCTTATGGGGAGGCAAACTTAAATTTTTTAAAATTGAATTTTTGGCCCCGTGGGCGTTTATACTATCCAATTGGGACCCCTAGAAGACACTCCCGTCGAATTGGGGTCGAAAAATTGAAATTAATTTTTTTCGATTTTGGCCAAATTTAACATTGGGGTCTTATGGGGAGGCAAACTTAATTTTTTTAAATTGAATTTTTGGCCCCGTATGCGTTGATACTATCCAATAGGAACCCCTGGAAGATATTTCCGTCGATTTTGGGTCGAAAAATTGAAATTATTTTTTTGGATTTTGGCCAAATTTAACATTGGGGTCTTATGGGGAGGCAAACTTAAATTTTTTAAAATTGAATTTTTGGCCCCGTGGGCGTTTATACTATCCAATTGGGACCCCTAGAAGACACTCCCGTCGAATTGGGGTCGAAAAATTGAAATTAATTTTTTTCGATTTTGGCCAAATTTAACATTGGGGTCTTATGGGGAGGCAAACTTAAATTTTTTAAAATTGAATTTTTGGCCCCGTGGGCGTTTATACTATCCAATTGGGACCCCTAGAAGACACTCCCGTCGAATTGGGGTCGAAAAATTGAAATTAATTTTTTTCGATTTTGGCCAAATTTAACATTGGGGTCTTATGGGGAGGCAAACTTAAATTTTTTAAAATTGAATTTTTGGCCCCGTGGGCGTTTATACTATCCAATAGGAACCCCTGGAAGATATTTCCGTCGATTTTGGGTCGAAAAATTGAAATTAATTTTTTTCGATTTTGGCCAAATTTAACATTGGGGTCTTATGGGGAGGCAAACTTAAATTTTTTAAAATTGAATTTTTGGCCCCGTGGGCGTTTATACTATCCAATTGGGACCCCTAGAAGACACTCCCGTCGAATTGGGGTCGAAAAATTGAAATTAATTTTTTTCGATTTTGGCCAAATTTAACATTGGGGTCTTATGGGGAGGCAAACTTAATTTTTTTTAAATTGAATTTTTGGCCCCGTATGCGTTGATACTATCCAATAGGAACCCCTGGAAGATATTTCCGTCGATTTTGGGTCGAAAAATTGAAATTATTTTTTTTCGATTTTGGCCAAATTTAACATTGGGGTCTTATGGGGAGGCAAACTTAAATTTTTTAAAATTGAATTTTTGGCCCCGTGGGCGTTTATACTATCCAATTGGGACCCCTAGAAGACACTCCCGTCGAATTGGGGTCGAAAAATTGAAATTAATTTTTTTCGATTTTGGCCAAATTTAACATTGGGGTCTTATGGGGAGGCAAACTTAAATTTTTTAAAATTGAATTTTTGGCCCCGTGGGCGTTTATACTATCCAATTGGGACCCCTAGAAGACACTCCCGTCGAATTGGGGTCGAAAAATTGAAATTAATTTTTTTCGATTTTGGCCAAATTTAACATTGGGGTCTTATGGGGAGGCAAACTTAAATTTTTTAAAATTGAATTTTTGGCCCCGTGGGCGTTTATACTATCCAATTGGGACCCCTAGAAGACACTCCCGTCGAATTGGGGTCGAAAAATTGAAATTAATTTTTTTCGATTTTGGCCAAATTTAACATTGGGGTCTTATGGGGAGGCAAACTTAAATTTTTTAAAATTGAATTTTTGGCCCCGTGGGCGTTTATACTATCCAATAGGAACCCCTGGAAGATATTTCCGTCGATTTTGGGTCGAAAAATTGAAATTAATTTTTTTCGATTTTGGCCAAATTTAACATTGGGGTCTTATGGGGAGGCAAAGTTAAATTTTTTAAAATTGAATTTTTGGCCCCGTGTGCGTTCGTACTATCCAATAGGAACCCCCAGAAGCCATTCCCATCGATTTTGGGTCGAAAAAGTAAAATTAATTTTTTTCGATTTTGGCCAAATTTAACATTGGGGTCTTATGGGGAGGCAAACTTAAATTTTTTAAAATTGAATTTTTGGCCCCGTGGGCGTTTATACTATCCAATAGGAACCCCTGGAAGATATTTCCGTCGATTTTGGGTCGAAAAATTGAAATTAATTTTTTTCGATTTTGGCCAAATTTAACATTGGGGTCTTATGGGGAGGCAAACTTAAATTTTTTAAAATTGAATTTTTGGCCCCGTGGGCGTTTATACTATCCAATAGGAACCCCTGGAAGATATTTCCGTCGATTTTGGGTCGAAAAATTGAAATTAATTTTTTTCGATTTTGGCCAAATTTAACATTGGGGTCTTATGGGGAGGCAAACTTAAATTTTTTAAAATTGAATTTTTGGCCCCGTGGGCGTTTATACTATCCAATTGGGACCCCTAGAAGACACTCCCGTCGAATTGGGGTCGAAAAATTGAAATTAATTTTTTTCGATTTTGGCCAAATTTAACATTGGGGTCTTATGGGGAGGCAAACTTAATTTTTTTTAAATTGAATTTTTGGCCCCGTATGCGTTGATACTATCCAATAGGAACCCCTGGAAGATATTTCCGTCGATTTTGGGTCGAAAAATTGAAATTATTTTTTTTGGATTTTGGCCAAATTTAACATTGGGGTCTTATGGGGAGGCAAACTTAAATTTTTTAAAATTGAATTTTTGGCCCCGTGGGCGTTTATACTATCCAATTGGGACCCCTAGAAGACACTCCCGTCGAATTGGGGTCGAAAAATTGAAATTAATTTTTTTCGATTTTGGCCAAATTTAACATTGGGGTCTTATGGGGAGGCAAACTTAAATTTTTTAAAATTGAATTTTTGGCCCCGTGGGCGTTTATACTATCCAATTGGGACCCCTAGAAGACACTCCCGTCGAATTGGGGTCGAAAAATTGAAATTAATTTTTTTCGATTTTGGCCAAATTTAACATTGGGGTCTTATGGGGAGGCAAACTTAAATTTTTTAAAATTGAATTTTTGGCCCCGTGGGCGTTTATACTATCCAATAGGAACCCCTGGAAGATATTTCCGTCGATTTTGGGTCGAAAAATTGAAATTAATTTTTTTCGATTTTGGCCAAATTTAACATTGGGGTCTTATGGGGAGGCAAACTTAAATTTTTTAAAATTGAATTTTTGGCCCCGTGGGCGTTTATACTATCCAATTGGGACCCCTAGAAGACACTCCCGTCGAATTGGGGTCGAAAAATTGAAATTAATTTTTTTCGATTTTGGCCAAATTTAACATTGGGGTCTTATGGGGAGGCAAACTTAAATTTTTTAAAATTGAATTTTTGGCCCCGTGGGCGTTTATACTATCCAATTGGGACCCCTAGAAGACACTCCCGTCGAATTGGGGTCGAAAAATTGAAATTAATTTTTTTCGATTTTGGCCAAATTTAACATTGGGGTCTTATGGGGAGGCAAACTTAAATTTTTTAAAATTGAATTTTTGGCCCCGTGGGCGTTTATACTATCCAATTGGGACCCCTAGAAGACACTCCCGTCGAATTGGGGTCGAAAAATTGAAATTAATTTTTTTCGATTTTGGCCAAATTTAACATTGGGGTCTTATGGGGAGGCAAACTTAAATTTTTTAAAATTGAATTTTTGGCCCCGTGGGCGTTTATACTATCCAATAGGAACCCCTGGAAGATATTTCCGTCGATTTTGGGTCGAAAAATTGAAATTAATTTTTTTCGATTTTGGCCAAATTTAACATTGGGGTCTTATGGGGAGGCAAAGTTAAATTTTTTAAAATTGAATTTTTGGCCCCGTGTGCGTTCGTACTATCCAATAGGAACCCCCAGAAGCCATTCCCATCGATTTTGGGTCGAAAAAGTAAAATTAATTTTTTTCGATTTTGGCCAAATTTAACATTGGGGTCTTATGGGGAGGCAAACTTAAATTTTTTAAAATTGAATTTTTGGCCCCGTGGGCGTTTATACTATCCAATAGGAACCCCTGGAAGATATTTCCGTCGATTTTGGGTCGAAAAATTGAAATTAATTTTTTTCGATTTTGGCCAAATTTAACATTGGGGTCTTATGGGGAGGCAAACTTAAATTTTTTAAAATTGAATTTTTGGCCCCGTGGGCGTTTATACTATCCAATTGGGACCCCTAGAAGACACTCCCGTCGAATTGGGGTCGAAAAATTGAAATTAATTTTTTTCGATTTTGGCCAAATTTAACATTGGGGTCTTATGGGGAGGCAAACTTAAATTTTTTAAAATTGAATTTTTGGCCCCGTGGGCGTTTATACTATCCAATAGGAACCCCTGGAAGATATTTCCGTCGATTTTGGGTCGAAAAATTGAAATTAATTTTTTTCGATTTTGGCCAAATTTAACATTGGGGTCTTATGGGGAGGCAAAGTTAAATTTTTTAAAATTGAATTTTTGGCCCCGTGTGCGTTCGTACTATCCAATAGGAACCCCCAGAAGCCATTCCCATCGATTTTGGGTCGAAAAAGTAAAATTAATTTTTTTCGATTTTGGCCAAATTTAACATTGGGGTCTTATGGGGAGGCAAACTTAAATTTTTTAAAATTGAATTTTTGGCCCCGTGGGCGTTTATACTATCCAATAGGAACCCCTGGAAGATATTTCCGTCGATTTTGGGTCGAAAAATTGAAATTAATTTTTTTCGATTTTGGCCAAATTTAACATTGGGGTCTTATGGGGAGGCAAACTTAAATTTTTTAAAATTGAATTTTTGGCCCCGTGGGCGTTTATACTATCCAATTGGGACCCCTAGAAGACACTCCCGTCGAATTGGGGTCGAAAAATTGAAATTAATTTTTTTCGATTTTGGCCAAATTTAACATTGGGGTCTTATGGGGAGGCAAACTTAATTTTTTTTAAATTGAATTTTTGGCCCCGTATGCGTTGATACTATCCAATAGGAACCCCTGGAAGATATTTCCGTCGATTTTGGGTCGAAAAATTGAAATTATTTTTTTTCGATTTTGGCCAAATTTAACATTGGGGTCTTATGGGGAGGCAAACTTAAATTTTTTAAAATTGAATTTTTGGCCCCGTGGGCGTTTATACTATCCAATTGGGACCCCTAGAAGACACTCCCGTCGAATTGGGGTCGAAAAATTGAAATTAATTTTTTTCGATTTTGGCCAAATTTAACATTGGGGTCTTATGGGGAGGCAAACTTAATTTTTTTTAAATTGAATTTTTGGCCCCGTATGCGTTGATACTATCCAATAGGAACCCCTGGAAGATATTTCCGTCGATTTTGGGTCGAAAAATTGAAATTATTTTTTTTCGATTTTGGCCAAATTTAACATTGGGGTCTTATGGGGAGGCAAACTTAAATTTTTTAAAATTGAATTTTTGGCCCCGTGGGCGTTTATACTATCCAATTGGGACCCCTAGAAGACACTCCCGTCGAATTGGGGTCGAAAAATTGAAATTAATTTTTTTCGATTTTGGCCAAATTTAACATTGGGGTCTTATGGGGAGGCAAACTTAAATTTTTTAAAATTGAATTTTTGGCCCCGTGGGCGTTTATACTATCCAATTGGGACCCCTAGAAGACACTCCCGTCGAATTGGGGTCGAAAAATTGAAATTAATTTTTTTCGATTTTGGCCAAATTTAACATTGGGGTCTTATGGGGAGGCAAACTTAAATTTTTTAAAATTGAATTTTTGGCCCCGTGGGCGTTTATACTATCCAATTGGGACCCCTAGAAGACACTCCCGTCGAATTGGGGTCGAAAAATTGAAATTAATTTTTTTCGATTTTGGCCAAATTTAACATTGGGGTCTTATGGGGAGGCAAACTTAAATTTTTTAAAATTGAATTTTTGGCCCCGTGGGCGTTTATACTATCCAATTGGGACCCCTAGAAGACACTCCTGTCGAATTGGGGTCGAAAAATTGAAATTAATTTTTTTCGATTTTGGCCAAATTTAACATTGGGGTCTTATGGGGAGGCAAACTTAATTTTTTTTAAATTGAATTTTTGGCCCCGTATGCGTTGATACTATCCAATAGGAACCCCTGGAAGATATTTCCGTCGATTTTGGGTCGAAAAATTGAAATTATTTTTTTTCGATTTTGGCCAAATTTAACATTGGGGTCTTATGGGGAGGCAAAGTTAAATTTTTTAAAATTGAATTTTTGGCCCCGTGGGCGTTGATACTATCCGATTGGGATCCGTAGAAGGCACTTCCGTCGAATTGGGGCCGCAACAGTCACATTATTTTTTTTCGATTTTGGCCAAATTTAACATTGGGGTCTTATGGGGAGGCAAAGTTAAATTTTTTAAAATTGAATTTTTGGCCCCGTGTGCGTTCGTACTATCCAATAGGAACCCCCAGAAGCCATTCCCATCGATTTTGGGTCGAAAAAGTAAAATTAATTTTTTTCGATTTTGGCCAAATTTAACATTGGGGTCTTATGGGGAGGCAAACTTAAATTTTTTAAAATTGAATTTTTGGCCCCGTGGGCGTTTATACTATCCAATAGGAACCCCTGGAAGATATTTCCGTCGATTTTGGGTCGAAAAATTGAAATTAATTTTTTTCGATTTTGGCCAAATTTAACATTGGGGTCTTATGGGGAGGCAAACTTAAATTTTTTAAAATTGAATTTTTGGCCCCGTGGGCGTTTATACTATCCAATAGGAACCCCTGGAAGATATTTCCGTCGATTTTGGGTCGAAAAATTGAAATTAATTTTTTTCGATTTTGGCCAAATTTAACATTGGGGTCTTATGGGGAGGCAAACTTAAATTTTTTAAAATTGAATTTTTGGCCCCGTGGGCGTTTATACTATCCAATTGGGACCCCTAGAAGACACTCCCGTCGAATTGGGGTCGAAAAATTGAAATTAATTTTTTTCGATTTTGGCCAAATTTAACATTGGGGTCTTATGGGGAGGCAAACTTAATTTTTTTTAAATTGAATTTTTGGCCCCGTATGCGTTGATACTATCCAATAGGAACCCCTGGAAGATATTTCCGTCGATTTTGGGTCGAAAAATTGAAATTATTTTTTTTGGATTTTGGCCAAATTTAACATTGGGGTCTTATGGGGAGGCAAACTTAAATTTTTTAAAATTGAATTTTTGGCCCCGTGGGCGTTTATACTATCCAATTGGGACCCCTAGAAGACACTCCCGTCGAATTGGGGTCGAAAAATTGAAATTAATTTTTTTCGATTTTGGCCAAATTTAACATTGGGGTCTTATGGGGAGGCAAACTTAAATTTTTTAAAATTGAATTTTTGGCCCCGTGGGCGTTTATACTATCCAATAGGAACCCCTGGAAGATATTTCCGTCGATTTTGGGTCGAAAAATTGAAATTAATTTTTTTCGATTTTGGCCAAATTTAACATTGGGGTCTTATGGGGAGGCAAACTTAAATTTTTTAAAATTGAATTTTTGGCCCCGTGGGCGTTTATACTATCCAATTGGGACCCCTAGAAGACACTCCCGTCGAATTGGGGTCGAAAAATTGAAATTAATTTTTTTCGATTTTGGCCAAATTTAACATTGGGGTCTTATGGGGAGGCAAACTTAATTTTTTTTAAATTGAATTTTTGGCCCCGTATGCGTTGATACTATCCAATAGGAACCCCTGGAAGATATTTCCGTCGATTTTGGGTCGAAAAATTGAAATTATTTTTTTTCGATTTTGGCCAAATTTAACATTGGGGTCTTATGGGGAGGCAAACTTAAATTTTTTAAAATTGAATTTTTGGCCCCGTGGGCGTTTATACTATCCAATTGGGACCCCTAGAAGACACTCCCGTCGAATTGGGGTCGAAAAATTGAAATTAATTTTTTTCGATTTTGGCCAAATTTAACATTGGGGTCTTATGGGGAGGCAAACTTAAATTTTTTAAAATTGAATTTTTGGCCCCGTGGGCGTTTATACTATCCAATTGGGACCCCTAGAAGACACTCCCGTCGAATTGGGGTCGAAAAATTGAAATTAATTTTTTTCGATTTTGGCCAAATTTAACATTGGGGTCTTATGGGGAGGCAAACTTAAATTTTTTAAAATTGAATTTTTGGCCCCGTGGGCGTTTATACTATCCAATTGGGACCCCTAGAAGACACTCCTGTCGAATTGGGGTCGAAAAATTGAAATTAATTTTTTTCGATTTTGGCCAAATTTAACATTGGGGTCTTATGGGGAGGCAAACTTAATTTTTTTTAAATTGAATTTTTGGCCCCGTATGCGTTGATACTATCCAATAGGAACCCCTGGAAGATATTTCCGTCGATTTTGGGTCGAAAAATTGAAATTATTTTTTTTCGATTTTGGCCAAATTTAACATTGGGGTCTTATGGGGAGGCAAAGTTAAATTTTTTAAAATTGAATTTTTGGCCCCGTGGGCGTTGATACTATCCGATTGGGATCCGTAGAAGGCACTTCCGTCGAATTGGGGCCGCAACAGTCACATTATTTTTTTTCGATTTTGGCCAAATTTAACATTGGGGTCTTATGGGGAGGCAAAGTTAAATTTTTTAAAATTGAATTTTTGGCCCCGTGTGCGTTCGTACTATCCAATAGGAACCCCCAGAAGCCATTCCCATCGATTTTGGGTCGAAAAAGTAAAATTAATTTTTTTCGATTTTGGCCAAATTTAACATTGGGGTCTTATGGGGAGGCAAACTTAAATTTTTTAAAATTGAATTTTTGGCCCCGTGGGCGTTTATACTATCCAATAGGAACCCCTGGAAGATATTTCCGTCGATTTTGGGTCGAAAAATTGAAATTAATTTTTTTCGATTTTGGCCAAATTTAACATTGGGGTCTTATGGGGAGGCAAACTTAAATTTTTTAAAATTGAATTTTTGGCCCCGTGGGCGTTTATACTATCCAATTGGGACCCCTAGAAGACACTCCCGTCGAATTGGGGTCGAAAAATTGAAATTAATTTTTTTCGATTTTGGCCAAATTTAACATTGGGGTCTTATGGGGAGGCAAACTTAATTTTTTTTAAATTGAATTTTTGGCCCCGTATGCGTTGATACTATCCAATAGGAACCCCTGGAAGATATTTCCGTCGATTTTGGGTCGAAAAATTGAAATTATTTTTTTTGGATTTTGGCCAAATTTAACATTGGGGTCTTATGGGGAGGCAAACTTAAATTTTTTAAAATTGAATTTTTGGCCCCGTGGGCGTTTATACTATCCAATTGGGACCCCTAGAAGACACTCCCGTCGAATTGGGGTCGAAAAATTGAAATTAATTTTTTTCGATTTTGGCCAAATTTAACATTGGGGTCTTATGGGGAGGCAAACTTAAATTTTTTAAAATTGAATTTTTGGCCCCGTGGGCGTTTATACTATCCAATTGGGACCCCTAGAAGACACTCCCGTCGAATTGGGGTCGAAAAATTGAAATTAATTTTTTTCGATTTTGGCCAAATTTAACATTGGGGTCTTATGGGGAGGCAAACTTAATTTTTTTTAAATTGAATTTTTGGCCCCGTATGCGTTGATACTATCCAATAGGAACCCCTGGAAGATATTTCCGTCGATTTTGGGTCGAAAAATTGAAATTATTTTTTTTGGATTTTGGCCAAATTTAACATTGGGGTCTTATGGGGAGGCAAACTTAAATTTTTTAAAATTGAATTTTTGGCCCCGTGGGCGTTTATACTATCCAATTGGGACCCCTAGAAGACACTCCCGTCGAATTGGGGTCGAAAAATTGAAATTAATTTTTTTCGATTTTGGCCAAATTTAACATTGGGGTCTTATGGGGAGGCAAACTTAAATTTTTTAAAATTGAATTTTTGGCCCCGTGGGCGTTTATACTATCCAATTGGGACCCCTAGAAGACACTCCCGTCGAATTGGGGTCGAAAAATTGAAATTAATTTTTTTCGATTTTGGCCAAATTTAACATTGGGGTCTTATGGGGAGGCAAACTTAATTTTTTTTAAATTGAATTTTTGGCCCCGTATGCGTTGATACTATCCAATAGGAACCCCTGGAAGATATTTCCGTCGATTTTGGGTCGAAAAATTGAAATTATTTTTTTTGGATTTTGGCCAAATTTAACATTGGGGTCTTATGGGGAGGCAAACTTAAATTTTTTAAAATTGAATTTTTGGCCCCGTGGGCGTTTATACTATCCAATTGGGACCCCTAGAAGACACTCCCGTCGAATTGGGGTCGAAAAATTGAAATTAATTTTTTTCGATTTTGGCCAAATTTAACATTGGGGTCTTATGGGGAGGCAAACTTAAATTTTTTAAAATTGAATTTTTGGCCCCGTGGGCGTTTATACTATCCAATTGGGACCCCTAGAAGACACTCCCGTCGAATTGGGGTCGAAAAATTGAAATTAATTTTTTTCGATTTTGGCCAAATTTAACATTGGGGTCTTATGGGGAGGCAAACTTAATTTTTTTTAAATTGAATTTTTGGCCCCGTATGCGTTGATACTATCCAATAGGAACCCCTGGAAGATATTTCCGTCGATTTTGGGTCGAAAAATTGAAATTATTTTTTTTGGATTTTGGCCAAATTTAACATTGGGGTCTTATGGGGAGGCAAACTTAAATTTTTTAAAATTGAATTTTTGGCCCCGTGGGCGTTTATACTATCCAATTGGGACCCCTAGAAGACACTCCCGTCGAATTGGGGTCGAAAAATTGAAATTAATTTTTTTCGATTTTGGCCAAATTTAACATTGGGGTCTTATGGGGAGGCAAACTTAAATTTTTTAAAATTGAATTTTTGGCCCCGTGGGCGTTTATACTATCCAATAGGAACCCCTGGAAGATATTTCCGTCGATTTTGGGTCGAAAAATTGAAATTAATTTTTTTCGATTTTGGCCAAATTTAACATTGGGGTCTTATGGGGAGGCAAACTTAAATTTTTTAAAATTGAATTTTTGGCCCCGTGGGCGTTTATACTATCCAATTGGGACCCCTAGAAGACACTCCCGTCGAATTGGGGTCGAAAAATTGAAATTATTTTTTTTCGATTTTGGCCAAATTTAACATTGGGGTCTTATGGGGAGGCAAACTTAAATTTTTTAAAATTGAATTTTTGGCCCCGTGGGCGTTTATACTATCCAATTGGGACCCCTAGAAGACACTCCCGTCGAATTGGGGTCGAAAAATTGAAATTAATTTTTTTCGATTTTGGCCAAATTTAACATTGGGGTCTTATGGGGAGGCAAACTTAATTTTTTTTAAATTGAATTTTTGGCCCCGTATGCGTTGATACTATCCAATAGGAACCCCTGGAAGATATTTCCGTCGATTTTGGGTCGAAAAATTGAAATTATTTTTTTTGGATTTTGGCCAAATTTAACATTGGGGTCTTATGGGGAGGCAAACTTAAATTTTTTAAAATTGAATTTTTGGCCCCGTGGGCGTTTATACTATCCAATTGGGACCCCTAGAAGACACTCCCGTCGAATTGGGGTCGAAAAATTGAAATTAATTTTTTTCGATTTTGGCCAAATTTAACATTGGGGTCTTATGGGGAGGCAAACTTAAATTTTTTAAAATTGAATTTTTGGCCCCGTGGGCGTTTATACTATCCAATTGGGACCCCTAGAAGACACTCCCGTCGAATTGGGGTCGAAAAATTGAAATTAATTTTTTTCGATTTTGGCCAAATTTAACATTGGGGTCTTATGGGGAGGCAAACTTAATTTTTTTTAAATTGAATTTTTGGCCCCGTATGCGTTGATACTATCCAATAGGAACCCCTGGAAGATATTTCCGTCGATTTTGGGTCGAAAAATTGAAATTATTTTTTTTCGATTTTGGCCAAATTTAACATTGGGGTCTTATGGGGAGGCAAAGTTAAATTTTTTAAAATTGAATTTTTGGCCCCGTGGGCGTTGATACTATCCGATTGGGATCCGTAGAAGGCACTTCCGTCGAATTGGGGCCGCAACAGTCACATTAATTTTTTTCGATTTTGGCCAAATTTAACATTGGGACCTTATGGGGAGGCAAACTTAATTTTTTTTAAATCGGATTTTTGGTCTCGTGGGTGTTTCTACTATCCAATTGGGACCCCTAGAAGACACTCCCGTCGAATTGGAGTCGGAAAAGTCAAATCAACTTTTTTCGATTTTCGCCAACTTTAACATTGGAACCTTATGGGGAGGCAAACTTAAATTTTATAAAATTGAATTTTTACATTTTTGAGGATACATAAATCGCAGTATATTGCTGTTGATGTTATTTGAAAAATTTAATGTAAAATAAGAGAGATTATTTGAATTGTTTTGAAGAGCCATTACCATTATTTCCCGCGAAATACCATTATGTCTCCCTCCCCATACCATGAACCGAGCTCCACGGGTTGGCAACGCTGGGTTCCCCTGGACTCTGAATGAATGTATCAGTTCATAGAATTCCTAGATGAGATGTGACAGTTCACAACTTCTAGTTACCAAAAATCGGATTAAATGCAAGTGAAATGGAAAATTGGAGTGACAGAGCAAACTGAGTCTGAAGTACTGGACAAATTGGAGTATTTATCAACCTCCACCCTGATCATACCTGCAATGAATCCTGAGGGGCAATCCTGCGGACTCCATTCGACTGGCAGTGTTGACAGTGTCCCCAAAAAGGCAATACCTGGGCATTTTGAGGCCAACAACACCAGCGCAAACTGGGCCCGAATGAATGCCAATCCTGAGCTGAAGCTTGTCGAACGGTCGATGTCTTATACTGAACTCCTTGACCTTCTCCAGAAGACACAGAGACATACTGGCAATCTCCCCAGCATGCTGAATTCCATTTCTTATGGGCAAACCACTGACCACCATGTAAGCATCACCAATGGTCTCCACCTTGTACACGTCGTAGTTTTCTATCGTGGCGTCGAAGCATGTGTAAAGATCATTGAGGAAGTCTACGACTTCCAGGGGTGTGCTTTCAGCGGACATTTGGGTGAAGCCCACGATGTCTGAGAAGTATATCGTTACGCAGTCGAAGCTTTCTGCCTGCACCTGTAACACAATATGATTGTAGTACAAAAATTTTGATGCAAGCTTTTCGAAAATGGTACATTAAGGATGACAGATACGAGAAAAAGTGTCCAACAAAAGTTGTTCCTCTTGTTAAACTACATATTTCATGTTGTATCACTTTTTTTGGTAGGCATGATATTAAACAAGAAATCATGACTCGATTGATGAAAATCGATCAATAGTCGAATTTGCGTAACTGACATACAAGTTGATTTTAGGGGTGGATCGTCACACACACACACACACACACAGCTTCCTTCTTTCTCTTCTTTCTCTATATATAAAAAAAACAAACAAAACAAAGAACACACACACACACACACACACTTGTCCCGTCCATTCCACGTCATACAGACCTTGTGACCTTTTTTCAATTGCTCAGCCACAGATTTGGGCAGCATCTCATAGAGCAGAGCATCTGTTTTCTTCTTCTCTTCAGTCAGCTGATCGGTGCGTTCGTCAACCAGAGCTTCTAGGTTGTTCGCATATTTTTCCATCATTGCCATCATATTGTCGAAAATATTGGGCTTCATGCCCTTGCGCAAGGGTCGAAGTTTGTTGCGGATTGATTTGAAGTCGGGACGAACTTCTGGGTCCTCTGCCCAGCACTCTTGGAGGCAATCGCGCACGAAGTCGAAGCAGTTGTCGAGGTGGTCGAGGGATGGTCGGATGGGCTGGGTGGAGGGGGGTGGAGTGCATATGAGGGAGAGGAGGTGGGAGGGGGGCGAGGAGGTGAGGCCGAAGGGCCCTTGACGACCGTGCAGCTCGTAGAGGACGATTGAGAAGGAGTAGGTGTCGGCTTTTTGGTAGTCACGGATCAAGGGGGCGGTTAAGCGAGGACGTAAGAGCTCTGGGGCTCTGAACAGGAGATCTAGGAGAGATAACGTTATTAGGGCAGGTTTTGAGGGTATATTAGAATTTAATTATTTTACATTCTCGATACATCATCATCCATTTTTTTTTATATGTCAATTATATGTATATATATATATATATATATATATATATATATATATATATATATATAATATTATTATTATTATCTATATATTTCTTATATATATATATATAAGAAAAAAAAAAGAGTGTGTTTGACATATATATATAAACACACTCTCAATTTTTTTAAAATTCACATATTAAAAAAAATTAATGAGAGATGCAAAATAATTAAATTATATATATATGTATGTTGAACAGATTTTCATTTTTTTTTTTTTTTTTAATAATTTTTTCTGGCAATGTAAAAATATTCGGAATGGAACATTGAGAACAAAAATGAATTATATGTATCGTAATTACATGCATATTTGTTTTACGTTTTGTAAAAATAAAAAAGGCTTCAAAATTTATGAAATTTTTAAAACATGTGGAAATATGTATGGGACAATTTTCTTGAGTAGGGAGAAAATTCAATCAGAAAGCAAAAAAATGAAAAAAAAACAACAAAAAAATTAAAGGTTTTTTTCAGGAAGTATCTTACTTTGGTATTTTTTCATAACATCCTGGGGCTCGCACTCCGAGTCCCGCTTGAATTCTCGCAATCCGAAATCTGCGATTTTCACCACCCACCGCGAATCGACGAGGCAGTTCGATGTTGTGAGATTTCCGTGATATCGAACGACAGAGTCGTGCAGAAACATCATACCCTGCAATTTTGAATCTCAAATAAATGGGGGGAAATAAACAAAAAATTGTGAAATCAAAATATCAATTAAAAAAAAAAGGAAATTTGGAAAATTTTGGAAATTGCACTAATTTTAAATGAAGATTAGTTTTGAACTGTTTGAAGATTTGAAATTACAAAAAATGGAGGATTTGGTAAATTTATGGGGTTTGTCAACCAATGAAGATGATTGTTACCCTGATAATATCCCCCACCAGAGAAGCCATGAACATATTATCCAATTTCATGTCCTCATTCTCGATTATGTCCTTAAGGCTCCCTCTCGCGCAGTATTCTACGATTATGCAAATATTCGGAGGATCCGTGCAAGCTCCTATGAAAGCATTCAAGTTGTCGTGCCTCAGATCTCTCATCTGTTGTGATGAACAGTCAGAATTAAATCAATTGGGTATGTGTAAGCAATTTATGAAATCATTGGAATTTGTATCGTTCCAACGATTTTGAGCATTCCAGAATTTTTGAAAATTTGAGCCATGTTTGTAATTTGAAAAATGCAATGAAAATGAAAAAAATGAGAAAGTTGAAAAATTTCATGAATTTGAAGTAATTTGAAAAACATCAAAATCTTGTTAAAATTTTAAAAAATGGAAATCTTAAAAATTTGATTAATCTCTAGAAATTTTGAAAAATTGGAAAATTTCTGAATTTCTAAATTTCTAAATTTCAAAAAATCCTAAATTTCTAAATTTTAAAAATTATGAATTTTTAGAAAGTCCAAAAAAATTAAAAAATCACAAATTTAAAAAATTTGGTAAATTTGAAAGTTTCAAGAATTTGGAAGAGGCAAAAAAAAGCTAAATTTAGAAATTTTAGACGTTTCAAAAATTTCAAATGTCGTGAGCGCTAACAAATTTTCACATTTTGCAGATTTTCAAATAAAAATGAAAAAAAACGTTTTGCAGATTCCTTATTCTAGAAATTCCAAAAATTCTAAAAAGTAAATTTGGAATGTCAAAAAGGTAAAAAATTGCGGGATTACCACTTTAAGCTCTTTCTTCATCTCTCGGGTGATCTCAATTGACTTCTTCCGCACTTTCTTAATCGCAAACATTCGACCTCGGTAGAATCCGATTTGCGTATAAATCATGGAATAACGAAAATCTGCATCTGGATTGGAGCTCAAGGAAACTTGGCTGGTACGTACTACTGGCTGAAAGTATAACATCCTTTGAAACATTCCGTGATAGCATCATAATGGATAGGATGAAATAAAAACAAAAAATGAGCAAAAAATGTGAAAACTTCAGAGAATTGAAGAAAAAAAAATTATTAAAAATGAGAAAAAAAACTTCAGAAAATAAAAAAAAAATGAGAAATGTGAAAACTTATAAAAAAAATTATAAAAAAATGGGAAACTTCAGAAAATCGAGAAAAAAAAATTATAACAAGATAACAGAAAAAATGGGAAAACTCCAGAAAATCGAGAAAAAAAATTTATAAAAAATGAGCTAAAAATGGGAAAAGTTTAGAAAACCGAGAAAAAAAATTTATAAAAAATGATCAAAAAAAATTTGAAAAATATTTTCTTGAATACCTTCGTATTGGGTTTTGGGGGTGGTTCAGTCACGCTTTCCTCTCTATTTTCCCTGATCTGTATATCCTTGTAATTGACTTTCCAGAGAAGTGAATCCAATTCCTGCTCGTACCTCCAATTTCTATATATCATCAGGAGAATCGCTAGTAGAATGAGAAATATTCCCCCAGCAATTCCTCCTACAATTTCTCCTGTATGCGCTAAATTCAAGGAAATGAAAAATAAGTAAGGTCTAATTTTTCTGCCGTGGACATTTCCAATTTTCCGATAGGGCAATGTATTATCGAGACCGTAAGAATTTAGTAAATGGAAGGAAAAAAAACTAAAGGTTTCAGATATTTGGACAAATTGAAAATTTTGAAAAAACTAAAAATTTCGAAACGCTTAAAACAGTTTTTTAGACGAACTTTGAAATTTCGTGAAAATTTGTTTTCAATTTTTTTATAAATTTTGGGAATGTCGATTTTTTAAAAAGTAATAATTATGATAACAATAACAATAATAATGAGAAGAATGAATAAATTCCAAAATGTTGAAACATTTGAAAAAGATAAGTTGTCTAAACTTTTCCTGTTTTTCGAAACAATCCACCGGGGAAACGTAAAACATAGTTTTCCTGTTCCGCAAATCGTAAAAGTGTTTTTGCGATGATCTTGCTTTAAGGAAATTTCCGGTGGAAACTTACAATAACATTTTTCCCCATGATATCCGCAAAATGGCTCGGCTACGGGTGGTGCACCAGCGATCCAAGTTATGTCCCTCGTAAGATGTAACTTCTGAAAGTCCAAAGAGAGAAAGCATAAATGATCAAGACGGAACAGTTGGAAATTGGGTGCAAGCATTGAGTTCATTGATTTCTGGTTAGTGTAAAAAAGTGTCCGAAAAAAATTCGGCAATGTGAAAAATAGAAAATTGTGTCTAGTTGAAGCTTTAAGGATTTACGATATTTGTGAAAGTTTCGAAAATTTTTAGATTTTTTTTTCAATGTTAGGAAAATTTCAAAAAAATTTGAAACTAATTTAAAAATGATGAAAATTGATAAATTCACAGAAATTTTTAGCAAATTCCCAATTTTCAAAGATTAGAAATTTTTACTCTGAATTTCTCTAAATACTTGAAGAACATCTCAGAAACTAAAAATTGTCAACTTTCGAAGTTCCACAATTTCAGACAAATTTTTTTCTAATTTCCGAAAATGTAGGAATGTTTTTAAAAAAATTGGAAAGTTTGTAAAAAATTCAAAAATTATCAAATAAAAAATTTTAATTTAACTCCCCTGAGAATTACAGAAATTTGAAAACATTCCCCAGTTCGGAGATATTTGGAAAATTTTTGAGAATTTTTCAGAAAATCTCAAAATATGTGAAAAAAAATTAGAAATTGAAAAAAGTTAAATTTGAAGCTTTCGCAATTTTTTTTATCACTAACAAATGATTCTCGTGGAAATTGATAGCCGATATTTTTCACCTTGATGTATTCGGGTCCATCGTAAATCAGACAAATTTATATATAGGACATAAACTCACCGGCAAATTGGACGACTTCTCTTTACCCACAAAGTGACCTATTGGGTACAGACCGTGACCTTCCTCCGGGTCTTCGGCGAGGGCAATCAAAGTGTAATTTCCTTCCGCATCTCCATTCTCGTCCATGTACACCATGTACCTGGAAAAAAAATTCGTATCAATTTTTTTGAAAACTTGCACTTTCTATAAAATTTTTTGCGAAATTTTTTTAAAGTTTTGGACTTGTTCGAGTAAAAATGTTTTCAGTGTTGGAAAAAATTGTTCAGAAAATTTGCAAAATTTGGAAAATTAAAATATTGGAGAAAACTTGGATCAGTTAAAAAAATTTACAAAATTTGCAGAACAAAAAAAAATGCAAAAAATCGTAAAATGATAAAATTTGTAAAAATATTTTTTTGTTTTACGATTTTGTCCCTGTCTTTTTTTTACAGATAAATAGCCTTAACTATCCAGCCCAGCGGTGTGGAATTGACCCATAAATATGCAGATGCGAGGTAAGAAATATGAGGGGTCTTATAAACTTAAAGTAACCGTAAAACAGTGGGTCAATGGGAAACCAACCCCATGGCACTGCGATAGTGAACCCCGTGTAGTTCCTCCACCATTCTCTTGCCATCCCTTGGGTCTCGTGACTCTCGCAAAGCGCTGAGCAACGATCTCGCATAAAGATGTACTGCATCGTATAGGTACGCCGTCTCCGGTACGATCTTACTTGTTCCAAAAAAAGAAAAAAAAATCAGACATTAAAGGTCATGAAAAATTTTGGAATTTTGGGATATTTTGAGATTTTTTAATTTTTGAAAATTTGGAAACTAAAATTTTTAAAAAGTACGTAAATAACAGCTTTTGAAAATGTTGGAAATTTCTCAATATTGAAAAATTTATTTTTAAAATATTTAATAAAAAAAAAAAAAAAAAAAAAAAATTGCAACTTTGGAATATTTGAAATTTTTTTTATTTTCGAAAATTTGGAAAAACTGAGGGAACTGAAAATGTAAAAATTCTGAAAATTAAAAAAAATGACGTCTCTGACAAAGTGTGAAAAATTAAAATATCTGTCAGAAAAAGAGAGAAAATAATTAATTAATCGATTAAAGGGACATTGCTGATATAAATATGTAGGTATCAATTAAACGTGTGCGATTATTTTGCTTCCTAATGTTTAAGCAAATTATGATTTGCAAACTACCTGTTTCAGAATCCCGCCATTTTTTGAGGTTAGGAATCGACCATTGTGTTTTCGTCAGTTTTCGCGCGCTTTTTTGTTAAACAAAAAGAAGCGCCAAATTTTGGAATTTGATTGTTGGAATTGAGGATTCACGTTTGAAAAGTCACAACAAAATTTCCAGGAGATATTTCCAGGTAAACTACCGATGATCCGACCCGAAGTTAAACCGTTTAACCATTTACTATTCAAACTGGCGAAGGTCACGTGGTGTCACGTGGGTCACGTGGTCTACCCCTCTATACACAGTGAACGTTTTCAAACTTTTTAAAAAGGTTTTCAAACTTTTTGAGTCTGAATATTTTGCAAAAAGTCCAATTGAAAGATTGAAATTGACAAATATACTTGGATTACCTTAACTAAGCCACCCAGGGTCGCCAGAGGGTTGGTAAAGTTAAACGGGGGCTTTCCCCGATATTCGTTGATCATTTTTGTGAAATTTTTGGAGATTTTTGGCGGCGATGCGACAATGCTAAAGTAACTCCGATGGGCGCGCAATAAAAATGGCGACGCGTGCTCCTGCAGAAGACCCCGAAGGTACTTGGACGGCTGATGTTCGTCATACTGCTCAATATCCACCCCCACCACCCAATACTCTCCTAAAATTGCGCGGGAAAAAAGTGAAAATTAAAAAAAATTTGAATATTCCAACATTTCAAATTCCAGGATTCCCGAAACTCACCGCTGTCCAGCAGCCGCTTCTGGTCCAGTGCCATGAGCAGTCCCATGTGTTCATCATAGTTGCCCAGTATGACATAAACTGAAAATAAACAAGCCATCAAGCGTAAATCAACCTCGCTTCATCTCTTGGAGCGCGTCCAAGCCCACTCCGATTATACATCACTTAAAAAAAGTGCCATTCGCTAAAAAAAAAAGCGCCAATTTTATGAAGTTTTATTTTCGGCAAAAGTTGGACGCGGCGGGAAAATAACATTTCTCGTGGCATAAAAGTGAAAATGAGTTGTGGAAAAAACGCGCGTTTCGCTTCCCTGAAAGTAAACATAGCATAGCCTATATATGGTATGTTGTATATCGTATATAGAGCATATCCTGTACTGCATTACATGGTACATAATATATAGCATGCACCACATAGTTCACAAAATCTGGCATGATGCTTTTCGCAAATTTTGAATTTTTCAAATTTCCACCCCTCAGTGGGGAAAGTGATTGATTTGGGCTATGGTTTGGAAGAATCGAGTTTTTCATCATTTTTATCAATTCTCAAGATATTTCCAATGATTTCAGATTATTTTCACAGAGATGTGAAAATACGTGTATGGGCGTGTGTGTATGAGTGTGGGGGTGGGTGTACGAGATATGTGTGGGCGAGTGGGTGGGTGTATGTGCTGGTGGGTGCATGTATGGGTGAGTGGCTCTATGTGTGGGTAGGTGTAGGTGTGTGTGGGTAGGTGAGTGGGTGAGTGGGTGGGTGAGTGAGTGGGTGGGTGAGTGAGTGGGTGGGTGGGTGAGTGGGTAGGTGTATATGTGTGTGGGTAGGTGAGTGGGTGGGTAAGTGGGTGGGTGGTTAAGTGGGTAAGTGGGTGGGTGGGTAAGTGGGTGGGTGGGTAAGTGGGTAGGTGCGTGGGTGGGTGGGTGGGTGCGGGGGTAGGTGGGTGGGCGAGTGGCTGGTTAGATGAGTGGGTGGGTGCATGGGTGGGTAAGTAGGTAGGTAGGTGAGTGGGTATGTGGGTGAGTGGGTAGGTGGGTCGGTAAGTGCGTGGGTGGTTACGTGAGTGAGTGGATAGGTGGGTGGGCGGGTGGGTGAGTGAGTAAGTGGGTAGGCGGGTTAGGTGAGTGGGTGGGTGGATGGGTGGGTTAGTAGGCGGTTGGATGGGTGGGTGAGTAGGTGGGTGGATGGGGAGGTGAGTAGGTGGGTGGGTAGGGATCGTGAATTCCGGGAATTTGAACTTATCTCGAGAATAAGCCATCGTGTGGAAAAATGGTCAACATCTTTCTTTGAGGTTTTCAGGCCTTTTTGGGAAAAGCCATAATGCTAGAGGGAAATACTACATCGGGAAGTTGTCGGTGTGGCCCTGATATGTTCAGGAATGTAAGTAGACATGCATGATAAAAAAATTGGAGTAAGAAAAAGCGTTTCAACGTTCAAGTCTGAAATGTCGTAAAAAAAGTGACTGGCTCGTAAAAGACGATCTCCTTTTCTTCGGCATCTCTTTTGGCCCATGAACGCCCCGATCGTTACTCAACGATCCAATAAACTCTGTCAGAAACTCGGCTGGAATTTTTTTTTTCCAAATTTATGGGACCCGGCTTTGTCAACCACTGTTTAAAGGCGTTGTTCTATAGTATGCGCCGATTTGCTCGTTAAACTATGATTTTTCCGATTTTATTACAAAGTGTGGTGAACATGGAGATTCTGCAGGTTGGTAGTTTGTGGAAAATCAGGTAATGGGAAAGTTGGATTGAAAAATCACAAAAAAAAAAAAAAAATTAATGACAAATTTTCTGAAATTTCCAGTCTCAAATTTGTCCGAAATTTTCCAAAAACTTCAAAAATTTTCAAAAATTTCCAAAAATTTCCAAAAATTTCCAAAAACTTCAAGGATCACAAAATTTCTCATAATCTGCAATCTTTGAGAAATTTGTGGGAAATTTCGAAGTTTTTGAAAATTTTGAGAATTTTGAAAATTTTAAAAATTTTAAAAATTTTGGAAATTTTGTAAATTTTGGATATTTTGGAAATTTTGGAAATTTTGGAAATTTTGGAAATTTTGGAGATTTTGGAAATTTCGGAAATTTTGGAAATTTTGGAAATTTTGGGAATTTTGGAAATTTTGGAAATTTTAGAAATTTTGGAAATTTTGGAAATTTTAGAAATTTTAGAAATTTTAGAAATTTTGGAAATTTTGGAAATTTTGGAAATTTTGGAAATTTTGAAAATTTTGGAAATTTTGAAAATTTTGGAATTTTTGAAAATTTTGAAAATTTTGAAAATTTTGAAAATTTTGGAAATTTTGAAAATTCCGGAAATTTCGGAAATTTTCAAAAATTACATCCCAAAGTTGTAGCAACAAAATATCGTTCCGGGTGTGCCCTGCAAAAGACCGTGCTTGGCATCCTCGGCCTCGCCGCGGATGGCAGTCCAGCAGGCGGACGCGGCTGCTTGATTTTCCGCGGTAGTCCCCAAATGTACTGAGTCCGAACTGTGAATCCGGCATTTTCACCCACACAGCTAAAAATGATCAGCAGCATCCCGATGTACGGATTGCCATCCGCGGCTTCGCCGCGGATGGCATACCGCTGTTCCTCCAGTCCGCTTTCCATCACGTAATAAACACACACACGCCCCCACATATTCCGCGAGTACAATCACTCTCCTATTGGGAAAAAACACAATTCAATCTAAAAAGATGAAGTAATATAGCTTTTTCTTGCAACATGCTCTGGTCTAACTGACTCACCATCCCACATCCAAAGTTGGAAATTTCTCTTCAAAAGTGAAACCAGTTCAATTAATTCGCTCAACACGAGACAATTTGGGAATAATTTAGCGAGTCAATTGACTTCTGTACAAATAAGTGAAATGCGTTGCTATTTTTAGACGGCAAATATGATGAACTGTTGTATTGAGCTTGAGGAGGGGGGGGGGGGGGCGGGCAGTGAAACTAGACATGTAGAATTTGTGATGAGGTGAATGGTAACGACATTACGTGTCCCTACCAATGCGGGCCATTTCGATAAAGCGAATATTCATTTGTTACATGCGGGTATATTCAAATTTCAAAATTGCCCGCCATTTCGCAACTGTGTTCCATTAAAATTGTCCCCGAAAAAGGCAATATTGCAATGGACTTAAGAAACTCGACTGCATAATTTTTCTGAAAGGAATTTCTCACATGTAAGGCGTCCTAAAAAAATCGATTATCTCATTAACGCGTGGGTTTACAAAAAAATGTCATTAATACTTTTATGTAGAGAATTAAATTTCCGATAAAAAAGTTTAATATAATTTTTTTGGATATCCGGGGGTTTATGAAGTAGAATGGAGATTTCTATTGATGAAAGTGAAAGTGGTCCAGCAAGTAACTGGTAGAGATATACTCACCCACCCACTCACCTACCCACCTCCACCTATTCACCCACCCACCTACCTACCTCCACCCGCCCACTCACCCACCCACCCACCTACCTACTTCCACCCACCAACTCACCCAGGCACCCACTCACCCACCCACCCACCCACTCACCCATCCACCCACCCACTTACTCACCCACCTACCTACCTCCACCCACTCACTCACCCACCCACTCACCCATCCACCCACCCACTTGTTCACCCATCCACCCACCCACTCACTCATCCACCCACCGCGCGCAGATACACAGTCACACACACACACACACACACACACACACACACGCACACACACACACACACACACACAAACACACACACACACACACACAGACACACACACAATTTGTGTATCACTCTCCATTGAGATAATTCTAAAGATCTTCCGTACCATTGGCAGAAGGAATTTTTTTTGCTAGCCGTAAATTGGAACTGAGGTCAATAACTGAAGAATTGTCAACTCACTGCGAGTTTCGCGAAATGACGTATCCACAAGATGATGAAATGGATTGTTCATGTGTGTCACGAGATACGGCTCCTCCCAGCATCTTTCATAGGTAACAGATATTCCAGATGAGTGAAATGATCGGAGAATTGTGCTGGCAACACTAGACATTTTATTGTTGAATTCAAATAGCGTTGAGTTCATATACATGAAGGTTACCTGGAATGAAAAAATTAAAAAATAGTATAGTGCTGATTATCTCGTCAACGAGTGGTCTTACGAAAAGATGATATATCACATGTTTTGTGTAGAATCTCATGTCAGACAGAAAAGTTTTCTATGAGTTTTCTCTAAATTGCTTGGTTCTCGCGATAAATCGGAAATTAATAAAACTACCGGTTAATGTCAACAATTAAAAATACCAAGAAATTTCAAAACCAGTATACTATACCCCGCATAGCTACTACCCACATATTTTGTTCGTTTAATTTACTTTTGTCCAGTTGAAAGCCAGCAACACAGCAACAACGGATTTTGAAATTTGCGTATCTGGTGGTCGGGTCCTAGCGAATGTCGGGAATTCCGCATTATTCGATGTTTCATGATGTGTGCAAAACTGAAAATAGAGAATAAGATTACAATAGTTGTGATAGAGTTTAGGCAACGGTGACACGTTATTGAATTTTATTATGTAATAAACACCAACCCACCTTCCTTTTTGCCCATCCACCTACCCCCCCCCCCCCGCTCGTCCCCCCATCCGCCCTCCCTTCCTCCTCCTCGTCCACCCACCCACCCTTCCTCCCCCTCGTCCATCCGCCCACCGTCTCTCTCGGTCATCCACCCACTCTTGCTCTCGCCCACTCACCCACTCTCTCTCTCCCCCACCCACCCACCCTCCCTTTCGCCCCCCCCCCACCCTCCTTCTCGCCCACCCACTCACCTTCCCTCCCTCTCGCCCACCCATCTACCCTCCCTCTCGCCCACTCACTCACCCACCTTCCCTCTCGCCCACCCACACACCCTCTCTCTCGCCCACCCACCCTCCCTCTCGCCCACTCACTCACCCACCCTCCCTCTCGCCCACCCACCCTCCCTCCCTCTCGCCCACCCATCTACCCTCCCTCTCGCCCACTCACTCACCCACCTTCCCTCTCGCCCACCCACACACCCTCTCTCTCGCCCACCCACCCTCCCTCTCGCCCACTCACTCACCCACCCTCCCTCTCGCCCACCCACCCTCCCTCCCTCTCGCCCACCCACCCATTCTCTCTCGCCCACCCACACACCCTCCCTCTCGCCCACCCACCCACTCACCCTTTCGCTCACCCACCCTCCCTCGTCTACCGACCCACCCACTTTCCCTCTTGCCCACCCTCCCTCCCTCTCGCCCACCCTCCCTCCCTCTCGCCCACCCACCCTCCCTCTCGCCCACCCACCCTCCCTCTCGCCCACCCACCCTCCCTCTCGCCCACCCACCCTCCCTTTTGTCCACCCACCCTCCCTCCCTTTTGTCCACCCACCCTCCTTTTCGCCCGTCCACCCACTCACTCTCCCTTTCGCCCATCGAACGACCCACCTACCCTCCCTCCTTCTGAGTCATCTACCCACGCCTCCTCCCTCCCGGCCACCTATCTATCTATTCTCGCACCCACACCTACCCTTCTTTCTTCCCAACCCACGTATCTTTCTACACTTCCTCCCAGCCACCTGCCCACACCCACAATCGTGAAAATATGCTAAAAATAATTACAGTGAAATTTCGTAGGATTTATGGTTTCCGGAAACGCTTCGCCGTTAATTAATGCGCTTTCATGGGAACACCAAGATACACTGGAACAATACATACACCCGCTGATTCGTTATGGTGATTGATAAAATTACATACGTAAGATATCATTGGTAGATTAAATGCAGCCGCCATTTTGCCTTCGTGAACGCAAGTTTCTTGTGGTCCAATGTATCCACTAATGTTTTTGGTCCAGAGATCTGCGGTCACTAAAATACTGGTGTCCTCTTCTCCGAAAGTCTCGGCAACAATGAAGTCAAGTTTGTGTCCTAATTCTCGGAGTTCTCCAGCATTCACCTGTTCAAAGTAGGATCAATGGGAAATTGTATAACAATCGATTTTTTTATGGATTTCTAATCTTACTGATTACGAGAATTTCATCGAAAAAAAATAAGAGAAAATCCCGTATGAGTTTCAACAATCGCCTCCACTTTTTCCTTTTCCCAAGAAACAAATTGTGGAAATAATTTGACAGCTGTGTAAAGATAACTGAGCAAAAAGCCGGGGTGGAACGTGACTGGATTTTAACCCACTTATTTATTTGTAATGTGCTACAATGTTTTGCGAATGAATTGATGGAGGAGAAAAAATAATGCAACAGAGGAGGGATTTGAATTGTCTGATTTAATATCATTTCGCAATGGTCATTGAGTTGAGACTGGAGATAGGGGAGAGCGTGTGGATATATTGCCCGAGAACTCTGTCAATTCCGAAAGTTTTGTGTGCAAAGTATTTTGCGTAATTGTGGTGGCGACTTGCGCGGCCTGGAGCGAGCCAATGGTCTGCGACGGCCCGTTGTGCCCCAGGGCTTTGGAAGATGCTGCCGAAAAAAAAAATTTCAATCGACGAAATTAATTTTGGGAAGATGCTGGATGACTCTGGTGCACAACGGGCCGTTCTTTGTTAATTGGAAAATTTTGAAATTGGTATGAACTATATTCGAACTATTAGATTTTTTTTCTAAATTTCTGACTTCTCTTGGTCACATTTATCAATTTCCACCAACAATTTGATTCACCGCTATTCTCCCGACCTATATAATTTAACGGCCCCACGAACAGAAACTTTTCTCTCCGACAGTAGGATTTATGATTCCTGAAATGTGATAGCCTGCGAAACGTTACCATTTAAAATTATTTCCATAGTTATGAAGTTTCTGAAATTTTCTAGTCATATATAATATTGGAAATTTTTAAATATTCAAAGGTCCATCAAATGGTACCACTGGTACCAATGGAACCAATAATTAAACCCATTCAAATGATATCACTTGTACCAATGGAACCAATAATGTAGTCCATCAAATGGTACCACTGGTACCAATGGAACCAATAATGTAGTCCATGCAATTGGGACCACTGGTACCAATGGAACCAATAATTTATTTCATTTAGATGACACCACTTGCACCAAGCCAGTAACTAACTTGTGGCATCTAAATGACACTTCTGGTACCAATGGAGCCAATAATTGATCCCATCCAAATGATAGCACCTGGACCAATGGAACCAATAATTTATTTCATTTAAATGACACCACTTGCCCCAAGCCAGTAACTAACTTGTGCGACCTAAATGGCACCCCTGGTACCAATGGAACCAATAATTGATTCCATCCAAATGATACCACCTGGACCAATGCAACCAATAATTAATCCCATTCAAATGATACCATTTGTACCAATGGAACCAATAATGAAGTCTATGCAATTGGTACCAATGGAACCAATAATTGATCCCATACAAATTATACCACCTGGACCAATGCAACCAATAATTAATCCCATTCAAATGATACCATTTGTACCAATGGAACCAATAATGAAGTCTATGCAATTGGTACCAATGGAACCAATAATTGATTCCATCCAAATGATACCACCTGGACCAATGCAACCAATAATTAATCCCATTCAAATGATACCATTTGTACCAATGAAACCAATAATGAAGTCTATGCAATTGGTACCAATGGAACCAACAATTGATTCCATCCAAATGATACCACCTGGACCAATGCAACCAATAATTAATCCCATTCAAATGATACCATTTGTACCAATGAAACCAATAATGAAGTCTATGCAATTGGTACCAATGGAACCAACAATTGATCCCATCCAAATGATAGCACCTGGACCAATGCAACCAATAATTAATCCCATTCAAATGATACCATTTGTACCAATGAAACCAATAATGAAGTCTATGCAATTGGTACCAATGGAACCAATAATTGATTCCATCCAAATGATACCACCTGGACCAATGCAACCAATAATTAATCCCATTCAAATGATACCATTTGTACCAATGAAACCAATAATGAAGTCTATGCAATTGGTACCAATGGAACCAATAATTGATTCCATCCAAATGATACCACCTGGACCAATGCAACCAATAATTAATCCCATTCAAATGATACCATTTGTACCAATGAAACCAATAATGAAGTCTATGCAATTGGTACCAATGGAACCAACAATTGATTCCATCCAAATGATACCACCTGGACCAATGCAACCAATAATTAATCCCATTCAAATGATACCATTTGTACCAATGAAACCAATAATGAAGTCTATGCAATTGGTACCAATGGAACCAACAATTGATCCCATCCAAATGATAGCACCTGGACCAATGCAACCAATAATTAATCCCATTCAAATGATACCATTTGTACCAATGAAACCAATAATGAAGTCTATGCAATTGGTACCAATGGAACCAACAATTGATCCCATACAAATGATAGCACCTGGACCAATGCAACCAATCATTAATCCCATTCAAATGATACCATTTGTACCAATGGAACCAATAATGAAGTCTATGCAATTGGTACCAATGGAACCAATAATTGATCCCATACACATTATACCACCTGGACCAATGCAACCAATAATTAATCCCATTCAAATGATACCATTTGTACCAATGGAACCAATAATGAAGTCTATGCAATTGGTACCAATGGAACCAATAATTGATCCCATACAAATGATACCACCTGGACCAATGGAACAAATAATATAGTCCATCCAATTTATTCCACTCGAACCAATCAGCTAAGTCTCTCCAAAACGTCCTAAATTTTCCAAATTTTGGATAATTTCGAAATCTTTCAATTTTTAAAAATTTTATGTTCCAAAATTTTCATCTAATTTCTAATAATAATTTTGCAAATTTCATTGTTCTTGAATGTGCTCATTTAATATTTCGAGTTTGAAAGTATATGTTATGTGAAACAATTTCACTCCTCACCTATATAATTCAATGTGTCCGCGAATAGTGACTTACCTCTTCGACAGCGAGATTTATGGCCCCCGAAATGCGGTAACCGGGTCTCTGGTACTCTAGATCACCAGATCGCCGTTTTGAGCCGGTGATATATCCCAACGTAAATGTATCAGCATTAACCAATCCGTAGATAGCTGTCACCAGGAGACACGCCCTTTTCACGTTAATCACTCGCATGCCCACGGCCAGATCTACCAATTTATTATTGTTATTTTAATTTACCGGTGAATATTGGAGGAGGAAAAATTAAGCAGTCATTTTGTAGGCCATCTTATGGCAAATCATGGGTTTTAGATATTTTTGATATTGAGAATTGTTGGAGGACATTGGGAAAAATGGAGCTTTCAGATGGTTTGAAGCTCATGAACTTTTGCCTTTTTGGAAGTATTGGGACATTTGAGAATTTAAAAATCGGGAAAATTTCGTCAGCTTGAAATTTTGGAATTTTTCAATTTTGAAATTTTTTGAAATTTTTGAAATTTTTGAAATTTTTGAAATTTTTGAAATTTTTGAAATTTTTGAAATTTTTGAAATCTTTGAAATCTTTGAAATCTTTGAAATTTTTGAAATTTTTGAAATTTTTGAAATTTTTGAAATTTTTGAAATTTTTGAAATTTTTGAAATTTTTGAAATTTTTGAAATTTTTGAAATTTTTGAAATTTTTGAAATTTTTGAAATTTTTAAAATATTTTGAAATTTTCAAAATTGTTGTTTTTTTGCAATTTTTTTGAAATTTTGAAATTTTCTGAAATTTTTTGAAAATTTGAAAATTTGAAATTTTGAAATTTTTTGAAATTTTTTGAAATTTTTTGAAATTTTTTGAAATTTTTTGAAATTTTTTGAAATTTTTGAAATTTTTGAAATTTTTGAAATTTTTGAAATTTTTGAAATTTTTGAAATTTTTGAAATTTTTGAAATCTTTGAAATCTTTGAAATTTTTGAAATTTTTGAAATTTTTGAAATTTTTGAAATTTTTGAAATTTTTGAAATTTTTGAAATTTTTGAAATTTTTGAAATTTTTGAAATTTTTGAAATTTTTGAAATTTTTGAAATTTTTGAAATTTTTGAAATTTTTGAAATTTTTAAAATATTTTGAAATTTTCAAAATTGTTGTTTTTTTGCAATTTTTTTGAAATTTTGAAATTTTCTGAAATTTTTTGAAAATTTGAAATTTTTTGAAATTTTGAAATTTTTTGAAATTTTTTGAAATTTTTTGAAATTTTTTGAAATTTTTTGAAATTTTTTGAAATTTTTTGAAATTTTTTGAAATTTTTTGAAATTTTTTGGAATTTCTTGGAATTTTTTGAAATTTTGAAATTTTTTGAAATTTTGAAATTTTTTGAAATTTTGAAATTTTTGAAAATTTTGCAAAAAAAAACTCCGAATTTCCAAAATCTCAAAACCCCAAAATCCTTTCAACCTATCTCAAAACCTCAAATGTTAAAATTTTCAAAAGTCCGAAATCCAATGTAACCTTCTAAGACTCCTGAAAAGCTTGACAGTTAATTGTTTCTTATCAGGCAATTTGTAGTTTGTCAACTAATATGAATAATTAGCAGTGTTGACTTGTGGCAGGTTCGTGGTTACTGACACCGCAGATTTCGGGTCGCTTTGTGTTGTTCCATGGGCGTTCCGTCATTCCTAAGTTGTTTAAACTTCAGTACCGGGAAATATTCGGCGCGTTGTGCTAACGTTGGTGGCAGGTGGTCCATTGTCATAGACTGGCGCTGGTAATGGAAGTTAAAGCACCGCGGGTGCTTTCACCGAGCAAAAAGCTGATATTGACACCCCCGCCAGGAGGCTAAAGTGATTTTTCCCACTTGTCACCGACAAACACGAGCTATATAGCCTTGGTTGCGCTGCGGCGCCGGCAGATCTCCTTTTTCCCCAAGAGCCGGGAGGAAGAGCAATTGAAAGTTCTTCAGCAACAAAAACGGCCCGTTGTGCCCCAGTGCCATCCAGCATCTTCCCAAAATTAATTTCGTCGATTGAAATTTTTTTTTCGGCAGCATCTTCCAAAGCCCTGGGGCACAACGGGCCGTCGCAGACCATTGGCTCGCTCCAGGCCGCGCAAGTCGCCACCACAATTACGCAAAATACTTTGCACACAAAACTTTCGGAATTGACAGAGTTCTCGGGCAATATATCCACACGCTCTCCCCTATCTCCAGTCTCAACTCAATGACCATTGCGAAATGATATTAAATCAGACAATTCAAATCCCTCCTCTGTTGCATTATTTTTTCTCCTCCATCAATTCATTCGCAAAACATTGTAGCACATTACAAATAAATAAGTGGGTTAAAATCCAGTCACGTTCCACCCCGGCTTTTTGCTCAGTTATCTTTACACAGCTGTCAAATTATTTCCACAATTTGTTTCTTGGGAAAACGAAAAAGTGGAGGCGATTGTTGAAACTGATGCGGGATTTCATTTTTTTTTTTTCGGGGATGATATAGGGTTTGTTTAGCAATGGGAGGCTTTCCGGTGTGTTGATGGGTTTCCTGGAGATTGAATAAAACTGTTTGGGAGGTTTAATCGGAGCATTGATAGTTGAGTAACAAATTTTCAAATATTTGAAACTTTCCGATTTCAAAAAATTTTAAAAAATCCAAAATTGCTCAAAAAAATTGGCAATTGAAAAAATTTGCAAATTGAAAAAAAATTACTGAAGCACTCGAAATATCTCAACATTTCGGAATTTCAGGAATTTTCATCAATATTTGAAACTTGAGCCGAAAAAAAAAATTGTTTGAAAATTTGGGGAAAAAAAATCGCAATATATTCAAATTTTTAAAAACTGAAAATTGTTGATGTCTAAAATTTTGAACTTGAAAAAAAAATTAAACAATCATATTTTCAACATTTTTATGGCTATTGACTCTAGTACTCAACTAAGAAATAATTGGCCTCTTCACTCTCTCATTATTATTTACTTTGCGAATACAATAACAAAAAGATTAGTCATTATAATTATCCTGCACGAGGACTTAGCGTTTTGTTGTTGCAACTCACGTCCCCATAAGTGATTGCGCAATCGGTTGAAAAAAAAAGAAAATGAGCGCCGAGTAAAAGGACTAAAGCAATTCTCGCGTTTGCTACGCGCGATGGATTGCCTGTAAAGAGAAACCCCATAAGATACCCATGGGATACACCATAGGATCCCCATAGGATTCCCATAGAAACGCTATGGAAATTTGGCACCAATCTCAATTTGCTCAATTGCCATAGATTTCCTGTACTTAAAAATTACATTTTTTATGGGAAACCCCATAGGATTCATTCATGTAATTATGTGGCAGCACCATCGAACTAGGATCTGCCCAATTTTCAGACATTTGTCATAGAAATGTTGTAGGAATATCATGGAATATTGTTATGGGAAACCCCATAAAAATTCCATGGGGTTTTGATGAGATTTATGGAGAAACACCATGGACACTGGAAACACCATAAACATTCTATGGGATTTATGTAAAACACCATGGACAATTATGGACCCCATAAAAATTCTATGGTATTTCTATAGGATTTATGTACGAACACCATGGACATTGTTCGTGTGAATCTTATGGAATTTCTATGGGAGTCTTTTGGGAGTTGTATGGGAATCTTCGGGGACTTCTGTGGGAATTTTATGGGATTTCTATGGGAATTTTATAAGATTTCTATGACAATCTTATGGGATTTCTATGGGAATCTTATGGGATTTCTATGGGAATCTTATGGGATTTCTATGGGAATCTTATGGAATTTCTATGGGTATCTTATGGGAGTTCTATGGGAATCTTATGGGATTGCTATGGGAATCTTATGGGATTTTTATGGGAATCTTATGGGTTTTTTATGGGAATCTTATGGGATTTTTATGGGATTTCGATGGGAATCTTATGGGGTTTCTATGGGCATCTTATGGGATTTTTATGGGAATCTTATGGGATTTCTATGGGAATCTTATGGGATTTCTATGGGAAACTTATGGGAATTCTATGGAAATCTTATGGGATTTCTATGGAAGTCTTATGGGATTTTTATGGGAATCTTATGGGATTTCTATGGGGATTTTATTGAGGTTGCATAGAAAATTCCCAGCGAAAAAAATGCAATTTCTTGGGGCCTGTCCAAATATTTTCCAGATATATACATCGTTTATATATTTAAATTTCCGAAGTCTTCAACATTTCAAAGGTCGTTGAAAAACATGATGATGACTCAGATTACTGAGTGAAAGGAGTGACTTAATTCAAGAGTTCATTAGACGTGATCGGCTAGCCCAGGGCGTCCATTTATTATTAATATATTCACGATAAAAGAGAGCAATGGAAAATGTAATGAATGTTGCAAATGGCAGAAGTATAAACAATTTCAAAAATTTGAAAAATTTCAAAAATTTCGAAGATTTTACAAATTTCAAAGATTTTACAAATTTCAAAGAATTCAAAAATTTCAAAAATTTTAAAAATTTCGAAAATTTCAAAAATTTCAAAGATTTTACAAATTTCAAAAATTTCAAAAATTTCAAAAATTCAAAAAATTTCGACAATTTCAAAAATTTCAAAAATTTCAAAAATTTCAAAAATTTCAAAAATTTCAAAAATTTCAAAAATTTCAAAAATTTTAAAAATTTCAAAAATTTCAAAAATTTCAAAAATTTCAAAAATTTCAAAAATTTCAAAATTTTCAAAAATTTCAAAAATTTCAAAAATTTCAAAAATTTCAAAAATTTCAAAAATTTCAAAAATTACAAAAATTTCAAAAATTTCAAAAATTTCAAAAATTCCAAAAATTTCAAAAATTTCAAAAATTTCAAAAATTTCAAAAATTTCAAAAACTTCAAAAATTTCAAAAATTTCAAAAATTTCAAAAATTTCAAAAATTTCAAAAATTTCAAAAATTTCAAAAATTTCAAAAATTTCAGAAATTTCAAAAAATTCAAAAATTTCAAAAATTTCAAAAAATTCAAAAAATTCAAAAATTTCAACAATTTCAACAATTTTAACAATTTGGAAAATACGCAAAACATAAAAAAAAATGCGCCCTCCCGTCTAAGATAACCAAATAAAAGGAAAACAAATTTGAAATGTTAATACGCTCTATCGAATGTCCCGGCCTCAAATTATTAATAAATAAAAAAAAAGGAGAGCGCACGTTAAAAAAGAAACACATGGCATAAACGATCTCCATTACACGGCACGGCGGGTTCTTTGGCATTCACTGTCAACTGTCAAATGTGTCAACTCGGATGCAAGTGTAATTAAGAGGAAAAAACACGAATTTTGAGGTGGAAAAAAACATGTTGCGTGTCACGTCAATTCTTATTTTCTTCCAAAAATTTGCGAAAGCGTTCAAGTTAAAAAAAATATTAATCTCAAGAGTTCAGACTCAAAAAAATTTTCTCAAAATTTCTTCAAATTTTTCTATAATTAGTTTGTTTTATTCGATTTTTGGGGAATTTTTTTTGGAATTTTTTTTAAGCTTCAAGAATATTCTGGAAGAGTGATAAAAAAATTCTGAAAATTTGATGAAAATCAGGAAAAGTTCTGATAATTTATTTGCTTTGGAGTTAAATTGTTCGAAATTTTTTCGACAATTTATAAAATTTTTCTCAATTTTTTTTTGCAAAATGAACTCACCTATAGTGTATGTTTTTTTTCTTATTTGAAAAGTTCCATGGCCGTTTTAAATGTCACGTGTGTGCAAGTGCAAGAAACTGTGGTAGACTGCATGCGATTGTTAGAGGCTGTTCATTGCTTCACTTTGCTGCAATAGTCAAGATTTTGAGAAGTTTAAAAAATTTTGAAAATTTTAAAAATTTTGAAAATTTTGAAAATTTCGAAAATTTTGAAAATTTCGAAAATTTTGAAAATTTTGGAAATTTTGAAAATTTTGAAAATTGTGGAAATTTTGAAAATTTTGGAAATTTTGAAAATTTTGAAAATTTTGAAAATTTTGAAAATTTTGAAAATTTTGAAAATTTTGAAAACTTTGAAAATTTTGAAAATTTTGAAAATTTTGAAAATTAAAAAAAAAAATTAAAAATTGTGGAATCCATGAAAAATTTGAAAATTATTGCAATTATGACTTTTTTTTTTTAATTATGGACATTGTCAAAATTTTGAAAATTTGTCAAAGTTTCTGGGTTTTTGAACCATTTCAGATTTTTTTTATTTTTTTGAGTTTATTTGAGGTCGACCACTATTCAAGTTTTGTAAAATGCTAAATCTAGAATTTCTGCAAATGATTTTTTTTCTTTAAATAGAGTTTCTAAAAGTCGAATTATCTAATTTTTTTTTTCAAAGATTCATCAATAGCTTAAAATTTTACAAACTTCTCAAAATTAAAAAAATTAAAAAAAGTTCCAAAAGTTTTTAAAAATTGTGAAAATTAAGAGAACAAATGGTCCAAAAAAATACTTTCAAGATTGTCAATATTTTCAAAATTTTCAAAATATCCAAAAAATTTTGAAAAAAAAAGTTTTTTCAACTTGTTTCGAGTTTCTCAAAATTTTGAATTTTCGAAAATTTCCAAAATTTTCTAAATGCCATTTTCGAAAGAGTTTTGGCGGCCAATTTTTTTTAAATCAATTAATTTTTTTTTTCAATTTAAAAATTTTTTTTTTTTAATTTTTTTAATTTTTCAATTATTTATATACTTTTATAAATAATCGAGATGGACCCGACAGTCGTCCAGGGCGCGCGCGGCCAGACTGACTCTTTCAGTAGTGTCTCATTGAGGAGTTTTGACGCCCCCCCCCCCCCCTCCCCCTAGCCGCCCACTCCCACCCCCTGGTATAGTACCTTGGATTTTCCTACTCTGTTGGCGCATGACCGCCCACAGACTCTTCTACGCGATTTTTTTTCCTCCACTTTTCTTTCCCATCTTGCCAACTTTTTCTCTTGATTTTTCCTGCGGTTTTTTCCCCACTTTTTTCTCGTGTTTCACTCCGGTCTCAACGATGGACTCCAGGCTTTTTTTTCTGTGGTAAAGGGAGAAGGGTGTTTGTGAAGCCACCAGAGCTTTTTCGTAAATTTACGCGCGGGAGTATGGAATTAAAGGGAAATGTCAGATGTGGAGTGTCAAAACTTTGCACTGGTTTGAAATTTTGAGGTTTTAAAAATTGTAATAATTTTGAGAATTTTGAAAAATGTTGGAAGTCGTGAAAATTTCTGACAGGTTTTGCATATTTTGAAAATTTTGAAAATTCTGGTTTTTCGAAATTTTTGAGAATTTTAAAAATTTTCAAAAGATTTAGAATTTTGAAAATTTTGAAAATTTTGGAAATTTTGAAAATTTTGAAAATTTTGAAAATTTTGAAAATTTTGAAAATTTTGAATATTTTGAAAATTTTTGGAACTGAAAGTTTTGAAAATTGTAAAAAAATTGAAAATGTTAAAAGTTTTTTAAATTTTGAAAATTTCGGAAATTTGGGAAATTTTGGCAATTTTGGCAATTTTGGCAATTTTGACACATTTGACATTTGACAAAAAATTTGAAATATTCGATATTGAGACGATTTAAAAAAAAAATCTTCAAAACTCCCCAATTTTCCAGCTTCAAAAAAATTTTCAAAATTTCCGAAAAAGTTCGGAATTTTCAAAAAATGACGAATGTCGAAAAATGTAGAAATTTACAAAAGCTCAGTATACCCTAATTCTCCAGATTGCCTCCAAAAGCTTGAAAATTTCTCTTCATCTCGCCACCTTTTTCCCTCGCTTATCTTCATGAAATTTCCCCTTTTTTCTCACATTTCAATTCGTTCTCCGCACTAGACCTCTATTTTTTTATTTTTATGGAAAAGGGAGAAGGGTGGTAGTGAAGCCACTCGAGCTTTCCCACAAATTTAGTTTAGGCAGTCGGGATTTTTAACTGCGCTTTCCCATTCAATTACCGTGAAAAAAGAAGAGTTCACCTCCACTGGGAGAAGAAGTGTAAGTAAAGAAATCGAGAGTATTTGCTTTTATCGTAAGATGTTCAAATTAGGAGCTGCAATTTCCGAAGTTCGGGAAGTCAGAAAAAGAAGATAAAAAAGTTTCTCAGGGGGACTACGAAAAACGGCCCGTTGTGCCCCAGCGCCATCCATCATCTTCCCAAAATTAATTCCGTCGATTGAAATTTTTTTTTTCGGCAGCATCTTCCAAAGCCCTGGGGCACAACGGGCCGGCGCAGACCATTGGCTCGCTCCAGGCCGCGCAAGTCGCCACCACAATTACGCAAAATACTTTGCACACAAAACTTTCGGAATTGACAGAGTTCTCGGGCAATATATCCACACGCTCTCCCCTATCTCCAGTCTCAATTCAATGACCATTGCGAAATGACATTAAATCAGACAATTCAAATCCCTCCTCTGTTGCATTATTTTTTCTCCTCCATCAATTCATTCGCAAAACATTGTAGCACATTACAAATAAACAAGTGGGTTAAAATCCAGTCACGTTCCACCCCGGCTTTTTGCTCAGTTATCTTTACACAGCTGTCAAATTATTTCCCCAATTTGTTTCTTGAGAAAACGAAAAAGTGGAGGCGATTGTTGAAACTGAAACGCTCTTTTCATTCATTTTATTTTCTGACGGAGTTTTGTTCAGGACCGTTGCTCTCTTGGATAGAAGATACGAAAAAAGAAGGCTGTTTTTCGGGAGCAAAGTCAATGGACAACTCCTGAGTGCTGACCGAGGCAAAGCGAGGCGGTTTTAAACCCGCAACACGTAGGGACTATTAATGATTCGCTTCGGGTGGATCCACCGTGCCCCGGCTCTGACTCTATGTGCAGAATGCACCTGCGAGAAAGCGATTGGAATAGCTGGCGATTTGCACTCCTGTCGCAATAATCACTTCCTTCTTTTCAGGTATGTGTGTGTGTGTGTTTTTTCGAGGTCCCCCTCCGTTGTACTCTCCGCGGTAGCTGCTATTCGTTTTTGTTCGACAGGGAGTACTAGACACCCATCCATGCTGCTGAAGCCAAACTTAGCCATTTAGTGTGTGTGTGTGCGTGTGTATGTGTCTGCCTGTGTCTATCGGTGGATAAAGGGGTGAGTAGATGGCTGGGTGAGTGGGTGGATGGGTAGGTGAGTGGGTAGGTGAGTGGGTGGGTGAGTGGATGACTAGGTAGGTGGGTGGGTGGATGAGTAGGTGAGTGGATGAGCGAGTGGGTAGGTGATTGGGTGGATGGGTGAGTGGGTGGGTGGGTGAGTGGGTGGATGGGTGAGTGGGTGGGTGGGTGAACGGATGACTTGGTAGGTCGGTGGGTGGGTGAGTGGGTGGGTGGGTGGATGAGTGGGTGGGTGAGTGGGTGGGTGAACGGATGACTTGGTAGGTCGGTGGGTGGATGAGTGGGTGGGCGGGTGGATGGATGGGTGGATGAGTAGGTGAGTGGATGAGTGAGTGGGTGGGTGGGTGGGTGGATGGCCGGATGAGTGGATGGGTGGGTGAGTGGGTGGGTTGGTGAGTGGGTGGATGGGTGGGTGAGTGGGCGGGTGGGTGGGTGAGTGGGTGGGTGAGTGGATGACTAGGTAAGTGGGTGGGTGGATGGATGGGTTAATGAGTGGGTGGGTGGATGAGTAGGTCAGTGGATGAGTGAGAGGGTGGGTGAGTGAATGAGTGGATGGGTGGGTGGGTGGCTGATTGGATGGGTGCATGAGTGGGTGGGCAGTTGACTGTGGGTGGGTGAGTGTGGGCGTGTCGGTGTGTTTTCGATAATTGAAAAAATTTCAAGTTTCCAAAATGTAAGTTATTGTCAAAAGTTGCAAAATATAATGGCTACTTTCCCTAATCAATAGTACCCCCATCAATTAACTGTTGCTCGCGGGGAATTGTTTAGTGGCATACGTGGCTCTAGAATAATCACGCCATTCTATGGAATTACGGCTAATTGTGGGTGTACGGTTGCGTGAAACTCCCCCACCGCCATCCTAACCACCACTTCCGCCCCCTGCCTCACCCCCTCGCCCTTCCTCCCACCCACCCACCCCTCCCCACCTCACGCCGAAATACCTCGGGCGAATTCCTTTATGCCATCCACACCATCCAGTAACAGCAGTAACGTGAAACTCGTGTTTTTGACGTCTTCCAATTACCGATAATTATGCAGATGTTCAATTAAATTGGCTCATTCATCCAGGCCCATTCTTCTACCGGTTCTGGGCTTGACAAATCCTACAATAAGGTGCCGACAACTTTCAACCATTTTGCGGTCAACGGACTGCGGCAATTAATTGATCATTTATCACTAAAAAAAATTTATAAATTACGAAAAAATTTGAAAAATCGGTTTTCAAAAATTGCCAAATCTGACAAATTTTTGAGAATTTCAAAATTACTTTCTATAAATAATTTCTAAAAATGTCAAAATTTTCCAAATTCTTCAATTTTCCGATTTTTCTTATTAATGGGATGACAAATGAAAACCAAATTTATTTAAAATACAAAATATGGAAAATTGGTTTTGATTAAAAACTAATAAAATTGGAAAAGTAAAAAAAAAAATTAATACATAAATCATTTAAAAAGTGAGTAATGCAGATGATAAATTAACTGAATGAATTTGATAGATGTGAATTGAAGAAAATCGGGGCGTGTGTTTAGCTGATTAATCTTAACAATTAGTTAATTATAATGCAGCCTAAATGGTGTCAATAATTAATTTCCTTATGAGGTCACGCGACCTTACGACTAAGATTGACTTGACACCCCTGAACCATTAGTTGAACGGCACCTGTTGCTTTTTTTCAAGTACCGCGAGTCACGGAAAGTTCATAACTAGGCCCGAATTATATACACAAAAAATCACACACACACACACACACACACACACACACACACACACACACACACACACACACACACACACACACACACACACAAACCCCCACACGCACACCCACCCACATACCCACACGCACACCCACCCACACACACGCACGCAGGCGCACACATCTATCGATTGTACCATCCACTTAGTTACACATAGGCAAACACACACACACAGACACACACAGCTTATCCGAGACATAAATTGATTGGCTCTGACATTCGGTTTTTATGCGCAAATGTGGAAGAATCCTCAATCGTCAATAATTTTTAGATGCAGAGATCTCGTTCGTTTTCCGGTTGTGAAAAATCCACGGATAAGAGACCATTCGGGGAATCCCAAGCACAGAGCTTGCGAGGTCTACGTGAAGATGGCGCCACGTGGAAAAAAATGTTGATTCGCGAATTGCTCTCGGAGAATAATTTTACGAATGGTGGGTCTCCACTGTACAATTGAAGTTTCGAAAAAATTTTGAAAATTTCACTTTCCTCTATGGAGTTCTCTATATTCCGAAATTACTGAAAAATCTCATTTTTTTAATCGGTCAAAAAATTTAAAATAATTTTTTGAGAAATTCAGATTTAAAATTTTTGGAAGTTGTAGAAATTGAGAAACATAAATTTTTCAAAATTTTTCACTTTTTCAGGGTGTTTGTATGTGTGCGCGTTAGTTAATTACCTCACGAGTTAATATTAACTCAATACATTCATTAACCTCAAATCATTAAGGAAAAATCAATGATTTGACCTCAATTTGGCGATAATTAGTATTTTATTATGGCGATGGTCAACCGAATTGGGCAATAATTTATTCAAATTGTAATACACAAACGTTAATTAATCCCGATTTTGTTTGTGTGAATTGGTGCGAGAAAATCGAAAAATTTATAAACGTAATTTGAAAAAATATCATACCACTTTAAAAAATGGGACAATGTCCCAATTCAAACGTGGGACAATATTTAAATTGAAAAATGGGACATGCTAATTTGAAATTGGGACATCGTCCTAATTCGGGCATTGGGACAATTCGTGGTTCAAAATTGCAACGCTACTCCAAATGAAATGAGTCATGCAATATTCTAATTAAAAAATTTGGGACGATGTACGAATTAATAATTGGGACAATATTCCAATTCGAAATTGGGATCCTTTCGTATTTTTTCATTGAGAGAATATTTCAAGTGCAAATCAAGAATATCCAAATTTCAAATTGGGACACTGTCCCAATTTAAAATTGGGACAATAACAAGATTCGCGAATGCGACAGAATCATCATTTCGCCGTGAACCGTCTTGAAAATTGGGACAATACAAAAATTGACGATTGGGCCAATATTGGGACAATCTCTATTTTCAATTGGATCCGTGTCCGAATTGCGAATTGGCATCATGCCCTAATCGTTGAAATGAAGTAACGTTCCAAATTTCAAATTGGGACACTGTCTCAATTTGAAATTGGGACAATAACAATATTTACGAATGCGACCGCGTGACCATTTCAACATCAACCAACTTGAAAATTGGGTCAATACGACAATTGACGATTGGACCAATATTGGGACAATCTCTATTTTCAATTGGGTCCGTGTCCGAATTATGAATTGACATCATGCCCTAATCATTGAACTGAAATAACGTTCCGGTTTTTAATATTGAGCGTGTCCCAATTTTCCTCCGGGACACAATGTTCCAGTTTAACGTAATTTACCTCCAATTGTGAAAAATAAAATGTCATTGGTCTGTAATGCGCGGGAGGAGAAAAAAAAATTGAACGAAGAAAAACCTGAACTGGATACTACGTACGGAGGGAAGTGGGTGGTGGGTGGGTGGGTGGGGGGGGGGGGGGGTGTCAATCGGATTTTTGAAATCTCGTGGGGGCGTGAGGTAATCCAATCGATCGTAATCTCGAGGGGGCGTAAATAAGATGGGAATTGAGGAGTTGGATTTAACGCAGCAGTCGTAACAGTCTCCAGACATCGGTGGTAGTTGATATTTTAACTCATTTCTTTTTTCTCCAATAAAATCGCCCTGATTTGTTTTGCCAGATTGAATTTGCTTGGCTATTTTCATTGACATAATTTCCAATGATTTTATTATCTGCATTATTTAAATATCAATTTTGTGATATATCATAATAACGAAATTGTTCCATGTTAATAAATAAATGAATCATTGATTAAACAAATTAATTGATAATTATCTCAATTTCAAATAAGGACAATGTCCCAGTTTCAAATTGGGACAGTGTCCCAGTTTCAAATTGGGACATTGTCCCAATTCCCAAATGGGACCGTGTCCCAATTTCCAATTGGAGCAATATTCCAATTTTTAGTTGGTGCACTGTCCCATTCTATAATTGGGACGACATCGAAATTATAATTTTGGACACCATAGCGATCGCTGAGTAGGACACTGTCCAAATTGAAATTTGGGACACCGTTTCGGTTTGGAATCGTGGGACCATCCATTTCGATGGGCCGATGGCCCAATTTATTGTTGGGACAGTGTCCCAATTTGTTATTGACACAATCTCATAATTGGGCCAATGGACGTAAAAAAGGGAAAGAAAAGGACTATCTTCGTCATTCATATTAATAATTTTTGCACACGAAAATTTTTCGGTACAAAGGGTTTTTTGAGGGAAAATCATTATGCGCGGAATGAATATAACATAGTTCTATAATGCTCATTATTTACGAACAACTCCATGGCTTCCATTTCACGACATTTCTCTTTACGTTAGCTTTGAAGTGTCTCCGGAGGGTGAGAGATGGTAAAAAATAGGAGAGTGAGCCAACCTGAGGGCTTTACGTCGTTTAATTCGGTGCGTCTTCTTCTCTCTACGACTTTTCCATTATCTGATGATCCACTTTTCCAGTGAGCAAAGTATTTTTGCCATTTTTAGTTTCACAGGGCCAGACAGAGGGATCGTTTGAAGGGACATTATTGGGATATTATTTGACATGCGGAATTGGTGTTTTTTTTATGGGTTAATTTTCTCCCGCCGTCCCATTCATCTTCCCTCCAACCCATCCATCCACCTTCCCGCCTCTCCCCCCTCCCACCCACCCACCCACCTACCCACGCACCCACCTACCCACCCACCCACCCACCCACCCACCTACCCGCCCACCCACCCACCCACCCTCCCTCCCACCGACTCACCCATTCACCTACCCATCCACCTACTCTCCCACATAAGCACCCTCTCCTCCTCCTACTCACCCACCCATCCCCCTACCCCCCCCCTCCCACGCAGCCACCCGCCCGCCCTCCTACCCACCCTCTCGGCCAGTCTGTCACCCACCCACCAATCCTCACACCCACCCACCCACCCTCCCATTCACCCACCCTCCCATTCTCCCGCCCGCCCATCCTCCCACCCACTGACCCATCCTCCCATCCACCCAGTTTCCCTTACCTCCCACCTACCCGGCCTCTCCCTTCCCGTCCAGCCATCTACCCACTCACTCACCTGCCCGCCTGCTCAGCCATCCACCCACCTGCTCAACCACCCACTCACCTGCTCAACCACCCACCCACCTGCTCAACCACCCACCCACCTGCTCCCCGTTCAACCACCCATCCACCTGCCCCCCGCCCGACCACCCACTCATCTGCCCACTTGCCTACCCACTTCTTCACCCGCTCACCTACATCCACCTCCGGAAGCTTTTGGAATGCTGGAATTTCAGAATCTTTTGAAATTTGCGAAAAAAATAGCATATTCCCCTCTTGGAGAGATCAAAGAGAAACCTGCGAAAAAAGAATACAATTTGGAAAGAAAAACTGAATAACTGTCTCATTTATTTTTTGAACGCTTCCTTTGAAGAAAAAATCCACTTGAATGTTTATTTTTAGCAACTAGATATTTTTGATGATAATTAGTCTTAGAATTGGCAATTTTCCTAAGTCAATATTTCCTTTCGAGTTCACAAATTTTTCGTTATTTCAAAACGACTGGGTTAGGCCAAACATTCTATTTTTTTGCGAACATCAGAAGGTTTTTGGCCTGGGCTAGTTTCAATGGCTTTTGCAGATCTCGGAATCGTTAGTGTTTGTGGGTTTAATGGTTAAATTGGGAAGGACGATAAATTGGGGTCGGTCTAAATCGAAAATTGTAATGTTTTTGAAGATATTTGCAATTGGCGGTGTCGAAATTAATTTTTGACATTTAAAAAATTTGCGAATCTTTTAATGATTTTTAAAGTCTTTTTGAAATTTTTTGAAAAATTTTTGGCTGTAATCTCGGACCTCTCGAAATTTAAATAAATTTCTATTTTTATTATTTTTTTTCTACGATATTTTTTGCACATTTAAAGGTGTTACACATAAGTCCAAATTTGTCAATTTTTCAAATCTTGGCGCGTTTGTTATTCCGCGAAATCACCTACATTTCTAATTGTGTACTCAATCCAATCCTAACACGACTTCCGTCATTTGCGTAACTCAATTGGATCTCTTTGACTTCTGGTATTGAGGTATGGATTTACCGTAACATCTTCTCCTAAGTCAATCCTAGGCAATCACACATGCATACCCTTGGAGCTATTAGCATTGAAAATTATACAATTTTCGCAATTTTAAAATTTTTTGTTTCTGGTTGAAAATTTTTGAAGGTTTTTGAAAATATTTTAAAATCGGAAAATTTTTGAAAATTTAAAAATCTGAAAACTTTTAAAAAATTCAATTTTAAAAAAATTTTGAACTCTGAAACTTTGAATATATTTGAAAATTTTTGAAAATTTGAAAATTTTTGAAAATTTGAAAATTTTTGAAAATTTGAAAATTTTTGAAAATTTGAAAATTTTTGAAAATTTGAAAATTTTTGAAAACGTGAAAGTTTTTGAAAATTTGAAAATTTTTGAAAATTTGAAAATTTTTAAAAATTTGATAATTTTTGAAAATTTGAAAATTTTTGAAAATTTGAAAATTTTTGAAAATTTGAAAATTTTTGAAAATTTGAAAATTTGAAAATTTTTCAAAGTTTTCAAAGATTTGCGAATTTCCCAAAAAATGCGGAAATTATCGAACATTTTGCAAAGTTTCAAAATACTTGAAAAATATTGCTATTTCATTCATTCGAAAATTTTCATGTTTTTCAGACAGCAAACGAAATTGTTCTATCTGAAACTTGAAACTGAGTACAAAACTATATTTCCTGTTTTTGGCGCTAGAAAATCCAAGGGAATTGATCATACATCTGAAATCACGGTACGTACATTTTCTATGTTCCATCGTTTGCTCAAACCAGTGCCGAGGGGCGAAACTTAATTGCTTTTGCCTTTGAGTTGCCACATTGATCTATATAGGTTAAGGACTTACCGCAAGATCTGGAATTAACTCCTTTCCAAGTGCTCCTATTTTCGTGAAAATCCGTTTCGAAGATTCGTCACATCTTCGTAAATTTAGTATTTTCAATCGTGGGCTTCCAATATTGGGCAAGATTTAAAAGTCAATGATAAGAGTGATGAGTGGTAGCACGAAAAAGTTTCATCAACATTTTTTTACCCGCCTAGGTTTCCCACCCACCTGCCTAGCCACCCACCCGCCTAGCCACCCACCCGCCTAGCCACCCACCCACCCGCCCACCCACTCACCTTCCTAGCCACCCACTCACCTTCCTAGCCACCCACCCACCCATCCGCCCACCCACCCACCCGCCCACCCACCCACCCACCCGCCCACCCACCCACCCACCCACCCGCCCACCCACCCACCCGCCCACCCACCCACCCGCCCGCCCACTCACCCGCCCAATCACTGACCCACCCACCCACTTACCCACCCAGTCACCCACCCACCCACATACAATACCCATCCACCTACACACATACGCACACACAGCTACATACGTAGTCCCACTCATCGACACAGTTACCCCGTCGGACCCCTCACAAACACACACACACACACACACACACACACACACACACACACACACATCTTTTTGAACATCGTGAGGTGAAATATTTTAAGTGGATTTTTTTCATGTCGTTGGAATAAACATTCCCAGAATTCGCATCAATATTGGCGCGGCAAATTTCTATTTCCAATTTGGTTCATTTGCGGGTCTCAATTGGTTCTCTTTGACTGAGCCACTGAGGTGTATTCGCTACTCGACGCAATATCTGTATCGGCTACTCAAGCGGGCACCCAATGATCCCCAAACTATAATCAGCCTCACACACAGGGACTCACTTATTTGGAAAATCGTAGAATTTTGGAATATTTCTGAATTTTTCAATTCTTCCAAATCTCCTAAATTTTCAAAATTTTCCAATTTTCCAATTTTCAAAATTTTCCAATTTTCAAAATTTTCCAATTTTCCAATTTTCCAATTTTCAAAATTTTCCAATTTTCAAAATTTTCCAATTTTCAAAATTTTCCAATTTTCAAAATTTTCCAATTCTCAAAATTTTCCAATTTTCCAATTTTCCAAATTTTCCAATTTTCAAAATTTTCCAATTTTCAAAATTTTTCAATTTTCAAAATTTTCCAATTTTCAAAATTTTCCAATTTTCAAAATTTTCCAATTTTCAAAATTTTCCAATTTTCAAAATTTCCCAATTTTCCAATTTCCCAATTTCCCAATTTTCCAATTTTCCAATTTTCCAATTTTCCAATTTTCCAATTGCCCCAAAAAAACTTTGAGTTGTTTGAAAAATTTTCAATATTCCCGCAATTTTAAAATAATCCAAAGTTTTGAATTTGTCCAAAATTTTCTGATCATCACTTTCAAAAGTTTCAAGAGTGTGTCAATATGCGCGGTGCAAATATCTCCGCATATATTTTCATGCTTGCTCATTTGCGGATTTGACTTGGTTGCCTTTGACTTGTAGGATATGGAGGAAGAGAGGCTCCTGGTGGCAACATCTGTATCGGCTTCTGCAACTTGCACCCAATGATCCCCGAGCTATAATCGGGATTATACACGTGGGGTTACGTATTCGTGGGTGGTGGGTGGGGCGAGGGGGGGGGGGAGTTCTATTCGCCGCTGATATTAGCCAAACGTTTGCACAAGGGCGAGAATGAAGTGCTGGGGCAAGTTTGTTGGCGTGGAAACCGAGGCGGATGACAAGTGGCTGTGGATTACCAATGTGGAGCTTGTTTTATGCATGAATGCAAATGATTAATTACGAATTAAACTAATTTACAGGAGGCGGCCAGCTGAATTCTCCATGTGTGTGTGAGCACGAAGCAAGGGCCCACTTGTATGTGTGCATGTATGTAGGTATGGATCTACACCGTTTTAGTAAGTCCGATTTTTTTTTTTTTTTTTTTTTTTTTTTTTTTTTTTTTTTTGCAAATCTGGGAGTTTTTTTCAAATTTGAAAATGTCGCACACTTTCGAAAATTTTTGGGAATTTTTGAATTTTTTTTTTTTGGGAATTCTGAAACTTTGAAGGATTTTGGATGCTTTGGAAGTGTTGAAGGTTTTTAGGTTTGAAAAATTTGGAGAATTTTGGAATTTTGAAAAAATTTTGGAATTTTGAAACGGGAAGGTTTTGAAAATAACTCTCAGGAATGTTGAAAAAATTTGACATTTGACATTGACGAAAGTGAAAAGATTGGGAAAAAATGGAGTTGTTAATATTTTTGGAAATTTTAATTTCTCAAATTTTTTTGAAAATTCACAAAATTAAAAAAAAATGACAGAATTTCGAAAGTTAACAATCTCCAAAGTCTCAAAAATGTGGAAAATTTGAAAAATTTGAAAAATTTGAAAAAATAGAAAAATAGAAAAAATTTAAAAATTCCAAAAATTTCAAAATTTCAAAAATTTCAAAAATTTCAAAAATTCTGAAAATTTTGAGAAAAACTTCGAACGTTTCGAAAAAAAAATTTGAGAATTTTAAAAACTGAAAATTTTAAAAATGTTAAAAATGTTAAAAATTTTAAAAACTCTGAAAAGTTTTGAAAAATATTGAAAAATTTTGAAAAATTTTGAAAAATTTTGAAAAATTTTGAAAAATTTTGAAAAATTTTGAAAAATTTTGAAAAATTTTGAAAAATTTTGAAAAATTTTGAAAAATTTTGAAAAGTTCTGAAAATTTTTGAAAATTTTACAAATTCGATAAATTTTGTAAAATTTCGAAAAATTTTGAAAACCAAAAAATTTAAAATTAATTAAAAATGTATTGTAAAAATGGCGAAAACTGAAAAAGGGAAAGGAAGTTGTAAACTGTAAAAATTTTGAGGTACTTGTCATGTGAAAAATTTCAAAAATTCGAAAAATGTAAAAAAACTGAAAATATTACATATTTCCACAACATCCAGAATTAACGATCATCAAGCGTGTCAAAATGGCATCAAACACGTCAAACATAAAATTACACGATCGGTCCTGCCCATTCTCTGTCAGCCACAGCTTCTCATGGATCCCAGAATAGACCTTGACGACTGGAAATGACCTGAAAACCTTAAATAAATGTTTGCGTCCCCATGGGCGACTGCAAAAAAACATGTGGAACGAAAAAAAAGAAATTTTCAAAGTCAAATTGAATCTATGTAAATAGTGTATGTGCTGCTTTTCTTCAACATGTGCTGGTGTGTGTGTGTATGTGCTTGTCATCTATGACAGACGCATGCGACTGAGTGGGTGGTTGTAGGTGGGTGGGTAGCTGTATGTAAGTGGGTGAATGGGTGGGCGGCTGTATCTGAGTGGGTGGTTATAGCTGTATCTGAGTGGGGAGTTGGGTGGGTGGTTGTATGTGAGTGGGTGGGTGGGTGGTTGTATGTGAGTGGCTGGGTGGGTGGTTGTATGTCAGTGGGTGGGTGGGTGGTTGTATGTGAGTGGGTGGGTGGGTGGTTGTATGTGAGTGGGTGGGTGGGTGGTTGTATGTCGGTGGTTGGTTGGATGGTTGTATGTCAGTGGGTGGGTGGGTGGTTGTATGTGAGTGGGTGGGTGGGTGGTTCTATGTGAGTGGGGTGTGGGTGGTTCTATGTGAGTGAGTGGGTGGGTAGGTGGTTGTATGTGAGTGAGTAGGTGGGTGGGTGGGTGGGTGGTTGTATGTCAGTGGGTGGGTGGGTGGTTGTATGTGAGTGGGTGGGTGGGTGGTTCTATGTGAGTGGCTGGGTGGGTGGTTGTATGTCAGTGGGTGGGTGGGTGGTTGTATGTGAGTGGGTGGGTGGGTGGTTGTATGTCAGTGGGTGGGTGGGTGGTTGTATGTCGGTGGTTGGTTGGATGGTTGTATGTCAGTGGGTGGGTGGGTGGGTGGGTGGGTGGTTGTATGTCAGTGGGTGGGTGGGTGGTTGTATGTGAGTGGGTGGGTGGGTGGTTCTATGTGAGTGGGTGGGTGGTTCTATGTGAGTGAGTGCGTGGGTAGGTGGTTGTATGTGAGTGAGTAGGTGGGTGGGTGGTTGTATGTGAGTGGGTGGGTGGGCGGTTGTATGTGAGTGGGCGGGTCAGTGGTTCTATGTGAGTGAGTGGGTGGGTGGGTGGTTGTATACAGTATCAGGAGATATACATTAGGGATTGATCTCAATCGAAAGGAGAAAATTCACATTGCATGCTTCATTAGTTTCTCATTCAATTTATTGACATTCAAAAATTTATTATAATACGAACTATCTCATTTCCTTAAAACACTTTGCTTCCCAGTTTATTTAACATTCAAATATATATAGAAAATTAAAATTTCGATATAGTCAATCTTATCGATAGCTGGTAGGAGACGATTTAATTTCATATGTACAGTCATTTCGCTGATTATGGGACACTCTTCAATTTTGGAATTTTCGGGTTTTGAGCGTACGAAAATCTGTTAATGAAAAAAGTCACAAACTTTATTTTATCGTACTTAAAATTTTTTTCAAATTTTCCAGCTTCATAAATTATATTGCAAAATATTTTCGAAAAAAAAGCGGGAAATAATCAAAATATGGTCGGATCCATAACTGGAAAAATGACTCGTATATATTACTATATATAGGTTTTTTAAATGTTGACATTTTTGAATTTTTTAATTAGGTTTAACCACATATCAAATGCAGGTATCGGTACAGATTTTTAGTATTAGTTTGTAATTAATCTAACTAATTTTCTTATCATACTTGACTATATACATGGAGATGGGTTCGAATGATTTTTTTTTAAACGAACACAAGTGCTCCTTCATGATTTTTTTTATCGGTCCCAAGTATCGGTCTAGACTCCACCTTTTGGCAGCTGTAATGTTAAGATCGATCGATGTTAAGAGGTTCACTTCGCAATTTATTGGGCAATTTACACGCGATAAATGCAATCTGCGATTCGTGTTTTTTTCATTCATTTTTGGAGTTAAAATAATTTAGGAAATCTCAAATCTTTCCAAAAATTTGCAAATTTCCAAAATTTCCAAATCTTTACAAAATAAAAAAAAAATCGGTTGATCAACATTTTCTAATGCGAATGGAAATAGGAGCTTCTACTAACGTACCTGCCGCTTCCGCTTTTCTGCCCATCTACCTAAGACAACCTCTCTTTCCACCCATCAAAAGTTTTCCGTCAGTGTATCGGTTTTTCAATCACGTGTCAATTCATCGCTATCTTAGGAGCTGTAATTGACACATGCAAAACTCCATTTGATGAATTTCATAAAATCATATAGAATAATCTGGTCTCTACTTCTCGATCTTAGGTACTTTGTGGCTATGATGGGACAAAGGGGTTTAATGGGGTAGGCAGATATAATGGGACAAGTGGACATAATGGGACAAATGAGCTTCATGGGACAGATGAGGCTTAGTGGGACAGAGGATGCTTGATGGGACCAAGGACGCTTAATGGGATAGATACGACAAGTGGGCCTTATTGGGACAGATGGGACAAGTGGACCTTATTGGGACAGATGGGACAAGTGGTCGTTATTGGGACAGGTGAGATAAGATGATCTTATTGGGATCGATGGGACAAGGTGGGCTCATTGGGACATATGGAACAAGATGGACTTATTGGGACAGGTGAGGCCAGATGGGCTTATTGGGATATGTGAGACAAGATGGACTTATTGGGACAGGTGAGACAAGATGATCTTATTGGGATCGATGGGACAGAGGGGCCTTGATGGGACACATGGACCTTGATGGGACAGATGGATCTTGATGGGGCAGATGAACCTTGATGGGACAGAGGGACCTTGATGGGACAGGTGGACCTTGATGGGACAGGTGGACCTTGATGGGACAGAGAAATCTTGATGGGACAGGGGGACCTTGATGGGACAGAGGGACCTTGATGGGACAGATGAACCTTGATGGGACAGAGGGTCCTTGATGGGACAGAGGGACTTTAATGGGAGAGAGGGACCTTGATGGGACAGGTGGACCTTGATGGGACAGGTGGACCTTGATGGGACAGAGGAATCTTGATGGGACAGGGGGACCTTGATGGGACAGAGGGACCTTGATGGGACAGATGAACCTTGATGGGACAGAGGGTCCTTGATGGGACAGAGGGACCTTAATGGGAGAGAGGGACCTTGATGGGACAGGGGGACCTTGATGGGACAGAGGGACCTTGATGGGACAGATGAACCTTGATGGGACAGAGGGTCCTTGATGGGACAGAGGGACCTTAATGGGACAGAGGGATCTTGATGGGACAGAGAGGGTAAATGGGACGAACCCACACACATACACATACACCTATTTTCGGAGTAAAAACAGGAACGTTCCGCATCGGGAAGTTAGGAATGATGAAAACGGCAAAATAGGGAACAGACAGAGCTACAAGTTGTTATGAGATTCATCATTTTTTCTGTCAATATGTACATTATTTTTCTCCGGTTAACACCGCTATTGCGTCATGAAGCAAAAAATCCATCAAATTGGAGACACAAGTTTTGAAGTTGTTCTAACGGACAATTGGACCTTTCTGTTGTCCAACTTTTTCCTTCTTTACCTCGAGCTTCGATGATAGCCGGCCAATGGAGAGTTGATCGAACAGCCATTGGACTTTTACGAACTTGACTTTTCCAGACTTTTACTACGAAAAGAACAACCCCAATCAACCTTTTCTGAGTACTACCCTCATTCGCTTGATAAAACATTTACCACCTTTCAATTTCAAATTCTCTCATGATCGTTCAATATCCACTCTATTGGGTTTAGATAAGCTGAATTTTTTTGGGGAAATCGAGTTGTCAAATTATGTCAAATTGTGTCAAAAAAAAATGGTCACATTTTGGTAAAAGTTAATATGCCAGAGGTTGAGCTAGTCAAGAGCTGTCATTCTGTCATAGGGGAAGTCAACGTTTGACGACAACTGTCAATTACACTTTATGTTGCATGCTGTCAAAAACTGTCAATTTAACGTTTTATGTTCGAGACTGTCAAAAACTGTCAATATACATTATATGTTGGTGGCTGTCAAAAACTGTCAATATTACGTTTTATGTTCGAGACTGTCAAAAACTGTCAATTTAACATTTTATGTTCGAGACTGTCAAAAACTGTCAATATACATTATATGTTGGTGGCTGTCAAAAACTGTCAATATTACGTTTTATGTTCGAGACTGTCAAAAACTGTCAAAACTTGACAGCTTGTCATGACATCACCATTGACAAGTATGTCACACAACTGAGTTACCAACTGTCAACACTTGACATACCATCTTCACCACAATCTGTCATACCATCCACTTCCCCGAAAACTGTCAAAATTTGACAGTTTACCCAACCCCCCAAATTTCCCACATATTCGTTTGACGTGCCATCACGATTCGCCGAATATCTCAAAAACTAAGAAAGATATCGAAAAAAGTCCTAATCCAAATTCGTAGGTCGCATTGCGCTCTACAAAAAAGGTCCTCATCAACATGCCGCTATCTCGCTTCAGCTTCGTGATATCCGCTGCGGAGTAACCCGCGACCAAAGCGCGATGGACTACCTTGCTACCTGCAAGCACCCTAGACCACTTCCTGACATTAAGCTCGAGATATCAAGATTAGGATAATCACACACATGCTCATAGCTCTCGGAATGGTCTACATTCTCAAGCGACCCCCCCCCTCTCCCCCCCCTCTCCTCCCCCCTCTCCTCCTCCCCCCCCCCCCCCCCCCCCCCCCCCCCCCCCCGAAATACCAATCCACCCGTATCACATTCACCTCAAATTAGCAGAGCCCCTGTCTTGTCCTGGACATCTAGAGTGGCCACTAAATGCAGAGGTACCGGCTCGATGGTATGCACCTGGCATGCCATCAGCTCCCATCCCAGCTTGGGTAATGACATCAAACACTCAATTGATGTGTGAAAATTGATCCCTAATCTCCAAGATGCTCAGCATCCCTAACGACCTATCATTCACCAAGCTTCCTTCCAACCCAGCGGATAGCTCCCAGCACTGCATCCATTAAACCGCCGTACAATACACCCGGAAACATCTAGATGTTGACTTGGCAAGCCAGTGGCCTCTCGAGAAATAATGAACTGCTTCACAATTAACTCAATTGGATCTCCCCGGTCCATTCGAGATTTTACCTCGGCCGAAATTGGACCTGTTGCTCTCCCTGGCGTAAAAGCAGTGCAAACAATTTTCTCCATGTACCCCCGCCAAAATATCTAATACCGGTGGATGGGAAGGGTCGGCCGTCTGGGCGGATCGATAGAAACTCATCCATTTTGGCGTTGAATCAACAAAGGCGCTGTAAAAGCCCCTCAGCCAATTTCGTAACCTGCCCTTATTTCAAATAAATGAGAGTTACGGTGGATCTGTTGGCCCGCGAAAATGGCGAGTTGGTAATTTTTTAACAAGACAATCTCCTAAGCGACTTGTCCAAACTGTCCAAGTTGATGTTGGGCCTGGCAGGTCTGCTCGTGTCGATGTGCTGCTGGAAAAAAATCACTTCAAGCTTGTTTAGATGGTCCATCCTCCAAATCCCGCTCCTTGAACTTCTATCTACATTATTCATGGAGATCGTTCCGATGCTCCTCTGGAAGATCTCGCTGCCCTCGTTAAATACCCCAGATAAGGAGTGAAGTATGGAAGACCCTCGGCAAACAAATTTCATATCTGCTAGACTTCTTCGATCCCATAATTCTGGTGGGGTATCTTCCGGAATGGCATTTTCGCTGTCTGCACCATCCACACGTATCCAACATTGATACCAAGCTCATGGTCTTCCAAAAATTGGGAGACCGGCGAAACTAAAGGGCTGCAGCATACAGCTTCCCTGGAAATGGACCGATGATGGTGTTCTATACTTCTGTCTCTCTGGTAATTGTAATAGCCTGGATGTTGGAATGATAGCAGAATTCGGATTCCTTCTTCCGTGATGATGACCTTGTACTCAGTGGCTGCTTCGTTTAGACAATGTCGTCAGCATGAAATGCAGCTTCAACATGAGGCATCGTGGACGTTGCTCCTGAAACAATCATTCAGGGTAGAATAGCTCAGAATAGCTCAAATCCACCAAGCCCAGAGTTCTTGCCAGTGTTTGGAGGCTGTATCAATCAGGATCATGTTATCTAGGAGGAACGGTTCATCTAGCAGGACCATGTCATTTAGCAGGAACATGTCATCTAGCAGGAACATGTCATCTAGCAGGAACATGTCATCAATCAGGACCATATCTAACAGGACCATGTCATCTAGCAGGACCATATCATCAATCAGGACCATGTCATCAATCCGGACCATGTCATCAATCCAGACCATCTCATCAATCCAGACCATGTCATCAATCCGGACCATCTCATCAATCCGGACCATCTCATCAATCCGGACCATATCATCAATCAGGACCATGTCATCAATCCGGACCATGTCATCAATCCAGACCATCTCATCAATCTCGACCATGTCATCAATCCGGACCATCTCATCAATCCGGACCATCTCATCAATCAGGACCATATCATCAATCAGGACCATGCCATCAATCCGGACCATGTCATCAATCCAGACCATCTCATCAATGCAGACCGTGTCATCAATGCAGACCGTGTCATCAATCCGGACCATCTCATCAATCCGGACCATATCATCAATCAGGACCATGTCATCAATCCGGACCATGTCATCAATCCAGACCATCTCATCAATCCAGACCATGTCATCAATCCGGACTATCTCATCAATCCGGACCATCTCATCAATCCGGACCATATCATCAATCAGGACCATGTCATCAATCCGGACCATGTCATCAATCCAGACCATCTCATCAATCCAGACCATCTCATCAATCCGGACCATCTCATCAATCCGGACGATCTCATCAATCCGGACCATATCATCAATCAGGACCATCTCATCAATCCAGACCATGTCATCAATCCGGACCATCTCATCAATCCGGACCAGCTCATCAATCCGGACCATATCATCAATCAAGACCATGTCTAGCAGAACCATATCATCGATCAGGACCATATCTAGCAGCACCATGTCATCAATCCAGACCATGTCATCGATCCGGGCCATGTCATCTACCAGGACCCTGTCAACTAGCATAGCCGAGAACACTCAAACTGCCATAGCACTTGGACCCTTGCCCACCTAACCCCCTGACAGTTCCCCGCTTCCAGACTTGTTCGGTCATTCACCTGCCATGAAGTAAAGTTTGGCACTCAGAGTCACTATCAACCAAATTTCCAATGAATGAATATAACGCAAATGTGGTCTCTCCCCAGAAATATTGAAACTCAGTTTGCTGATATGCCCTAGACCTGCGTCAACAGCGTTCCCTGATTGCCATTTTTCACACTGTCCTTATCCCTATCACTCGTAATGGTGATATTCGACCTGGATGTCATGGTGACAGTGGTAGTAGAAGCCTTACTGATCAGCAGGCCTCTCTCACCCTCCTCATCCTCAATATCACCCCGGGACGTGCCAGAAGTCACCAGCTTATTGGACTGCAGTCTCTCCCCACTTGCCTTATTCTTCTTTGGAAAGACACTGTTCTCAATATGCAGTGTTGCATTAATATCCTTACCCGCCGCGCATGTGCATGCCTTGAGAAAGCTCTTCTTGAAGTTATCACTGAGAAAAGCATACAAAATTGGATTCATGGCGCTGTTGGAGTAGCTTAAGAATCCAGCGAGCAGAAAGGCAGTGATGCCAATGCGCGATTGACACTGCTTTGGTGGTGTATAGATCAGGGCTACTTGAGTTATCCAGTATGGCAGCCAGCAGAGAACATAAACCGTGATAACAGTTAGAACTAATTTCGTCACTTTACGATGCGAGCGCTTTTTCTCCTTGGACTTCTTCTTAGGTCCAACTGTCTGGAGCTTTCTGATCACCATGAAGTAGAAGATTAGAATGAGGGTGAGTGGTATTGCAAAGCCCAGGACAAATGAGTACAACGTGAATGTTGTCTGACCACCATGATCATCCGGCCAGAATATATTGCAGCTCATGCCATTCTGACTCTCACCCGTATTAGCATAGAGGAATACTGGTACCATGAAGAGTGCTGATGTTGCCCAAGCAGTTAACGAGACTATTTTCGATATGAATGGTGTGCGCATCTTTGGTGATGTTATCGGATGACAGACAGCGATGTAACGATCAGCTGACATGATGAAGAGGAATATGCTGCTGGTGAACTGATTGACTGAGGTGGTGGTCATGTAGGCTTTGCACATGATTTTGCCGAAGGGCCAGTAGCCCAAGCTCATCGTTGTCACCAGGAAGGGTATGCCAATGAGAAAGCACTCATCGGCTATTGCAAGATTAACTATGTACATGTTGGTGACTGTTTGCATCTTGGAGAAGCGGAGGACAACGTAGATGACCAGGGTATTTCCCAGAAGTCCCACAATGCAGACAATTGAGTAGAGCACTTGGTTGACAACACCCACGATTGGGACTGTTGAACCACAGGTGTCATTGGTGATGTTGTGGAGGTCCAGCAAGTTTGACGTATTGTCGAAGTTCATCTTTAGAGGAATCGCATTCCTACCGCCAACCTGAAACAGAGAAACTTTATGTTTACACATTCTTGGGGAGATACTGGGCGGAGATCGGAAAGTTTAGGGTCGGTTGGGCAGTGACCCAATTCGTCTCGGGCAGTGGTTCACCTCTTAACTACTCTTCGAAAGTTTGGAATGCGAAACCTGGAGGGCAAACAGTTGGGGTTGGCCAGTACCAGAGTTGGACATGTTGGTGATACGCTCAGCGGATTTGAATCGATAACTTCGCGATGTATGGTCCTAAATTCTTAGACGGTTGGGGAAGGTAGTATAGTATCGAAAAATTCAGGAATTTACTCATGTCTAGACACCGGGGAATTACGTTTGCTCGTTATAGGTTCATAATATGCGTAAATGAGTTTATTGGAGTAGTTCTAAGACCAAGTATTGTTACGAGCGTCTGGACCCTTCTTTCGTGAAGTAGGCGTATTTTAGAAATCATTAGTTTCATCGGTTTATTGCCCTACAGGTACAATTCTGACGGACCCTCGATGATGACGCATGGGTTGGAAAATTGTCATAACCCATGTTGCCAAATTTTGGGTGCATCTCCCAAAATTTGTATTAGCCAATCAGGCCCAAGTAGTCGTAGTGGGGGAGTATCTTAGAAGTGGGAAATTGAGCGTCTGCCAGGGTTGATGTTCGAATTAAGAGTATTGACGCGGAAGTACCTGTAGAAGGTTCTTCATCTTTTATAGATGTTAGACGAAGTCCTCAGTTGAGGCATTGGACGTATTGTATTTGTATGTGAAGCGTTTTCAAATTGTTCGAGGAGACTTTCTACCCTTTATTGTATTTAATCGTTTTTAGTGATATTAAAGTGAAGTTAAATTTCAAGCTGTTTTATCTTTTAAATCGTATCCCACAGTAGCAAAAGGCACCAGCAGCATTAGCAGAGCATCAAGGCATCGAGGCAGGAGCGTGGTGGTGTCCAAGCTCCTGCTTCATGGTGTCCAAGGCTGGCAACCATGTTTTAATATGGGTTTGTAATGTTATGGCACTTTTCATTACACAAAATTAGCACATGGACAAGTCATCTCGTTCTGTGATGAGTCTTTCAGGGATGATGAGTGGTTCCATGATGACACGTGGTGGAACCTTCGGTGGTTCTTAGGCTCATATCAGTTCAATATTGCTGGCAAAAGTTGACACAGACTGGGTTTATGTTCCAGATTTTTCGTGCTATTACTATTACTGGCTCTTCATTTCGTTTCATAAAGTGCAGAAAGCGGAAGGAATGGGACTCTTGTGATTGGGAAATTGTGGATGGGTCAGGGATCGTGGTTTGGGGAGACGCTGCCAAGGGGAGAGCTCTTCAGGAAAAAATGAGATATGGGGACGGGGGACCATTAGCAGATGGATGGAGCAAACACCAATTGGTGGAAAACACTCGGAAAAGGGAATTCGCGATCGTTGATCTTACTCCGGGAACATAGGTTGCTCGCCTGGTTTTTTAATCGCCTGTCTCGTATTTTAGGGGGTCAGGGGGTCCAACAAACGAAAAGGGTAATCCCTTTGGAAGGACATGGTATAGGGAGCGGAGTGGTCGGATGGGGAGGGGGAGGGGGGGGGGACATTTATGAGATTGGGCGACGTGAAAAATTGGGAAATTTAGAGGAGCAAGGGGGGAAGGGGGGGGGGTGGAGATGGTGGTCATGTTGGAAATATTTTTAGAATTTTGAAATTTTATTGAAAATGGAAATTTTAGCGAGTGCGGTTAGGATCAGTGTTCTCGGTGGTGTTGTGCATTATTGCGCTATTTTTGGATCGGCGGCGAGATTTATGGGGAATAGGTGAGAGCTTTGGAATTTGCTATTTATATGGAATTGTCTCAGTCGTAAAGATGATGGACAAGCATCCCGGTACACCGTCGTTATCCACTTTGTACCGAGGAACTATTTTCAAACATCTCGAGAAGTTGGATGTTTTGGAGAGTTCAGAAATTTTGGACAATTCAAAAATAAGAAAAATTTTTAAAAATTTCAAAAATTTCAGAAATTTCAAAAATTTCAAAAATTTCAAAAATTTCAAAAATTTCAAAAATTTCAGAAATTTCAAAAATTTCAAAAATTTCAAAAATTTCAAAAATTTCAAAAATTTCAAAAATTTTAAAAATTTCAAAAATTTCAAAAATTTCAAAAATCTCAAAAATTTCAAAAATCTCAAAAAAATCAAAAAATTCAAAAATTTCAAAAATTCAAAAATTCAAAAATTTCAAAAATCTCCAAAATTGTAACATTTGAATTTTCCAAGAAACTGCTACTTGCACCATTTCGTTATTTCGGGGATAGTTGAGATGGCTTTGGACTTTGCTATTTATGTGGAATTGTTGCGGGTCATAAAGATGATAGACAAACGTCTCTCGTACAAGCGTCGTTTTACATTTTATATGACAGAACTGGGTGTTCTACCTGCCCCTTCCTTCGCATTTCCTATTGAAGTAAAAATAACGAAATCAACAAGAGGAGCGTTCCAACTGAATAATTTCATCTGAATTTGTATTCAGCTTCGAAGATTGATGTGATAACTCAATGGTTCAAGTAGAGTCGTAAAGTTCAAACCATTCGCATTTAAAAGTTTTATACATTTGGACATTCGCAACATTGAACAAATATTATCAAACTCTGACAATTCGAAAAATTGATAAAATCGCAAAAAAATGAAAATTGAAAGGAATTCGTGAATTTGAACAAAAATTGAACAAATTTCTACAAACTTCAGAAATTTTTGAAACTTCCAAAATATCCCAAATTTCGAAAAATTGCCAAAATTTCCAAAATGTCCAACAATTTCCAAAATTTCCAGAATTATCAAAATTTTCAAAATTTCTAAAATTTTCAGAGTTTTTAAAATTTTTGAAATTTCCAAAAAAATTTTGAGGATTTGAAGCATTTCAAATCCTCACTTCCGGTTCCTCCTTGCATTCTCTTTCCTGCTGAAGTAACGATAAGAAAACCAACAAGCGAATCCTTCCAGTTGAATAATGTCGTATGAATTCGCACTCAAGTTGACTATTTGTCGGGATAATCGTCGTTGAATACCGGAAATGGTCATAAATATTCTAGGCCAGGATGTTACAAATTGAAATGAATTTTTCTTGAGTTTCATGAATTTCAATGAAATGGATATATTTCCCGTGGGCTGCGCTTCCATTAGTTATTCTACAGAGAATAGCTAACAGATAGTCCAGATGTTTCCAGCCCTTCGGTACGCGCGCATAGAGCTACGGTAGATTTAAATTTTGGTTTCAAATTTTCCAAATTTTCTAAACTTCCCTCAATTTCCCAAATCTTCAAAAATTTTCCAAATTTTCCACATGTTTCCAAATTTTCGACATTTTTCAAATTCTCCACATTTTTTCAAATTTTCCGAATTTCCCGAAAATTTTGCAGCTGTCCTAAATTTTCCAAATTTTCCAAATTTTTCAAATTTTCCAAATTTTTCAAATTTTCCAAATTTTTCAAATTTTTCAAATTTTCCAAATTTTCCAAATTTTCCAAATTTTCCAAATTTTCCAAATTTTCCAAATCTTCCAAATTTTCCAAATTTTCCAAATTTTCCAAATTTTCCAAATTTTCCAAATATTCCAAATATTTCAAATTTTCCAAATTTTCTAAATTTTCCAATTTTTCCAAATTTTCCAATTTTTCCAAATTTTCCAAATTTTCCAAATTTTCCAAATTTTCCAAATTTTCCAAATTTTCCAAATTTTCTAAATTTTCCAAATATTCCAAATTTTCCAAAGTTTCCAAATTTTCCAAAATACTCAAAAATTTTCAACATTTTTTCAAATTTTCCAAATATTCCAAATTTTTGAAGTTTTCCAAATTTTCCAAATTTCCCAAATTTCCCAAATTTTCCAAATTCTCCAAATTTTCCAAATTTTCCAAATTTCCCAAATTTTCCCATCTTGTCTGAATTCTGCCACCACCCCAAAAATCATCAATCGTTCAACGGAGAAAATAATTTAGGAAAAAGATCAATAATTGTAGCAGCTCAAAAATGACAAAGGTACGCCTGGCGCAATAAATTGAAATGAATAACCCTGGTGTTTCATGAATTTTAACAAAATGGGACATAAACAAATGTCCCGAGGGGCGAGTTTTCATCGGTTACATTGTGGAGAGTGGCCGCTAACGGGTACGTATTTCATGGATGAAATACTTGGATATACGGAATATTTTCTTGGGGTTCGTAACGGTGGGAAAAAAAATGATAAATGCGGAGAAAAATGAAGATAAAAGGGAAGAAATAACATTTTTTTCTTGGAATAACAAGCAGCTGACGTCGAAGCTCCTTATTTTACGTGCCTCTGAGGTATTTGTGTATAAAGTAGGGAAAGTATAAAAATATTCGTATTTCGTTTTCACTCAATTTATCGACGGACCAATAATCCTAGATTTTTTTTATCGCGCCCGATTCATAATTATCGTTAACAAAATTAAAATTCCAAAAATATTTCAAAATTTCTAGGACCACCCCCCGCCCCCCCCCCCCCCCCCCCCACTAACATCGCCCGCAGCTCTCCCGCGGGCCACGAGTACATCTTGGACGGATAAGTGTTGGATGAGTGCATATGTGATGGATGAGTAGCCAATCAATACGTGGTTAGTGGGTAAGTGCTCCATCAGTACCTATACGATCCGTAAGTACCAATTAGTAAATACATGATAGGTAAGTGGCGAACCAGGGCATGTATGGCTGGTCAGTGTCTGCTGAGGAGTTATGGTATGGGCCAGTGGCAAAGATTTTCGAAATTTACAAAATTTGAGAAATTTACAAAATTTCCAAAATTTGGGAAATTTCCAAAAACTCCAAAATTTTCAAAAATTTACAAAATCTCCAGAAATTTTCAAAAATTTCTAAAATTTCCAAATTTTCTAAAATTTTTGAAATTTCCGAATTTTCCAAAATTTCCAAAATTTCCAAAATTTCCAAAAATTTCCGAAATTTCTAAAAATTTCCAAATATTGTAAAATTTCCGAATTTTCTAAAATTTCCAAAATGTCCACAAGTTCCCAAATTTTCAAAATTCCCGAAATATCTAAAATTTTGAAAATTTTCAAACTTGAAAAAGATCCAGAAATTGCCAAAAATTTCTAAAATTTCCAAATTTTCTAAAATTTTCGAAATTTCCGAATTGTCCAAAATTACCAAAATTACCAAAATTTCCAAAAATTTCCGAAATTTCTAAAAATTTCCAAATATTCTAAAATTTCCGGATTTTCTAAAATTTCCAAAATGTCCAAAAGTTCCCAAATTTTCAAAATTCCCAAAATTTCTAAAATTTTGAAAATTTCCAAACTTGAAAAAGATCCAAAATTTTCAAAAATTTCCAAAAAGTTTCCAAAATTTTGGAAAATTGTTCATAAATAGAAGAAACAATGGAAAATTCTGAAAATGAAGCAAATATTTTAGGTATTTAATACCGAATAATGATTACATGAACTCGATTATTAGAGCATGGAAACGTAGCTAATTGGATTGTTGTGGTAGCCAGCATCCTGATAGGGACGGTAATGACGACAAGGGTGTCGATCAACGGATTCTACTGTCTCCGTGTCCATTTAATGCCCATTGACATAGTCTAGTCTTATACTATATATACGAGAATCGATCCGATACTTAACGGACCCCTGAGCAATCTAATCAACGCCCGCTGTAAATTGCATGTAATAATGGAGCAACTGCATTGCACTGCAATACTTAATAAAGCAAAAGAAAATTAAACTGCCGGACGAGTTTGCTCCTGGTAATTTTTTCTTTTAATTAAGAATTTTTTCTTGAGACAAGGAAACTCATTTCACAGCTGAGACATTAACTATATGCGAAAAAAAGAATGTTTGGACAATTTGGAAAATTTAGGAATTTGGAAAATTCGGAAAATTTGGAAAATTTGGAAAATTTGGAAATTTTGGAAAATTTGGAGAATTTGGAAAATTTGGAAAATTTGGAAAATTTGGAAAATTTGGAAAATTTGGAAAATTTGGAAAATTTGGAAATTTTGGAAAATTTGGAAAATTCGGAAAAATATGGATAAGGTGGAGAATGCGGAAAATTGGGAAAATGTGGAAAATTTGGGAAATTCGAAAAATTTTGAAAAATTTGGAAAATTTGGAAAATTTGGAAAATTTGGAAAATGGGGAAAATTTGGATAATGTGGAGAATGTGGAAGATGTGGCAAATTTGGAGAATGGAAAGTGTGGAAAATTTGGAAAATTTTGGGAACTTTGGAAACTTTGGAAAATTTGGAAAATTTGGAAAATTTGGAAAATTGGAAAAAATGAAAAAATTGGAACATTCCCCAAGGTTCACAAATTTCTGGAAGTATACTAAAAAGTCAAAATTCAAATTTTCAAGTGAAAAATTTAACGAAAATGCCAACATTTTCATTTATGTAATGACGAAGCAATCGCCTTCGACTAATCCCTCATTTAATGCAACAGAAGCTTGAGCTGGTAAAACTTTGGTGCTGATCATTTTTTTTAATTAAGAATTCTTAACTTCCTAGCAAAATGATCAATCGGTTTTAATCTTCTCAACCGAGAAGTTCATGATCCACTTGAACTTTCACAATTTCTTAAGTACCTTGTGCGAGCGGAAAAATTTTCCCGAAGAATTCTGAAAATTTTGGAACTCCATTGGACATAACAGTGAAAAAAAAATTTCAAAAACAAAAATTTAAAAATTGTTTCCATGATTCGAAAACTATTTCAGGTGATATTGGTATTCAAAAATAATGAACATCCGAGAATTTGATAGACATCTATCGAAGTCTTTTCAATTTTTCTCTTCGAATTTCTCAAAATCCTGACAGGTTTGACAGCTCTCACTTTTAACATTTGAATTTTTGACATCATACCAATCGACAATTATTTTTAATGAATATTGACAGTTTGGTGCATTGTACTCGCTAGGAAAAGTTCACAAAACAGTCGAAATTTCATGTAAAAAGGTTTCAAATGGCTCGCTCAGTCGAAGCCAAGGCGTGGTGCCCCCACCACCTCGCGCCACTCCCTCACCCACCAATGCCCGTCCGCGCCAGCGTAGCGCGCTCTCACTCCCCCGCCAATACCCGTACGCGCCGCTCCAAGGTCACGCTTCCCCACGCGCCCCTCACTGTCTGGCGCGCCGTGGTGGGGGCCTCTATTACTGCAATTCCGAAGGAACCAAAGCTCCGAGCGGCTTCTATGGAGGTTTGACTGTATTTACTCTGTGCTCTTATGAGTTTCTTTATCGCGGTGCCGAAGTGTTGATGAACAGACCTGATAAAGCAAGAGGTTCTTCTGCAAAAGTATTACTGTCATCCTTTTTTCCATCGTGTGTGTGTGTGTGTGTGTGACTCCTGATCATTGAATACACGTCACGGTTTCTCTTAAATCTCAGCTGCATCGAATTTCCTCATCGAATTTATTCGTTTTTTGCTATTTTATCATTCCAGGGTTTTCTTTTTGACAATAGGCGAATATATCGTCGAGTGGACATTTCGATTGATTTAATTGGCGACTCATATTGTGTCATCGGAGAACTCGTCAAAGGATATTTGGCTGACAGATCAATTGTCGCGAATGAATGGTCCGCGGTTGAACACCCACGGGACCGCGAAACGCGAGAGATTTTTGCAATGCGCGATTAGAGAATGGCGCGACTACTCACAGGTTAAAAATCGGAAAAATTCCCGGGAAGTTTCAAATTTGAATAGATTGACTTTCTTTGCTCTGGAGAGGTGATAACTCGAAAAAGTCATCGAAAAAAAAATTGGGATGATTCAGAAAATTTTAGAGCGTCCGGAAAAAATTTATTCGAATCGAAGCTTTATTGGAAGTCTCGAGTTTTATGAGCGGAAGCCACTTCAATCCTGTCAATGAAAAGCAGCGTAAACAAAATTTATGGGGCTTCTGAAAAATGTTACGTGAAAACTGCGTAAACAGACAAAATCACAGGCAGATGGATACACGTAGATATAGGAGTTGGCGAGTGACAAGTACATAAAAGCCGAGAAGATTTATCTTCTTTTTGTAGATTCTATGAGAGGAAGAGTGGTATTTGTTTTCAGCATCGCTCTTGGCTTCCAGATGTAACTGTCACGTAGTACAATAACCAGCGTTGTATTTGGATTGGTAAGCATTCGCGTTATTTTTCAATTTTAGACGGGAAATGTGGAGATATCAAATGTGGAGGTGGCTGCGGAATTCAAGTGGCGCATGGAGTAGTGGGGAGGATTGGACAATTTGAGAAAGATTTTTGAATGTTTTGGGAAATTTTTAGGCTAAAAAATTTCTAATTTGCAAATTGAGAATTGAAAATGGAGAATTGAAAATTGAGAATTGAAAATTGAGAATTGAAAATTGAGAATTGAAAATTGAAAATTGAAAATTGAAAATTGAAAATTGAGAATTGAAAATTGAGAATTGAAAATTGAGAATTGAGAATTGAAAATTGAGAATTGAAAATTGAGAATTGAAAATTGAGAATTGAAAATTGAGAATTGAAAATTGAGAATTGAGAATGGAAAATTGAGAATTGAAAATTGAGAATTGAAAATTGAGAATTGAAAATTGAGAATTGAAAATTGAGAATTGAAAATTGAGAATTGAAAATTGAGAATTGAAAATTGAGAATTGAAAATTGAGAATTGAAAATTGAGAATTGAAAATTGAGAATTGAAAATTGAGAATTGAAAATTGAGAATTGAAAATTGAGAATTGAAAATTGAGAATTGAAAATTGAGAATTGAAAATTGAGAATTGAAAATTGAGAATTGAAAATTGAGAATTGAAAATTGAGAATTGAAAATTGAGAATTGAAAATTGAGAATTGAAAATTGAGAATTGAAAATTGAGAATTGAAAATTGAGAATTGAAAATTGAGAATTGAAAATTGAGAATTGAAAATTGAGAATTGAAAATTGAGAATTGAAAATTGAGAATTGAAAATTGAGAATTGAAAATTGAGAATTGAAAATTGAGAATTGAAAATTGAAAATTCAAAATTGAGAATTGAGAATTGAAAATTGAGAATTGAGAATTGAAAATTGAAAATTGAAAATTGAAAAAGTTGAAAATTTTGAAAATTGAAAAAATTGAAAATTTTGAAAATTTCAAATTTCGAAAACCTAAAATCAACAAAGTTTGTAAATGTCAAAATTGTGAGAATACCATTATTGGAGAACTCACTTGAAATGCTTTGAATCTGAATAACTTGAGAACCCCCAAATCATATATGATCATGTCAAAGCCCCAATCAAATTTCACGACTACTTGAAGTATAAAGGGTACTCCTCAACGTTCTCTAAATTGTCCCCATATCCCAACAAATTTGATGACCCTTTTCTTTATCAGTCAAATTGAAGTGCCATGTTCGTGTTATCTCAACCATTCAATTTAAATTGATAGCATAGTTATTAAACAAAATTACAAGCTCCCTTGGACATGCAATCTCAATAATTAAAAAAAAACTTTAAACAATTTTTAAAAAGTGGAAAACCTCAGGACTGCGGCATCCAGAGTCTCCCTCCATTATTACCTGTTTCCCCCAGAAAAACCCAAATATCTCTTGAACGAGCGTTGTTACGAAAAAATGTTATTACACATTTTTTGTAGAGAATTTCACTCTGAACAAAAAAGTTCTATACCATTTTCCCGTTAATTAACCGGTTTTCGAAATAAATTCGAAATTACAACTTTGCGTTATGTGCGTCTATGATGACGTCTTAGAAGTTGAAAGGGGGGGTTGGGGGGGGGGGGGAGGATTTATAAAATTTCCAAAATTGCAGAAATTACTAGAAGTGCCAGTCAAACAGTAATTTCCTCTCAGAGTACTGCAGAAATCAACAAGCAAAATCCCAGAAATTGCTCCTAAAGCTGATTAAGACTTGAAATAGCAGAGCTCCATCAAACTGCGTAATTACGTGTACCCCAGTGTTAAAATAAACTGCTATGGCATTAATTAACCCTCGGTTGAGAACTGATTTGAATAATTAGTAGTCTCACTATCTGATTGCGCATCAAAATTTCATTAGCGCCTCCGCCCCCTCATCCACGTTTATATTGGATGAAAAAAAAAAATTTGCTGAGCACTTGGTGAAAATTTATGGGGTGAACGATTACGAAGGCCTTAGTCAAATCCCGTCATCAATCATGGCTTATCGAATTCTACTCCTGCCATGACAAGGTCTTCTCAAGGGTTCGATAGGTGTGTATGTGAGCTCAATATATATACAACGTTGAAAAAAATCCAAGGAATTTTATTCCCACAAATTTATTTTAAATAAACTGATATTTATTTTAGGAATTTTTCCATGTATCTGTAGTAAGATTATATCAAACTTTCCGATAGATCTTTGAATCAATTTGTTTCCGTAAGATACACAATTGTTAGCTTAATGTGTGATAGTTCGTTATATATCTCGTATTATAGGTTTTGGTGTCAACTCTCGTCAGCTCAGAGCCCGAATGGTACTCCTCTTTGCTAGTCCTCCCGCGCTCAGTCCCTTGGGGGTCTCGTAAGGCCCATTACTCCAGGGAGGGGGGCAGGTAGTTGCCATCCCATGGCTATCATAAATGGGTGTACTCGTCATAGATCTCGCGTCGAAAAAACGTACCGCTACATATCGAATGACAACTCGGAGTATGTAATGAGTCTGGACGTAAGGTCTGCGTATGGGTCAGGTGGAACACATGAAAATATTTAAAACACTAGCCAGTGTTCACCCATTGGGTGCCAGACCAATGTATATTAACTTCGGGAGGGATATTGCCCTCCCGAGGAACACGCTCGTTGTATTCCTTCCTAAAAACGACCAACCATGTCATGGCGGTCCATGGCAGCGGCCATTACACTTATTTCAATCCTCATTGGCTGTCATGTGGGCCGCCATACTGTTCTCGCTCATGTTCAGTTCGATTGGCTCTTAAATGTGCGTCGCCATGTTACTCTCCACGCGGGCTCATATTTTAAATTTAAAAAATTTACAATTTCATTTTTCCAATTCTAAAATTCAATTTCAAGTTGAAAATATTTTTCATACTCATATTCAATTCAAATTCAAATTCCAATGCAAAAATTCATATCTATTCGTTAAATTCAATTTGGAAAAAAATCAAAATCAAACTCAAATTTAATAACAAAAATTAAAAATCAAAATATTTCAAATTTCATTTCAAACTCCAAATCATTTAAATAAGAAAAAAGTTCATGTGAAAAGTTGGTCAACCAACTCCCGGAACTGTTTTCCAAGGTCACTGCGGACTAGAGCTCTAAGAGTCGGTTTGTTTTTATTTTCTTGGCGCGATTTCCAAGAAGTGACGCTCGACGCCCGGTGGGGGTCATCGCATTCTTAGAATTCCCTTCCTATTCCCCCTCCCCACCCCCCGTGAGTATAGATATAGCAGCAGCTCTATTGTATCGTTCTCACTGGAGCGGAACGATATCAATAAATGTGATATCTTCGTACATTTCAAAATGTCAGGGACATAGAAATTTGAATACATTTTTGGATACATTTTTTGCAGAGCTGAGTAAGATCTACAACAGCGTTTGTAGAAAAAATTTGGGCTTGAATTGAAGCATGGTGGACCCCCCATCTCAGATTACCAAAGGTGGTTTTCACCACCCTCACCACCCACCCTTTGCCTGCCCTGATCTTAGGTAACTTCATTCGCGTTTTTAGAGGCCATAGCAAAGATGCGTTATTGTTGAGTAACATATCTTGAGATAACATCACTAACCGGGTGAGGAAAGTCTACTATAGGTCTGGAAGTTCGGATATTAGAATGGGATTCCTCAACATACGGTCAAATATTTTTATTTTATTTTAATGGAAAGGCTAAAAAAATTGATACAAACTTGGATGTCCATCCTACTTAACTCTGCAGAAAATACACTAATTAAAATTGTTTCAATGCCTGCCAGTTTGAGATATGCGAAGATATGGCCGATATACACATGCCCGGCATAAGGACCCTGAGGTTTTTTAATGGTACTGTAGACTTCCGTTTGTTGGTCCTGTTCGGGGGTCGACATTCTTCGCAGAGCTAACTAACGATCGGCCCTTCCATGCGCTGAAGCGGCGGGGCCATGTGAGGGAGATGCGCCAGAAATACTCGGCGGGCAATACAATTCCGTCCCCCCACGCAGTCCCCTTCCCCTGAACTGGTGCGCGTAGTGGGGGAACCCCTCCCCTTCGCGGCAGCACACGGAGCAAACTAACGAAAGTCTTCTGTACTTATTCCCTTACTGTGGTGCATACAATGACTGTACGTCATTGACATTTTCAAAATTTTGGGAATATTCAAAATTGGGAATTACGATAATTATCGAAATTTTGAGAGTATTAAAAATTCGGGATTACCTTAATTTGAAAAATTTCCCAAATTTGTTAATTTTCAAAATTTCTTAAATTTTTCTCGATTAAAATTTTTCGAAATTCTAAATTCTAAATAAAAATAGAAAATTCGAAATTTTTCGAAAATTTGAGAATCATAATTTTGGAAATATGAAATGTCTTTCAAATTTTTGATATGTGAAAAATTTTCGAAATAGGGATAATTTTAAAAATTGTGAAAATTGTCCAAACAGTCGAAAAAATTCTCAGTTCTTTTTTTAAATTCGCAATCTTGATAATTTGAAATCAATACAGTTTTCACGATTTCCAGAATTTTCAATGGGCTCTATTAAAATAATGAAGTACTGGGAGGAGAATGTTGGTGGGAAATCAGTGAAAACGAAAAAAACAATAAATGGGCGAGTGTGGATGAAGTGGAAAGGATTACACACATACGGGGTATTACATTTCTAGCGTACTGTTTTTATTGGCCCTGCAATCGGCTGATGTACACATGCCATATAACTGACACACTCGAATGAGTTTTCATGGAATGCATCAACGAAAATGGATTAAACAGACGCATGGCAATATCCTGATAAATAATCGGGACAGCAATGTCTCACTTATGGGTGGAATCGATGGGTTTTTGGGGGGTACATAAACATGGAAAAATTAAATGCCAATAGATGAATTTCCTCATAAATTTCAATGCATTTTCGGAGCGTCTGGCATTTTATTAACGGCAAATTCCGGTATTTTTTTGAATTTTTTAAAATGTTGGAATTTTGGAAATTTTGAAATTTTCAAAAGTTTGAATTTTTTGAGATTTTGTTTTTTTTTTGGAATTTTTGAAAGTTTTGCAATTTTGAAAATTTTTGAAATTTTTGAAATTTTTGAAATTTTTGAAATTTTTGGAATTTTTGAAATTTTTGAAATTTTTGAAATTTTTGCAATTTTTGCAATTTTTGAAATTTTTGAAATTTTTGAAATTTTTGAAATTTTTGAAATTTTTGAAATTTTTGACATTTTTGACATTTTTGAAGTTTTCCAATTTTGCAAAGAATTTGACAATAGAATCGTACCTTCGATCGTGAAAAAATCACTGAATATTGGTCCATAGATTTCATCAAATTTCCCTGGAATCTGACACTCGATAAATGTCTATTCGAGGTACTGGCAATATACTCGGACGGGGTGGTATGCAATACTATGAGATGGCGCGTGTTCAATATTCCTGATAGCCACCATTGGGCATTGAGTGAAGCATTATTGGAAACTGGAGGATGTGATTTCTCAAAGAGAATCATTTCAGAGAAAACATAACATCTCTTCCGAGGAAATGAAGTGAAACACTTGAATATTTCCTCAAACAAAAGGAGCACATGATTGACCAAACAAAATTTGACGTGAACAAGCCCGAATATAACACAGAATTTCTGTTCATGGGATTATTTCGTTTCTAGAACCATTCAAAATTTTCTGCTATTGTCCTCAGTCTGTCACAAAATTTGAATAATCGAATGGACATTACAAAACGACTTCACAGCGTTTCAAACGAGTGCGCCCTGTTCGGGGCTCCAGATTCCAGGAACGGCCCACTAACGGTTGCCCCCTCCATGCGCTGGAGGGGCGGTGTTACGCGGAGAGAAAATTCCCGCGCAAATTTAGGGGAATCCCCCGAGGAATGTTCGTCCAAAAATTGGGGAACTAAAATGGGGACAATGAAGAAAATGAAGTGTGCTTTTACTTCGTGCTAGTGAATTCCATTTCTTTTAATCTGTATAGACATTATCAATTTCTAACGCCGCAGATAATGCGTATTTTGATGTACTTCGTAGCAGCATATGCGTAAAATAAAGTATCAGTAATCAGTAAAATAAAGTTTCACAAACCTATGGTATGAAAATGGTATGTATATGTAGAAAATTGCAAAAAATAAATAAATAGATGAATAAATAATTGAATGTTTTTTTTTTGAAAAGGGTGATATCAAGATCGTATTAGCAATGTCAGTTGATTGGATTCGCTCCAGGAACTTTTTCACGTGAAAAAAAATACACTGGCAATGGAGTAATTTTTTGACCGACTGAAGCGAATATTATGAGTGTATTTGAAGCTCTAATTAATGAAAAAAGTCTGTGAGCGAATAACCATGCAGTCCTTAACTCGGATTCTAATCAACAAATCCCCAGGGATCGTTCAATACAATCAAACGAAAATGTTAAACATAAATGTATACCGCCATTTCCATTACAAGGGTTGCCTGCAGAATTAAGCAGTGCTTTCCATAAAGCTCATGGGATTCCCTTGTTTGCCTTTTAATTTTTTTAAGTGCCAGTGAAAGGGGGAAAAAATCTTATGGATGGAACGCAATGTATATATGTATACCTACACGGGGGAAAAACAGTTACTTTATTGTAATCCCATAAGTTACCCCTTGAAAAGTTACAGAGAAGGAAATTGGCTCAGATAGATCATTGGTGATACACTAAAAGTGCCATATCAGAAGAAGTTTCGGAGATACGAAAAAAAGTTGTTAATAAAAGTGACTCCTTAACTGAAAATACATAATTTATGTTCTATAACTTTTTCTTTAAATCCTGTAAATTTAGAAGATATCGCGCCTTGAGCAGATGTGAGTGGCGGTGAAGCTCGAAGACTGAGCGGTGCGCGAGTTTTCTGGGCGAGCCGCGCTCCGAAGAATTTTCCGAGAGAAATATTAGAGATATAAGAAAATGGTTAAATGATAAAATGTTTATTATCATGAATCGGGTATGAATACCATTTTTAATTCCAGCAATCTATCTATTTGAAACGACTACAGCGCAGGAACTGTTGATGCACAAAATCGGTGGTAATAAAAGTTGGTCGTTATTTCAAAATACGTAATTCGTCTTATATATATTTTTTCCTAGTCTCATAAAATATCGAGTCCACAATCATCGAGTAAGTTATCCTGATACCACTTCACAAAATTTTCCAAGTTTAGTAAATTATGAAACCTTTTGAAAAGTTGGAATTTGTAACCAAAAATTAATAATTCTGAAAATTCTATAATTTTTAAAAAACTCAAAATTTTAGGAGAGACTGAAAAAATTAGGAGATTAAATAATTGTGGAAGTGTTGAGAACTTTTTGGGAGTTTTTTAAAATTGCGGAAAATTTTTTGTAGGATATTTTTCCCATAATTAATTAGTCTGCTAAATGAATGAGCCTCTGCACAAGCGAAGCGAATTTTACGAGAATATTTGCAGCTTTAATTAACAAAAAATTCCTGGGGGGAGGCACACAAACCCCGAGTTTTCATAAATTCTTTGCATCATCCGAGGGTTGAAAAATGTGAAGAATTTCGATATCAAGATAGGGGTTTTCAGCCCCGTAGATGGTGTAAATAGTAGTTACAGTTTTACAACACTTTTTATGAGGCACTTGGATATTCCGGTAGTAAACCCAACTTTTCGTCCTTTTAAGCCACGATCTTGTTTCCTATTTTAATAATTCTGTGAATTTCAAAAATTTTCCAAAGTTTAAAATTTTTGAATTTTTTTACAATTTTATGAATTTCATTTTGACACATTTCAAGTTTCTAAAAAATTTACAAAATTTCCAAAATTGTTAAAAATTTCAAAATACTCAAAATTTCCAAAATTTTCAGACCTTTACAAAATTTCAAAAAATTTCCGATAATTTCCAAAATGTCCAAAATTTCCGAAAAAATCGAAAATTTCCAAAAATCTGCAAAATGTCCGAAATTTCCAAAATTTCCAAAATTTCCAAAATTTGAAATATTTACATAAGTGACCGCCTAGTAAAAGTCTGCTGTAAATTTGATAAAGGAGTTTCTCTTTCACGTCAGAAGTTTTAGCCGCCGAAAGTTTCGCTGATCCGGCTTTTGTTCTTGGCAAGGAAAATGTTTGAAGTTGCCTTCCATTAGCTTTATCCCAACCTAGGACGAAATGCACCTAATATTCGCTAGCACTCCGCCAAAACCATGTATCATATTCGCCAAACACAGAAAATTTACCCGTGTCAAAAGTGGTATAAAACTATAACTCTTGTTTACAATGTCAACGGAATGAAAATACGTAAAAAATTGCGCTACCAGCATCTTTTACATTTTATACAAAGTTAAGGAAATTTTAGAATTTCCGACATTTGCCAAAATTTTGAATTCTGCAAATTTTGAAGATTTTGGAAATTTTGGTCATTTCGGTCATTTCGATAATTTTGGTAATTTTGGTAATTTTTATAATCTTGGTAATTTTGATAATTTTTTAAATTTTGGTAATTTTTTAAATTTTGGTAATTTTAGAAATTTTGGTGATTTTTAAAATTTTTAAAATTTTTAAAATTTTTTAAATTTTTGAAATTTTTGAAATTTTTGAAATTTTTAAAATTTTTGAAATTTTTGAAATTTTTGAAATTTTTGAAATTTTTGAAATTTTTGAAATTTTTGAAATTTTTGAAATTTTTGAAATTTTTGAAATTTTTGAAATTTTTGAAATTTTTGAAATTTTTGAAATTTTTGAAATTTTTGAAATTTTTGAAATTTTTGAAATTTTTGAAATTTTTAAATGCTTTAGATTTTTCAATGACTTTGAAGTCCCTCGCATCTCCTTATTGAGACATTTCACATAATCCCGAAACTTGTTATGTCATATAAAGATATGTATTATAAAAATGATAATGTTCCTATTTATCTTCCTGAAAAAACGGAACACTAAAAAGTAAAAATTGTCCAGTGGTCATGTCTCATGGTGATAAAAGCATTTGCGAAAAATGAGCAAAATGAAGAAAAGTGGTGGCCAAACTGCGCTGGAGGGAACATCTCTTTTCCATAAATCCATAAATAAACTATAATCGCATGGATTTTCTCACAAAAATTCAGCTGTCACTCAATTTCGCACCAACTAGTGATCAGTCGAAACCCGTGAGCTAGCAATGTCCATGTATTGATCAGAAAACACTACACATTGTACATGGAAAAGCTTAATTTGAATTGCATCAAACGAGTCGCAAAAAAACAACCAATCAGATTGGAAATCCGATTCGCCCAAAACTGGTATCAATACACTTCGAACGTTTCTAAACATTTACACACACAGACATATCCGCACAACCACCCACATCCACCCACATCCACCCACCCACCCACCCACCCACCCTCACCCACCCGCCCACCCACCCACCTTCACCCACCCACCCACCCACCCACTCATTCACCTTCAGCCACCCACCCACCCTCACCCACTTACTCACCCTCATCCACACACTCACCCACACACCCACCCTCACACCCAGCCACTCATCCTTACCCACCCACACACCCACCCACACACACACAACCAAATTCCTCAGGAATTTCAATATTTCCAAAAATTTTGCAAGCTTCATAATTTTCAGAACTGTAATGATGGCAAAAAAAAGAATCAAGGATGTTAATGTTTACAGAAATATAAAAAATAGTCGCTTTAGTAAAACCAGGGCCCCCAAGGAGTACGTAAAAAAAACAGGATCCCACTTTGATATTGACGCAAGTTGACCCCTCAAAACGTGCATAAATAATGCCGTTTGAGATTCATCAAAGGCGTTACAAAAAAATATCAATGCAATGGGAAACTCAATCAACGAGTCAAGAAGGCAAATTTGTGCATCCGTATATTTCCATGTTGATACGCTCTATCCATACGAAATGCACGAGACAGGACTATGAGCTGTCCTCATGGGGGATGGACACGTGTGTATATGTGGGTGGGGGTGGTAAAGGGAGGAAGTGACCTCCCCGTGGAATTCTATTTGCCTCGGCTGCGGATATACGAGACCCCAGAAATTCACCGGGGGGGGGGGGGGGGGGGTGAGGTGAAAATCCAGTTGATGTAGTGAGTATGCGTTTGGGGCTCGTGAACTTCGTGAAAGGCAAATGTAACGCAGATCGAGCGGGGCTGGACTTTAATCAGCTTGGGCTCTATGAGAATACAAGATACCCCGTTAATTCGGAGTGAGACTAATGAGTTTGTGGGCAGATGGATGTGTATGTGCATATGCGTGTGCATCTGTGTCTACGTCTGCATGCGGGTATGCGTGTGCATTTGTATATGCGTGTGTGTGGGGGGGTGGAAGTGTATGCCGGTGAGTGATGGGTGGATGGAGGTGGATGGAGGTGGATGGATGGGTGAGTAGGTGGGTGGACGGATGAGTGTGTGGGTGGGTGGTTGTATGGGTGGGTGGGTGTGGCGATGGATGGATGCGTGGGTGGGTGGATGGAGGGGTGGGTGGGTTGGTGGATAGATGGGTGGGTGGGTGAGTGGATGGATTGGTAGGTGGGTGGGTGGGGGGATGGATGGGTGGGTGAATGGGTGAGTGGGTGAATGGATGGATGGGTGGGTGGGTGTATGAGTGAGTGGCTGGGTGGGTGGATGGATGGGTGGGTGGGTCAATGTATGGATGGGTAGGTGGGTGGATGGAGGGATGGATTGGTGGGTGAATGGGTGAGTGGGTGGGTGAGCAGATGGATGGGTGGGTAAGTGGGGGGGGGGGGTGAGTGGATGGATGAGTGAGTGGCTGGGTGGGTGGGTGGAGGGATGGATTGGTGGGTGAATGGGTGAGTGGGTGGGTGAGCACATGGATGGGTGGGTAAGTGGGGGGGTGAGTGGATGGATGGGTGGGTGGGTGTATGAGTGAGTGGCTGGGTGGGTGGATGGATGGGTGGGTGGGTCAGTGGACGGATGGGTAGGTAGGTGGGTGGGTGGATGGAGGGATGGATTGGTGGGTGAATGGGTGAGTGGGTGGGTGAGCAGATGGATGGATGGGTGGGTGGGTGTATGAGTGAGTGGCTGGGTGGGTGGATGGATGGGTGGGTGGGTCAGTGGATGGATGGGTAGGTGGGTGGGTGGGGGGATGGATGGGTGGGTGAATGGGTGAGTGGGTGGGTGGGCAGATGGATGGGTGGGTAAGTGGGTGGGTGGATGGGGGATAGATGGGTGGGTGAGTGGATGGATGGGTGGGTGGGTGTATGAGTGAGTGGGTGGGTGGATGGATGAGTGGGTGGGTGGTTGGGTGAATGGATGGGTGGGTGGATGGATGGGTGGGTGGATGGGCGAATGAGTGGATGGGTCGATGGCTGGGTGAGTGAGTGGGTGGGCGGTTCGGTGGAGGTGGGTGAGTGGGCAGGTGAATGTGGATGGAGTAACCGAGGCGGCGTTGAGACCATAGTACCAACTCTCGTAAATTAACAAACCCAAAAATTTCAGGACCGCAAAATGTTGACGCACGCAGTCCGGGTTAAGGCTTGGGAGAGCTCGAGGAAGACAAATCTAACTAACTTGTACTTCGTGAGAGTACATGACAGGGGATTAGCCTTGCGGTGAAATCGGGATAAATTGAGGATGAGATGCATTTATTCGGCCGTGTATGTGTGTGTGTTTATTTTTCAAATCATTCAAGAACATTAAAACTTGCGGAAATTTCTAATACTTTTATTTGGTTCTTTGACAATTGAGAAAATTTCCAAGATTTTTAAAAATTTCCAAATTTTCAAACAAATTCTGAAAAAAAATTGCAAAAAATGAGATTTGAAATAATTATAATTTCCCGCAATTTTGAAATCACAAAAAAAAATTGCACGGTATCCTCAAGGGCGATTTCAAATTCACAACCAAGATTGCTGGCAATTTTTTTTACACGACTGAATTTCCATAAATTTGATGGGAGAAATTTTCTCCCGCGAATATAGGTTACAGCCAATGATGACTTGCTGGATTTTCATCGTGAAATTTTACGACGAGTGAAATCAGGGGAGTCAAGCATGATTTGTGAATTGAACTGAAATAATTTTATTCTCCCCGAGGGAGAATTCGAAATTATGGGGGGGTGATCGCAATACTGACAACAGCATAACGAACCGCGAACGCGAAATTAAGGGTGCGCTATATATAGTAGACTTAAGTCGCAAAAGTAAGAAAAAATGATTCAGAAGATCATTTTCGGGAGGAGGGGGAAAAAATTGGGAGAAAATGTCCAAAATTTCCAAAATTTCCAGAAATTGCAAAATTTCAAAAATTTTCCAAATGTCAAAAATTTCCAAAAAAAATCCAAAATATCCAAAATGTAAAAAAAAAAATCAAAAATGTGCAAAATTCAAAATTTCAAAAAATTTTAATATCTACAGACGTGCAAATCCCCATTCGATCTGATTGGAAAGGGATATTTCATCTGAAGAGATCCAGATTGCTTGGATGTCAAAGTGGGCAACTTAACGAACCGGAAAGCCCGAAGGACGCTCTTACGTCCTGAATGAATGGTATTTTTCTTCGTTCCAAGGAGCGATAAAAATTCCGAGTGAATTGTATCGGAAATCATCTCTATGGGAATTTTTTTCTCGTTACGATTTCGTTGTATTGATCTGATACTGGACGGGACAAGGTCAAGGAGGGCTCCGAGATGCAAAGGTCTTTTCTCATTAAAATAAATTGATGGAGATGCAGGAAATAGTCATCAAGTCAGAGAAAAAAACATGTCATTTTTTTGTAAATTTTGGAGATTCAAAATTTTTGGAAATTTTGAATTTTTTTTCCAACAGTAAATTCCTTCGAGCGACCTATTTTTTCATCTCCATTTAATCTACCCCATTAGCCCCATAAAATATCAATGACTACAGCCGACAGATTTCACATTTCGTGGCTGTGGAAAATTAGAGTTTCCGATTGTCCCAGTGAAAATATCTCAAGTACCTCCATAATAGTGACAACCATTGTCGGTTGAGTGATCATCAATTATGCGCCAGTAGCTCTTTATTAGCTTCAATTAGTTGAATATAGCAGGTTCCGGCCCCAGAGAAAGAGATATACGTTAAAAATATATACCATGTATTTCATATATTTTGTATAAATGAGTGAGTTTTTTTTTTGTATAAATGTGTGGACATCTACCCACACCTACCCACATCCACCGACACCTACCCACACCCACCCACATTTACCCACATCTACCCACACCCACCCACATCTACTCACAGCCACCCACATCTACCCACACCTACCCACATCCACCCACACCTACCCATACGCACCTACATCGACCCACATCTACCCACACACACTCACATCGCATTGCGTAATCGCGAGGCATAAAAATCAAATGGGTTCACCCATACCCATCCACACCTATCCACATCCACCCACACCCACCCACACCTACTCACATCCACCCACACCCACCCACATCTACCCACATCTACCCACACCAACCCACACCTACTCACACCCACCCACACCTACCCATATGCACCCACACCAACCCACATCTACCGACGCACACGCACATCTACCGACACACACGCACATCTACCGACACACACTCACATCTACCCACACCCACCTACATCTCCCCCCACCCACCCACATCTACTCACACCTATCCACATCCACCCACACCTACCCATACGCACCCACACCAACCCACATCTACCGACACACACTCACATCTAACCACACCTACGCATATGCACCCACATCTACCCACACCTACCCATATGCACCCACACCTACACACACCTACGCACACCCACCCGCACCTCCCCATATGCAGCCAAACGTCCTCACCCTTACCCATATGCACCCACATCCACCCACCTACCCGCATTCACACTGCTTTTTTTCTCTAGACACCCGCATATATATTTTTCTACAGTAGCGAAATGAATTATTGAAACATCAAATGTCACTTAGCAATGAAAAAAAAAAAATAATGTCACTTAGCGAATCGATTTGCTCGGGGCAAAGTACCAAATGGAACCAGTTTCACCCGAGGCTGGGATACCCTTATCTCCTTTATTTCCATCTATCGAAGATTCTAAACGATGATTCAATGAGCAATGAAAACGCAGTTCAGTTGTTTCTTCAAATATCCGAGAAAATCAGATGAAAACAGAATGGAAGAGAAACAAATTTTATTTTGAGAAACAATTTTGGCCTTTTCTAAAAATGTTGCGACCTCATTTTCTTGCATCAATATTTTTCTTCCGTTTTTACATACGTCATTGAGTATGTACGGGTGTGTCGACGTTATTGGCAAAAGTAGTATAGATAAAAAAAATTCCTTTATTTGCATTTCAGGGTAATTTATATCGTAAGAGAATCATTAACAAAATAAAGGCAAGGCTTCCATTCAGTAGGTAAATGAGGTCACCAAGAGTTCAACAAAACTTCGCGAAGAAGTACGTAATGAATGCTTCCTGAGTATTTAACAGCAGCTAATAAAGTGATGGAGCTGTCAACTGTACAGGGTGTTCCAAAAGAGCGGATTTTTTGAGGGCGAAACGTTCATGGAACCGTTCCCGAAGCGGTTCTTGGAACCGTTCCCTGAGCGGTTCTTGGAACCGTTCCCTGAGCGGTTCTTGGAACCGTTCTCGGAGCGATTCTTGGCACCGTTCCCGGAGTGGTTCTTGGAACCGTTCCCAGAACGGTTCTTGGAACCGTTCTCGGAGCGGTTTTTGGAACCGTTCCCAAAGCGGTTCTTGGGACCATTCCCGGAGCGGTTTTTGGAACCGTTCCCAGAGCGGCTCTTGGAACCCTTCCCGGAGCGATTCTTGGAACAGTTCCCAGAGCGGTTCTTGGAACCCTTCCCGGAGCGATTCTTGGAACAGTTCCCAGAGCGGTTCTTGGAACCCTTTCCGGAGTGGTTCTTGAAACCGATCCAGGAGAGGGTTCTTGAAACCGTTCCCGGAGCGGTACTTGGAATGGTTTCAGGAGTGGTTCTTGGTACCGTTCCGGGAATTGTTCTTGGAACCGTTCCAGGAGAGGTTCTTGGAACCGTTCCGGGAGTGGTTCTTGGAACCGTGCCCGGAATGGTTCTTGGAACCGATCTCAGAATTGGTCTCGTATCTGGAACAGTTCCTGAAACTGACGTTCAACCCGGAACAATTCCCAGAACGGACTCTTCACGGGAAACAATTCTTGGAACTGTTCGCTACGTCGGAACTGCTTGCGGAACTGAAATGACTCGTCCAAAGTGTTAAGCAGTGCTGTGACTGTTCAGCTAAGAACTTTGATCTTTTAAAGATCCAATTCCAAAATTCTACAGTTTTGGAACACCATCTAATTAGATCTACACTATCTCAATTTTCTTGGGAGAAAATTTTCTTGGCTTTTGGGAGAAATTGGAAACTTTTTCCACTTGGGTAAAAATCACTGAAATTCCTTCAACACGTGCAGGAATAACCTAGGATATGGGATGTGGGTACGATTAGAGATGCTGCGATAGTCTATAACATGGATGCAATACGATGAAATTTCTCGATAATCGAAACGATAAATATGTTTTTATCGAATCGTGAAAACGATACGATACGATATTAATCGACGATAATGCGTCGATAGCGATAGGATGAACGATAATCTCGTAAAATTCCATTTGGCCCAGAACTAAGATTCTTTCCTTTTCCACCCCTTCTCTCCTACCCTCTTTTATTATAGAAGTTTTGTTGCGTTATGGATGGTCATGTTAGGGTTGGGAAAACGCACATATACCCACTTACCCACACCCACCTACCTACACATCGCCACCCCCCCCATCCCCCCATCCACCCCGCCCCCCATCAACCCCTCCCCCTCCCCCCCACCCACCTACCCGCCCATTCACCCATCCACTCACAGCCAACCACCCACCCACCCACTCACACACCCACCCACTCACACACCCACCCACTCACACACACCCAACCACCCACTCACCGACACCCACCCACTCACACACACCCAGCCACCCACCCACCCACATCCACCCACCCACCCACCCACTCACACACACCCACCCACCGACATCCATCCACCCACCCAACCACCCAGACACACAGACACACACATACACCCACGAATGTTCCAGTCATTCTAATCACGTGACATATCCAACGTTTGAAAATGACCATTCAATATCATACTAGGGGCAGAACGGATTTCAAATGAATCACAATTGACAATATGAATTTCTTGTTTTTCTTAATTACCTCCAAAACTGCTTATGAACGATTCCGTGTTCAATTGATCTTAACTCGTGGCTGGTCACCCTCTGAGCGTCATACCAGCACTCGTCTTTTCCATTTTCCAATAACTGTTGAACACCCCGGAAAATCTGAAATAAAATTGTTTTGTTAAATCACAAATTTAACATGCGGTAAGGTGGTTCGATCGCGAGAACAGGGGACGGGAAATATTCTCCGAGTACATTTTATGTTCGAATGGGGGATGTCTTACCCTGAATTGGGGATGTTTTATAGTCATCCCAAATCAGCTTCTTTGTATCGCTGATTCAGGGATATATGATTACCACGGCTCAGGTCTGGTATCATCTACCTGTCGTGCACGTAGGAACTAAGAGAAACCGGAAGCCACTAGAGACCCCACCGAGAAGTTATAGGCAACTACCCTGGAGGAAGAAGCTGAGAGAACAGAGGAAATCCGCGACAAGACCAAATGCTCTGATTTGTTCGGGTGAAGAAACGGTATTGGAAGTCGATGAAACGGCGCTAAATAGGAAGAGTCAAATGAAATGTGACAAGCGGCGGACTTTGCTGGTGTATGCGAACCGCATCACGGATCAAAAAATTCCGAAAGTCACTGGTTTATTAAAGTTTAATGAACATGTCCCGGAGCGCTTGATCCTTCAAAGGTGGTGGTGTGCTCTCAGCGCCGCCGGCGTCCGAATTCTTCACTTTTTGGTGCGACCGAGTATGAGAGAAATCGGAGAAAAAAATTTTATTCATATTCTGAACTATATAGGAATTAATAACAGAAAATGATTTTAAAAAAATTAATAACAGAAAAAAAATCATTTTATTTTTGAGGGAACGGCGCGACTTTTGGATGATTTAGGTTCAAAAGTCCGATGGGAAGTTCCTGAATGGGGAGCACTCTATATTGTGTGTCGAGGGTGTCTGGTCACACGCGCCGCGCTAAGTTTGTACGGGAGACCTGCGACATCTACAGTGACGCCGTCGAACGAAGTCGTGACCTTGGGACGCCGCGCTTCTCGATTTCTTACATTTTTGGCGGAACCAAGGACACGGAAAATGTGGAAAAATCGTATTCGTAGTCTGAGGTGTATGGCGGGAAGGTATCGTCTCTTTTTCGGGGGAAACCGCGCGACTTGGAGGATAGGCAATTTTGAAAATTAGCACGATTTGAAGTGAGTATGGTTAACCTCCAAATATTCCGGATTTTCTCAGGACGAAAGTGTTTAATTGTCAGGCATAGTCTCCGTAATTTTGGAAATTTTGGAAAGTTCGGAGATTTTGACAATTCTGGAAATTTTTGAAATTTTTGAAATTTTTGAAATTTTCGAAATTTTTGAAATTTTTGAAATTTTTGAAATTTTTGAAATTTTTGAGATTTTTGAAATTTTTGAGATTTTTGAAATTTTTGAAATTTTTGAAATTTTTGAAATTTTTGAAATTTTTGAAATTTTTGAAATTTTTGAAATTTTTGAAATTTTTGAAATTTTTGACATTTTTGACTTTTTTGACATTTTTGAAATTTTGGAGATTTTGGAGATTTTGGAAATTCTGGAAAGTTTGGTAATTTTGGCAATTTTGGCAATTTTGAAAATTTTGAAAATTTTGAAAATTTTGGAAATTTTGGAAATTTTTGAGTTTTTAGAAATTTGAGTAACTTTGGTAATTTTAGTAATTTTGGTCATGTTTACAATTTCGGGAATTTTGGTAATTGTGGAAATTTTAGAAATTTAACAAATCTTGACAGATTTGGAAAGTTCGGAAATTTTGGAAAATTTTTCCAAGACTCGCATAATTTTCCCCATACCCTTTTTTCCATTCTCTTTTCCTGACTTTCCATCTTTTCCAAAAATTTCGTTCCATCGTTTTCCTAAAGTCTTCATTTTCCCCCTGAAGAAAAGCATTTAATTTAGAATGATGGACTAACTTTTTCAGTCGGTTATGAATTTCGTTCTCGCCCCAGCGTTTCCACATTCACTTGCAAAATTTTCCTAATTTTTCCTGACAAACTTGCATTATTCACGCTCGAACCAGAACTCAAAGCTTCATCTTATCCCGCTCTCATCATTTCCGTCCATTTTATTTTGCATATTCATAACACTCATTTAACGTCACTTGACTTTTGCCCATTCACAGTCAAACTTCCGCCACAACTTTGGTACTTGAACCAAAAAAAAATTCCGCCAATTATAAAAAATGTGGAAAATGAAAATTAAAAACAAAAAAAAATTGGATCAAATCAAATTTTAAAAAACCGCGAAATTCAAACACACGAAATCGGTAAAAAACGCGATCCGCGGGTTCCGCGATAAATCCGCGAATTTTCATGTTTCCAGCAACTCTGCCCTCGCGGAAGTCGACATCGACATACGAAGAAATCTCGGGGGGGCATTTTCCAAGAAAAGTGCATCGTCTGTTGCATGGAAATGGGAAAAATAAGGTAGACGGGTGGGGAAAATCCTCGGGCTATATTGGTACACAGGAAAAGAAGTCGAAATGCGCTTACGGAAATTCCCCTCTCCATATATGCAAATGGACCCACCTAATACTGAATTTTCTTCCAGAAATTGTCTCCGTGAAATTGTCACGTGGACAATCTGCGATTGTTATTCAATGCAAATTTCATGATAATTTTTCTACTTAAATTGATTTTCGCTAATGTCTCTAAGAAAAATATAAGGAAAAAAATAGACAAAAAAAAACATTAAGAAAATTAAAAAAAAATTTTCACCTTTTCTGGAAAAGGTAAAAACTTTTGAATAATTTTCGAAAGTGTTAAAAATTGTAATTTTTTTCCGTATTTGTCTCACCGAGTACAACGAATTTTGTAAGATGAAAATTATTGGTGCCATTACGAGAAAGGGAACTTATGCTTCCAGGATAAACTTGGGGGCGTAAACACTTGCTCAAAATATGCTTCCCATATTTTTTGCCGCTCAATATCACATAAGTTTGTCTTGCGGGATTTTTCGGAAGACACTTTGCCGTACAAATCATCTTGGGATACACTGTATATATATATATATATGTAGTGCCTAATCCTGAAACTTCTTCTTAGATAAGCGCGCTTAGGGTCCAGCAATGTGCGCTTGTGGCTTAATGGAAATTTTATGGTAATTCGATTACTTGGATTGATTCCTTCCACTTCCAGTGATTGAATCACTCGCTGGGGTTTCAATATGAAGATGCAATTTTCTTCAGTTTTCTTCAATGAACACGGGGAAAAATTTTCGGTGAAATATTCAAGTAGGAGTTATGGAAAAATTATAATACGTCGTGTAGGGAAAAATTCGTATTCTATTGACGTATGTGTGTTAGTTATTTTACACCCACGTACACACACCCGCCCATCCACCCACATACCTACCCACCCACCCAACCCCCCCCCCCTCACCCACCCACCGACCCACCCACCCAACCCACCCCCACCCACCCACCTACCCACCCACCCACCTACCCACCCACCCACCCAAGCACCCACCCACCCACCCACCCATCCAACCAACTGCCCACCCACCCACCCACCCAACTGCCCACCCACCCAACCATCCACCCACTCACCCACCCAATCATCCACCCAATCATCCACCCACCCGCCCACCCACCCACCCATCCACCCACCCACTCACCCACTCATCCACCCACCCACCCACTCATCCACCCACCCACCCACTCATCCACCTACCTATCCACATCCACACCCACCCGTCCACCCACATACCCACCCATCCACACCCACCCACCGACCCACCTATCCACACCCACCCATCCCCCCACCTATCCACACCCACCCATCCCCCCACCTATTCACACCCACCCATCTAGCCATACACCCACCCACCCGTTCACGCACCTACTCACACACACACATACACATACGTAGAGTTGAGGCTTTGAGAATGTTTCACGTGATGAAATATTTTATTATGGAATGTGAAGATATTAATTTATTACTTTTTCCAATCGGAGTCATTAGAAAAGAAGTCCCTATCCGGAGCGCAATTGGCAAATCGAAAACCAGAAATCTGACAAAAACATTTTTTCTCAGTTTTTTCTCACAGACAATTGCAATTTCCTGTCGGCAAATAGCACCGAATTTTCTGGGAAATGGTTTTCCCACCGGAAAACATTGAGGACAGTTGAAAACTGGGACAGGAAATGCCCGAAAAGTATCAAAGGAAAATTCGCTGTAAATTGAATTTAAAAAAAAAAAAACAAAAAGCCCGAGGAATGCCCGACTGACATTGGACTTTCATAGAGAGTTTCGCGAGAATGAAAAACAGGGAATGGAGTGGTAAATGAATTGCAACAAACTATTCCCCAATTTATATTGTTTTTGTAGACGAGAAAAGAGTGTTCCTGAGGAAATGAGAAACTCAGGAGAGGCTCTTTGCGGGATCCTTGAGTTCTTAGCTCTTGAGTTACGCGAATTTGTTGTTTTTAGATTCCGAGGAATATCATGTCACCTGATGTGAGTGGTAAAACGATCCTGGATTCTTTCGTTGTATTTTTAACTTCCGGTTTCGTGATACGACGTGTGCTTCCGTGTAGGTGTGAGTTTGCCTTTATGTGTGTAAGGCTTTGTATGAATCTGTGTGTGTCTGTTGGTAGGGATATGTCCATGTATGTGGATGCCTCTATTTTTATGTGTGTGTATGGGTGGTTGTGTGTGGATGAGTAGGTCGGTGAGTGGTCGAGTGGGTAGGTGGGCTGACGGGTGGTTAGGTGGGTGGGTGGGCGATTGGTAGGTTGTGGTTAGGTGTGGGTGGAAGTGGGTGGGTGGGTGGGAGTGGGTGGGTGGGTGGGTGGGTGGGAGTGGGTGGGTGAGTGGGAGTGGGTGGGTAGGTGTGGGTAAGTGGGTGGTTAGGTATGGGTAAGTGGGTGGGTAGGTGTAGGGGAGTGGGTGTGGGTAGGTGTGGGTGAGTGGGTGTCGGTAGGTGCACCATGTGGGTGAGTGGGTGTGAGTAGGTGGGTGGGTGTGGGTGAGTGTGGGTGGGCAGGTGTTGGTGGGTGGGTGGAGCTAAACATTATGGACTAATTTTTATATCATTAGGGGAAAAAAAATGAAATTGTGATTTTTCTGTTTTTTTTTTTATTCCCAATTCTATATTTTACCAATATGCATTTTTCATAAAACTTTAAAATTTCATAAATTTTCCTTCTTTCTTTTATAATAGTAAAATATTAAATTTTTAAAAAATATCTTGTTATTTTTCTGAACATTCTTAAAATTTATATAGAAAATATACAGATAGTCTACGTCAGTTATCTAATTAGCAACAAAATTACGAGCAATGAAAGGTCATTCACCAGTTATTCCAATAATTCAATTTCCCTGTTATTGCCAATTTTAGTACCCATAAATTCACAGATTTATTTTCATAAATCAGGCGTATACTTTACGAGCTATCTTCCTCTCATACCGAACGCCATCGAATTTCGCGAGTCTCGCTATTCCTTGGGGCTCCCTTCCTCATACTATTCCCGCACACACTTCCATATCGCTGAAAAAAGATTTCGCAATTTTTTTCTTTTTTTTTTCAACAATTTCCATATTTAAAATTGACTTCGAGGGTTCAGTTTATTGAGAACAATTTACCGGAAATTTTCCGAACCATATCTCGTGATTTTTCCGCGAAATAGAAAAGTGACAACCCCGACAGTTTCTTTATTCAGCTTTGCTTAATTTCCAAATACACATTGATATGTCAATTCCTCACAGCAGCAGCTTGAGGCAAAATAAATAAGAAAATTAAAATTCGAACCCTCCGCAGTCGTTGGTCGCGGAGTGGGAGATTCCCTCACACTGCCTGTCCCCCTTGTTTCAGCCAGATATCTCGAAATCCAAGAGAGATAGAGAAAAGTTGATCTCTACATTTTTTGTAGAGCTCATCAATATCTATAATAAAGGTCATTATCAAAACTTTGATCCGTCCCTTAGATTTTGAGATATCTCACGGAAACTAACAAAATAGTATACCAGCCGGCGGCCGCGCTCTCCTGACTCTGCCCCCCACTCCGTCAACCGAAGACTCGCGACTGCGGTCGGCTGCACCCGACAGCCGTAGCCACTCAACTTGCGCATGCGCGTGACGGGATAATGTTTCACGCCGCTCGGCCGTAATTTTTTTTTCCACTTAAAATTTTAATTTACAAACCACGTCATGCTGTAACCCTGTTATCTCGATTGTACCAGTAGACACGAAATCTCAGTTATCTCGAAAATGGCTGGACTTAGAGAAAAATGGTATTAGACTTTATTGAAGGCCATGAAATTTCCTTGAAGAAATGTCTTATAACATACCCCCGTAAAACCGCTGGTTAACGAATGATCGACCTCTGAAAAATCTTTTAGAGCGGCACCTTAGAGCCAAGTGTAAGAATAATTACTTGATCATAAAATCCCCTATTGACATTGGCTCCATTCTCCACATTGTTCTCCACTCAGTTCGATAGCTCTAGAATAATTTTACCCCTATGATTTTTTTTCGCCCACTTTTTTTTTTGTGCGGGTGAAATTCTACACGCGTGCGACAACAGCCGCGGCACTCAGCCCCGGACAATAGACCTCGTTTTCACCTTTTACCACTTGCCCTGAGCTTTTCATTCGCTTTTCTGCGCTATTGAGCACTTACTATTCTCGTCTGGAATTTTAGATATTTTTATTTTTCGTTTTTTTGAAAGACGAAATGGTAAATTGCGAATTTTCGCCGCAGGGAAAAAATTGATGTTTGCAAAAGAAAAAAAAATACTCGATTTAAGTGAAAAAGCGCATGCACAAAAATAAACTAAAAAAAATCTGGGGAACTTTCAAATGCGCAGTTAAAATGAACCTCAGTTCGATTGGAGCACCACAAACTTTTTAATTTCATCTCGGTCTCTCCCTGATAAAAACTAAATGACGTAGTCGAGAATTCATTGAGAAATATAAAAATACTAACATCCTTAACTTCGCTTTTCATTCAATTTTAAGCGGATTTAAATTCCCGTAATATTATTACGTATATCATCATAGAATCCTTATCCCATACAGTAAATTTTTATGGGGCAGGAAATTAAAACCACTTCAATTTCCGACATCGGCTAGCCCATTCGCATTGTTGTATTTTTATGTGTCTTTTAGGAAAATTTATATTTTCACGATTCTGTTTCTTTATCTTGCTGATAACTTGCGCATGAAATTGATGAAATTTATGAAATTCATGAAATTTATGAAATTTATGAAATTTATGAAATTCATGAAATTGATGAAATTTATGAAATTTATGAAATTTATGAAATTTATGAAATTTATGAAATTTATGAAATTTATGAAATTTATGAAATTTATGAAATTTATGAAATTTATGAAATTTATGAAATTTATGAAATTTATGAAATTTATGAAATTGATGAAATTTATGAAATTTATGAAATTTATGAAATTTATGAAATTTATGAAATTTATGAAATTTATGCAATTTATGCAATTTATGAAATGTATGAAATTTATGGAATTTATGAAATTTCTCGAATCGGTCAAATTTCTGAGAAAAAAACTTTGAAACTTTGTCTGATTCCTAATACTTTTTATATTTGTTAAGTTTCCACAAATTCAAGAAAAAATTCGGTACTCGCAAATTATTCCAAAATAATTGTATTAATAGAAAAATTCCCACATCTCGCAAATAAGGGACAAAAAACGCGTTTTATGGTTTGAATTTTTCATCTGTATCCTCCGCAATTTCCTTGCTCTTAACCTTCTTGCAATCGTGCTGGCTCATTTATGGACATTAGAAAAAATCCCTCGGCTAACGAGGAGCGAAATTATAATTACAACGCAGGAACGTGTTACTCTTAAATGAACGCTTGAAAAAAATGGTGGGTATATCGGAAATTTTTAATTCCTTAATCTTCTAAGATTTTAATTAAAGAGAAGAGGAAATTTCCGAAATGTCATAATTTTTTAGATAATTAAGAACAGTGGACTCTTCCATTTTTTATTGAAATTTTCCATATTTTGATTTTTGTTTTTAGAAAATTTTGGATAAATAAAAATTGGACATTTTGGAAATTACAGAATTTTCTATTTGTGCTTTTTCAAATTTCCAAACATTTGAAATTCTTCTAAATTTTCCAAAAAATTCTTCAAATTCTTAAAGTTTGTCATAGTTGAAAATTATTAAAATTCAATCCAATTAATCGAGCAAGGAGAATTGAAATGATAATGAGCAACGGGCAAGGCGTCTCGATCAATCGGCCACTTTCATAAAAAAAATTCCCATTTATCACAACGTCGAAATTAAAATATTCCGCGTTCACATCTCATTATTATCTCAATTAATTTAATTAAAAATCTGGGTGGCATCAAAGTGGAATTTAAGCTCGCGAGATGCTAACGAACTCGTTCACAATCGTTCATTGAATCTGAAAGTTTTGCAATTAGGGGATAACTCGTTCATGTATTTTCCGATGTTCCATCCCTCGTCGTCCGTGTAATTTCGATTTATTTGCCCACTAAAGAAAGTTCCTGTGTGTTCTGTATTTCCAGGAATATTGTCCAATTTTTATCCTCGCGAAGTCGCGTTATGGCCCTATCGCCGCAATTTCTCAATTTTTTTGTCAGACCTCCAAAAAAATTGTCCTAAAAAATTTTTCAAAAAGAAATTTCCAAAAAAAAAATTTTCCAAAAAATTTTCCAAAAAAATTTTCCAAAAAACTTTTCCAAAAAAAATTTCCAAAAAAATCTCCCAAAGAAATTTTCCAAAAACATTTTCAGGGATCTGGTCCTTCTTCCAAAAAAATTTGGCATCCCTCAATATTTCGTGAACCGCCGAAATTTTACCCCTTTTTTTAAAAAAATCATAGATAACCAATTTGTCCTAATCCAGCTTCCGATGTGACTTGCCCATAAATTTCATCGAACCCCAATTAAACTCCACTTAAAAGCTGCTTAATATTCACCGGAAAAACACCGCGTATATTGAGGTACAGACATATACGGCTGTATACCTATATATCTATATATCACCTTCAAAAGCCTCTGCAACATTTCTTAAACTACCCAATTTCGGCCCAACCGCGATTAAATTCCGATTAAACTGCGATCAAGCTCTGATAACTCCCACTCACCCCACCCTCCCTTCCAATTGCACACACCCACCCACCCGCTCTCCCTCCCACCTACACCCACCCCCCCACCCTCCCTTCCACCTACACACGCACACACCCCCTCCCTCCCAGCTGCACACCCCCCCCCCCTCACCTACACACACCCACCCACCCTCCCCCTCATCTACACACACTCACCCACCCTCCCTCCCACCTGCACACACCCACCCACCCTATCCCTCACCTACACACACCCACCCACCCTCCCTCCCACCTGCACACACCCACCCACCCTCCCTCCCACCTGCACACACCCACCCACCCTCCCCCTCACCTACACACACCCACCCACCCTCCCTCCCACCTGCACTCACCCACCCACCCTCCCACCTGCACACACCCACCCACCCTCCCCCTCACCTACACACACCCACCCACCCTCCCCCTCACCTACACACACCCACCCACCCTCCCACCTGCACACACCCACCCACCCTCCCCCTCACCTACACATACCTACACTACTAAACCCTGACTAAATCCCAACTAAGCATTCATCAATTCTCCACTAAACCCCTGTCAAGCATCTTGCCCCTCGACTAACCAGCACTCAACTAAATTCCGGTTACCGACCCTGACTAAACCCTGACTAACCTAAACTAAGTTCTAATCGTGCTTAATTTCCACCTACCGAAGTCGCATCCAAAAATCTCCATTTTCTGGATGTAAACGAGACTTCGACTAAATTCTGGAGCAGTCCCATCTAACCGCAGGCTAAACACCCTGATTATACCCCGACTAACTCACAAGCCTCCAGCGCGCTCTCAGGTTCTCCAGCGAATATCTCCTAAAGTACGGGGTTTACGTCAAAATGTCATACCACACTTTTGATCCAGAATTTTATAAGCTACAAAAAAGTCTAATAACATTTTTAGATCGGTCCGATAGTTTTCGAGATATTTGCAAAATAAATGGGAACGTCAGGTCAGTGTGACATTTTGAAGGCGTTACTCGTAAATTATTTTCTCAATCTATTGACTCAAAATTATTTTCTGGATACGTGTTCTTCATGAAAACAAACTTCATTCAATAGTCAATATTTTTCATAGTTTCTCCGATATTTATTCTCAATATCCACGGAAGCGACGTCCTCAACAAATCATTTCGGGAAACAAAAATAGGAAAAGTTGACTCGGTATTTTTGTTTACAGAACAAAGTTAACTCTCATATTCCTCTGATAACATAACTCCTCACCTAGACACCCCCCCCCCCCCCCGCCGCAACTCAACCCTTTCAACTTTCATCGCAAATCTATATTGCTTCGGGAAGTCGTATTATCTAGCTGATATAAAATTTCTCGTCGCCAATTACGAAGTTTGTTTGTAATCTTCTGGCTGGGATTTATACGTAATATTTCTCACTTTCAGAATGGATTATTGGCTGATTGGAAAAATCAGGAGACTCTATTACATAATGTAACAATTTAGCAGGTAATTGGATTGCGAGTTAGATACTTAATTGGGGGGTGATTGGTAATTGGATTGGTGGACAAATTATGAACATTTTTAAAGTTTTGAAAATTTTGAAAATTCTGAAAATTTTGAAAATTTTGAAAAATTTGGGAGTTTTCAAAATTTTGAAAATGTTGATAGTTTTGAAAATTTTGAAGTTTTGAAGTTTTGAAAATTTGGGAGATTTTCTAAATGTTTTAAAATTTAGCAAATTTTGAAAATTTCGAAAATTTTGAAAATGTTTGAAAATTTTGAAAATTTTAAAAATTTTGAAAATTTCGAAAATTTTGAAAATGTTTGAAAATTTTGAAAATTTTAAAAATTTTGAAAATTTTGAAAATTTTTGAAAATTTTTGAAAATTTTTGAAAATTTTTGAAAATTTTTGAAAATGTTTGAAAATTTTTGAAAGGTTTTGAAAATTTTTGAAAATTTTGGAAAAACTTTGAGGTTTTGAAAGTTTTGAGATTTTGGAAATTTTTTGAAAATTCGGGTGCTTTTTAAAATTTTTGTGTCTAATTATTTTCCACCAATTTGTGCAAAATTTTTCTCAATCTGACATTTATACGTAATATTTCTTACTGTCAGGATGGATTACTAGCTGATGAAAAAATAAGGCCATTGGATTACGAAAGAATAGGAATACTCGGGGGATAATCCCTTTGCGTGTTTGAAGCTTCATACGTAAATTAGATTATAAATTAATGTCATAGTTATTGGTAGAAACAACAAATTTTAATCACAAAAACGAGAGACGAATAAAAATTCATTAATTAACTTTGAAAGTTTTCAAAAACATCAAAATTTTGAAAAATTCAAAAATTTAGAAAACTTGAAAATTTTGAAAAATTCACAAAATTTGAAAATTTTGAAAAATTTGAAAAATTCGAAACATTTGAAAAATTCGAAAAATTTGAAAAATTTGAAAAATCTGAAAAATTTGAAAAATTTGAAAAATTTGAAAAATTTGAAAAATCTAAAAAATCTGAAAAAATTGAAAAATCTGAAAAATCTGAAAAATCTGAAAAAATTGAAAAATTTGAAAAATTTGAAAAATTTAAAAAATTTAAAAAAATTGAAAAATTTGAAAAATTTGAAAACCTTGAAAAATTCGACAAATTTGAAAAATTTGAACAGTTTGAAAAATTGAAAACCCTGACAAGCTAAATTTACCCATGTTGCTTTATGGTGCAAAATTTATGTGTCGATTCAAGAGGAACTGTCGGCGTCCCTGCAAAATCGAGCAAAATGAATGATTCGGTAATTTTTTACACGTGAGTCTGCCCACGTCTATCGCAGCTGTCGCGCGCCAGTGTCCCCTTTTTTTCCAGGATGAGTCGTGTCAACAATTTAATGCTTGGCAGATCAATCGTTTTATTTTTCGCCCTAGGTGAAATTCATTTTCTTGTCACTTCACTCCGCGAAATTGCGTCAACTTTATTGTTTCAACGCGTTATTCTTCGTTGAACGAATGAAAAATAATGGATATTGCATCAAGTCATCTGAAATTGCACTTTTAGTGTCACTTCTTTTCCTCCAGAACTTTATGAGTCATAAAGACTGTTCTGTTTTTTTTTTTTAATGAACCCATTTCGGACGATGGCACAGGAAAAATAACCTGCACATTGATCGAAATTTTACGGATATTTAGCGAATATCTCGAAAACTACGAGTTTCATGGGGAACTTCTATAAGACTTTTTTGTAGCCTATAAAATTGTGCACAAAAAGTCTAGTTTGACATTTTGTCGTAAACCTCTTAGTTCAGAAGATATTCGCCGGAGAAGCTGGACGTCGGTTCGAATTCTGCTAAATCTTCGTTAGCCGAAATATGATCGGGCTATTTAACCTGGATTTAGACCGAAATTAATTAGAATTGAATGTGTGCGTGTATGTGTGAGAGCGGGTTTATGTGTGTGAATGGGTGGGTGGGTGAGTGGGTGAGTGGGTGGGTGAGTGGATGGGTGGGTGGGTGAGTGGGTGGGTGGGTGGGTGAGTGAGTGAGTGGGTGGGTGGGTGAGTGAGTGAGTGGGTGGGTGGGTCAGTGGATGGGTAAGTGGGTGGGTGGGTAGGTAGGTGAGGGGGTGGGTGGGTGAGTGAGTGGGTGGGTGGGTCAGTGGATGGGTAAGTGGGTGGGTGGGTGGGTAGGTAGGTGAAGGGGTGGGTGGGTGAAAGAGTGAGTGGTCGGGTGAGTGAGTGGGTGAGTGGGTGGGTGGGTCAGTGGATGTGTGGGTGAGTGTGTCAGTGGGTCGGTGGATGGGTGAGTGGGTGGGTGGGTGAGTGGGTGGGTGGGTGAGTGGGAGGGTGGGTGAGTGAGTGACTGTGTATGTGTGTGTGTGTGTGAAGTTTCTCCTCTCATACCCTAAATAATATCCCAAACTATCACCCTCTCTTTTTAACCCCCCACATCCCCATAGCCCACCCCTAGATTAATCCCATAAATCTGAGTCGAATTGATTGCCCCCAATGAGGGGGGCTTGGCCTCACCGTTTGATCACCGGTGGATTCCAACTGGTGTAGAAATGGAGTCTTGAGAGACGGTACATAAACACAAAGAAGGGAAGACACTTCGGGTCGTCTGTGGGGTATTAAAGTTGGGGGTGGGATAGGGAAGATCGAGGGAGTTGTAAGCAAGCAAACAAGGTGGAAGAGAGGGGGGGCAGCGGGGGGGGGGGGGAAGTGCCTGCCCATATCGATCCAATGGTGTCTCACTGTCTTCCATATCTCGTGTGTTCTCCACTAGCCTGTGGATAAAAATGGGAAAAATAAACGGACCGTCGGCCGTCACTTTCACCTCAATTTTTGGAATTTTACATCTTTCGTTACTCGCGCACGCGGCACGGCGCCGCTGGATTTTTTTTGTCTCAGACTTTGAAAAGGGATTTGAAAAATGTGGAAACACATATGGAAGGCTCCGAAGACCGACTGCGCCGGTTCCATGGATGAAGCCGATCAGTTGAAGGCGGCTCCGCGCCGCCGGCTACCGATAGAAAAAAAATGATTGCGTTGAACAAGTTCGCTTTGTGACAAAAAATACGTTTTCTATCAACGTTATTTCAACTTGTATCTCACACCAGTGCTATCAGTTCTGAGGACGGTTCCAAGCAAACGAACAGTTCCGAGAATTGTTCCATGTGAAAGGTCTGTTCTTGGAACTGGTCCCGATGGGATAGCAGTTCCGGACAAGGTTCCAGGAAGGGTTCCACCTAAATGTTCAATTCCAGGAACGGTTCCAGGTTCAAGGTCAGTTCCAGGAACGATCCCAATTAGAGGTTCCATTCCGGGAACGGAGTATGCAGAAATTTTGGAAAAAATCTTCCAAGTGTAATCAAGATTGTTATCGAAATTCAATGCCACACAAACGCACACACACACACACATTACAAAAAAGGAAACGGTTCCTGGCGTTGAACTGAGGCGAAATTCCGGAGGAGGTTCCTCGCTCTTGGAACAAGTAAGTGGAACAAATTCAAAATTCCGGAAAAATTTGTTCACTAAAACAATTCAAATTTGCGCGGGTAAAAACGAAAGTCTGGACCATTTAATATTTTTGGGAATCATGAACATTTGAGAACCTTGTGAAGTTCTGGAAATTTGTAAATCCGTAAAATCCTCTGATGCACTTGAAAATTTTAGTATTTTATGCTCATCTCAATTTAATGTCTCACTCTTGCGTATTTTTCTTCTGTTTTTCACCCGCTGGTGAGCAGAGGAAAAATGGAGAAAATGGAGGGGGCGAAAACCCGTCCACTTGGTGTCACTCGGGTGTTCCGCTGTCCGCTAACTGTTGAACTTTTCACTTGGAGCCATCACTTAGAGCATCGTAGAGACGATTTTAGCGCGACGAAGAAATGAAAATTTGGCTCTTGCATTTACGCCAAATTCTTGGCACTTTTGCTTGAATTTTTGAATTTTTTTTTTTGAATTTTGGAAATTTTGAAGATTTGACATTTTCAATATTTGTGAGATTGGAAATTTTTTGAGAAATTTTACCAAAATTTTATGACTTAAAAAAACATGTCGAACATCGATTTTTATTTTTATTCCTTACGCAATCCCTTTTTATATTACTCTCAATATTATTATAAATATTATTATTACGTCACATATTATTTTCCACCGTATTACGACGTAATCCGGTAACGAACCACAAAGCGATTACGACCCGAATGAAGAATATTGTTATAGCAAAGGGCATTTTCATATTTCTATTTAATATCTGCATTTTTCCCGTCCCATTACTTCCATTTTGTGGATTTCCGGTTTAGTCGGTCTTCAGCCCCCATTGGCTAATGGGATTTGCGTACCGGAAGAAATTAAATTTCTCTAAAATTTATTTATTAAGCTGAAGAGACCAGTGGGAATTTTATATTTTTATGGGTAAGACAATCTTGAATTTCAATTTGTGTTGAATACTGGTGAATGAAATTAACTTAGATTGTGTGTGTTTGTGTGTGTGTGTGAGGGGGTGTAGGTGCCTGGGTGGGTGGGTGGTAGGTAGATGAGTGGGTAGGTGGGTGGGTGGGTTGGTAGGTGCGTGAGTGGGTGGGTGGCTAGGTGTGTGAGTGGATGGGTGAGTGGATGAGTAGGTGGGGTGGGTGGTTGAGTGAGTGGTTGGGTTGGGTGGGTGGGTGGTTGGGTTGGGTGGGTGGGTGGTTGGGTGGGTGGGTGGTTGGGTGGGTGGGTGGGTGGTTGGGTGGGTGGGTGGTTGGGTTGGGTGGGTGGTTGGGTGGGTGGTTGGGTGGGTGGGTGGTTGGGTTGGGTGGTTGGGTTGGGTGGGTGGGTGGGTGGGTGGGTGGTTGGGTGGGTGGGTGGGTGGGTGGGTGGTTGGGTTGGGTGGGTGGGTGGTTGGGTTGGGTGGGTGGTTGGGTGGGTGGGCGGGTGGGTAGGGTGAGTGGGTGGATGGGTGGGTTCGTGAATGGATGGGTGGGTGGGTGAGTGGGTGGGTGGGCGAGTGCATGGGTGGGTGGCTAGGTGTACGTGTGTGTGCATATGTATATGTTTTTATGTAGATACGAAGTTACGCATGTGAATATCCATGTGCATTAATACGTCAATGCATGGTAGTATGTGGGTGTACGTACGTATTGCATATTTTACACGTCATCACTAACTAATGAAATTTAAAATTGATCAAGGCAGCGCTTTTTCATATTCATGATACATACATATTTTGTTTTTTTTCTGGAAACCTCTACATGCTATTGTCCCTGTTTGTTGACCCCTTGTGTAACAAGTGGGCGCAAGGGGTGGTGAAAACTAATTTGCGGCCATGAAAAAAAAAGGAGGAAAAAAATGTTGCGAGAGTGGCGAGTGGAATGGGTGCGAGAACAGCCTTCATAGCTTGTTTTCTTTCTCCGAAATGGTCCACCATTGATTTGATTGAATTACCTTTATCGAACGTGGCAGAAAATCTGTCGAAAATTAGGAAACAATTATCACTAATAGATCCCACTGAGATGAATATACAGGGTGTCTCAAAAATGCTCTACGACTCTATTTTTAAGGGTAATAAATGTGCAAAATTCCAAGTTGAAAGTTCCTCTTCAATTTTTCTGTCTGACACCAGTCGTCTCACTTTTGAGAACAGTTCCAAGTGAACGAGCATTTCCAAGAATTGTTACACGTGAAAGGTCCATTCTCAGAACTGTTCCAGGTGGAACTTCTGCTCCAGGGGGAACTTCTGTTTCAGGGGGAACTTCTGTTCCAGTGGAACTTCTCTTCTCGGTGGAACTTCTGTTCCAGGTGGAACTTCTGTTCAAGGTGGACCTTCTGCTGTAAGTGGAGCTTTGGTCCCAGGTGGATCTTTAGTTCCAGGTGGAACTTTGGTTCCAGGTGGAACTTTGGTTCCAGGTGGAACTTGGGTTCCAGGTGGAACTTGGGTTCCAGGTGGAACTTGGGTTCCAGGTGGAACTTTGGTACCGTTATAGGAACAGTCCCACCTGAAGTCGAATTCTAGGAACAGCTCCAGGAAGTTCCATTTCGAGAATGGATTACGCATAAATCACGAAAAAAATATTACAAGTCTAATTGAGTTTGTAATTGAAACTTAATAAGACACACGAAGCCACATTACATAAAATGGTCAGAGATGCTTCCGGAAATGTTTTGTCGTGTCACTCGCAAAATTAACGAGTAACGAACAACGAGTGACAGTTGTCATCTATGGAGAAAATACACTGGGGACCACATAGGAAGGGAAAGAAAATGAAGACAATTTTTTTTGTGTTCGCCAGAATTATCTCTGAAATCTGGGTCCACCCTCCGCAGCATTATATATAGTGTCTCAGGAGGGCCGTGTCTATCCACACGTGCCGCGGTAATTTTTTATGACACATCTACGATATATACAGCGAAGTGGTCGAAGGAAGTATGTTAAGTCTCGAGAGTTCGCGCTATGTAGCGATCAACTTCCGAAGTCTTCAATTTTCAATGGAACCGAGGACAAGAAAAATGCAAAAATAATTTTTTTTTTAGAATTTTCAATAACTCCTCTTCAAAGGTTTGAGCGCAGAACCCAATTTACCGGCCCCATACCGCGAGTGCGAGTAACGAATGGCCACTATCCAATATCAAACCGACAGCGTAAAAAATCGTATAGCGCGAGCGACCCCATTGAAGAAAATAATCGCGGTGCGTTACCGGAATATGACACACGCGTAATGTGGGTAAGGCAGTAACACAGGCAATATGAGGGGTTAAAAGGGGGGGGGGGGGGGGGGGGGGGGTGGGGGGGGGGGAGGGGTGGCTACTCATCGCGCATGACACGTGTGGAACGAGGGTGCGGCAAACACCTGGGCGTTGGAGTATCGCGTGCTATGGGAATTTTTTTCTTGCTTTTTTTTCTTTTTATGGAAAAAAATGGGATGTGGGAACCTTCGGGAATGATGGATCCTCGTGTTTCAGGTGAGCCTGACAGTGAGTTGTACCGGCTACTTTCAAAAACACCTTTTCCTTCAGTTATATATTCACGCAAAAGGGCTCACTCACAAAATTTCCGATTTTTTTCTCACCCAAAAAACATTCATTCTATACATATCTATATATATATATATATATATTTTTTTTTATGCTATATATATTTTTCCCTTTTTTTTTATTATTCATTCGTTTCCATTCATATATTGATATCTATATATAAAAAAGAATATATATATATATATATATGTATATATATATATATATATATATATATATATATATATATATATATTATAATGGATAATAATAAAAAAAATAAATAAAATATTTTTTCCAAGATGGAAATAGATCTCTCAGTTCGCTCGACCTACACCACGAAAATCCTTATTCGATAAACTGGTCCCAAGCCGGACGACAACGCACATTCCGGCCGATTTGGTGTTATCGACAGCTATTGCTACCCGCTCCGCCAAACAGTATCACCTTCAGTTCCCACGTAGTAGATTCCTCCGAACCATCGTCGCTTCCCATGCCCATTGCTGTCTTGGCCACCAGGTCAATAGCATCCAACGTACATCGTCGCCTGAAGTCATATTGATCATCAGCCAACCGCTGCCTTCATTCTCTGTTGTATTATCCGCTAACCTTCTGGGATGTACAGAGTGGGATGATATGATGAAGGGCCATCCGGTGGGTTTCTCCCCTTGGGAAGACATCCGAGTCTCCATTGCTTCCATCTGCTAGGGAAGATGCCTTCCTGAATTCAGGTATTGTTTTTTTGCTGGACATCTACCGAGAAAATGTAGAATGTTATCAGGAGAGTCCCATTGATAAGTGGGACAGGTTGAATCTCGATTGAATTTGATGTTCCCTTACTTCCAGTAAAAGTTGGTATATTTCACATAATATTCCATCAAGGTCAAGGACCTTCTTGCCTACTGTAGTAGGCCTGCAGTAGTTCCTCGACTGTAATCGGTGGTCTTTCATCCTCCACAGGAAGCTCCACCTGGTTCACAGTTACTCTCGATTGTCGAGGAAGACAGAGACGATCCCAGAAGCCTGAAGCAGGTCGGTGATGGCAGCGGCTGGACCTAAATCCCACCAAAACCACCTACGCTCTGCCCCATGGATCATTCTCCACTTCCTCCAAAAGCTTGCTCCAATAATTGCGAAGCTTAAGCTTGAATTCATGGCCTTCGTGAGTTTACACTCAGCAGCTTTATACTTCACTTCAAGGTTTTCGGGATTGGGCTTGTGCCCTGCACCCTGCCAAGATCTTCTCGCTGCGAAACACTCCTTGCGGAGGATAGCTATTTCATTGCTCCACCAGTACACTGGTTCACTGGTCCCACTCGCACCATCGCTGCGTAGGGATCTTCGGGAGACCCTGCAGCCGAATAGATTAGACGGTTGGTGCTACCAGCAACATGGTTGGCTTATTCGTATTTCATTACCCCTGATCAATATGATCCCTATAAAAAATGTCACATTTTTTTTTGCAAATAACTTGTTACAGAGGTAATTAATTTTCTACGGTAATCATTTTTTTAAATTCCTATTGGAAAGCTATTCCAGGCGTTCCTCACAAACGCCTCGATTGAATTTCCATAGGAACCTACGCGACATAGATCAACATACTAGGACCATTTATTTTGAGATAAGATAAAATTGATAAGCATACGACGAAGTTTGGGTGACGTCTTGATGGACAATTTAAGGAACGCCTCCACAGCTCAATTACCCAGATATGGCTAATTGTGAATATCCTAATTCTTGATCGTGCTTATCACTTATTTTTGTATAACCAGGAGGTGTTAATTTTGAATGTGCGTGGGTCCTTTTTTGACGTCAATTACATTAATCACTATCAAAATAAACGATAAAAACTCCAATAATGAATACGCATTATACGTAAATTGAGAGAGAAAATGTTTTTTGATATGCATCCCGTACGCCAAGGAATTAAACTTTCTGCCCGCCTGCCCTATACTCTTCTCCTTCCCACCCGAAAGTACGTTCAACAATAAATGTATCAATATTAAATAAATGACAATAAATTCAACGATGGATACTTGTGTGGGCTGCGCGCGCACGCCGCTTGCCGGCCGCCTCACGAACCACATGCCCGCGGGACTCCCCTGGTCGTGGCGGGCAAAAGGTAAAAAAGGGATTAAAAGATATAGAACCGAAAAAAATTAAACTGTCCAAATCCCTTACTATAACCATATTTTTTCTTTTTCATTCATTCAACATGGAGACATGTTAAAAGTACAATTATCGGACCCTTTTTGGGTTAGGTCTCTTGATTTGCCGGCAGGCGACAGTTTCAATAATTTACTCGACTTTTTTAGCCACACGGTTTGTCAGCCGCAAATTAACTTTTTAACGAATATCCATATATTAAATCCATATTGCATAATTTCACAAAATTTTATTCCACAGGAGCCCTGTATATAGTTGGTCGTTTGGCGCATGCGCGCACAGGCAAGCCACAAAAGTTTTGCGGCCACTCACAACACTTCTTACACTCAGAAACCGAAATAGCAAAATAAGAAGGAAAACACGGTGCAGTAAGCGGGAAATCATTTTGCTAGGACATCTCGCTATTGGAGTGAGATAACGAATATTGGATGGAAAAATTTTTCATACATTTTTGTTCATTAATTAATTTCTACGCACGATTGACAACACGAGGCTCGACATTCACGATCAGCTGACTGCTATCCGCATGATTACCACCATGCTCGTTTGGCGGCGCTACTTGCTCCTAGATACTCGCGCGCTATTTGAAATACTTCAAAAGTTAACCAATGGCAGCACGAGAGCGGGCCAATCAGAACAGGTCACGTGACAACTGTCCACAAAAGTTATGAGTCATTCATTTTACGGATACTTTTTTGACCGTATGCACTCTGATTGGTCAGGAGGCAGTCCTACGACATAAAAGCCCACTTCTATAAATGAGATTTATGTACACTGTCAGTTACAAGTATAATATTGAGAATTTTACAATCTCTTGAAAATTTACATATTTCTTCGATATATTTGTGGTCAGCTGCATCTGCAAATTTTTGTGTTGTGTAGGGGAAGAGCACTTCGACTTTCTTAGATTAGTTAACAATCTGCTCCGTTGCACATCGAAAAGCTCAGTTTACATCGTAAAAATATGCTCTAAAATGGGGTATTTTGGCAATGTGGAAAAACAAATTTTTAATCGTGAAAATACCAATGAACTGTTATTAGGTTTTCTAATGGTAATTCTTTTATGATTCATCTATTGACTCACTATTTCACATAGTTCGTGTGTTTTTTTTTTTATTCTAAATGTATTACTGCGTTATAGTAAATCCTACTTAATTCTTATCTCTTCAAAATCTCGTTACCTACAACCAATCGAGATACGATGACGCCGGTTAAATCATGATCACGTCAAAAATTGACGTCCTTGGGGGCGAAATTTTACTATATAGGTCAATGACAATTTGTCCAAAAGTCAGTATTCACTTTTCAGCCTCAGCGTCCGGTCGATATCTTTTTCAATTATCACTAGCATTAACCCGGCCATTCTGGATACGGAAAAGCTTTAATCGAGTGTAATTGAGTGGGACAATATATTGACAGTCAAGTGCAGTGAAGTGGTCGCCGATTTCATCAACTTCACTGTTCCACCGTCTTAGCGAATTCTAGCGAGGGTCATATAGCGGCAACTTCGTGAAACACTAAGTAATTAGTCATTATATATATTATTATTAATTACTGTGCAATTGTAAAATAGTATTAGATGTTTCGACAATTTTCACACACCATAAAGCTTTTTACATGTCAATAGAATTTTTTGAATATTCTTTCACAAGCTTCTGTCAAATGAGTTTTTTTTTCTTTTTTTTTTCCTCCGTCCCTCTCATTTGTACGCCCCCGGTAGCGGCCGTGTAAGCATTCCTTCAGGGGGCGTACCGGACACCCACCCATGCGGCTGGGGCCGACTTTCGCCATTTTTAGGCCATCGTATTTCTAAACACAGGGTAAACCTCCAGAAACCCCTGTGCTACGATGGCCGGCGCCTATGATGGAACCCACCCCCCCCCCCTGCGTCGGGTTAGGTTCCCGCTCGGCCGGGCGGTCGCATTTTATGGGTACCGATAGCACACACGGAAATTCCTGCATCGGTCGGAATCCATGAGAAAATATTTTGAAAAAATATTCTCCGGCGGCCGGGCGCGAACCTAGGACCTTCGGAGTAGTACCACTACGCCAAAGCCCCGACGTCAAATGAGTTGTGTGTGTGTGTGTGTGTGTGGATGGGTGAGTGAGTGTGGGCGGGTGGGTTAGTGTGAGTGGTTGAGTGGGTGGGTGGGTGGGTGGGTGGGTGAGTGGGTGGGTGGGTAGGTGGGTGGGTGAGGGGATTGGTGGGTGGGTGGGTGGTCGTGGGTGTATTTGTGTGTGTGTGTGTGATTGAGTGACTTTCTCTATATTTTCAAAAGTATTCAAAAATTTATTGTACGTTTTAAAAATTCATAGAAAATTCCTAGGCTTGCCTAAATATGTAAATTGCTTTTTATTTTAGTTTTGAAATTCGTTATGATTTTACGGAGTTTTTGGGATGTTAATATTCATTTCAGACACTTACGACCTCGGGTATTTCACATGTCCCCCCCACCACCCACCGCCCCCTTCTGTTCCACCTGGCCGTATATGTTATGTACTTTGCAAGTACATAAACAAACAAAGTCGCAGTTTACTTTTGGTAAGATCTGTTTACATGCATTGTCCCACCCAACAGACCGTAATAGTATAGAAACGAGCTGGTCAGCCGTGTGTGTGTTTGTACCCCCATGGGGAGCGCAAAAAAATCGCAAATTTCCGTGGCTTGATATATTTTTTTCCTAAGATTTTTCAAAGCCTCGAGTACCTTCAAGTACCACGCAATACCGGAAAGTGCTCAACCACTTGATTCCAGTACTCCAGCACGTGCGCATCTGGAGGTTCTACCTGCGTTTACACCTTAATTATGCAAGTTAGGAAAAAAAGCCATAAAACATAAAATGTGTACTTTTATGTAAGGAACATTTTTTGTTATAAACAGTTTTTTGTATCTGCAACGGTTCTTGAGATACGCCGTTATAAACATTTGGAACTGGATGCTGGAGAGATTTTATCTGAATCTACTGTTAGACAATTTGTTTTAATGTTCCCAAAATTTCCGAAAATTTCAAAAACCCAGAAAATTTCTCAAATTTTCCACAATTTTTTGTCAATTTCCTGCAATTTTTCCAATTTTTTTTTCTATAATTTAGAGCGATTTTGGAACTTTAGGAACGTTCCAAAAAATTTCACATTTTTTAAAAAATATTTCTGGAGTTTCCTGAAATTAGCTAAAATTCCCCAGAAAATTTCGAAAATTTTTTGGAAGGTCCGATGACATTTCAAATTTTTTTCCGAATTTTCTCAGCATTTTTAGCAACTTTATAAACTCCCTAGAATTTCCAGGAAGTGTAAAAAAAATTAATAAAAAATTCATTTTTTTAAAATTTTTCTTACGTATTTCTGGAGCTCGCCCGAAATTCCCTAGATTTTTAAAAAATTCCCTAGAATGTCCCAGACCCATAAAAAATGTTCTATACTTCAAAAGAGATGTGTCGAATTTTTCCCCCAAATTAAGGGTTTTGTTTAACTTAGTTTACAAGATAATGCCCCAGGTTATAATTTCTTGCTCACTATGACTAACTATATATATTAATGGGAGTCGGAAACTTATGTTCAGTGTGTAATTAATTTACTGGGATCTGGGAGCCAGTTGATAACGTACATTTGTAGTCCAACGTCTGAGTTGGGCTCATTGACCCTTAACTGCCGGGACATGTTTCGAATTTCTTGCAATTGTCTAATGATTCAGAAAACAAAAATTTTGCGCTCCTCTACGAAATTTGTAGAATTTTAATGAAAATTTTGAGGATTTTTTTTCCAGAATTTTCCAAAATTTTTGGGAGCTACAAAACTCAAAAGATTTTTTTTCTCGAAATTTTTGGGACATTTGTAAAATCGTAAATTATAATTTCAAAATCGTAAATTACGAAGTCCGTAATTACGCTCATAAAAATGGTAATTCTCAATTTTCTAATCGTAATTTACGAATACGCAAATCGTAATTACGCTCGCGAAGATCGTAATTTACGCTCATAAAAATTCTAATTCAAGTTTTACGAAGCGTAATTTACTATTACGAATTCGACCTTTTGAAAACCTTAAATGATTAATACGCAAATCGCAATTACGCTCGTAAAAGTCGTAATTTACGCTCATAAAAATTCTAATTCAAGTTTTACGATGCGTAATTTACGATTTCGATTTCAACCTGCTAAAAACCGTAAATTATGAATACCCAAATGGTAATTACGCCCGTAAAAATCGTAATTTAGGCTCATAAAAATTCTAATTCACAGTTTTACGAAGCGTAATTTACGATTTCAAAACCGTAAATTACGACTCTAAAATATTAAATTACGATTTCGAACCTCAAAATTTCGAATGTTAAACCCACAAATGCCCAATTTTAAGCCCTAATTGCAATGAATGTCGACACCGTAAATTGCGATTTGACGCTTATAAATTACGGTTTGCTTCTTCCGTGTAAACAATAAGCGCGGAATGTTTTTCGTTGCAAAGGAAACACTCTAGGAATACGACACAGAATCTCTATGTGTGCGCAGAAGATACACATAAAACAGACTGATGAAAAAGGGGGAATGAGGGGGGGGGGGGTAGATTCAAGTGGTCTCTGGACACTAGAGCGAGTATATACATGAGTAAGGACAATAAAACCACCCCTAGGTTGGGGGGAGGGGTAGAAGTGGGTATTCGACAAATGTTTTCTATTGTTGGGGCGAGGGTGCGATGACAACCAAGTATTTATGATTAATTTTCCATTTTTTGGTACTTAACCCATTTTGCCCCACTTTTGGGATGTTCATAGAACAATGTGTATCAAGAAAAGGCGTTGCCCACTTACGTATCTACTCATTCACACACACACACACACTCACACACACCCACCCACACACCCGCCCACCCACCCACCCACCCACCCACACCCACAGCCACCCACACCCACAGCCACCCACACACACACACACACACCAACACACCCACACACACACACACACATACAATCACATTTACACACATTTGAAGATTAGTTCGGGAGATTTTGCGGAATCATCACAGCGACTTTCCAAAATCGCTCAAAAATAAAAAATATAGAATTTTGTTAAGATACAAATATTCATTAAGAAAAATATTTTGCTTCTAAAATAGCACTATGTAGGTTTTTCTTGGGCGTGGATAATAATTTGACGAACAACCTTCGCTCCCCAATTTTACATCTCAACGAGCGCCAAGCTCCTGTTGCTCTGAACATCCCCAACATCTTCCAGTCACAATTCATCCCGGGCCATCAATTCACTGAATATTCCACTAGCATAACGTCAAACGTCCCATAACTCAAGGAGAATTCTTAAACTACATTCAATTCTCCCCCCAACGAACAATTTTTACACTCTCGAGACTGTTTGAATTATTGATATTTGCAAATTCTTGAAAGCACATGTTCCCACATTGAATCCCATCGGATGAATTTCATGTTACTCGCGAAATGCATAATAGGTAATTCGCATGATTTTTTTCTTTTATGAATTTTTTTTCATGAAAAAAAAAATCACTGCCTAATAATAGATTGAGAATTTTATAAAATTTATTCAAAAATTATCTTTAAGGCTCCCACAACTCTCCAGCTCGGGGGCTGAGGTTTCCGCGCACGAGGAGTTACAGATTACCCCCACCAGGCTCGCAATAGGCGTGTCCACAGAACGAGAGAGATGATAGGTGGCCTCGAGTGAGAACCATCCATGGTTTTTTGAGCCCCCACCTCTCTAAAAACGTGTATATTACCTCACCCGTGAGCGCATGCGCAACGGCATGCAACACAACGGCCCTACCCCTCACGCGCTATTCCTATCGTCACGCGGAGTGGGGGGCGCATTCCCCTCCGCTCGCTGGCGATGGCAGAGCTACGGAGAGTCCCCTATACCCCTGTCGGTGTATAGACTCTAACCAACAGAACAAGCACTTCTCGTTTAATGACGCATGACATTTTTCCGGATGGATCTCCCGTTGGTTTTCAGCACTGCGCCGACGTTTTAAATTTTGAGAAATGCGACAAAACTTTTACATAATTTGTAATTTTTATTACATTGCAGTTAACTCAGCCCTTCCAGTTTTCAAATGCGAACGTAGGTGCGATTCCTATACGACCGAATCCTGTTCAATTGTGTCTATGTACAACTACCTATTCTTGGAGATTGGACTGGGATGCCCTACCCCTCATGCGCTATTCCTAACGTCACGCGGAGTGGGGGACGCACTCCCCTCCGCTCGCTGGCGCTGGCAGTGGTACGGAGAGTCCCCTCTATCGCTGTCGGTGTATAGACTCTGACCACCAGAACAAGCACTTCTCGTTTAATGACGTCACGAGGGCTTTCCGAGCTTTTTAAAATTCGGAAAAAAAATTATAAATAATTACTGGGTCAACAAAAAATATTTTACAAGGAGAAGGGGAATTTTGGTCATCCGTTTGGAGATGAAATTTCGCCTAGCGGGATATCTCCTTCAAATGTTGTAGAATTTTTTTGTGGGGAAAAAAAGGGAATTTATGAGTTTATCCGCCTCATCTCTTCCCAAAGCTCAAACATTTGACGGATCCCCCAATATGTATTCCGCCGTTAATCCTCTTTGCGGCCGACAGGAGTGATATTTAATTTCTCGACTCTATTTGACGCTCATCTAGCATATCGCGAGATCCAGCTTATGGAAGGAAAAAAGTACTCCGAGGTAATTACCTGCGTAAGCCTTTGCTGATATATCCTACCTTAATTGGCGATTTTCCGAGCTTTGTAATTATATTGAAATTTCTTGAGGACCGATCGATACGCCTGAATTAGCTGTCATTGCGTAATTTTCCATTACAAAATTAAGGGATTTGTTCAGTGCAGTTGTCCGTTTTTTGAGGTCCTTTTTTTTGCAAATTATGGGAAAAAAAAATTTACTTGTTTTTTTTTTTAATTTTGATGTGTTTCAAAATCTACTGAATTTTCAAAACTTTGAGAATGACGAAAACCAAATTTGAAAAAATTTGGAACAATTTTGACATATTGGAAAAAATTTGGAAACTCAAAAACTTTGAAAATTTTTGAATATCCCAAAATTTTCGAAAATCTCAACCATTCTATAATTTTTGGAATCACATTCTGTGGAAAATAATAAATTGCATTTTTTCATAAGATTGAAAATTTTGAAATTTTGAAAAAAAAATTAACGATCGGACACTCTAAAAAAATACATTTTAAAATCAAAAGTTCAAAAATACGTTTTTATTTGAATTACAATTTCTCGAAACTTTCTCTGAACTTCGAAATTTCAAAATTTCTAAGATATCCAACTTTTTTTCTCAATGGGCAATTTTCGAGATTAAAAAAAAATAATGAGGTTTTCAAAAAAAAATTTAGTAGTTTCGAATTTAGAAAAATATGGAATTCTAAAAAAATTCGAAATTCTTTTAATTCTGGAAAATTCTCCAATTTCAAAAAGTTGAGCAATTTGAAATTTAAAAACAAGTTAAAATGATGGAAAATTTCGTTTTTGGAAATTTCTAAATACTTCAAATTACGTTTCAACATTTTCAAAAATTTTGACAATTTTTATAACGAAAACAAAAATTCGATTTCATCAAATTTCCAAGTTATTTACGAACGCAAAATTTTCTGTATTTTTGAAAAGTTAAAATTTCCAAAAATGTAAAAATTCAAAAATCTCAAAATGTGATAAATTATCAAGTTTTGTAGTGATTCCTAAAAATGCGAACCTTCAACTATCACGAATTTCAAAATAAAACAGAATGTCGAAATTTTTCAAAAATTTCAAATTTCGAAAAAGTTCTCAGGAATTTTTTCAAAAAATAAGGAAAGTTTTGTTTCTGAGGATTTTCAAAAATTACCTTTAGGTGATGCTCGAGGTTGTCGACACGTTGAGATAAGGTCCGCCGGTCGTCATGAGGTTCCGCTGATAACACGTGTTCAATTTCAAATTGTAGGTGTCAAAAATTTCCACTTTTTTCCCCGCGAAAAATCGCGACTTGTTACGGGAGAACTGCAATTCGCGGGGAGATTCGCGAAATTGCGCGGATTAGGCCGTGGCTTGAGGTCGGAAATCGGCGACCGAGGCCAGACTCGAAACGGCCGGCTACCACGAGTGCGTGATGACGACTGGAGAGCGTCGGGGCGTCGATGGAAAAACACTTTTCGTAGATTTTCCAGCTGTGGAGTCGACGCCGCCGCTCGCGGACATGCGTAGAAAACGCGCCCGACCAACACCGCCGAATCCCCACCAATCAAAAAAATTATTTCAATTGAGACAATTTTTCAAAATGCAGAATTTTTTTTTTTATTTCAACATTAAAATTTAGAAATTTTTGAAGTTTTGGAAATTTTGGAATTTTTTGAAATTTTTGAAATTTCTCAAATTTTTGAATTTTTGCAATTTTTGCAATTTTTAAGATTTTAAAATTTTGAAATTTGTTTTTTTTTCCAAATTTTGAAACTTCAGAATTTTGAAAATTTTGAAATCCGATTTTTTTTCAGGTTTTGCTAATTTTGTGATTTTTAAAAAATATTACAAGATAAATTTTTGAAAAGCTTCACAATACCGAAACTTGATACTGCGCATATTAACGAAACCTCTCAAACCTCCTCACTGCTTCCGAAAGTTTTTCAAATTATCCGACTTCATTACCACTTCGAATTTTGAAATTCTTAACATTTTAGTTTTTTCTGACAAAATACTTTTTCCCTCAAAATCGTTAAGGAAAACAATAAAATCAGACAGACTTACGTAGAGCAAGAAATATATCAATCAGGAAACCGTTCGTCCGAAGCATGCTGGTGGTCAGGTCAGCAAACTAAAACCGCGAGTTAAGGCCGGTATACCAAAGTTTTACCTGAATTTCGAGAACACCAATTTGCCTCACGAACCTGTCTCTACTATCCACCTAATTGCATAACACCACAGACCTTTCGTCACATACATTCCAAGGATGGTCAAAAACACTCGACTTTCTTATGCCGAAAAATGATACCACCAACATCATGCCTCACTCCTCTCAGAATTTTCAATAGTAAAAATGTTCTCTGTGGAATCTTTAGGAATTTTAGATTCTTTAGGAATCTAAAATTGATTTCCGCCTTGTATTTATTTCAATAAATTCAACGTCTTCCGCAATTGACATCACTCCTCATCATTCTGAAGATAGGGTCCAACCATCAGAAGAAGCCAGGGTTCATCGCTCTCCGTATGATGTGTATCGACAACCATTCCAAGGTAGTTTCCATTGTAGACGATTGGGCTTCCAACATCACCCTGCATGTAAAATAAAATATATGTATATGGGTGGTGTTGGGGCAACCTAGGGAAGCTGATGAGCACAGTCTGGGTGCTCCAAATCGTACAAGAGTTGTCCTGGAAAATCTGAACTTCTGATTATTAATTTTGTAGGAAAGTAGTTAGACGATCTGAGAACGACTGATGAGGTATGATGGACAGGAGGAAGCTCATTTGAAAATATTTCTAAACTCATTTCTCACCTCAGTAAATCCTCCGCGAAGATCTGCATTGCGAGCGCACAACTCATTCTTCAAAACGTATACGCCGAGATGCTCGCAAACTTGAGCAGGCAAAAGGTTGTTTTTTATATAGCCCTTCTCTTGAGCGTATGTGTCTTTCCTCCAGCCAATTACTTCTGCTCTAGCACATTGGCTGAAATTTATTTCCGTTACAGCAATTTCATCGACGTCGGGACCATATTGTAGACGCTCTTCAAACTGTATTCACAGGAAAATGTTTAATTTCAGTCATACACACACACACACACACACACACACACACACACATAGGTGAGGAGAAGAAGGGGAAGGGATGCAAGTACAAACGAAATTCAAACCCAGACGAGACCAAACAAGTCCAAACTATATACTTCTCAAAAAACCTCAACTCCAAAGTTTGCTGCAGGGAAGGCAAGATTTGTGAATAATCTACCAGCGGTTGATAAGTCTTGGTACTCAGCTTTGGAATTGCAATTCACTTATGATGGATGATAGAATAAGTGAAATTGAAGTCAATTTGAGGAAACTACGTGACATAATTACTGTAATATAATATTCATAACCAGAAATTTGAAAATTCTGGAATTGTAAATATTCTGCCATTCTCAAAAGTGAATGATTAGTATGTTCTGGTTTGATTGAATTTTTCTCTACTCAGATTTTCTAAAGTCTTGTCATAACAGGGCTGATTTCAATTGTCACAAAGAAAACAATACTTGTTCATAGTAGTAGTAGTATATAACAAAATGAGTTCAACTAAAAGGTTTGAGGAAGCTTACAGCTGTTTTGACTGTAGCATGCTTTACTAAATTAAGTACCTGAATCATAGCCATATCAGATTGATAGCTATCGATACCGCGGGTATGTGCGAATGCAGGAACTACCACAAAATCCGGACTGATCAAAAATGCCACATGATGTCTCCATTGCACACGAGGATTATCATTAGTCATATCTTCGAATTTTTCAGCTCCAACACAGATGGAAAAATAGATCGATTCATTTCCGGTACTCGTGAGTTCGTGAAATTTATGCCCCACAGTAACAATGTTTCTTGGTCCAATGATTGTGCCAGTCCACCATACTTGTTCATCTGGCATAGCCCATATAGTAGCTAAGAAAGGAAAACGGTTGGGGCCCTTTGGAGTTGCATCCTTCAAGCTGCTGACACCTGCCGATGGATTAATGGTTTCATTAAGTTAAGTTAAGATATAAACACATTAAGCTTGAAGCCTATAAGCTTCAGCTTGACGCTTTTGGAATTCTCCAATCGAATTTAACCTAAATCAGATCTTTGGAGTCTTCTATCGTCAACCTTAGAGCTGCTCCGAAAAGAGGTCTGCGGGCTGCAGCTAAAACAAAGTTCCAAGAGTGGAAACCTGAGCTAATAAAGCATGTATCTACTGCTTCTTGATGGAAAGAGTTGAAGTCGATCGTTATTAGACGAATTGTCAACTCACATTGGAGTCTTCTATCGTCAACCTTCGAGCTGCTCCGAAAGGAGGTCTGCAGGGTGCAGCTAAACCGAAGTTCCAAGAGTGGAAACCTGAGCTAATAAAGCATGTATCTACTGCTTCTTGATGGAAATAGTTGAAGTCGATCGTTATTAGACGAATTGTCAACTAACATTACGAACCAGACCTATTGTTCACTCTAGCTAGGTAGATCCCATGAACTACCTGCTAGGTTGGATTCTACTTCAAGTCGTCCCTCTCTTCAGTCTTTGAACCATTCAGTAATTCTACGACACGAGTCACTAAAGTAGGGTTTTAAACGATGAATGGCTTGAGTTGAAGCTTCCCTAATGCTCACACGGAGTCAATCTTCACACTTCTCGAACTTTGAGCTCTCCACAAGGTCAATTTCCCATTTGAGCTTGAATAACTTGCTCACTGGAACTTTCGAAGCATGAATTGTGGTCTGTTTTGTTGGCTTGTAAGTTCTTGGAGAAAAAAAAACTTGTAACTTCATTGGAAGAACCTCATCCAACGATCTGACTTAGAGCCAAATTCTGGGAATGCCCTCAAGTCAAACTCAGGAGCGAGTACTCACCAACGATAAGGACTGAAATTAGCAAAAGAATATGCAATATTGGATTCGTCATAACGTCGACGCCTTGCGATACTGCAGTTCGATAGTCTCACTGACTGAATATATATCTGCGCAAATACCGTTATTTAAACAATTTCTAAACTCGATACGGAAATCGTTAACAACGAAATGTTTCGATTACGACCAAGTTGATACCGTCTCAGAGTTTTTGCATCAATTATTTTTCGTATCCATTCATTCTGTCGTGAGGAAGTGACACTGAATAATGATAAGCTTACATAAACACTTAGAGTTATCCGAAACATATATATATATTCGTGTTATCAATCGCTATAATTCTCAAGAATTTTAAATTTAGCCACGTAAAAGCCCCCGAAACTGTCCATGCTCGAGGGTTTGTGGACAACTCGAGAGCGGCCCCCCACTCCGGCAGTGACGGGAGCGGTGGGGTCACTGAAGGATACATACAAGTGCCGTGGTGGGGGGAAGAGCGCTGCGCGAGGGACAACGGCGCATCGCAGGAGGAGAGCGCGCATGGTAGGGAGCGCTAGAGTGGGGGAACCCTTATCTCTCCGAGGCGTCGTGTTGGACAGCTCTAGAGCGGACAACCTGGGAGGCTTGGCTATACAAGCAAACCTTAAATATTCGAAAACTCTCTTCGTAGAGATCTAATTTATTCGTTTATAATCCATAAGCTCCAAGTAAATCATAAATATTTTGAAGATCACTGATTCTCCTCCATGATACGTTGAATAAACTGGATATAAGGTTGGATTTTTAGCAAAATCCATAATCCAAATCGATTCGCCGGAAGTGTGTCAACAACGATACCAACGAGCATTCCGTCGACGACTACAGGGCTCCCAATATCGTCCTGCATAAGAAAAAAATGTGAAAACCTGTTCTTCCGTTTCGATGTCAAGAAAAAGAATGTACTGGCCCTAACTTACGTCCGTCATTCGAGCCCGGAAGGTCCAGTGTTGAGCGCATAATTCATTTTCTAGTAATTGCAAATTCAAATCTGCACATGCTGCCGGTCCTAATACCACCGACGCAAGTTTACCCCTGTCATGGTCAGCATCCCAGTCCAATCTCCAAGAATAGGTAGTTGTACGTAGACACGATTGAACAGGATTCAGTCGTATAGGAATCGCACCTACGTTCGCATTTGAAAACTGGAAGGGCTGCGTTAACTGCAATGTAATAAAAATTACAAAGTATGTAAAAGTTTTGTCGCCTTTCTCAAAATTTAAAACGTCGGCGCAGTGCTGAAAACCAACGGGAGATCCATCCGGAAAAATGTCATGCGTCATTAAACGAGAAGTGCTTGTTCTGTTGGTTAGAGTCTACACACCGACAGGGGTATAGGGGACTCTCCGTAGCTCTGCCAGCGCCAGCGAGCGGAGGGGAATGCGCCCCCCACTCCGCGTGACGATAGGAATAGCGCGTGAGGGGTATGGCCGTTGCGTTGCATGCCGTCGCCCATGCGCTCACGGGCGAGGTAATATACACGTTTTAGAGAGGTGGGGGCTCAAAAAACCATGGACGGTTCTCACTCGAGGTCACCTATCATCTCTCTTGTTCTGTGGACACGCCTATTGCGAGCCTAGAGGGGGTAATCTGTAACTCCTCGTGCGCGGAAACCTCGGCCCCCGAGCTGGAGGGTCTTATTCAGCTGGAACTAATGTTTGTATCTACCGATATCGATATGAACTATATATAAATGAGTAAGTTTAATCAGTTATCGCCGAAAAACAGATTTCAGTGGTTTGTGGGACATTATCGTTTCCGGTGGGACAATAGCACTGCAGTCTACAATGTTAATTTCGAAAAGTACGTACCTGTAGGATTACAATGTTATTTAGATACGCAGAACGCTCATATAACTCCACCTCCTCGAAGCCGTCTAAGTAGTGAATGGCACTCTGACTTTGTCGCTCCTGTAGGAATAAATCATCTGCTCCACCATTGAGGAACATAGCACTCCAATGTTCTCCACCAGCAAATACTTTAACCATGACAATTGGATTATTTGAATTGCCCATCTCAATTTGACGAATGCGGTGGCGTGCGGTTAGGACAAATCGGTCACTGATAATTACGCCATTCAATGCATATGTTTGATCGGTATATCGAGAAAGAATTAGATGTATAGTCGCTAAAAATGGAGACTCGTCAGGTGAACAAAATTGTGCCCTTTTTAAACTGCTCACACCTGCAATATGCGGATGAATTTTATAGCGGTCATTTTTAGGTATTGGTAGTATTTAGGTGGTATTTGGAGAAGCGCATGCATTGGGTGTCTGTGTGGATGGGTATGTGTGTGTGTGTGTGTGTGTGTAGATAAATTCTATGGAATTATCGTTGCAGTTACTCACCTACATTAACGACGAAAATTACCATAAAAATACCAAATATAAGCTTCATCACAACCCGCACTTGTTACAATATTCAAATTCACTTTGAGAAAACTGTTGCTGAATTATTGAATGCTGATACCTTCACGCAACCAACTTCTAAGCTATATACAACAATGATTCTTGACATTTTTTTAAACTATAAACTTGATAAGTTTCCAAGATGGCGGAGTGTAGTTCGTTGATGTATTCATTTTCATTGCTCTTGTGAGACACGTGCGGAGAAATCATAAAGATAGGATTTGGAATTATGCAATACATGGATATTTTTACGTTGTCAAATGTCTGAAAAAACGAATATGTATGAATAATAATAATTATAATTCGGCTAATGTGAAATTTCGTGGAAGATAATGGGACATGTGTCATAATGGGACATGTGTCATAATGGGACATGTGTCATAATGGGACATGTGTCATAATGGGACATGTGTCATAATGGGACACATGTCATGATGGGACATGTGTCATAATGGGACATGTGTCATAATGGGACACATGTCATAATGGGACATGTGTCATAATGGGACACATGTCATGATGGGACATGTGTCATAATGGGACACATGTCATGATGGGACATGTGTCATAATGGGACATGTGTCATAATGGGACATGTATCATAATGGGACATGTGTCACAATGGGACATGTGTCACAATGAGACATGTCATAATGGGACATATTTATTAATCAATTTGTAATAGTGAGCCAGTACGTATTTCCTGCTTAAAACTTCTTTGTATGTGAGTATTTAACATCACATTTACTTGAAATGTTGCAGATATGAGGAACATGCATCATCCAGGAATATGTATCTCGTCTATATATGTCATATTGTTGAGCTGCCAGCTAGCGAATGGCCAAATCGGAGATATTCTGACCATTGCTCAGTACGGTTGGCAGATGCTCAATTTAAATGACAAATTACTGCTGAATAGAGATGAAATGGGCCTGAAAGTTCAAGAGATATCTTCACAAATTCAGAAATTGCAAGATAACTTGATAGTGTCACAAACGACAATTATCAACGAAATGAAGTACTTCATGAAACGATTTACCACGGAAAATGAATTTATCACAAGTGGTAATAAAATTGACTTCATGTTCACCAAATTTCATGAATACTTGAAAAATGGTAGCGAATACGAGGATGATACTATTGAAGACTTTGCCAGAGCTGCTACTTCACATAGCAATAACGAATTAACAAGCCTTCTGGATTCTATGCATCGATTGGCTGTACCAGCTGAAGGGCCTGCTAACAGTTTATTCCACATGCTGATTGAGAATAGAGAAACGAAGGTAGGTGTCAGCTTGGGTGTGTGTGTGTGTGTGTTTGATATCCTAAGTTGCCTTCATTATCAAATTACAGCATGATGCAGCTCAAGTTTGCGGATCCACCATATCACTACAGCAGGAAATCTATCGCTTATACAATTTATTTGCCTTGTATATAGTAAAAGGTCATATCATACAAATGTATGGCTATGTTCTGCTGAAGAAATTTAGAAATAAGGATTTTCAAGCAGAGAAAAAAGGAGTACGAAAGCAGTACCAGCGAATGATATTGGGAATTGAAAAAATTGCCCGAGATGTTATAAGCAGAGCTTCCAGAGATATTAGACCATGCGATGCTGAGAATCCTGTAGAAGGTGAGTGTCAAGTGGACAAACGGCGACAACCAAAATATCAAATTATCCACAGATCTGTAATCCTTAAATTTGAGGATTCAGTCTTATCAATTCCTATTTTTTATGTCCTATAATTTATGTATACAATCTACAAGTTAGACTCATTTTCCAAATATCATCTGAGTCATTCAAGGTCACCACCCAACTTAATGAACTCAGTGTTATATAGGATCGTCCAAAACTACGCAATTTCCTTTCGAGGGTGGAAAGAGGGTGAAATTTGCAGTCGAAAGTTCTTATCAGAGTTTTCTGTAGGACGCATTACTGCGACGTTATTCAACATTGAAGTTGACTCATCCGGGCGTTGGCCCCGCCCACAAAGCTGCCGCTGACTTTGCTGTGCTCATTTGCTCAGTTCGAGTGCCTACTAGGCACACCTGAAGATTGAAATCCAGTACCTGTTCCGACTAGTGTGGCTGGTTTAGACACAGTTCCGGGTGGTAGAACAGGTTTAAGAGCAGTTCCACGTGACGGAACAACTTGGGAACAGGTGTGATATCTGTTCTTGATGGTGGAACCTCATCCGAAACTTCACCTGAAATTGATAGGAGTAGTAACTGATCAAGTGAGTAGAGCAACGTAGTGAGCGACATGAGGACACTCCAATGCTGAATAACGCCCGGTACCCTGGCGAACTTGTTGATTGCCTAGCATTTTCACAATCGATGGTGATGTTACAGGAAAGGACTACATACAGTTGAAATGGCTATTCAATCCAGTAGTGATAAACGAAGAGCAATTAAGTCGAGATGCGGAAAGTTGTAAAGAAACATGTTATGATTATAATGGTATCAGTACCGATTGGATCAAATTCAACAGACCTCTTGACCAATGTCAAGGCAAACTTTACCAATGTTTTTTTTCCCACGTCAACGGATATTGTCCTGCGGTAAGTGAGCGAATGAGTAAGAAAAAATTTTCCTCTATGTCTCGATGACTATTGATCATTATAGTGGAGGCCCTATCGCCGCTACGAGGGTTTCTTACCGTACGAACCACTCTCACCTTGGTTCGAAAGGGCATTTCCTGCTCGGGGTAACGCAAGTTGCGATGTGCCTCTTCCATTGTGGGAGCCACTAACCGAGCCTACAAGGGTTCTCCACGGTTGTGATGATTGTATATGCTGGTGTGATGAATTCGAGCGTAAAGATACAGTACGAACCTTCAGTACTAGGATGGTCAGAGCAAATACCAAAGACAACAGGTATGTATGGAAGCCTAGAGGCACTACGATTGCGACCCGAAAGCAACACCTAACGTGTCACAGAATTCACCTTGTTGCATGATGTACATACATTTTTTAGGGTCATAACAGGAATCAAATTGGTGGAAAGAGGACGAGTGATATATATACAAATTCAAGAAGGAAAATTGAGTTCTAACGGAATAATTGATGCATCAACAATAGCATGGCAGGATATTGATGAGTTCGATTACACAAGTTTCTCTACCTTACCAGGCGATTATTTCACCATCAAAAATTACGACAATAGTATATTCTTCGATGCCATTTTCGGACGACCTGGACAAGTCTTAACTGGAATTGGTTTCGCTCGTAAAGACTTCTGGGAAGGTGATTGGAACCGTCCTGGGATAAGCATGAAAATCGAAGTCACCGAGTTCAACCTCCGATCCGGCGTTATGAATAATGATAACACGGAAAAAATCGAAGTTGCTGATCGCAATTGGTAAGTTGAATACAGAACAATAAAATTCCGGTTTCCATTGGCACCGCCGACAGAGGTCGTGGTCTTTTAAAAATTGGATCTAAGCGCAAATGTAAGCAATGAAAAAATTGTGGCCTACTGTGGCTCGGCCGGTTAGGCGAACGATCGTAACTCAGAGGTTCGGGGTTCGAATCCAAGCAGCGCCGATTCATCCAACCGCCAATGTGAACTATTTCTAATTGCTCCATTTACAAACATATCGTAGAGCTCCGGCATTGCTCAGCACTCAAAGTAGCATTAATATAGTGACATGACATGAGAAAAAAAATAGTAATCACCGTGAATGAACGGTGACGAAAGTGAAGAAACAAGTGTTCCTGGCATTTCCAGAAATTAATAATCATTTGAATTATTCTTTGATTTGCAGGAATCGTTTGAAGCTGACAGATCCAGATATTCCCACCACGAATAAATTTCCGAATGTTGTTAATACTAACGACGACGTAGTTTTGGGTTTCCGTCAATCGGACTGGAATAAAGACGTTGGCGAAACACCGATACCATTTATCGATAGCCAGCCAATAATTTCTGATCCACCGTCTCCACTCTCCGGCGCTGGAATGTTCCATAAAGGACGAGATGGACTTGGAGGTTTTCTTGGAATGAAATTAGTATCTTACGATATTAGCGAGTTGATGGTTATACCTAAATTAACCAGGAAGACCTTTTCAGTAGAATATTCAACATCAGCACTCGAATTCAAATTGCCTGAATTGACACAATTTTGGGGAATAGAGCCGTTTAAGAATCAAACTCTACCAGTATATCCTAAATATTTTGATTTTCGCAAACATCTGAAGTAATAGTTTTTTCAATCATACACTTAATGTATAATTAGCCAGTGCTCCAGATCTCAACTACGATAACGACGATGACTTTCAAAAGATCAAAAAATCAGCAGAATTTAAAAATGTTGGTCAATGAAGAAAAAAAAAACAAAAACAAAATTAAGAATTAAATTGACAACTGTTGAAAGAACTTCTTGAACAACTGTCCACACACACACCCACGTATGCGTATACGTACGTGGCCATGACTGTGTGTGTGTGTGTGTAAATAAAAAATTATAATTATTCGTTACAGTGTTATAAGTCGACATTTATTAACCATTTCGTATACAAATACATTGATACACCATCTCTTCCAGTGATTAAGGATTCGCATTAATAATTCCTTGAATGGCATCAGCGTACGGTCGAATCTGTAGGAGAACCCATGGTCCATATCCGTTCTTTTGATGTGTGTCAACAATAATACCAAGCAGCATTCCGTCTACCACGACTGGACTCCCATAATCCAGCTTATATGTAATAAAAACATAATGACAGTGAGTAATAATATATCGCGATCAAGTGTTTTTCGTCCCACGTATATCATGCGATATTTAAGGCAAAAAGGGGGCGGGGCACAAAACCGCGTTTTAACCGAGCGACGCGAGGCTAGAATCGCATTTTTTTCGAGAACGCGTTGCCTAAAAATCGTCACTTCGAATCTTACACAAATACGCTGCGCCGCAGGAGGGGCAGGGGTGGGGGTGGAGGAGGGGCGGCTTCAATTGTCATATATCTAAGAAAGTTTAATCTCCCCCACACGCACTCTCACACACAAATAACTAAAAACACATAGCGAATAAGATATTTCCCAGAAAACGTCTCCAAGACTCGATCTAAGCAGCGTAATTGTTATGAATAATTGAGTGGTTTAGCTGATTGGTGGGTTAGCTAACTTTTTCAGTGAATTTCATTAATAATATATGACAGAATGACGGAAATATGACTCAATTCCGGAAAATGCGTGCCAGAATTACGATTATATAATATTCATACACACGACCGACGGTTGTGGCCGTACGGGTTAAAGCACTGGAATTAGGGGGAGCTAATTGAGATCTGAGATCGCTGATTCAAGTCCGGCATGGGCGCTATTTGGTTTTTTCAGGCTTTAACTCACATGCCACAACCGAGCGAGAGTTTCGTAAAAGAAGCGAGCTGTACAAATCTGAGGTTTTTTCCAATGGTTTTCCCTCGATTCTAGTGACAAACAAGGGGGCTGGGATGGGAACAAATCGTAAAGACCCGAAAGGGTATACGAATAGAGTGGAATTTTATTTTTTTATTTAATATTCATACACATACGTGTAAATTTCAGTTTTGGTTTCGGGGTTATTAGGATACCTTCCTCCACCTGGGAATAAATGTAATGCATAATTAGGAATTTTCTTACCTCAGTTAAGTGGCCCTTCATCAGGGTGTTTTGAGCACAGAACTCATTTTCTACTAATGGCACGTCCATATCCACACAAGCTGCTCGTCCTAGAACGCTGTTTTGTACATATCCTCTACCATAATCCCTGTAATGCCGTCGCCTCCAGGAATGGGCTTTAGATATGACACAAGTGTTAAGAGGCTCATTTCTTATAGGAATTGGTGTTACGAAGACGCTGCTGAATTGGAACGGCTCTCGAAGCTACATTAACAGAGAAATTACACCACAATTATTTTTTTCAACGTAAAAACCTTGACACGCATATCTAAATTTCGTCTCAACAATTTGACGTTACATAACGGCTTTACGAAACTTTAGTTTTTGATGAGATTTTTAAGGTAGTAGGAGAATGAAATTTGGAGTCGAAAGTTCCTTTTCCACTTTTCTCTCCGAGGCCCGCACACCGAGTTATTCAGTTTTCAAGTTGCGCCAATCAGAGCGCAGGTCCGCCCAGAACAACTGGAACTTGTACACGTAAATACCGGCCAGACCTTAACTGGCCACTTCTATGACCTTGAGACCTGAGGTGCCAGTTGTTCCGGGCGGAGCTCTGTGATTGGGGCAACTCGAAAACTGAATAACTCGGTAGGCGGGCCTCGGAGAGAAAAGTGGGAGGGGAACTTTCGACCTCAAATTTCATCCTCTTTCCACTCACAAGTTTGGAATGGACCTAAGTGGGACACTCTGCATATGATGAGCCAAAAACACAAACGGGATGTACGTGTGACGACGGATCCCATCATGAACTTCCCGCTGTGTTAGTCTGTGTGAACAAAAAATGTATGTTTCTCCATGGGGAACAACTTTTATTTAGATTTTTTTCAGCTAACTCTTCGTGTAATAGAGCGATATAAACAATTAAGATTGTTAACCAGTGATATGTCCTGAGCTATGAGTGTTATGAAAAAAAGTGATAAGACATTATGTGTGTATTTTTGTATGAGGAATAACATTCATTATACACTTTTTCTGATATCTGTGACGGTTCTCGTCATAGAGCGTTTTAAATAATTAAAATTCGTCGCAATGATGTGAAACGCCGAGAAAAGTGAAAACTTTCGATTATCTGAGAGACTTCATTATCAGGGTGATTACAATAACTTCCCTAACTCGGGAAGTTAGAAAATATCCGAAGTTAATGAGTGACTCACCTGAAGCATAGCGAGATTGTTACGGTAGGCAGTGCGCCTTGCCAGCTGTACCGTTTCAAATCCTTGGATATTATGTATAGTTTGAACATATCGCTTTTGCATATATTCTTGACCGTCTGTGCTACTTTGAGTAATTCCATCATACCAATCATCTGTTCCAGCGTATACAATCATGAATCTGACCTCCTTGCCCGGGTTCTCAGCTTGTGCTTCAAGAAACCGGTGCGTCAAAGTCAGAACGAAGCGTTCATTAATAATTGCACCATTCCATGTATACATTTTACCGTTGAAATGCGTAAAAGAAACGTAGACCGTTGCTAAAAATGGCGACTCATCAGGACCACTTATCCATGAGTCAGTGTGCAAGCTGCTAACTCCTGAAGATAAAACCATAATTATAAAAAAAAATTATTGAAAAAAAAAGAAATTTCTGTTTTTTTTTTAAATTAATCTCCAAGATTTCACTCAATAGTTTCAATTTTTCTCTCATTTTTCGAATTGAAAATCTTATTTAAAAACCTTATTTAAAAATGACTAATTTATAAACCAATACTCACCCACAATGATTCCCAAAATGCACCACAACAATTTCATTGAAAGGTACGTGTTCATTTTCCTCTACTGTCAAACATTTATTGATAATGTATATATACCCGTATATCAATAACCATCAATGTTGAAGCGGAAGTCGTGAAAAAATTTTTTTGTCACAATTTTTGAGGTTGACAATAATTTATTGTTTTACGTTAATATTAAATTGTTTATATAAAGTTTATGACAATCGTGGAACACGCACACACAGACACACACACACACGTTCCATACTCATATATATATATATATACTGACATTAAGAGGGGGACGTCGTTTTTCAGGGTAGGAAGAGGACAAAATTGAAAGTCGAGAGTTCCTTTGGGCTGATTATTCTGGGCGAATATCCAGTTCCGAGAAGTGCTTTAACCACATGGAAGAACAGTTCCGCGAACCGTTCTAGGTTATACTATGATTCTCAGAACAATTTTAGGTCGAGTTCCGCGAACAGTTCCAGATGTGAGTAGAAGTTCCAAATGAAGGTGTTCCAGGTCAAGTTGGTTCCGAGAACTATTTCAGCTGGGCATGCAGTGACGACAATTTCTCCAATTTGAGCTATGCCTTCCCAAACCTGTTCAAGATGAAGGCTCAATTCTGAAAGCTATTAGAGGTCGAACCGTCTCGAGACTCTCCAGGAGGTTCAGTTCCGAGAACTGATGGAGTTGGAGATACAGTTTCGAGAACTCTTCCACTTGAAGCTCCACAATGACAACATTCGACGGTACTTCTATCTGGAACAGCTCCTAGAACTGAAGGTTAACCTGGAACAGCTCCCAGAACTGAACGTTAACCTGGAACAGCTCCTAGAACTGAAGGGTAACCTGGAACAGTTGCTAGAACTAAACGGTGACCTGGAACGGCTCCCAAAACTGAATTTTGCCTTGGGACGGCTCTCAGAACTGAACGGTAACCTGGAACAGCTCCCAGAACTGAATGTTAACCTGAGACAGCTCTCAGAACTGGACTTTAACCTGGAACAGCTCCTAGAACTGAACGTCAACCTGGAACTGCTCCCAGAACTGAACGTTAACCTGGAACAGCTCCCAGAACTGAACGTTTGACGTGGAACAATTCCCAGAACTGAACATTAACCTGGAACTGCTCCCAGAACTGAACGTTAACCTAGAACAGCTCCTAGAACTGAACGCCAACCTGAAACTGCTCCCAGAACTGAACGCTAACGTAGAACAGCTCCCAGAACTGAACGTTGAAGTGGAACTCTGTGATACGTCAACTTCCGTCTTCAATAAATTACCAAAGGGGGAGGCTACAGCAAAATTGAAGATGAACTTTCGACTCCAAATTTTGCTTTTCTTGCACTCTCAAACTTGAAGTCGACGGTTTCGGAAAACAACGTGTATATTCATTAGGTTTTTCAAATTCAGTCTGATATGATTGCGGCACCAAAGAACGTAGCCAAGAACTTTATACACGTTTTCCCAAACGAGAAGAGACCTCCACTTTCGCTTTACTCTCAATGCTTAACATATGGGCCAACTTTTATGAAGACCCACGGCCCATCTCTGTCCAGCTGATATGTATCGACCACCATCCCAATTAGAAAGAATTGGTTCCCTATGCCCTTCCGCACAATTGGCGCTCCGATATCGGCCTTCATGTAAAATAAATTTATGATTATACAAACGAACAATGATCGTGCGATGGAAAAGATCACGGATGAGGAACAGTCATGGAAAGGTCAGAAAGAAAAAAAAACTAAATATCCCTTACCTCAGACAGTGTAGCTGGTGAATCTACTTTTCGAGCGCACAACTCATTCTTCAGCAGATAAACGCCCAAATGCTCGCAAATTTCTGCCGATAACAGATTAGTATTGATGGATCCCTGAAGTTGAGCATACGTATCCGTTCTCCATCCAACAATTTTAACTCCACAGACATAATTCTTGTGCTCTTCCATTAGAACGGTAACAATTGGAGCGACGTTCTGGTCGAACACCAGAGGTTCTTCGAACTATTCAGGTGAAAGAAAAAAGGATATTGAACCCCACGCCCGCACTTCAATGGTCTCTAATATTGTCACCGGGTTGTTCACCAACTTTTAGAATTCACTTCTTCCTCATTTAAATGATTTGGAGTTTGAAATTAAATTTGAAATATTTTGATTTTCAATTTTTGTAATAGTTAAATTTGAGTTTGATTTTGGGTATTTCAAATTGAAGTTAAAAATAGGTATAAATGTTTGGATTGGAATTGAAATTTGAATGGAATTTGAATTTGAAAATAAAGTGTACGTGTAATTATTTATCCACCCACTCCAACATTATCTTTTGAAAAGAAAAAGATTACAGGTAGGAAATACTGTATATGAAGAAAAATGTATCTCCCGGATATTTCATAGCGCATGCGCCGGGTGTCTTCGGCTTCCTAGCCGAACTCTCCCGAGCGTCTCCCGCGCATGCGCATTGTACTTCTTGCCAGTAGTGGGGGAGCAGTTTCAGCGATGACGCGCATGCGTCGACAGTGGTGAGGAGAATTTGGCGGGAGACACAAAGATAAGTTTCCCTTAACTGCGATTATGCGCAAATCTAAGATTGTTTTTTATATTACCGCCACAATAGCTACATCTGATTGATAGCTATCGCCTCGACGATGATGAGCAAATCCAGGTACCACCAAAAAGTCCGGCATAAAGTTTATCTGCACATTGTGTCGCCATTGAACTCTCCGACTCTCCTCATCCATATCCTCCAATGATTCTGCACCAACGCAGATGGAAAAAGACAGTGATGCATTGCCGGAGTTCATTATTTCATAGAATTTATGGGCAACGGTGATGATTCGCTGGTTACCAACTACTGTACCAATCCACGATATTTCCTTATCAGGCATAACCCATATAGTTGCTAAAAATGGGAAATTGTCGTTGCCCTTTGGAAGTGCATATTTCAAACTGTTGATACCTAAAATTTAGTGATCAATTTTGTGTAATTGAGATATTTTGTAAAATAAATTGATCTAGTGGAATTGAATATGGCATTGACAAATTGAAATTTCGGCTGTTATGAGAAGGGAGGGTCATTATGGGACAGGGGGCAAAATGGGACAGCGGGCAGAATGAGACAGTGGGTCAAATGGGGTAGGGGACCAAATAGGACATGCGACAAAATGGGACAAGGGCGAAATGGGACATAGGGTAAAATGGGACAGGAGGCAAAATGGGGTAGGGGTACAATGGGACAGGTGCCAAAAATGGGGCAGGTGCTAAAATGGGACAAGTGCCAAAATGGGACAGGGGCAAAATGGGATAGGTGCTAAAATGGGACAATAGGCAAGATGGTCCAGTACTTACCCAAAATAACGCCTGAAATAGTTAAAACAATACCACATGATAACATCATTATTGGTTTACTAATAAGTAATAATAATTTCCGATTGGTTGAATTTTCTAGTTCGCGTGACGACGGTCGACGGATCTGTATATAGAACTTCGTATAAACTGGTTCTCATGCGCACACGTAAGTCGTCAAAAACCTTTATATACATCATACACATCTGTAGCTGGGATATGAACAATTGAAATACCTCGTAAATGTAATATTTATGAGCCTATAATATTATTACAGGTTCGATTTTTATTTATCCATATTTTTTCTATTTTTCCCTATTACATTGGGGAGTTCACTGAGCTCCGGGAAGTAGCTCCTTCTGTGGTCACAGGGGAAATTTAATTATTAGATCAATCAATATTGCAATCACAAAGTCCCGAGCCAAATCTTCAATTGTTCTGAAACGCGAAAGAAAAATCCGCCAAAAAATTTCATTCTAATAAAATTAAAAAAAAAATTTGCCCAAAAATATTGACTATATCTATATATATAAAAACTAGTGGGATGGAAGTCGGTTTGCCCCTTTTGGGAGCACAAATAAAACTTCCCTTTTTGTAATTCCTGTTTCCCATTCCTAGATTTCCCGACACGTCAATTAAATGTCCAAAGACCGGTTCCAGAGAAAAAAATAGGAATCATGAAATTTTGAATACTGGAATACAACAGGTGTCGCTACCTGCGACTATGTCACGTGACGCACTGACCAATCACACTGCGCATCGGGCATTCAGACTCTCCCGCGCAAATGCGGGCAAACACGCATGCGCCGGCGGAAGTCGGGCAACTTCGGATCTAGACCGAATATGAAAGTTTGCATAGTCATTCAAATTTCGCGCCACTCAAAATCAACCAATAACTAATAATTCACTCCATGAAAGTGAGTCAAATTTTGATCGAAGCTGAGGTACGCCGAGAGACTCCAATTGCGACATTCATTAGCTTGATCACAACTTTCCTTCGTAAATAATGATTGATTAAAACCTTTGGCGATTTTCATGCTTCATGTTTAAAAAAAAACCGGAAACTAGGGCATGCATTTCTTTCAAAATCGAATCAGGTCTCAGTTGCGCGAAGACGCATCGATTAAAAAAAAATTATCGTATCGGGTGATTCGTTTGGAAGAAATCGTTGTCCAAAAATTGTGGGCACATGCGCACGCGTAAACACACATACACACATACATGCAGATATTTTGTTAAAAATACTCTAGAACGATTAGAGAGACTTTGAAACGTGGAGATATGATGAAATTTCTACTTTTTATTTTCGGGGCCATTACAATAACTTTCCTATATCGGGAAGTTAAAGAAAAATCAAGAAAATTTTCTTGCCGCAACTTTGCGCGGGATAAAAAGCGATATATAGCGAATTTTTGCGTTCCCCCGATTATCAATTGGAATAATATTTCCCGAGTGCCACAATCTAATTTACCCCAATTTTCCCTCTCATCTCAATTCCTTATAAAAATGTCGGTCATGCTTTTATCCCCTCATTTTCATATATTTCTTCATTCGCATTCATCGGGAAAAAGGGAAAGAGTGATCGGTTGTGGTAATTTTTTTACCAGTCTCTCTCAGCCCCCCTTTTTGTTCGCCTCTTTTCTTTCCTATATCAAGGGGAAAAAAATTTCAACCCCTAACATACCAGACGGCTTTATTTATGGACTGGGAGGAGACGACAGGAGGAAATATTGATTGGAATTGGAAAATGAGAACGTGAAATTATTTCTAATAAGACGTTGGTGGGTGAGTGGGGGGGGGGGGGGGGGGGGGGGGGGGGGGGGGGGGGGAGGAGGAGGGGGGGACTGCTGTATATAGACGGGTTGTAATTTCCGTTCAGAACCGATCTTATATCGCTGTTTCCTGACTTCGCGATCTAGAGAAGTTATTGGTTTGCCCGCGAAAATGAACAATTTTCATGTATTTTTCATGACATCTTCACGTTTCAAGGGGTTTCTGACATTGCCAAACCATTTTTAACCAAATGTGCGTGTGCGCGTGTGGGTGTGTGTGTGTATGTATGTGTGTGTGTGCGTGTGTGTGTGCGCGTGTGGGTGTGTGTGTGTGTGTGTGTGTGTGTGTGTGTGTGTGTGTGTGTGTGTGCTGGCTTATGTGGATGGGTGGGAGTATGGGTCGATGAGTAAGTGTGGGTGGGGGTGGGATGAGTGGGTGGGTGGGAGTCAGTGGGGGTGGGTGGGTGGGAGTCAGTGGGGGTGGGTGGGTGGGAGTCAGGGGGGGTGGGTGGGTGAAGATGGGTGGATGCGTGGAGATGGGTGGGTAGGTGGAGATGGGTTGATGGGTGAGTGGGTGGAGATGGGTGGGTGGGTGGATAGGAGTGCGGAGGTGGGTGGGTGGGGGGTAGGTGACGGGTGGGTGTCTTGTTGGTCTCGGCCAACATATCTGTACGAATTGTTTTTATATCGATAGTATTTTCAAAACAATTTTCAGTCACTTCGTTTGTTCCGAGATGGGCAATCCATGAAAGATCTTGGTCGTGACCGATGCACAACCGCATATTCTCACTGTTCTCCATTACCACGCATGCGATATCGCATTAAACCACCGTTTGTGCGTAATCGCGTTTAACCGCCGTTCGTGCGCAATCCTCCTCCGCGTAAAATTGTATAATCAGCAACGAATAATTCGTTGTGTCCCCCCCCCCCCCCCCCCCCCCACTCCCATTGCTCCAAATTGGAAGCCATATATAAATACTAGCGAAAAAGTCCTCATCAGTTCGAATTTATTCTCCAATACATTCCGTAATTTTGATAATTTCCACCGTGTAATTATTAGTCGCATAATTGATCATTAATTATTTTTTAGTAATAGCGAATAATGAGGTAGTACGTATTTTGCCACTTGAAAAAAAACCAGACCGAAATTTAACATCACAATTAATTGGAAAATCGGGAAAAGTCACTGACATGCATTTTCCAGTAATATGTATTTCATCTATATATGTCATACTGCTGAGCTGTCGACCAGCGGTTTCCCAGATCGGAGATATCATAACAATTGCACAGTACGGTTGGGATATGCTAAATTTAAATGACAAATTACTGCCCAATAAGGACGACCTAGGTGAGAAGGTCCAACAAATATCTTCCCAGATTATGGAATTGGAAGATAATTTGAAAGTCTCACAAACAACGATTATCAGTGAAATTAAGTCGTTCATAACGCAGTTTGCGAAGGAGGAAGAGTTTGTGAAAAGTAGTAATAGAATTGACTGGTTGTTCACCAAATTTCATGAATACTTGGGAAATGGTAGTGAATATGAGGATGATACTATTGAAGACTTTGCCCGAACTTCTACTTCTCATAGCAATAATGAATTGACAAGCCTTCTGGATTATATGCATCGATTGGCTCAACCGCATGAAGGGCCCGCTAAAAGTTTGTTCAACATGCTGATTAAGGATAAAGAAACGAAGGTAGGTGTCAGCCTGTGGCTGTATGTGTGTGTGTGTTTGATATCCTAAGTTGCCTTCATTATCAAATTACAGCATGATGCAGCTCAAGTTTGCGGATCCACCATATCACTACAGCAGGAAATCTATCGCTTATACAATTTATTTGCCTTGTATATAGTAAAAGGTCATATCATACAAATGTATGGCTATGTTCTGCTGAAGAAATTTAGAAATAAGGATTTTCAAGCAGAGAAAAAAGGAATACGAAAGAACTACCGGCTAAGGATGTTGGAAATTGAAAAAATTGCCCGAGATGTTATAAGCAGAGCTTCCAGATATATTCGACCATGCGATGCTAAGAATCCTGTAGAAGGTGAGTATCAAGTGCAAAAACGGCGACAACCGAAATATCAAATTCTTCACAGATCTGTAATCCTTAAATTTGAGAAGTCAGTCTTATCAGCTCCAATTTTTTATGTCCCATAATTTATGTATCAAATATCCTCTGAGTCGTTCAAGGTCACCACCCAACTCAATGAACTCAGTGTTATATAGGACTTTCCAAAACTACGCAATTTCCTTTCGAGGGTGGAAAGAGGGTGAAATTTGCAGTCGAAAGTTCCTTTCAGAGTTTTCTGTAGGACGCATTACTGCGACGTTATTCAACATTGAAGTTGACTCATCCGGGCGTTGGCCCCGCCCACAAAGCTGCCGCTGACTTTGCTGTGCTCATTTGCTCAGTTCGAGTGCCTACTAGGCACACGTGGAGATTGAAATCCAGTACCTGTTCCAGTTGGCGTGGCTGCTGTAGACACAGTTCCGGGTGGTGGAACAGGTTTAAGAGCAGTTCCACGTGACGGAACAATTCGGGAACAGGTGTGATATCTGTTCTTGATGGTGGTACCTCTTCCGAAACTTTACCTGAAATTGATGGGAGCAGTAACTGATCCAGTGAGCAGAGCAAAGTAGTGAGCGACATGAGGACAATCCAATGCTGAATAACGCCCGGTACCCTGGCGAACTTGTTGACGGCATAGCATTTTCACAATCGATGGTGATGTTACAGGAAAGGACTACATACAGTTGAAATGGCTATTCAATCCAGTAGTGATAAACGAAGAGCAATTAAGTCGAGATGCGGAAAGTTGTAAGGAAACATGTTATGATTATAATGGTATCAGTACCTATTGGATCAAATTCAACAGACCTCTTGACCAATGTCAAGGCAAACTTTACCAATGTTTTTTTTCCCACGTCAACGGATATTGTCCTGCGGTAAGTGAGCGAATGAGTAAAAAAAATTTTTCCTCTATGTCTCGATGACTATTGATCATTATAGTGGAGGCCCTATCGCCGCTACGAGGGTTTCTTACCGTACGAACCACTCTCACCTTGGTTCGAAAGGGCATTTCCTGCTCGGGGTAACGCAAGTTGCGATGTGCCTCTTCCATTGTGGGAGCCAGTTACCAAGCCTACAAGGGTTCTCCACGGTTGTGATGATTGCATATGCTGGTGTGATGAATTCGAGCGTAAAGATACAGTACGAACCTTCAGTACTAGGATGGTCAGAGCAAATACCAAAGACAACAGGTATGTATGGAAGCCTAGAGGCACTACGATTGCGACCCGAAAGCAACACCTAACGTGTCACAGAATTCACCTTGTTGCATGATGTACATACATTTTTTAGGGTCATAACAGGAATCAAATTGGTGGAAAGAGGACGAGTGATATATATACAAATTCAAGAAGGAAAATTGAGTTCTAACGGAATAATTGATGCATCAACAGTAGCATGGCAGGATATTGATGAGTTCGATTACACAAGTTTCTCTACCTTACCAGGTGATTACTTCACCATCAAAAATTACGACAATAGTATATTCTTCGATACCATTTTCGGACGACCTGGACAAGTCTTAACTGGAATTGGTTTCGCTCGTAAAGACTTATGGGAAGGTGATTGGAACCGACCTGGTATAAGCATGAAAATCGAAGTCACAGACTTCAACCTCCAATCCGGCGTTATGAATAATGATAAAACGGAAAAAATCGAAGTTGCAGATCGCAATTGGTAAGTTGAGGACAAAACAATCAAATTTTCGTTTCCATTGACACTGCCGACAGAGGTCGTGGTCTATTAAAAATTGGATCGAAGCGCAAATGAAAGCCATGAAAAAATTGTGGCTTACTGTGGCTGGGTCGGTTAGGCGAACGATCGTAATGCAGAGGTCCTGGGTTCGAATCCAAGCCGCGCCGATTGATCCAACCGCCAATGTGCACTATTTCTAGTTGTTCCATTTACTACCATATCGTAGAGCTCCGGCATTGCTCAACACTCAAAGTAGCATTAATATAATGACCTTACATGAGAAAAAATGGTAATCGCCGTGAATGAACGGTGACGAAACTGAAGAAACAAGTGTTCCTGCCATTCCGAGAAATTAATAATAATTTAAATTATTCTTTGATTTGCAGGAATCGTTTGCAGCTTACAGATCCAGACATTCCCACCATGAATAAATTTCCGAATGTTGTTAATACTAACGACGACGTAGTTTTGGGTTTCCGTCAGTCGGACTGGAATAAAGACGTTGGCGAAACACCAATACCATTCATCGATAGCCAGCCAATAATTTCTGATCCACCGTCTCCACTTTCGGGCGCTGGGATGTTCCATAAAGGACGAGATGAATTTGGTGGTTTTCTCGGAATGAGATTAGTTACTTACGATGTTAGCGAGCTGATGACTATACCTAAATTTGAGGAACCAAAATCTTCAACAGAATATGCAACGACACCAGCCGAATTCAAGCTGCCAAATGTGGCCCGATTTTGGGGAATTGAATCATTTACGAATCGAACTTCTCCTGTGTACGATGACAATTTTAATTTTTGCAAGTATCTCAAGTAATTATCAAAGTACAGTGTACGAAACAAATATAAAGTGTACGAAAGATCAATAAAGGTTTTCATCATTAAAAATAATGTAGAATAGTTCCATCACTACCCAATCACTTATACATGAAAAAGCAACTGCTTATTACAAACAAACAATCACAACAACAACAATATAGACTATGTAGCCAAGAACGACATATGGAACAATATCTTCAAAGGGACAATCCTATTTCCCAGTGACCAAGATCACTAGGGGATTCCCCCAAGTCATTACTCCGTTACACTGGAGGGTACAGCGATAGCTCCGCCATCTAGCTTATTCCTCTACCGGAACTCCCGGTCAGCCTACATGTTTCGACGGCTGCGCCTCACAGCGCAGCTCCCTCCAGGCTTCCATTGCATGACTTCTACTAAGATGTCGATGGTTATGATTTGCCCTATGCGGGTTTCCCATGCATCCGACATGCAAATAATACATCTTCGGCGTTTTCACTAATTCCTGCGCAAGTTGGAAAGGCCGGGGAATCCCCGCGCTTGAATCTGTGCAGATACTATCGGAAACATTCGTGCCCTGAGAGCATCTGGGTAACATAGTAGTTGACTTGTCGATGTGTACGGCCCAAACATTCAGCTTTGGTATCAGTAGATAGTGTAATCCGGCCTTAGCTCGAGGCGTCCCACTGTACCATCGCTCAATATAATAGTTCTTTTTCTCTCTTCTCAAGTTCTCAGCGCTTGCATGTCTTCGGGAACTTTTGGAACACACCTCGCTGCTCCATTAAGAAAAAGTACATTAACACCCGATAATTAATATCGCTGGAAAAAATGTCGCGAAAAAATTTGCAAAAGTTGGCGTAAAAAATCTTGCAAGATAGGCCTCTTCTACCGGATAATGAATTCTCCGCTTCGCTCGAGAGCTCATAAACAAAAAACATACACACATAATCACGTGTAGATTCTTTATGCAACCAGTTATCGCGAATTCTCAAATGTGTACAGCCGTATTGAATAATGAAGCATGTAAATACAATTTAATTCGTGCGTAATCAGGCATCAGGTATCTCAAGTCAAGTCCGTTATATCTTGTCGTTTGTTATACATAACGCGTATATACTTCAGTTCAAGTCAGTTCAAGTCCAAAAGAAACTTCAATTGAGTTCTAGAAGCATTCAGAGTTACTGCTATTGAGGTAACTTTCTCGCAAGTAAGTACGAATTGAATTCCAGATCGAAGCGTATTTTGCAAATAATTTGGACTGTCACAAGTTGTCAAAAGATGTCAAGAGATGTCACAATGGGTCATATTATGTCACAAGATGGCACGATATGTCACATTATGTCACAATATGTCATAAGATGTCAAACTATGTCAGAAGATGTCAAATTATATCAGAAGATGTCACAATATGTCAGAAGATGTCAAATTATGTCACAATATGTTGTGATGTGTCAAATTACATGACAATATTTAAAACTATCCAAATATGTTACCATTGTGGCAAAATATGTCCAATTATATGTCAAATGTCCAATTATCTCAGCCTATGTCAAATTCCGTCTAAACACGTTAAACTGTTTCCAAATTTGATAGAATTTCTCGAAATTTGACATCAATCATTCTCCGCAATTGGCACTTCATTATGAAATGGCATATTGTGACAACCACTGGCAATTTTTGACAGCCTCCCCCCCCCCTCCCCCACGATGTCAAATTTCACCAAATTTGACATCATCCCTCAACACGATCCGTACAATAATTTTCCAAGTATCAAAATTCCACAGATTCAGTGAAGTTAGAAGCAATTTTCAAAAATTGACATCATGCGTCTCCAATTGATGTCGACTGTCACGCTACTGGTGATACTGCTAAGCTGTCATCAAGCCAATGGCCAAATCGGTGACATCATGACAATCGTCCAATATGGTTGGGACCTCCTCAATTTAAACGATAAATTGCTTCCTAAAAAAACAGACTTGAGTGAGAGAATTCAGGAGGTATCATGGCAGATTAGTCAGCTAGAAAATAATTTGAAGGTTTCCCAAACAACAATAATTAATGAACTTAAGTCCTACATACGTTATCATGCCACGATGGTCGAATTCTTTCGCATTGGCAATAGAATCGATGGCATGTACATGAAATTCCATCGATACTTCAAGAATGGAAGCCGCTACGAGGATACGACTATTCACCGTTTTGCAATGACTGCCACTTCCCATGACAATAACGAATTGACAAGTCTTATAGATTCTCTCCATTCACTGGTCAATCCTCCGCCGCTGAATCCAAAGGGTATTCTTGATATGATTATTGAGGACCGCGAAACAAAGGTAAGTCCAAGTCTCCGATGATACTTCCATCATAGGATTTACAAACAAATTGACATTATTATAATATATAATTACCAAATGTATCCTCTGGTAAAAAGGAGAAACGAAAGAAACCTATCGAAAAATCTTGATATTATATCGATATTAGCGTAAGAGAGCGATAGCGATATTACCCTAAGGATGAAACCGACGCGCCACCAGTGAGTGCGGCGGAAGAAGGACGCGGAAGAAGCACGCGCTGCCGAAGTTGTCATATAAAATCGAAGGCCGATTTTCTGAATGGTCAAAATATTATTCCCACTATTGGGGACGCTATAATTGAATGCGATCCTCGTGGAGTCCTTAAGCACTAAAAATAATGGTGGATAAGAGATGATTGTTCAGTTGAAACCGGCACCACGATGAATTGACCTGAAAATGGTCAAGAGACAATAACAAAAACTAAAAAGCAATATCCGATTACACGGTATATATTTAACGGCAGTCATTCTTTATTAATGACGGATTATTCAACTGGAGGTGTTATTAAACAACGTCAACTGAAAAAATATGCGAACCCCAGTCAACATTTGCCAACGTCATACTCCGATTTGAAAGTTCGGGCTCTTATCCGCCATGTTTGTTCGCTTCGCGTGCGCCGCCATCGACAAGTAGCGGTCCCAATCCGCATTCTTCATTTGGAAGTGAGGTGCTGGATAATTCGGTGGCCTTGAGCAAGTGGACTGTACAATTAAAATGTCGGGTATTGATGTCACAATACAAACAAACAACGTCCTAGTGTCGCTATTTACTTCGGTCTCTCCTTTTCACCACGAGTTTGGCTGCGCGTACTTCGCACGCGCACCTCCTTCTTCCGCCGCACTAATTAGTGTCGCGTCGGTTCCCGTCTTACGTGTTTCGATAATTCCGATATATACCTCGCTTAACTACTGAGATATTGCGAATTGTTGCTAAGAAAATTAATCAATTGAACGGGTGCATCTACGTGTATCTGTGTGTGTGTGAATGCAAAAAAAAAAGTAGCAAAATAATGGAAAATCGCGGCTTGATAACCCCAACACCCAATTTTCATTATAATGTTTTCGATTTTTTTCAGCACCAGGCAGCTCAAGTTTGTGGCTTTTCAATATCTCTTCAGCAACAAGTCTATCGTTTGTACAATTTAATTGCCCTGTACATAGTCAAAGGTTTTATCATGAAGATGTATTCATTTGTGCTGTTGAAGAACTTTGACAAAAAGCAATATGAGGGGGAAAAAGAGGAAATACGAAGCGATTATAAGAAGATAGCACTAGACATTGAACTAATTGCACGGAACATTATGGGAAGAGCATCCAGAGAATTCAGGCCATGTGATCCTGTGGATCATGTAGAAGGTAATAGAAAACAAAAGTAGAATATTGAGTCCAAAAATAAACAAAAGCATGTGCGTAGAGAGCTACGCGACAGAAGTAAAGCTTCGTAGGAGTCGAATTTATAGAGATGTTATGATATTCTGTAAATATTTTTTTTCTACTGCTGATGATAGGATAGGATCAGTGCCTCTGATATCAGTGTAAATCGGAGGTTATGATTTAAAACAATCCAATTATATCAATATACGAAAGATTTTTTATTCTGTTTCCATTTCACGATTTTCTACAAATGAAATTATCGGTTTGTGATAACTGAAGTGAGAAACGAAAACTTTTGATTAACACACACACCGAATTATTCCGCACGTAAATTATGATATAGAAAATAAAGCTCGGCACATATATAACGTATACATTAACACACTAAGCTGGAAAACAGCTGGCTTTTTACCGTGGATAGAAAATGCGTATAACGCCATCTTACGCCCTGCGTTAAATTATGACGAACGCGTCATTATCGACGTTCCCATGCAACACGTTGTGAATAGGTCTGGATGTGCGTAAATGCTCCATTCTTCTCTCTCTCGTGCTCCCCTCCCCTTACCTCATATACCGTCTCGACATCCTATCGCGCAAAGTACGTCCGCACTCCATTTATGGCGCTTCGTCCTCTCCAATAGTGTCGGTTCTTGTAACATAGGAACTCGCGTGTATTCGATTCACACCCAAAGGCGCCTATAGGAGTTTAACTTCGAATTCTGAAATTCAGAATTTTCCTGCATAATAATTATAAATATTTTTTGAATTTTTAGAAATTTTATTTATTGAGTTTAGAAACATGCATTCAATTTATAAACAATTATCATAGGTGAAACTTACATACAATTGAAATGGCTATTTGGCGCTACGGTGATAAACGAGGAGAAGTTAAATTCAGAGGGAAAATGTGGAAACGAGTGTCGAGACTATGATAATATCGATACCAATTCAGTTAACTTCAACACCGAACTGAGTAAGTGCAAAGGAAAACTTTACGGATGTTTTTTCTCACGCGTGGAAGGATATTGTCCAGCAGTAAGTAAATGAAATTAAATAGTCCCACCAGGTTCCAATACTTCGACAATTTCAACTATTCCAAGAAAAGGAAATCCTTGAAGGAATTAGAAAGTTGTGGTTGTTCAAGGAACAGTTCCAAGAACAGTTCAGTTCCAGGAACAGTTTCACATGCCAGTTCAGTTCCAGGAGCAGTTCCACATGACAGTTCAATTCTAGGAACAGTTCCACATGCCAGTTCACTTACAGAAACAGTTCCAGATGATTGTTCATTTCCGGGAGCGGTTCCACATGGCGGTTCAATTCTAGGAACAGTTCCACATGACAGTTCAATTCCAAGAACAGTTCCACATGGCAGTTCAGTTCCAGGAACAGTTCCGCATGATAGTTCAGTTCCAAGAATAGTCCCACATGATAGTACAGTTCCAGGAGCAGTTCCACATGACTGTTCAATTCCGGGAGCGGTTCCACGAACATCTTCAGGTGGATGATGGATCACAAGATCTGTTCCAGATGAGCATTAAGTTCCAGGAACTGTTCCAGGTGGAATTGCATTCATGAAAATTGTTCCAATTGATATACAGTTCCGGGAATTGTTCCAAGCAAGTCGGGGTCCGAAAACAATTCTAAGAATTGCTCCAAGTGGAAGAACAGTCACATGATCGGTTTCAGATGAACATTAGATCTAGGAACAGTTCCAAAACTCGATCAAAATTGGTGCAAATTAATGTACAGTTCTAGGAAATGTTCTGGGAACTGAACTCTTCCACATTTAATATAAAAAAGATGGCCTTTTATATTGTGAAAAATTTTCAATGGTCATAATAATTATCGAAAATTGTTCCAGTTGTCGATCCTTGCTTTAACTGTTGACAATTGTGATTTTAGACAAGTGACTACCGACGCTACGATGGTTTTCCGAGATATGAAAGCGATATCAGAAAATTTGCTAATCCCTCTCCCGACCGAGGCAACATCAGTTGTTCATCGCCAACTGGACTATGGGGTGATAATTTGTGGAATTCCTACTTTAACAGTCCATTTGGTTGGTTCACAGATTGTGACGATTGTATATGCTATTGCGATGATTTCAAGCGCAGTGAGACAGTACGGACTTTCAGTACTAGAATCGTCAGATCCAACATAAACGAGAACAAGTATGTAACAATACTCGTTACAGAGGTGTGTGTGTGTGTGTTTTTTTTTTTTTTCCTCCGTCCCTCTCATTTGTACGCCCCCGGTAGCGGCCGTGTAAGCATTCCTTGAGGGGGCATACCGGACACCCACCCATGCGGCTGGGGCCGACTTTCGCCATTTTTAGGCCATCGTATTTCTAAACACAGGGTAAACCTCCAGAAACCCCTGTGCTACGATGGCCGGCGCCTATGATGGAACCCACCCCCCCCCTGCGTCGGGTTAGGTTCCCGCTCGGCCGGGCAGTCTCATTTTATGGGTACCGCCGATAGCACACACGGAAGTTCCTGCATCGGTCGGAATCCATGAGAAAATATTTTGAAAAAATATTCTCCGGCGGCCGGGCGCGAACCTAGGACCTTCGGAGTAGTAGGCAGATACTCTACCACTACGCCAAAGCCCCGACTTGTGTGTGTGTGTGTATGTGTGTGTGTGTGCGGGTGAGGGGTCAGTGGATAGGTGGGTGAGTGGGTGGGTGGGTGGGTGAGTGGCTGAGTGGGTGGGTGTGTGTGTCTGTGTGTCTGTGTGTACCAAAACAGCCAACCATTAATTACCTAATTTTAATGGACTTTGTTTCAAACCTTCTGTCATTGTATTTTTCAGAGTCATAACAGGGATAAAATTGGTGGAAAGGGGGCGCATGATTTATATACAAATCCAAGAAGGAAAACTAGGAGCTAGTGGAATTATTGATAAATCAACCGTGGCATGGAAAGAAATTGACGAATTTGATTTTACAAATCCTCTCACACCATCGAGTGATTATTTGACCATCACAAATTTCGACAATTACATATTCTTTGATACCATCACCGGTGGATCTGGACAAGTACTAACTGGAATTGGTTTCGATATCAAATTTTTGGCCTCTGGTAACAGAGATCGTGCTGGGATATCAATGAAAATTGAAGTCACTCAGTTTAATCTCAAGCAGGGTACAATGACGAGTGGCAATACTGAAGAAATAAAAGTTGGTGATCACAGTTGGTGAGTTAAGGAGTTTAGCAAATATTTCAAATTTTCTAAGTTCATTACGAAAGGCAAAACCATAATTTACGATTTAGAAATTTACAATTTCAAGATCGTAATTAATTTCTTTCCTTTGCGCAACTTACATTTCATTGATACGGCAATGCAGTGCACTTCCCATCACTCTCGAGTTGGTGGGCTGAGAGTTTCCGCCTACCGAGAGTTACGGATTGCCCCCACCACGCTCGCAAATAGGCGTGGCCGTGCGCCGAGGCGCGGCGGCAGACAACGAAACGGCCCGACCCCTCCGTCGCAACTCCGACCGTCGCGTGTAGTGGGGGTCGCATTCCCCTCTCCTCGCTGGCGTTAACAGGCAGTCCACTGTAACCGGACAACCTGTAATCGGTTAATTTTTCTCCAATTTTTCAGGAGCCTAATGCAACTGAAGAGACCCCATATTCCAACTTCGATGAAGGATAATATTGCAAATAGTGAGAACAATAAGGTGCTGGGCTTTCGGCAAACCGATTGGGAGAAGGACGCTGCTCAAACCGCAATACCTTTCATCGATAGCCAGCCAATAATCTCTAATCCACCATTTCCACTTTCCGGCGCTGGAATGTTCCATAAAGGACAAGATGGCTCTGGTGGCTTTCTCGCACTCAAATTAGTAACTTACAATATTACAGAATTTATTATTACTCCTGATTTAAATGAAACGAATTTTTCGTCGCAATATTCAGCATCAGCACCGGCATTCGAGTTGCCCAACATCACTCAATTTTGGGGAGTGGAGCCATTTGACAATACAACTACTGTACAGGATGACTCCTTTGACTTCTGCAAGTATATCTAATGAGCTATGCAATGTAATAAGCCCAATGGGTAATGTTACATTTGCCAACTGTTCACCCAAAACATCAGTTTTTACACTCAAAATTGGAATTAGGTAAATAAAATGAAAAACAAATTTTCACCAAGGAAAATTTTTACCCGCTTTCACACTCCCGACTACCCACCCACCCGCCTTCACACTCCCACCCACCCACCTCCACACTCCCACCCACCCACCCACCCCCCCTCCACACTCCCACCCACCCACCCACCCCCTCCACACTCCCACCCACCCACCCCCCTCCACACTCCCACCCACCCACCCACCCCCCTCCACACTCCCACCCACCCACCCACCCGCCTCCACACTACCACCCACCCACCCACCCGCCTCCACACTACCACCCACCCATCCAGGCACAAGCCCACCCACACGCACAGATACAAACGTACACACACCCACAAGTCTACATATACGCACACACAAACGCTCATATTTTTTGAAAAAAGTCTCAAATTTTTGAAAATGCGTTAAAATGCGGAGATGAAATGAGAAAAATCTTTTTCTGATTTCGAAGCAAATCACTAGATTCTCTCATCAGGAATGAACATTCTATAATAATTCCTGTCTGTAATTTAAAAAATGGTCTGCAAGCGTACGATTTTTCCAATTATTCTTGGGCAAACATCATTTAAATTCACCTGTCGATTGAATTTATTCCAGAATCCCGTGAATGTTAATCAAGAACAAACTTAAATCATTCCCAATTAATTGTTATGATTTTTTTTTCAATTCCAATCATCGATTTTGCACTTGAATTTTTTTTCTCTCCTTTTTTCCCCTACTTTAGAAAGCCCTCAAGCTTTTTTGCACGTAAATTCAAGTGCGGCAACTCTTCACTCCAGCATCCATCAGAGTTGAGTGCATCAAAGTTTTAGTTTATTAATTTTGGTTTCCATTGAATTTACTAAACTCAATACCTACCACTTTCACGGTGAATATTCCGTAAATCGATGGGAAAAGAAATTTCATAAATTATTTTCATTAAATCAGGTAGCGTAAAAAAATTTTACGAATTGGAATTTCTACCCAAGGCCAATTTGTTGCAAGTGTTCTCTTCAAAATCCAATTAACTCCTCAGCGAGTGGTTTTGAGAAAAAATGTTGTATTACAGATGGGTGGGTGGCTGGGTGGGTGAGTGAGTAGGGACGTGTGGGTGGGTGAATAGGGACAGGCGGGTAGGTCGGTGAGTAGGGGCAGGTGGGTGGGTGGGTGGCTGGGTATGGACGGGTAGGTGGATGAGTGGGTGGGTATGGACGGGTGGGTGGATGAGTGGGTGGGTATGGACGGGTAGTTCGGTGGGTGGGTGGGTGGGTATGGACGGGTAGGTCGGTGGGCGGGTGGGTATGGACGGGTAGGTCGGTGGGTGGGTGGGGGGGGGGGGTGGCTATGGAGGGGTGGGTGGGGGGGGGTGGAGATCGACGGGTGGGTGAGTGGTCGTAAACGAGTGTGTGGGTATCTAGGCATGGATCCGTGTGTGTGTGTGTGTGTGTATTAGCGTTTGTGTTTAATTAAATTCGCAAATCAAATTTCAATCACTAAAAAATTGGGGCTCAACTTTTCACCCCAACTTCATGTGGCAATTAGGATACTTTCATCTCAGCGAAATTCTTCAGAATAGCGTAGAACTCTGACGAGAAAATAAATCGTAGGTTTTTTTGGTGACATCTCCCGATATGAAATACCACGCGTTGAGTTTATTGCGAAATTCCAAAGACTCAAAAGCACAAAGCGAAACAGGTGAATGAGGAATGACTAGTGATCGAGTATTCACGGATGCTAGTTACACTAACCGAGCAAAATTACGTGCGACCGGAACCACAGCAAAATCACTAATTCAATGCCCTTTTCACCTGGGCGAGCGCATTATTAAACTGATTGAATTGTGTGAGGATGGTAATTGATGAACGGATGGGGCAATCAGCAGGCAACGATTATTGTAATTTTGTTAAACAATAAGTACAAGAGCGGGCAACATTAAATAAATTGTCGAAAATGTGGAAATCAACAGTTTTGACATTTTAGATTTTTTTTTAAATTTAGTCTATTAAAAACAAACAGGTTTTCATGTCATTTTAAAATTCCAATATTTGTTTCTCTTTTCATTTATTATTTCACAAATTATTCTAAAAATTTCAAACATTCTAAAAATTTCAAAAATTTCAAACATTTCGAAAATTTTAAAAATTTTAAAAATTTTAAAAATTTCAAAAATTTCAAAAATTTCAAAACTTTCAAAAATCTCAAAAATTCAAAAAATTTCAACAATTTAAAAAATTAGACCACTTTCAAATTTTAAAAATTTCAAAAATTTAAAAAATTTCAAAAACGGTAAAAATTTCAAAAATGTAAAAAAAAGAAAAATCTCATAATCTGTAAAATCTTGATGAATTAACAGAGTCATCGAGGAAGAGTGGGTATTGGCACCTGAGGTATCAAAGGGTAAGCGGCAGCGGTAGAGGGAGGGGGGCCATGGGGGTGTGGGTGGGGCAATGAAGCGCACGATAGCGTTGAATACAAGTGGTAGAGGCGGCCGATTTCCGGAGCAATGATGTGGGTAGTAATTAAGCGGCAAACAGACAGTGATATCGCAAGTGATGCGCGAGCCCTCGAGATTAAAGATGGCCCTAACTTTCTATTTTGCAAGAATGTTCAATCCATTGAATGGCAAAGTTGAAAATCTAAAATTGGTCAGACTATTTAATCAAACAAATATAAACGAGAAAATTGTTTTCGAATTTATAGAAAATCATTAACGTTTAGAAAATTGGAAAAACTTTTGGAAAATTGAAAATTGAAATTAAAATGTTCAATAACAAAAATTGAAGACCTCTCAAAAAATTAAAATTTCAGACAATAATTTTTTTTTCAGAAATCTCAATAATAAAAATTTCAAAAGTTTGGAGCTTCCCATTTTTTCTCTGTTATCAAATGACCCTTGTTTCAAATTCAAAATTTTGGGGATGTAGAAAATGTTCAAAAATTGAAGTTTCATAATTTTGAAAAATTTTGAAACTTTTAAAGATTTTTTAATTTTTCAACAATTTTGAAATCTTAAAAAAATTAACGGAAATTATGAGAATGTTTTGAAAAGTTAAGAATGGAGAAAAAACTATAGTTTTAATTTGTAGAAAAAATGCCGAAAATATTTGAATTTGTTTCCCACAGTTGGAAAATCTATTCGAATTCATTCTATATACTTTTGCTACAAATTAAGCGCAGCTCAAACAATTCTGCTCGCGCCAACACGTAAATCTGAGCTTCGATCTCACTTTCTGCAGATTCCATTTCTTCTTCGGGTGTGATGGAAAATTTTCCCTCAGGGTCCTTCAAATGTTCATTTCCACCTGAAAGATAATCACACAAAAATTGAGAAAACCTTGGAAGTAAAATTTGATAAAGTTACAGTTTTTCAAAAAAAATTCAAAATTTTGAAAAATCTGTAAAACTTTTCAAAATTTGTGAAATTTTGAAGAATTTATAAAATTTTGAATTTTAAAAATTTTAAACATTTGAAATTGACCAATTTTGATCAGTTTTAAAATTTTCACAACTTAATTTTTTTTTTATTAAAAAATAAATCCGATTTTTTACTCTCTTCCATTTTCTTGATACTTATACTTACTCATAATTTTGAACGAATAAGTCGACTGTTCTGGGTGTGTCGATACAGTTTCCGCTACGATGTAGCCAGAGACTTCTGGGGAATAGTCCACGCCCATCTTCAGAATCTGTGAAACGTTAAAGTCGTTATGCTACAAATTCAAAAACTGTGCAAACCTATTTTAATTTTTTAGTTAAATTTAAAAATTGAAAAATTCTGACACCTTTCAATATTTGTAAATTTTTTTAGATTTTCAAAATTTCCAAAATTATGGAAATCTTTCATTTTTTTTAAATCTTGGAGATGGGATAATCTTGTTAATGTTTGTTAATCTTGGCAACAAAATTTGAAATTGTCAACATTTGAAAATTTTGGAAAAACTTTTTATTTTTAATTCCTCAATTTGTTTTTCATTCCAATTATTCTTTTGAATCTTTCCAATATTTTTTTAAAAAAATTATGATCCCACTCACTCTGAAGGCCACAATATCTCCCACAGAACATTCCTCATCAAGAATTGGATAGTTTAAGGGATTTATTTTGGAAAAGTCAAAGTCCTTCGATGAGTTGCCACTGAAACTTGAATGTCCATTGCTTCTCGGGCTCTGATTCATCCCGTTGACTCCAGGATTGTTTACTTTTAATGGCTCATCAGGTTCCTTCGATTTCTGTAAGAGAACGGTTTGATTTGGTATTTTTTTCAATGTCCGAAATGTTAATTTTGAAAATTGATTCTTTTTTAATCTCTTTCTCAAAACTTTTAAAGTCTCCAAAAGTCCTAAAGTACCTCAGTATTTAGTTTTTTTTAACTTTATGGAAATCAAGGATTTGTTTAACTTCTCAATTTTTTTAAAAAATTGTGAAACTTTTAAAATTTTTAATTTTTTTTAAATTTTTGAAATTTTTAAAATTTTTGAATTTTTTTGAATTTCTGAAATTCTTGAAATTTTTGAAATTTTTGAAATTTTTGAAATTTTTGAAATTTTTGAAATTTTTGAAATTTTTGAAATTTTTGAAATTTTTGAAATTTTTGAATTTTTTGAAATTTTAGATCATTTAATTTCTTAAAAATCCTGCAAATAAGAATTCTCTTATTATCTTAATTGCACTTAAAGAAAAATAAAGTACCATTTTCGCGGGTGTTGTTTTGTGCCCTACGAATGTCAGAGGAAAGTCCGAATTTTTCAGGCTCAATAACGTGTTTAGTTCCGGAACTCTCATTTGACTGTTGCCATATGGTACTTCACCTTTGGTATCTTCAACATCGTTATCTTCCCAATTAAATTTAAAGTGCTTGGGTTGGGTCTTCGGAGTGAAACTCGAATTTAGGAGAATTGGCTGTACAAGTGGTGAACTCTGTTTTGGGGGCTCTGCAACTGCGGCCGATTTTTTCGCCTTTCTATTTCGAACTCTTTTACGCTTTTTGCGGGGGATAATGTACAGATCTGGAGTAGCAGCTGTCGAAATATTTTTTTGATCCTGAGAAATGTCTGTGTCGGAATCTTCCATGGGACTCGGTATGGGGGCTGGACCCTCGGATTCTGTAACTAAAATTTTTTTTTTCTGTTAAAGTTTTTTTTTATTTTTTTTTTATTTTTTAAATTGTTTTTTTCCTTTTTGTTTATTTATTTTTGCCAGTTTTAAATTTCCTTTCATTTGTTCTTTTACATTTTTCCCCATTTTTCAGAAACTTTGAAAAATTATTTTTTTTCATTTTGAAATTTATTAAATTATGGAAATTTGAAAATATTTGAAATCTGTGAAATATTCTCAAAATTTGAGAATTTTTGCAGTTTTTCCAATTCCAAAAATTTCTGAATTGTGCAAAAAAATTGTATGCCTCTGAAACTCTCAAACAATTGTTCAAGTATTTTTCCAATTAAAATTTGTTTGTTTTTTGTAGTTTTTGAAATTAGATGTGAAATTTATTAAATTTTTGGAAGTTTAAGGAGGAATTAAATTTTGGAAAATTTCTGGAGCTGTTGAAGACCTTCACAATTATAACATTTAACAATTTTTGATAAATTGACATTTTAAACTTGAAACTTTGAATGAAGAAAAAGTTAATTAAAAAGTTCTGCAATTTTTAATTTGTCACAAAAAATTTTATTTGCCAATTTCAAATTTTTTCCATCCTTCAATAATTACCAATAACTGGTTCACTAGCAGATTTATTTTTCTCATCATCTTTTATCAAATCACATTCGTCAGAATCAATGACAATCTGCGATTGAATTGGTGTCGATTGTTGATTTTTCATTTCTATGACTTTTTCCACTTGAATTGTTCGTAAAGGCATGCCATTGCATTTTACTTCTGTTTCTTTCCATACAGTCAAACTATCTGGATTCACAGGCCCTGGACACACCCTGAAAAAAATCAACTAAAATTAATTAAAAATTATTTCCAATTACTTTCAATTAAAATTTTGTTTAACAATTTTTTTGTCAATTTACAATTATTTTGAATTAATTACTGAATTAAAATTGATTCAATATCAAACGAGATACTGGAAAATCGAAAACAATTTTTTTGCAATTTTATAAATATATATATATATATATATATATATATATATATATATTCCCAGATTTTTCCAGATTCACCAAAAACGTCACTCAAGGTCCATTTTCGGTGAATATCTCAAAATCTAGGGGACCTAGGGCATTTTCCACCCCTACATTTTTTGTAGCTCTTGAAATTCTCTGCAAAAACTATCTCAACAAAAATTTCCCTATCTCCCTTAGTTTCTTCGATACTCGCAAAAAATGAAAGCGTGAACTTTGAAAACGTCAACCAAGCTCCACTTTTCGTTTTCACGCAATATCCCGAAATCTAGGGGAGATAGAGAAATTTTCGTCTATACAAAATGTATAGCCCTTGAAATTCTGAACAAAAAATGTCAATACACAAATCCCCCATTTCCCACCGTTACCAAGTTATCCCCCAAAAAAGGGACCCATGATTTTTTCCAATCTCATTTGCGCGGGAAAAATTTGAACATGACTTTTTGACTTACACAATTGTTTCACCCTCTCGAATAATTCTGACATCTTCGTTGGGCGGTAAATAAACTCCATCATTGGACGTAAAATAGAAAGGCCGGTTCATCCCAAACACAACCTTAATTCGTTGCTGCAAATGCAAAATGTGGGAAACATTTTGTTCGTCAACCAAGACGTAACTGAGTTTTCTCACGTCACTGTAAAACTCGGAGAGATCAAGCTTCACACGATAACTCGAGGAATTTGCCATTATTTACTTATTGACTTATTCGAGTTTTTATTGTCACGTAAATCCTTTGTTTACACGGACAATTTACTGACATATCTCACCCGGTGTCTAAATTTTTTTAGGTTAGGATTTCCAAGGAAGCGCTTTAGCGGCATTACCTTGAGAGCGCACATTTGAATGTTTCCCGCCCTTTGACAAATATCGAAGGTTTAAAATTTAAATATAATGTTATTTGAAACTTGTAAACATGTTAAATACGTAAAAAAATTCAATAAAAGATAACAATCTCTGAAAATGCATTTTGCAAACTTGATTTTTTTTTTTTCAAAAATTTAAAAAACTTACAAACCTCCGAAAATACCGAGCACTTGAAAAATCGCTAAATCTCCAAGAACCGCAACTTTGAACTAAAAACAACATTTTCAACTTAAAAAACGGCAAAAGTCAATTCAAAATATTCAAAAAATTGGCAGAATGTCAAAAACTGTGTTGTAAAACTTTTAGACCCGTCACTGTGTTACCCTCCGCGGGTCTCAGCAATGCCATATATATATATATATATATACCCTCGCTATAGAGACCAGCTGATCACAGCTGACAGTTCGGGAATTGTCGCCACTTGAACTTCTCCCCAAAAACTCCTAAAATCGAAGGCACTATAATTAAATTCGCTCCACTTAATTATAATCTACCTTAAATGACAGTTTGTAAATCAAGAACCGATTAATTGGGAACTGCGGATTGCGCTAATGATTTTGTAAGGTAAGAAAATGTCACACACACTATCATCCATCTGAGTCACGCATACAAGTCGCAGCAATCAATAACATTTTTTCCCATTGTGCAATTTATTTATTGCCGTCTTATCAATGAAAAATTCGACCAACAATATCGAGGTTTCTCGGTCACGTGACACTTATAATAATAATTTGATCACTTTTTCATTCGCAAAAATGAACTGTTATTTTTTTCATTTCCAACACTCAAGCTTCCAAAAAACGGTTCATAGTCAAAAAAAAATTGTTTTTTTTTTGTTTTCATCATTAAATAAACCTTTTTACTTATCTTTATTTTTCGTAAAAATATATAGACAAAAAAATTAAAAAATGTGGAACAGAAATTTTTGATATATTCAAAAATTCCCGCTCATTTTTCAGAAAAAAACAAAAAAATAAAACACAATAATGAATTTAAAAAAAAACGTATTACTTTTGACAAAAACCAAAAATCAACTTTTTTTGCAGACCAACACCCTGCGCAAAAATGCCGAGCACTTACTTATACGCAATAAACAGCGAGGGCCGGGTATTGGCCCTATCAAGCTCCGGCAGTATGTGGCGGGAGTTTATGTACCTAGGTCTAGAATTCAAACGCCTCTCAGCGGTGCCGCACTTCATGTGGGCGATCGGTGGTGACCGCCAAGTGTACGTTCACGTTCACGGTCTAGATATACCGATACGCATAAAAGAGGAAACATATGAGAACGAGCGGTGGCTCCCTCTGGACGGTTTTAGCGGTCGCCTCTTACCGACCGATCGCTACCATTTCTCAAGTATAGACGGAACGGTGGATAGATCGCGGGATAAAGTCAAATTGCCATCGATGGCATGGCAGTGGGAGGGTGACTGGCACATAGAGACGACCTTGGATGGCCAGCCCTTGGATCACGATGGCTGGACTTACGCAGTCGATTTTCCCGCCACATATTCCCCAAAGAAACAATGGAAATCGTGCGTGCGCAGGAGAAAATGGGTGCGCTACCGGCGTTACTCTGCACTAAACTCGTGGTGCGCAATCGCACCGCTGCACAAGGACCCTACAAAGGAGCCCTTCATAGACGTAGCGATTGGGGGAACGCAGATTCCGGGGGGGAATCCCAGTACTTTATCGGTTTGGGCGGTAACGGCGCATGGGCGACTCATGCATCGAGTTGGGGTGTCATCGACGTCACCCGAAGGCCAGCGTTGGTCGTCTATAAAACTTCCGGTCGGTCAAGAAGTGTCTCAAGTGAGCGTAGGTACTTCCGGCTTGATCTGGTGCATTTTGACAGATGGCAAGGGCCTTGTGAGAACCGGAGTAACCCGAGAAAACCCGATGGGCGACGATTGGAGGACAGTGGATCCACCGAACAACCTAAAGCTGTCCCAAGTTAGCATCGGTACAGACGCAGTTTGGGCAATTACTCATGACGGTTCTGTCTGGTTTCGCAAGGGCATCAAGGGCGAGATGAGTGGAATTTGCGAGCAGCTTGCTACGGGCACTGGATGGGTAGAAATGACTACTAAGATGGCCATGGTATCAGTTGCACCGAACGATCAGGTTTGGGCAATAGGACTTGAAGATCGGTGCTTGTACTACAGGACACGGATCACCGCGTCAGAACTTACCGGCAAGAAATGGAGACCCATTCATGTTCCACTGCAGCTGTCCAGGGCAAGCTCCAATGCCAGTTTAACGTCGAATCGACATAGCATGTGTGGTACTCCACAGCAGCAGAGACATCAGAGTTGGAGCTCTTTGAATAGGCCACAGAGTACGGGAGATACGGCGTCGTTGGTGAGGGATTGGGAGGAGCAGTCGAGATCAGCTCCAACTGCTACTTCATTGAAGACTTGGGAGAAGGGAGAGAAGCCGGGCTTCCAGGAGATGTTTCCCGCTGATGAGAAAACAAGGTCATCAACGTCAATTGACTCGAATGACTTGACGGACTCATCCGGAAATATCACAATCTCGAATGAATCGTTATCACACTCTGGCGAGAGTACTATAGTGTCTGGAAAGGGTATGGGCAGCACTGTGAAGATCAATCCGGCAGCGTGGTCGCCAGTTCACTCGGTAGGATCCATGGTTGGGGTTGAGGCACATCCTGAAACAGATGGTAGTGTCTTCGATCCAGATTTAACGGGAGAGTCTGGTGTGTTTGGAGAGGATGACAGCAATGCTGGTATGTACTGGGCTGAATGTGATGTACTGTGGTGTAAAGTTGAAGCAGGTGCTTGCTTCGTTGATCCCAGCAATCCTCCCAAGTGGATCAATGATGGACAGCACTCGAATACCAGTGAAATATCAGAAAGTTGGAGATTACGGATACTCGAGGAGCTTAAAACCAGGCGAAAGCATCTGGATTCCTTAAGCTGCGACTTATCGACATATGAAAAGGCGATTGAGCGGTCTTCCTGGGTTAAGAATGGTGATGCTAGATGTAGATTGAAGGGCAACAGTAACTTTGAGGACTGTGTTATTGAACTTGAGTGGATCAGCAGTGACTCCGGAGCACTGGACTCTGGTACCTTAACTATTCTCAATTCGGATGGTGCAACAACGGTTCTTCAATTTCCCGTTTCGGAGATTGTTGCAGTCATCAGTTGTTCAGAGCCCGGTGCTCCTAGATTGGCCATCCACACCCCTAGGCTTCCGAAATCCAAAGTCCTAAGGTTACAATTTTCCAGTGATACGGAGATGGAGGATTGGCTGGGACACTTAACATCTGTCACTTGCCAAATGAACAATGTGTACTCTAAACCTGGCCCCAACTCCATTTGGACGACAACAGCTCTAGGAGACGTTTATGTCTATGACCCCGTGATCGCAGAGGGCAATCAACTTCTGGAGAACACCTATACTCAAGAGCTAGATGTGCAGGGAAAGCAGCTGCCTTACGAAACCATCCTGCATAATGGATTCTCACCAGGCAGCTCAGTCCTGCTCAACGTCTGTTGTCACGATGATGCAGATCGTCTCGCCTTCAACTTCGTCTCCCACATGGGTTTAAGTAAGAAAGCAACCGAGTCCCACGACGTCGCCTTCCACTTCAACCCTCGCCTGAACGAGAGCCTGATCATCCGGAATACATACGAAAACGGCCAGTGGGGTGACGAAGAACGATTTGGAGGATCTCCCCTCAAACCGGGCTCAGATTTCACTCTGAAGATCATCTGCGAAGAACGCAAGTTCCGGATATTCATCAACGACCAAGAGTTCACATCTTACTGCCACAGAGTACCACCCCAGGGAATCACTCACCTTAAGATCAAGGGATTGATGACGCTTCACAAAATCCTCTACTCCTCACCTCGAGTCATCATCGAACCGATTACCATGTTCTGGAGATTGATGGGTGGACACTTGCGAAAGGTCGAAACGTGCTTATCGGGAATCACCTGGGGGATAGGCTACGATCATACAGCTTGGGTCTACACCGGTGGCTGGGGTGGTTCCTTCCTCAAAGAGCTCGGCTCAAATGGAGATGTCAACACCATGATGGACGTGCAGAACTATTTCGTTTACGAGAACCAGAGGTGGAACCCCGTTACGGGCTACACCTCCCATGGTCTCCCCACAGATAGGTATATGTGGAGTGATGTTACGGGAAAGCACAAACGAACACGAGAGCACACGAAACTGATGTCCAGTCGTTGGAGATGGATCTCAGATTGGATCGTGGACTTTCACACCCCTGGAGGTGTTGATCGAGACGGATGGCAGTATGCTACAGACTTCCCAAGTGTCTACCACGAGAAGAAGAATTTTACGGATTACGTCAGACGGAGAAGATGGTTCAGGCGGTGTCAATTGACAAGTGCGGGACCCTGGAAGGAGGTGGGCAACACTAGAATAGTGGATGTCAGTCTTTTTGATAAGGGAGAGGATGGTGTGGAGGTTTGGGCAGTGGCAGCTAATGGAGAAGCTCTGTTCAGAAGAGGTGTTACAGAGGCTTGTCCTATGGGATCTTCCTGGGAGCACATACCGTCTGATCAAGCTCTTACTGGCATATCCGTTGGTCCAGCCGGTCAAATTTGGGCGGTGGGCAAGAACGGCAGCTCCTACTGGAGATTCGGAATATCGGAAACTAAACCGACGGGAGAGGTATGGAGCAATGTAGAACCTCCACCTGGTGCTCAGCTGAAGCAAATATCCGTGGGCGATGGTGGGGTCTGGGCGTTGGACACTAATGGAAGACTTGCTGTCAGGAAGGAGATACAGTTGAAGGTCTTTCCAGAGGGCACGCATTGGCAGGTGCTGCCAGCTATGCCAAACGATCCGATTCATATGGACCAAGGTGTTGCCAATGCCAAGCAAGGATTCAGGATGGTGGCTGTTGCCAAGAGGGAGAGACAAGTGTGGGCGGTTAGTGGAGCGGGAATTTTGTGCAGGAGAATTGGAGTGACTGAGGAGAATCCTGCGGGAACTGGGTGGACCACGGGCATTGGGGTGAGTTGCTAATGGTTACTGATGGATTCCTGGAAAACGGTGAGGGATCGTGGTTAACGGGTTGAGGGTCAATGAACTTTATCTCACGTAATCTTTCAGTGTCCTTGAAAATATCCATATATTTATAAGTATTTTTTACATATTCAAGTTGACAGGGTATTATCGTGAGAAAGAGACTTTCTGGATTCATCTAATGTATGTCTAACATGTATTCTGTATTTTCAGGCAAACTGGCAACACATCACTGTCGGAGGACTCTAATCCTGATAATGACCAAATATCAACTCAAGCATCCCAGTATTTTCTCAAAATTAAGTTTAAAAAAACAATTGCTTGAACTCGATTTAATGGATAAAATACGTGGCCTGAGCCTTAGACTAGCTATTAATTGTCGACAAATGACTTAATACTTTTCCCTGCTCTAACCCAATGTTCATTCAATGGTTATTTTCACGTGATATTAAATACATTCCTCCAGACCTATTATCAACCATCAATTCATCCCCTAAATGCTATTATTTTTGTACAGCCGCCATAATAACAATGGCATTAACTAATTTGCGAGTCAAGAGAGTAACAATTACAGTCATTTTATACTAGGTATGTACAGTGAGAAAAATACTGAATAAATAACGCTCAAATGTTAAGTGTTTGTGAATAAAATATTTACAAAAGTATTCGAGTGCATTTAATCTCGTATGTGAGCTTCGAGTCCGTAGTGAGGGAGTCGTTTATAATTATTGATCGGTAATTGGATCAAGAATTTTGGGTAGTCAGGAATTTTCATTGACGTCACTTCTTCGAATTGACGAAATCTTCATGATTCTTGGCATTTGACATGCCCTTGATGCATTTTGATGAAAAGGAGTGTGTATGTATTTATGAGTGGGTGGGTAGGTGTGAGTGGGTAAGTGTGGGTGGGTGGCTGTGAGAGGGTAGGTGGGTAGATGGATGTAAGTGGGTGGGTGAGTGTGAGTGGGTGGGTGGCTGCGTGGGAGTGGGTGGGTGGGTGGCTGCGTGTGAGTGGGTAAGTGGGTGGGTGGGTGCGCGTGAGTAAGTGGGTGGGTAGGTAAGTGTGGGTGAGTGGATTACATTTCAATCATATTCGATTCGTCTTTCAAATATCATGACCCCCTGTCATCACCGAATAAATGCTTGTTCTATTGAGCTGACTGAACCGGTTGCATTAATACTTGAAGATTATGAAAATAGAAACTCTAAAATTTCGTGGTAATTCTGACGGGCTCGGAATAATCATCTGCCTGTGAATTCTTGATCCCTTGTACGCTGTGCCGAATTCCGTAGAAGAAGTAGATTGCGAAACCTGTAAAAATAAAATGTTCAATGGTTTGTTAGACGCTCCTGTGTGACTGTGTGGGAATCGCGTTGTCAGATAAGCTCAACTAACGATATAACTTGGAAAATGATACAAGTAATAAATTATGACAGATTATCCCAGAATATGGGGGACGAAATGAAACATGTAAAATGCAGAACCTGCATGGTGCTCTTTCAGACATGCAGCTTTGATGTTCTGAAGGCCTACCTATGATCATCCACACGACGAACCTCGCCCATGTGAACATATCTAGCTGAAGCATCAGAAGCAGATTTATGAGAATACTGGCGCAGGGGACCAAGGGCACCAATGGTACCTGAAAGCAAAGAAATGATTCTATAATGTCACGTTTCCCGCGTTATCGCATTTCCCGATGCCGAGGCGCGCTACCGAGGCGTCCCGCCAGAGGGACAACGGTCGCGGGGCCCGTCGCCACTCAGCGTCGCTTCTCTCCATGCGCTCTTCACTTAAAAATTAACCACTGGTCATTGTGCGATCATGTAAGCATGTAATATCAGAAGCTAAACGATGACAACTCCAACTTGCATTGCTCTTCTAAAAACTGAGACATCTGATTGTCGATCTCTGATTGACCAACTCGTCCCTTGTTCTCTGATTGACCAACTCGTCCCTTGTTCTCTGCATGATAATTACCTTGAAAGCGAGCTTTGTGGTCTCCACTGGTTGCCTTCCGATGCAGATCATGGTTAGTATGAGGATAATGGAGACGACGACAAGCCCGACTATTCCCAAAACTGTGTATCCACTTCCGGTCAAATTTATATGCTTCAGCATGAGGCCGAAGACGAAAGCGAGGATGGAGAAGACTAGGGTTGCCCAACTGGCAACACCACTGGAGAAGTTCGTTGCAACTTTCTGATTGCACAGATTGAAGATCCTCTTGAAGTAGTCGAACATGCAGGGTTGGCTTTGCCTTGCTGCAGTGGGCGCTATCTTCACGTTGGCATCAGTGTTCTGGTAACGGAGAATCAGAACGGATATGGCGACTATTGTGTAAGCGAGGAGAGTGCCGATGGACATCATGTCGATCAGCTGCTCCAGGTTGAACATCAATGTCATCAGACCTGGAAAAAAAGCAGAGGGTCACTATCGTAGCGTGACATTACCATCTTCCTAGCGTCATGCTGACGGACGAGCTTGATCAACTATTAGTGAATGACGCTCATGGTGGGTGTGAGTGGGTGGGTGGGAGTGGGTGGGTGGGTGAGTGGGAGTGGGTGGGTGGGTGGGAGTGGGTGGGTGGGTGAGTGGGAGTGGGTGAGTGGGAGTGGGTGGAAGTGAGTGAGTGGGTGGGTGGGCGTGAATGGGTGGGTGGGAGTGGGTGGGTGGGCGTGAATGGGTGGGTGGGAGTGAGTGAGTGGGTGGGTGGGAGTGAGTGGGTGGGTGGGCGTGAATGGGTGGGTGGGTGGGTGAGTGGGTGTGATGGAAGAGTTCAATTATCATCAACCAAACTGATAAACTCTTAATGAATGACGCAGGTGAACGTGAACAAATAACTCCAAGCGGTCCAACAAATTCATTCGCCAACTATAACTAAATCTTTCTATCGGTGCAGCAGCGAAGTGTCCTTTTTCAGGACTCACAAATTACCTGTTAAAAGTCCGGAAGCTATGGTCCCAAGAACTGGAGTCTGCGTTGTTTTATGGACCTTAGCCAGAAACTTAAAAATCACACCGTCGCTTCCCATTGCGTATAACACACGGGGTAATGGAAACATTGCGCCAAGGAGACTCGTGCAGAGCGCAAAGACAGCACCAACATTGACGATCCACATTATTATGGGCCAGCCGATTTGCCCGAAAACATAGGGGAATGGAGCTTCCGCATTCTGAAATTTGAATTTCAATGAAAATGGTCTGTAGTTGAACCAAAGTATTTCTCTTATTTGAGGATTTTATCCTAGGGGAAGTTCTCAATTCGTCCCTGAATTTGAAAAATTAATCGGTCATCCGATTTGAACATTACTAACAATTTTAAACTATTCTAGGATTTCTGTGTGTGTGTATTTGTGGGTGGCTGCGTGTATATATATATATGTGTGTGTGTGTGTGTGGGTGTGTGTGTGTGTGTGTGTGTGTGTGTGTGTGTGTGTGTGTGTGTGTGTGTATGTGTGAGAGAGAGAGAGAGAGAGAGTGGGTAGGTGGGTGGATGTGAGTGGATGGGGGGGGGGGTGGAAGTGGGTGAGTGAGTGGGTGGGTGGGTCAGTGTGAGTGAGTGGGTGAGTGTAAATGGGTTGGTGGGTGAGTGTGAGTGGGTGGGTGGGCAAGTGGGTGGGTCGGTGAGTGCGAGAGGAAGTGGATGAGTGTGTGCATATGTTTTTTTTTCATAATTACCTGGTCGTAATATGGCCACATCATTGTCAGAACTGTGGATATTGAGAAGTAGGCGATGAAAATAATTAATAGAGAGAGAACAATTGCCATGGGAATGGTTTTTTGGGGATTTTTAGCTTCTTCACCGGTGGATGCAACTGCATCGAAGCCCACAAAACCGTAGAAACACTTTGCAGCCCCCACCATCACACCGGAAATGCCGAATGGCATGAAACCACCGGTACCAGCGTGCTGAAATTTTTCGGGAATTTTTTCCGGCGGAATTTTCCAGTTATTCGGGTCAGCTGAAAATAATACAAAAAGTTAATCATGAAAAATCGGATTTCTGGAATTTTTTGAAAATCTATAAATTTCGAAATTTTTGAAAAAAGTGAGAAAAAAAAATTGAGATTTGGAAATTTTTTAAAATCTATAAATTTCGAAATTTTTAAAAAAAGTGGGAAAAAAAAATTTGAGAGTTGTCAGATTGGGGAAAAAATGAATTGTTCGGTCGGTATACCTTTGAAGGAACCAGCTATGATAACAATCAAGATCGTTATCAAATTGACGGCGGTGAAGCCCATATTGAGATAAGAGGATTCGCGAACTCCTATACAGAGGAGCGCTACGAGGAGCATAATCACACAAAATGCGAAAAAATCAGGATATTCGGAGAGGAAGGACACGTCAATCGGCATGATTGATCGCATGTGGTGGCGCATGACGTTTCCGATAAGAGAGTCCACGTAATTGCTGAGTCCTCGAGCCACACTTGCAGTTCCTGAAAATAAGGACAAATAGATAAGGGAGAAATAAGGGATTATGATGTTGTACTCAAGAAAGAGCGGAAAGAAATGAGAATTTGTATAAATTTTAGAAGTCCCAAAAAGTTTGTTAATTTTGCAAAGTGAAATTTTTTTCCAATTTCAGAAAATTTTGGAAAATTTCAAAAATTTTGGGCTATATCAAAAATTCCGGAAAATTTCCAAAATTTTGGAGAACTTCAAAAATTTTGAACAATCTTAAAAATTTTGGGCAATTTCAAAGGTTTTGGAAAATCTCAAAAATTTTGGAAAATCTCGAAGATTTTGGAAAATTTCAAAAATTTTGGAAAATTCTAAAAATTTTGGAAAATTTCAAAAATTTCAGAAATCTTGAAAATTTCGGAAAATTTCAGAAATTTCAGAAAGTTTGAAAAAGTTCGGAAAATTTTAGACATTTCAAAAACCTTCAAATTTTCCGAAACTCTTAAAAATCGCAAAAAACTTTCACTTCCCTAAAATGCACCAGAATTCCCCATTGCACTCATAATGAACGAAACCACTATTATCACTAGATAATCACCAATGACGTATTCTAAAATGAGATTCCATCCGATAACGAAGGCGATGAACTCCCCTACAGTAACATAGCTATAAACATAGGCCGATCCGGCCTTAGGTACTCTCGAAGCGAATTCCGCGTAGCACATGCCTGAAATTAGTAAATGAGATTACCATTCCAATTATCCCAATTTTTCTCAATGTAAATTTTCAGATTAGTCCCCTTGTTAAATTTTCATCATTGCATCATTTCATATTTCTGTTTTTTACCGGCTAGTGCCGAGGCGAAGGCCGCTATGAGGAAGGAAATGCAAACAGCGGGGCCCGCGGTTTCCTTCGCGACACTTCCCGCCAAAACATAAATGCCCAATCCCAGAGTTCCGCCAACGCCCAAGGCCGTCAAATCCAAAAGCCCAAGAACTCTCGCCAGTTCTCCCTTTCCCTCGTCATCCTCATCCACTCTTTTCCTGGAGAGCGCTTGCCACAATTTCGACGCCATTTTCCAAATTCTGTAAAAACTTCAATAATTAATTTGAATTCATGCGAACGCAATAAATTAATGTCCATGAAGGCATTTACAACCCCGCTTCCGTAATAAATAATTGCTTTCCAAAAATTACAATTTTCAAATGCCCCAAAATCGCTTATGACGTCACAGTGCCGGACGCAGGCTTTCCTGTGGCGCCATCTGCCGACACCACTGCCCATTACAGTATTAGATTGTTTTGATCCGGCGAAAACATTCGGAGACCAATCTCCCCCAAAATGTCAGAAGGAAATTCTAGAAAAAAATACTACCGATATTGTTTTGCAGACGCTAGAACAAACTTTTTATTCAATTGGACTTTCATTATTCACATGCAATTATGTTTCCATTTGTTCGCACTGACAACTTGGAAAATATAACCTTCTACGTTTATTATTCTACCCGACAGTTTGAATTTCGCGCCACCCAGAAACAGGTGCGCGCGCCTCTCGTGGCTCTCCCTAAAATTACAGCCGACACTATGACGTCATGAGCCGCAATTTATCGATCGAAAAAATCATGATTTTGAATGCATTACTTTGAAAAAGTTGACGGAATTTCTCAGTTTTCTTTTCATATTTTTTGGTTAAATTTTCAAAAGTTAAATGACTTTTAATTAGCAATCTTTTGCCTTCAGTTCTTGTACAGAGGAAACACTTTGCATGACGGAATTTCTAATGCATCAGATCTAGTCGCGGTTGATCTACATGAAAAGCTGATATCCTTGCTCCATAATCAATCACTGGAAAATATTTTTTTTTCCGCGAAAAGTGGTTTGAAAATTTTTTTGCTACATTTTTTTTCGATATTACATAGTCCTGAAACCTACTCATTTTTTAAATTTTTTTTTCAATTTGCATTTTTAATTTGGTGAATGGATTTTAATATTATTGAAAATTTCAGGATGCCAACATTAAAATTGAGATTTTCAAAACGTCCTGATTTTTGAAAAAATTTAAACATCGAAACACTGAGAAAATTCTTTATAATTCGAATAATCAAGTGATGAAAAAAGATTTACAATTTTTGTTCAATTATTTATTTTTTATATTTAATTCAATTTTTTTTTATTTTTAATATTTCTTGTTTATTTCAATTTTAGAGAAGAGATCGAATTTGCAGAGTTTTTCAGTCCCCACTATAACGTCACGCGCCGGACACTTGGAGTGGGGAGCGCGCTCAGGACCGGACGTTGAGGCTGCAACGCGCGCAATTGTCACGATCGATCATATCAGTATTTGTCGTTACCTCTCATGACAAAAAAATGGTCATATCATTTGTTCTAATATAAGGTATTGTACGTTTCTTCTGATCTGCAGTTTCAAATTTTTCCGCAACATTTCCATTCATTCGCAGTCTTTTAACACTTTGCACGGGCAGATTGTACACTGGAATTTTTTTCCTATTTTCTCTGACTACTCCTTCGATGATTTTCCGATGAAAAAACAATTAAGCAGCGACAAATTACAATTGAAAGGGACTAGCGCTCGTGGGCCCGCTGAGTGCACGCTCCTGCAGGGGCCCGGAGTGGGGGACACATCCACGCGCAGACACAGACGCAGCGCGCTACGCGGTTGCGTTCCCCCCTGTGATTGGCTGTTCCCTCTCTCCTCGCTCGCGGATACGCTTCGCGCCTGCGCGGTTCAAATACATCAGATAGATTTTACATATTTTTTCAGTTTAAAAATCTGTTTTCTGTTTAATATTTTTTTCAATTTCTTTCAATTAAAATTTTTTTTTCAGTTTTAAACTTTTTTTTTCAGTTCTAAAACTTTTCTAATTTGTAAAATTTTTAATAAAAAAAATGGCAAAAGTTGTAAATGTTTCAAAAATTGCCAAAGTCAAAAAAAAACTAAAAATTGTAGAATTTTACAAATTTTCAAATGTTTTCAATTTTTTGAAAATGTCGGAAACCAATTTTTAAACTTAATATTTTTCAACATTCAATTAATTTTTTGGAAATTTGTTTAAAAATCACAAAAATCGCAGATAATATCTTCTTCATTCAGGGACAAGTTATTGACCTTAATTCACAGTCCTCGAAATTTTTCAGGCTCTCCTACATGCAAAGAATAGTAGAAACTAATTATTTAATGACCAGGCAAATGTTCAATGAACCGTTAACTGAATTTAATGTTTCGTTAAATCTTAGTTATCATATCCTTCATTTTTTATTCGATTTTTATGCACAAGGATGGCTGTGTGCGTGTCAGTGAAGTGTCCTTGGGCCTTACGACGTATTCGTAATAATAATTTTGCCTATCTTCAACTATTTCCGAGCGCTTTTATACAAATTTTCTTACGCGACGGCAATTATCATTACTCCCGCGGAATCCTTGCAAAAAAAAAAAATTTTGAAATAAAAAAAAAAATTTTTAACAAAAATTTTGAAAAGCTCAAAATTCAAAAATCCTCGAATATTGAGAAAATTTTCCCAAAATTTGAAAAAAAAAAATTGAAAACGTTTAATTTGATAAATTTGATAAATGTTATAAACCACAAAAATTTTGAAATTTTAAAAAATTACAGATTTTACAAATGTCACAAATTTTTGCAAAAATCAAAATTTCAAAATTGTTAAAAATGTTTTTAAAAAATCAAAATAATTTCACAATTTTTGAAAGTCAACTTTCAATTTTTTACGTCAAGAAATCGGGTATTCACTTTTAGCGCGTCCTTCGGATTTACGGCGCATGCGCAATAACGGTTATACTTATATCCAACGATTTTTCCTTGCGTTTTTACATAATTTTTTGTATGAATTGAGGATTTATTATTGTTGGGACTTAAATGGCGTTAATTGTTTCCCACTGACAGACGAGGAAAACCTGAGCTGGAAGCTAACCACCAGTACTTTATGGCAAATTATAGTTTTGCTATCAGCGAAGTAACAATTCTGTTAAATTGTTCGAAAAGCCGTGCAACCAACTCGTGTAATTTTCCAAAGATCGCTTCGACAAACGCATTAATTATAATTTATGAATAATGAATTTCGGTTCTTGTGAGAATTTTCCAAAGTTTGAAAAATTCGAAAAATTAAAAAAAAACCCCATAAAACCTGAAATATTTTGAAAATTTTTAAAGTTTCAAATATTGAAAAAAAAAATATTTGAAAATTGTAAAATGTAATTTCTTTCCTCGAAAACGCAATAAACCAACATTCCGATTATTTCAACGATCATCAATAACTTGCGTCTTTGCTAAATTTATAAGCGGAAAGTGTTCACTTTGATGAATTCCAAATTCAGGTTTTTCCGTGGAAATTTTGAATTGTGATGTCAGGAGAAAATTACCAAAGAATTTTCTGAGAAGCTCTGTTTTCCTGTGAAAATTGCATAATCCCACACCAACTTTTTGGAATTTCAAATTTTCAAAATTTTGTTAGTTATCAATTTTTCAATTTTTTTTTTCAATATTGTGGCAATTTTTCATTTTTGAGAGTCTAAAAATTTCCAAAATTTTTGAAACTTTTCGAGTTTTTTTCAATTTTTTGATTTCTTGATTTAGTAAAAATTGGAAAATTTCGAAAATTTTTTGAAAAAAAAAATAAAAGATTAATTGCAAAATTTACAAAAAGCGTAAAAATTTCCAAAATTTGTATGGATTATGGAAATCACTCTTGTAAAAATTCTCGTTCTTAATAATTTTTTCTTTAATTTTTTTTTAATTTTCTTTAACGTTGCTCTATTTATACTCGTCCTTAATAATTTTTCTTAAAAAAAAAAAAGAAGATGAGCAATTTTCAAAATGATAAAAAAAGAGTACAAACATCTCAGGATTAAGAAATGCATATTAAGTGAAATCTACAAGTGACCCACTTCCTTCGTTTCCTCGGAATCCAAATGCATTTATCTTATCTTAACAACTCGCTAATGCACAGAAACTTCAACTTCAATACTATGGATTGATAAGAATACCAGCACGCGCCGTCAAATAGGAGAACATCCACCAAATTGTAAATGATGCACTTGGGACGGCCAATGCGAGTTTTCCACTCAAATTTATCTCCAAATAACTTGCATAAAAAATATATAAAATTCCTGAAATTTAAAGAAAATTCGAAAAAGTCAGAAAAAAATTACCATTTAGAAAAATTAATCAAAAATTTTTAAAAATTTATATTTGACAAATTTAGAATATTTTTTTAAACTGAAAAAAAATCCCAACGCAAAAAATTTAATTTGAAAAAAAAATTGAAAATTTCAAATATTTGAAACATTTTCAGAATGAAAAAAAAAATTGAAAATTTCGAAAAAAATTCTTCTCTCACTAAGAAGACGTGAAATCTAGCTACACTTGTCATTCAAACAGCCCCTTAATCCCTCTCTAAATCGACTTAAACTTCAACTTCAACGTTATCACCCTGCACTGATAAGAAATCCACAATGCAACTGAGAATCTCTTGTATTATGCGAAAACAATTTTTTTAATGCAGTTTTCGAAAATTATTAGAGAAACATGAATATTTTGTTAATTCATAAATGATCATAAGAATTAACAATTGATCTTTTCTTAAGTTTCCACAATTTCACAAAGTTCAAAAATTTCAAAATATGAATTTCTAAAAATTCCCTAGATTGGACAAATCTCAATAATCAATTTCTATAATTGCAACATCTCGCAGAGAATTGAGGAATTCAAATATGAACAATCGGACGATTTGAAATTCCCGCGTTTTGCGAAGCCAACTTCACGCGCTTCATCGACCAATGAGGCGCCGGAGTGCAATCCGTCGATATATTTCGATATAAAACCGCTTCATAACCCATTTCTCCTCAACTATTACAATTTATTTTCCAGAACAACTCAACTTTGACCAATTAAATACAAATTTCCAACTACAAATTTGAATAATCTTTCTGTAAAAGAAAATTACGGAAGTCCAAAATTTTCCCGCGCTTTTGCCCAACCAACTTCACGCGTCTCACTGGCCAATGGCGGACGAGCGTCGATTTCTTTCGAGATATTTCGATATAAACGAGTTTTACAACATATAGTTGTCCCTCAAAGAACATTAATTATCCAAAAACGGATTTCTTTCACTTGAAGACCGTCTTAAAACTGCGAAAACTCCATAACCTATTTTGGAACCAGAAAAACATGCTTCGATATTCTTCCGCAAAATCGATCATTACCGAGATATCATGTACCATTTATCAATTCGTGAGAAACATTTCCACGGAACAAACATTTTTTTATCTGAGAAAAATAATAAATAGGAATCAAATATCGATTACAAAAAAATATGAGATCACCCGATATTTTTCCAGTTATCGACAAACGGAGATCGGCAAAGTTCATTCGATTTCTTTTATCATAGATTTTTGATAACAGATGAAAAATGCTGTGATTGACTACCGATAAACCATAAATCGATAAACAATAAATCATTATTCATGATTATTATGCTTATTATTATTCGATTCATGAAAATATTTGAAAAATCGGCAAAATGAGAAAAAAAAGTGCGCAATTAATTTCCAAAATTTGTATTTTTTTTTTAAGCCTTACATTAACAAAAAAAAATCGAACAAAATTACCGAGTGTATTGTTTTGCATAAGAAACCTAAATTTATGGAACCGAATGGAGAACATTTTTTTTTTCCTTCATTGAACCGGAGAAAGAATCAGGATTAATAAAGATTAAACATTTCTTATCGGGATTGTAGTGTCTCGACTGATTTAATATCATTCTTATTTACTTGCAAAGTCTCTTTGTCCGGATTTAAAGGTTTATTATGGCGGGATAATGCAAAAATACGAGGTCAATCGGCCGAACTCTGTTAACTTCAAGGAAACCGGTTCATTGGTATTCGGTTTTTTTGGACTTCCCGGTTAACGGCTGGATTTGAGAAAAAAAGGTATTCTACATTTTTTGTAGAGAATTTAATTCCCTACAAAATCGGTTATATCGATTTTTGTCGTAGGTCTGGTGGTTATCGAAATTTTTGCGATTTTTCGAAACTCGGTTTTTGGAAAACAAAAAAAAAATTAATCGGTTTTGATAAATATTGAAATAAATCGATAAGGAATGCTTTCACGGAAAAATGATAAGATACGAATTTTATAGAGAATTAAATTTCTTATAAAAAATGTTATTTGAGTTTTTTTGTAAAGTTATTACCGTAGGCGGAACAAACGAAAATTGTGGCCGCTGTGCAGTAGATCAATATTGATCGTTTATTGATACCGATCAATATTGATCGAGACACTGCGACGATTATGATGGATTCGAGATACGCGTCATCTCCAGAAAAATAAGATATCGATCAATTTTTCGTGCGGGAAATTGTGATAAATTTTACCGGCATGAGAAAATCGGCGAAATCGGTGAAATTTCACGTTTCAAAAGAAAATCAAGAAAAATCGAGAAAAAAATGTGAAAATTTGTGTAGAAAATTGGAGGAATCCCAAAGAGAAATTTCATAAACAACAAATGTGGGAGGAAGACAAAATATTGTTCGAAAAAAATTAACAGTTGACAACCGCAATCGGGAAAAATTAGAAAACAAAATCGGAAAGAAACTTTTCAAAATTTTCGAGATTAAGAAATGGAAAACTAAAAAATTCTTAACCCACGATCTACAAAAATCGAAAAAAAATCGGGTCGAGAGATTGAAATCGGTAAAAAGTGGGGAGAAAAAAATCGGCCAAATTGCGAGTAAAAATAGTTCGATCATTGCAGGTTGTTAAAATGAATCAGAAAAACTGAAAAATCGGGAAATCGAAATAACAAAATCGGCAAGGAATTGCCGATCGATTGTAAGTTGTTAAAATAAATCAAGGAAATTATCAAAATTCGGGAATTCAAACAAAAAAATCGGCAAAAAATGGTAGAAAATCGGTTGAAAAATGGGCGTATGAGAAAAAATTTAATTAATTATATTAACAATATAATTTTTCCAAGAATAATAATTTCGTTGTATACGACTCACCAAAATGGGCCAATAGAGATACAAGTGTGTCCCTCGGTTACACCGGCAATTATTTTAAAAAAATTAAAAAGCGTCCCTCAATTGAGGAAATTGCGGGATAATGTTTCAAGTGACATTAAAAAATTGTCAACCGTTCCCTCCGAGCGCTCGGTCTCGACTAAAAAAAAATATACGTAACAGGTGCTCGCATCCATCACCAATGTCATCGGGACAATTGCCCACCTCCCACTCATTTATTCTTACAGATTTGTCACCTTTTTCTCCCATTTCAACGTTTCATCAATTTACCTTATCCAATCATTCATTCGTTAATCGTCAAGATTACCATTTTCATATTCGCGATAGCTCAACGATCTCATAAAATTCGATTGTTGTAGTTTTTTTCTCAATTTTCCGATAGAAAAAAAATTATTATAATAGCTTTTTAATTTTTTTTCAACAATTTTTGTTTTCTATTTTTTGGTAAATTTCCGGAATGTTTTGAAAAATTTGAAAAATTTTTAAATTTATGGAAGTTTCAAAATTTTATATATTTTTTGAAATCGTTAAATGTATTTGTGAAATTTGGGAAATTATTGATATTTTGAAAAAACTTTTAATTTCAGAAAATTCTGTAAATTTTTATGTCAGTTTTTTTGCAAACAAAAATTTTCGCAAACATTTAATTATTTTTCTTCAATTTCGAAATCTTTAGAAAAAAATATTTCGGTTTTTTAAGATCTATATCGATGAAATTTTCATTAACAAATTTCAAAAAGTGAAAAAACATTGCGCAATAATTTCTTTATTTTTATAATTTTTTTTTTCATTTCCTATTTTCTTATTTTATTAAATTAAAAAAAAAACATAGCTATCCATTATAGTAAACTTATCATAGATTGATCTATTAGTGAAAAGTCTTATGAACTAACAATTAATTACCCAATGAGGAGTTCCCTAAAAATAATTCAAAATGGCAACTCCAATTCCACTTATTTCCAACGTTCTCCAAATAATTTCATAATATTTTGAGAAATCCGCATTTCTCTTATTTTTTTATTCTATATTTTTCAAAATAACAAATTCAAAATCATGATTTTTTAAACGATAAGTTGCGGCTCATGACGTCATAGTGTCGGCTGTAATTTTAGGGATAGCCACGAGAGGCGCGCGCACCTGTTTCTGGGTGGCGCGAAATTCAAACTGTCGGGTAGAATAATAAACGTAGAAGGTTATATTTTCCAAGTTGCCAGTGCGAACAAATGGAAACATAATTGCATGTGAATAATGAAAGTCCAATTGAATAAAAAGTTTGTTCTAGCGTCTGCAAAACAATATCGGTAGTATTTTTTTCTAGAATTTCCTTCTGACATTTTGGGGGCGATTGGTCTCCGAATGTTTTCGCCGGATCAAAACAATCTAATACTGTAATGGGCAGTGGTGTCGGCAGATGGCGCCACAGGAACGCCTGCGTCCGGCACTGTGACGTCACAAGCGATTTTGGGGCATTTGAAAATTGTAATTTTTGGAAACCAATTATTTATTACGGAACCGGGGTTGTAAATGTCTTCATGAAAATTAATTTATTGCGGTCATATTATTTATAAAACTATACAATGCAACGAAGTGGTAAAACGTTGCAAGTACATTAATCCTTTCCCTGGATTTTTACTCAATACCTCGAAATCTATGAGAGAGAGAATAATCTTCGTAGGAACTTTTTGATAGAGATTATCTTTCTCTACAAAAAATCCCTCATGAGATTTTCCGTATCTCCCTTAACTCTTCAGATATTAAAAAAGCCAGCCGGAAAAAATTGCCTTACTTCGTTCTAGCAGTTTACCACAGATTTCATAAAAACTTTGACGCAAAGAAAATTGCAGATTGTTTCAACTTAATCCAAAATTGAAGAGAGAGTGTGGGGAAATGGAAGTGAGATCCAGCATTTTCAAATCTTGGCAAAACGTAATTAATGATTATTTACAGATTTTTTAAACGACTGGGGATTTGTAGCGCAGCCAGGGCACGTATGCAGGGACTCATGAATGAATATTTCGCAGTCCAGGCAAAATGTCTCAGTGCATTTATCACATGTGTATACCTGGAATAAAAAAAATATTTCGGGAATTTTAATTGAAATATTTCGACAATTAAAATTAGAATTAAATCAAAAGTAAATCTGCCATTGCCACTTTTATTTCTATTTTAAAACTCATTTAAAAATGGATTAAAAAATTTAATTTGAAATTTGGTGATATTAAAAATTCTTCAAAATTTTGAAATTTTTTCATAAAAATTTTTTTTTTTTTCTATTTTTGCAATTTGAAAAAATCTTGTTTTATTCAGAAAAAGAAATTCACCCTTTTGTCGGACTCTAAGAGACCTCTTTGACATCCATAGCAGCGACCTGAAGTTTCCTCTGGTGAAATTTCCTTAAATGTGTCAACTGGAAAGAGGTAGTGATAAGATCGCGCCAAGTGGGGGGCTGAGACTAAAGTCAAGCCACAGGATTTGCATTCGATTGGCAGTTCACAATGTTTTGACAGACACTGGGGACAGAGATAGCCAGCCGATGTCAATTTTGCTGATTCGTCTGTATTTTCTGCGTGACTGAAACAAAAAAAAATACAAATAATTATTGACATATTTCTTCTCGTTTTGAAGAACTAACCACTCAGAAAGTTTTAGAAATTTTCCATTTTTTTTTTCGTTTCAAAATTTCACGTTTAGAAATTTGATTTTTTTTTCTTCAAATTTAAAAAAAATTAGAAAATTTTTGCTTGATTTATTTTTAATTACTAGAGATTTTTTGGAAATTTTTGAGAATTAAAAAAAATGAAATTTCAATTATTCAACAACTCCCAATTTTTTTTTTTTTTGAAATTTAAAAAAAAATGGTAATTTTTTTCTGAAATTGTGAAAAAATGGTAATTTTTTTTTGAAATTGTAAAAAATTCGACAATTAAAAATATTTTGAATTGTAATATTAAATTTGAAAAAACTCAAAAAAAATTACCACATGCAGACACTCATAGCCGTATCTGTAGTAGTACTGTGTAAGGCATGATGGGGGAATCCCATTTTGACAAGAGCTGCATCGAGCCGCGTAGCAGCTGGGGGTGGATCTATGTGGGCATTCAGCTGTTCAAGAAAATGTTTATCGTCCAGGACAACTCCATGCTCGCCACCTGTACTCGTTGCCATTCTCTTACACACGTAGAGCTCAGCTGCTAGGCCAATCACACTGCATCTAACTCCTTCAGTTTTCAAATTCTGCAGAGGATTTTTCAGTTTGTAAATTCTGGCGATAGTTTGCTATTCTCAATTCCACGTCAATTTCGATTTGTGAAAATTTCAATTTTTTTCAAATTTTCCAATTTTAGGAATGTGACGTGCAGAGATTTCGTTAAACTCCATAATTCGAAAGAAAGGAACCTCAAAACGTTACATGAAATTTTAATTTTTTTCAAATTTTTCGTTTCATAAAATTTCCAATTTTTTCAAATTCTCACTTTTATAAAATTTTCAATTCTTTCACATTTTTAATTTACTTTTATAGAATTTTCAATTTTTTCCAAATTTTTAATTTGATTTGATAGAATTTTCAATTTTTTTAAATTTTCAAATTTTTTAAATTTTGAATTTTTTTAAATTTTCAATTTTTTTAAATTTTTAATTTTTTTAAAATTTTCAATGTTTTTAAATTTTCCGTTTTTTTTTAATTTTCAATTTTTTAAAATTTTCTATTTAATTTTATAGAATTTTCGATTTTGTCGAAATTGTAATCCAAAAATTTTTCAATTTTATCAAATTTTCGATGTGATAAAATTTTCAATTTCATGAACTTTTTAATTTTCTAAAATTTTAAACATTGTCAATTTCTTTTCAAACTTCAATATTTCACCTGAATTGTCTCGGCAATGTCACCAGGGTCGCACGTCGTCAAGGATCCCAAAATAACGAGAATTTCTCGGCTAGCATGTGAAGGAAGATTTTTCAAACTTTTCAGGGCCAATTCTACGGAATTTTGTAATGAAGGCTCGCCGGTGATCGACGACGACTGACTGAGACTCTGAATCTCCTAAAAAATCAAAAAAAAAAATTAGGAAAAAAATTGAAGTAAACAAACATTCAACCCTTTCAATTTTTTTGAAATTTGGAATTGATGGCCAATGATCTTACTTTGATGTGCTTTTTCGAGTTTCCCGATAATTCGCTGATTTTCTCCGCCCTCTTGTTTCTCGTGACGATCACCCCCAGCTGACTAATTGGATTTTGGTAAAAAAATTCGTCAATGAAGGTCTCCAGAAGCTGAAAAGCCAATAACAAAAATTCAATCATCATAAAAACTGAAAATGTATCACAATTTTGAGACAACAAAATTCAGAAGTTCAGAAAAGTTTAAAAGCCTTGAACGTTCAGAAAGTTTTACGCATTTTCAAATTTTGGAGACTTAAAAAAAAATGAAATTTCAAAATTGTTACTGTACATTTCAGAATTTTTTTAACTTTTTTGAAAATTTAGAAAAATTTTTAATTTTTGAATATTTAGAAAATTTTCTATTTTCTGAAAATCTAGAATTTTTTTTATCTTTTGAAAATTTAGAAAATTTTTAGGTTGTGTAAATTTAGAAAATTTTTAATTTTTTAAAACTTTTGGAAATTTCGATAAAGCTGTAGATACTCAAAAATAGTAAAAGCTATATGTATATTAAATATGTCAAATATTTAAAAAAGTGTCCCAATTTTTTGATTGGATTTTCAGAAATTTTCGTAATTTCCAAAAATCCCCATAAAAAAATCTTATTAAAAACTTCAAAAATTTGCAATATTTCAAAAAATGTACAACTTCATTTTGTTTTGAATCTGACTCTCAGAATTTTCAAAATTTTGTATTTCCCAAACCTGAACAAACCTTGATGGAGCACAAGAGTCTCGTAGGCTTAAGGTCCTGCGTCAACATATTCTCCGAAGCATCCAAAATAAGGAACAAATGTCTCATCATTCCAAGCCTAGTTCCCCCAATTTTTTCCAACTGTCGTTTCCTTTTCGCCTTGTGAATGATATCAGCCACTGATGCTTCCAGGCCTCCATGATCGTCTTCTTTAATCGCCTCCCTTAACAAAAAAAAAACTAAATAAATAAATGGCTTGCGGGTTGGACCCTCCGCGGGTCAAAACTATAACTTCCCGATGTCTGCGGGTGTGCGTGTACTTTCTTTCCAATCTCTCATTTTTCTCACCACAGAGCTCCCTAAATGATTTCAATTGTTTATAACGCTCTAACGCCGAAACGGTTAAAGATACGAAAAAAGTCAGAGGACACAAAATATGTATTTTTTTATAAGGAACAACATTTATTCGACACATTTTTGCGTATCTATAATATTTCGTGAGATACAGCGTTATAAACAATTGAAATTGTTACTAGCAATAGACACCAGCAGACACATATGGGCCAAAAACTAATGAGCTCTAAGTTAGGGCAAGACGCTTCGATTGCGTCATACAGGACCTCGATCGGATAATTTGTTCACGAGAAATCGGTCCGGGTAATTTTTGGTTACATACGTACATCGGCACACACACACACACACACATACAGACATTTTGGTTTAAATAGTCTAGAAAGGTCAGAAATAGCATGACACGTGGAGATCTGATGGAAAATCGATTTTTCATTTTTGGGGGCAAAACAATAACTTCCCCTATCGGCAAGTTAAAAATTCCAAAAACTCTTCAAGTTTGTGAAGTTTGAAAAATAACTTTGGAAATTTTGTGTTTTAAGAAATATTGAAAAATGAAGAAACTTGCAAAAAAATTGCGATAATATCAGAGACAATATATATTAACTGATATATCAATTATTATTGTCAACGCCGAATACCGATTTTTTGTTTTTTTTTTTATAACCCCAAAAATAAAAGTTTGAAAAATTCGACCGGAAATTCAATTTTGAGGTCTTCATTTTGAACTTGATAGTTTACCAGGTTTTCTCGTAACCGGTCTCCCACCGGTACTCCTTGGGTCCCTCTTCGTCGCCCATAACTCGATTGTTAATCCAAGAGATCGAGGAACAATTTGTTGGAATATTTACAGTCACTTCAAACTGTAAACAATTGAACTAACCTCAAAGAAACAGATTTCAAATTCAAATGGTAAAGCAGGTTTGTATTTTTAGCGCGCATGCGCATAGTACGTGGGCAGTATTTTGAAATGTGGCGACACCAGGGCAATTTTCGTATAAACTTTGTTATGCGACTTAAAATTCCCTCCAAAAATTGTCCCTAGAAGCTAAATTACTCCCCTATTTCCCCTAAATTTGGATATTTTCGGAAAAGAATGAAAAAAATTAATTTATGGGGAATTTCCGGGATTTTTGCCAAAATTCAGATCCTCTTGACAATTCAAATGTCACGAAGGCGAATTCAAATGTCACTTTTCCCGCCAATTTAGCATCGTCTTGTTTTTCCCTCCTGATAATCGAACGTAAATGGAAAAATGCGCAAGAGTAGTTGTTACGGGCTTGGGAATTGTTTCACCCCTTGGTGTAGGGGTGAAGAGCACGTGGTCTGCACTAATTAATGGAAAATGTGGAATTCAAAAGCTTAATGAGCCCGAGTATGAGAAGTTGCCGTGCCGCATTGGTGAGTTAACCTCAAAACAATTTGAAAACAGAAAATTCCCTGAAAATTTGTTCCTTGAGACTTAACAAACTGTTTTTATAATTTTTAGTGATGCACATGTTACATCACAGAATAGAGAGGTCAACATAAGGGAATTTGATTTTAATTTTGGTAAAGTGCCTTAAAATTTTTTTGGAATTTGAATTTGCAAAAATTTTTGTAAATCTTCTATTTTCGAGAATTTTTAATATTGCAAAAAATTAGATATATTTCTTTTACACTTTTTAGGTATTTTTAAATCAATCACAGAAATTTATTAAATTTTTTTCTGTATTTTAAGTGAGAAATCAAATTCGATTTTATTTGCTTTCATTCATGCATTTAATTTAGTTTTTTTTTTCAATGCTGAAAATGCAAAACTTGTATTTTAATTTTTAATCTTGATCAATGATTCAATAAGATTTTGGAGTTTCATAAATTTCAGAAATATTTGAACTTGTTAAACGACATTATGAAAGTGTCACAGATACCTCAAAATTACCACAAGGTTGAAATAAAAAAACTTTAATCAAATGTTTTGAGATTTCAAATTGAAAATTCCAGTATTCAAAAATTCCCAAAATTTAATTACCTCTCCCAAATGCCCCCCCCCCCCCCCCCCCCCGCCCCCCGGATTTCTCAAATTTTTTGATTTCCCCAAAAATTCCCCAGATTCCTTCACCTCCGAAAAATTCCCCAGAGATTCCCCAGATTCCTTCATCTCCCCCAGATTCTGCAAAAATTTCCCGAAAGAACGTAAGTCCTAAAGCACTCCTGAAATTGCAGCGGCCATGGTTCCGAAAGGTTCCGACCCCAGCGCCTTGAACTTGTCCGCAAGGTTCACTACAAGTGAACTTCGCACAATGTCTCCGGCGACTGCTTACGCCCTAGTCGCAGCGGAAGAGGCCTTGAGCGCCGCCAACTGGCGGCCGGAAAGCGAACGGGACAAAATGGCGACGGGCGTGGCCGTTGGAATCGGAATGATTGATCTTGCTGACGTATGCACGACCTACGAGGCCCTGAAAAAGGGCTACAGCAAGGTAAACCCATACTTCATCCCTCGGATACTCCCCAACATGGCGGCAGGACAAATCAGCATCAAATACGGCTTTCGCGGCCCAAATCATGCGGTGTCTACAGCTTGTGCTACCGGTGCTCACGCCATTGGTAATCATCTTCTCAAATTGTTCGGTCCAAGACCTTGTTGACCTAAACCTGCGATTCTTTGGCTCAAAAGAATCTCAGTCTCTCCCATCGGAAGAGACATCGACAACAAAAAACCGAACGTATCTAGTCTCGACTGGCTCGATGAGGAGATCGCCGGCTAATAAAAACTTCACTGTTCGATTTCATTTCAAATGAAATTTAGAGCCTTGAGAAATGTATGAATCATCGTGACTATGAATTGTTTCGATGCGACGACGATTTAGAATTCGCCTAAATTCCCCCAAATTTTACATCTAAGAAGGAGGGATCAAAAAGGAAGGCGCGAACACAGATCAGATGTAATACGACGACCAACAGATTAACATGCGAAAAATTGTAGAACTTGAAAAGTGAAAAATACTCTATAAACCTAAACAAATTTTCTTCACTGGAATTGAGGTTGTGTGAAGTTCACAGGACTTCCGGTGATGGTAACGGAGATTTAGACGGAGGACGGCGATTTGCTCATTGAGCCAGTTCAGACGGGTTAATACAAAGAAGTTAGTTGACGATCCGGTCTTGTGCCTTTCGTGTATGTTCGGAACTTTGGTTCCAGGTGATGCCTATCGTTTCATAAAAAATGGTGACGCTTCTGTCATGGTCTGCGGTGGTGCAGAGGCTTGCATAAGTCCTCTAGCAATCGCAGCGTTCTGCCGTTTACGCGCCCTCTCCACAAGTCACAATGACAGCCCCCAGGAATCGTCTCGGCCCTTTGACAAGGATCGCGACGGCTTCGTCATGGGCGAGGGCTCAGCTATTCTGATTCTCGAGGAGCTAGAGCATGCACTGCGTCGGAATGCTTCGATATATGGAGAAATTCTTGGGTACGGATAACCGTGATGTATATGTACTTCCGCTTCTTTCAATTGCCGGTCCTCAAGTTTCACTTTTATGCAATAACACATTTTTCCCCAAATTTTTGCAGCGCCTACAACTCTCTTGAAATTAAGCAAATTACATGACTCTCACCTGTTTTTTAATATAAATGGATCAGCTTATCTCTGCAATACATAAAAGAACCACAAACCTAATACATAATCCCAAAAAAGGATCAAAAGCTGTTCCGCAAGGAAAAACCCACCAGCGAAATTGATCAAGAAGTTTCAGTGTTGATAATATGTGAACATATATATGTTACAAACAGGTACGGCCTTTCTGGCGACGCCGCGCATCTGACAGCGCCGTCTGACGACGGCGTGGGTGCAACTCTTGCGATGAGCCGAGCAATAAAAAGCGCGGGAATAGATCATTCAGAGATTTTATATGTAAATGCACATGCGACATCGACTCCTCTAGGTGACGCCATCGAATTGAGGGCTATCGAGGGCCTTTTCGGCGAGCACAGTGAAAATGTTATAGTCTCCAGTACCAAAGGAGCTCATGGACATCTTTTGGGCGCTGCTGGGAATCTCGAAGCGGCTTTTACGGTTCTGGCGGTGAATGAAGGCGTTATTCCGCCAACATTGAATCTAAGAAATCTGGATTTTGGGGGAACTCTCAGGTTTGCCCCGGATAAAATGAGGAAGTGGGAGGGGAAGGGGCGCAGGGTCGCTCTGAAGAACGCTTTTGGATTTGGGGGAACCAATGCGTCGCTATGCATAGGTCAATTTGTTGGTTAAAGTGATGCAATTGGTTGAGCAGGAAGAATATAAATATTCAACTGAGTTTATTGATGTCATTTTTATGTATGAATAGTCAAATAAATATTTTTACACAAAATTTCCAAACTATTTTTAAATGACGTTCTAACGAAATCATTGGAATTCGTGGAGTCATCTTGCAGACTTAAAAACTATGGTTAGGATTTTTCATTACAAGGAATGCCATCTTCAAAATGAAACCGTAAGAAATTAATTTTCATGAAAAAAATTGTTGGAAAATTCATAAATAATTTGATGTGAAAAATTCTAATTTTCCAATGACCCAAAATCCCTTGACGTCACAGTGCCGGGCCCAGGTTTTCATGTGGCGCCATCTGTCGGCGCCGTTGCCGATATTCACCTGCAATTATGTTTCCATTTGTTCGCAATGACAACTTGGAAAATATAACCTTCTACGTTTATTATTCTACCCGACAGTTTAAATTTCGCGCCACCCAGAAACAGGTGCGCGCGCCTCTCGTTTTTTTTCCTTTCGGCGGAAAGCGTCGATGCCTGGCATCGAGCCCGGCCGGAGCAGCGTTGCCAACCATGCCATTATCATGGTATTTATACCATGAACTTAGGCCCCATACCATATACCATGATGGCGGTCATGGTATCATGGTATACGCTTTTTTGCGGGAAAGGAGGGAGCAATGTATTTGAAGAAATATTTTTTACATAACTTTATTCAAAAAAATTCCATAGTCATAGTCGAATTTGGGTCGAAAAAGCCAAATTAATTTTTTTCGATTTCGGCCAAATTTAACATTGGGACCTTATGGGGAGGCAAACTTAATTTTTTTAAAATTCAATTTTTGGCCCCGTGCGCGTTGATACTATCCAATAGGAACCCCTGGAAGATATTTCCGTCGATTTTGGGCCGAAAAAGTCAAATTAATTTTTTTCGATTTTGGCCAAATTTAACATTGGGGTCTTATGGGGAGGCAAACTTAAATTTTTTAAAATCGAATTTTTGGCTCCGTGCGCCTTTATACTATCCAATTGGGACCCCTAGAAGACACTCCCGTCGAATTTGGGTCGAAAAAGTCAAATTAATTTTTTTCGATTTTGGCCAAATTTAACATTGGGGTCTTATGGGGAGGCAAACTTAAATTTTTTAAAATCGAATTTTTGGCTCCGTGCGCGTTTATACTATCCAATTGGGACCCCTAGAAGACACTCCCGTCGAATTTGGGTCGAAAAAGACAAATTATTTTTTTTCGATTTTGGCCAAATTTAACATTGGGGTCTTATGGGGAGGCAAACTTAAATTTTTTAAAATCGAATTTTTGGCTCCGTGCGCGTTTATACTATCCAATTGGGACCCCTAGAAGACACTCCCGTCGAATTTGGGTCGAAAAAGACGAATTAATTTTTTTCGATTTTGGCCAAATTTAACATTGGGGTCTTATGGGGAGGCAAACTTAAATTTTTTAAAATCGAATTTTTGGCTCCGTGCGCCTTTATACTATCCAATTGGGAGCCCTAGAAGACACTCCCGTCGAATTTGGGTCGAAAAAGTCAAATTAATTTTTTTCGATTTTGGGCAAATTTAACATTGGGGTCTTATGGGGAGGCAAACTTAAATTTTTTAAAATCGAATTTTTGGCTCCGTGCGCGTTTATACTATCCAATTGGGACCCCTAGAAGACACTCCCGTCGAATTTGGGTCGAAAAAGACAAATTATTTTTTTTCGATTTTGGCCAAATTTAACATTGGGGTCTTATGGGGAGGCAAACTTAAATTTTTTAAAATCGAATTTTTGGCTCCGTGCGCGTTTATACTATCCAATTGGGACCCCTAGAAGACACTCCCGTCGAATTTGGGTCGAAAAAGACGAATTAATTTTTTTCGATTTTGGCCAAATTTAACATTGGGGTCTTATGGGGAGGCAAACTTAAATTTTTTAAAATCGAATTTTTGGCTCCGTGCGCCTTTATACTATCCAATTGGGACCCCTAGAAGACACTCCCGTCGAATTTGGGTCGAAAAAGTCAAATTAATTTTTTTCGATTTTGGCCAAATTTAACATTGGGCTCTTATGGGGAGGCAAACTTAAATTTTTTAAAATCGAATTTTTGGCTCCGTGCGCCTTTATACTATCCAATTGGGAGCCCTAGAAGACACTCCCGTCGAATTTGGGTCGAAAAAGTCAAATTAATTTTTTTCGATTTTGGCCAAATTTAACATTGGGGTCTTATGGGGAGGCAAACTTAAATTTTTTAAAATCGAATTTTTGGCTCCGTGCGCGTTTATACTATCCAATTGGGACCCCTAGAAGACACTCCCGTCGAATTTGGGTCGAAAAAGACAAATTATTTTTTTTCGATTTTGGCCAAATTTAACATTGGGGTCTTATGGGGAGGCAAACTTAAATTTTTTAAAATCGAATTTTTGGCTCCGTGCGCGTTTATACTATCCAATTGGGACCCCTAGAAGACACTCCCGTCGAATTTGGGTCGAAAAAGACGAATTAATTTTTTTCGATTTTGGCCAAATTTAACATTGGGCTCTTATGGGGAGGCAAACTTAAATTTTTTAAAATCGAATTTTTGGCTCCGTGCGCCTTTATACTATCCAATTGGGACCCCTAGAAGACACTCCCGTCGAATTTGGGTCGAAAAAGTCAAATTAATTTTTTTCGATTTTGGCCAAATTTAACATTGGGCTCTTATGGGGAGGCAAACTTAAATTTTTTAAAATCGAATTTTTGGCTCCGTGCGCCTTTATACTATCCAATTGGGAGCCCTAGAAGACACTCCCGTCGAATTTGGGTCGAAAAAGTCAAATTAATTTTTTTCGATTTTGGCCAAATTTAACATTGGGGTCTTATGGGGAGGCAAACTTAAATTTTTTAAAATCGAATTTTTGGCTCCGTGCGCGTTTATACTATCCAATTGGGACCCCTAGAAGACACTCCCGTCGAATTTGGGTCGAAAAAGACGAATTAATTTTTTTCGATTTTGGCCAAATTTAACATTGGGGTCTTATGGGGAGGCAAACTTAAATTTTTTAAAATCGAATTTTTGGCTCCGTGCGCGTTTATACTATCCAATTGGGACCCCTAGAAGACACTCCCGTCGCTTTTGGGTCGAAAAAGTCAAATTAATTTTTTTCGATTTTGGCCAAATTTAACATTGGGCTCTTATGGGGAGGCAAACTTAAATTTTTTAAAATGGGATTTTTGGCCCCGTGGGCGTTCATACTTTCCAATTGGGACCCCCAGAAGACATTTCCGTCGAATTTGGGTCGAAAAAGTCAAATTAACTTTTTTCGATTTTGGCCAAGTTTAACATTGGGGTCTTATGGGGAGGCAAACTTAAATTTTTTAAAATCGAATTTTTGGCTCCGTGCGCGTTCATACTATCCAATTGGGACCCCTAGAAGACACTCCCGTCGATTTTGGGTCGAAAAAGTCAAGTTAATTTTTTTCGATTTTGGCCAAATTTAACATTGGGGTCTTATGGGGAGGCAAACTTAAATTTTTTAAAATCGAATTTTTGGCTCCGTGCGCGTTTATACTATCCAATTGGGACCCCTAGAAGACACTCCCGTCGAATTTGGGTCGAAAAAGACAAATTAATTTTTTTCGATTTTGGCCAAATTTAACATTGGGCTCTTATGGGGAGGCAAACTTAAATTTTTTAAAATCGAATTTTTGGCTCCGTGCGCCTTTATACTATCCAATTGGGAGCCCTAGAAGACACTCCCGTCGAATTTGGGTCGAAAAAGTCAAATTAATTTTTTTCGATTTTGGCCAAATTTAACATTGGGGTCTTATGGGGAGGCAAACTTAAATTTTTTAAAATCGAATTTTTGGCTCCGTGCGCGTTTATACTATCCAATTGGGACCCCTAGAAGACACTCCCGTCGAATTTGGGTCGAAAAAGACAAATTATTTTTTTTCGATTTTGGCCAAATTTAACATTGGGGTCTTATGGGGAGGCAAACTTAAATTTTTTAAAATCGAATTTTTGGCTCCGTGCGCCTTTATACTATCCAATTGGGAGCCCTAGAAGACACTCCCGTCGAATTTGGGTCGAAAAAGTCAAATTAATTTTTTTCGATTTTGGCCAAATTTAACATTGGGGTCTTATGGGGAGGCAAACTTAAATTTTTTAAAATCGAATTTTTGGCTCCGTGCGCGTTTATACTATCCAATTGGGACCCCTAGAAGACACTCCCGTCGAATTTGGGTCGAAAAAGACGAATTAATTTTTTTCGATTTTGGCCAAATTTAACATTGGGGTCTTATGGGGAGGCAAACTTAAATTTTTTAAAATCGAATTTTTGGCTCCGTGCGCGTTTATACTATCCAATTGGGACCCCTAGAAGACACTCCCGTCGCTTTTGGGTCGAAAAAGTCAAATTAATTTTTTTCGATTTTGGCCAAATTTAACATTGGGCTCTTATGGGGAGGCAAACTTAAATTTTTTAAAATGGGATTTTTGGCCCCGTGGGCGTTCATACTTTCCAATTGGGACCCCCAGAAGACATTTCCGTCGAATTTGGGTCGAAAAAGTCAAATTAACTTTTTTCGATTTTGGCCAAGTTTAACATTGGGGTCTTATGGGGAGGCAAACTTAAATTTTTTAAAATCGAATTTTTGGCTCCGTGCGCGTTCATACTATCCAATTGGGACCCCTAGAAGACACTCCCGTCGATTTTGGGTCGAAAAAGTCAAGTTAATTTTTTTCGATTTTGGCCAAATTTAACATTGGGGTCTTATGGGGAGGCAAACTTAAATTTTTTAAAATCGAATTTTTGGCTCCGTGCGCGTTTATACTATCCAATTGGGACCCCTAGAAGACACTCCCGTCGAATTTGGGTCGAAAAAGACAAATTAATTTTTTTCGATTTTGGCCAAATTTAACATTGGGCTCTTATGGGGAGGCAAACTTAAATTTTTTAAAATCGAATTTTTGGCTCCGTGCGCCTTTATACTATCCAATTGGGAGCCCTAGAAGACACTCCCGTCGAATTTGGGTCGAAAAAGTCAAATTAATTTTTTTCGATTTTGGCCAAATTTAACATTGGGGTCTTATGGGGAGGCAAACTTAAATTTTTTAAAATCGAATTTTTGGCTCCGTGCGCGTTTATACTATCCAATTGGGACCCCTAGAAGACACTCCCGTCGAATTTGGGTCGAAAAAGACAAATTAATTTTTTTCGATTTTGGCCAAATTTAACATTGGGGTCTTATGGGGAGGCAAACTTAAATTTTTTAAAATCGAATTTTTGGCTCCGTGCGCGTTTATACTATCCAATTGGGACCCCTAGAAGACACTCCCGTCGAATTTGGGTCGAAAAAGTCAAATTATTTTTTTTCGATTTTGGCCAAATTTAACATTAGGGTCTTATGGGGAGGCAAACTTAAATTTTTTAAAATCGAATTTTTGGCTCCGTGCGCGTTTATACTATCCAATTGGGACCCCTAGAAGACACTCCCGTCGAATTTGGGTCGAAAAAGACGAATTAATTTTTTTCGATTTTGGCCAAATTTAACATTGGGGTCTTATGGGGAGGCAAACTTAAATTTTTTAAAATCGAATTTTTGGCTCCGTGCGCGTTTATACTATCCAATTGGGACCCCTAGAAGACACTCCCGTCGAATTTGGGTCGAAAAAGACGAATTAATTTTTTTCGATTTTGGCCAAGTTTAACATTGGGGTCTTATGGGGAGGCAAACTTAAATTTTTTAAAATCGAATTTTTGGCTCCGTGCGCGTTCATACTATCCAATTGGGACCCCTAGAAGACACTCCCGTCGATTTTGGGTCGAAAAAGTCAAGTTAATTTTTTTCGATTTTGGCCAAATTTAACATTGGGGTCTTATGGGGAGGCAAACTTAAATTTTTTAAAATCGAATTTTTGGCTCCGTGCGCGTTTATACTATCCAATTGGGACCCCTAGAAGACACTCCCGTCGAATTTGGGTCGAAAAAGACAAATTAATTTTTTTCGATTTTGGCCAAATTTAACATTGGGCTCTTATGGGGAGGCAAACTTAAATTTTTTAAAATCGAATTTTTGGCTCCGTGCGCCTTTATACTATCCAATTGGGAGCCCTAGAAGACACTCCCGTCGAATTTGGGTCGAAAAAGTCAAATTAATTTTTTTCGATTTTGGCCAAATTTAACATTGGGGTCTTATGGGGAGGCAAACTTAAATTTTTTAAAATCGAATTTTTGGCTCCGTGCGCGTTTATACTATCCAATTGGGACCCCTAGAAGACACTCCCGTCGAATTTGGGTCGAAAAAGACAAATTAATTTTTTTCGATTTTGGCCAAATTTAACATTGGGGTCTTATGGGGAGGCAAACTTAAATTTTTTAAAATCGAATTTTTGGCTCCGTGCGCGTTTATACTATCCAATTGGGACCCCTAGAAGACACTCCCGTCGAATTTGGGTCGAAAAAGTCAAATTATTTTTTTTCGATTTTGGCCAAATTTAACATTAGGGTCTTATGGGGAGGCAAACTTAAATTTTTTAAAATCGAATTTTTGGCTCCGTGCGCGTTTATACTATCCAATTGGGACCCCTAGAAGACACTCCCGTCGAATTTGGGTCGAAAAAGACAAATTAATTTTTTTCGATTTTGGCCAAATTTAACATTGGGCTCTTATGGGGAGGCAAACTTAAATTTTTTAAAATCGAATTTTTGGCTCCGTGCGCGTTTATACTATCCAATTGGGACCCCTAGAAGACACTCCCGTCGAATTTGGGTCGAAAAAGACAAATTATTTTTTTTCGATTTTGGCCAAATTTAACATTGGGGTCTTATGGGGAGGCAAACTTAAATTTTTTAAAATCGAATTTTTGGCTCCGTGCGCGTTTATACTATCCAATTGGGACCCCTAGAAGACACTCCCGTCGAATTTGGGTCGAAAAAGACGAATTAATTTTTTTCGATTTTGGCCAAATTTAACATTGGGGTCTTATGGGGAGGCAAACTTAAATTTTTTAAAATCGAATTTTTGGCTCCGTGCGCCTTTATACTATCCAATTGGGACCCCTAGAAGACACTCCCGTCGAATTTGGGTCGAAAAAGTCAAATTAATTTTTTTCGATTTTGGCCAAATTTAACATTGGGGTCTTATGGGGAGGCAAACTTAAATTTTTTAAAATCGAATTTTTGGCTCCGTGCGCGTTCATACTATCCAATTGGGACCCCTAGAAGACACTCCCGTCGAATTTGGGTCGAAAAAGACGAATTAATTTTTTTCGATTTTGGCCAAATTTAACATTGGGGTCTTATGGGGAGGCAAACTTAAATTTTTTAAAATCGAATTTTTGGCTCCGTGCGCGTTTATACTATCCAATTGGGACCCCTAGAAGACACTCCCGTCGAATTTGGGTCGAAAAAGTCAAATTAATTTTTTTCGATTTTGGCCAAATTTAACATTGGGCTCTTATGGGGAGGCAAACTTAAATTTTTTAAAATGGGATTTTTGGCCCCGTGGGCGTTCATACGTTCCAATTGGGACCCCCAGAAGACATTTCCGTCGAATTTGGGTCGAAAAAGTCAAATTAACTTTTTTCGATTTTGGCCAAGTTTAACATTGGGGTCTTATGGGGAGGCAAACTTAAATTTTTTAAAATCGAATTTTTGGCTCCGTGCGCGTTCATACTATCCAATTGGGACCCCTAGAAGACACTCCCGTCGATTTTGGGTCGAAAAAGTCAAGTTAATTTTTTTCGATTTTGGCCAAATTTAACATTGGGGTCTTATGGGGAGGCAAACTTAAATTTTTTAAAATCGAATTTTTGGCTCCGTGCGCGTTTATACTATCCAATTGGGACCCCTAGAAGACACTCCCGTCGAATTTGGGTCGAAAAAGACAAATTAATTTTTTTCGATTTTGGCCAAATTTAACATTGGGCTCTTATGGGGAGGCAAACTTAAATTTTTTAAAATCGAATTTTTGGCTCCGTGCGCCTTTATACTATCCAATTGGGAGCCCTAGAAGACACTCCCGTCGAATTTGGGTCGAAAAAGTCAAATTAATTTTTTTCGATTTTGGCCAAATTTAACATTGGGGTCTTATGGGGAGGCAAACTTAAATTTTTTAAAATCGAATTTTTGGCTCCGTGCGCGTTTATACTATCCAATTGGGACCCCTAGAAGACACTCCCGTCGAATTTGGGTCGAAAAAGACAAATTAATTTTTTTCGATTTTGGCCAAATTTAACATTGGGGTCTTATGGGGAGGCAAACTTAAATTTTTTAAAATCGAATTTTTGGCTCCGTGCGCGTTTATACTATCCAATTGGGACCCCTAGAAGACACTCCCGTCGAATTTGGGTCGAAAAAGTCAAATTATTTTTTTTCGATTTTGGCCAAATTTAACATTAGGGTCTTATGGGGAGGCAAACTTAAATTTTTTAAAATCGAATTTTTGGCTCCGTGCGCGTTTATACTATCCAATTGGGACCCCTAGAAGACACTCCCGTCGAATTTGGGTCGAAAAAGACAAATTAATTTTTTTCGATTTTGGCCAAATTTAACATTGGGCTCTTATGGGGAGGCAAACTTAAATTTTTTAAAATCGAATTTTTGGCTCCGTGCGCGTTTATACTATCCAATTGGGACCCCTAGAAGACACTCCCGTCGCTTTTGGGTCGAAAAAGTCAAATTAATTTTTTTCGATTTTGGCCAAATTTAACATTGGGGTCTTATGGGGAGGCAAACTTAAATTTTTTAAAATCGAATTTTTGGCTCCGTGCGCCTTTATACTATCCAATTGGGACACCTAGAACACACTTCCGTCGATTTTGGGTCGAAAAAGCCAAATTAATTTTTTTCGATTTTGACCAAATTTAACATTGGGGTCTTATGGGGAGGCAAACTTGATTCTCCACTAATTCGATTACCACTTAACTGGTGGGCAAGATTACATCGTTACATTTATCAGTGTCGGAAAACACTTGAACTCTCTAGGAAAAATGTGGATTACAGATGACCTAGGAAAACGCTGATAACAATTGACATTTCAACGGAGACGCGACACAGCGGACTTTCATAAGTCTGGCGGCGCCAGCGAGCGAAGGGGAGTGCGCCCCCCACTACGCGTAACGTGTGTCTACAGCGCTTGAGGGGTATGGGCGTTCCGTTGCCAAGAAACTATTATAGAAATTTAACGGTTGTTTATTTTGACCTGTAAATTTTTCCATAGCTTCTTTATCCCATTTTTGAATATACTATTGACTTCATAAAAAAAAAAAATTGTTTTAAGTATGCCAAAAAATTACCTGATAATGTCAAATTTGAGCACGCAAAATTGTGTTCGGAATATGCTGGCGTCACTTTTGCTCCAGTGTGTCAAGTAAGGGTTAATTCAATGTATTATCATTTGATTGGCTTCTGCGACCACTGAGGTGTATATATAGATTATCTTGTGAAGAGTAATTCGGATACTCCGAAAGAATTGCTTGTTCGCAATTTTTCTCTTTTCTTTTTACAAAATGAAAATAAACTCGTACAAAATGCATTATTTATTCATTCACTTGTATTGTAAAATAATACTGAAAATTGAGGCGGCAATTCTGCCCGGCAGTCGCTCAACCGTCTCTGCAGTCTATTCCCTCAATTCGTCCTTCGGGATGAAAAACGTATTTTTTCTGCCATTTATGCAATACTTTACAATCGTTATTATTGCCATAAAAATAAAGAAGCATGATAGAACCATGAAGTACCAGGCATAGACGAGAAACTGAAAATGAAATGAAAATAGCGGATGTTTAATTCTTCAAAAAAAATTATACTATCGAAAATATGATAAAAAATTGGAGGGGTATTTTTTAGTGCCTCAAGTAACTCGTTCAGCTGATGGGAATTATATTCCTAAACTCCATCGGAATTTTTGGAAATATTCAAACAATATTAATATAATAATAATAATCCAATTAAAAAAAAATATTAAAAATCGTCAATCAGTACAACCGAAAAATAAAAATTAAAAAAAACATCCTAAGAAATTTTTACCCTGAATATGTTTTTCTTACCTGTGTTCTAATATCTAATTTATAAATTCGTCCACTGGTGACTACAAACGTCAAAATAGTTTGAAAAATTAGGGAGACGAAAATGTTGATGCCAAAAACAAGGCCATAGCTGTCCTCAGAAATTCGCTTTGCCACTTCAGAGCTGTAAAAAGAGCAAAAAATCGAATTAAAGATGTAATGTATGGATCCTAAAAAAATTGTCATGAGTTTTACACAAATAATTTGTTGATTCACAGTGTTTTCGTGTTTGGGGGAATATTTGCAAAAACTGAGATGTAAATGAGTGATTTTACGCGCAAATGTTATTCGACATTTTTTGTAGGGAATGTTATTGGGAACATAAAAGTTGATTATCATTTTTTTGTAAAGTTACTCTATCTTGATATAAATCCCAGAAACGCCAGTTTGAGTTTTTCAAAAAATATAAAATTTGTCAGACCCACACACACGCACAGCCCAATTTTCCATTTCCAGTACACCCAGCAAATAACTTTCAGATAGTTACCTGGCAACCGTGACGAGAGCATGGTAAATAACTCCAAAGATAATGTAAAGAGTGTAGAGAACCCAAATATTGTAACTGTGAACAGTGAAAAATAGGAGAATTGCTTGGATGAATGTGAATATGAAGAGCACAGCATCGCCAAGAAAGTCCCAGTTCAATCTGATTTTTCCAATGAGAAAAACGGCCACAGCTCCTGTCGAACGTAATAAAAATTTAAACTTTTTTAATTTAAATTTAAAAAAAAAATTATTTTAATGTCAATAGAAAATTGCGTTGGAAAGTTCCATTCGAGATAGGTGTTGATGACTTTATTAACTTGAAGATTTTATTCTTAAAAAAGTGCTTACCAATGATAGAATAGAGTGCCTCAACAGCACCATTATAAATCTCAGCATCTTTCGTAACAGCTGTCTGCCAAATAGGCTGACTATAACTGAGTACTTGGACATAGCCGCAGGAAGCTGCTGCCCACCAGAATGACCATCTGAGTACGTGAGCGCTCGTGTAAGCTTTCACAAAGTCCTTCCAGAGTAGATAATAGGCAGTTTGAATCTTCTGGACCAGAGATTTCTTCTCATGCTGGCCGTCATTCGCCCCAATTGTCTCTTGATACATAGGCTGCACCGAATCGCCGCCATCTTTGACTATTGGACGATGAAAGTAGACAGACTGCTTCACGGACGGAAGAAACAATGCCCAAACTGTCGCTAGAACTTGCCCTGATGAAATGTCATAACTTTGAAAACAAATTCCGAGGAAATAAAGTGGAAGCAGAATTCATTGAGAATTTATCGAATTATTGACCACCGAGTTAACCTAATTGATTTGCGTTGTTGGACTATATAACAGAGATTGGAGGATCGAATTTAGGTTAAAGAACTTTACTGAACGGCTGACGCGTATTAGGGGGATTCCCCCTACTTTAGAATCGTGCAATAGAAGAAATGAATGACTACACGATGTGGTTATGTGCCAAGCGATACTAAGACTATCTCTATATTGCGATCGTGAAAAAAATCCAGTGTGTGTATCTGTGTATGTTTATTGAGCGTTTTTTTTCCATCTTTTACTAGCTATGTTATGATTTTATGTTCAATTGTTAATAGGAAAAATGAAAAGTGAGTATTTGCTCACCTCCGATGCTCAGATAATTGAGCTCATGATAATTCATGAGATGATAAGATACGATCAATTGGGAGACAACGCTGGCGAAAAATCGGCCGAACAGAAATGCCGATCTGGTGTAACTGGAGACCCTTTGATAATGTTTCTTATCGACTTTTGTGTAAATGTATGTGTAGTAAGCGACATCCGTCGAAGTGTATAAACCGTACATGACGTAGACGAACTGCATTGTAGCGAGACTTTTTCCGAATGTTAGGGTGGAAAATGTGATGATGCCGGATAATCCACACAGGATGATAATGGGCTTGTAGCGAAGAAAATCTGTCAGGAGAAAAATTAAGATCAGGGTGGCACAATAGCTGTAAGTTTGAACCGGATAAATATTCTCGGTGACCTGGAAAATGAAGCAAAATCAAATTTCATTATAACCAAAGAATTAAATTTTCGGAGTACAAACTATTATACTTTATCTAAAGAATTTGGGAAGAACCTATAAATTACTTTATTTTTCATAGACTACCTGTTGTGCTGTGAAATTTTTCCATTTCGATGTGAGATAATCCGTAACAAATGGTTCTCCGGGTCTGAATTCCTTGAGAAAGCCGAACCCGCACAAAATTTGTGATATCCTCATCCAATGCATTTTCTCCAATTGTTTATCAATTCACACACTAATTATTGATTAAATTAACTCAATTTCGTGTGAATAAAGTTGATTGAATGTTTGATGAATTAATTGCACATTTGTAACGGTTCGCATCGCGGTTGAAACTGATTATTTCGGGTGGCTAACCGTTGTGCGCATGCGCGGTGTGAAAACGTATTCTGCGCATGCGCTCTCGCATTAAACGCACGCGCTAACTTATTCAAATTGAAATTGTTGATCAATTCAAAATAAAATTTGTATAATTACACGGGACAACAAATAAATCTGAGAGAGGATGTAAAATTGGAATGTAAACCCTACAATTACTATTTCACCATCAAAAACTTCCAAAGTTCTGGAAATTATTTTTTTAACTTTATCCAAACATGATAAAAAAAAATTCAAGGATTTCAGGGATTTTCGAGTTCTGCCAAAAAATATAATTTTCAATTTCATAAAAATCTGAAATTCAAAAAAAATCACTTTTTTATTCATTTTTATTTGACTTTTGTGCATTTAGCTTGACGTAGTCACGAACTGGTAAGCTCATCGAGTTTGTTGGTGCTCGAAGTACTTAAATCCTCATTTGGCATCCAAACTTTCAATTTTTCACCACTTTTCCACCATTTTATGATCGTAAGTACCGCCATAAGTGTGAACATAGCTGCAAGTACGGCAAAGTACCAAGCGTAGACGGCAAACTGGAAGGAAAATGGAATTTAAATGATCGTGCGTCGAGAAATGGGGGATTCCCCGTCAACTCAATGGTCCATTTCCATGAAAGTTTCGAAAAAATTGAAAAAAAAAAATGTTCTTTTTTCGCATTTTCTGGGATTACAGGATTTTCTGGGTTTCCTATTCGGAGTTTATAGGAGAAAAAGTCTTATCAGAAAGCGCTGCGTTTTCTGGACCATTTATATAGGATCTCTAGGGAATGTCCCTAGGGTGGCTCCTGCAGGGGATTCCCCGGGCTTCGAGGAAATCTCATGCGATTTTTTTAATTTTCTCACCTGCATTCGGATGTCTAGCTTAAAAACACGTCCACTGGTCACTAAATACGTCACTATCGTTTGAAAAATCAGGGATAGAAGCATATTAATTCCAAATACGAGCCCATAACTGTCTTCGGCTATTTTTTTCGCTACTTCAAAGCTGTGAGCAGAAAGGGAGAGAATTAATGGGACATTTTGTTATTATTTATTTTTAATCTATAAAAAGCTGAGAATTTCAAAAATTTCAAAAATCTCAAAAATTTCAAGAATTTCAGAAATTTTAAAAATTTCAAAAATTTTAAAAAATTTAAAATTTTTGAAAATTTTAAAAATTTTAACAATTTCAAAAATTGCAAAAAAAAATCGAAAATTTCCAAAATTTCAAAAACTTCAAAAATTTCAAAAATTTCAATATTTCAAAAATTTCAAAATTTTCAAAAATTCCAACAATTTCAAAAATTTCAACAATTTCAAAAATTTCGAAAATACAAAAATCTCAAAAATTAAAAAAAAATCAAAAATGTCAAAAAGTCAAAGATTTTGAATTTCGAATAACTTAATTTTCTCCTTCACGAAACTTACCTCGCTACAGTGACAATCATGTGATAGATCACGCCAAAACTGACATAAAAGCCATAAAGCACCCAAATGTTATAGTTATAGGCTATCACAAACAATAGCCCGGCTTCGATGAACGTAAATAGGGAGAGAACGGCTTCTCCGAGTAGATCCCAGTTGAGTCTGATTTTCCCAACCAGGAAGACAGCGCCAGCTCCTGTTCGACAGTAATCACAAATACCGGTTATAACAATCACACAAAAAAAGAACAACTGAACATAATCTTTGAAAGCGTACTCACCAATCATACAATACAGTGCTTCCACAGCGCCATTATAAATCTTATCATTCTTCCCCACAGCAGTTTGCCAAACAAGCTGGCTGTAATAAACGACTTGAAGTTGGCCACAAGTGGCAGCTGCCCACCAGAACGACCATTTGAGTACGTGAAAGCTCGTGTAAGCTTTCACAAAGTCCTTCCAGAGTAGATAATAGGCAGTTTGAATCTTCTGGACCAGAGATTTCTCCTCATGCTGACAGTCATTCGCGACAATTGTCTCTTGATACATAGGCTGCAGCGAATCGCCGCCATCTTTGACTATTGGACGATGAAAGTAGACAGACTGCTTCACGGACGGAAGAAACAATGCCCAAACTGTCGCTAGAACTTGCCCTGATGAAATGTCATAACTTTGAAAACAAATTCCAAGGAAATAAAGTGGAAGCAGAATTCATTGAGAATTTATCGAATTATTGACCACCGAGTTAACCTAATTGATTTGCGTTGTTGGACTATATAACAGAGAGTGGAGGATCGAATTTAGGTTAAAGAACTTTACTGAACGGCTGACGCGTATTAGGGGGATTCCCCTACTTTAGAATCGTGCAATAGAAGAAATGAATGACTACACGATGTGGTTATGCGCCAAGCGATACTAAGACTATCTCTATATTGCGATCGTGAAAAAAATCCAGTGTGTGTATCTGTGTATATTTATTGAGCGTTTTTTTTCCATCTTTTACTAGCTATGTTATGATTTTATGTTCAATTGTTAATAGGAAAAATGAAAAGTGAGTATTTGCTCACCTCCGATGGTCAGATAATTGAGCTCATGATAATTCATGAGATGATAAGATACGATCAATTGGGAGACAACGCTGGCGAAAAATCGGCCGAACAGAAATGCCGATCTGGTGTAACTGGAGACCCTTTGATAATGTTTCTTATCGACTTTTGCGTAAATGTATGTGTAGTAAGCGACATCCGTTGAAGTGTATAATCCGTACATGAAGTCGACGAACTGCATTTCAGCGAGACTTTTTCCAAATGTTAGGGTAGAAAAAGTGATGATCCCGGTAAATCCGCAAAGGATCACGATGGGCTTGTATCTGAGGAAATCGGTCAGGAGGAAAATTAGGACCAGGGTGGCGCAGCAGCTGTAAGTTACAATTGGGTAGAGATCCTCTGTCACCTACAAGTTCAAAAAATCGAATGAGTTGGGCAGGTAACATTTGTAAACAAGGAGGGAAATTTCTCCGAAATTCAAAACGACGCGCGCTGCCATGTGCCATACGCGCATGCGCACTGCGACGAAGATTGAAAAATAACCATTTTGTAACAAGTGTCAATTGAAAGAACAAATACTCAATTAATTAGTCTTAATTACCTGTTTTGGGGTGAAATTTTTCTATTCCGAAGTGAGATAATCTATGACGAACGGTTCTCCAGGGCGGAACTCTTTGAAAAATCCGAACATACACAAAATTTGCGATATTCTGATCCAATTCATTCTGTCAAAATTTATCAAAGTATAATTGGTTTTTTTTCTGTCTATAATACTACTGGTTGCGAAACAGGAAAATCTTGGCAGATCAATGCATTTTTATCAATCTCATGCCCCAAATGTTGATAACAATTGAAATCTCGACGTAAATCTAAATGAAGAATTGATTGGAGTTTCAACGACCAAAAAAATTATGGCAAGTTGCACATCGTCCACATTTTTTTTAATACAAATAGGCAACTCCTATTTTGTCATTTGTGCCTCATGGAAAAAATGATTAATTATTTTACAAAACTTTTTAATAATGTCTAATATATTTTCTGGACTCCCTATAACTCGCGCGTTTTCAGAATTTCAGACACGTGTTCGTGAGGAATTTGAAGTATTGCAATGGATGCACTTTCGAAAGTGCTAATTTAGTGGGGAAATTATGTAGAATGGTGTGAAACGTAAAAATTGAAAGTTTAACCCATCAGTGGTCCGCCATTTTCCCAACGTCCTTTAGGCGCGCACTGAGATAATCTCTCACATTTTGTTTTGGCATCATACGTCAAAATGTAAAGGAGCTAGCCTAATTTTCATGAAAATGTTTTTTTATAGTGCACACTGAGAGCTACAATAAAGCTTTATACGAACATTCGTTAAAATTCTTAGTTTTGAGGATATCTGCCAAAAATGCTTTCGGCGGAAGGCCGCGGAATTTCTCCATAGATGGCGCCACTCCGATCCCAGCGGCGCGCGCAACCCGCGAGAATTCTGATCGCGTCGAAGAATATAATTCCCATAAACTTAACTCTGGTATAAATGATTTTCATCTCCACCTGAATTAACTGAAAGAGTTACGTGAGGCATTAAAAAAATTCCCTCGAATATTTCAATTTTCGAACGTATTTATGTTAATATGAAAACTAGCATGAAAGTCTTATAATGCGACTACAGGTGGGTTATGCGTCCTATTTATATTCAACTGGAGCAATCAGGTCATTTCTTTTGGGTCGAATAATCAGAATTTTCTTTTTTTGTAGAATTGCTGATGAATCAATGTCAGACGTTAACCTTCAATCAGCAATTTTTAGTGTTACACATTTTAACCTGGATTGAATTACGCAGAAGTAGGTAACGACTTATAACACAATTACAATATACGCGACTATTAAAATAAACCGCAATTCATTTCATTAATACACTTTTATTATACACATTACATACATATATATATGCACGATTAGAGTGGTCGTCCGCCATTTTGTTCAATGGGTCTGTCTAGCTATCTCAAATAATAAGAAAACGGGGAGGACGGCGCTCTGCTCACCACGCGAGTCCTCACCTCTTAAATATATAAATATGTTGCACAGTAATTCCAATACACATCAGCTCCAAAACTTATCTACATATTGATGAACCATAAATGGCGTCTTCTCATGGAACAAAACCAACAAGCTAAATCCCCATATAAAAAGAACATGGACAATCGACCTGAGACAGTCGTTTTCATGCGAGCAATCAATTTTCAGCCAATGGATTCGCTAGAAAATGGCATGGCCAATTTACATGAGCGACAGTTTGCGCATGCGCACATTGCATTCACAAATATTCCCGCCAAAAATGTTGCGCCGATCATCTGTTTAATGTCAACGTATCGAACCTCGCTTCGACTTCCCTAACCTTATAAGTGAAATGGCTTTTTGATAATTCAGCATTGATCTTGCAGTCTTTATATTGAAAAAGTGAGTTTTAATCCTAACCCAAAACAGGGGATCAACGCCACGCATCATGTGATTGCAGGGGAAGCCAAGTTGCCGAAAAATTCCATCTATTGCTTACTGAAAGATTGTCAAGATCATCCATTGGAGGCTGCATACCGATTCACCAAGGCTTATCGTCGTGGCGGAATGTTTGTTGGAGCTGCAGGTTGCCGCCAGTCCATTTGTCTGAATTGGGCTATGTCCGCAAGGTTCACTTGGTCATTGCAGCAGCCAGACTGTGCAAGCCTCTCCATATAAGCTTGTCCCTTGTTACGAAGACAGGCTAAGCAATGACAATCATATGGGCTATCTGCGTTACATTCGGTTGCCGCTGGAGGACCTGCTGGTGTCGGATGGTATGGACGACCTGCTGATGCCGGATTGTATGGACGACCTGCTGATGCCGGATTGTATGGAAGACCTGCTGATGCCGGATTGTATGGACGACCTGCTGAGGCCGAATCGGATGGACGACCTGCTGATGCCGGAGCGTATGGACCACCCTGCTGTCCCGGCAGGTTAGGATCTACAGGTGCTTCTTCGAATGTTGGTTCTGGACGAGGCCCGCCAAACCCTGCTTCGAAGGCCCTCCATGCTGGTGAGTTCAAGTTTACCTGGTTGTCGGGGTCGTAGTAACGAGACTCCATAAGTTCTTTGAAGCATCCGAATCCATCCGAGTTCAAGCGATTCAAACAGATGTAGTCTATGCTATCATAGCCAGCACATTCAGGGTAGGCCAGCGTCTCGTCACCTTGCCAGGGGTAGCAGACAGAACGATTCAGGGCTTCGAAACGCTGATATCCGGCATTAGAAAAACGAATCAGGCAGGTGGAATCCGTGGCATCGAAGTTGCTGCAATCTCGTTCTGCTGCTACATCTTCAATCACAGGAGCTGGTGTTACACCAGGCTCTCCTGACGGACTAAACTCAGCAGCAGGTCTATCACTTGTGGGATCCTGATGAGATCCGCTCAATGCTTTGAACCTTTCCAGTTCCGGTATGTTCAATGGTACTTGACCATCTTGTCGGAGATTACAGCCAGATTGTAGCAGTTGTTGATAGAAGGCGAATCCTCTCGAATGCAACTGATTCAAGCATTGGTAATCAATACTATCATATTGGCGACATAGATCTGGCGTGAACTGTCCAGGTTCCGGACGGTAGCAGATTGATCGGTCTAGGCTTTCGAAATGTTGGTATCCCTTATTAGAAAACTGAGCAAGACAATCGTAATCAACCTGAGTGAAAGCGCTGCATTGGTCTTCTGTCGGTAGATCAGTACCTTCGGAATTCACCGTTCCGCTCGGTGATTCTGACGGAGCAGAAGGTGTACCTGTTTCAGGCAGCTGCAATTCGTGTCCGGAACCGGGCTGCAAGGGTTTGGACCTCGTTGTGTCAGCTGGAGCAATAGCCGTGCTGCTTTCAGTGCCTTCCGGTTCGGTGCCTTCCGGTTGCTCTCCAGCATCGATCTGCAGCTCCTTGAACCCCGTCAAATCACCTACACCAGGCATCGGTTCTCCATTCTTCTTGCAGCAGCCAGACTTTGCAAGGTCTTCGAAATATGCGTACTGCTTCGTACAGAGGTAATGTAGATAATCACAATCAGCTTTAGTGTGATTAGCACATCGGCTGGTTTGCAAATGAATGTAGGCGTTCGTTGTAGCGGCCTTGCGACAACAGGCAGACTGTGCAAGATTGTCGAAGTAATTGTAGCGATGCTGACAAAGATGATGCAAGCAGTTGCAGTCATATTCACTGTATGTTTTGCATTCGTTACGACCTAAGCGGGGATAGACGGGGAGTGGTGATGGCTTCGGAGTAACAGGCCGGCCTTCGATGCTGCAGATGACGGCATTGGTCAGTTGGAATAGAGGATGATTCCTCATTCTACCGAAGAAGTCGTGGGCTTTGGAGATGAACAGCAGAACGCCCTTCATACACTTGGCGATCTCATGGAGGATGGTTTGTGATTGACGGAGGAACTCGCACAATGCACGAAGACATTGATCCGTCTCAGCAAGCTGACTTGATGCTGGAGTGCAGGTCGACGGGCGCACGCTGACGGAAAGATCTGATGTCGCCTCAGATTGTTCGGGGGAGGACAATCTATCGAGACTTCGTAGAGTTCGAGTATTCAGCGATCCGATCTTAGTTTCGATCTCGCGGATTCTTTCAACGGCTGCATCGTTGGAACCCAAATATGCCTTCGTCAGTTGGACCAAATCGAACATGTGATGACGAAGTCGCTCTGCGCTGCCGGTAATGTTGAGCGCGGAGATTGTTTTACCGTAGTCGCGGGAATCCCCGGATCTGCCGGATATTGCTTGTAGGATGGAGAGTAAGTTTTGCAGAACCTGGGTTACTTCTGATTGGACGGTCAGTACGTTGTCGTCGGACTTGATGTCTGCGGCCGCCGTCGCTGATGGTGACGCCGGTGCAGTCGAAGTTCTCAGGAATTGGAGGGATGTTTGTGCGCCTTCTACCAGCGTTTTCAAGTCGGTGACGATATTTGATAATATCTCCGTGGCGGTTGATTCGAATACATTCGATATGTCTAGAGCTGCAGGTACCTCAATGTGGTGGATGTCGCGTTTTCTGGTTGAGCCGTCAATGGAAACCTGTTGACATGCCAGGTCTTTTATATAATGTATGTAGACCCAAAGTGATCCACTTGAATATAAACAGCAGGCTAACCCGCCCGAGGGGCACTCCCCGATTGAGTGACACCATCACTTCAAAATGAAGTCGACTTCGGATGTGGGATTCTTGGAAAACAAATATGGCAGTCAGTTGGGCCCTTAATATTGGTTATCGGTGGGCGCGAGAAAGTCAAGATCTGAAATTATTCTGCAGATGACCCATGTAATTCTAGGTTTTTCCTTTTTTAAATTTAACTTAATTGACTTTGAACGACTACGAACGATACTTCAACAATGACTACAAACGACTTCGACAAGCCGAATTCACCTGACTTCAGTGACTTCACTGATGTCGATTGACTTCAGTGTGACTTCATTGTGGAGTGACACCATGACTAGGTGAGTGAGTAGCCCCTCGAACCCTACTGTAGTCCCATTATAAGACTTTCATACTAGTTTTCGTATTAACATAAATACGTTCGAAAATTGAAATATTCGAGGGAATTTTTTTTAATGCCTCATGTAACTCTTTCAGTTAATTCAGGTGGAGATGAAAATCATTTATACCAGAGTTAAGTTGATGGGAATTATATTCTTCGACGCGATCAGAATTCTCGCGGGTTGCGCGCGCCGCTGGGATCGGAGTGGCGCCATCTATGGAGAAATTCCGCGGCCTTCCGCCGAAAGCATTTTTGGCAGATATCTTCAAAACTAAGAATTTTAACGAATGTTCGTATAAAGCTTTATTGTAGCTCTCAGTGTGCACTATAAAAAACATTTTCATGAAAATTAGGCTAGCTCCTTTACATTTTGACGTATGATGCCAAAACAAAATGTGAGAGATTCTCTCAGTGCGCGCCTAAAGGACGTTGGGAAAATGGCGGACCACTGATGGGTTAAACTTTGAATTTTTACGTTTCAGACCATTCTACATCATTTCCCCACTAAATTAGCGCTTTCGAAAGTGCATCGATTGCAATACTTCAAATTCTCACGAACACGTGTCTGGAGTTCTGGAAAGAGCGCGAGTTATAGGGCGTCCAGAAACTATCGCAGCATTTTACATTTTGCTTTTGAAATATAGCTCCGGGATGATTTATTTAAATATTTACGTACCAGAGGAGGGTTTCTATGAGTTAGTGGATCAATCTCTTCTTCAGGAACATGACGAATATAACCTGCGGAGGTCAAAACCACCAGGCCCAAGATTGTAATTATGCGAAGCTCCATGTTGAGCATACTTGGATACTACGATGTCTTCGTTATTTTTTTTCAAGTTTATATAGTAATCCTTGTCGAATCGGAAGAATCATTTGACACGTTTCAGTGTTGATGATTGCCATTTATGTAAATATGATCATTCTTGTTATTGTTTTTCTTCGTTCGTACGCAACTTGACTTCCGGAAGTTTGCGTGCCTTTTTAGCGGAACGCGTTTCCCACTTGAGGAATTCATTCTTTCATTTTACTTTTTTTTTTAATCCGTATGAAATTTGCTTCCGTAAATGTGCCTTCGCTTTTCGGGGACAAATGTCGATCTTCGGAAATTTTTTATCTTACTCAAATTCTTTTTTGATCATTTTTTTTTTATTTTCTGAATTTTTCATATTTTCAAAATTTAGTGAATTACGAAATTTTGCCCATTATAATTTTCTTCTAATTTCCCATTTTTATTTTCAAAAATTTAGATATGCAACGAGAAAAAAAATAATTTTGCGAATTTGAAAAATTCAATTGATTTTCAATTTTTTCTATTTTTCAAAATTTTGGAAATTTGACAAATTGAACTTCCGAAATGTTGAAAATTTAGGAGTCACCCACTTACCCACTCACCCACTCACCAATCACCCACCCACTCACCAATCACCCACCCACTCACCAATCACCCACCCATTCAGCCACCCACCTACCTTCTCAACCACCCATCCACCTACACACTCATCCGCCCAACCACAGGCACAAACACACTAAACTAAAAATGCGAATTCAGGAGTTTGAGTACTATATTTAGTTTTCTGTTAAAAAGAAAAATTGTGGTGACGTCATTCTCACAGGGTTCTTCACGTGCGCCAAACTTGAGCAACCCAAAAAGTTCAGTCGTTCCTTGAGAACATGCCTTCGATTGGTGGCGCCACGCCAGTCCTAAGGGGAATCCCCGGACTGTATACTTTCTTTATTTTCAAAAAACAAAGTTTAAAAGTCCTTTTTTCCACCGTGAAATTGAATCTTCAAACTAACAGAACATGAGAACATAAACCTGCGAAAATTGTTAAATTCTCCACAAATTCCATTGCATTTCCTACAAGATTTCAACTTTCACAGGTTAGGTTGGGAGGTTATAGGCGACTCGTGTATGCAAAAATTAAAATAGCAATTTACGGGCATAGATCTCCCCAAAAATTCAACATTTTACAATTCACAATTTTTATCGATTTTCCCCTCACGAGGTTCAATTACCCAAAATACAAAACCAGCATTCATATTATAATAACACTAATAAAAAAAAATTTTATTGGAAAAAGGAAGAGCGAGAAGTCCTTAGAATGTGCAGATCACTGCAACATCCAATAAATCACGACAATTTTCCCAAAGCCATTTATTTCCTACACTCTCAATTCTGCCACAATCTCAAAACTTTATCCTTGCCGCCGGACGCGACCCTGAGTCCATCGGGTGACCAATCGACTGCGTAGACTTCGTCGGCATGTCCCGGAAGATCCTCAGCAAGTTTCTTCGTCTTCATGCTCCAGACTTTGAGTGTGGAATCTGACGAGCCTGACACGAGGAGTCGCGAGTCCGCGCTCCAGGCGATGGAGTAAACAGCCTGAACATGTCCTCTCAAGGACGTAATGAACCTTCCATTGGAGCCCTCCCAAAGCTTGATGGACTTATCGAAGGATGCCGAAGCAATTATTCGTCCGTCAGGTGAGAACTTGACGTCATTAATCAGCTGCTGGTGGCCAGTCATCCTGCCCAACGGTTTCTTCTCCTTTTCCGGGCTCCAAAGGAAGAGAGTGAAGTCGTCTGAACCGGAAACCAATCGCTCTTCACCAACTGCTTCGTATCTCCTCAGGGCAAGCGCTTCCTTTGGATCTGCTGAACTGTCTGATGCGTTTGTGGTCTTTGATACCTCCAATGCCAGGTCGAACGGACCTGTCCGTAATACATAGTCAACGTTCAGCGCTAAGGTGTTCACCCAGTGGGCGTGGCCTTCCAATACTCTGCAGAGAATACCCTGCCAAAAAAAATAACAATTCATGTTATAGGATTCCGTGTTGAGTTTGGTGGGAATTTGGAGTTCAAGGAAAAGGTGCAATTGTAAGATTTTCTTACATCTTCAGCCCTCCACACGCGAATTGTTCTATCCTGGGAGCCTGAGTAGATCAGACCCCTACCACCCCATTTTACGCATGTAACACTCTTGGTATGACCTGCCAAAACTCTCGTCGTTTGACAGAGCTTGGTATCCCAAATACGCAAGTCCGAGTCCTTTGACGCACTCACTAAATATCTGCACTCTTTATTGCGATGATAGGGCTCCCAACTTATTGCAGTGACCCACATTTTGTGGCCGGTCATGGATTTACCAATCTGCCCACCTGTATCGTGAAAATTTTAAATTACAATTATTTATAAAATATCTCAAATTTTTTCAGAAATTTATCACTTCTTCAATTCAGCAATTCTTCAATTTCTTCAACTTCAAATTTCACTCTTCAGTCCTGACCAGATTCAAATGTTGCATTCTCATTTTTTTACGGTTCTTTTTAATTTTTTTTTAAGTGAAACTTCTGTAGGCGCCTTTGGGTGTGAGTCGAATAGACGCGAGTCCCTATGTTACGAAAACCGACACCGTTGGGGAGGGGGAAGCGCCATATATGGAGTGCGTACGTACTTTACGCGTTAGGATGTAGAGACGGTATGCGAGGTACGGGGAGGGGAGCACGAGAGAGAGAAAAATAGAGCATTCACGCACATCTGGACCCATTTACAACGTGTTGCATGGGAACGTCGATAATGACGCGTTCGTCATAATTTATCGCAGGGCGTAAGATGGCGTTATGCGCATTTTCTATCCACGGTAAAAAGCCAGCTGTTTTCCAGTCTGGTGTGTTAATGTATACGTTACATATGTGCCCAGCCTTATTTTCTATATCATAATTTATGCCCGGAATAATTTGGTGTGTGTGTTAATCAAAAGTTTTCGTTTCTCACTTCAGTTATCACAAACCGATAATTTCATTTGTAGAAAATCGTGAAATGGAAACAGAATAAAAAATCTTTTGTATATTGATATAATTGGATTGTTTTAAATCATAACCTCCGATATACACTGATAGTAGAGCCACTGATCCTATCCTATCCTCAGCAGTAGAAAAAAATATTTACAGAATATCATAACATCTCTTTAAATTCGGCCCCTATGAAGTTTCACTTCTGTCCCGTAGCTCTCTACCCACATTTTTTCTATTATAATTTCCGTTTACAAATGTCGAATTTACTTCAAATTTTTTTTCATCGAAAATTGTAAAAATAAATTTTCAATTTGATATTTACAAATGATTTTTTGCATCTTTACCTGTGAGGGGATCCCATTGGATGATGGTGCCATTTTTGCAAGCCGATACTAATTTCGTGGCGCAAGGTGCCCAGGATATGCACAAAACCCAATGTTTATGTCCAGAGCAAGTGAAATGTGGTGTCTGTGTGTGTATGTCCCAAAAGCGAACTGTGGTATCCCCAGAGCCACTGGCTAAGTGTCTTCCATCGGGTGAAAATGCTACAGAAATGACAGCCTCCTTGTGTCCTAAAAATAAGGAAAAACTGAAGTATGCAATCATAGTTGAAGATTGTGACTAGACCAAATAATTTACCTTCAATTGATCCCGTACACCTGGTGACCGCTCTAACTTTAAAAACAGCTTGTGGTTGATAAATAATGTCAACAGTATTTTCGCTTGTCGTAAAATTCGCAAGATTTTCTCCCAAGGTTCCTGTAACTTCCACATCATTAACAAAAAATGCTAGAGGCACTGGGTCCTCCTGTCCCAATAAGGCATTGCAAATCAACTGAAGCTTGTCGACGCTGATGTCCAGGGGAAGATCAAGGAGACCGCCTGGTAGCTCTTCCCCAGTATCCGACTTAAGTCGTGATAGAACGGTCTTTGAATCGTTAGCTTCATCGCTCAATTTCCTTTTGTTCATTTCTGGAGCTAAATTGAAGAAAGAAACACGTTATTATATTTGTCTGCAGTATGTTGGCTCTTTTTTTTAGAAGATTCTGATGTGGACCAGGTTTTGGGAGTGTGCCGATTTCTAATGAGGTGGTAACTCAAATTTCCAATTGGGACACCGTCCCAATTCCCAATTTGGGACACCGTCCCAATTATCAATTTGGGACACATGCCAATCAGCGTCATCGTCTCAATTCCCAATTCGGGACACCGCCCTAATGCTCAAGTTGGGACGCCACCCCAACTCCCGTTTTGGGACACTATCACAACTCTTGCTTTTGGGACTGTGTCCCAAATCCAGTTTTGGGGCATCTCCCCAACTCCAAATTTGGAACACTCCCTTGATTCCAAATTTGGGCCGTTGTCCCAATTTCCAATTCGGGACACCATCTCCGATTCCCAATTTGGGACACATCCCAATTCCCTATTGGGGACGTCATCCCAACTCCCGATTTGGGACACTGTCCCAAATTCCGTTTTGGGACATTGTCCCAAATCCCGTTTTGGGACATTGTCCCAAATTCCGTTTTGGGACATTGCCCCAACTCCCGATTTGGGCCGTTGCCCCAACTCCTGATTTGGGACAGTGTCCCAAATCAAGTTTTGGGACAATGTCCCAAATCAAGTTTTGGGGCAGTTCCCCAACTCCAAATTTCGAACACTCCCTTGATTCCAAATTTTGGCCGCTGTCCCAATTCCCAATTCGGGACACCATCCCCGATTCCCAACTTGAGACACAACTCCAATTTGGGACATCATCCCGATTGGGACAGTATACCAATCCCCAATTGGGACACCATTCCAATTCCAGATTGGGACACCATCGTATTTACGAACGATATACCAATTTCCAGTTGTGACGACATCTCAATTCGGACAACATCTTTACAAAATAAACAATTTTGTATTTTCTTTTTTAATTACAATTTATTTTTATTTTTTTTGAGGTTCTTGAAAATATGGGATCCATTATAATTTTCAGGAGACTTTCTCGCAGGAAATTAGCAATCCCATGAAAAAGTACTTTATGAAAATTTTTGGTACTTGGCCGAAAAATTCTGGGATGTATTCACAAAAACAATATGCATTATGCAGAAGCTATTCGAGGTTATGATTTGAATTGAGACATTTCCCGCCATAAGATCTATTTCTAAAAAATATGGAGTACTCACCGGTAATTAGAAAATATTATATGAGATCAATATTCAATTCTGAAGGTCCAATTAATTACGTAAATATCAATTTTTCTTTTTTGCCAGGTGGATTTTGACACTAAAGAAGAACCACGTGGGTATTTTCCCACGCTCTACCCCCTCCACTGTTCACGAGGTAAGCGCGGTGGAATTTGAAAAAAATTGAAACATTGAAACTTCAAAAAATTCAAAGTTTAAAAAAAACGGTGAATTGAAAAGTTACAAAAATCTCAAAACTTGTAAAAATTTCGAAAATTACAAAAAATTCAAGAAATTAAAAAACGGAAAACTACAGAAATTTCAGACACAGAAAAATTCAAAAAAACTAATTGCGTAAAAATTCCTAAAAAATGAAAAATTGAAAAAAAAAAAATTAAACCGGAGTTTTCCAAATATAAAAAACATAAGTGCCAGCGCCCAAAAAAATTACCGTCTCCGCATTTTTTTCTTCTTTTCCTAGAATGCATGATTTGAAAATGGCGCGCAAGATGGCGCTGCGCAAACGCCGCCAATAATCGAGCACCTGGGGTATTTTCTCGCGAAAAAATTCTCGGCGTCTTTGCTCGGGCTGCAGTAACTCCCAAATAAATAATTAACCACCCCCTAATCCATATTAGTTAGCAATTCAAATTTTTTTACACTCGGAGAACCGGATTTTACACAATTTTCCAATAATTTTAAATGTTTTCGTAAAGTGGAAAAATGTTGCGGACATTTGGGGTCGACTGAGGACAAAACGGCGTTCGTTGAGATTTTTTCAAGGAAATGTCTGATGTTACCAAAGGAAAAGACAACAGCAGTCCAAGCCTTTTGGATAATCTCAGGAATTTCAGATTTCAGAAGAAAAGCGTTAAAAAATTAATCATGTGTGAGTAATTTCTGCCATTTTTCTCATTTCCATATTTCATGACAGTTATTCAATTTTTGGAATTTTTTTTTATTAAAATTTTTTTATGATGGAATTTTTCACGATTTTTTTTCATTGCAGGAACCAATTTTATTACCAGCAAATTTTCAAAATGACAATCTGAGGAAATCTACTTGCTGTCACTTTTGTTGTCACATGTCACATTACTCATTTTTTATTTCACTTTCATTCATTTTTTATTTCACTTCATTAATTTTTTTTAATGAAATTTCTACCATCATTGCATTTTCAAAGTTGTGAAATTTTTGGTCCCTGTAAAATATTTTGTCATGTGAAAAATCGTTCTCCATTTTATAAATTGAACATGTGTCAGTTTCAACACATTGGCATTTTTTATTGCATTCTTTGTAAACACTTGTTTGTTGTTTTTTTCTTTTAACCAAGGACCATAAAATATTATGAAGATCAAATCTAAAAATGGAAAATAATCGTGGAAATATTTTTTTGCTGACACGAAAATGGGAAGCAAACGTTCGAGTCACTTTTTCTAATTTTCATTTTTTTGCGAAGTTTATTTCAATTTTTTTTTTTTGCAAAACCCATTTTTTTTCGAATATATTTTGTTCAAAAAATATTTGTTTTATAAAATAATTTTTTTTTGCATACAGCTGATGACGACAGCAATTTGACAAGTCCGGAAGTCCAGCCTAGGCGAAAATGTGTCAATCGAATTGTCGATAGTGATGAAGAATCCTCAGATAATATCCAAAATGGGAGTTTCGAGGAAAAGGAAAGGGAGAGGAAAATTGAGTACCTGAGTGGAGAATTTCCAGGGATTGATTCTGCAGTAAGGATTCTCATTAATGTGGACAAGAATTACAATCTAAATTTTTGCCTCACCCCCCCCCCCTTCCCCTGATAAACTAGTAATTAAATTATTGTTATTTTCTAATTTACAATTGATTTTCTAATTTTTCCTCATCCACGTCTGAAAAGTTTGTCAAGTTTTATAACGAAAAAAAAATTGCTCCTTTTTTTATTTATTTTTGAATTTTAGTATTTCGCTCTTTCCTCATTTTTTTTTTTTTTTTTTTCGATAATCTGAAAAATCATCTAATTCGAAAAATGTAAGAAAAAATTCCCATTTTACAGAAAATTCAAGAGATTTTGGCCGACTCAAACTGGAACACAGATGATGCAGAAATAGCCCTGAAAAAGTACAAAAAGCGATCCATGAAGGAGGCCAAGAGATCGGGAAAAAAGAAACGTCCACGAAGAGACGACGATGAGGAAGATGCTAATATTGATTCAGATGAAGCGACTTATACCACAAAAGTATTCGATAGTGACGATGATTCTGATACAGAAATATCCAATGAATTGACAGGCGATAAAAAAGCTGTCCTTGGGTTTGTTAAAAATTTCTTAATTTTTTTTTTCCAAATTTTGATTTAGATGGTGAAAAAAAATATTGGGTGGCCAATATTTGGCTAAAAATTCATAATTAAATTTGGGGAAATTTATAAAATTATAATCTATTGAAATTCGTAATTATTCAATTTTTTAACAGATTTATGCAGAATGCCAGAATGGCGGAATTACTACTCATGCATTTGTGCTCCCAGAAAAAAGCACAGGCCATAATCGATGGTAGACCGTTTGAAAATTGGCGAGATATTGTTATGAAATTCCAAACAACTAAATATCTGGATACTGAGCTCCTGAATTCAGCGCAAAATCTTCTGGCAACGAGGAGTGTTGTTGAAGCCCTGATGAAGAAATGCCTTCGATTATCAGGTAAATTTTATTTATATATTTTATTTTATGTAGAAAAAGCCTGATGATCATATGAAAAATGGAAAGTTTGTCCCCAAAATTTTGGGTTTCAAAAAATTAAAAATTAAAAAAAAAATCGTCATTTCAGATTTGAGAAATTTCAATAATTTCAAATATTTCAAAAATTTCAATGACAAACATTCAAAAAAATCAAATGTTGCAAAAATTGAAAGAGCAGAATTTATTTCGAAAATTCAAAAATTTTGAACAATCTGACGATTTTATGGCAGTTGTCATATTTTCATTTGTCAACCTCAAAGTTGCTTACTGAACTGAACATAATCAAGAAAATCGAAATTTTGCATTTATTTCCATAATGACTCAGTTTAGGGAGAAATCAGAAAATTCAAAAACGGTTTATCCTAAAACCACTTGTTAACGAGATATTAGAGACATAAATTAATGAAACATAAAATAAGTTTTTTATTTTTTTTTTAATAATAAGATAAGTTTTTTTTTTTTTTTTAATAAGATAATGAGACAAAAGTTTCGGACAAAAAATTAATCCTTGTTTTTCTCGTTCACTTCTGAAATCCCTAATCTTCAATTTCCCAAAATTTGAAATTCTAATCATCTACTATATATGTCAATTGCAGCAAATATGGAGAAGGCTGTGGCGGCAGGTAGCCATATGGTCCCCAATCAGCCAACAGACCTCTCTCCTGAGCTCACCCTGGCCCCCTATCAAATGGTGGGTCTTAATTGGTTGGCAGTTATGCACGCGCAGAATGTCAATGGGATCCTGGCCGACGAAATGGGCCTGGGAAAAACTGTTCAGGTACTTACCATAAATTCTAAAAATTTGAGAAATTTTTTTGTAAAAATTTCAAGAAATTTTTTGAACAAAATTTTTTTTATTCTTAACTTTTTGTAAAAATTTTAAGAAATTTCTTGAATAATTTTTGATAATTTTTGCATCAGGTGATTGCTTTTCTGACGTACCTGAAGCAGACGTATCCACCTGAGGGCCCACATTTAATTGTTGTTCCATCCTCGACAATGGAAAATTGGATGAACGAACTTGCTCGTTGGTCGCCCTCCCTTCAGGTTGTTCAATATTATGGAAATCAGGACGAACGAAAATATATGCGCATGGGTTGGCGCAATGGGGATCTTGATGACGTCGACATTGTACTCACGACGTACAATCTTGTAGCATCCACACCAGAAGAACGCAAATTGTTCCGGGTACTACCCATCGAGTACGTCATTTTTGACGAGGCTCACATGCTCAAAAATATGTCGACGATTCGGTAAGCTTCTGGGGACAATCTGCAATTTTTTTCTTGCGAAATTTCCAGATGCATAATTTTTGGAACAACTTCTGGGATTCCCAAATTTTTTTAATTTTTCTTTTCAATTTTTTATTTTTATAAGAGTTTATCAAAGTTCCACAAAAAGAAAAAATGGGACATATCTTTATGTTTTTGGAGTACTGACAATTTTTTTGCAATTTCATAAAACGTTTAAACTCAAAATTTTGACATTTCAAAAATTGTTAAATTTTCAAAAACTTTTTCGTCTCTCCCAAATGTCAAAAATTTCTTTTGTTTAATTCTTCTAATTTCTAAAATTTTGAAAATTTATTGGTTTCTGAAAAAAAAATTTTTGTAAGTTTCTACAAATTTTAAAACTTGAGTTTTTCAAATTTCTAATTTTTTTTTCAGTTCTTGAATTTATTGAACTTGGAAAAGTTTGTCAATTTTTTCAAAGTTATAATCTTTTTTTGGGGGCTTGGGGGGGAGGGATTATAATTTTTTGGGATTTTCACAATTTTACGTTATTAAGAAAAATTGATCGCATTTTAGGTATGAAAATCTCGTGAGAATAAACGCCAAACATCGGATTTTACTCACGGGCACTCCTCTGCAGAACAATCTCCTTGAGCTCATGTCACTTTTGATATTTGTGATGCCCTCCATGTTTGCGGGAAAGCAGAACGACTTGAAGTCACTTTTCGCAAAAAATCCAAAGTTGCAGAGTGAGAAAAATAGCGTTGATATGCCTCTTTTCGAGCAGGAACAGGTAATCTAGTTTTTACTCAATTCAAACATTCTCATAAAAATAAGTAGATAGTTTTCCTTATTTATTTAAAAAATTTGAAAAAAACACATATTTCGAAAAATTTCAAGAATGCAAAAAATCCAAAAATTGTACTAATTCGATATATTTTTTAAGTTCTGAAAATCAAGTTCCAAAAATTTCAAAATTCAAAAAAAATCAGACAATTCTAAAAATGTAACAATTTTGAAGGACTTTCCACAATGCTTAAAAATTTTTTTTTTACCTTGAATGTCAAAAAAAAAAAAATCAAAAGTCTCCAAAAATATTTCAAATTTTAAGAGTTTAGGAAATTCAAAATATTGAGAATTTTTTTTTCGAATTCCAAAAATGTCGAAATGTTAAAAAAAAACCAACAATGTTAGAATTTTGAAAACAAAAAAAAATTGCAGAAATTCGAAGAACATATAAAATTGCAAAACTGAAAAAAATTTCAAAAGGATATTTTTAAAATCTAGAAAAAAAAATGTAGAAAATAAAAGAAAATTGTACATCCAAAAAATTAAATTTCAGGTAAAAAATGCAAAGCAGATAATGAGGCCATTCGTCCTCCGCAGGTTAAAGTCGGAGGTTCTGAAGGACCTTCCAACGAAGACTGAGCAAGTGATAAGGTGTCCAATGATAAAGAAGCAGAGAGAGCTGTACGAGAAGCTCATAGCCCAATTTTCGGAGGAAGCCGGAAGTGTTAGAGATTTCAATGGTGTTGCAATGATGATGCAACTGCGAAAGCTTGCGAATCATCCAGTTTTGGTGCGAAACTACTACCAAGAGGATAAGCTCGAGGTTATATCTAAAAGACTGGCCTTGGATCCCACGTATAAGCAAAAAAATCCTCAGTACGTTTTTGAAGATCTCGAGTGGATGAGTGATTATCAAATTAGCGAACTTTCAAGAACTCATAGGTGCCTTGCTGGATTCGGTCTACCCCAGGAAATGATTCCCGAATCTGGAAAGCTCAAAAAGCTCGATGAGCTTCTACCGGAAATGAAAAAGGAGGGCCATAGGTACAAAATAAATTTTGCATTTTCATTTCCTTAATTTTTTTTTTAACATTTTTTGAAAATTTTAAAAACCTGGAGAATCAATTTTTTTAAATGCATGTCTCAAAATATTGGCTCAGAAAAGAATTCCGAGGCTGGGAAAAAAAATTCTGAAAGTTGAAATTTTCAAAAAAAAAAATTGAAACTTCTGATTTTTTTTTTTTCCAAAATTATTAATTAAATTTTTTTTTTGACAGGGTTCTGATTTTCTCTCAATTTACAATGGTCCTGGACTATTTGGAGGAGTACCTTACAATGAGGAGCCACAGATTTTTAAGGCTAGATGGACAAACCCCAGTGGTTGAAAGGCAGGACCTTATAGATGAATTTAGCGAGGATGAGGGCATTTTTGTATTTCTGCTGAGCACCAAAGCTGGTGGTCTTGGTATCAACCTGACCTCAGCTGATACTGTCATCATTCATGACATCGATTTTAACCCCTACAACGATAAGCAAGCTGAGGATAGATGTCATCGAGTAGGACAGACTAAGCCCGTTAATATCATTCGATTATTAGCCGAGGGAACCATCGAAGAGGGAATGTATGAGGTTGCTCAGGAAAAATTACATCTCGAGCAACAAATTACAGGAAATGAGGGTAAATTTTTTTATCTGCTATCATTTAATTTTCCACAATTTTTTTTTCGAAACTTTTTGACAATTTTAAAATTTTCAAAAATTTTGGGAATTTCAACATTCTACAATTTCGAAAAATTGCAAAAAAATAAGAAATACAAATTCTGAGTGTCCCAAAAAATTTGGCAAAAATTAGTTTGAGGGTTTAGAAAAATTTTCGAAAAATTTGGACAAATAAAAATGGTAAATTTTTTGTTACAGAGAATGAGAATACAGATAAAAAAAGTGTACTGAAGCTGCTCAAAATGACACTAGGGCTGGATCCCCATAACAAAATGGTGTCACTATGTCCACCAAAAGGTGCAAATAAATTCCAAAATGGACTTGAAGATGGGGAATTCTAATGACTAATTACAGTTGTTTTTTTTTAGACAAAATATAAATTCACGATTGTCACTATTTATAATTAATTTAATTCGATAATTTATGGCACGTGAAAAATGCTCAGTTTATTTTACAAAATAAGTTGATGAAGTGGAAGATACAAAAAAAAAATACAGTGCGCATGAGGATTATTGTAACACATCTTTTTGCATTTTTCTATGGTTTTTTAGTTGTCTCGGGTTAGTAGGTAATTGTACATTGATGTATACGATCAGCCAGTGGAACACATTTTTAAATTATAATAGACAGTTTCAGATATTTGATATAGCATAATAATAATAATTGGCATTTCATTTTGTTTGGCCATTTCATTTCACCTGTTGCACAACAATTTCCCGATGCGCTTTCATTGCACATTATTGCAGGATTTTTGATTGATTTTGTTGATTTTTTTATAAGTAATTTACAATTTATTTATTTTGGATAATGTATACCCTCTCGGGTCTTTACATATTGTTCCCTTTCCCTTTCCCCAAAAGTATGAAATTTTTCTTAGGCTATTACAATAAGTCATTCGTTCCCCTCTCACATCCCTCACAACACTCCTCACTCTCTCTCTCTCTCATATCCAAATGTTTCGCTATAAGAGCCTCACTACATTGACCATTCACTCCTCAAACATAAGATTCCATGAACTATTTCACTCATTCCTCCATACCTCTCTCATCTCCACTCACATCCCCATACCTTCCTCACACATACATACATCCACTCCCTCTCCCACCCTGCCTCCCCCCGCATCCAGCTGTGGTGGTGGAGGCGACTCCCACTACTTCCAATAGGTTCGCCCTGTTCTTAGGCCGTTATTCGCCGCGATTGTCCAGGGACTTTGATGGCGAGCAGTGACATCGCTGGGGTGTCTTCCTCGCAAATAGGACCAGAGGCCCGTGCTTTGGCGCCTCCTCCCGCTCGTCAGGGACTACTGGCCCAAACTTCCTCCTCTCCTTATACCTGAGCTCTCCTCCCCCTTTCCTCTGCTTCCGCCTTACTCTCTAGCTTGTCACCCTCCCTCCCTCCCCCTCTTCCCTTATAAAGGTATTACATTTGCTTACTACACTCGCCCGACCCGCCCCCCTAACCCTCCCACTTCTCTCCTTTTACATCCCCAAACTTCCACCCTTCACCACCTCCTCTCAGCCTTGTGTCCTTTATATTCTGTCCGCTAACAACTGCCCCCTTGTCTCCTCATTGGGCCGGCCGCCTTTCACTTTTCTACCCATCCCTTTCCGCCACACTCATTTTTCCCCTTCTTACCCCTTCGCTCATTCTTTTTTGGACACATTTTTCCCCCCTTAAACCTACACACTCTCGCCGCAACAAAAATTTACTCCCATCCATCCACACTTCAACACCAACAAGCACACCACTAACTACTCCCCCTCCCCTCCCCGCAATTTCCTAACGGCGGCTAACTGCCTCTCCCCTTTTTTCACCATTCAGCACTTTACACTACTCCTCTGTATGACCTCTCCTCTTCTCACACTGTCGTTTTCTCCTCCAGCCCATACTCCCGCTGGTCTCTATTCCTCTCGGTTGCCTCTCCTTTTCACCCCAGTCGATTTGGGGCCACTGCCTCCTCTCTTTCAACAACTCAGTTGTTCATAGCCTCCGTCTCTTGCCCCCCCCCCTCACTGCTAGTCTGGCCCACCAACCCCTGTTTACAGTCACCTCTGCTTCATCCCTCGTGGTGCCATCTCTGGGCCTTCCCCCGCCAACGCTTGAGTTTCCCGCTCAAATTCACTGTCTCTCTCTCTCCACGGTTGCCTTTCCCGCTAAATACACTCCCCATCTCTTCTTTATCACCGGTTCACTGCCACTCTGGCCCCCCAGTCCCTTCTTACTCTCGCCTCTGCTTCATCCCACGTGGTGCCATCTTTGGGCCTTCCCTCGCCAACGCTTGCCTTTCCCGCTCAAACTCACTCTCTATCTCTTCTTTCTTTTGTCGCTCACTCTAACCTCCATTTTCCGGGCAGCCCCTTTCAATCGCGATATCTCCTCCCGCATACCACCCACATCTTCACCTTCATTTACCCGCCTGCCGCAGCGCTCCTCCCACACTTTTCTTACACTTTCCGCCCTAGTTCACTCCTACAACCTTCCCAATTTGGCCGAAAATCGCGGACCCAATTTCCAGACAAACCGCCACTTTTCGCGATCCCAGCGCCACCCCTAGAAGTAATTTACAATATCTCACAATTTTTTTTTTAACATAAAGATTTTTCTTTTTTAACTAAAACTTAAAAAAAAATTATCACTAATTAATGCGAAAAATAAAAAAATGGAATGGAAACTCAAATTTACAATTCAATTTCATAACATTAAGACAAAAAAAAAAAAATTTTAATCGAAATTTTGAAAAAAAAGAACCAAAAATTTTTGTGTGAAAAATTCTCAGATTCAATTTTCTCGAGTGTTCCTGACCCGCCAAAAATATTGGGATGACGGGGGGGCGGTCAAGGGAGGGGGTGAAAGGGCGGAAGTGAGTATATATAGTCAGTTGCAAATGGCCGACGTGCAACGTATACCAGAGTCAATCAAATAATTCCAAAGGAATTATCGCTGCATACCCAATAAACTTCGCCAATTACGCTCCAAAAAAATTGCAAACCCAACATTTAAAAAAAGCACAAAAATTGGCGGTTTTATTTGAAATTGGGAAAAAAAAACATCAGAGTTTATTTGTTCAAATTAATTGTTGGGTTAATTGTTCAACAATGGCGAAACTTATCGACGTGTGGCGAACTGATAGACCGGTCAAACTGAAAAAACGACAAATGCCGTTAATGGTCGGTCGTCAAGTGCCTGTGAGTAATGCATTCATTGAACATTAATAATTGGAAATTTTTGGTTATCGTTACTTGTCATGAGAGTGCAATAACGGTATTTACTGGAAAACATAACCTATGCATTGAATTGTTTGGAGTTTGGACATTTTTATAATGTATAGGAGGGAAATTTAAATATTTCCCTATCTCCTCCAGATTTATAAAAAAAAAAAGAAATTAAATTTTCAACTGGACTTTTTTTTTTCAAGTGCGTTTGACGGATTGAGTCGAGACCATGGAAACATTTTGGAAGTGTAGATATTTTGGGGGTACACAAACAAAAAATATTTGAACATTCTTCAATTTTCCCGATTTTCAAAAATATTTACAAAATAAAAAAAAAAAATTCAAAAAATTATTTGAAAATTTTTTTTTTCAAAATATTTTTTTCCAAAAAAAATTTTTCAAACAATTTGTGTCAAAACATTTTTTCAAAAAAAAATTTTGAAACATTTTTTTCAAAAAACATTTTCAAAACATTTCTTTCAAAAAAAATTTTGAAACATTTTTTCAAAAAACATTTTCAAAACATTTCTTTGAAAAAAAATTTTTCAAAAAATTTTGACAGCTGATACCAGACGTACGGGCAAATGCAAAATTTTGGAGTTTGCGAGGTTTTAGGTTATTCTAATCCTAAAAAATATATGAAAAACTTTTCCTGTCTCCCCTAAACTTATAAAAAACAATTCTCGAGATTCGAAATATCTCGAAAATAGTGACATGATTTGTTATCCAATCGTCATTCATTTATTGCTTGATCAGATTAGTCAGATAACATCGTGAAGTCAGTTGGTAATCGCGTTTGCATCGATAAACATCGATATTTGGGATATCGATTCGAGTTTAGTTTTCAAAAGTATGACAACCGTTCGAGTTGTCATAGCTTATGTAGTTATTGAAAATCATATACACAGAATATTGTTTTTCTTTTAAATTAAGAAATATATATATATATATATATATATATATATCCTATAGTAAAAGGGAGAGACGAAAGAAACTATCGGTATATATCGAAATTATCGAAACCCGTAAGACCGAAACCGACGCGCCACCAGTCCGTGCGGCGAAAACAGGAAGTGCGCGTGCGCAGCACGCGCCACCGGACTCGCTATATATATATATATATGAAGCTAAAAAAATCTGTAAAAAAAGATCCATGGAATTGATGGAGAAACCGAAAATGAAACAATTAACAATTTCCAAAATTTCTAGCTGATCATGGATTTACGGAGCCTTGGGTACATATGCGAGAGTCCACTGGTGCGGGGCAAGGCTTTAGAAGACTTTACCAAAAAATTAAATGTTCTGACGAAAGAGGAAATTAAAGGATCGGTCGAGGTACCGCACAAGGATATGCTGGACATTCTGCGACAAGCTGTCCCTTGTATTGGATGCCGACGAACTGTCGAGCGATTGTTTGCTGATATCATGGACACGGGTCATCAGGCACTGGACCCCCTGGTTGTCAACAGGAGTGGAATGATTACACTCAGTGATTCTGTCCTTGAGTCACCTCGATTATTGTGCACTATACTCCATGACCACAGGTATTGTCCGAAATTTCATGGGCCTTCTCTTTTTTGTTTTACTTTTCATTTTGCAATTTTTTAATAGTTTGAACTGCTGAAATTTTTTAAAATTTTCTTTTCATGTTTTGGGAACGTTAAATACATTGAAATTCTTAAAATTTTGGCCTTTCTAATTTTCTTTTGAATTTTCCAGATTTTCTATTTTTCACAAACTTCAAAAATTTTCAACATTTTCAAAGCTTCAAACAATTTCGGAAATCGTAAAAAAAAAATTGAAAATTTCGGGAAAATCCTAAGAAAAATTCAAAATTTTCAAAAATTGAAGTTTTTTTTTAATTGTAAATAATCTTTTTTTAGTTCGCGCCTGCACGCACTCTTAGAGAATCAACCGCGCAGTAAAAAGTCCCGTCGTTGTGTGATACACTCACTGGACGTCCAGCGGGCACGTCCCCCGTCCGGCGCTTGGCGCGAGGCTTGGGATGCCATGAAATCCCCAGTTCGTCAGGAATTCACAATTGTGGAGAAGGAAACATTAGACATTACTCTTGAGACCTACCTAAAGAAGCACCGTTTCTGTTCTGAGTGCAGGACAAAGGTAAACAAGTTTCCAAACATTCTAGAAGTCTTCCAAAATTTTGAGCATTTCAAAAATTTTTACATCTGAAAAAAAATTTCAACATTAATAAAAAAAAACAATATTTTTTTAATTAAGAAAAAAAAAGATTTTTTTTTTCAATTAATGGAGAAAAAAAAATATATTTTTTTTTTAATTAATGGAGAAAAAAAATTATCAGAATTTCAAAATTCTCAAAATTTCGAGTCTTATATAAAAAAAAAACGTCAAAAATTGTATGAAAAAAAAATTCAATGGAATTTTCAAAAAACCAAATAAAATTCATTTTTTTTTTATTGCAAAAAATTAAACAAATATTACGGTCTCTGGATAAGGTATTTTGAATCTTGCTCTTCAAATAATAATTTTGTTTTTCTGAAGGTACTTTTGGCCTCATCCCTGCTCTTGACGAAGCCAGATACCATTCGGGAAAAGGGCTACGTACCCGCTCTCTACTCTAGGCTGAAGCGCTGCATAGCAGCGGGTCACGTTCATCTGCCAACAAATTCTGATTACATAAGTTCCATTATAGGGCGAGCCCAACCGGAAATTGTGGGCCTGGAGCGACATGCCAAAACTCTGGAGATCGCCCAGGAGGAGGTCCTCACTTGCCTAGGAATTTGTGTGGCGGACAAACTTCATAGGTACATAGGGACGGAGCCTTTTTATGATTATTTTATCACAAAAAAAGCTACACTATTTTTTATTATTATTTTTATTTATTTATTTTTTTTTATTATTGAGATTTTTAGAAGTTTGTTTTTTTATCGTCATTTGAGGTTGCTACAGAACTGCTCAAAACTTTTTATGTTTAGTTTTTGGAAATTTTAGAGAATTGCAAATTTTTCAAACGTTTATGTGTGGGTGTTCCATCACTTAGATTTTCCGAATTTTGAGAATCTAAGTCCAGATTTTTTTTTTTTTCATTTTTTTTTTTAATAATAAAAAATTAATCGTAAATTTTGAAAATGGAAGTCTATTTAAAAAAACGATTTTTTTTCTAATTACAAAACTGAAAAAAAAAATGCAGAAAAATTGAAGAAGACATTTTACATTGACATTTACAGGGTCCATCGCCGACTGAAGGAGGAGGAAACTGTTTGTAAGGTATTGGCGGCAGTGGCCATTGATGCTCTATCCAGAAATTTCCAAATGGCAGTTGAGGGTAAACAAGGTATAACCCAACTGGAGATATTGTGCGAGGAGCTCACGAGAGAGGAGATAGTCAAGGAGAAGAGGAAGGAGAAACTCAGGCTCAAAAGGAGGAACAAGAAGGAGAAGAAAGGAGAGGTGGAAAAGGAAGAGGTGAGAAATTTCTCAAATTGCAGAAATCATTTTTTTTTCCTTTTTAATTCATAATTTTAGCAAATTTAGAAATTCTTCAATTTCGTCAATTTTTTTTTGCGAATTTCCAAATTTTTTCCACATTCAATTGTTTGGTTGTACATCTTCAAATTATTTTTTTTTTTCAATTAAATTAAATTTTGATAGAAATTAAAATTGGTATCAATAATTTGTTGGATTGTGAAAATTTATGGATACTACCAATTTTTTTTGTTTTTTTTTTTTAACTTTTTTTTTTCTAATATTTCACAGTGCTCCCTGGATAAGGAGCAGTCCATACCTCAGCCAGATTGTAATTGTACAGAATCATCTAACCATAAGGTAATAAAATCGCCAAAATTATTACAATGCCATATTCAGCAGAGATTATTTCAGAATCTCTCAACTTCATTTTTTTTTAAATCCCATAAATGTTGAGAACATCAAAAATTCCAAACTTTTTGTGAATTTTCAAATATTCAAATTTTTCTGAAGATTCTTAAAATTTTGGAAATATAAAAAAAAATCAACATTCCAAAATGTCAAAATTCCAAAAATTGAAAAAAATCAAAATTTTCAAAAAATACAGATATTTTGGATCCAGGAATTTATAAACATAAAAAAAATTCAAAACTCCCAATAAATTCTGCGAGTTTTAATACCAATCAATATTTGAAAATTTTCCAAATTCCCATTAGAAAAAACTTGTGGGATCGGCCAATTTTCAAAAAAATGAAAAAAAAACCCTTTTCACCTATAGAATGATGGAAAAAAACATTTACATATCCAATAAAATTTTTCGAGTATTCTCAAATTAAACAAAAACAAAAACAAAAACAAAACACAACAACAAAAACAAAAACAAAACACAACAACAAAAACAAAAACAAAAAATCCAACAACAAAAACAAAAGCAAAATAGATGCCCTTTTAAAAAAAAAATCAACCTGTTGCAGATTGCGGCGCAGTCTCCAAGTACCGCCGTGGGTTCCCCGCACCCCTCGAAGTCCCCCAAAAAGTCCAAGCAGGCTCGAGCCACCTCAAAGTCCACTCCCACCCCCCAAAAATCCCCCCCGCCCCTGGACGAGCCCTGTACATGTAAAAAATCAGCCCTAGACTCAACGGAGGATCTCCTGCACTGGATAAAGTTGTCAAAATTGAAGGAGAGCTCCAGTAGATCATCATCAGAGCCATCCCAAGATTGTGGTTATTCATCTGAGCACAATGGTGCATCAGCATCAATGCCAAGTACACCAGAGGGCTCGGAAATTTGCTCCGAGGGCTGCTGTGGGCACGAGGGCTTCTGCCAGGACACACCAATCCACGATAAACTCAATCATTCCATACAATCAATTCAATCAAATCAATTAAACCAATTAACCAAATTGCCCCAAAAGCTAAGGAATCAAAAATTTCCACCAACACTAACGCAAATGCTCCAGGACTCACTGTCCGATGATGAGGGCAATGAGAGCCTCATTCCTATTGAGGAGATCCAGGAGTTTCGTTCACGTGTCTGTCAAGTTGATGAAAAACGCCTCGAGCTACGAGAAAATTTGCGAAAACAATTTGCCATTTTGTGCAGCGATTACAAGTACCGAGGCATTCCAAAGTGATTGAGGGAGATGTTAATAATAAATGGAGATAAAAATTTTCTACTTTGAGTTTTTAGGATGACTGCAGGAGGATATATTTTGGATAATTGTTCGGAGACATTTAGTCCGTATTTTGCAATTGGTTGGACAGGTTTTTTTTTTGTGTGATGGTGATATGAGAGGCGAAATAAAATGATGGTAACAGTATTGTATGATTTGGGTTTTTGAGTTTTCATTTTTTTTTTCATTTTAGTATTTTTTTTTTTTAACTGAAACTTTTTTTTTTAACTAAACCAAATTTTTGTGTATAAAAAACAGAGACAATTTTTTTGATATAAAAAACTGAAACAATTTTAAAAAAACTTAAACAAATTGTTTTTTTTTTTATAAAAAACTGAAACAAATTTTTTTTACAAAAAAACTGAAACAAAATTTTTTTTGCAAAAAAACTTAAACAAATTTTGTTTTCTTCATGAAGTCAAGATTAAATTAAATATTCTCTCTTTATTTATTCACGTTAAAGTGATAAAAAGGGAGTGAATGAATTTTCACATAATACAAAAGTAAGAAAATCATTAGTCACTAAATTATAAGAAATGTTGACATCCGCCAATGAACAACATTTTCCTTTATCACAGGAAAAACAACGAAATGTTAACTAAAAAATGAGGAAGTTTCCGTCTTCTCGTCTCGTGATTCTCTTCTTATTAATCTGAGGCACTGGGTGGTCGTTTGCAGTATAAATTTTTTGCTTTCAATTCGCTTTCTTTTTAAAGTAAAGGAAATTTGATATTGAAATGTTTTTTTTGTTGTGTTTTTGTCGGGTAAGGCACTTGAGGCTCATCTCCAGGGCTTTCGGACTGCGCCAGCACTTGTGCTTCGTTTAATGCCTCTGTCTGAAAATGAAAATAGCGTTTTGGGATGCACAAGTAGGCTAATGAAAAAAAAATGAGATTTCAATTTTTTTAATTCGGTTTTGGAAAAATTTGATTCTAAAAGAAATTAACTGAATTTTTTTTCTATTCAAATATTAACACAAATATGTTTTTTGAATTATTTTCAATTGAAATAATTGCAAAAAATTTACAACGCTGAAAATATCAAAAATTTCCAAATTTTAAAAAAGCAAAAATTTTTGTATTCAGCATCTCCAAACCATTGAGAATTGCACACATGAGAACTTTCAAGAGAGGCAACACATTTAATTTAATTTAATTTAATTGAGGTGCTCTATGGTAATTGTAAAACGGGAAAGCTAGAAAAAACATTTCTTACAAACAATTCCTGGTGACTTTTTCTCTCGATTATTCGACGTCCAAGTTTGGCATCTTGTTCTGGAAGTGCTCTGGGTTGGTTCTGGCAGTTGATAGATTCCCAATCTGGAAAAAAAATAATTTTCAAAAAAAAAAAATTTTTTCCATTCAGAAAAAATTTCAAGTGCCAAAATTCTCAAAAACTCACTCCTTCAATTTTTTCCTGGCAAGTGTTCGCTGAGTGGCGAACGAAATTGACGACCGAGCTGAAGTGGGTCGATCAGATCGGGCTTTCCTGAGCTCCCGATCGTGAGCTATAATTTCCATTCTCTTCGCCGGGCTCTGAGAAAATATCTCCACGATGTTCATCGATGCTGCGTCACATTGCAGTTGAAGGCGCTTGTGAAAATTAAGTTCCGGCAGTTCTAAGGGCGCATCTACTGTCAATTTCAGCATACAGTGGAGCGCTTCCCTGTATGTGTTCTTCAGGGAAATTATTTGAAATGATTTCATCATCCTTCGGACCAGGAAGCCCCGAACGTGCGCGTTTATCACAGTTGCAGCGTGGACCTTAAGAAATTGAAACAAATATTTTTAGAATTTTCCATTTTCATTCTTTTTATTTTTTTTAATTTTTTTAATTTTTTTTTTTTTTTGAAAGTGTGAAATGCCAAGTTTTGAGGTTTTTTTTCTATTGAAAATTTGTTTTCTTTTTTTTTTCAAAAATATTGGAAGTTTGGAAAAATTGGAAATTTTTGAATTGTTAAACTTGTTCAATTTTCGGGTTTTTCACAACTTTTGAGACATTTGAGACTTTTAAAAATTTTGCATTTTTTTGAATTTCTCAGAATTGAAATGTATTTTTTTTTTAATTGGCATCAAATTTCCTTACGTGTCTCTGCTCATAAAATCGAGTGTCACCCCCCACCCTCCTCGTCTCCCTGGGAAAGAGTTGTCGGTTGACACTTTTGCCCCTAGCCCCCTCAGGACTGCCCCTATCTCCAAAATTGATGGACACGCTGCCATCGGAATCAAAAGAGCTCGAAAATTCGTCATTCCTCCACTCCTTGGCCCTCCTTCCCTCTCCCACCCTCTTCACTAGCTCCAAAATGGAGACTCCTGGAAATGTCCTGTCAATCTGCTCCAACAGCATCAACTGCTGCTTTTCGAATGCCTGAAAAAAAATTGGATTAAAAAATTTGATACTTCGAAATTTTTGAAATTTTCGAAATTTACATTTTTACGAAATTTTTTACATTCACATTTTTTTGCAAATAAATATTGCAGAAGTAATTTGTCACCTGTTGCATAAAAATCTGCTCCTTCTGCTGTCGTTCAATCAAATCCGCCATTTGTCTATCGTGAGTTCTCTGGATTTCCCTAAAAACTCCCAAAAGTCGTTCGGAAGTGCCCGCCTCAAAATCACTGGTATCCAAACTTTTGGTCATTCTGTCGTTCCCGCCAAAATTTGAATTTACTAAGTTATCCAAAGAACCGCCCTTCTTCTCAATTTTCTCACTAAGATCGAAATTTCGATCAATGTCACTTTGACAAATGTCAAAATTCAAATTTTGACAGTTCCCATTTCCATTCGACGTAATAAAATCTTTTTTTTTACTTTTTTTTGGCCCAATTTCAGAAGTGTCAAATTCGAAATTCTGATTTTTGTCAAAGGTTTTGTCGATTTTTTGGGGGAAATTTCCATTATTCGAATTTTTAAACTTCTTTTCTGGAGAATTTTTGGAACTCGAATTTTGATTTTTACCATTTTGATTTTTTACATCAGAATCTGGTTTTTTTAGGCTAAAATTTTTTGGGCAGTTTTTCCCCCCAAAATTCGAATTTTTTAGATCGAAATTGCGGTTTTTGACTTCGGTGGAGGATTTTGAGCGTTCGATCCCTTTGATCCCAAGTTTTGGAAGCTTTTTCGAGTGGATGTCTAGCGAGTCCAGGGAGCCGTTGATTTTTCCGTTCTTCAGGGTCCAGTCGCGCTTCCCGTTGCTCAGGCTCCAGCGCCTTTGGCTTCTTGCGTCTTGGGAATTTCGGGATTTTGAGGGGATATAGTCTTCTCTCTTGTTCTCGATATGGGCTAGGAGGAGGGGGGACGGCGTGTCCAGCGTGTACGAACCCTGTCTTACGAGTTTCTTTGGTTCTTCAGTTTTCTGGAGCGAAAAGAAGGTTTTATTCATTTTTTAGATTAAAATTTTTTTTTAACTTTAGGATTTTTTGAAATATTTGAAATTTTTGAAATTTTTAAAATTTTCGAAATTTTTGAAATTTTTAAAATTTTTGAAATTTTTAAAATTTTTGAAATTTTTGAAATTTTCGAAATTTTTGGAATTTTTGAAATTTTTGAATTTTTGACATTTTTGAAATTTTTGAAATTTTTGAAATTTTTGAAATTTTTGAAATTTTTGAAATTTTTGAAATTTTTGAAATTTTTGAAATTTTTGAAATTTTTGAAATTTTTGAAATTTTTGAAATTTTCGAAATTTTTGGAATTTTTGAAATTTTTGAAATTTTTGAAATTTTTGAAACTTTCGAAATGTTCCAAATGTTCCACTTCAAACAACAATTCATGATGTTTCACCTGGGTCGCCTTAGACCCAATAGTCTGGAGCTCATCCGAGGACTTGGACTTCATTAGCGGTTCTAGGGAAATGGGTATAACATCTAGTGAAGTTGGGACCCTGGGTTTTCCTTCTGGAGACGTTTCAGACGACTCCGTAGTAGTTCCTAGGTATTTGAGAAGATCCGTACTTCTCGTAAGAGTTTCGTCATCGCTCAAAGTCTCTTCGGTCCTGAACGACGTCTTCGAGGACTTCCTCGAGAGTTTTGGGGTCCCCAGGGAGCCCAGGGTTGACCTTCGCCGGGAGAGTCTCTCCTCAACTGAGAGCGCTAATTTTTTGTAGTAACTCATCTCCGATCGGAGGTCCTCCGTCATCTAAAAATTTACAAAATCCCATCAATGTTAAATTGTCAATTTTCCCGCGAAAATTCAAATTTGCGGGAAATTCAAATTTTGCATAAATTGCCAAACGTTTTTTGTACATAAAAATTGTTTTTTTTTCTCTGACGTTTTGGGGGAAAAAAGTTTCTTTTCAAGTGAAAAATGGAACTTACCAAAGGGGGAAGAATTGGGACACCCCGAACTCTTATGCAGCTCGTATACTCCATTTTTTCCACTTAAAATATCGTAAAATTGGAGAAGAGAATAAAAGTTCAGTCGACTTCCAGCGATTTTCCAATTATTGCCATGATTAATCGATTAATAACAGATTTGGTGGTCTGGAGAAGTGTTTTCAGGTTTTAGGTTAAGAATAACAAACAAATATCGACTGAAGGAACCGAAGGAACAACATGAGAACTATGGGGACCTCTGGCGGTGAACTCGTTGGGATTGAAAAAATTTTCAATTTCCCAAAAAAATGAACAACTTAAATGTTTTAATTTTTATTCTCTTTTGTTCATTTACAAATTTTTATTTAGAAATTTAATTTTTTTTTGAATTTTTTTTTTGGAATTTGAAAATTTGTTTGAACCTTAATTTTTTTTGAAATTTAATTTTTTTGAATTTGAAAATTGGTTTGAAACTTAGTTTTTTTTTGAAGGGCTTAAAAAGGCTTAAAAAGGTATTTCAGTCACATCACGATTTCCACCAGAATTATCAAAAAGGTTTGGCGTAATTGTGACGTAACAATATATAATTTACAATGATGAAAAAAATCACAACACTTTTGTTCTGCTTTTCAAAAGACTTGGAAACAGCTGTTACCACAAAACGTCACTGACATTTCCCTATAGACTCCCCTTGTTTTTGCACTTTGCGCTTTCACTAATAACACTTGGTAGAATGTGTGGAAAAATATGATTTTGGAGCCAAATTAAAGGTCAGAGAATTTGCTGGGTCGGAAATTAGGTTTGCGCAATGAATAATGAGTAGTAAAAAATGAATTATAGTAATGAAAAAACTCCGCAGATTTGCACTCCGTAAGCGCACTATATCTGGTGACTATGTTTACGTATTCAAAAATTTTGTTTTGTGTTTTACTTTCAAGATGCGTTTCCTTATGTTCCCAAAACTTCAGAAATTTCGTTTTTTTTGTCATTTTCAGACTTGGAGACCTAAATGTTCCAGTAACTTTCGGGTTTCTCTGGAAGTTCTCGATCATTCTGTGGATTGCATTTAAATAGGACTACTGCGCAGCCCGCCTGCGCATAGTGCCCACAGTTTTGTTTGGCAGACGCACGAGTGTCAACAAACGTCACTTTTGACGTGTTTTTACCTGAAACATATGATTCTAAAAGGTATAAAAAATGAATTTAGAGTTCGATCCGTCACTTCCAGCAGTTGAAACATTTTGCAAATGTACCAGTAGCTGTTCGTGTGGAGAAAAACCAGGTAAATATATAACTAAGCATATCCAACCTAGAACTTAGTTTCGAAGGGCAATTGAAACGCAAACTTCACTGAATTTGTTGTACAATTCGTAGTTATTTTTAGATTTTTATTTTTGCTAATGGCCACATAGATTTCAAGGTTTTGTCAATGATTTTCATAAAATCAATTGACATGTTCTTTAATACATAATTTTGCAAAATTTTACATTCTATTTCTTCTGTTTAAAAAAAAAAAAAAATTATTTTATTTTTGCATTTTTTTTTTTAGTTTTTGGAACTAATTTTTCTAATTTCGGACTTTTTGAAAATTGTTTTCTTATTTTTTGTTTTTGTTTTTTTTTAGAGCACGAATGGACATGGGACGAGAAACTGGTGACGAGAAGAATTAAGCTGTCGATGGATAATTTACAAGTAATGTTTCATCCAGAGTACAGTAGTGGAACTGTAGCTCTACGGGCTAATCAGCCTCTGGAAAAAAATAGACATCACTACTGGGAAATTAAAATGCTCACGGCAATTTATGGAACTGACGTGGTGAGACGTTTTCTCAAACGCAAATTTTGGAACCAGAAAAAAATTCAGAAAACTTTCTAATCTTTTTTGATATATTACAAAGTTGGGTCAATTTTCACAAATCCAAAACTTTCAAACGTTCCAAAAATTTTGGAAAATTTGGAAATTACGAAAATTACAGAAATTGACAATTCTGATATTTTCAGAAACATAATTTTCTCAATTCCCAAAAATTGTCAATGTTCCAAACAATCGAAATTTTTTTCAAATTTCCAAAAAAATAAAACTTTTTCCAAAAAACATTGAAAAAAAAAAATTGTCAAGTTTCCCCAAACTCCCAAAAATATTATCAAATTTCAATTTTTTTCTAATGTTCAAGAAATGCGAAAAATTAAAAAAAAAATCAAAACTTGAAAAATTATCAAATTAAAAAAATAGAAAAATGAAAATTTAATAATAACAAAAAAAAAAACATTAATTTAATTTGAAATTGCAAAATGATTCCCAAATTGCAAAAATTGCAAAAAAAAAATTCAGACCCTAAAAATGCCCTAAAAAAAATGAAACATAAAAAAATTTGAAAAAAAAATTTTAAGAGTGTTTTTAAACCAAAAAATTATGTTATCCAGATGGTTGGCGTAGGTACAAAAAAAGCGGAATTGGATGCGGGGGATACGTTTTGTTCGCTGCTGGGTATAAATGGAGAATCATGGGGATTTTCGTACAAGGGAATAATTCACCATGGGGGTTCTAGCCGAGAATATTCAGCGCCCTTTGGCAAGGGAAGCATCGTGGGCTTGCACTTGGACTCGTGGAAGGGCACTCTCCAGTTTTTCCTGAATCGGAAACCCCTTGGAATGGCCTTCACTGGGTTACGAGGACTCGAGCTCTACCCCATGGCCTCGTCGACCGCTGCTAAAAGCTCAGTCAGGGTCTGCCACAGTTGCTCAACACCAGCCAATCTCCAAATGCACTGCTTAACTCTCCTCCGACCCGTCCACCTATCTTACCTTAATGCTGCTTGTCCTGGACTCAAGTACATCACCCATAGCATCTTCGCAGACGTCCTCAGGAGCAATAACAGTAAACTCACCATTTTTTTTTTTTTTTTTTGGTTCTGGTGATTCTGAAATTTTTTGTATATTTCAATTTTCTGGAATTTGAAAATTCTTCATTTTTGTGAAATATTTGACAAAAAAAAAATTAGAAATTTAGCAGTTGTTACTATCCGAAAATTTTTTTAATAAACTCAAAAGATCTTTTTTTTCAAACAACCTTCAAAAATTCTGAAATTTTAATTCTAGTTTTTTGAATGGTCTGAAAAGTTATTACGACTTAAAAAAAAAATGGAAATCAGAAATTTAAAATTTCCCAAAATTTCAATAATTGCCAGAATTCAATAGATGTGCAAACTAAAGAATTCTAAAAAATTGAAATGATAAAAAAATAATGGTAGTCATACAGCAACGTTGAATAAAAATTATAAAACTTAAAAAAAATGCAAGAAGTGAAATTTTATTTCTTTTCTGCAGATGAAGACGACGACGACGAGTACGAGTTCCCAGCAGAGTATTTAATATTAGACGAATTTGACTTTGCTCTTGTGGGCTTTGGCAGGAGGAACAAGAAGCGACGTCTGAACTATTCCGAGCCAGATTGTCTACAGAGTGCATGACGTAGTTCAACAAATGCTCTCTTTAACTATAACTAGATTCAAATTCAAAGAACTCAATTATTTCAACAACTTCCCTGTTTAAGGGTGTTCCTTAGAACTCAAAAAGATTTTACAAATCGATTTAAATCAATTATTTTTCCATTGTAATTTTCAAAAAATATTTAATTAAACTTCCCATGCAAAAACCGAAAAAGAACGATAAATTGAAAAATTGTTCCACAAAATAATCCAATTGCTATTTTGTGAAAAGTGTTATGACCTCATAAAAAAACACTTAAAAAAATTATCAAAATTATATGTTACAAATATAATTAAAAAAAAAAACAAAAACTTGCATGTAATAATTGAGTAAAAATTCTTGATAACAAATCGAAATATAACTATGTGACAATTTGATTAAGATTACGAAATAAGGTATCGCAATATTCTTTGACCACAAATCCATTGAGGTTTGCCCAAAATGGAGATGAATGTGATAAATAAATAAGCATGATAAGGATAATTACTTCATTGACTTGAACCTGATATCCCCACGGATTGATAACAAAATATCTCGCGAACGAATGGAGATACTGAAAAGAAGTTTAAACGAATTTTGTTCCTTGCATGAAAATGCACATTTTATATTTAATTAAGTTTTTTTCTAGAGTGGATAGTTTAGAAGCAAAATTTTGTTTAGAATTTTTTTTTCTTTTATTTATCCATTTAATTTATTTTATTTTGTATTTGAAAAAAAAATATTATTTCTTTCTCGATCTCTTCTTCTCCACCCCCTCCTTGCCCTGCCCCTTTCCCCTCTCCTTCTCCTTGAGCCTCATACAGAAGACTACAGCTTGTGCCCATCCTGCAGTTGGTCCCCAAAGTTCCCTAAAGTGTTTGTTAATTTCCCCATAAACACCAGAACTCGTCGAAAATTTCTTCAAGTTGGGAAGATAAGTGTCCTTGGCTACTTGGTATATGTGGGTGTCTACAGGGATGGCCTCCAGGTGTCCCAAGGACATCAGGCATATGCAGTCAGCAACTTTGGGACCAATTCCAGGCAGCAGTCTCAGGTTGTCTCGAGCTTCCTCGTAGGAGGTTCCCGAGGATCTGTATGATATAGACAAGTCATGTTAATGAAGAAGTTGAGGACAGACTAAACTGGATTAAAAAAAAAAAAATCCATTTTTTTTTCATTTTTTTCTTAATTTTTTTAAACTTTTTTTTTTCATTAAAAAAAAATTATTCTCAATTAAGAGATTTTTTGTCAATTAAAAAAAATTTCTTTTTAATTAAAAAAAATTGATTTTATATTTTTTTTAATTTTTGAAAATTTTTTTTTCATTAAAAAAAAATTATTTTCAATTAGGAATTTTTTTTTCAATTAAAAAAAAAATCTTTTTAATTAAAAAAAAGTTTTTTAATTAAAAAAAAAAAATTAAAAAAAAAAAACTTTTTTTCGGAATGAATGAACAGTATCTTCAATTTCGAAAAAAATATTATTACTTTAAATTTCAAATTGCAATTCAGGTTTGATGAGTAAAATCCCCTGGAGCAAATGCTACCTGTGCAATCCTTTCAGCCAATCCTCGCCCCCCAGCTCCAATAGCTTCTCCGCAGAATTTCTAATATATTTCGCCCGATATCCGAAGCCCTCTTTGACAAGTACATCGGCCACACTCTCATCGGAGAGTTTCTCAATCTTCGGAAAATCCCAAAATGTTTCGTTGTCGACCTCTCCAATTTTCTCACCAAATGCCTCGCACATTCTCTCGATCATGTTTGTGATGCGCGTAATGTGGTTGTTGGCACTGCAGATGAAGGAGAACATGTTCTCCACAGGGGCCTGGTCCAGGATGCGAACACCCTGGGCTTGAGATGAGAATTTTGAGAAATTTGTATCTGAACTGGACCACCCTTTGAGATTTTCACGCAGGGAGAGATCTAGGCGAAAGTAGTTTTGGAGAATTTTGGGACAAGTTGAGGGTGTTAAGGTCCTCGTGTGGACCGTGTAGGTGAGGCTGGAGGAGTCCTGGTCCAAGGTCCAGATGGACGAGGCGAAAACTCCACGATATTTGTTGTCAGGGGTCGATTTCCATCTGGGGAGATTTTGGGCGTTAGTTTTTGCGGGGTTTTGAAAAATCTAGGGGAGATACGAGAATTTTTGTAATGACATTTTTTTTAGGTCTTTCAATTCTGCGTAGAAAAGATAATCATGAAAATTATCGTATCCCTCCTAGATTTCGGGATATTAGTGAAAAACGAAATGGGATATTTTGACTTTATTGAAATCATTATAAATGACTAACGAATAGTTCACAATTTTTTTTTTAATTTTGGAAATTTTTTTTTTATCATTTGAACGACTACCAAATATCGCTTCTCATTTTTTTTTTTTTTTTTTTTTTTTTTTTTTTTTTTCATAATTTTGGGACCTGTTTTTGGCTAGAGGGAATTTTAGGTTTTGCAAAGTACAATCAATAAGTTTTTTGAGTATAACTCAAAAGCGAAGGCAGATAGCTAAATTTTGTTACTAACATTTTTTGTAGAGCTTGAAATTCTCTACAAAAAAGTTATACGGAAGCTTTTTGTAGCTCCCTTAGAATTCTATATATCGTCATTTTAAGAATGAGCAACTAGATTGTGTTTGCGAAAAAAACATTTTTTCTCATGCATTGATTGGTAATTAGTTAATTAATTATTCACCTGAAACTTTGACCTCCTTTGAGAGTTATCCCAAGATCCAGTTCATTTTTATCGCAGGGAATCTTTCCTGATATGGTCTTCAGTGTTTTTTTCGATTTCGATGATTTCGACATGTTTTCGTTCGTTTGAGGTTATGAACTGAAATCATGCGCTTCAAATTTCTATCATATCTATGTGAAATTATTAATAAGATATTATATTTAATGATCTCTGAAAGTCATCAATAAACTTATTTTAACGACTATAACTTTTGTTTGTAAAGCGTAAATTTTCGAAGATAATAAATATTCCCGCAAACTCCGTTTATCGCTATAGTTCGAAATGCGCATGCGCGTCATTGAATCTTTCGCGCCAACATTTTTCTTCGAAGGCGCCAATTTTTTTTTTCATTCTGGGCTCTCTAATAAGCAAATTAGTAACAATTTAGCAATATTTAAAGACCATTAATGAATTTATTTCGACAACTATGTTCTTTTTTTGTGACAGGTAACTTTGTACAGATAAACATTTCCGGAAAAGTTCGTTTAATGTTGGTTCGGAACGCGCATGCGCACGATTAACTATTTCGCGCCAATATTTTTTTGGAGAGAGTTGATTGTTTCCTCTTCCATCCTGTGCTCTCTGATCAGTAAGTAAATTAGTAATAATATAGTAATCTTTTCAAACTATTAATAAATTCATTTTGACAAAGTATATTTTCTTTTTGTGACAGATAACTTCGTGGAGATGAAAACCGGAGAATTGCCGTGAATATTAAATTGGCACGCGCATGCGCATTACTGAATGTTTCGCGCCATTATGGCTTTTCCAAAGCGTCGATTTTTTTCCTGTCCCCTCAGTGCTTCCTAATCGGTAAGTAAATCAGTAATAAAAAACTGTTTTTTATTATATAAACATCGAATTTCGCGCGTAAACATTTTCACGAAAAAAGATCAAAGTTTTGGTTTTCAATTTTTTTATTCAAGAATTGATAGTTATAATAATAAATAAGTAACAGAATGAGTTTCCACTTTTTCCCACAATCATATGCATTTTTATAATAATAATTTTCTTCCATAATTGCCCATGGAATGTAAGTAAATAAAACGTTAAAAATTGAACGAAATATATTAAAAAGTTTATTATCAACTCTAAGTGTTCGTATCATTCTCAAATAGTTTTCGTGAAAATTCTATTTCCACATTTCGATATAAAGTCGATATCTCGAAAGCGATTATTCGTAAAAAAATCCAATTTTTGAAAAACCATTTTACTGACATTAAAATGTAAAATCGATGCGAAGTATCGATTTCGAGATATCGAAAAAATTAACAAAAAAAATCTCTCGTTAAATTCTAGAAATCCCTGGCGCACTGGGATTGGTCAAAATACCTTTCTCATCGAATAAATTGACTACAAAATATTTAATATTCACCTCTAGTATCTCAATTAAGTATCTAGGATTGACTCTTAATATTAACATTTACCGCTAGATTTAATTTATTCGATTGGTTGAGTCCTTTCAGGGTAGACACTAGTGAGTTTTCAAATTTCCAATGCCTGACATTTGAATTTGGCGCGCAAGACGCGGCCAACTTCACGTCTGTCACGTGGACCAATGAGCGAGCGCTCTCGTTCGATTCGACTCTAACGATGTTCATTCATGTATATGAACATTCTTTTCAAATATTTTTCTAATTTGATTTTTAAATATCTTTCTAATTTGAAAAAATGAACCGACGCAATCAAAGACGTTCAAAAATGGAGAATTCATCAAACTCGCTAGTGACGCCCCTTAATTAAGGGGGCTCGATTAAACTTATTAGTACGATTTTTTTCGCAAAATGTCTTAAAAAGACGATATGTCATTCGAAAAAGTTCTCAAAAACAGTTTATGAGAATATTTTTCGTATTGTCTTTCCAGTGAATGCTGATATAGGAATTATCGAGTTTCAGTTGCCCTCAATCGTCTGTCGGCTGTAGCTCGGAGAATATGGGAGATAGAGGAAAATGTTGGTAATGAAATTTGTGGAGAATTTCAGGGGCTATAAAAAATGTCTTATGGAGTTTTTTCGTGGATCCATACGTTTTGAAATATTCGGAAAAAATCGGTGAAGCTGAGATCGTGGAGGGAGAGTTGGGGAGAACTTCTCGGTTTTCTCCGAAATGACGGGGTTTAGAGAAAAATGTTATGAGACACTTTTTGTAGCTTGTGAAATTCTCTACAAAAAATGTTTAGGTGAAATTTTGATATCTTTCATAGATTACAGAGTACTGCAGAACGGTAGATTTCTCTGCGTTATTTTTCTGAAAATTCGGCAATTCCTGAAATCCACTGTTTTCTTTGGTATATTTTTTTCGATGAGCAACAAGTGGAATGAATGATGAGCTTTGCATGAAAATAGGAAACAATAAAGTTAGCAATTTTAGAGAAAAAAATCATTTTGATCATAAATCAAGAATGTAAAAATTTGTTGGAATTTCGAAAATTTCAGAATTTGAATACCCATAAAAAATTGAAATTCTGCAGAAAATATTTTTTTTTGCCAACTTAATAAATAAAAAAAAACTTGTTTTTATCGTCAATTAATAGGGGACGTTGTCACGTAGGAATGCTTGTTTTTTGTATTTGTACTTTTCGCACTTTCCCCACCATGAATGTCTGGTGCAAACTTTCTGGGGCTTGAGCACGAAACACTTGGTTTGTACCATATTGAAGAATATTTTTCCGACGAAATTCGCCGAAGACGTCGCTGCCATTTTCAAACACGTCCTGAATCTGGAATAGAATAAAAAATTAGAAAGGTCAACCTAAAACTTGAAATCGGATTTTGCATCTAAGTTTTCTGTATCAAACATTTTACTGAATTGGAGGGGTGGAGTGCAGTGCTTGAGCGCTGGAAAGAAAAAAACGGCAAATGTTGCAACTAGCGAAGGTTGCAACTAACTAAGGCCCACTGTACATTCCTTCGCACTTTTTGTTTTATGGCATAGCAGGCCAAGGGGCGAAGCCTGTCCCGTCTGTCCCTTATAGATACCTCCAGAAAATAAGTTTAGTTATAGTTCGGTACAAGTATGAACGTGTAAAGAGCTTCCCCTCAGTACACCCTATCAATATAAAGAGTCTCAAATTATCTATTGTTTTGTTCACGAGTTCGGCCGCGCGTGCTCCGCACGCGCATTTCCGGCTTCCGCCGCGTTGTCTGATGTCGCGTCGGTTCCCGTCTTACGTCTTTCGATAATTCCAATCTATATCCCTATTTTCTTCAGTCTCTCCTTTCTACCACGAGTCCGCCCGCGCGTGCTTCGCATGCGCATTTCCGGTTTCCGCCGCACTGTTTGGTGTCGCGTCGGTTCCCGTCTTACGTCTTTCGATAATTCCGATATATATCGATATTCTCTTCAGTCTCTCCTTTCTACTATGAGTCCGCCCGCGCGTGTTTCGCACGCGCATTTCCGGTTTCCGCCGCCTTGTCTGGTGTCGCGTCGGTTCCCATCTTACGTCTTTCGATGATTGCGATTTATATCCCTATTTTCTTCAGTCTCTCCTTTCTATTGCGAGTCCGCCCGCGCGTGCTTCGCATACGCATTTCCGGTTTCCGCCGCACTGTCTGGTGTCGCGTCGGTTCCCGTCTTACGTCTTTCGATAATTTCGATATATATCGATAGTTTCTTTCCTCTCTCCTTTTACAATAGGAAATTTTGGAGTATTCAGGCGAATTCTAAATCGTCGTCACATCGGAACAATTCACAAAGGCACGAAGTTTTACACATTTCTCAAGGAGAAATCACTACATAGAGATTTGCTATATAGAGATTGCTACATAGAGATTTATGTTTAACCATACCCTATAAAATAATATCAATAAATAGGAAGCCAAAGCAAAGCGTTCTTCAGGAAAGTCTTCTGGGACTTGTATGTTACATTTTTCTGACACTTTTTGCCTTTTTTTTCAGGGGAATTTCACCTCGTGCAGGGGCAAAGTATTACCGTTCATCGCAAGAGCAATGCATGAGTGTTGAGATGCGCCAATTGATGAGGCCGTAGCGTGAGCCGAGGGCTGGTATCCAAAATCGACAAGCGGTATCGTGCTTTCTGCAGCAGGCATCGGCCTTGCCGAAACCACCGAGATTGGTGTATTTAGTGGCGTGATTACCCCTACCACACCACTTCGTTCCGGGGACTATGAGGACGTCGCGCTTTTCACGTCTGCTGCTAGACGAAACAAATTTTTTTTTTTTTTTTGCAATCTCTCAGTGAATTCTGCGGTGATAAAAGGCAATTATAGCGATGATACAATTGAGTAATACATGTATAAAGAGGCAATGTCCGGATTGTGCTTTTTGGAAATGGATTTTTAGGTTTTTAAAAAATGTTTTTTAATTTTTGACTATTTTACAAATTGTGAAAATCGATAAATTTTTTTGTTTTTTTTTTTTTGTTGAAAAGTAAAATACAATTGCGCATAAAGTTTGCAATATCCTAAATTCTTCAAACGATCACGAATTTCTGATTATAAAAATCTGGAAATTCACAATTTTTTGGCACATTTCTGGATTTGAATGACATGTAATTTCACAAAGCGTAATTTTCCAGAGGTGGTGTCGAACGGTAGCAGCGATCGAAATGTCCCCAGCACCTGTCAAAAGTGTCAACTTTAGCAGAATCTTTGTGCCCACTCCCTGGGGCTATCACCATCTGCTGGAGGCTGGACCGCCACCCCGGTACCACCCCCAGACTGCCCCAAAAATTTCACTTCTCGGATTCGGGATTGACAGGCAGAAGTTTCAGCTTTTCCCAACGGCCTGAATTCTTTCTTGATATTTTTTCTTAAAATTGTCAAATATTTTTCTGCCATTTTGGCGGTAAATTTCAAAATTTCAAAAATTTCAAAAATTTCAAAAATTTCAAAAATTTTAAAAATTTCAAAAATTTCAAAAATTTCAAAAATTTCAAAAATTTCAAAAATTTCAAAAATTTCAAAAATTTCAAAAATTTCGAAAATTTCAAAAATTTCAAAAATTTCAAAAATTTCAAAAATTTCAAAAATTTCAAAAATTTCACAAATTTCAAAAATTTCAAAAATTTCAAAAATTTCAAAAATTTCACAATTTCAAAAATTCAAAAAAATTTCAAAGGCTCAAATTTTTTTAAGGTAAAATAAAATTAAATTTTCAAATTTCTGTTATTTGCAAAATTTTGAAAAATCTTGAAATAACATTTTAAAAAAGCCTACCTCCGATGAACCAGTTGTTTGGGCCTTACTGCCTTAGTGATGACGTCATTGCACCGATCCAAAATCGCGTCTTGATTTCTGAGCCAATGGAGTGCAGAAGGCACTCGAGCACCTCGAATAATCCACTTGTACCTCTCGTCTTGGTCGTCAGCTCCACAGATATCCTCACTTATTGATCTTACGTCTATAACGTCCACGCATTCGGTCAAATTATCACCCTCATAAATCAGCTGCAGCCTCCTGCCATTCTCCAGTACCAGTTCTCTCAGCGCGACACTCGTCTCCCTTATTCCGCCCCAAAAATACAAAAAAAAATTAGAACAAGCTTCCAAAGAAAAGGAACAAGAAAACACCACGAAAAATGTGGGCAAAAAAAATATTTTTTAGAAATTGTGCCAATTATTTTTTATTTGCAAATTTAAAAAATTCACAAATTTTTGAAATAAAAATCAGTTCCATATGTGCATACTTCGCTTAAAATTCGAAAATTGAAATGAGTTTTACGAGTTCATCGGTTTAATGGATTCCATACATGTGATAAATTTCATAAATTTCATGGATTTCATAGATTTCATAGATTTCATAAATTTCATAAATTTCAGAAATTTCAGAAATTTCATAAATTTCATAAATTTCATAAATTTCATAAATTTCATAAATTTCATAAATTTCATAAATTTCATAAATTTCATAAATTTCATAAATTTCATAAATTTCATAAATTTCATAAATTTCATAAATTTCATAAATTTCATAAATTTCATAAATTTCATAAATTTCATAAATTTCATAAATTTCATAAAGTTCATAAATTTCATAAATTTCATAAATTTCATAAATCTCATAAATTGCAGTAGATTTCATCAAATTCAATAATTTAAGAAATTCAAAAACAGTTGGAAACCGAAAAAGTATCCAAAAATGTTCTAAAATTTTTTGAAAAATTCAAGTATTTCCATATATTGAGAAAAATTTAAATTTCATCAATTTTCGGCGCTCCATAATGGTATAGATAAACTTCCTGCTATCCTTCAGTGCGACACTGTCCTCCCTTATTCTGTCTGAAGGAGAGAGAAACAAAAGGCACAAGTGCCGATAATTATGTCATTTCCATCGATTCACTGTTATTATAGCCGTGAGCAGACGAAACATTTAAAAAAAAATTCTTATTTTTCATAACTAAATTTGACCGTTTAAAAGATTTTTGCGCTATTTACGAATTTTAACAATTTTGAGTCTCAGAAATTTTGAAAAATAATGTTTTTAATAAACCTGTGCTAAAGCCTGAATTTTGAAGGAACATTTTGCTAAAATTTCGAAAACTGGTGAAAACCTATGATTGCAAAATTCTTCACATTCATAAAAATTAAAAAAAAAAAATTTATTCCGGAAAACTTCTCTAATGCAAGATTTGAAATGCTCCAAAAATTCAAAGATCTAAACACTTCAAAAAAAAAAAAAAAAAAAAATTAATTACCTATAAAAATTACCCATTTTGCCCCACGCATTCAAAAGCAAATGTGACGTCAGTAGGGCATCTAATCCCCCCGTTGTTTTTGGGATTTTGAATACCGAAGTGAAAACACATTTGCGCGGTCAAGGGATTGGCCTACTCATCCCCGTGAGACTTTGAGCACTGGGGAAAACAACGACTTGAAACATTCGGGGATTAGCTGAGTTGTCACTTATTCGGATTCATTGATTGGCTTTTTATTCTGGGGGAGAATTGGGTTTAATGCTTGTTGAAATTGGGATAAGTGTAAAGTGTTGCTGGGGAGGAGAACTTTATTAGAAGGAAATTTCAGATTAGGGTCAATAAAATGTTAGTTTTAGGGCCTAAGCCGCAAAGCTGGGAAATTTTCAACAACTCCACTAGGAAAGTAGAATGTTGCAAACGAGTTCTTGGCTTAAATTCAATTTTTTCGGCCCTGGGTGCACAATGTGATTTTTACGGCCTAGGACGAGAAACTTCACTTTATGGACGGTGTTGGGTGCTCGTGAATGAATAAATTTCCCGCTCTATCATGGAAAGTGTGATCAAACCCATAAAAGGAATGTGACTTTTACGGCCTAGGGCAGAAAACTTCATTTTCCGGACGGCAGATAGTGCTCAAGCTCATGGATTTGCCAATATAAAAAGTGCGGCCGTGTCCACATATTCTTGACCATTAAAACATTTTTCTAAGCTCGGCACACAAAACGGAATTTTCACGGCCTAGTCCGGAAAATTTCACTTTATGGACGGTGTCAGCTGGTTGGGAATCGATGTTTATAGTTTCATTGTGGAAAGTTAGATTTTACGTACGTTGTCTAGGCACAAATTGCGTTTTCATTATACTGTCCGTAAAATCCCTTTTACGGACGCTTCCCATCCTTACAACGGGATTTTCTGCTCGGTATGAAGAAAAATTCAGTGCGTTACGCGGCCGTAAAAACTTCCCTGGGTCGTGTGTTGACACATGAAATTTTTTTTTACGGCCTTGTCCCGAAAATAGTTATTTTGTATGTCTAGGACGTAAAATGTGGTTTTTCGGCTTAGGACTGAAAACTTCATTTTACGGACGAGGACGATGTCTGGCGGCTGCAAACTCATAGTTTTATAAAAATGTTGCGAAAAATGCGATGAAACATAGGTCTAGCCTAAAATCTATTCGGCCGGACGTAGTACGTAAAACGTGATGTTTACGGCCTAGGCCCAAAAATTCGTTCCGATCATTTTTCGTATAGGACATTTATGTGCATCTGATGCTCAATTTGTAGTTTAATAAAAATCGTACTGCCTAAGCGTGTTCCAAAAAAATTGTTTTACAGCCTAGGCCGTAAAGTGCGACTTCTTGTCGCGATACCGATTTTTGCTAATCCACACATTAAGAGATGTTTTTTTTGCCGATGTATGATTAAAATAGGGGAGAGAAATTATATTTACCCCCAGTTTATGATTGTTTCTCTGCCGCAGATGCCCAGATAATTAAATACTCGGCTTATTTCACCGGATCCTAACGATTTTGTCATAATAAAATCGTGAGTTGTATTGGTCAGAGTTTTCGGGTGCAGGGCAATGACCAATGGCAGCAGGAGGATCACAATCGTTAAATACCGATTTTTATCGGAGCTCCTCGATGTTACCAGGTAGCACATTTTCGAACGGTTTACGACCTGATGAAATTAATTGGGAAAACAATTTTTATATTTACAAAATTTATAATTTTTCACACTTTTTCGTGCAATTTTTTTTTCCAATTCGTGCCCAATAAATATTGAAATTTTTTTTTTTGTAATAAAATTAAAATTTTGGACGATGCAAAAATTTGAGAAAGAAATTGGAAAAATTGACAATTGAGATTTTCGGTAAAAATTAAGGAAACTCTTTTGGAAAATTGGAACTTTAAAAATTTATTTGGATTTTTTTTTTTTTTTTTTTGATGATGTTATTTAACGTCGCTGTATAACAACCAAGGTCAATTTAGAAATTTGACCATTTTGGAAATTTCGAAAGATTAAAAAAATTTTGAAAATGCAAAAAAATTAAATGAGCAAATTTCAAACTTTCAAAATTTCGGAAAATTGAAAAAAAAAACACTCAAAAATTTGAAACGTTAATTTCACCTTCACAATCACTAAAAACCAGTCGCATATAGTATCTGATAATCCACTTCACCTCTCCAAAAATATTTTTCCCCCATCGAGCACTGCCGCACTTGCCCCCCTTATCCGCCCCCCAAAATTCAAACGTAAAACACATAAAAATTTCCCAAAAAAAAAAATCACTTCATCGAATTTTTCCTCCAAGCTAAATTCTCACCAAAAAATTCCAAAAAACCATTTCTCAAAAACACACATTTTTCAAAATCAAAATCCAAAAAAATTGTAATTGCCACAAAAAAAAAAAAATTTTGAAAATTTTGGTTTTCACTCAAAAAAAATCACGATTTAAAATCACATTTTCAAAAAAATTTTATTGAGCCAATTAAAATTTCTGGTCCAGAAAAATAAAATTACACTTTCCACTTTCTCAGAAAAAATATTATCACCAAATTATCATTATTGAATTTTTTTTCGCGATTTTTTAAAAAAACAATTTTCCAATTTTTGCCGTTGAACTTGAAGCGAGAGAAGAAAAAAGAATATAGTGACTAGCGGCGGGTGAGCCACTGATGTCGACTCTCCCTTAAAAACTCAACTGATACTCAGGCCTACGATCCTGGCTCCGTCCAGCATCCCAAAACAGTTGCCCACTACCACTAGGCAAAAATCCCCCTCGTGGTACAGTTGAATCGCGCGATCTCGCGCGCTCTTCTGCCCACGTCTGCCTTTTTCGGTTTTTCCCCACCACTTGGCGCCGCCCCGCTAAAAATTCTCCCACTCATTCTTCTCTTTTAACCCGCCATCAAAATTTCGCAAAATTTAAAAAGCGCGCGCTTTTCACTCAAACGCGCGGCGCGCCTTTTTCCACCCTGGCGCACGTTGGTCCCGCGCCATTACAAAAACCGGAAATATCTCACGAACGAGTGAACTTACAAAAAAATCGCATAGAACATTTCTTCTAGGGAATTTCATTCTGAGCAAAAAAGTTCTATGACATTTTTCTCCAAAGTGGCTCGTTCTCGAGATAAATCCAGAATTTGCATTGGTAACTTCCCGATCTTGGGGTCTCATTGTGGGGACCCTGAAAATCGTACTTTCGTTGTAAAACTGGACTTGAAAATTCTCGATAAAAACTATGTTATCAAACGCGCCAATTATGTGTGTTTGTACACTAATTTTTTAAAACTTGAAAAACATATACGCGCTATGTTTTTCACTGTACACATTGAATTTGACCGCGGCATATTATAGCTTCCACATTGTGCACAGTGGGCCGTCTGGGAAAATTGTGCGCGCGCAATAAAAATTTCACCTAAAAATTGTGCACATATTATTTTGCCCACCGAAGTAATAATTTTAATTGTGCACACACAATTATCCCAGACAAACACTGTGCACAACGTGGTAGCTATAATATGCCGCGGTAAAATTCAATGTGCACATTGACAAACATAGCGCGCACATGTTTTTGAAGTGTTAAATTAGTGTGCGAATATATAGGTGTAGAATTCTTATGTGTATGAATGATAGCCTGCCCCCCCAAACAGCCCTCAATCACTGTGTGCCCTGAATTCGTAGCCCTTCCGCTGTCGCTAAGCACCTGCCACTGATCTGCGAAAATTTACAATTTTTCCATTTTGAATATCTGAACATTTTTTAGTTGAGAAATTTTTTGAAATAACATTTTTTGAGTGTTAAATTAGTGGAGATGAGGAGGGACGGGTGAGATATATGCAAAATTAATGGGCGATGTTATCTCAGAGTCATCCCTAGGTGTTTTTGGGGGAAAAGGGGTGGAGGGAAAAATGGGAGGGAGAATGTGGAGAGGGGTGGGAATGTTACGACTTGATGTACCATGTCCTTTTGCAGTCATAAATCTCAGTGAATTCTCAAGGGACGGCTCCAGTGTAGATCATAGGGACAACTGGGCATCGTTTCTCGCTGAAATTCTACCCCCCCCCCCCCCCACCCCCCCCAATTCTCATGATTAAATAAACAATTTCCGGACTATGTTGAATATTGCGAGCCTCAGGGGACTAACTGGAGATCTTGACTGTAACAACAGATTCTTCACGGAATACGGGAATAGCATGGGAGTTGTGTGTTTGTGTGTGTTCGCCAAAAAAAATTTAAACCTCCGGAGATTTTCTCCTAATTCCTAAAAATTTTGGAAATTGCTTACTTTATTGAGATTCAGTTTCCATTGAAAGATTGCAAAAAAAAGGCGGCGCGCCACTCATTATGCGAGCACAGGAGGTTTCTTCAGAAGTTCCTGAAATTTTTAAAATCTCCAAAAATCCGAAAATGTAAATAATTTCCTAAAACTTGAAAAAAAAGTTTTTTCTTTTTTTGATTTTTTCTCTTTTTCGAACTTGACTTTTTTGTAAATTTTTTCAAAATAATTTTATTCTTATAGAAGTTCCATTGTGAATAAATTCCTCACATAATTGAGATTAAACTCTTTAACTACCGATTTCTAGGAATTGTCTCATTTGAGGCTTATTATCCATTATCTCTCCGCGAGACTGAGCCGCAGTTTAGCGTTGAATTAATAACCCGCGAATCGCTCGAATTTTATAATAATAATGTGCCCAAGTTAATTTTTTTTTCTCTCATTTCCCAGTAAATTATATAAAAAAAAAATAGAGTAAGACAGTAGTAAAGTGGTCCATCGAGTCAAGTCGGTTTTCGTCTCTCGTCACTTTTCTGCAAATATTTCAAAATCGCGCCAAGATACCGCCATTTTTATATAAACCTTTTTTATAGACCAGCATGAGATCTACAAATTTGTATAACACAAAATTTCTATATCTCTCTTAGTTTTCGAGATATTCGGGAAAAAGTGACGTCGGGCTTTTTCCTTTAACTCCGTGATATCAATAATTTCGATCTTCACCTGCTATAAGGTCAGAGTTTCCCAAACTTTAGAGCACTCAGACAGTTTAAACCAACGAAGACAATGATCTATGGCCATTATATTCCTTGCTTTATCCAGTAATTGAAGAAAACCCGACGAAAAACTCGATGAATCCGTAGGAATGCTAAACTGGACGGAGCGCTTCCCCCACTCCGTGCGTGATCGCGGGTGGGGATAGTTGCGCGCTTGGCGGAATTGCATTGCCCGCCGTGTATGCGCCGCGCACCCCTCCCCGCCTGCCGCCGTCCCTTCAGCGCGTGGAAGGGGCACCCGTTACTCAGCCGCTTGTGGAATCTACATCCCCATCCGGCAAACTAACGGAAGTTCACTGTACAGTGGATTTCCCGTAACTCTTGCGGCGCCGGCGAGCAGAGGGGAATGCGTCCCCCACTACGCGTGATATTAGAGACAGCGCTTGAGGGGTATGGACACATATATATCTGCTACGTATTTCTCTACCAATCTCAGTCGAGCTTTTGATACCACGTGACAATTTTTTGGACATTTTTTATATACAGAAAAAAAATTCCACAGCGACGTTAAATAACATAACAAAAAAAATAACAAAAAAAAAAATAAAAAAATAAAACAGAAACCAGAAAAAAAATATTTTGACAAAATTTGAAAAATTCTAAAAATATTTTGTGAATTTCGCCAATTAGAAAATTATCGAAAAATTAAAAAAAAAAATTGAGAGGCAATGGGCGAAAATTTCAGAGCGGTGATAAAATTGCACATTTTCCCCTCCATTTTATTCCCAAATTTTTTTTTCTTTTTTTTTTTACTGCTCGCGTCTTTCACTCTGATGCACTCACCACCGCAGATGAGCGTCAATTGGCGAGTTTCCAAGGTCGAATAATTTTTTTTTCTTTTATTTTGTTCTGTTGAAGCGCTGAGGAGGAACCGGAGATAAAAGTTTTTATGCCGCTGATCCACTAGGCTGAACTCCGGGTGAAAAGGCATCAGAGATGTGGGGTAATTGATTACTTTTTCATCAGGAAAAACAGCATCCAAATGGGGGGGGGGGAATGAAGAGAGTATTTTTTATGGATAAGATCTTTTGCGTCTGAGGTTTCCGCTTGCAAAAAAATCGAGAAAACATAAATACTAGTTTTTTATTTGTATTGCAACGAAATTTTTGCTGTGGTTGGCTTTGCTCGGCTTAGTCTCAGATTATTTCTGAAATTTCTGAATTTTTTTATTTTGCAGATTTTTACCGACTTTTGAAAATTTTTGAATTTTTTTTTTTGTTTTAGATTTTAGAAATTTTTTGATAAAAAATAAAACATTTCTTCTGGAAAATCACACACGCCCGAACATACAAACACACATAATTAGCGTGTTTAATAAAAATGTTTTGATAATTTTGGGAATTTCCAGAATTTTCAAAGAATTTATATTAACAATTTTCAAAAATAAGAAAAAAATAAAAACAAAAATCTCCAATTTTTTTTTATTAAATTTCAGAGATTGGAGAGCTGTTCATGACGAGTCTATCCAAATATTAGTCCTCCCATGTACCGTTTTCAGGCCAAACATCTTGAAAGGAGTGAAGAAAATTCGGTACTCAAGGTAAAAGTGTAAATAATTTTTGGAATTTTTTCCCCCGGCTTTTCTCCTGCCCCTCAATTTTTTTCAAGGTAGCTGGGGTCGGGCGGGGGGGAGGGGTTCAAGTGGGTGTCGGTGGGCGGTGGGAGTTCCCTCGAGTGATCTGAACAATTGAGAACCTCGGGAGTCACTTTTCAATGTAATTCCTTGTCCCTCCAAGAGAGAAAATATAAAGGAGTCAACCCCACCGACGAACTGTTGAAAGCCCGGACAATAGGGCGTTTTCATGCTTTCAGGTTGCAATTTTACAACCTCTTGCTAGTAAATTGTTTTAGAGGAATTATGCTTAAAAGGTTTTTTCGCAATCGAACTAACTTGTAATTTTCCAAAAATGACGATTTTTTAAATTTATTTTTCAAAACATATTTTTTTAATATATTTTTTCAAAACATATTTTTTCAAAACATATTTTTTTAATATATTTTTTCAATAATTTTTTTAAATATATTTTTTTAATATATTTTTTTAATATATTTTTTTAATATATTTTTTTAATATATTTTTTAAATATATTTTTTTAATATATTTTTTTAATATATTTTTTTAATATATTTTTTTAATATATTTTTTTGATATATTTTTTAAATATATTGTTCTAATATATTGTTTTAATATATTGTTTTAATGTATTGTTTTAATATATTTTTTAAATATATTGTTCTAATATATTGTTTTAATATATTGTTTTAATGTATTGTTTTAATATATTTTTTAAATATATTTTTTTTAATATATTTTTTTGATATATTTTTTTACTAAATTTTTTAAATATTTGACAATTTTTTCAATTTTTAATATGAGCAAATTCCACTTCGTGAAAATTATTTCTGAGATGGAGAACTAATGGTTCATGAAACACTCATAAAAGATGGCTGTCATCATCGAAAATGGTAATTTTCCAATTATTTATTTCAATTTATTGATAATTTTCGGTTCAAAAAAAAAAATATTTGCGGTGGGCCACTAGTGGATACGTCCCTGGCGCGCAGAGTGGTGGGGGCCACACTCACGAACGCTGTCGCGTAAATGAGCGCGCTCATTGGCCTCCCGACTCTTCGCGCGGCTGGGCGAGCTAGACGCGCACGTTTAATGAGTTAAATTGCGCTGATTTATGTTATTTTATCAGTTTTTTTTCAAAATCTCAACGATTTTTATTGCAGAACACTTTACATTTTTCACCTTATACGATTTCACTTTACTCTGAACTTCTGTTGGCAGTAGTGGTGTCAGCTCGGAGGCCGAGGGATCAAGTACTTGATGATAGATCTTGAAATTGTCATTTGAAAAATTACAAAAAAATATAGACTTAGACAGATAAAAATTATAAATAATTTTCAAAAATTCAATGATCAAATTTTGAGTATTTTTCGATATACCCCTGCAAAATAAATCGGAGAAATCGAAAAAAGAAATGAACTTTGGGGACTCTATTTTTATGCGAAAAAAATTGAGGTGGCTTGAAAAAAATTTCTTCCCCTAAAAAAAATTCTTCATACCAAGCAAAAAAAAATTTTTTGAAAAAAAAATATTCAAAGCGAAAAGTTTCAATATCAATCACGAGAAAATCGATGACAAGCAGTGTGCGCGCCAGTTACGTCGGGGAATCGGGAAGAAAAAAAAATTGAGGACGGGCCCTTGGGGCGCCTAATTAATTCTTATGGCTTCGTCTGGGCCTCTAGACATTCCTTCTATGCCACCTTTCTATTTAACCGCAGTATCATCGTCACAAGTGTCTGAAGGGCCCTCTAACACACCAAAATCCCACCCCATTCCATCATCAATCTCAATGACTAATTTTTTGACAATTAAGAATATCACGAACAGAATTTTTATTTTTCTAGAAGAACCGTTGTTCTCAATTTTTTTTCACTAAAAATAATTAATACCTGGAAATTTTGAGAACAATCCAGAAATAGCCATTTTTGCATGAAGTTCATAAATTTTTGCACATCTTCAAAAAGTGTTGATGGTTTAGAAATGTTGATACTTTTAAAGAAAAAAATTAATTTTGAGAACTCGTAACAAGCCTAAAAATGCGTAGGAATCTGATGGGCACTAATGATCGGTAAGTGCCCAATAAGTGCGTATGTGATCGGTAAGTGTCTACTAAGTACGCATATGATCGGTAAGTATCTGATCAATACGCATATGATCGGTAAGTATCTAATAAGTGCGTATATGATCGGTAAGTATCTGATCAATACGCATAGGATCAGTAAATGTCTAATAAGTGCGTATGTGGTCGGTAAGTGTCTAATAAAAACGCATATGATCGGTAAGTGTCTCATAAGTGCGTATGTGATCGGTAAGTGTCTGATAAGTACGCATATGATCGGTAAGTATCTGATCGATACGCATATGATCGGTAAGTGTCTAATAACTGCGTATGTGATCGGCAAATATCTGATGAGCACTAATGATCGGTAAGTATCTTATCAATACGCATATGATCGGTAAGTGTCTGATAGGTGCGTATATGATCGGTAAGTATCTGATCAATACGCATATGATCGGTAAGTGTCTGATAGGTGCGTATATGATCGGTAAGTATCTGATCAATACGCATATGATCGGTAAGTATCTGATCAATACGCATATGATCGGTAAGTATCTGATCAATACGCATATGATCGGTAAGTATCTGATCAATACGCATATGATCGGTAAGTGTCTAATAAGCGCGTATATGATCGGCAACTATCTGATCAATACGCATATGATCGGTAAATGTCGAATAAGTGCGTCATGCTGGGGAAATCTCTAATAAGCCCACATATGATCGGTAAGTGTCTAATGAGTGCTCATATGATAAGCAAATGTCTGAGGAGTTTGAAAATGATCGGCAAGTACATAATGAGCACGTATATCCTACAGGACCATGTGATACCAACCGATATGAAGGAGAACCATGTGATACCAACCTATATGATGGAGAACCATGTGATACCAACCCATATGATGGAGCACCATGCGTGATACCAACCTATGTGCTGGCGAACCATGTGATACCAACCTACAAGATGCGGAAGCGACTCACATATTACATAGGCAAGTATTTGATCAGCACTTAGGATGGAGCCGTCTGAAGAGAGCGCATATGATGGATATGTATAGGTGGGAAGAAATTCGATCAGTATCTACTGATGCGTTAGGATGCCGAACCATGTACAATGTGTGTGGGCATATACTTGACATATGTTTACCCAAAATTTTTCAAAATTTCAAAATTTCGAATCGTTGGATCAGTTTGAAAATTTAAGTTTTAATAGTTCCAATTTCGTTGATATTCAAATGCCACAATTTTTATCCAACTCGATATGATCATCGATAGTATCTAGAGGACCCTCGAAGTTAAAAAAACCTCACCCCGTGCCATTAATCTCGATGACTAATTTGACGGCAATTAAAAAATTTCTTGTTGAGAGAAAAAATGACGAATTGTTTTGAGAATGCTTAAATTCAATCTGTGGGTGTCTGAGGACATTTTAATTGCCTTTGTACTCCTGCATTGGGGAGAGATGAATTATGCAATTATGCGCTTTACACACAGCACTTCACATGTGCAAAGTACAATCGATTTTTTTATAGAAATTTTTCTGATTTTGATTTTTATATTTTGATTTTGGGAAGAAAAATTAACAAGATTACAATTTGTTTTCCTTTTTTTTGGAATTTTTAAATTTATGAAAATTTTGAATTTCTAAAATTTCTAAATTTTCTGAATTTCTAAGATTTTTGAATTTCTAAAATTTTTGAATTTCTAAAATTTTTGAATTTCGAAAATTTTTGAATTTCTAAAATTTTTGAATTTCGAAAATTTTTCAATTTCGAAAATTTTTGAATTTCTAAAATTTTTGAATTTCGAAAATTTTTGAATTTCGAAAATTTTTGAATTTCGAAAATTTTTGAATTTCGAAAATTTTTGAATTTCGAAAATTTTTGAATTTCTAAAATTTTTGAATTTCGAAAATTTTTGAATTTCGAAAATTTTTGAATTTCTAAAATTTTTGAATTTCGAAAATTTTTGAATTTCTAAAATTTTTGAATTTCTAAAATTTTTGAATTTTAAAAAATTGAGACGTCGTATGAATTTTTTGTTAATTTATGATAATAGGGTCAGATGTGACGTGTTATTCCGTGTAATTTCTTTGATCTTAAGTGCTCTCTACATCGATAACAATCAGAATAATTCATGTTTACTCAGCATGGGTCCCCCTGTGTATGAATTTCCTCGTAATTCCACTTTTTTTTCTTTCCCTTTTCACTTTTTCCATTGGGTTTTCGTATCGGGGGCTGAGGGGTGGGATGAATGGGGCGTCATGCATGGTCTCCCGTGATTTTCACCCGCAACTTTGAGGGCACATGGGGATCTTCATGCTCAATATAATTCCAGTACTAGCAATGAAATTAGCGTCGTATTGAGGCAACACTCGTCGATGGATATTTTTGCCATTTAACCATTTTGAAAAAATGAAGATTTTTAATATTGACAGTTTCGAAAATGTTAAAAATTTTGAGAAAATAATTTTTTCTTTCATTTCGATTTTTTTTTTAATTTTCAATTTTTTCCAATTTTAATTTTTTTTTTTTTTCATTTTGAATTTTTCTTTTTAATTTTGATTTTTTTTTCAATTTTGATTTTTTTTTTCAATTTTGATTTTTTTTTTGTATTTTGATTTTTTTTTGTAATTTTGATTTTTTGCCTCGTTTTGATTTTTTTTTTAAATTTTGATTTTTTTTTCATTTTTAAAAATTTTGGAAAATTTTGAAAATATTTGGAAATTTTCCAAATTATTGAGAATTCTTTTTTCATCCAATTCGCAAAGTTAAAATAATGGAGAAAAACGGAAAAACCTCTCACAAATTTCTTCTTCATTGACAAGTGAAATGTTCTCCGATATTGCCCATTATTTCGCGACACAATAAACATCTCCATTTCACGGACAACTTTGTTGAATAAAATCGCGTTACGTCACTCAGCAAAGGAGTGCAAAATATGAATTCCGAATTTTTCAAATTTCCACCTCTCATTCGCAATTTAGAAAATTTGTTTCCAGGCTTTATTTGAAATTTCCCGCTTTTCGAAAATGAGGTTCGACTTTTCCGTCATGTGACAAATATTTTAGATGTCTTCTCATTAATCCGAACCTGTTATGTTTAATTTTTGTCGGCTTAAGAAAATACTTTCCGTTATCTGAAAGTTAACTTCCCGATTTTTTATAGCGCGATATTTTATTTTTTACCTTTATCGAGTGATCGTTGGTTACTTTCTATTAGTTAAATTGTTGGATTATTGGAAGTTTTTGACAAATTTGGTTGGATTCATGAAATTTATAGAATTTATGAGATTCCTGAAATTTTATGTAATTTTATGAAGTTTTATGAAATTTTATGAAATTTTATGAAATTTTATGAAATTGTATGAAATTTATCAAATTTATGAAATTTATGAAATTTTATGAAATTGTATGAAATTTTATGAAATTTTATAAAAGTTTATGAAGTATTATGAAACGTTATGAGATTTTTTGAAATTTTATGAAATTTTATGAAATTTTATGAAATTGTATGAAATTTTATGAAATTGTATGAAATTTTATGAAATTTTATGAAATTTTATGAAATTTTATGAAATTTTATGAAATTTTATGAAGTTTTATGAAGTTTTATGAAATTTTATGAAATATTATGAAACGTTATGAAATTGTATGAAATTTTATGAAATATTATGACACGTTATGAAATTTATGAAATTTTTGAAATGTTATGAAATTTTATGAAATTTTATGAACTTTTATGAAATATCATGAAACGCTATGAAACTTATGAAACGCTATGAAACTTATGAAATTGTATGAAATTGTATGAAATTGTATGAAATTGTATGAAATTTTATGAAATTTTATGAAATTTCATGAAATGTTATGAAATTGATGATATTTACGAAATTTATGAAATCTCGCGAATTGTATGAAAATTTAGGTTTTTGACTATTTGAATTTTGAAAATGTAAAAAAATTTTTTGAAAGAATTCCCTAAATTGTAAAAATTTCTACATTTCAAGAAGTTCAACATTTCCGAATTCTTCCTGTTTCCTGTGTTCCAGAATTTCATTGAAAGACGGGAAAATGGCCGTGTTTACAGTTGCGGTTATCTTGAACTGCATTTCTTAAATTTTTTATGGTGGCATTTTTTTGATTTTACGTTCATTAGGTAATCACCGTTTAATTGAGTCGTTGCGGGCGCATTTCTGGACCGATTGGCTCGTGATTAGTCGGCGATAACCGAAAAAGGAATTTCGGTTTTCCAGGTAGAGATAAATGAGCGGCTGGCACTGGAGACTCGGTTTACGGTATATCATTGGGTGCCACCCGTTGGCTTTTATTTTTATGACACTCCAAGAATCTGAGGGAGAATATTCCGGATAATGCTGTCCCGCAGACAATATTTTTTTTCTGGTACATGACAGAATTTATTCAGTTCTCGGCGACTGAGTTATGGGACTGGCAGCAATAAGTATTTTTAAATTTGGAATCAATTTGAATTTTCGCGCCATATTGAAATTGGAAAATAAACGAAAAACATTCATTGAACAATTTACAATTTGCAAAATCTAAAGACAAACACAACTTTTCGTCGTTTTAAAATTTTTTTAAATTCTCAATACTTTGAACTTGATATCTATTTGAGTTTTGGCGCCCAATTTAAATTCATTAATTGAAATCAAAATGTATTCGTAACTTCGGAAACAATTCGGAATGTTTGAAAAAATTCTCGAATATAAAAAATCTCATAAATTTCTTTAAATTTTCAGGATTGGTAAAATTTTCAAAATTTTCAAAATTTTCAAAATTTCAAAATTTTCAAAATTTTCAAAATTTTCAAAATTGTCAAAATTTTCAAAATTTTCAAAAATTTTAAATTTTTAAAATTTCCAAAATTTTTAAAATTGTTAAAAATTTCAAAATTTTCAAAATTTTCAAAATTTTCAAAATTTTCAAAATTTTCAAAATTTTCAAAATTTTCAAAATTTTCAAAATTTTCAAAATTTTCAAAATTTTCAAAATTTTCAAAATTTTCAAAATTTTCAGAATTTTCAAAATTTTCAAAATTTTCAAAATTTTCAAAATTTTCAAAATTTTCAAAATTTTCAAAATTTTCAAAATTTTCAAAATTTTCAAAATTTTCAAAATTTTCAAAATTTTCAAAATTTTCAAAATTTTCAAAATTTTCAAAATTTCCGAAATTTTCAAAATTTTCAAAATTTTCAAAATTTTCAAAATTTTCAAAATTTTCAAAATTTCAAAATTTCAAAATTTTTAAAATTTTCAAAATTTTTAAAATTTTCAAAATTTTCAAAATTTTCAAAATTTTCAAAATTTTCAAAATTTTCAAAATTTTCAAAATTTTCAAAATTTCCGAAATTTGTCAAAATTTTGAAAATTTTTCAAAATTCCCAATATTTCCAAAATTTCCAATATTTCCAAAATTCCCAATATTTCCAAAATTCCCAAAATTTCTAAAATTCCAAAAATTCGAAAGTTTTCTAAAATTTTGTAAAAAATGATGAAATTTGTCGAAACGAAGGGAAGTTTTCGAAAAAATGAAGTGAAATCAATGGGATAAAAATTGACGATTGACAATGGACAGGGTGCATTCCAGTTCGCGGAGTAATTGATACATTACAAATCGTCCCACCAGGGACTATGGGCTATCCCATAGAAGGTGGGGGATTGCAGCACTACAGTTGAGTTTTGTGATACCCCATGACGGTATCGCCTTTACGCTTGGCTACCCCCATTCCCCACCAAAAAAGAATGACAAAAACAATTTCATGACCCCTCGTCTTCGCCACCCTTAAAAAAATCTCAAAAACCGAATATTGCCATCAAATTTCGGAATGTTTATAGTTCTCATAATTTTCAAAAATTTCTGTATTTTTTTCTTCTCCAAAATTTTTCAAAAAATTCTCGAATTTTAACCATCTTCATTTTTTTTTGCGTATATTGGCAATATCCGAAACATTGTCAGATTTATAATTTCCAAACACTGAAAAAAGTATCGGTCCATTTTGTAATTTTTACAATTCTAAAACATTTGAAGCAAGAGTTGCATTTTTCCCCCGAAATTAATGTGGAACAAACATAATCAAATATGGAAAAAAAAGTTTCAATAGCGCTCTATATTTCCCTCCACGAAAATATTCGAGAAATGCGATAATTAACTGCTAACATCTGTTACAAATCGTGAGGTGTGACATTCTCGCATAGATCTGAAAAAAAATGGCGGCTTCCTAAAGATAAAAGTACTTCACGCGCCTGACACGGGACGCCGTTGAGCGCCACCTGTCGACTGAAAATCTTTCTAACTTTCCGTCATTTGCCGACGGTGATAATGCTGCTGCTCTGCTTATCATCAGATGTTATCAAATTTTATGAACATCATAACTAATTTTGGAGGCAATAATCAATAAATATTTCTCTCCTCAAATCTAAATGACTCCAAATTTTTCCCTTTTTTCTCCGAAATCCACGAATTAAAAAAAACTGCAATATCGATCGGAGCCGTCGATATTCATTGATCGGTACGGCAGAATTCTCGAGATAACTTACCCAAGGAACCCCAAAATGAGGAAGATCAAAATATTTCTAAAACCGCACTTTTGCCACAAAAAATTTCAAATTTTCCCGCGTTCCCCAAATCTTGTGGACTTCCAAAAAATCATTGAAAATTCAAAAATTTACCGATAAAATTGTCAAAAAAATTTCAACTGCAGTTATTGACATAAAATGTTAATCAAAACTAATATTTATTTATCTCGAAATTTTCGAAAAATCTAATTTTTCCCCAGAACATTTCTCTAAAATTCCCCATATAGGGACTTGAAATTTTCCCGCCATTTACCGCGCAGGCGCTCAAATCAAATTATCAATATTCGCAAATTGATTTTGCCTATCAAAAAGTACTTATTTCTCTAAAAACACGAAGCGAATCAAAAAAAATCGCGCAATGCCTTTCTATAGGGGCTTCCCTAGGGGCGCGCACCACCCCCGCGCATGCGCGCGCACCGAAATTCCGCCAAAAACATTCTGCAAATCTCACAAAAGTTGCACTAAAAACGGGACCATTAATTAATTAAACCAACATCCTCACACCGGAAATTGAATAACTACCGACAAATTCAAATTTGCGCGCCACTCCTCCCGCCGCGCCAAAAGCCCGCTAAATTGGCATCCCTGTTTTTTGGTAGTTTACAAATAAAATGGCCGATATATGAGGCTTATTTTGTATGTGACGGTGATAAAATACTTGCTCCTTGTAAAAAAAACCACCACCGTGTACCTCGCATAAGCCGCCCAAACATCCCTATTATGACACATTATCAATCTGCAAAAGAGCGTGATAAAAAAAAGTGCAATTAAGTGCGCGAGTGTTGAATTATAAATTTTCCTCAATAACGTTGTCTTTTTCTGAGTTGACCGTGTGTCGTTAGACGCCGTGTGTCCTCTCTCTTACCCCCACCCCCGTTTTTTTTTTCTCCAATAAGTCAAAAAATTTTGCCCAAAAAAAAAGCACAAGAAAAACCGAACAATCGCCGCAAAAAAGCGCGCAAGTATTGTTGAAAAAAAAAAAACAACCGATCCCCCCACAAAGTAACTCCGAGGATCGCCCAAAAAAAAAAAAAACACAAAAATTTCACAATATCCGCGAAATTGCCGCCAGAAATTTCTCAAGGCTACCAAGGATCCAGATAGAGGACAATTTGCTGATAGCAACGCTCATTCATATTAAACGAAATACAGTAACCCGCAAAATTCTCAAACCTCCACAACAATTGACCAACTGCTACCGCATATTGTTGATTATCCGACAAACCCAAAAAAAAAAAAAAAACCCCCACAAATAGTGCAAGCTATACCCACAATTATCAACAAAAGTGCAAGTGAGACAGAAGATAAAAAAAAAACGCGCCCACTCAATCACCATTGTGTAAAAAAGCGAAAGTGCTATATCTGTGATCACGTGCGCGGGAGATTTGAAATTGTCAAAAGAAAAAACTTGACCTAAAAAATTTTCTCAAACCGCAAGTGATACCGAAAAACTTGAACCTATAATTTCCCCAAGTGCAATTGTCACCCAAATGTGCGCCACATAAAAAAAAAAAAAAGAAAAAAAAAAACCGGGCAATTTGCCGCCATTAATTCAAACCCCCCATTAACCCACAAATGATATATTCCTCCTGATTAGAGCCCGTTGCCTAAGCTGGTGTCACCCAGCTTTCGCCAAGCTCACCAAAATTCCCCCAAAAATTGCCTCAAAATCTCCCCTACTCACCAAAATATCAAATACCCAAGATAAATCGCATATAAAGCGTCCCGAAAAGGGGCGCCGATATGCGAGAACAATATCACCTCCCCCCGTAGTGAAGGAAGAGATTGAAATAATTCAAAATATTGACAACAACATTGAAATACTGGAGTGTAACGGTTACATATATCACCTAGAGCCAATAAAGATATACCCAGCTGATCAATTAGTTGTTGTTGATGCTGTTGGTGACGAGGATCTCCCGCCAAATGAAACTAAACAATCAGTTATCATTGAAGCTGATCCATTAAGCGTGGCAAACGAGAGTGATCAGGATCACGCAACCCTAGCCAATATGTGCACAACACCTGGCAATGCTGGCACTGGTTTTGGGTATGCGTGGTCATTCAATCCCGCCGAGTCCCGTGAAACATCCCAATCCGACCTGACAGCAAGTATAAACTATGCTGTCAACAACAACCAAGACCAGGGAACAAGCCAAAAAATTCAGGCTGATGTTAAGCCTAAAATAGTCAATGCGAATCCGACCCACAGAAGGCAGATCTTCCAAATGGCTGATGCGAACTGTCAGGCACCCCAGCAGCAGCAGCAGCAGCAGCAGCAGCAGCAACAACAGCAGCAGCAGCAGCAGCACCATCAGCAGACATCGACAAGTACAGCTCACAATCAGACCCACAATGCGCACTCCCACGTAACTCATGTACGCACAAAAAAGCATCACGATGTGTTCTCCCTAACCTGCGACAAGGCAGGCTGCAACTGCGATGCATCACACACAACCCCAGTACCAACGCCCACAATATTTCCCAACACATTGGTATTTACAACAACGGATAAACACGCTATGAGCAAACACTTTATGACACCACTGGGCCCGATACAACTTACAGCTGAGGAGTGCAATGAAATACTCATGAAGCGTGCTGCAGCAGCCTCAAATCAAGCAACAAATGCCAATCAAAATACAACAGACAGTGGGCACTTTGGTCACGTATTGACCCATGTCAATGCCACCCAAATTGACACTAAGGTTAAACAACAGGACATGGGAAGTCAAGCGAGAGTACCCAAGGAGAGACCCTACTCATGCTCAGAATGTGGCAAATCATTTTTACTAAAGCACCACTTAACAACTCATGCTAGGGTACACACTGGTGAAAGACCACACATTTGTGTACACTGTGGCAAAAGTTTTGCACATAAGCATTGTCTACATACACATCTACTGTTGCACAGTGCAGAAAGGCCTTATCAATGTCGCGAATGCAAAAAGTCATTTACACTTAAGCATCATTTGGTAACACATACGAGGGTCCATACCAGGGAGAGACCATTTGTTTGTCAAGAATGTGGACGTGCATTTCCCCTTAAAAGACATCTAGTTACACACAGTAAATTTCATTCTGGTGAAAGGCCATTTGTATGCTCTGAATGTGGTGAATCATTCTCCCAGAAGGATCATCTTACAATGCACTCGCGTTTTCATGGTAGTTTACATCCATTTGTATGTCCTGATTGTGGTGCATCATTTCAAAGAAAATTTGAACTTGTCAATCATGGAAGATTGCATGGTAGGGTGCCACATGCTTGTACAGCTTGTGGTAAGGAGTTTTTGCAGAAGAGAACGTTGTTAGCGCATATGCGTTTACATACGGGTGAGACACCATTTGCTTGTACTGTTTGTGGAGAGGCATTTCCTAGGAAGGCAGATCTTGTTGCACATTCGAAGATGCATAATGCTACCAATACGGATGATAAATCACTCACTTGCAGGTAAGATTTGGGAGGGTTATTGGGGGAATAACTTCCGTCGACTTAGGTCGATGGGACATTGAACGTTGGGTGATGTCCCACAGGGAGTGTGGACTGGACTTTTCTAATCTGGAAGCACTTACTTTGCATTTGAGGTTACACTCCGGGGATAGGACACTTGTGACGGACCTCTGCGGGCTTGCTGCAGCCTTCCAGCAGACACCTGGACACTTTCTGTCGGCGAATGCTACGGGGGCACATCAGGTAAATGATTTTCATGCTTGGAGATCAGGTTGATGAGGTTGGGCTGACTCGAGCTGTGGTGGGGTTTTTGGGGATTATCTTGGGAGTTGAGGGAGATAGCAGGGGAGTCGTGGGGACCTTTTTTGTGGAGGAGAGTCAGAGATACAATATTGGTGGGATGATGAAGTGGGCTATCTAGCTTGGGTTTCGAGATATTCGCGGATAACTAATGGCAGGCGAGAACAGGGTGCTTGGGTTTACTACTTCGCTATCTGGGGTCATTCACTTGTTGAGGCTTCTTCAGGGGTCTTTGAGCTGGGGACACTTTGGCTGGTTATTCGGTTGGTTGTGCTGGAACAATTCCTAGTTCAAACCAGGGGAAACCAGGCAGCACTGGAGGAAACATCAGCGAGTTAGAAACTCAGCAGCGAAGTGGTCTTTACGGTTTTTGGGGAGTATCTCGGGATCTAAGGGACATTGCGAAATTTTGGGAAGGACCAATTTTGTGGGGCTTGCTGAGGTCTTCAAAAAAGGTCCTTATCGAGGGGGCGAAAACACACTTAATTCAATTGAGCAATGCACAACTGAACTTTTTTTTTTTCTTTCGTTTTTTCTTTTATTTTTTTTTTTCTATGCCTATATATTTTCTATATTTCGTAAAATATTTGGCAAACAAAAAAAGGAGAACTCACGATGTACGATCTTAATTCAACATTTATGGAGTACTCCAATTAAGCTTGATAAATCTCTTAATTTGAAAGTCTTCCCCATAATGTCCTCATTGTGCAGCCCAATTTTATCTCTGTAATTTTATGGCATTCCACATCTCAGAGTACTTACACTTCATTAGAAAAAAAAAAATTTCTATTCTTTGTGAGTCCATTCAATGGATACAATTGACAAAAAAAATCCTGAAAACTGCAAAAAATGCAGAATTCCAAAAAAAATTCAAAATTTGCAAAACTTTCAAAATTTCCAAAATTTTCAAAAATTTCAAAATTTTTGAAACTTACAAAATTTACAAATTCTTCCAAATTTCCAAAATTTTAAAAATTTCAAAATTTTCAAAATTTTTGATAATTAAAAAAAAATAAAATGAATATATGTATAGTAAATGGAAGCAACCAAGTTTGTCTTAAAACAAGTTTCCTAAAAATCCCTCGCCCAACATGTCTTCCAGATGAATGGACCAATAATAGGGCCTGGGATATCGCACATGCAGAGTGGCACACAGACATCACCACCAGCTGGTACTGGTCCCAAGCCAAAGCCACATTTGTGTCCTGATTGTGGTCGTGGTTTTGCCCAGAAGCACGGTTTGTCGCAGCACCAGCGTCGCCATACAGATGGCAGTTGTCACATAAGATCGCATATCTGTGATAAGTGTGGAAAGGCATTCTTCCAGAAGAATCACCTATTGCTCCACCAACGCCAGCACATGGATCCACCACCAAGTATATTGAGACAGCAGCAGAGACAAGCTGCGCAAGCTGCTGCCCAGGCTGCCCAAGGGGGCCAGGTTCAAGCACCTGTTCAGGTTCAGGTACCAGGGCAGGTTCAGGTCCAGCAGGTTCAGGTCCAACAGGTATTTCGAGTAACAGCCTCCTAACTTTTCTATATCCTCAAAATTTTGCAGTTTTTAAATATTTTTTAGCTTGTTGTTATTTTTTTTTATTTATTTTTTTTAATCCTTTTACTCTTTTTTCCCAAACATGCAAATTTTCAAATCTTGTAAAAAATATTCATAAAAAAATTCATTAAAAAAAAATTGTAAAAAAATTAGTAAAAAAATTCATTAAAAAAAAAATCGTAAAAAAAAATTCATAAAAAAAAATCGTAAAATTTTTTTTTTCAATCAGAATAAATTTTTTTAATTGCAAAAAAAAAAATTGCAAAAATTCTAAAACTGTTGATGTCTCATCAGGTGCAGCCACAGCAGGTGCAGGTTCAGCAGGTTCAGGTTCAGGTGCAGTCAAATCCAAATCAGCAGAATCAGACATGCACAGTTGATACCAAGGCCATTCAGTTGCAGACAATCGAACAACAAGTACAAGAACAAGTGCAACAGCAAGTACAACAACATCAACAACAGCAGCAGCAACAGCAACAACAGCAGCAGCAACAGCAGCAGCAGCAACAACAGCAGCAGCAACAACAGCAGCAGCAGCAACAACAACAACATCAGGCGTGCAATGAGGACACCAAGGTGATACAGTTGAATGTTACCATGTGAAACGATGGGCCCAATCGTGGTTCTGGACACTGTCAGAAAAATCATCAAAAACGTAACGGGAAAAATGTATATGCGGATAATTTTATGTGACGTATATGGGGAATTTATGGCAAATATGCGTGGGGTAAAAATGAATTTTCTAGGATGTGTGGGACATGTGTGTGGAAATTTTTGAAAGTTTTGAGTGCTTGGACGTTTGGAATTTGTTGGAAAGTTTGAGAAATTTGGAAAGTGAAATTTCTTCGTTTTTCTGATTTTTTTTTGTCTGAAGAATTTTGCAAGACATTTAGAATTTGAATTTTTTTTTTCTGATTTATTTTTGAAAATGTTTCCATTTGTTTCTTAATTTTTCGGAATATTAAAAAATCGAAAATTTTAAAATTTCCAAAATATAAAAGTATTTTTGAAAAGAAAAAATTAAAAATTTAATTGAAGAAAAAATCTAATTTTTGAAATTTGGAAGATTTACAATTATCAAATTTTCTGAATTTTTTTCAAGTTCTCAAATTTTCCAAAACTTCGTGAGGTGAAAAAGAAAAAAATTTGTAGTACATACCTCAAATATTTAATTTTCCCCGAGCACATGTGTACATAATTGGCATATAAGCCGCATATATATTGTTTTTCGAGCGGGCATGCACGACGTACACAGCCTGCTGCCACATACATGCACGCACTACTCTTGTACTAACAATTTTACAAAATGGTCTAAACATTTTTTGATGGGTTCACGTATGAAAGGGCCTACGAATTCCCATAGGATGTGCCATAGAAAATTTCATAGGACTCTTATAAAAATGTTATTAAGAATTAAGGGCTTTCTCATAGAATTAAAATGTGTCAAAGCTATAACTTTGCCAGATCAGAAATCTGTATAAATCCCATGGAATATTGGGTGGGAAATTGCATAGACATCTTCCATGGAAGCCCACACAAATCCCATAGACACCTGGGATATTCCATAGAAATTTCATATAGAATTGCTGGGAAATCCCATAAAAATCCTATAGGTAAATTCTAGAAAAATAATACGAGGAATCCCTTAGAAATTTCGGGGAAAATTCCATAGAAATTTCGGGGAAAACTCCATAGAAATTTTATGGAAATTCCCACAAAAAACCCATGGGAAAATCCTATGGAAAAATCTGAGAAACTCCATAGGAATTTAGGAGAAAATTGTGCAGAAAAAAAATGAAATCCCATAGAACTCCCATGGAAGAATCTATGGGGAAATTGTATAGCAAATCCCAGGATAATCTATGGGGAAATATTATAGAGATCATAATTTGATATACTGTGAATTTTTATAGAAAATTTTCAGGGAACAAATACCAGAGAAAAGGTCCCAGTTCTTAACAGCGTTTCTATAGGCATCTTATGGAATATCCTATAGGAATTTCGATGGGAAATCCCTCTAGCAATTCTAGAGGCATCTGATAGAATATCATATAGGAATTTTCTAGGGGAAATTAGGTAGGATTTTTTTCATACGTGGTCAGATGGGGCACGATGGGTTTTTGGGATTCTGCACATATTTTTGAAATTTGGGAGAGAAAAATAGGAACATTTCAAATTTAATAAACTTGAAGGTTTTTTTTGTGGAATTTTTGGAAATTGGAGTAGTCTCAGGGTTGAGAAAAATGGCTCAAAATTTTTGGAATTTTAAATTTTTCTTGAATTTTTGAAATCTTGATTATTTTCAAATATTCATACAATTTTTTTTTTTTTGTAGAACCATTTTCAAGTTCCTTAAAATATTCAAAAATGAGGAACTAAAAATCATTCACAAAATCAGAATCGAATTTTCACACACTGTTCGATGAAAAGTAAAATTTATTATGTTTTGTTTTTTATTTCTTTTATATATCTATATATCAAAATTGAGAGAAACTTGAACGCAAAATCCTCGATCAATTTCTAGCTTTACAAACTAATTCCGAATTTTTGGAACAGTATTTTTACACTAAAATGAAAATTTACCAAAAAATTGTGAATTAAGAATAAATTTGGATAGTGATCAATTTTCCAAAAATTGGAATTTTCGAAATTCTCAAAAATTTTCAAAACATGAGTAAATGAATTTTTTTTGAACTTCCATAATTTACCAAATTGATGAATATGTATATATATATTTTTCCGTCAAATTTAATTCAAATTGATTTTTGCCATTCAGAGAGCCCAGCAAAATGAAAGACAAAAAAAAATCACCCATAAGCCACAAATGGTCCAAATTCCAAAAAAAAAAATCTTCAAAATACTAAAAAAAAAACTCCCCAATCCCATCAAAAAATGTTCCCAAAATTAGTTGTATTCAATATACCTAGATGAGAGAGGAAATTAAAACCAGGAAAAAAAAGCCGAAAATAAAATAAATGAAACAAAACAATAGACTAAAAGGACGATAAAAATTTAATAAAACTGACGACTAAAAACACAACTTTTGATGATAAAAAAAAGAAAGAAAAAAAAACAACTTACAAGTAAGCAAGTAATCGATTTTATTACGAGAGTATATATAAAAATTATACATATTATATTCTAATTTTAATTATAAGGCTTGCAACAAGATGAAGAAAAAAAAAACCCAACAAAAGTAACAAAAAAAAAACAAAAATAAAAAATAACCATATATTAGTGTTTTACATATATATTATTATATATATATATATACATACTTTATGTCGGAATTTATTTTTTCTCTCTGTTCTTTTTCCGTTTTTTTTTTTATTTAATGTAAAATTGAAGTACTGAAGGACTTTCTTGAGAAAAATTCTCAACGCTTTGGAAAAAATTTCAAAATTTTTTACAAATTTTGGAAAATTCTTCAATTGAGAAATTTTCAAGATTCCTGATTGTTTTTTTTTTTCATGTAAAATTGAAGTACTAAAGAAATTTCTAGTATATGACAAAAATTGTGAAAAAAGGGCTAGATTGATTAAAAAAAAAAAAGAGGAATCAATGAAAACTACATTTGTCTTTTTTAAGTTTGATTAAATGTTTGTTTTTATTGATAGAACTACATTTGCAATTTGTAATGAAAATTGGGGAGATTAGGGTGAGAATCAATGAGAGACGCGGAGAAAGGTATACATATGGAAATAAATAAAAGACGAAAAAAATTAAGTATTGAGTAATAGTTTTATTAATAACAGTTAATGTTTTTTCCGATGTATATTAACAACCTAAAAAATCTTGCTCGAGTTTTTTTTTATCGTTCAATTTTTGCAACAATATTAAAGTATTGTTTCAAAAATTAATTTGAAACTTAATTTATTTTTATATTTTTTTATATTATATTTTATTTTGAAACTTTTAATATTCAAAAATTTTTAAAGATGTCAAGGATAGAAATTATATAAATCAAAATTTAAAGTTTCGAGCCCGGTGGCGCGTGCTGCGCACGCGCATTTCCTTTTTTCGCCACAGTGACTGGTGGCGCGTCGGTTTCGATCTTACGCTTTTCGATAATTTCGATATACATATATATATCGATAGTTCCTTCCGTCTTTCCTTTCTACTACATGAAAAAAATGCAAAATCTTATTGGATTCCCAAAGAATAAATTGTACACGTCGAATTATCGTAAGGAAGTCGAGGAATTTCTTTTGGAAATATGGCTGGAGACTGATGCACCCAAAGAGGATTGATCTTGGATCTTCTGTCCAAAACCAGTTTATCGGTCAAATAGTTTTCGTGACGATTTACCGAGCGTGGAACACTAGCGCCTCAAAATCTGATGACGGTCGACGCAAGTTCACATTTCCCAATACACGGCGTTCGCTCTCCTTCCCTCCATTCTCCATGCTATAAACACACCGAGCGACGCTCCGCCTTTTTTTTACAATTTTTTTTTAGTGGAGAACAAAGAAATTGGGTTTTATATTTTTTAGCAAGTAAGATCGGGCAATTGCCGCCGATCGGCGAACGGTTTGAATTTTTCGCGGCTGGCTCTTACGTCAACTGGAATTTTCAAAATTTTCAAAAGGTTGACTGAGTTTTTTATCCCCACCCCCGTCCGGTTGCTTATAGTATATATATATGTATATTGTATACTATAGTATACTATATATAGTATAGTATAATAAAACGGGGAAGATGCGCATGCGCGCGAGGGGAAATTCTGGCGTTCGCCCCCTGGCGTCAATGTCCGGAGATAGCCGAACCCATGGGCGCATGCGCAGTAACACCAGCCTCGACCAATCCAAGCCGTCAGACTAAATCGAACATCGAGAGGGGGGGGGGGGGGGGTTGCAAAGTGGGGAGAAGCGCCATACTCCATGCGCGCAACCGAGACAGCCCATTGGCAATCACTTTGTTTAGAACAAGGACAAAACAATACACACAAGACGTACAAAAAAAAAACGGTATCCAAGCTGAACAGTTGACTGTGGTCTCTCGTTACCCGCGGAGCCCTCCAAAAAAAGAGGAAAAAAAAGATAACATAACAAAAGTCTGAAGAATATTTTCCCCGCACAAATACCGAGCAATTCGGTCAATTTGTTTGGGGGAAAATTTTAACGTTTTACGTCACTATAAACAAATGAAACAATACGGGGGAATAAACGACTGACAATTATGAAACAACACAGTGATAATTTGTGGGAGAGACGAGTGAAGATCTGAAGTGTATTTGTGTTTACGTTTTTCATTGTTTTACTCATTAAATCTTTTGTTGAGGTGCGAGAAAAAAAAAACGGAAGACTATACAAGGATTTTTGCAAGGTGGCAAGTGCCTCACGGATGCATATGGAGGTAATTTTTTTTATTTACAAATATTGGCATTGTTTGGTGATCACGTTGTTCGTTGTTTGCGTTTTTGCCAGTGCCCTTGTTTCTAGGGGCACGCAAAAAGTGCGCTCAAATTGTGCTGATTTTTTTTTTTTTTTTTTTTTTTTAGTGCAAGTGTTTTATGGAAGTTATAATTGTTCATTGTTTGCGCGTCGCGTTGTTCATTGTTTAGCTCTCGTGATTTGTTGTTTTTTTTTTTCTCTTTTTTTGTGAGGGTGACCTCGGGGAAAATTAATCAATTTTGCAGGATTTTCTTTTAGCCAAGGCTAAACGGAACGTGGGATTTATCGGTTTTAGCGTGCGAGGTCTTCGATGTTGGGTCATTTCAACTACGCAATAGCGATTCTCTTTGTCTCTTGTTTTCGTTTGTACAGTTTTGTTTTAGTTGGGTGGTTTGGGTGCTTTTTTTTTTTTGGCGGCGGGGAGGTCGGCAATGGGGCAATTTTTTTTCCCGCCAATTTTTTTACGCGGCGGAAGGGGGGGGGCGAGTTTTTGCGGGAAAATCAATGTTTTATTTTGCGTCCTTTGTTGCCAGTCGGGCGTCTCACTCACACCGATCCGGATTTGTATACACTCTCAGCTGATAGGGAGTCTCGTCAGCTGCCCAGAGACAGCGATGAGGGCCGGAGGGATACGAATGCAGGGCACAGCGCGGTTGACGGTTTTTTACCGTGGGCTCATTGCAAATTCGTACTATAAAAAAAAAGTGTTTTGAAAATTTATCAACTAAAAAATGTTTAGATATTTAAAATGGAAAAATTGTAAATTTTCGCAGATCAGTGGCAGGTGCTTAGCGACAGCGGAAGGGCTACGAATTCAGGGCACACAGTGATTGAGGGCTGTTTGGGGGGGGCAGGCTATCATTCATACACATAAGAATTCTACACCTATATATTCGCACACTAATTTAACACTTCAAAAACATGTGCGCGCTATGTTTGTCAATGTGCACATTGAATTTTACCGCGGCATATTATAGCTACCACGTTGTGCACAGTGTTTGTCTGGGATAATTGTGTGTGCACAATTAAAATTATTACTTCGGTGGGCAAAATAATATGTGCACAATTTTTAGGTGAAATTTTTATTGCGCGCGCACAATTTTCCCAGACGGCCCACTGTGCACAATGTGGAAGCTATAATATGCCGCGGTCAAATTCAATGTGTACAGTGAAAAACATAGCGCGTATATGTTTTTCAAGTTTTAAATTAGTGTGTGAATATAGACGTGCACGATTTCTATGTGTATGAATGATATACTGCTCTTTTATTTCGATTTTACAAAAGAGGAAATTTTTTAAAGTTTTCAATTATTGTAATGCGAGAAACGGGCACTTGTGCCTTAACACCCGTTTATTGAAGCCAATTGGCGTTGTTTCTGTTTCCTTTCTTGGCGTTTTGTGGGGTAATCTAGACCTACTCTAGATAGCGACGACCCACATGGCTCATTCATACGCAAATGTAAATCAATTGTTTCCATTTTTCCATTTCCGAGAATGATGAGAAAAGAGAATAAAAATTAGCAAGTGAATTACGCGTATGACCCATGGGGGGCAAAAAACTTTATCATTTGTATTTTGACAAGATTACATTAACCCCTCACGTACAGCGTGGATCCAATGGAACGACCCACGTTGCTGTGCCCCATGCCGCGCTCCATCCATGGCATCGACCCTCTTCGTCAACATTAAAAAATTATTTTCTCCAATACTAAAGCGTGTATCGGCATTTGGAAAAATTATTGGCAATGCCAACGACACTGATTGTAAATTTGCCCAGTAGTGTTTTTTTTTTTCATTTGATTTTTTATATTTTTTCTTTATAAACAAAATTGTTGCTTGCAAATTTCACAGTATTATATTCGACCACCATATATTCGTCCACCTCGTTTATCGAGGAAATTTTCACTGACAATTCTGAAGTTTGCGATAAAAATACGTTGAATATTCTTCTATCGAGGGGCGCAAGTTAAATTTCGATTGGTTAAATAATTCATTTGTTATAAACAAATTGCGCATATTGGAGATTTTGTGAATTGAGCGCTGGCGAAAATCCTGCGAAATATGTAGACGCGTGTTTCCCGCCGAGGTGCGCGCGCCGCTGCGCGCGCACCCCATTCGGGGGGTATCGCGCCGTTCGCAGCTTCTACCCGCGATTACACCTTAATTATGCGAATTAGGGGAAAAAATCATGAGACATAAAGTGTGGAGATTTATGCGGCGAACATTTTTTGTTATATACAATTTTTCCTATCTGTGACCGTTTTTGAGATGCGGCGTCATAAACAATTGGAATCGATTGTAACTAGAGCGCAGGGATTAGATTGTAATTAATCGATTGCAACACACACACACACACACAAGCCTGAATGTTTTAACATTATCTTAGGGTTGTCAAAAAACTGTTTACGTTGTGAAAATAAGATTTCCGAAATCCAGCTCGTTACAAGAACTTTGCGTAGTCGAAACAGTCAAAACGGACATTTCAACAAAATGAGAAAATTTTTGAAAAACGCATTTTTGAAAATTGACTACGTCGAATTGGATAATTTATTGGTGAAAATAAATGCAGAAAAGGGTAAATAAAGTCATGATAATAATGCTGTTTTCCTTATCGCAAAAATTAAGTCGCATTTCGCAATCAAGTAACAGCGGCGCAAAATGACGACTTTAAAGGTAACAGAAAAAAAATTTGAAAATGTCAAAAACATAATTACGAAATTTCGAAAATAAAAAGAAATTGAGCATTAAAAAATGTCACAATTTTTTCCAAATGATATATATATATATATATATATATATATATATATATATATATATATATATATATATATATATATATATATATATATATATATATATATATATATCAATTTGCCAAAAAAAAAGTGGAAGTTCGAGATTTTGGAAAATTTGCAATGAAATTTTTTGGCGCCAAAATTGGACTTTTGAAAATTTTCAAACTTGAATTTTTTTTTCAATTCTTCATATTTCATATTTCTCATTTATTATTTCTTCGAGGAATTTCCATAAGTTCTTCTTTTCTCATTACAAACCCCTAATTTTGAGACCTTCATTATACGGATTCACGTCGCGTGTAATTGAACTCATGACTCATTCGTTTTGAGACTGAAATTGGCCATTATTAGCATAAATTCCGCGGCTTTTGATTTAGCAGTCCTTCGCGAGTCTCTTGGCCTCTTTATTTCAAACAAATGTCTTCATTTTCCCATTATCTTCGTTGTGCTTAATATCTACGAGATTTCAGAATTTTTTTTTTTTTTTTTTTTTTTTAATTTTTAAGTTATGAAAAAATATTTCCAATTTTCAAATTTCAAAAGTTTTTTTTTTTTTTTTTTTTTTTTTTTTAAATTGAGGAATATTTTTCCAAAAATCGTCAGATGTCAAAAATAAAAATGTTCAATGAAGTTGGGCTTTTCCAAATCCAAATGAGCGACAAATCGCCCGTAGCGCTCAATTAGAAAGGTTAATTAATAAATATGGCGATTTAGTGAAATTCCACGCGGAAATTGTGTCTCATGGGTAAATTGAATTGAATTATCTAAAAAAGTAATTAGAAAGTGTAAACTAGACTTCCGTTGATCATTTCACCGTGAAATTTGTTTCGCGCGATCTGTCAGAATTAAAATAATTCTAAAAGACTTCTTTTTTTTTTTGCAAATTTTGGGAACATCCGAAATTCTGAAAATTAAAAATTAAAAAAAATTGAGAATATCCGAAATTTTGAAAATTGCAAGTTTACAAATTTTGACTTTATTGAAATTTTTTCATTTTTTCTAGGACTTCGTTCGCGCCGTTTAAAATATAATAAACATTGTTCAATGCAACTTACTGGAGCGGAAATGGAACGCAGTTATTATCTATTTTTATATAATAAAATAACCAACTGATTTGTTGCATCAGGTGTCCCCGAACCGGCGCTGTCTGAACCAGCTTAACAGCTGATCGGAGTACGAGGCGGCGGTGAACGGGGCCACAACTGCACCACCACCCCGCGAACCCATTCGAAAATATAAAACCGGCCATCGCTTTTAGTCGAAGATTGCTCATTGCACCAAAAAAGGTAAATAAGACACCCTGCAATTTTCTGATTTTTTTTTCCCAAAGTTTTGAGATTTGAACACTCCCCCCCCCCCCCCCCCCCCCCCCCACTTAACTACCTACTCACTCACCTACTCACCCACCCACCTACTCCTCCACCCACTCACCCACCCACCTACTCCTCCACCCACTCACCCACCCACCTACTCACCCACCTACCCACCCACCTACTCACCCACCCACCTACTCACCCACCCACCCACTCTCCTACTCACCCATTCACCTACTCATGTACCCACCTACCCACCCACCTACTCACCCACCCACCCACTCACTGACCTACTCATCCACCCACCTACTGAGCCACCTACCCACCCACCTACTCATCCACCGACCTACTCATCCACCGACCTACCCACCCACCGACCTACTCACCCACCTACCCACTCACCTACTCACCCACCCACTGACCTACTCATCCACCCACCTACTGAGCCACCTACCCACCCACCTACTCATCCACCCACCGACCTACTCACCCACCCACCCACTCACCTACTCATCCACCCACCTACTGAGCCACCTACTCACCTACTCATTTACCCACTCATCCACCCACCTACTGAGCCACCTAACCACCCACCCACCGACTCATCCACCCACCCACCTACTCGGCCAGTTGACCCCCCCCCCCCCTCCCCCACAAAAAAAAGGAAGTAGATTGGACGGATTAATCTGAAATGTGTTTTCTTCATGTTCCAGAGGAGTCAAATTACCATCCCAGTCAGATTGACGCAAACATGGTCAAAACTTTTCAAGCTTATCTGCCCTCTTGCCATCGCACTTATTCGTGCATACACTGCCGTGCTCACTTAGCTAATCACGACGAACTCATCTCAAAGGTTGGTCCATTTTCCAACAATTAAATAAAGCGCTTCAATTCACCCATCGGGAGTCGCGTCATTCTCCCAGCACTCTTAGCGGCGCGCATTGAGAGAATCTCATTTGCTTGCATTTTGTTTTGGCATCATATCCCGAAATGTGAAGGAGCTAGCCCAATTTTCAGGAGAATGTTTTTTGTATGCACACTGGGAGCTACAATTAAGCTCTATATGAACATTCGTTAATGTTCTTAGTTTTGAAGATATCTGCCAAAAATGCTTTCGGTTGAGGCCGCGGAATTTCTCCGTAGATGGCGCGCCTCCGATTCCAGCGTCCGCGCAATCCGCGAGAATTCTGATCGAGTCGAAGAATATAATTTCCAGCAGCTTAGCTCTGTGGTATCAATGATTTTTATCTCCACCTAAATCAACTGAAAGAGTTACTTGAGGCATTAAAAAAGTTTCGCTCAAATATTTCAATTTTCGAATGTATTTCGAATATATTTTTCAGTTACTGAAAAGTTTCGACAATATATATTTGTTTTATTTTGCAGTCCTTCCAGGGCAGCCAGGGTCGTGCCTATCTATTCAACTCAGTGTAAGTATTGAAGTTCAGTTTTTTAAATAAAATTTTTTTTTTTAATTCGTATTTTTTTTTTGGAGGTTTTTTTTCGTGACTATATAGTTAAATCAATGTAAGATGGTTTAATGTCTTGTAGATTATGACAGTAGTTGGTGGATATGATAGTAATTGATGGGGCAATTTTTCAGAGTCAATGTGGGCTGCGGACCCGCCGAGGAACGAGTTTTACTGACAGGACTTCATGCTGTCGCGGATATATACTGTGAGTGCTGTAAGACGACGCTCGGTTGGAAATACGTGAGTATTTTAGCGTGCATTATTCTGGACTTGATCAGACAAGTGTGTGTGTGTGTTTAAAATTTGAATTTTTTTTAATGTGAAAGTTTTGAAATTGGGCATTTTTGAAATTTGCAATTTTTGAAATTTGAAATTTTTGAAATTTGAAGTTTTGGAAATTTGAAATTTTTGAAATTTGAAATTTTTGAAATTTGAAATTTTTGAAATTTGAAATTTTTGAAATTTGCAATTTTTGAAATTTGCAATTTTTGAAATTTGAAATTTTTGAAATTTGAAATTTTTGAAATTTGAAATTTTTGAAATTTGAAATTTTTGAAATTTGAAATTTTTGAAATTTGAAATTTTTGAAATTTGAAATTTTTGAAATTTGAAATTTTTGAAATTTGAAATTTTTGAAATTTGAAATTTTTGAAATTTGAAATTTTTGAAATTTGAAATTTTTGAAATTTGAAATTTTTGAAATTTGAAATTTTTGAAATTTGAAATTTTTGAAATTTGAAATTTTTGAAATTTGAAATTTTTGAAATTTGAAATTTTTGAAATTTGAAATTTTTGAAATTTGAAATTTTTGAAATTTGAAATTTTTGAAATTTGAAATTTTTGAAATTTGAAATTTTTGAAATTTGAAATTTTTGAAATTTGAAATTTTTGAAATTTGAAATTTTTGAAATTTGAAATTTTTGAAATTTGAAATTTTTGAAATTTGAAATTTTTGAAATTTGAAATTTTTGAAATTTGAAATTTTTGAAATTTGAAATTTTTGAAATGTGAAATTTCTGAAAAATTTGAAATTTTTGAAATTTGAAGTTTTGGAAATTTGAAATTTTTGAAATTTGAAACTTTTGAAATTTGAAGTTTTCCAAATTTTTGAAATTTTTGAAATGTTTGAGATTCGAAATTTTGAAAATTTCGAATTTCAACAATTTACTCTACTCCCCTGTGCTCTGCTCATCTATATCATTACGTTCCTAATTCCGTTTTTCCCTCCCTCAGGAGCACGCCTTCGAATCGAGTCAGAAATACAAGGAGGGTAAGTTTATAATCGAGCTAGCCCACATGATAAAAGAAAATGGATGGGAATGAGCGAGCAGCCCCAGGATGAAGGTGTCCCTTCATCGTTGCGAAAACAATTTTCAAAGAGACGAGCAAAACGAGCTAAAACATTCTAACAATTCCTAAAATGTTGTTCTCAAGCAGTCTCTTGGCTGAAAAGAAAAATGAAAAATGGTACCTAAAATGAGGAAATGACATTGCATCATCCCTAGGAAAAAAAACTATTTAAAAAAGCATGAAAAAAAAAAAACCACCAACGAAAGTCTGTGATTTCATTTGTGATTTGTAATCTTAGTAACGTTTTTCTGTTCCGGTCGATTTCACTGAGCGAAATGCGAAAAAAGTCCCTCAAAAAAGTTGAAAAAAAAAACATATATAAAAAAAGAAGAAAAAAAATACTTGCGGAATATTTTTTCACCAATTTTTTTTTGCTCGATGAAAAAAACAAAAATGTTTTTTTTCCTCCAAAGAAAAAAAACATTTGCGGAAAATGGAAAAATGAATTGAGAAGGAATGAAGAAAGTCGATTTTTGTGGAGGAACTTGCGGGGGTTTTTTGGATGGGGTGGGGGGGGGGGGGGGGGTGGAACTTTGAGAGGATTTTATGATGGGAAAATATGAGTATTTGTATATTGAGAGATATTTTTGAAAATGGACGATTGTGATGGAGTTGATGCGGTAAATTTGTTGTGGATAATGGTGTTGTCGATGTTTAGTCGGTGATTTTTTGGGGGTGAATTGTGGTGCCATTATGGTAATTTTTTGAATTTACTCTGGGGGAAATATTTGTTGTAAGCCCATAATTGTTTGGGGTAAAATTTGGAGAAATTGGTAAAGTGGATCGAGTGAAATTTTGTGTTTTCTGTGTCAAAAAATGATTTTACAAAAAACTCTCATAAGGCTTTTTTGTTTGAAAAGAGATTCTTTACAAAAAAGGTCTCTTGCCATTTTCTCCTAAAACCACTTGTTTTGGAGAAAACTCAGTCAAGAAGGGAGAGGAGCATAACCTCTAAAAATCTGCATAAGATTTTCTCTCGGAATCTTCGTCGCTCGTTCTAAAATTCGGGAAAAAACTGTTGCAAAAGAAACTTTCCCCTCCCAAGAGTGTGATGCAACAAGTTGAGGGTGATCCAAAGAGGACAAAGTACCTATTCAACTATTCAAACATGCCAAGTGGTCGATTGACCTGAGCTCCGCCATTTTGAAGTCGAGCAACAAGAAACAAAATGGCGGCGCTCTTGCCTGACGACCGCCTCGTGATTTTAAACAGCTGAAAAACATATTTATACTCTTCAGATTACCGTCAATTTTTTTCAGTACACTCTCGTAGTGGGAAATTTGTTTCTACACTAATTTTTTGCACTCTTCATTCAATGACGGATGAAAGTTCACGGGAAAACCATTTAGCCGCTGTTCAGAGGTTAGTTTTTATGTAGCCTCTCAAATTCATATATTGAGAAAAAAAATATTTTAGATGAAAATAAAAAAAGTGTTTTTTTTTTTACAAAATTAAATATTCTCAAAAAAACATCAATATTATTTTTAAATTTTGAGAAAAAAAAATTATTCCTAAATTTGACCACTTTACCGTTAAAAAATTATTTCCCCCAGCAAACGCCGCAAAAAAAATGTTGAACCTAATAAAATAATGAAACAAATAAATAAATGGAGCAGCGGGAGTGCCAGAGACTTTGCTGGACTGACTGCCTGCCGCCTCTAACTTTGGAATTTCACTGCCGATAATTCCTAATTAATTAATAAACAAACAGAACAAGTGATGGGAGAGAAAAAAAAAGTGGAAAACGAGAATAAATGAAAAAGCATTGGATGAATAATGAAAAAAAAAAAAGAAAAAAAATCAGAACACATTTACTGAGCCTGAGAATGCCCAGATTGTAGTCCCAACGTAGCCTAGTGTTATGAGAAAGCCTATATTAAATTATCATAGGATTCATTTAATGATTTCTGCGATTAATTGAAATGACGAGATGAAACAGTAGATTTAGATAGTCTACTCGGTTCTTCGCTAAATGTCCCCAAGTCTCAAAAATCACAGAATCATAACGATCTACGAACTTTCCACAACATCTGTTGACAAATCCTGTTTGTAAAAAATTGAAAAAAAAAAAAACAAAAATATGGTTTTGTAGAGAAAGTCGAGATCTACAAAAAAGGTTATTTGAGTTTTTCACCCAAATCCATTACTTTTCGAGTTATTTGCAAAATCCCAATGGGTCTCTGCCAACGAAGCCACCTGAAGTTGTCCCCTATCGATAGAGCCTCATGCTCCTCCCTCATTGGCCAATGAGTCACGTGACCCTTGGTATTCAAAAAAAGCGCGGGAAACTCTGATCCCTTCGCAATTTAGGCGCGAAAAAATCGTTGATCGCTATCTTATAAATGAGAAATCCATTGCTGATTGTTATAAACATTCTTTTCAAGACTTAATATAAATTATTTATCGCTTATTGTTGTCTTTATCATCAACAAATGAGCAAATTGTAAAATTTGAGGTTAACTTCAATGTCTTCACTAGATCTTCGCTCACTCTTTTGCGGATAACTCCGAAAATAAGGGAGATATCGAAGAATTGTAGAGAACATTTTTTATAGCTCTTGAAATTCTCTACACAAAACTATATATACGAAATGTCACTATCTCCCGCGGATTTCGAGAAAATTCGTGAAATTTGAAATGGAGAAAAAGAAAAATTGAGTTCTTCGCCGAATTAAACTTTTTTTTTAACTAAAAAAAAAGTCAGATGCAATAAATAATATATACCACCGACCCCCATAACATCCCAATATAAAAAAATAAAACTCCCGTAGAGATCCCCCGGAAACGATCTCCTCATTTCACTTAATCTCAATCTAGCGGTTAAGATTGTAAAGTGGGAGATGTTTCGAACGTGAACTAAAAATTAAATAAAAATCACATAAAAATATAATAATAATAGTAATAATAATTGTGAGAGATTGGAGGAGGGTAACGGTGTTAAATATCGCTGATAATGATTTTTATGGTTGAATGGTATTAATACTGTATTATAGTTAATCACTCATGTCTTTCTATACTTTTTAATTGAAAAGAAGGAAAAAAAAAACACGAGTTGTCTTCACGTTTGAGATGGTAGAAATAATTTTGTAAGTCATGATTTATCCGCTTTTTTTTTTTTATTAAAAACAGAAATATATATATATCAATTTTTTTTTTCTGTTATTATTTCGTACGCTTTGACTGTACTTTGATGTTGTATGCTGCAGAGTTTGTGGAGAGGATTTTTTTTTTTTTTTTTTAATTTTTGAGATTTGGAAAATTTTGAATTTTCAAAAAAAAAATCAAATTTTGGAAAAATCAATCCGAGTAGCATTAAAAAAAACAATTTTTTTTTTATATGAAATTTCTGAAATTTGGGAAATTTCAAATTTTGAAAAAAAAAACAAATTTCGGAAAAAATCAGTCCGAGTGTCATTAGAAAAAAAAATTCTTTTTTTTTGTAACAAAATTCCTGAAATTTGGGAAATTTCAAATTTTGAAGAAAAAAAATTGGAAAAAATCAGTCCATCATTTAAAAAAAAAAAAACAAAAAAAAAATCTTGTTTTTTACTAAAATTTCTGAAATTTGGGAACTTTCAAATTTTGAAAGAAAAAAAAATCCTTTCCACCAAAGACATAACCTAAATTTTCTAGAATGATTGTAAACAATAATTTCAGCTTTCTTTTCATTAAGGAATACTGCGGTTGAGTGGAATAAGGAGACACGTAGTTGAAACCGTGTGAAAAAATTTCATTTACGGAACGTAAAAGAAGCAATTACCTGAGAAAGTACAAGTAAATAGTGAATGATAATGGCGCCAATTTTGAAAAGCCACGAACTCCGCCATTTTGCGTGCACGAGCGGCCATTTTGTTGCGCTGTAAAAAATGGCGGGAAATCGTCATTTGAAGACTTTTCAAGTTTTTTTTTTAACAATTCGCTTCTGATGATTGGATGAACGAATGAATTAACGAAAAACTCGGTAATTTATTGACAAATGATCACTCGTCACGCATTTTTGACGGAAAATTTTGGCTTATCAACCCAACGCCCACCACCCCAATCCCTTATCAAAAAACAAAAAAAAACCCAAAGAATCTTTTTTTATTTCACTCAACTTCCGAATTATCGACCAATAATTATTGACAAACTGGTTATCAATAAAAAACGATAGAAATTATATTATTAATACGGGGCAAAACGGGACTCATCAAAAAATTGACCAAGAAAATTTTTTGAGGAAAAAAAATTTTTAAAAATGGATTTTGATTTTTTTTTTCTTTTGCAAAATCTATAAAAAAAAAAACAAAATTTAATTACAACTTTTCTTTTGAAATTCATTCAAATGAAAAATAATTTCAAGTAAAATTCAAAATTGGGATAGATATCAAAATTTTCAGTTCTATAAGTCGATTCGAAAATTGAAATTTCAAAAATTAAATAACAAGGAAAAATTACAAAAAAAATGTTTTCAAAATCGAAAAAAAAAAAATCAAAATTGAAAGAATTGGAATTTCAAAAAATGAAAATTTCAAAAATTAAAAAAATTCGAATTTCGGAAATTCAAAAAAAAAAAATTGAAATAACTTTGTCAAACCCGTTTTGCCCCTCTCCCCAAAACACACCCCATGAAAAATGATCTCATTTTCGCACATTCAGTGGCAAAAAGCCTCAAGTCCCTTCATTACCACAAAATTTAATGTACGTGTGTTTGTGTGTGTGACTGTGACGGCCTAATCCTCTAAATGTCTCTCGAGAATACTTTTGATATTAATGTGGTGAAAAAAAAAATAATGAAAAACCTTCAAAAAAAAAACAAAAAGAAAAAAAGAACTAAAACATAAATGAATTATTTACCGCTATTTTCCCATTTTATTGTATCTCCACGAGTTTGCAAAATTTCTTCCGAAGTTTTGCGTAGAAAAATTGTACCACTCATGTCACGATAAAAAAAAGAAAAAAAAAATAGACAGATTTACGTTCAGTTACAAAAAAAAATAACAAAAATGCCGAACTAAAGAAGACGAGGTGAAATGGAAATCACAATTGATTTTTTTAATGTAACAAAAATAGAAAAAGAGCAATAAAAGGATTTCTTTTTTTATTAATACATTTTTCAATTTACTTACTTGTAGAATAGTTACTAACGTTTTTATTTATGCACCAATCAGTAAGAATTGCAAGTTTGTTTTTATGACGTAATTTATTGAAAATTATGTAAATAGAAATTGGATTTTTTTTTTAATTTTAGAAAATTGAAAAATTGAGAAAATTGGAATATTCAATAATTTGGTAAAATTAAAAATTTTGAACCTCAAAATATTTGAAAAAATCCAAAATTGAGAAAATCGGAAAATTTGGAAAATTTGAAAAATTTAACAGAAACTTCATCGTTCCGCGATCTCTTATAGATTACGAGACGATGAAGGAAAACTGCAACTAGAGCTAATGAAAATAGTTCATCTATTCTTCTTGGATTTTGTGAGTGATTTTTCACTAGTCTTTGCACAACACAGTCTCCACAATAGGGCAACAATTTTTTTGATCGTGTATACGATGAGGAGGAGACACAAGAGGATGAACCCGTAGACATCTAGGAGGTGTAATTTCCAATATGGCAATTCGGTGGCTGGTGATTTCATGACAGTGCCAAATTTCGCTGCATATTCTACCCAATAAACTGCCGTGTCCAGAGCACTCATTGGACGACTCAAAAATAGATTCGCAATACTGTCAATATTTTTTCTGCAAAAAAAAGGGATGTTTTAATGATTGGGTAGGAACTTTTTACATAGCTTGGTATGTTTTAGAGGATAAGAAAAAATTGAAAATTCAAAAATTCAAAATTCAAAAATTCATAAATCCAAAATCCAAAATTCGAAATTCAAAATTCAAAAATTCAAAAAAATAAAAAATATAAAAGTATTAAATTTTAGCGGAATAGAATTGTATGAAGATAAATAAGTGTAAAGATGAAATGATACTCACTGGTACATGGGGTCCTTAAGTATTGAATTGACTGCATTTGTTAAGGCATCTGCACTTAATGTCTCCAGATTCAGACCTATCGCGATTCCCCGTTTTTCATAGCTCCGAATGTTGGTGTGCTGGTCACCAAAGAGGGGAATCCCAATCATTGGTACTTTGTGGGCGAGGGACTCCTGGGTCCCCAGCAACCCACCATGAGTGACAAATGCTCGAACATTTTTATGCTCTGAAATTTACAAAACTGGGAATAGTATAAAGTTTCTAAATTGGATTTTCGTTTTGCAAAATTTCCAAAGTTCTTAAACTTCTTGAAATTTCCAAATTTTCAAAATTTCCAAATTTTTAAGATTTTGAAAATTTTCCGAATTTTTCAAATTTTTAAAATATTTCTTTCGATTTTCAAAATTGTAATTTTTTTTTTATTCTCAAAATCTTCCATTTTTTTTTTTTTGTAAAACGTCAATTTTTTAAGCATTTTAAAGATTTTGAACAATTGGAATCATCAAAAATTCTCATTAATGAATGTGTCCATTTTTGTTTTTGAAACGTTGAAATAATTGTGAAATGATAAACAACTAACTTAGAACAGCGACTTGCGGCATCCACGGTGATGTCATAACATTCTTTGAAAAAGATTTCGGCAGCGATTTAGGGTCAGCAATTTTGATGAGCACTCGTACAGGGGAAATCCGCTCAAAGGTCTCATAAAGCATTTGCAATTTTGCTGGTGGAAGTGATTCAACTTTCATCATCGAGCCAAATGTGAAATATACACAGCCCTCATTGCTCTCATCCAACCATTTTTGTAGTTCCTGAAATTTGAAAATTTCGTGAAATTTTAGTCCCAACCTTCCCAATTTTTAGAAATTTTTTTGATAAAGAAATAACATACGGGTGTGAGTCGTTGATCGCTGTCCAGCACGTGTAGTCCCCCAACAGGGATCACATCAGGTGTCGAGGGTTTAATTTCATTGATACTAAAATGCTCATTAACGAGTACCACAGCCACATCATTATAGAGCTCAGTCATGCCCGATAATTTTCTGTTGAACTGTTTTTCCACGAATTCCAATTGTTCATTCAAGTAATATTTGAACTGGACTCCCACGCTATTGACTAAGAATGTATTTGCGAGTCTCTCCCAGAATGTCATCCGTTGCGTGAAGCTGGAGAATAAACTCGGCATGTAAGACGGATTCAAAGGATTTCCAAAAGGGTCGTAGAGCCAATCGTGAAGTTTGGAAGCAACAAGTCCCACTACTGGAGCACCCAAGTGCTTGCCAAGCGCTATGTAGCATTGCGCAGTGAACAGCTGAAATCAGAAATGGCCAAATGAATAATATCCGTTATTCATTTCTCATCACGATATTGAAGGTTGATAGAAACAAAAAATGTGCGCGCAGTTCTTCACGGATGATGGCTGTGAAATTTGACAGTACAATTCCAAATTGCAGCGTGCGCATGCGCATTCCGTGTATCTATCGGTAGGCGCATGCGCACATCTCTCCGCTCATGAAATCCCGCGCAAAATCAGAAAATCTCACACAAAAGCGCGGGACAACAACACTGTCCATTCTACATTGAAGCAATATCAATTCTGGGAGACTATACGGAAGTAAATAAGTTTAAAACTTCAAAAATCTCAACCATTGCATATTTATCTGTTAGAAAAATACGAATACGAATAATGCTCCCGCGAAAATGGCGCGAAATTTCGCAGTGGAATCCTGGATTATGATGTGCGCATGCGCGCAAGGCACTCATTGAAAAATTGGAAAATAAAAGATAGGGGTGGAAAAAAAATCATTTGCATCAGCGATTATGATCATTAAGATACTATAAATTATGACAATATATAAGCTCTAATGATTTTGAGCGATAAACCAAGTTACTGACAGGTCCAATTTTTCAGTGAGACTGAATTGCACTGCGCAATAAGTAGAGAACTGCTCAATTGCTTAAACCAAAATGACGTCAGCGGCAAAGCACTGCGGAAATTGGAGTCTCTTACGAAACGTCAAAAAATTTCAAACTTCAAAAAGTTGAAAAAATTGATTTTTGTTTAATGGAGAAAAAACTAAAAATTTTTGAGATTTTATAAATTATGCGCACTTAATTGTTTTTTTTTTTTTTTTTTTTTTTTTTTTTTTTTTTTTAAATGGAAAAATTTCATTTTGATTCGTACAATTTTTCGAGAAAAAATTATTATCTGTTTAGCAAGTGGTTTTGCAAAAAAATGTTATAAGTTGTATTTTGTAGAGAATTTCATTTCCGACGAAAAAGTATTAGATCATTTCTCTCTAGGCCAACATGTTCACGAGATAAGTTATGAAATGATTATTCAGGTCGACTGAGAAAAAGAAGCTGCAAAGTCCGTCTTGGAATGCGGCTCAGAGAACCCTAATGCGCAAGGGAAAAAAAGGAAAAAAAAACATTCCAGCCGTTTACGAGTGACTGGTCATCAAAGAAAAGCTTGCTCACATTCGCAATTTCAAACGATGAAAAATTTGCAAAATTGGCAAATTTTGGAAATTGAAAATTTGGAAAAAATGAAAATTTTGAAAAATTAAAAATTTTGAAAAAGTTGAAAATCCACATCTGAACAATTCCATTCCCCTCAACCCAATTGCACCTATCACCAATCTGATCGCCTAGACGCATCACTCCAGCATTCCACCCTATACCCCCCCAATTACTTCGACAATAACGACGTCATAGGTCCCCTTTTTTGTGTGAATAACATCCTGGAGTTGCTTGGTGTCCATAAGTTCGCAAACTCGCGTCCCCAATCGTCGTATGAACCAGCCAATGGAGAACTCCTGCATCTCCTCAAAAGTCATATTATTGACGCTGAGAGGTGCCGTTCCAGCAAGACTAATATCCCGATAATTGCCAATGGGTTTTTTCGCTGGAAAATGTGATACCATATCAACAGTATGTCCGCGTCGAGCAAGTTCCTTCAACAAATTTTCACCAAGTATAAAGTGGCTTTTTCCCGGAAGTGGAAAAACCCCCAGTACCCTCAAAGCACTTGACCCATCACTATTAATAATCACAAATGCAGCAACAACGAAGAGAAAAGATGTCAACGACATCTTGATGTCTTTATCATTAATCATTCAACAACTTTTTTTTTTCTCCGTCTCAACACTATAGTTTGTTTTTCTTGTAATTGAAGATTCTCTCCTTGATATGAAACAGTTGTTCTCCAGCTGAGCAATAAATAAATCGCAGTTATTATTTATTGTGGATTGTTTTAGTCTCCTTGCCGGGCGAGTACGACTGACTTGTATTGTTTATCAATTATGTTTTGTTATGCAAGGCATGCCGATATACGTTCGGTTTAGTTTATACTGGTCACTTACGTCTGCGCGCTAACTCTAATTGAGGTGACTAGTGCTCCTCGGCAATCGTCGTTGCTACATACCCCACCATCCACCGAACGGGTTTTCTCGAGCGTCACGTTTCATCCTGAGAGGAAAAATATGGTATGATGAGAAGCGAAAATTATGGGCAAATATTATGCGATAATGTTGAGGAAAAAAAATTTTATTTTACGTTTGCACGTATTTTGCTTTCATAGATGTTATACTGTTCGTTATTGCGCTTGATTATAGAGAAACACAATTGTTTCCAAACTAACGAGATCATTTTCTTAATTATACCATCACCCAAACACAAGTCACATATTAAAAAATACGAAATGAGAAGGAAGTTTTTGTTTTGCTGCACCAAAATACTCAAATTTGAATAATAAAATTATATGGGAAAAAATTCGTAAAACATATATTTTAAATACTAAAAAGCACCATTCTGAATTTCTAATTGAAGTAGAAAAATCTGGTGAAAAATACGAGGTCAATTATACTCTCCAATATCTCGATATCTATTGGAGATAGCAAATTTTTGATACATAGTTACTTTGTAGCTGTTGAAATTCTGCACAAAAAATGTTAGTATCAGTGTTTCACTATCTCTTATAGATTACGAGATGTTGAAGGAAAACTGCAACTAGAGCTAATGAAAATAGTTCATCTATTCTTCTTGGATTTTGTGAGTGATTTTTCACTAGTCTTTGCACAACACAGTCTCCACAATAGGGCAACAATTTTTTTGATCGTGTATACGATGAGGAGGAGACACAAGAGGATGAACCCGTAGACATCTAGGAGGTGTAATTTCCAATATGGCAATTCGGTGGCTGGTGATTTCATGACAGTGCCAAATTTCGCTGCATATTCTACCCAATAAACTGCTGTGTCCAGAGCACTCATTGGACGACTCAAAAATAGATTCGCAATACTGTCAATATTTTTTCTGCAAAAAAAAGGGATGTTTTAATGATTGGGTAGGAACTTTTTACATAGCTTGGTATGTTTTAGAGGATAAGAAAAAATTGAAAATTCAAAAATTCAACATTCAAAAATTCAAAAATCCAAAATCCAAAATCCAAAATTCAAAAATTGAAAATTGAAAATTCAGAAATTCAAAAATTCAAAATTTTAAAAATTCGGAAATCAAAATGCGCAACTGTAAAAATTTCACGAAAAAACGAAGTTTGTATAAAATAAAGAATGTGAAAGAATGCGAAAGTGTGGAAAGTTCCACATTTTCCAAATTTTTGATTTTGCAAAATTGCAAAAAAAATTTTGATAGATGAAAATTTTCGAAAATATTTCAATAATCCTCCTGATATATGCTCACCTATACGTGGGATTCTCAAGTACTGTCTTCACTGCACTCGTCAGGGAATCTACAGTCAATGACTCGACAGTTAAAGCAATTGCAATTCCTTTATTTTCGTAACTTCGAATATTGGTATGCTGATCACCAAATAGGGGAATACCAACCATTGGTACTTTATGTGCGAGAGCTTCCTGAGTTCCCAACAGTCCACCATGAGTGATAAAGGCTCGAACATTTTTATGCTCTGAAATATAAATTGTTTGAAATATTACCCAAAATTTTTTAATTTTTTGAAACTTCAGAATTTAATTTTAATCATCAAAATCTTCTTAAATGAAAAGATTCCAAAATTCGAAATTCTCAAAATTTTCAATGTTTTTTTTAAAGATTTTAGTTTCGAAAATTAAAAAAAAAAACAAAAATTATTATCTTCGCAATTATGAAAATAAATTTTCAATTAAAAAAAAATACAGCTGCTATGTTAACTAATTACAAATTACTCACTTAAAACAGCCACTTGCGGCATCCACGCTGACGTCATAACATTTTTTGGAAAAGGCTTGGGCAAGCTTTTTAGATCAGCAATTTTTACGAGGAATCGCGCAGGCGCAAGCCTCTCAAAACTTTCATGAAGTATTTTCAATTTGGCAGGTGGAAGAGACTCAATTTTAATCATCGAGCCAAATGTAAAATACACACAGCCCTCATTGCTCTCATCCAACCATTTCTGTAGTTCCTGAAATTTGAAAATTTCGAGAAATTTTAGTCCCAACCTTCCCAATTTTTAGAAATTTTTTTGATAAAGAAATAACATACGGGAGTGAGTCGTTGATCGCTGTCCTGCACGTGTAGTCCCCCAACAGAGATCACATCAGGAGTCGAGGGTTTAATTTCATTGATACTAAAATGCTCATTAACGAGTACCACAGCCACATCATTATAAAGCTCAGTCATGCCCGATAATTTTCTGTTGAACTGTTTTTCCACGAATTCCAATTGTTCATTCAAGTAATAGTTGAACTGGACTCCCACGCTATTGACTAATAATGTATTTGCGAGTCTCTCCCAAAATGTCATCCGTTGCATGAAGCTGGAGAATAAACTCGGCATGTAAGACGGATTCAAAGGATTTCCAAAAGGGTCGTAGAGCCAATCGTGAAGTTTGGAAGCAACAAGGCCCACTACTGGAGCACCCAAGTGCTTGCCAAGCGCTATGTAGCATTGCGCAGTGAACAGCTGAAATCAGAAATGGCCAAATGAATAATATCCGTTATTCATTTCTCATCACGATATTGAAGGTTGATAGAAACAAAAAATGTGCGCGCAGTTCTTCACGGACGATGGCTGTGAAATTTGACAGTACAATTCCAAATTGCGGCGTGCGCCTGCGCATTCCGTGTATCTATCGGTAGGCGCATGCGCACATCTCTCCGCTCATGAAATCCCGCGCAAAATCAGAAAATCTCACACAAAAGCGCGGGACAACAACACTGTCCATTCTACATCGAACCAATATCAATTCTGGGAGACTGTACGGAAGTAAATAAGTTTAAAACTTAAAAAATCTCAACCATTGCATATTTATCTGTTAGAAAAATACGAATACGAATAATTCTCCCGCGAAAATGGCGCGAAATTTCGTAATCATGGGGAATCATGGATAATGATGTGCGCATGCGCGCAAGGCACTTATTGAAACAAATCATTTCTCATCACGATATTGAAGGTTGATAGGGTTGATAGAAACAAAAATGTGCGCGCAGTTCTTCACGGATGATGACTAAAATTTGACAGTGCAATTCCAAACTCCGGCGGGCGCATGCGCATAGCTCCACTCATATTGCACGCATGACATATTGGCCCCCCGCGAAAACGTTAGAAATCTATAGTAACCAAGAAATAGACAATCGATGGGAATACAAAATTCTCAGTAACATTTGTTATCAGTTATTGAATGAAGATATCGGCAATCATTATTATCTGTCACATATATAGATAATGATAATGGATGAATCCGTACGGAGTTCATCGAGAAAATCTGCGCTCATAAATCACGTGCTAATCGCTTATTGAATAATTCGCGCAATTAAAGGTGAAGTTCAAGGCAATTCAATGACGTTGTTCGAGATGATTAAATCGACGCAATACGGAATTTCCATGTTCTTTTAAATGAACAAAAATTTACCTCAAAAAAAATTGAAAAAATTTGTTAAACTGTAAAAAATTGTAGCAATTATAAAAATGTCAAAAACTTCAAAAAATTGTGAATTTCCAAAATTGTACCAATCCTATAGCAATAAGAAGAGACGAAAGACACTATCGATATATATCGAAATTATCGAAAAGCGTAAGACCGAAACCGACGCGCCACCAGTCAGTGCGGCGAAAAAAAGAAGTGCGCATGCGCAGCATGCGCCACCGGATTCGTATTTAAAAAAAATTGGTGAAAAAAAAATTTAATGCGCAACTCACTTCGACAATGACAACATCATAAGTCCCCTTCTTGGTCTCCATAATTTCGCGGAAATACTCGGTCTCCAAGAGGCCGCAAAGTTCCGTACCAGAGCGCCGCATGAAGTACGCCAATGAGACCGTATTGAACTTCTTAGTTTCCTCAAAAGTCACATTATTGACAGCGCTCGGTGTCGATCCAGCAAGACTAATATCCCGATAATTGCCAATGGGTTTTTTCGCTGGAAAATGTGATACCATATCAACAGTATGTCCGCGTCGAGCAAGTCCCTTCAACAAATTTTCACCAAGTATAAAGTGGCTTTTTCCCGGAAGTGGAAAAACCCCCAGTACCCTCAAAGCACTTGACCCATCACTATTAATAATCACAAATGCAGCAACAACGAAGAGAAAAGATGTCAACGACATCTTGATGTCTTTATCATTAATCATTCAATAACTTTTTTTTTTCTCCGTCTCAACACTATAGTTTGTTTTTATTGTAATTGAAGATTCTCTCCTTGATGTGAAACAGTTGTTCTCCAGCTGAGCAATAAATAAATCGCAGTTATTATTTATTGTGGATTGTTTCAGTCTTCTTGCCGGGCGAATACGACTGATTTGTATTGTTTATTACGCAAGGCAATGCACATGAGGATGCGCGCGGATCATATTGCGATACGCGACTGAACTATTAACCGGGAAATTCTTGGCAGGAGCCACGAACACCACTCACTCTTATTATACATGTGTATAGGTTCTATCTGATTGGTCGCTGTCAAGGTCACATGTACGAGATAATTGACGCTTTGGTGGAGACGGAATCCTACGACAAGCGGCCGAACATTCACCAACTTTTCAAATTAACCTTTTTTATTATTTAAATGATTCAGAGTTTGAAATGAAATTTGAAATATTTTGATTTGCAATTGTTGTAATTAAATTTGATTTTGAATTTAAAAACATAGATATGAATTTTGGAATTGGAAAAATGAAAATTGTAAATTTTTTGAATTTAAAATGAGTTCGCGCGAAGAGGAACATGGCGACACTCACTTCAGAGCCAATCAGACTGAACATGAGCGAAAACAGTATGGCGGCTCGCATGACAGCCAATGAGAATTGAAAGTAGTGTAATGGCTGCTGCGATGGGCCGCCATGACATGGTTGGTCACTTTTAGGAAGGATTCGTCAATTTCAAACCGGAAATTTGCGTTGGTGACACCGCGCAGGCGCACTGGCGTTTCTATACTTTGAGGTTGGACACTTACGCTCCAATCATGTCGAAGGCGGCCTGTGATTGGCTGTCGCGGGCAATGGCAGTTCTGTGACGCCACAGCTGTTTTCATAGGTGATCCGGGAAGCGTCGCTTCGAATATTCGATAATTAAAATAAAAAAACTGAAGAACATTTTTTAATTATATTTTCCACCATTGCGGAGAACATTTTTGAACTATTCAAAGACTATTTTCTCGAGATTATTATCCAAACCCATGAAACATTTGTGAGCTTAGGAAGTCCATGCGTTTATCTTCAATTCTGTAGCCGTCAGTTCTCCTCTTTTAAAATTCTCGCTTTGAGCCCTCGATTATCATCGCTCGTTATCGATATATTATGAAATATTGTAAAGAACCATGTTCTTGGTTCTTTTTAAACACACGACTACGGTGGCGCGCACTGCGCATGCGTAGTTTCTTTTTTCGCCGCACTGACTGGTGGCGCGTCAGTTTCGGCCTTACGGTTTTCGATAATTTCGATATATATCGATAGTTTTCTTCGTATCTCTTTTTTACTATAGGTATGACTTGGGAATAAATTTTTAACAACAAATAAACATTTGCGATTTTATTCTAAATATGCAAAATTCCCGTTATCGCAGATCGATATTTTGGCGCTGAAACTACCGCGGCAATGATCCCCCAAACAACGCAGCGTCTGATAAACCCGAAAAAATCACGTAATAGGTGATCCGTTAGATAAGGTCCCCCCCCCCCCCCCCCCCCCCAAAAAAAACAACCATGCATTCGAGCAATAGATATGGCAATCGCAGCCGCAAATAAACTATACTTGATACGACGATGATCAGTCAATTTCCAACCTCCGGCGCGCGCGCGAAAAAAAATCATAATTACTACTTTGCTCAACCGCAATTAGCATAAAAAAAATGCGCATCATGCGGCTGACAGCAATATTGGCGATTATATTTATAGCAATACAACAAAATGCAAGTGCATTGAAAATTCTCGGAATTTTTCCATTTCCCGGGCGCAGCCATCTTATCGGCGGCAGCCATTTGCTGAAAGAATTGGCGCGAAAAGGCCACAGTGTCGATGTGGTTTCCCATTTTCCGGAGAAAAGACCCATAAAAAATTGGCGTGATATCAGCCTTGCGGGATCTTATCCAACAATTGCTAATAATGTGACATTTCCCATGCTTGAGAGCTTCAGTTCTATCGATATACGGGAATTTTTGGAAACCGCGGGAAGCGGAGTCTGCGATTTACTACACCTGCCCGTTCTTCAGGATCTCATGAAAACACCAAAAGGCACTTATGACGTCATCGTTGTGGAAGTAATAATTTTTACAATTTTTTAAAATAATTTTTTTTAATCACTGAACCTTTTTCCATTTTTTTTTTATTTTCTTAGGTTAGCAGTGTCTTCGAAAATAGCAAACAAAAAATTGTAAAAAAAATTTACAAAATTTTTGGAAAAATCCTGTTTATTGAGAATTTCAAGAGCTACAAATTTTACTTGTAACATTTTTTTTGCGGCATCGATAGTTTTCGAGGTATATCGAAAATACGGGGTCAACTTTTGCCGCACCATTGATCAATCGATCGTTTGACCCCATGGCGTCATTATTCGAATCGCCTATACGATCTAGATTGATTTGAAAAAGATCACGTGACCACCACATGTGGCTCGGTGACGATTTCGCCTGATAGGCGGGAAAAAAGAATCTTCCATCGCTAAATTTATCTTGCTTGCATTTATCATCCGTGATGATTGGGGTAATCGAAATAATGAGCGAGTGAGTGGAAAATTAATTGTGAAGATCTGAATTGGAAATTTACTAAAAAAAAATTTAATAAATTTTAGAATTGACATATATATATATATATATATATTCCATACCAACTTGCACAACCCGTGCCCCTGACCTCTTCAGATTTTGATGGCAATTTTTTCTGAGGTTCTGAGATTTTTTTTTTTTTTTTTTAATCAGAAAAAATCTGTAGCAAAAATAGGCCCCGATTGAACATTCTGAAAAAATTCACAAAAATCTTAAAAAATATATTAAATTTTTAGAAAATAAAAGAAACATGGAACTCTTATCCAGTAGATCATTTTTTTTGCAGTTTTTCCTCGCCCAATGTTACATCGCTTTTGGCGCACAATTGCAAGCACCAGTTGTGGGTTTTGTCACGAGCAAGATGCAGGATTGGTTGTACGCGCCTTTTGGCAACCCTTTGAACCCCTCGTACACTCCGGGAGTGTTTGCGGTAGCGACGCAGAGAATGAACTTTTGGGAGAGACTGCAGAACACGTTTTTAATCAACAGCCTGTTAGTCCAGGTCTATCTTGATTTTCGAAAGCAAATTGTGCAAGTTGAAAAATATTTTGATAGGAATATTTGGTCCATCGAGGAACTGTATAATGATGTGGCGCTTGTACTGGTCAATGAGCACTTTAGCAGTAATGATATCAAACCACTCACACAAGATATCATCGATGTCGGCGGAATTCACGTGTTTGATAATGATCAACAATTGGCACATGTAAGATGTTAATGACAATTTGTTCAGTCCCGTTGAAGATTCTAGTAATTTTCATCTTTCTGGAAATTTGAAAAAAAAAATGAAAGATAGAAAAAAAATGAAAACGAAACAAAACAAAATAAAAAACGAAACAAACTCCAATAGTGGGGAAATTTGGTAATTTTCGGATATCAAAGAAATTAGATGAAGATTGGAAATTTTTGGAAATTGAGAAATTAATGAATATGATGAATGCAAATGTGTCGAAAATTTGAAACTTTTTTGGTGCTCAAACTTTCAACAATTTTGAGCAATCTACAAAATTTTATAAAAATGCAAATTGTAGAAAAATTTTATAAAATTGAAATCCTAAAAATTTTGAGATTCTGAAATTTTGGATTCTTATAATTTTCAGATTTTGGAACTGTCTTGCAGAAATTTGAATAATTTGAAAAGATTTAAAAAATCGGAAAATTTGAAAAAAAAATAGAAAATAAAAAATTGGAAAAATTTAAAGAAATTGAAAAATTTGAAGAATTTCAAAAATTTGAAGAAATTGAAAAACTTGAAAACTTTTGAAAAATTTGAAAAACTTGGGAATGTTTGGAAAATTTGAGAAATTTGAAAAATTTAGAAAAGTTTGGAAGTTATGAAAAATTTAAAAACATTGAAAATTATGAGATGATTAATAGTTCAATGTTTCTCAAATTTTGACATGTTGCAATATTTGGATTCGACTTTAGGGCCTGCAAAAATGGTTGGACGAAAGCACGGAAGGATGTATATACTTCACATTTGGTTCTACAGTCAACTTCGAATCCTTTCCGAAGGAAGTAGTGAGAAAATTCTATCGTTCGTTTGAGAGAATCGCCCCGGTTCGAGTTGTGATGAGAGGAGATCCCCAAGTTCACGGACAGGATGTGCCTAAAAACGTTAAGATGCAACCGTGGATTCCTCAGGTTGCAGTTTTGAGTAAGCTTTCCAATTTTTAAACTTAGGAAATTAGTAACACCTCGAAATTTTACGAAAACCATCGGCGTTTCCAGAACACCAAAATGTCAAAGTCTTCATCACCCACGGCGGCCTACTCGGCACTCAGGAAGCTATCGCTCATAAAGTACCGATGGTTGGAATTCCTCTCTTCGGTGATCAATACACAAATATGCACAATTATGCAAAACGAGGAATCGCCACCGTTCTTGATCTTCTGACGTTCAACGAAGATGCTCTCACAAATGCCATCAATAAGGTTCTGAAAGATCCCAGTTACAGGTACATCATTAAACTACTATATATAATTTTTTGTAATTTTGTTTTAGAATTTTTTTTCACTTCTCCTTTTTAATCTTAAAATTTCGCCTTTCAAAATTTTCAAAAGTTTTCAAAAATTTCAATATATAATTAAAAATAAATATATCTAAAAATAATAAATAAAATTTCAAAAATTTCAATATATATATATATATTGACTTCCTATTTTTATATATTTGAAGTTAAAGATTTTTGCAATTTTTGTAACTTTTGTAATGTTTATTATAATTTTATTTTGAAACTTACACATTTTTGGAGCCTGAAATATTTTTTGATTGAACTTGCAGGGAAAACATTTCCAAAATGTCGGATCTCTTCTGGGACCGGCCAATAAGTGCTTTGGACACCGCAGTCTATTGGGTTGAATATACAGCCAGACATGGAACAGTTTTGAAATCTCCAGCTACTGAGTTGCCCTGGTGGAAATTTCACCTAGTAGATGTTTACGGATTCGTCCTCATCCTCGTCTCAACAATTCTGTGGACCATAAAAAAATTGAGCTGCCTTTTGTGGCGAAAATTGAAAAGTCGCAAAGTATCACCAGCGAAGAAGAATAAGTGAAAATCATAATTTGAAAATTGTTCACTAACTCGAATTAATAAACAAGTGTACTATAATAATGTTTGGCGTTATTTTCCTTTATTTTAAGTTTTTGAAACTCTTGGAGGTCGTGGAGTTTTTCTTTTCATTTAATTCTCAACATATTTAACACTTTAAAACTTTTGTGAACGTCAAACGGTTGAAATATTTGAAAAGCGAATGTCAGAACTTTTCTAATGTGCGCATGCGCAGTTGGTTTTTGCGCGGGAGATTTTACTAACGTTTATTCCCTAAATGCTTTTAAAACTAAATAAACATTGTTTGAATTTCTAAAACTTACGAAATTGTTCAAAAGTTTCGTTTGTTTGTCATTTTTTCTCTAATTTAAACAAAAATCACAAATATTAAGCACGTGGTCTGATATGCGCATGCGCAATTGCGCATGGCGCCCGCGCGTTACCCGAGTGCGCAAATTCTCCGAATATTGTTCAGTTCTTCACGAGCCCTCAACCTTTGAGCGTCGAAATTCTCTCCCAGGATTTTCCCATTTTTACGCGGGAAATTTCACTGCTTTTCCAAGTCTAAGGAACGAAAATGGCGCCGAAGAAAATAGCGCGAAACGGGTACTGGTACTTCATGGCTGATTGGAAAAAAAAGCAGGAAAGTCGAGGAAAAACTTTTCCTGGAGGATTTAAGGACGTTCAGGGCGACCCTGACTGTTCCTGGGAATGGCAGGTATGAGCCGGCATCTTTCCTCGCTCTAATCAAAACATAAACAAGCGCGCGAACAAAGAACCTATTATGTATCATCACACTTAGTTATGAATTGGAACGCCAAACTTAGCTTTAAATATTAGCAGAGAGGAACAATGACATTTTTTAAAAAGTTTCAACGGTTCAAAATGTGAATTTTTGAGAATTTTCTGCAGTTTCCGTTTTTTTTTAATTTCCGAAATTTTTAGGTTTTTTTTTGTCATCTTCAAAAATTTTTTTATTCAAATTTTTCACATTGCTATGATTTTGTACAATTTTAAGCATTTCTGAAGACTTGAAATTGAAAAAAAAAAAGAGAAAAAAATTTGCCCACTTTTGAAAATTTCAATTTTTCAATTTAACAATTTTGAAATAAAAAATTTTGGAAATCGAAATTTTTTGAAATATCAAATTTTTTTTTTTTTTCAAAGATTTAGGAATCCCAAAAATCTCAAATTTTGAAGCACTTTGTGGAAATTGGACACTTTTCAAAAGCTCCGAAATTTCGTTTTTAACCTTGATCTCTCAAAAAATCTAATTTTTTTTTCTTTACTTTTTCATTAGAATTTACCGGACAACGAGAAAGAACGTTATCTCAACTTGGCTCGAAATAAGAGAGGTACCGTAGAAAAATTGACTGGAAGGGGAGAGTCAATTGCCATGGCCCAGGCAAGATTACGCAAAGCAGAGCAGTTCCAGGAAGAAATGAAAGAAGAGATCTACAATATCCTCGAGATGGCCAATGGATGCCGGAAATCTGCAGTCCCAGATTTGAAATTTTTCCTAGTTCACGTTAACTATTTCTATTCAAAGGTTTGCTCATTTCGAATTTAAAAAAAAAAAAATAAAAAAAAAATAAAATAAAAAAAATGAATGGAAAAAAAATCAAGAAGTTCAAAGTCTCAACAAAACGATTTTTTATGTTTCCTAAATTTCAGAAATTCAAAAAAAAAAAAAAAAAAAATCTGAAATTTGAAGCAATTTTAAAAATCCAAAATTTTAAAACTTTAACAAAAAAATATGAAAATTGTAGAAATTTTAGAATTTCAAAATTGCAAAAAACTGAACCTGAAAAAAAGAACAGAAAAAAAATATTTGCAGTGTGCATAAAAAAAAAAGAGAGAATGGATTTTAATTTTAAACAATTTTTTAAGGATCGTCTTGACTCCAGTACCGATTACATTCCTGCAGAAATGGCGATTGGTGAATTTTCCCTTGGGCAAGGTTTGAGTCGTTTCTATCATCAGATAATTAATGTTGACGTCGAGTTGGGCTACGCCAGAGAAACCATGGAGCACTCTGACAATACTCACAAGCTCACACCTGATCAAAAGGACGGGGAGAAGGATTATCGAAAAATTTCGGGGAGGGTCCTGGATTTTATGCAGCCTCTGAAGGACTCTGCTGGAAAATTTCCAGTCGTTTACACACGAGAAAAACATTTTACTGTTGTCTCGTGCTTCCTCGATCGAATCGCAACTGCTGCTGGTACTTTGGCTCATTCGAATTTCCCAGCTAAAATTTCTCCCCCAAATTTTTTCTTTCAATTTTTTCCCCTTTTGCCCAATCTTTAACGATTTTTTGACATTTCCTGAATTTGCTCCTAGACCTTTTTTTTAAGAAACAAATTTTTTGCAGGAATTGATGAGGAAGATTTAAAGGTCTACTCCCTGGAGTTTCTGTTTGGAAGAATGATGGCCATGAGCAGCACGAACTTGGACCCCAAGCTACACCCAGTTTTGCTAGCTGAAACTGAATTGTCAAAAGACGCATTTGCGTATACTCCAAACATTGAATGTGACGTATGTGTATTTTTTTAGTCTCTCTGTTACATGTTGGATTTTTTTTTAATTTCAAAATTTCAAAGTTTCAAAATTTCGAAATTTCGAAATTTCAAAATTTCAAAATGTCTAAACTGAATGGAAATTTTGCAATTTCATTGACCAAGAAAATTTAGAAATGTTATGAATTTTAAAAATTCAAAAAAATTTTGTTATTTGAACATTTTCACGATTCACATTTATAATTTCGTGATTCTGTCAATTCGTATTTGGCTGTTCGATCTCAATAAACCAGATGAAATAAAGTAAAATAAAAAAAAAATGAAAGGAAATAAAATAAAATTAAAAAATGGGAAAAATCTGAGAAGTTTCAGAAATTTCGAAAATCTCAAACTTATGTAAATCGTAATGCTTCATCCTTTTTTTGCACATTTCATAAAAATCTTTTCAATTACAGTTCCACATGAAGATCGAGGGTGTTTCAATTCACTGCAGTTTGTCAATAATCCGCCAATGGTGTTACACAATTTGTGACTATTGCTGTGGAGCATTCAATGTGAAAATGATAAGCAATATTCATTGTCCAATTTCTTCGGATATGGAGGCTCTAGCTACAAGTGTCGCTGCTCTCAACATCGAAAAAGTTCTGAAGCCTGGGACTTCTAAATCAATGACAGGGGTAATCACTTTGATAAAAAGATGTACAAAATTTTATTCTATGGGTACGAATTTTTGTCGAGTCAGCCAACCATTTCCAGCACCAAAAAAATTAAAACTTCAGATTTTTACAAAAAAAAAATAAATAAATAAATAAATAAATAAATTAAATATCTGCACCGAATCATTCCAAGCATGTGAAAAAATCTTCACACATGGAAAAAGAATTTGAAGAATAAACGAGGAATTTCAGAAATTAAAATGTAAAAGTATAAATCACTTCACAAATTTCACTTAAAAAAAAAATTATTTTTAGAATGTTTTTTTAGAAATTTGGAATGTTAGAAAAAAGAAATTAGGAATTTTAGAAATTTGCAAAATTTCGGATTTGCAAAAAATTTAGGTTTGTAAATTTGATGGATTTTTGAAAATTTTGCAAATTCGTAAATTTCAAGAATCTTCCCAAAATTTGATTTTTCAAATATTAAAATTTCGAAGTCTCAAAAGCTGATCTTGATTTTTTTTTATATCAACATTTGGGAAGTTTCCGATATTTTGAAATTTTTGGAGGTTGAAAAAATTTGAAAATTTTAGGGATTTTTGAACGAAAAATAATTATTGCAATTTTCAATTTCCAGGTCTCAGAAGCGTACAGGCTTCAAAGAGCAGGGCGCACTGCGAAAGAAGAGGAAGAGCGCAGGAGGGCAGGCCAAGATAAACCTCTCATAATTGTCGATCACGGAAAATTACAAACAGCTAAATCTGAAGACACTCGTGATGACACCAAATTTTCGGTAATTTTATTTCCATCACCGAATAATCTCAAAATATCTCGTTGATTACTTAGTTTCTTAAATTTTTGCAAACAAATTTTTTGCTGATTTTCTGCAAAAAAAAAATTAATTTACATACATAACTTTTTTTCAATTGGACCACGTGTTTAAAATTGTTTAAAATAACATTAATTACTTCACCAAAATTAATAAAAAAAAAAAAAAAAATTTACCACAGATGAAAGCTCTGAGAGCACCCAGGAAGCCTATAGGCATAGCTCCTGACGTTAGTGGCCCTACTTACGCATCAATTGGTAAATCAATTTTTCAATTATTTCCCACTTTTTTCATCGACTTCTAAATTACTAAAATATTTAATTATTGTCTACAGCTACTTCAAGAGCTACTTAGGTGCTTAAGTCCTCGGGCGAGAATATCCAGCTGCCAACTACGGGACCAGGTAATTTCAAATTTTTTTTTTCTGCAATTTTTTGAGTAGATAATGTTGTGGGTGTGTGTGTTTCCTTTTGCCTCTCCTTCCGAAGGATTGGTTGAGAGTAGTTACTGTGGGGAGTACAAATGTGTGTGTGTGTGTGTGTGTGTGTGTGTGTGTGTTCGTGTGTTCCTGTGTGTGGCTTCATACTTGATTGCCTCAAAGGTACAATTGATTAAGCAATATTGCCTAAATTCTAAAAGTTTTTGGAGAATCGTAATCAAATTTCCTTATTTAAATTTGATTATTAATTCGTTACTAATTTTTTCAGGTCGCAGTGGAACTCCCCTCGATTAAGTCACTGGAAACCAGCACCACCAAAAATCATCTCTGCAGCAAAAAAATCCTCTACATCTTCATACTCCCCAATATCCTGCTATCTTACTCCAGCATCTTCCTTTCAGTACCATAAGTACCCCATTTTTGTTTTCCTCACATATTTGATTCAATTATTCAATTGAGCCACCATAATTTTTCTGTGAAAAAAAAATAATTCCTTTCTGTTGCAATGGGCCCAGATCAAGCTCAACTTATGAATCTGTCCATATTCTGAGCTCTCCATCTCTCGTTACTCTCAATGGAAAATCTATATTAACGTTTGTCCATTCTTGTATTTTTCAGTTTACTATAGACGAATTTTTTTTCATGAAAAAAAATTGAAAAAAAATTCACAATTATCTAACTACTTTCATTTTGTTTTGTTAAGTATGATCAAAAACCGATTTCATTATTTTGGAAACTACTGCGAAGTTCGAGACTCAAAAAAAAATTGGAATAAAAAATAATAAAAATTTTCAGATTATCCAACTGTACCAAATTTTGGTTATATATTGTCATGTTCGAAAGTGCCTCCCAGAATTAAGAGAGTGTTCCGAAACATTTATCAACTAAAAAATGATTAGATATTTAAAATGAAAAATTGGAAATTTCCGTAGATCAGTGGCAGTTGCTTAGCGACAGCGGAAGGGTTACGAATTCAGGGCTCACAGTGATTGAGGGCTGTTTGGGGGGGCCGGCTATCATTCATACACATAAGAATTCTACACCTATATATTCGCACACTAATTTAACACTTCAAAAACATGTGCGCGCTATGTTTGTCAATGTGCACATTGAATTTTACCGCGGCATATTATAGCTACCACGTTGTGCACAGTGTTTGTCTGGGATAATTGTGTGTGCACAATTAAAATTATTACTTCGGTGGGCAAAATAATATGTGCACAATTTTTAGGTGAAATTTTTATTGCGCACGCACAATTTTCCCAGACGACCCACTGTGCACAATGTGGAAGCTATAATATGCCGCAGTCAAATTCAATGTGTACATTGAAAAACATAGCGCGTATATGTTTTTCAAGTTTTAAATTACTCTGCGAATATAGACGTGTACAATTGTGAGGTGAATTTTTTTCCTCTATTCGAAGAATTTTATCCCCACTGGGAAGAAAAGAATTCCATTGAAATTGTGGAAAATTATTTTTATTCACTCATGTACGCTATCCTGAACAATTAATACAATTACATAATGCAGGTCTATTATGTACATTTCTATCACTGAAAAATGCTACGCTTATTGCCTCGAAAAAAAAATTCAAAAAAAGAGTTATTTCGAAATGAATGAACATGTCATGGCCTGAAGACATTTTTCGTTAAGAATGTTCATTTTTTTGGGTGTTAAAAATTTTTTTTTTAAGTATTTGTTTCTAAAAAACGTTAAAAAAAAAGAAGTTTTCCGAAAAAAAAAATTATCTAAAAAATTTTGTTTGATCTAAAAACATTTTTCCTTTCTGTAAAAAAAAATGTTTTCTGTAAAACATTTTTTTTCCTGCCCAAAAACAACATAAAATATTCTGACCACCCAAATAAACAGACACACTTAATTCGGAAGAAGTTGTTCGACAACTTGTCGTTGATAAATTAGTAAATAAATGAGCACCGCAAACTTACGATATTCCAGTTATCAATCAACACTTAACGTTAAAAAATACTACACAATAATCTCACTTAAGTAGGAAAAATATTTTTTTTTATAAAATAGTCTATGAACATTTGATTCACTCGAAAGCTTCTAATTAAATTTTCAGTAATGAAGGCAATTAAAAAAATATTCTCTCGTTGATTTCTGAGTCCTAGTTAAGCCATGAACATGGAAAAAAATTCCCATGAATAATTATTGGTTATTGGCCGCGGAACAGCGAAACATTTCGCGATGTTAGCAAAAAATAAAGAGAAAAATAGAAAAAGTTAATTATAACCCCCAAAAAAATTTTTTTGGGATGTCACTTTTTTTTTATGGTCAAATTTCAGAAAAAAGTAAATTTCAAATTTTATTTTTTTTTTTACGAATTTTTTTAGTAGATTTTTTCAAAAAGTATTTCGGGGAATTTTTTGACCATGTGTTTCGAGAAGTTGTACAGAATTGATATATCTGATATAATTTGATTATAATAGTGAATTTACTGATTCATTAAATTTGTCTCAGGAAAATTGATAAGTTGGAAATCAATGGAAATTCGTTTTATTTTTTTTTTGTGAAATTTTTTGGACTCTGGAGATATGTGAAATAACTTTTTTCGAAATTTTTTAGATATTCCATTTTTTAATCTAGCGATTTTTTTTTTACATGGAAAGAGTTATGCAATTTTTGGGAGACCTCAAAAAAATGGGATTTCAAAAATTCAAAATTTCCCGAAATTTTCACACTATCTAGGTATTGTAATTTTTTTTTAATTTTCCAAAATCTGAAAAAGTTTAAAAATTTCGCGAATTTCAGAAAGTTTTTTGCAAAAATTTTTAAACCTTTTCGGTCAGAAATTCTTGGGCAGAAAATGATTTTTTTTTAGAACTTTGCCCTTTGGCATATATTTACCAGTTTCCCTGAAATCCGCAAAGTAATTTATTTCTATCAGATATTTCAATTTGTTCACGATTTCCTGAAGTTAGTAGTTTGGCAAAATTTTGCGTATCTTCCCAAATTATCAGTTCAACAGCTTTTTGAATTTCGCCGCGAGAAATTAAAGGTCTAATTAATTATTGATGAATTAATTAGGACCGCAATTCTTGGACTCCCAGAGTCAGCGATGTTATCTCGCGAACAATCATTTCTGCGATTTTCCATGCGAGCTCTTCCTTTGCCTGAAAAATCAACAATTATGTTAGAACCACAATTCTGCTCACTATTTCGATTTTTCACAAAAAAATTAAGTGAAAAAATTCTAGAAAAAAAATTGGATTTTTTCGGAAAAATATATGTTAAAAAAAATGAAATTTCCAAATGAAATTTTTTCTTTTTTCTATCGAAAAGTCAAATTACATTTTTAAAATTTTCTTTTACCTTATCTTGCTCCAGATGAATAAATCTCTTTACTGCTCTCGATAATCTCGACTCTGAAAATAATGATTCATTAATAAAATATTCGTACATAATTAGCTGAAAAAAACACAAAAAAATCTAGACTCTCAATTTATATAATTAAAACTATTACCATATTTTCGTTGAGGATCTGGTTCTATTTCAGTCACAAATCTTCCCAAATTATCCACATATCCTACGCTCAAACTGAAAAAAAAAACGATCCTCAAAGATTTCATGTAATAAAATCGATTTCCAGCCACTTTTTTCTGAATATTTAAAAAACTATAAGAGATAGAAAAATCGTCACATGACCTTTTTTATAGAGAATTTCAAGAGCTACAAAATTTTCCTCTTCGAAATTTTGATATATATGTAAGTTTTTGAGATATTCGCAAAAGTCTTGAGAAAATTTTTCATCACTGCCAACAGGGGCTAAAGACAATTTTGTCTTTCGTCAATATTTATAAAACTATTGTACACAGAAAAAATGTCATGAACACTTTCTTGTAGAGGATTTCCAGAGCTACAAAAAATGTTATTTGAAAATTTTTCTATCGTTGTTAGATTTTCAAATATTTGTCATTATGAGTTTGTGCTAATTTAGGCAGTAGGAGTTAAACATTTTGTTTTTTGGGAATATTTCGAAATCTATTGCAGCTAGGCAGATTATCGTGAAGTCTTTTTTGGAGAGAATTTCAAGAGCTACAAAAAAGATACGGGGCAAATTGGGCCTTCTTAGATAGATTGCTAGATATTTGGGGAATTCCGGAATTTACCTGCATTTTCTTCGTCTCCATAGCGCATCTGGATCGTATAACTGCCTCGAATCAATGCTCATCGTCCCATTCATTTTTTGTTTGTTCAAGCCTTGAATTACTTCATCAGGATGTGAATTTTGCGTTCCAACACTCAGTGTACTCACTTCACTACAATCTGATCCTGAGGAAAAAAATTAAAGAGAATTAATTAAAAAAAAGTAGTTCAACTTTTTTTTGCAAACAAAATTTGTGTTAAAAAAAAATAGCGAGACAAATTCGCTTGGTAAAAAAGTATTACGAAATTTTTGTCATCGAATTAAAATGCAAGTTCAACCTTCTTCCAATTTTCTGTCACTTTCCAAAAATTGATTTTTGAAAATTTTTCGTTTCGTTTTTTTTTTACATAAATAAAAAAAAATTATTTTTTGAATGCTTTGAAATTTCCAAAATTTTGGGATTTTTCAATTTTTTTTTTTTTCAATTTTCAAAAAAATTTGAAAAATATTTTGAAAAATTTTCTTAAAACATTCTCACTCCAAATTTTCTTTCTGAGTAGTTTTTATAAAAAGAAAATTAAAAAAATGAGATTGCATTCGTTCAAATTTGATGAAATTTTCCAGATTTCAGAAAAATTTTGAAAGAAAAAAAAAAACTTTTTAGAGAATTGTCAGGACAATTATTTTGGATTTCTTTTGCACTGATTTCTTTTTCAATTAAGTTTGAGGTAATTGTGTACAGCTGCGCAGAATGGGGAAAAAATATGCTTACTCCGCAATATTTTTTATTATTCACTTGATAAACTGATAAGGAACTATTTACCTGCGCGTTTCACCTGAGCATGTCCACATAAACTGCTCTGAATTGTGCTGATTAACTCCGAGAGATATTTGTAATACAGTTGAGAAGATAAGAACGCCGGGAGATAATGCTAAATAGAAGATAAGATCGTTAGTGAGTGAAAATTGAATGTTCAAACTATGTACAATTTTCCAAGAGACCAAATTTTTTTGCCTTGCACCAATGTTACAATTTGGTATTAAAAATTTACAATTAATCAATCAAAAAAATCTTTCACAAAAATCTAAATTCGAAAAAAAAAATCATTTTTTAATTTTGAAAATTTTGAAGTTTTTCAAAAATTTTTTTCTAAATATAAATATTTTGAAAAAAAAAATTTTTATTTATGAAAATTTGTTGATTCAAATTTTTTTTTAATTTCTCGAAATTGTGAAAAAAATCAGAAAATTCCAGTTTTAGATAAATTCAAAAAATCGTAGCAGATCATATATATACAGAGGAGATAAGAGCTATAGATAGTGAACACGAGGTGGGAGAGACACCTACCTTGCTCAGATAATTGTACACGATGATGCTGGGTTTTTCAAAGCAATCTGGCTGTGGACCATCGCCAAACTCTCGACAGATATTCTGCTCAACTTGAAATCGGATTTTATCGCTGAATCCCAAGGGCATCGTCGCCTGGAGACTGAAGTACCTGGGTAAGGTGAATAAAAATTTTTCAGATAAATTCCAATTAAATGAATTCCCCGGCGCTCAGTTCACAAGATGTCCAATGTGCGCAATTTGTTTATAACAAATGAATTATTTAACCAATCGAAATTTAACTTGCGCCCCTCGATAGAAGAATGTTCAACGTATTTTTATCGCAAACTTCAGAATTGTCAGTGAAAATTTCCTCGATAAACGAGGTGGACGAATATATGGTGGTCGAATATAATATTGTGAAATTTGCAAGCAACAATTTTGTTTATAAAGAAAAAATATAAAAAATCAAATGAAAAAAAAAAACACTACTGGGCAAATTTACAATCAGTGTCGTTGGCATTGCCAATAATTTTTCCAAATGCCGATACACGCTTTAGTATTGGAGAAAATAATTTTTTAATGTTGACGAAGAGGGTCGATGCCATGGATCGAGCGCGACATGGGGCACAGCAACGTGGGTCGATCCATGGGATCCACGCTGTACGTGAGGGGTTAATGCAATCTTGTGAAAACACAAATGAGAAAATTTTTTTGGTGTCAAGGAATGATAGAAATGTTTTTCTAACTTTTCGTAAATGACCAGCGCATCACTTTGCGCTTCCATCGGATCATACGAGCTCTTCTCCTCCAAATTTCGTTTATAGTTGACGGCTGACATCCAAAAATCGAGTAATTCTCGCTTATTCTCTAGCTCCATAAACTGAAAGAAAAAAATAATTAGAAATGATGAAAAAATTTCCATAAAATTTTAGGTAAATTTTTTGGCATTTTAGCAAATTTGAGAGAAAGTTTTTCGCAAGTCAATTTTTGAGAATTTTAATGTTCATATCATCCGAAAACAAATTAAAATTGTTAACGAGGAAATGGAAATATTTAAATTTTTAAATTACCTCCATGAAGTAGAAAAAAGCAGTTTCGTTGAACAAAATGTCGGCCAATTTGACATCTCCACTTGTTAAAACGTCAATCTGATGCTTACAATGAAATTCACTCCGCAAAAAATCATCGATAAACCTAAAAACAAAATAATTATTACATTTTTTTTTACTCAAGTAAATTATGCGACATGATTAATATTAAGTGATTCACATTTGTAGATTTTTTTTCTCAAAATTTTGGAAAATACGACAAACTATAATTTTTCTTTTTTATTATTAAATTTTGAAAATAATTTTGAGGATTACAACTATTTGAAAATTTTAGGGGTCTCCAGAATTTTACATCTTGTATAGGTTTCTGAGATTGGAAAATACAAATATTGAATTTTTGGAAAGGTAAAAAATGTAGAAAAAAATTTACAGCAATTCGAACAAAAATTAATAATTTTTAGAAAATTTGGAAGTTTTAGATTTTTTTATTAAATTTTTAAATAAAATTAAAATTGACCAAAAGCTCATTAAATTAGCAAAAAAAAGTACACAATTAAAAAAAAAACAAAATTTCGAAAAATGTTGAAATTCTAAAAAGATGAAAAAAAAACCCCAAAAATTTTTCAAAGTTGTTTTTTTAATCCTCACTCATTCTTCAAAACCCCCAGAATGACATCCTGGACCTCGAAGAGAGCGTTGATGAGACGTTGATAGTCCAAGTTTTCGACAGCTTCCTCCATTCGGCCTTTTAGTTCCGAGTCCACATTCACCCTCAACGAATCCTTAACAATGTACTTTTTGTAGACCCTGAGAGCATCCTGGACAACTCCAGAGCCTCTACATTCCTCGTCGATGGTCCTCCAGGCCCTAAACCTACTCTTTGGTGACGTAAAATCGTTTATATTTACATTTCCCTCGACGTCGAATTTTCCCTATGTAAAAAAAATTATATTAAAATTTCGAAGAATTTTAGAACATTTTAAAATATTCCAAAAATTTGCAATTTTGGGAAATTTGGAAAAGGTCAAAATGTTTAATTGAGAAAAAAAAACAAATCAATTTTTAAAAAATAAAACAAAATTGATTGAACAAAAAAAACAGAATTTCGGTCATTTTGAAAAATTGAATAATTTACAGAATCTTAAATATTCCAAAAATTGGAAACTGATTCGCAGATTTTGTTTTTTGTTTTAATTCTTAAAAATGTTAAACTTCTCAAAAATTGTGAAAAGTTGACAAATTTTTGGAAATTTCTGAGACTGTCACAAATTTTGAATTTTTTTTTACAAAATTATTAAAAAACAAAAATGAGAGTGAACTTTTGAGAATTGAAAAGAAAGATAGGTACAAAAATTTCGAAATTAAAAATTGAAGAAATTTGAAATTTGGAAAATTTTGTTTTGGCTCATGATTTTGTCAATACTTACATTTCCCTCAATTTCGAATTTTTCCTGAAAATTGTTATCAAATTTAGTGGATTGACAGTTTTTGGGGGATTTTTGTTCGTTTTCTCGGAAACACTCGACTTCCATGCAATATTTAATCACCGGCAATCGATTTCTGCTTTCCATAAATTGTATGAAGTACCTGTAAGCAATATGTAAATGAAAATTACAAAAATTACTGTAATGCAATTATCACAAATATTTTACATTAGAACACAAACAAGGGAAAAAAAATCTGACAAAAATTCCAAGCTTTGCACGAGAAAAAAAATTGCAACCATTAAACAGACCCAAAAAAACTACCAAATTTCCAAAAAATATTTTAGAATTTTTTTTTCTAAAAAAACATTTTGGAATTTTTCTTTTCCAAAAAATATTTTGAAAATTGTTTTTTTCTAAAAAATATTTTGCACTTTTTTTGCAAAACAAAATTTTGTAATTTTGTAAAGAATCTTTGCAAAATTCAAAAATTTCAAATTGAGTTCGCATATTTCCAAAATTAGAGAAAAAAAATCCAAAATTTTGGTAAAAAGTTTTTTCCAAAATTAGAGAAAAAAAATCCAAAATTTTGGTAAAAAGTTTTTTCTAAACATTTTCATAAATATATGTATATATATTGTTTAAAATTAACTTTAACACACCCCAAAGCATCCTTGTCATTGAGCACTTCCGAAAGTGTTTTAGAGAGACGAGAAGTACAGATTTCGACTTTCAAACTGGAAACTGACTCCTCTTCGTCCTCCTCCTCTTCCTCGAGACTGTGTGCGCAAACCGGGGGACCCAATGGGGATCTTGGGGCCTTTCCATTGGTCTCTAGTAATTTTTCCTGGAGCGCTGGGCTTATCGGGGAAGTAGGGGACTGACGAATTTTGTCTTTTGATCCTGAAAAAAAAATGAAAAAAACCACATTTAAAAAATTGGCGTTTCCACGGGTTTTTCACTGATAACTCCGTATCTAGGGGAGATAGGGGAATATGTGTAAGACACTTTTTGTAGCTCTCGAAATTCTCTACAAAAAATGTTCTCATCATTTTTTCACTAGACCCTCACATTTCGAAGATATTGACCAATAGGGACGCCTCGAGCGGTCCATCTAAAGTTTGCCCCTCCAAATGTTCGTGAGGGGATTCCCCGGATTTTCTACTATCATGGTTAAAAAAAATCTCAAAAAATTCCAAGTTGTTTGCGTATTCAAAAAACAGCCTCACGATTTTTTTACGCTTTTTTGAATAATTTGCTACCGGCATAAGAATATTTAAAAAAAAATGTTCTTACATCTGTGTGTGTGTGTGTGTGTGTGTGTGTGTGTGTGTGTGTGTGTGTGTGTGTGTAAGAGGCTCTATTCATAAGTCAGGGAATTGGTTTTCACGGTTGACACCCTTTGCAGACATGAGAACAACAAGTGGCAATTTTTGAAAAAAAAAAAAACAAAACAAAAACAAAAAAAAACAAAAAAACAAAAAACAAAAAAAAAAGTTTCATAATTTTTTTTTCCAATTTGCGTACATATTGCATGACCTTGTTAAGATTTTGAAGTTGACAATAATGAAAAAATGTACTGACCAATTCAATTACCAACATCGATTTATATCGATCGATCTTTATAATTAATTTAGACACTTTTAGTGACCTTTTGCAATCTCGATAAAATTGCGCAAAGTGTTTGAAAACATCTTTTTTATAAGACGATTTTGGCACTTTTCACTAAATTAAAAATGGCTTTTAACGACTTTTAATTTTTTTGTTGAAAAATTTCTGTGATGGCGCGAGATTCAAAATTGAAGTTTTTTTTGTTTATTTTTTTCATTATTCTTTATTTGAATTATCGTGCGGATTGACAGGCCAATTTTTGTGCCTGATTAACCTCAAATGGAACATTGCACGTCGAAACAATTTTCATGCAAAAAGCATGCACAGTGAGCTAATACGTAAAGGCGGGAAAAATTTGAAAATTTGAATGTTTTCTTACCTGACTTTTTAAAAAATTGTAACATCGTTATTTGTTGATGGAAACATTGTAAATAATGCAATGTAAACAATTTGATGTATCCAACGCAACGTCACAATATCCTCGGGCCAAATTTAACTGTCACTTACGTCATTGGCGTTATTAATTAAAAATAGTGATTAATTTGACAATTAGTATAGTTCTACGCGAAATTGTTTACCCGCGAGAGATTGTTCATGCGTTTTTTTAATTTGTGGTAAATGTCAGTGAACAAGTATATCCGAAGTCGACAAGTGCCGAACTATTCCGGAAGTTGACGGAAATCAAAATGGCGGGAATTGCGATAACTTCGAATTGCAAAATTTTTCGCAGATATTTAAAAGTTTCAGAATATTTCAATGTGACTTCTCTCCTCTTTCTTGATTATTCTGACTTTTGTAATCGGTTTTACCCCGTAGGTGAATGCGAAAGAAATATTTACAAGTTTGGTTGCAAGACTTGCAAGTGTCACGTGACACGTGCCGCGGCGCGCGCAACGGCCATACTCGAAATTGGTCGCTCCGTTTTTCATGGATATCTTCAAAACCGAGGGGAATTTTGGAATTTGCATGAGAACCTTTTTTGTAGGTCTCAATGTGCTCTACAAAAACGGTCATTATAAAAATTTCGCTATCTCCCGTAGATTTCGATTTATATGGCTTTTTCGTCAGCGGGGATCTTGTAGGTTAAGACCCGTCCTCCCAAAAAAATTTCCCCTAGCTTCCCTAAATACTTTGTTGTGTTTTGCAATTTAGATTACTGTTAATTATACTTCGTAGAATGTGTGGAATGTGGGATTTTGGTACCAAGTTTTGTACCAAGAGCTGCAAAAAATATATTTACTGTATGAAATTAAAAAAGAAATTGCAAAATATTTTATAAATTGCAAAATATCAAAAAAAAAAATGAGAACAACTGATTTCCGGTGAAAATGTTATAAACATTTTTTGTAGCTCTTGAGATTCTCCACAAATAATGTATCTACAAAAATTTCCCTATCTCCCCTAGATTCCGCGATATGCCGCAAAAACGGAAGATGCTGCCAAACTGTGGAGCGATGGGATCAATGTCAAAAGATGGTTCACCAAAATTTTTTAGCGCTCAAGGACGCTTGGAGCTAATCCAAGATGTGCCGTTGTAACAACTGCGAGTCCAAGGAAGATTTCCACGGTCAATGGCCGGTCGTTGGATTCCATTTTCAATGTTAAAATACCGGTTTGCCGATCGTTAAAAAGTGCAATTCCTTCAAATTCTCGCCTCACTCTCGACTCTCGAGTCGGCGTGTCAAGTTCGTTAATTCAGTCTCTCCTTGTCTAGAAAATTGTGGTAAAATAAAAGGGAAAGATGCTGCTTAAGTCATTAATTATTGTCACTATGACAGCATACGCCAGTGCCATTACCTACGATCAGCGCCAAACTGGAGATGTGAATGTTGAGATTTCCCTGAAAGACGTTCAGGTCGTTGCACTCGTCGACGGCGAATTACTCGAGGACTACACGGTATTTTTTTTCATTATCATTATGATTGTTATTATTATTATTATTGTTATTATTTTAAAAAAAAATGTTTTTTTTTTTTAAATAAAAAAGAGCCTTTTTTGGTTTTTAACCATTTTTGAAAAATACTTATAGTTGAGTACAGATTTTTTTTTTTTTTTTGAGTAAATTCTGAAAAAAATTGTTAGCTGTTTGGGAGTGCTTGGATGAAACGTTGCGATATTTGAAAAGGTGGCGGGCCATTTTACCGACAGCCGATCGGGGCTTTTTTTCGGGAAATCCTAAATTTTTGGGTGTTTTGACAATTTTTATGAAGTTCGGGTTTAATTGCTGGAATCAATGAAATTGATGAAACTGGTGGAATTGATGAGATTTGTGAAATTTATGAGATTTGTGAAATTTATGAAATTTATGAAATTTATGAAATTTATGAAATTGATGAAGCTCATGAAATTCATGAACTTTATGTAATTAATGAAATTTATGGAATTTATGAAATGTATGAAATTCATGAACTTTATGTAATTAATGAAATTTATGAAATGTATGAAATTCATGAACTTCATGAAATTCTTGAAACTCATGAAATTGACGAAATTCATGAACTTTATGGATTTTATGAAATACATGAAATTTATGAAATTCATGAAATTTATAAAATTCATGAAATTTATGAAATTTTATGAAATTTATGAAATTCATGAACTTCATGAAATACGTGAAATTTATGAACTTTATGGAATTTGCCAAATTTACGAAATTTATGAAATTCATGAAATTGATGAAATTGATGAAATTGATGAAATTAAACTATCACATCGACAGAAAAAAAACAATTAATTTTATGTTTCAGGATTACAACTACAACTATGATTACTCAGATTTCACGATAAAGCCTCCCTCGAAGCCGTCAACATCACCAGGATCATACGGATCGACAACCGACTCTGCCTGGTACACTTGGCCGACGAATCCCCCGAAGTCGACTGAAAAGCCGACTGTGACTGACAAAGTTGATTCTTCGAATGCAACAACTCCATCAGTCTCGTCTTCATCTTCTCCGGACGTTGAATCAACCGAATCCCCTACCACAGGGAGCTCAAAAATCCCCGATGACGTCACCGTACTCCCACAGGATACTATCGAAAACTTGAAAAATTCAAATAAATGTCAACCTGGATTCTCCAGGGATAGAAAAGGAAACTGCAAAAAAGGATTGAGAAGGCGACTCTCGTTCTTTCCGTAAGTCGAGCTATGAAAAAGTCAAAATAGAGCGGATTCTAGGGGAGATAGAGGACTTTTGTATAAGACCTTTTTTGTAGAGAATTTCAAGAGCTATAAGAAACTATATAACCGAAATTGGGCTGCACTCGTTAGATTTCGAGATATTTGAGGAAATCGTAGAAAAGGGTTGAGCCGCGGTTCGTTCTTCGTGAGTCGATTCATGAAACAAATTGAAATATCAGGAATTCTAGGGGAGATAGAGCAATTTCGTATGAGAGTTTTTTTGTAGAGAATTTCAATAGCTACAAAAAAGTATTAGGGTAAAATGGTATTGGTCTGTTAGAATCCGAGATATTGAAGAAAATTGTAGAAAAAAGTGGGGAGATGGTTTCATGTTCTCCGTAACTCGACTCATGAATGAATTGGAAAAAATCAAATTGTCGGAATTCTAGGGGAGATAGGGGAATTTTTCATTAGGATGTTTTGTGGGGAATTTGGAGGGCTACAAAAAAGTATTTTGTCGAAATTGAGCTGCGACAGGTAGATTTCGAGATATTCAAGGGAATCTGAAAAAGGGGTTGGCAGGTGGTTCCGGTTTTTTTCGCAAAATCCGGAAGTCCGTTCATGAAAATTCTTCAGAAATTTCAGGAAAAAATCGAAAAATATAAAATGGAAAAAAAAAATTTTATTGCAGAAATTTGAAAAATTTCAAAAAATCAATTTTTTAAAAAATTAAGTGATTAAAAAAAAAATTTTTGTTTTGCTTTTTTAGTCGACTTGCGTTACGGATGCGACCAAGACGGCCAGCGACAACACCTGCGTCATGAACTTATTGAAAAATGTGGAGCAACGTAAGATAATAAAAATATTGTGATTAGTTGTTAAGAAAGTAATGAATAAAATTTTCACGTTTACAACAAAAATGGGTAATTTAGAAATTAATTTTCTCCAAAATATTGAAAGAGCAATCTATGGAGTTCAGGAGTTGACCGCCATTTTGTAAAGTGGCAAGTTCACATTCAAATATCCCGCCAATTTTAAACCCCAACCTCGACGAAAAAATGAACATAAAATTGCGGAACTCCAAATTCAAAAATTTGAAGAAAAAGTGACATTTTGAAACTGCCACAAATGTCAACAAAATTCCACTTTCAAACTCCACGTTCACGGACCAATAACATACAATTGACGTATACAAAAATGGCGGGTAATTCAAATAGCCGGCCATTTTTATTTCCGCAAAAAACAAAATAGAAAAAAAAATGTTTGGGATCAGAAATTTCGAAAATCCCAAAAATCCCAAAATTTTAAACAATTTCAAAAATTTTCAAAAAAATTTGCATTTTTGAAAATTTCAAAAATTTTGAAAATCTGTGATAAAACTTTCACATTGGTGCAAATTTTGCCAAAATTTCACTCGAAAACTCGACGTTGAAAACTAAATTACAATTTATCTTCACACGAATCAAAATGGCGGGAAAATTCAAAATGGCGGGCAAATTCAAAATGGCGGCATAGCCCGCCATTTTCAAACGTCGGCTTACTAACGTTAAAAGAACACACGAACGAGGTGTAATAAATAATCGTTTAATTCCATAAAAAATAGACCTAGCACACTGAGTACATATAGTATCGCGCAACTATCGCGCAATAAATATTAAAATAAACTTATTGATTTCACTCAGAAAATATTGAAATATGAAAAAATTCAGATGTTCAAGTTTTCAGCGCGGCAGATACCGGAGCCGTCTCTGTATCGTCCAGGTCCGCAATTTTCTATGGCATCGCCAATGAGTTTGAGCTCGTCTTTTTGGAACTTTGAGTCTTCGTCGAGGGTGCCCAGGTTCTCGGAAATTTTCTCCGGCGACTGGATGGCCTGGACCGATCCGTCGGTCTTTTTGAACTCCAGTTCCTGGTCCAGAATTCCGGGAAGATCGAAGTCAATTGATGAGGATCCAAGGGAGTTCAGCATGCCCATGGGTGGTGCAACCACGAATACAAGATTCTCCAATTTGCCGTGCACGTTCAATTTGCCATCCTGGCGCTGGTCGTACGTCGCCGGGGCACAATGGGCCAGGAGAGGCAGGAGCACCAACACGCAGAGATTCATCTCGGTTTCGGGCTCGAGAGAGACTGGAGAACCCGGGATCATCGGAGCGCTTTTGCATGGCGGGGAAAAAGCGGGGGAGGGGTGGGTGGGAGGGGTGGGGGCGGGGGTCGATGACCCATTATGGAAATTTTTTTTGGAAAATTTGAAAATTTTGGAAAATTTGAAAAATTTGAAAAATTTGAAAATTTGAAAAATCTGAAAATTTGGAAAATTTAAAAATTTGAAAAATTTGAAAATTCTGAAAATTTGGAAAATTTGAAAAATTTGAAAAAATTGGAGAATTTCGGGAAATTTAAAAATTTGAAAAAATTGAAAATTTTGGAAATTTTGAAAAATTTGAAAAATCTGAAAAATCTGAAACCTGTGAGAAATTCAATAAAAATAAAATAAAATTTAAATACATATCTATAAAATTGAAAAATATGAATTTTTTATAGAGTGAATCATATTGAAAATTTTGCAATGTTAGGGCTTGCAATTTTTAAAAATGGCCAAATTTGATTTTCAAGAATTTGAAATGGAAAATTGGAAAAATTTGAAATGTTGAACATATTAAATTTGACAAAATCTCAGTAATTGAAGAAAAAAAATGGGTGGGAATGGGTGATGGGTCAAGGTCCGCAATTGGGTCATTCGAGATATCGATAACAAACTTATTTATGCCAATTTAATGCGAAATCGCTCTATTTTCACTGGTACCATGTGCAATTAGCAATTTTAAAAGTGAAAAATTTGATAGTGTGAGACATTTTTAAAAAAATTGTGGAATTTTTTTTTCTATTGAAATATGAAAATATGAAAAAAAATAGAAATGCAAAAATTTAGACATTTCAATTTGCAATTTTCGTAAATTGTGAAACTTCTAACTACGCAAAAATGAAATTTGAAATATATTAAAATTTAAATACCCCGATATTCAAATTTTGGAAATTTTTTGCGTTTACTAATTGAAAATTTCGAGTTTACTAATTGATTAAGTAATTACAAATTGTTGATAACAAACTGGAATATTTCGTCAAAATATTGTGGCAAGTGCTTCAAGTACATGTCAGGGGTCAAAAAATTTCGCTTAAGGGGTGGGAAAGGGGAGGGGAAGGTACCCGGAAATTGAATTTTACCCCGGGGATTTTAATTTTTTTAACACTCCCCACCCTGATGGACGAACATACTTCATCCAACTTCCCATCACCTCTACAACCGGATTGGCAAGTCCGAGCAAAAAATCCTGACGTAACATTGAAAATCGATTCGAACAAGTTCAAAGGGGTTCATTGACCCTGGAGTAATTTGAAATTTTGTAAAATCTTCCAAATTATCAAAGAATTTCAAAATCCCCAAAAATTTCCAAATCTCTAAAAATTTTGGAAATTTCCAAAATTCCAAAATTTTCGGAAATCTTTCAAGCGTATTTTTTGAAAAAATATTTACGAAATTCCAACATTTTGGAAAATTTGAAAAACTCTCAAAATTTTTTTAAAAATTTCAATTTTTAAAAAAATCATTAAAAAAAAATATTTACCAAATTTCAAAATTTTGGAAAATTCCAAAAAATAAAAACAAAAATTCGAAAATTAAAATTAAGTCGATAAATTTCAGAAACTGAAAACAAAAATTTGAAGATATCAAAATTTACAAAAATGTGAAAAAAAAGTTTTAGAAATTTAAAAAAAAATCGAAAATTTGAAAATTTTTAAGAATGCAAAAAAGTGGAGAAAAAATTAAAAAATGGGGTAACATTGTGAATAGCGAGTTATGTCAAGTTCACCTAGGTTCCTTGATCCCGGGGGTCCAGGTGGAGGGGGGTGGGGTCACCTGGGGCCACCTTCGTTCACTGCTCCCCAGTAAGACTCTGTCCTCCGCACTAGCAGCACGTACCAATGGTCCAGATAAACATGAGAATCTTCAAGATAATTGCACTCTTGACAATTTCGACTGCCCCCTGCATCGGGGTGCCATTTCTCCGAGCTGAGCACAGGGGGGACCCCGAGGGGGGCTCTGATCTTCTGCTGGACGGGGTGCAAACACTTGTCTCCCATCAACACGTCAAAGGTTTTTTTCCTAATTTAATTCACTACATTTTTGCATTTTTGCAAATTGCAAAAATATATATAAGCAAATTGCCATTTGCAAAAATGCATATATATAATCATTATGAAAATATACATATATATATATGTATGTGCAAAAAATTTAATTTTTTTCGTTTTAAGTTTCTCAAATGCAGAATATCATTGTTCACAATTTTTGAAAATTTGTGAAATTTTGCTTTTTTTTTAATTAAAATTTTTGTTAATTCGTGTAATTTTTTTTGCTTTGCAATTTTTTGAAATTTTCCAAATTTTTCAAATTCTTGAATTGTTTTTGGAATCTGCTAAATAATTTTAGGATTTTCTTTTCAATTTTTGATTTATCTATCTGAATTTTTTTTTCAATTTCAATTAAAAAAAAAATGTTTTTTACTACTTTAAAAAAAAAAATTAATGATGTGTTTTTACTACTATGTGCAGATCTGAAGTCGGATGCTGCGGAGCTGGAAGATACGTTCGATCAGAGGCAAAACGGAAGTGAGAATTACAGAATTCACGTGGACGGACTGGTAGTGGTAGTGGCACCAGTGGAAGCTCTTCTCCTTGCAGGCGGTGCTTCCAATAATTTTTCAAGCATTGTGGGACATCCCCAGGAGAAGCCGGAGAAGCCCATGGAGCCCACGCTCAAACCCATCATCGAACCTGCAGATGGAGATAAACCACTGGAGCCCAAGAAAATCAGCCACAGGTGCTCCATGCGGTGATGTTTACACGAATTTTCGGTTTTTTAATCAATTTTCCCTAAAAATTCGGCACTACTTTCATTTTTCTTTTTTCTTTTATTTTTGTAAATTTAGAAAATGGGGAAAATTTTGATAAATTAATTTTTGTTAATTTCGAAAATTTGAGAAACTTTATCAGAAAATTAGCATTTTGCAAAATTTACAAATTTTTGAACCTACTGGATTTAAAGAACTCTAAAATTGCTGAAAATTTACAAACTTCGGAAATTTAGGAAATTTAAAAAATTTGGAAATTTCGGAAATGTGAAAAATTTGGAAATTTAAAAAAAAAAAAGAAAATTTTGCCAAAAACGGGAAACTTTTACAAATTTCAAAAACGAGAAAAACCTTGATAAATTACTTAACAAATCACACGTGTTAAGCCGACCATTCTTTGCGCATTGAGAGAATCTCATTTGTTAGCATTTTGTTTTGGCATCATATCCCGAAATGTGAAGGAGCTAGCCCAATTTTCATGAGAATGTTTTTTGTAGTGCACACCGAGAGCTACAATAAAGCTCTATATGAACATTCGTTAATGTTCTTAGTTTTGAAGATATCTGCCAAAAATGCTTTCGGTTGATGCCGCGAAATTTCTCCATAGATGGCGCGCCTCCGATTCCAGCGTCCGCGTAATCCGCGAGAATTCTGATCGAGTCGAAGAATATAATTCCCATCAGCTTAACTCTGTGGTATCAATGATTCTTATCTCCACCTAAATCAACTGAAAGAGTTACTTGAGGCATTAAAAAAGTTTCGCTCAAATATTTCAATTTTCGAACATATTTGCGATAATTTTTAACTAATTTTTTTTTGCACTTGCAGAGGACATCTGAAGCTTGGAAGTCTGCTTGCCCCTTTTTTGAGGCAGTTCGGACCCCACTGAAGACTTCAAAGTGATACACAAGACTCTCATGGTATTTTTAAGCCTTTATAATTATTACTTTTTTTTTTAATAAAATGATATTTATTATTCTGAAATTACAATAAATACAGTTCCCTGCTTTTGTGTGAGTTTTAATTCAATTTTGGGGCTTTTCAGGTCTGTAAGACGAGTAGAAAATAATTTGGTTAATTACTAGGCAATTTTTACAATTTTATGGTACAATTTGAGGGTCTCGTGGTGGCGAGAGTCAATGCTGTAGCAGAGTGGTAAAACGTGAAAATTAATTAATTTGGGGAGAATTTGCAGTTTTGGTAAATATCTCCAGATTTGAAGATTTTTAAAATTTTTTTATTTATTTTTTGTGATTTTTTTTTTTTACCTTTTAGAGATCGTCGGACAATTTTTGCAGAATAAATATCAATGCATATATATATATATATATAAAATCACAGAAAATAAATTTAGAAAAAATTATGTAGGCCAATGGGATTGAGAAATTTTTTTGGAAAATTTGTACAAATTTCAGGAAACTTTAGAGGCGAAAAATTTGATTGCAAGTAACGAGTTTAGAGTCGAAAAGGTTTAAGAAAGGAATTAAAAGTGTTTTGGAGAGTGGCAAAATTGAGGGAATTGCAGAGGTTTGGAGTGTTTGAAGATATTTAACAAAACTAGGTAATTGTATGATTGGGTTTTGACAATTTAGATGGAGCTCTAACACTTGAGCAATTTCGTAAATTAATTTCTGTTTTTTTTTTAATTGAAAATTTGTGAAATTTTAAAACGTAAAGAGTTTCAAAATTTATGACAATTCTGGAGGGTTTTGAAATTTATGAAGTCCTTAAAAAAGCAATGGCTCCGGAAATGTTAGAAAAATTTTGAAATTTTTTAAATATTGGAATTTTCAAAAATTGGAATTTTCAAAACTTTTCAAAAATTATGAAAATGTGAATTTGGAAATTTTACAAAATTCCAGAACCAATTCTACATTCTCAACTATTTTAACAAATTTCAATCTTTTTTTTTGTACAGAGGGTGTAAAATTTTGATTATACATTTTTGAGTACGATTAAGGGAAGATTACAAAAAAATGTATCCACTTTCTGACTAAAAAAAAAAAAAATGAAAAAATTAAAAATGCTTCTCTCATGATTTTTCCCAAGAATCAATTTTTTTCACCATCGCAAATCCACAATTTGAATTTGTAAAAATTGAAAAACGAACATTCTCCCACATTTTTCGTTACACAAAATTGAAACGTGGTGATCATATCCAAAAACATATTTTGAAAAATTCGCTTGGAAATTTTCCAATGGGTTGATTTTTAAATTTTTAAAAATTCGATTTTTTTTCGCAAATGGTCAAAAAATAGGATATTTTAGGTAAAGATTTTATCTCAATATTTTTTTCTGAAGAGAATTTTTTTTCGAGTGTAACGTTCCCTCAAAAATCATTTTCAAAATTTTAGAGCCATTTACAATTATTAATTGATCTGTTGAGATGTACAACATGGAAAAACATGGAAAAAAAAAACAGAAAAAATATGGAACAAATCGATTTTTTGATTTTGTAAATCTCCATGCATAGAAGGTAAAATATTTTGAATTTGTTATAATAGTTTGGTAAAGCAGTCAAAAATATATAGTACAGATTTCAGGGCTTTGCGATAATTTTTCCTGAAGTTTCACTGAAGCTAACTTGAGCATTACCGTTTTACCACTTCGATACGGAATAATGGCGAAGCCGGGGATTTTCAATGTTTAGTAAATGCAGTCTCACGCATGTCTATGCAGCAGTCTAGAGTGCAATTCATCAAGCAAGTAGTCAGGTTTGAGGGGACTTTTTTTGAGACTAGATTCGATTGAGCCTTTGATTTATGAAGCGATTCCTTCAGTGCTCTGAAAAAGAAAAATCAATGAAAGAATTTGGTTTGAGACTTTTATATAGAAAGTTTTCCTATTTTTAAACATTCAGAAATTTTTGACAATTCTTCAATTGTAAAAAAAAAAAATCTATTCTACAATTTTTTTTCCAAATTTTTGAAACTTACAAAATTTAATTCATAATTTTTCTCCCACATTTCAACTTTTCATATTCAAATTATTCAAAATTTTTGAGTTTGGAAAATTGAAAAAAAAAAAAAATTGAATTTCTTTGCTATTTTCAATTCTTCTAATATTCTGCAACTTTGTTTTCAAAATTTTTGAAACTTACAAAATTTAATTTACAATTATTTTCCACATTTCAATTTTTCATATTCGAAATTTTAAAAAATTTCGAGTTTAGAAAATTGAAAAAAAAAAAAAAAAAATGAATATTGACTTTTTTTTGCCATTTTCAATTTTTCCAAGCTTCTCCAATTTGCCATATTTTTAAATTTTATCTGATTGTTCAAATTGCTTCATTAATTTGTGAAATTGGAAAAAAAAGTAATAGTTTTTTCAAATTTTATTCAAATGACTGAATTTTGCAAAACTTTTTGTGAGAGAACAGAAGTGCAAAATGGGATGATAATCTAACATTTACCTCAGTACAATTATCCTCCCCTCCCACAATGGCGAGTTTCCCCTCGAGCTCTCCCTTCTCCTCTCTTAGCTCCTTAATGCACGTGTCATTTTCCAGCTGAATGATCCTCAGGACCTTCAGCAGTTTGGTAACTGAGTTATCCACGTCGATTACCTGATCGACAAGATTCACCGCTGTAGAATCGATTTTCTGCTCACCCACTCCCCTCTCACCGCCCTCCTCCTCCTCGTCGTCCTCAGCCCTTCGTCTGTTCAAAATTGCTTGGCCCAGACTATTTAGCGATGAAAATTCTTCCCTGCCTTCATTCTAAAAAAAAAAAAAAAAAAATTGCAATTAATAAAACATTAATTATTTTTTATTTTAATATTAAAAAGAATGTTTGTGGTTTTAATATTATTAAAAAAAAATGCAATTAACAAAACATTAATTATTTTTTATTTTAATATTGAAAATAATTTTTTTGGATTTAATATTAAAAAAAAAAGTGTCATATACAAATTATAAAATGCAAAAAAATGTTAATTTTATTGGTGCAATTAATGAGCAATAAAAAAAAATTATTTTAATATGGAAAATCATTTTTTTGAAATTTTAATGTATATATATATGATTCTTGGTCCAACCTGTTTTTCGAAGTCTTATACAAATTCTGCAAAGCAATGAAAAGTATGAACTTCTTATTCTATTTCCGAAATTTTACTTTTTTTTTTGAGATTTTTTTAAATGATTTTTTTTTAATTGTGTTTTTTTTTTAAATTTTCGTAATTTTTTTGGCTTCCTGAAGTTTCGCCTGCCCCGAAAAAGAGTTAAACTCCATGGATATCAAGAAGTAGTATACCTGAAACTCAGTTCCACCATCTGGAACACTGAATCCTCTCCGCAGTGAATCACAACTGCTGACCATGTTCCTGGAGTACCCATCGTGCAATGGCACATCCTCGAGAACACTCTCCATCATCAGACAGGGCTCGGTCTCAAAGTCCAGTAGTTCCTCACTGTCATCCTCGCGGAACTCGCGGAAGGGTCCTCTCTCTCCTTTCACCACAAACGGATGCGCCGCGGCGTTTCTTATTGCACCAATCACCGCCGAGACAAATGAGTTCCTCTTTGGGGATGGTACCGAGTCCCTCATGGACCTGGAATTGAGAACGCAGAAGGAAATTTTCAAATTGCTGAAAAATTGCAGAAAATCAGAATGATCCTTTGGATCCAAAAACTTTCCAATCTGGCTCCAATCCCCAATTTCTCGTCAGATTTTCATAAGATTAAAATTTTAAGAATAAAAAAAAAAAAAAATAAACAAAAAATAAATCAATAAAAAATTTTAAAAAATATTTTGAGTTCTAAATGTCTTCAATTGAAGATGTCTGAAGCCCTACAAAAAATGTAGCCCTGGACCACGTGTTTTACGCCGTTGCCATCCGCGGTGGAGCCGGGGATGGCAAGTTCAAATTTGTTTTTAAACAAGAATTATCTTCTCGTCGATCCAAAAGACTAACCACCGCATAGACAAAAAAACGTCCAAAAATTTTGGGACGATTTCAAATTGTCCAATATGATTGGCCACCACTTTTCCATTTTTGGATACAATCTGAAAACTTCTGAACACTTAGAACTCTCAGTTTGGCTCTCCTACCTGGAGCTAACCGGCGACGACTCTGCACTGCTATTAGACTTGGAATATGCTTCATTATGATAAACCACATCCTCGAGATCTTTCTCGGAGATCCTGTATGACTTCACCAGCTGTTCAACAAGTGCTTCCAACCTATTGCCAAGTCCAGAAAGTGCAACTGCCGCGCCAGAAACAGCTGCTCCTTGAGTTAGCAGCAAATCCCTGGACTTCCTCTCAACACCGCTCATCCTCATCTCCAGGGACAAGTTCTCCTGCCTCCTCTGTTCACTAATTCTGTGCAAAAAGAGGTAGTCAATTGACAAATCCTTTACCAAAAAGATCATTGCTTCAGTAGCTCAATTGTCTGATTGTGCTCCGCGGTTATCGCTGAATATCTCGAAATCTAAGAGAGCTAGGGGCATCTTGATAAGGACCTTTTTTGTAGATCCCAATGAGACCTACAACTTTCATCTCAAGCAAATTTCCCTGTGACCCTTAGATCTCGAGATATTCGCCGAAACCGAGTGTAACATTCATAGAGCTTCAAGAATGAAGATAGCTACCTGACCAAGTGCTTGCACTCCTCCGTAGCATTCCTCAGCTCCTCCTCCTTCAAGAACACCAACTCCTTCTTCTGCAGCAGCTCTGTCTCCAGCTCCCTCATGGCCTCAGCCATCGCCGACTTCTCCAAATGCAGAAACTCCTGGAGTTCAATTGTCTCAGCTTCCACTTCCTGCTGATGCTGCAGCAGTGTCTTCTGCGCAGCTAAGCTCTTCTCCAAATCGCGATTGAGCATTCTACACAGCGACTGCAAATTCGCTATCTCCACTTGTTGATTAGCAACAACTTGCCCGGACTCCTGGAAGTGGGACTCCAGCTCCAGCAGAGAGTCATCTGATGACGTACCAAGGATTGCCTGGACCCTCTGCAGATTCTTCCCCAGCTCCTGACGTGTAAACTCATGATCTGCCTTCTCGTCGATCAAATCGCGCTCGGTAGACGTCAGCTTCAGCTGGATCTTCTCCCTCTCCTTCAGCAGATTGTCCACCTGAGCCTTCAGAGCCAGGTAAGCTGCTTCCGGAACCATGTTCACCTCCGTCTGGCTGGCCAGCTCTCGCCTGTCAGGTGCCTCGGGTCCGCTGGCCCTGGGCGGAAGGTTATTCATCAGTCCATCGATGTCCGGACCGGTTAGACCTGTCTGACTGCTGATCTCATGGTAGATCAGGGTGCGCTCCGTCTTCGGCTCCGCCTTCGGCTTCACCAAGGACTTCTTCCTCGTCTTATCCAGCCGCGACGTCGATGCCTCCCGACTCAAACTCTTCTTAGACTCCTCAATACCGAACTTGGACACACGCCTCCTGGGCAGCGTACCAAATGTCTCTATCGTCTTAGCTTCCAGCTTCTGCGCATCTGACTTGGTCTTGTCCAACGTAATCGATCTCGTCAGTCTTGATGATCTCGGTGTCGATATCGGACGTTTGAACTCGTCGGACGGTGTATTCGTAGGTGTGCTTCGGCATTTTGAGAGGCTGGAGGCAGTGGCGCGTGTGATGCTCCTCTGGGAGAGATCCTTGTCGAGTTCTTTGGCTAGGGGCGAGCTGATTGAGAGGGTTAAGGAGTCCGGTGGACGGGAGCGAGGTCTCGGACGATTTGGAGTGCCTGCACACCATGGGATCTGCGGTTTCGGAGTCGGCTTTGGTGTTGGTGTAGATTTGCCAGCTGGTGTTCGGGATTTTGATCGTTGGGCGTCGGTGTGAGGTGCTCTGCAGTCGATTGAACGACTTCTGGAGGACTTTGGTGGTACGTCAGACTTGGTTGGCTTCTTCTTGGCGTGAGATGTGGTTGACGGGGCGCTGGGGAGTCGCTTGGCGGAACGCGGAGTTGGACGAGAGCCCGTGGAACCTGTTACCGAGGAACTCTCCGAGCCACCTTCACTTGTGTGCTCACCGGTTGTGGGAGGTAGGGGCGTTCGGGGGAGATCCTCCGGCAGGGTACCGCAGGGATCTTCGTAGACGGAGCTGCAGGAGACCAAGCTAGAATCACAGGATACCTCGTCGAGGTTGTTTATACTGCTGGAGTAACCGTTTGCTCTTGGAATCTCCGTTGTACAGCCCTCGACACCCGAGTCACTTCCGTCTTTAGTATCCTTGGTGTCGGCTAGGTTGTCGGTTACGTGAATCACAGTTATATTGCAGTCGCTGTTCATTGTACCGTTTGGGTCATCATCTTCGTGCTCTGGGGAGGTCTTGGAGGAGGGCGAGGAGAGGTCCTCCGGCACTCCGGAATCCTGGCGGGTTACATATTGCGGGGATGAGGGAAGACACAAGGATGGCAATGAGAGGTCTACGTGGAGCGCTTCATCGTTCATCTTCGGGGGATCTTCATTCTGCAGCAGGAAGAGAGTTGGGTTAGTGTGGGTGGTAAAGGTTAACGGATTCCTGAACACTCCGGCATTTTTTTTTTTTTTTTTTTCGTTTATTAATGGAATTATGTGACTAAGTTATTTGGTAGAGCTTGTCCCAAGTGGAAAAATTTCAACGAAATTATTCTGTATGATAAAAAAGAGAGGAGGAAGGAACTATCGGGATATATCGCAGTTATCGAAAAGCGTGAGACTGGAACCGACGCGCCGGCAAGTCGTGCGGCGGGAAAAGGAAGTGCGCGCGCAGGGCAGGCGCGGCCGGTCTCGTTAGTTTGAAAAGACTTGGTTTGCGTCTGAAACCGGCAGGATATGCTCGCGACTTGGTAGTTAAACCAAGGAGGTTTAACGGGGGAAAATGGATCTCTTCTGAAGAATTGATCCGTCTAGACAGTGACCAGCCAAGCAGAACCATTGCCTCCAAGCTACGAATTTTAAGGGCCATTTACCTCCGGAAATTAAAGCCAAACGCCAGTTTATTGAAGGTAATCTAGTAATCCCTCGATATCCAATTTTCCTCAGTCATCCGCCACTTGCGACATAATAATAACAGTGATACGGATGGGGGAATCCCCCCGGATTATCACACTGCATTATCATGCTTGGGCATAATATTATTCTCACGGATATGCCTCGAATTATTTGCCCGAGATGATTGCAAATAATTACGTAACTGGAATTGTTTCGCGGAAAGTGAAATTATCTGGGAATGTTGATTAGCATGAGATATGAAAAGGGGGCTTTGGGAAAAATATGTCAATGAATTTACAAAAGATTTTTTTTTCAGATAAATTCCAGAAAATTTTCGGGTCTCCAAGACGCCTCCAGGAACTTTTTCCAGTGAACATTATCATCTGGTATCGTCATGTCATTAGAGAGATAAGAACACCGTGTTTTTCATAGAAGGGAAATACCTTCAGAACCATAAAACACTGTGCATGACGTCATAACTATATATATATATAGGAGCTCCCACATTTTGTGAGAACAGAATTGTTTCCAAAATTTCCAAATTTTGATGATCTTTTTGGGAAAAAAATTGTAAAAAAAATCGGGGAAAGATATTTTCCGTCTTCAAGACTTTTTGATGGCTTGTATCAGTGTCTTCATCTATAGGAAAGGGTGGGGCAAAATGGGTCTACTGTGTGATGCGTAGAAATAAATGCGGATTTGGTTACAAATGTTTTTTACATGAGAAATAATTGCAATACGGAGTTTTTTTTAAATATATATCTATATATATATAGATAGTCAGCAAGAAGAAAAAAAAACAATTTTTTTTTTCTCCGTTGTTTCGTCGTTTAATTATCAGATATGCGAAATGAGGGTTTGCCGAACCAGCCGAGAAGTGCTGTGGAGTACCGGAAGTGCCTCGGCCCGCGACAGCCAATCACACGCCGCCTCGAATGTGATTGGCGGGGCGGCGCCCAATGGGGATTATAGAAGCGCCAGTGCGACTGCGTGGCGCACCAACTTTGGGATTTGAAATTAACAAATTTTGTATTATTGATTTAAAAATATTGAAAAAGTATTGCCATAAATTTTGTGCATTTTTGCGTTCCAAAATTTTTTTCGAAAATTATTTTGAAAAAAAAAAACAACGAAAAAAAAATACTGCGCATGCGCCGACAAATATGTTAATCACAACTGTGACATATCCCGACAAGAGAGGAATCCCCGACGGGGTCACATGACATAACATTTGAAGAGATAAAAATGGTTTTCCATTAACATTGCAATCGGCCGAGGCGCAAAAACGGGGGAACCCCCGGGTAACAGCTGACCAGTGGTGGTGGGGCACTTATATCAACTCCGCCTTCTATTCATGCAATCATTACAAACCACAACTCCGGAAGCGCGTGGTTAGAGTTTATAAGGACAAAAAGAAACGAATGCAAAAAAACAATGGGAGATGAATACGTGTCGTAGGAGGGCGGTCAAGTGGTTTGAATTAAGTGAAACTTATGTGAAGAGTTGAGGCGAAATTATTGGATCAATGAGTTCGGTGAAAGTCAAGTGCAAGTGGAAGTATTTGTGATTGGTCGTCATGGATTAGTCAATGATTGAAGGAAATTTCAAGGTAATTTTTTGGAAACCGGAAGTGGGTGTTTTCCGGGAAATCTAGGGGGTTTTTCGGAAAATGTGAAGAGGAGTTTTATGTGGGGAATTGAATCCTCTAGAAATAATGTGTCTTGGTGTTTTTCGATTGGACCTTTAGTTTGGGAGATATCATCAACATTGCGATCGGGCGTTTTTGTGTTCAACAAATGATTTTGTTGTTTCAGATCTGATGCGGAAAAATGACAAAAAAACCGGAGAATAAATCAGTGATGCGTGGAGATGGTCTGAAACTTTTTTTGGAATCTAACGATCGATGTCTGGATATACTTGGGGACGGTTGTCGCCTGAGGGTCTTCAATAATACGGGCAAAATTCGGATGATTGGGGATGGAAGTCGATTGGAGTTATTTGGGAAAACTGGTGGAGAAATTGAATACAGGGGCGATGGGGGGCGAATTATCCTTGGGCCGGGGGTAACACCCAAGAGATTGATCTATGTGGGCGAGGGGGGCAGGGTCGGGAGGCAATCCCACATCCCCAATAAACCGGAAGTCATTGAAAGGTCCACGGGAATTGGATTCTGCACAACTTCTAGGGTCAAAAAAAGTGTCTACACACCTGACTGATTTTTTTTTTCTTCATATTGAAGTCTACAAAAAATTAACTCGTGGGAAATTGGGCCAATTAAAGGACTATTCAAAAAAAAATTTTTTCAAGAATTTTGTAATTTCTAAAGGAAGTCGATAAAAAATTTCCAAAAAAAAAAAAAATAAAAAAAAAACAAAAAGTGTAAAAGAGTTACGAAAAATTTGTAAATAGAAAATGAGAGTCAAAGAAATTTTCAAAAAATCAAAAATTGAAAAAATTGAGGCATCCTAAAATTTTGGAAATTTCAAATTTTCCCGCCCTTTTTTTTTACAAAAATAAGTGGTGAAAATTCCCCCAAAATTCAGCGGCGACTTCCTCATTTCTCGCATGGCTCTAGTCATTTTTGAAGCTATTTATACCACTATCAGTATTGCAATGTTTATAATGCAGTCCGTGGGGTCTTGGCTGGATTTTGGGGGCATTAAATGACTTTGGATGGCATGTAGACTTTCTATGTGTTGTACTGAGGGGTAAATATAAACTGTAGGACGCCAAGAATGCATTCTGGGGAGGACGTTTAACTTGAGGGGGTGGGGGAGGAGGGGGCACACAGATGGACGGAAAATTACGACTGGGGGTCTGTGAATTTCGAAACTGCAGGAATCACGGAAATGGGAGAATGCTCAACAGAAAAGGAGGGAAAAATTCCAAAAATTGTAGGAAATTTATATATATATATATTTTTTTTTGAAAATTTCTGAAATTAAAAAAAAAGTTTTTTTTTTTAATTTTGACAAATTTTGAAATTTTTGCAACCAAATTTTCCGAGGTCGTTCAACCATTGGGGGGGGGGGGGGGGGGTGAACCCAGATGGACAGGAAATTACGACTGTCACTCTGTGAATTTCGAAGCTCTTGGGGAATCACGGAAATACCATCATGAGAGGAGAGAGGAGGAACCTTACGCAGGAATTTTCATTGATGTAAATTTGTGCAAAAATTTTGGAACTTGGGAAAAAAAATCAGGTTTCGAAAAATTGGATTTTTTTTTTTTTGAAAATTCTGATTTTTAAATTCCTAATTTTAGTGATTTCAAATTCTATGAAAAAAAAAAATTGCCGGGAAATTTCCCTGTTTTTCAATTTTCAAACTTCCCGCGAAAACAAGAATTTTGGTATTCATTGGCAAATTCTGGCAAAAATTCTAAATGGCTAAACTAAAACTGTTTTAGGAACTTTTGGATTTGATTTGAACATTTTCCACTCCCGTTTTTCCTTCAATTTTTCAATATTTATTTGTACACATTTTATAGAATACACGCACTAAGGTGCGCAGAACTGTGTAAATATTGTAAATATATTGCAAGATATATCTATCAAATAAATTATATTTTGTAACAACTGAAAATGTATAAAATTCGTTTGATTATTATTCAACTTTTGATTTTTTTATGTATAAAAGTTTCGAATCTCCCATGTATATATATATATATATATATATATATATATATTTATAAAAAAATTATTTAGTATCTATATACCTATATACAGACATATCCATATACTTATATATAATACAGATAATTAAAAATATTGAATGTATCAAATCCCCAGAAAAATCCAAAATCCTCAAAAATTTGAAACATTAATTTTCCAGACCAAAAAAATCTTTTTTTTTTGGGTTGTCAAAATTTTTCCTGGCCCCGAAAATTTGAAATCTCTGACATTTCCCAGGAGCGCATTAATTAAAAAGTGCGCTGAAAATCCCATAAAACCCATAAAAAAACCTGTGATATCAGCGAAATGTTTTCATAAGCTTCGTTGCACACGCGAAAATCCCATTTCGTTCTCGGAAATGATAATCAATACTTCCTGTCTTCCTGTGTTGAAAACTCGCGCGTTTCCATTAAAAAAAAAATCCCTGGGCAATTGTCAGTCAATTGTTCCGCTTGAAAATTGTTCCAAAGTTGACAATTTACCTGCAAAAACTGCTTTTTTTCGGAAACTCCTTCGGAAGACATTGGAGATTCCTCGGGGAGTGCGATCCACCTCGTTTCACATAGAGCCGAGCACATTCGCTGACTATATCTATATATATTAATTTCACTGTTTCTTTTTTTCACTTAGAATTAAGGGCCACTGGCAATTTATAATTTTGCGGATTAGACGCGAAATTATAGACAAAGAAAAAGAAAATGAAAATTAAGGCGCGCGGAATGCTTCCTGGACGCCTGTTTCAACGTTTCTGCCGAATGTTTCGGACATTGGCTGTGTAGAGGGAGTACACGTGACCACCCCGCCCCACTCCCCGTCTTTAGCGCGCCAAACCGCCGTGTGATATATCTATAGACATATTTTGACTACTTTAGTTTTCTTTTCAAGTTTCACAGTGCCACTTTTTTCAATCTAATAAGTTTTTTTGAAAGTTTAACGTTTTACGAATTACGAAATGTGTCCCCCATTGGCCATCTCTAACTTTATATATATATAGGTATAGGACTACCTTGCTGTCTTTTTTTTGAATATCTGTGTATTAAAAATTCGCGAATTTTGGATACAATAAAAAAATTGTCAAACGTATTTTATGAAGAAAAAAAAAAATTGTCAAACGTATTTTATGAAGAAAAATAAATAAATTGAATTTGAATTCGAATTTCTGGAAAGTCTGCTGGAAATTTTGTGTCACAATGCGCTCCTAAAAAAGAAATGGCATTTGAGTCTCAACTTACCTGCTCGTGAAATGTGTTGTGAAAGAAGTTGGAACAAATTGAACTTTTGGTTGAGCAATTCGAAAAATTACTTTTTGGCGCCTTTTTTAAATCTTTTTTTTATCCACATACACTAATCCACATTCGGTAAATTAGTATCTATATATGTCATAAGTTTCTACACTCATCTTTGACAAGATATTTCAGATACTAGAGATGGGACAGTTCAGATGCAAAAATGTTTTATTGATCGGTAGAAAAGCAATCTCATTTTTATTTTTCCCTTCAACAAAATACCCCGCACTTCTCACCTCATCATTATTCCCATCAAACTATGTACATTTTTCTCATGATTTGCGTAATTACAATCCTTTCACCCCGCGCATGATTTACCAACAATTCGCACAGTTAATTAATTTGTAAAAGTTGATTAGATAATTCCAGTAATTACTTGGTGATTAGTCTTCCTCAGATATTTACTCCCCACGTTTCTACAAATAATCCGAATTTACGAGATAATTTCAATGTTCATCGAGTAGAAATTTGGGATAATTGAGCCAAACGATGTGAGAAAGTTTTTTAAAATTAGTTATCGGAATTTCAGGAGAAATTCGAGCTACATTTTGGCCAAAGGATGTGACGTAAAATTCGAATTTTATGAAGTATCCAAAAGAACCTAAACCTTTGGAAATTTGAAGAAAAATTGCATATCAAAAACATTGAAAAAATTTTGAAAATTAAAAAAAAAAATTGAAGTAAAAAATTATAAAATGAAATGTAAGAGATAGAATCAAAATTCTCAAATATGTTGATGTTAGAATCTTTCATAAAATTCTGTATTTTTTTTACAAAAAAAATTGGGCATGATACCGATAACGAAAAATCATTTGCGAATTAAAAAATTATTTCACAAAATTGTATCAAGAAAACTCCATCACTCAAAATTTTCTAAACTACCAAATTTTCTAATACATTAGAAAACATTAATTTTCTAAATCATTAGATTTATCAAGTGAAGTCCTTCATTTCCGGAGTCAGCGTCATGAGTTTCTCAATCATATTTTTCCTCTGTTGTTCATTCTTGCACGATCCCCACATTGACTTCAACACCTTCTGCTGATGTTTCTGTGAAACATTTGAAAAGGTGAGAACAAATAATATAGTTATTAAGAAAAAAATTGTTAAATCAAAAAATTGTAATGCAAATTGGAAAATTGTAGGATAACTGAAACCGTGTTTTGCCGCAATCTTTAGCGAATAACTCGAAAACGATCGAGAATTTGAAATAACAATTTGCTATCTCTGTTCCATTTTGAGTTATTCTGTAAAAATTGTGGTGAAAACCAAGTGCAGTTATCCAATAGTTTACCAGTATGTTGCTCAATTGTAATTTGGAAATCTCTGTGTGTGTGTGTGTGTGTGTGTGCGTGTGTGTGTCGAAAACAGATTACACTTCCAAAATATAAAGTTGAAATAATTTTAAAAAATGTTTCTTATTTTGTACAAGAATATATTTACCCGAATAAATAGAAAACATTGTTTCATCGCAGCACCCACATAAAGGATTTTCATTGAGACATATCTTCCACCAACGTCGTTAATCTCAGGAATCGCATTAATTACAAAATTATGCGGCCCATGTCGACATTTTATTAGAGCTATTCTCGTGTGCGGATTGCAATATTGAGCTGAAATTTGTTTAAGAGAAAAACCATCAATGATTTGTGAGAAAATTGTAAGTAAAAAAACTGAGACAATTCGAGAGTTCTATGAGCTTTGGAAAAAATTGTCATCGACTTCAGAAATTTGAGTTTTCAAAAAATTACACTTGCCGCAATTTTTTTTCGACAAATTATGACAATTTTTTTTTTTAATAATAATAATAATCACAATGATTGAAATTTCAAAATTGAGATTTTCTAATGCTTACCGTTAAGTCCAGATTTGATCGCAGCTACACCAAAGTCCCCGTACAATTTCTCGACACTCTTTTGAACGGCATGGTACAACGCAGAAGGTTTTAAAACCAGGGTTTTGTCGGTTTCAATTTCCTCCAAAGTGATCTCCACTGTTATGTACCTAATTAATTAATTAAATAATTTAATCAATTGATTTCGAATGAAGTGGAATGAGTATTTTTCAAATGAGCTATAACGTTTTGTATGTGCATTTGTATTGTTATTGTATTTGCTAAGTACCTGTTTTTGAACCGCACCATTTTTGAGGTTAGGAATCGAAGATTTTAGCGGTGTGATTTTCGCTCGGGTTTTCCATACAAATTGGAGTACGGAATTGTTGAAAACTAACTTTTAGGGTTGGAAGTTTGATAATTGGAAAGTGATGAAGGGATTTGGAGTAATGAAGAGATAGTAATTAATGATTATCGGTGTACACTTTGAAATGACAAGTGTCACGTGGCCACGTGGGTTAGTAGGGGGGAGAGACACGTGGTCAGTTCACGGGGAGGAGTGGGGGGAAGCACATGTGAACGATTGCAGAATTTTTGAATTGCTGAAATGATTTTCGAAGATCGATTGGAAATTCCAAAACTTTTATCTTTTTTTTCAACAAAACAATATAAGCATGTTGAGAATTTTAAGGACAAAAAGAAAAAAAATTGAGTTTTATGGAGACCACAATTGTATTATCTTACTGGAGGAATAATAATAAAATTGTGAGTTGACAGCAAGATTTTGTAATGCTCGCAAACACTGGGAAATATTGACAAAAAATTGTGAAAAAAGGGGGAAATTAAAAAAGAAAATTTGTAACAATTTTTTTAAAAAATATGTCATTTATGCCGGAAATTATTGTCCGTCTTTGAGTAAGAATAATTAAACCTGTTGTCGATTGTGTCTTTGTGTTATTCATGCAAACAATGTGACTTTTTCCTGGTTACCATTAAATCCGTCCTTGATCGAAGCTATACCAAAGTCCCCGCACAACTTCTCGGCCGTTTGGAACAGCATCGTAAAATGCAGAAGCTTTTGAAACCAAAATTTTGTCGTATCCAATTTCACCCACAGTGATCTGCTCGGTGATGTACCTAATCAATAAATTTAATCAATTAATTTAGGGTGAAGGGATAAATGAGTGTTTTGCCAACCTGCTCTCCAATCGGACAATTTTGACAGGTTAGAAATACTCACTTTTTTTTTTTGTTTTAATCAATGTTTTAAAAAATGTAAATTCTCCCAATTTCGTAAATTTATAAAATAATTAAAAAATTGATTAAAAGAATTTTGAGAATTTCAGACCAAAATGTGGAAACAACAAATCAGTCCAACAATATGGAATGTCATTAGTTAACACAAGTTAATTAATGCACATTAATATGTGTAAGATTAATGTGCGATTGTGTTTTTATTGTAAATTACCCATTTTTTAATCCGCGCATTTTTCGAGGTTATGAATTGGCCATTTGTAGCGTTCCTGCTAGTTTATCCTTTTTTTTTTGTTTTTGAAGAAGTAGGGGTGACGAATTGATGAAAATTGATTTTTAGGATTGACGAATTGACCGCTGCGAGGTCTTGAAGGGATTTTTAAGGATCAACCGTTAATTAGAAACCGCAAGTGTTCAGTGACAGATGTCACGTGGTCTAAAATGCGCGGCAAAAAAAACCACGTGGCCATTGACAGAACATTCATGACTGGAAAAATTTTCTCAGCATTTTAAAAATATCAATGATTCCAAGGACTTAAAAACTTTTACAATTCAATAAAAAATCTCAACAATTAATTTTGTATATTTAAAACATTTAAACAAATTAGATAACTCCAGTTTTTTCGCGCCGAATTTCTGAGCCCGCCTTTTTTTAACACATTATAATTGAATCAGCAATTAATGAATGATACTGTGCAATTATTTGATTATTATTATTATTATTGCAAGAATAATTACAATCATCTATTATTTATAGAAATCAAACAATTCCTGAAATGAAAAATTCGAAAATTGCCGGAAGTTTGTATACAAACTTGGCGCCACAAATTCGGCGCGAAAATTTTGCAAAAAAAATCAAAGGTAAAAAAAATTGTAAAAATGAAACTTTTGAATAATTTCAACAATTTGAAACATTAAAATATTCTAATTTTGGGCATTTAACAAATTACAGAGTTTGAAAATGGAAAGAAAAGTCCAGAATTTCCGGTTTCAAAAAACCGCGCCAATTAAAAAAAAAATGTGGAAGTTTGAAAACAACAATGAGGAAATTCGAAAGAAAAAAATCGTAATTTTTATTAATCCTATAGTAGAAAGGAGAGACGAACGACTTACCGATATATATCGAAATTATCGAAAAGTGTAAGACCGAAACCGACGCGACACCAGTCAGCGCGGTGGAAAACGGTAATGCGCGTGCGCAGCACGCGCACTAGTGTTACAAATTACAAAATCTCACGTCCTAAAAATGGATCGGCTCATGCAATAAATTCTTATCAGAGGTCGCAAGTGTTAACGATAAATTTCACATGTTTCAGGCAAATGAGACGCTTGATCCCTCGGAAAACACGCGATAACATGAGCTCCAAGTTTTACTGAACTTGAAGTTGATAGTTGTGTTGTGGAAGGCAATCGAGTAACACTATGGATTACTATGTCGGTGTTGATGTTGGAACCGGAAGTGCTCGAGCTGCGCTCTTCGACGCTGATGGAAAATTGGTGAAAAGCTCAACAAATCCCATTGAAACGTTCAACTCCGTTCCGGATTTCTACGAACAGTCATCTGAGGATATTTGGGAATCGGTGACAAAAGTTGTCAAGGTCGTTTGAAAATTTCTAAAATTTATTTGAGGCAAAGAACTTCTCCGTCATTCCTGCAAGACTGTGAAGAAAAAAATCTTTTCCAAAAAATTTCCACAAAAAAAAATTTCTTGATGAATTTTGAAAATTGTCCAAATTAAAAGCAAATTCTAAAAATAAAAAAAAAATTTCTAACATTCTTTTTTTACACCAGAATGTAGTTAGTGGAGTACTCAAGGACAACGTCAAAGGCATTGGATTTGATGCAACTTGTTCTTTAGTTTTGCTTGACGAAACTGGAAAGCCTGTGACAGCGAGCTTAAATGGTGAGGTTTATTAACAATTTCAAACGTTGAAGAAACTCAAATTCCGGAATTCAAAAATGGTAAAAAAATGTAGAGAGCAAAAAGTTTTGATAAAATTGGAAATGTATTAAAAATGGAAATAAAAATAATGGGGGACAACCTCGATTGCCAAAAGTTTGAAAATCTTGGTAAAAAAATTAATCAACAATTTTGAAAAATTCTGACATTTTTATTCTTGCAGGAGATGATAAACGCAACGTCATTTTGTGGCTGGACCACAGGGCGGAGGCTGAGGCGAATTTTATCAATATGATAGGAAATGATGTTCTTAAGTACGTGGGGGGAAAAATCTCGCTGGAGATGGAAATTCCGAAGATCCTTTGGATTAAAAAAAATCTACCGGATACGTGGAGCCGTTCGAAACTTTTTTTTGATCTTCCGGATTTTCTGACGTGGAAAGCGACGGGGTCGGAGGCAAGGTAACAAAAGTTTCAATCGAAAAAAATATTTTTTCACGTTTTGACGAACATTCTCAAATTTTTTAATTTTTACATTTTTACAGTTTACATTTTGAAATCATCGAGGTTTTTCGATTTTGACAATTCGTGATATTTTATTACAATTTTTAGTTGTATTTTCTCAATTTCTGGTTCTAATCAAAAGTTAAAAAAAAAAAAAAAAAAAAAAAAAATCAAAAGTTTTTTTTTATGCAAATTTTGATTTATTTTGTTTACAATTGAGCTTCAAAAAATGAAATGAAAATTAAAAAAAAATTGTCTAAAAAATAAGAAAATCAAATCTAAACGACTCTTTTGCAGATCTCTTTGCTCTCTCGTCTGCAAATGGAATTATGTCGCCAATCCCGAAGGCCAAAACGGTTGGAACGAATCGTTTTTCGATGAAAGTGGACTATCAGTATTGAAGGAAAATAATTGGAGGCGAATTGGTAACTCAACTTCCTGTCAAAATGACTTTTCATTTAATTTACTGGGAGCGAAGCTCTCAAACTAAAAATTAATGTTCAATAATTGTGTATCAATTTCTCCAAGGTTTTGAAAATTTTCGGAAATAATTTTCTCTCAATTTTTTTTTGTATTTTATATTTATTATATTTCCTACTTTCTATTTTTAAGTTCAGTTTTTGGGTAATTGATTTTCCATGGAAGGGCTTTTCAACGCTTCCTTTTTCATTTAGGAAGTGACGTTAAGGCTCCAGGAGAGCCTGTGGGAGCGGGGTTGTCCATCGAAGCCGCTGAAGAATTGGAACTCAATCCGGGAACTCCTGTTGGAACTTCTATTATTGATGCACATGCCGGGGGCCTCGGTATGATCGGATGCTCGGCACCTGGGATCTCTGAAAATTTCACGAGTCGATTGGGACTGATCTGTGGAACTTCAACTTGTCACATGGCAGTCAGTGAAGGGCCGATATTTGTTGAGGGCATTTGGGGCCCCTACTTCAGGTACTTCGGCTTTGGGACCTCTCAAAATTTTGGATCATATGAATTTTTGGGAGTTTATAGGTTTTTTGGAAATTTCAAAATTTTGGGATTTATTCATGTTTTTTTTTTATTTTTGAGAATTTTTTTTTCTCACCTTTTCTCACAAAGTTTTGACTTTCTTTGATTTTTCTTCCCACTTTTTGATGTTTTGCACGTTTTGGAAACTTGAAATTTTTCGTTTCTAACTTTTGAGCGTTTTTTTTTTTGAAGAAAATTATGAAATTGGAAGAAAAGAAAAATTTTGAGTTAAAAAAAATTTTAGCAGCTCTGAAATTGACTTTTCTGATTTTTTTCTGAGTTTTTTTAAGCATTCAGATGATTCCCAAGTATCAGAAATTTGAACAATTCAAAAATGTTCGATGCAAATTTTTTGACTTAAAAAAAATTGAAATTTTGAAATTGAAAAAGATTCTTTAATTCTCAAAAATTTGTAAAAGTTCTGCCACTTTGACAATACCCAATTTCCAAAATTTGATGATTTTTAAAAAATCATCCAAATTTAAAACTTGGAAATTTTTCGAAAAAAATCGAAATTTTCAAAATTTTGGTAATTACCTTTTTAACTATTAAAAATATTAAAAGTGTTCAAAATGTCCAAAAAATGGTCGATGCAAAAATTTCAAAAATTTTGGAATAGTCAAAACAATTAAAAAAAAAATTTTAATTTTGTTTTCGGAATTAGAAAATATGAAAAATTAATTTTTGATTTCCTAGTGCAATGGTTCCTCAACTTTGGCTGAACGAAGGGGGTCAAAGTGCAACTGGAAAATTGTTGGATCATGTAATCGATACTCACCCCGCGGCCAATTCCATTAAACGGAAAATCTGCGGGAAAATGCACATTCAACAGTATTTGTCAAATTTACTACAGTCAATGGCGGAATTGAGGAATTTTCCGGATGTTTCTTATCTCACTAAAGATCTCCACGTGTGGCCTGATTTTCATGGGAACAGGTCACCCCTGGCTGACCCTACGCTCCAGGGAATGGTAAAAATTCGCCATTCACATTTTTAATTAACGAAAAATCACGAATTACGTTTTTGGTCAAGAATTGAATTTCTTAAAAAAATCTATAACCAATTTTTTTTTCAGCGAATTTTTCGTTTTTTTTTTTTTAATAATTCAGTTTAAAATTCACGAGAACTTTTGAAAAACATTAGGGAAAATTATTGCGTTCATTTTTTTAGGATTTAAAATAATTTAATTGTTTTCTAAAATTATTTTTTTTTTCTCAACTTTTGTATTGAAAAAAAAATTGATTGTTAGGTAAACATTGATTGAGGAATATACATTTTTTAAATCTGGTTTTATCTCATTATTTGCAGATTTCTGGACTGTCTTTATCATCGAATGAGCAAGACTTGGCAGTACTTTATCTTGCCACCATGCAGGCTCTAACTGTAAAGAATTTATGATTGCTTAATTTATCACGTATATTCAAAATTGCAACTTCTGGAAATTTTGGCAAATTGTCAGAATTCGTTGAAAAAAATGACGTCCTCAAATTTTTTGACTTAAAAAAAATTGAAATTTTGAAATCCAAAGAGATTCTTTAATTTTCAAAAATCTATAAAAGTTCTGCCATTTTTAAAATACCGGACTTTCAAAATTTGATCATTTTTAAAAAATCATCCAAATTGTTAACCTTGGAAAGTTTTTGAAAAAAATCGAAATTTTCAAAATTTTGGTACTCAATTTTTTAACTATTAAAAATCTTGAAAAAGTTCAAAATGTCCAAAAAATTTGAAATTCAAAAAATTGTCAAAATTTTCGCATTTTTCCAAATTTGCAAAATTGAAAATTTTTTTCAACATTTCCATATTTTTTTTATTTTCAAAAATTTTCGGAAATTTCGGAAATTTTTGAGACATTTAAATCTCACAATTTGGTATCAGTACGGAACTAAGCACATCGTGGAAGCCCTGACTGACTCAGGATACGCCATCGAAACGATAATGATGTGCGGCGGCGTCAGCCAGAATCCTCTCTTCGTGCAGATTCACGCGGACGTCCTGAACCTCCCAATTGTGGTTCCTTCAGAAAGAGAATCCGTTCTTCTGGGTTCCGCAATTCTCGGATCCTGCGCGTCCGGGGCTTATCCATCAGTTAGCGCAGCCATAAGAGCAATGGCCGGAACCGGAAGTCTTACAACGCCCAGATCCGTTTCTTATCAGTAAGATTTGTTCATACGAGAAATTTCTTATTTTGGCCTGCGAAAAATGACAAATAATTTTTTAATTGCTCAACTTATTTTCACAGGTATCACTTGAGGAAGTACAAAGTTTTCCGGAAGCTCGTGGACGACCAAAAAGAGTACAAAAAAATAATGGAGGCCCTCTAAAAATTAAAAAATAACAAGACATAATTGTTAAATCGTAAAATCGTTAAATTTATTTTTAGTAAACACTTTTTTAATGTAAAATCCAGTAGAAAAATTTCTTATAATTTCATATATGCTTTTTTCTTAACAGACATAATACAGCTGTGCGATTAACGTAACTTTTGTGCTGTCAAAAATTGAAACAAATTTCAATTAAATATTTCTTAATAATTGATCAATTAACCATTTGTGCAATTAAAGCTGCAATGTTAGTACTATAAAATATCAAAAACATTTTAACAATATCATGAATTGCCATCGAATTATCATTATATTCTTTATGTCAATTTTTCGTTGATTTAGTTTTTAAATTTTCGTCTTTATGGAATTATCTCGAAATCTATTGGAGATAGTGAAATTTTGATGAGGACTTTTTTGCAGAGCATTTCAAGAGCTAGAAAAAAGAATTTCATCGAAATATCGTTATCTCCAATGAATTCACAGATATCAACGAAAAACTGGTTTATCACTGAATTACTGAGTTACTTTTTAATATCGCAAGGCACTTGCGGTCAGTCTGACAGTTATAGTCATCCTAGTCTCAATTGGAAGACATTCTTAACACCTAATAAAGATAACATAATCAAAATAATGTTGTCTTACGCCTGGGGTGGCTATTGCTGAGAAAAATACTGGAACTTTCGTAAATTTCTTGGCTAAGTTTTCAATTTCTCTTCGCCTCTCAATAAACTTAATAGGTAACGAGATAAATTTAATAATTTGGTAAATGGTAATTTCAATGAGTGAGGTGATTAGGTGAAACGATAGTTCTCAGTTATGTGATTGAGCATGTAGCGGAATGCTGAGGAGGAAGACGATGAGTAGCCGAATCTCTGCTTCCAAAGGTGAGTCGAAATTATTGATTGGCCCATGGCGCGAGTTGACTCTTGAATTTCTTCGCAAACGTCAACACCATTTTGCCAAATTGTTGCTGAAAATTTTAATTAATAACATTGAATTGGAGTAGCGGGGAGAAATAAGGTTCTTCTGAAGTTTTTGGAGAGAAGAATTTTTGGAAAAATTAATGTCTCGAAATTTTTTAACTTGCACTTTACAAAATCTGAAATAAAAAAAAAAGAAAATATAAATGTACGAAAAAATTATATACCTAAATTTGCCAGTAGAGTATTGCTACCAGGCCCATCAAATTTCCTTAAATGTTCGATGCTGAAGACACCGTATTGCTTGAGCTCCTGGAGAGACTCGTAATTGCAGCATCTGGCCCGGCTGTTAGCGACGATTAAGCTGCCGGGTAAGACTAGCTTCGTTATCTCCTGAAGATATGAAAAAAGAAAAACAAAAAAATTGTCTGATTTTTTTTTTCACGAAATTTGTTCATTAATTTATTGAAAATTTTTGCATGAAACAATTGGAACATTTGAAATGGACAAAATTTAAATTTTTAATTTTTTAAGTTGGCGTTTTTAATTTTTTGAAAATTTTTACTTTTGGTCCTACGATCATTTTTTTTAACTCCCCGATATAGGGATGTGTGTGTGTGTGTGTGTGTGTGGGTGGGTGGGTGTGTGTGTGTGTGTGTGTGGTCAAAATTTTGTGTTCACGGTTTCTCAGTAACCAATGGGTCAATTTTATGTTTCTTTTTTAAATGGTGTCCACTTCCGGAAGGAATGTTAAACTGAAATAACAATTCCTTCAACTGTTTTTAACAATTTCAATTGTTTACAACGTTGTATTACAAAAACCGTGGGAGGTAGAAGAAAAAGTTTCCAATGAATGTTGTTCCCCACATGGAGATATAAATTTTATGTATTATGATTTTTTTTCATAATTGGGGTAGTTTAGGAGATATCGCGTAGTTGATGAATTTTTCGCTCAGGAAATAACGATCAAGTTATTTTTTTCGATTTTGGCCAAAGTTAACATGGGGCTCTTATGGGGAGGCCAATGTAAATTTTTGAAAATGGAATTTTTGGCCTCAATTTGATGGAGGCTATTCAATTTTACCCCCGGGAAGATGTTTCCGTCGATTTTTGAGCGAAAAATTAATTTTAATTGTTTTCGATTTTGGGCAAATTTAACATTGGGGTCTTATGGGGAGGCAAACTTAATTTTTTTAAAATTGATTTTTTGGTCCCGTGTGCGTTGATACTATCCAATAGGAACCCCTAGAAGATATTTCCGTCGCTTTTGGATAAAAAAATTGAAATTAATTTTTTTCGATTTTGGCGAAATTTAACATTGGGGTCTTATGGGGAGGCAAACTTAAATTTTTCAAAATCGAATTTTTGGCTCCGTGCGCGTTTATACTATCCAATTGGGACCCCTAGAAGACACTCCCGTCGATTTTGGGTCGAAAAAGTCAAATTAATTTTTTTCGATTTTGGCCAAATTTAACATTGGGGTCTTATGGGGAGGCAAACTTAAATTTTTCAAAATCGAATTTTTGGCTCCGTGCGCGTTTATACTATCCAATTGGGACCCCTAGAAGACACTCCCGTCGATTTTGGGTCGAAAAAGTCAAATTAATTTTTTTCGATTTTGGCCAAATTTAACATTGGGCTCTTATGGGGAGGCAAACTTAAATTTTTTAAAATCGAATTTTTGGCTCCGTGCGCGTTTATACTATCCAATTGGGACCCCTAGAAGATATTTCCGTCGATTTTGGATCAAAAAATTGAAATTAATTTTTTTCGATTTTGGCCAAATTTAACATTGGGGTCTTATGGGGAGGCAAACTTAAATTTTTTAAAATCGAATTTTTGGCTCCGTGCGCGTTCATACTATCCAATTGGGACCCCTAGAAGACACTCCCGTCGATTTTGGGTCGAAAAAGTCAAATTAATTTTTTTCGATTTTGGCCAAATTTAACATTGGGACCTTATGGGGAGGCAAACTTAAATTTTTAAAAATGGGATTTTTGGCCCCGTGCGCGTTTATACTTTCCAATTGGGACCCCCAGAAGACATTTCCGTCGAATTTGGGTCGAAAAAGTCAAATCAATTTTTTTCGATTTTGGCCAAGTTTAACATTGGGGTCTTATGGGGAGGCAAACTTAAATTTTTTAAAATCGAATTTTTGGCTCCGTGCGCGTTTATACTATCCAATTGGGACCCCTAGAAGATATTTCCGTCGATTTTGGATCAAAAAATTGAAATTAATTTTTTTCGATTTTGGCCAAATTTAACATTGGGACCTTATGGGGAGGCAAACTTAAATTTTTTAAAATGGGATTTTTGGCCCCGTGCGCGTATATACTTTCCAATTGGGACCCCCAGAAGACATTTCCGTCGAATTTGGGTCGAAAAAGTCAAATTAATTTTTTTCGATTTTGGCCAAGTTTAACATTGGGCTCTTATGGGGAGGCAAACTTAAATTTTTTAAAATGGGATCTTTGGCCCCGTGCGCGTATATACTTTCCAATTGGGACCCCCAGAAGACATTTCCGTCGAATTTGGGTCGAAAAAGTCAAATTAATTTTTTTCGATTTTGGCCAAGTTTAACATTGGGCTCTTATGGGGAGGCAAACTTAAATTTTTTAAAATCGAATTTTTGGCTCCGTGCGCGTTCATACTATCCAATTGGGACCCCTAGAAGACACTCCCGTCGATTTTGGGTCGAAAAAGTCAAATTAATTTTTTTCGATTTTGGCCAAATTTAACATTGGGACCTTATGGGGAGGCAAACTTAAATTTTTAAAAATGGGATTTTTGGCCCCGTGCGCGTTTATACTTTCCAATTGGGACCCCCAGAAGACATTTCCGTCGAATTTGGGTCGAACAAGTCAAATCAATTTTTTTCGATTTTGGCCAAGTTTAACATTGGGGTCTTATGGGGAGGCAAACTTAAATTTTTTAAAATCGAATTTTTGGCTCCGTGCGCGTTTATACTATCCAATTGGGACCCCTAGAAGACATTTCCGTCGAATTTGGGTCGAAAAAGTCAAATTAATTTTTTTCGATTTTGGCCAAGTTTAACATTGGGCTCTTATGGGGAGGCAAACTTAAATTTTTTAAAATGGGATCTTTGGCCCCGTGCGCGTATATACTTTCCAATTGGGACCCCCAGAAGACATTTCCGTCGAATTTGGGTCGAAAAAGTCAAATTAATTTTTTTCGATTTTGGCCAAGTTTAACATTGGGCTCTTATGGGGAGGCAAACTTAAATTTTTTAAAATCGAATTTTTGGCTCCGTGCGCGTTCATACTATCCAATTGGGACCCCTAGAAGACACTCCCGTCGATTTTGGGTCGAAAAAGTCAAATTAATTTTTTTCGATTTTGGCCAAATTTAACATTGGGACCTTATGGGGAGGCAAACTTAAATTTTTTAAAATGGGATCTTTGGCCCCGTGCGCGTATATACTTTCCAATTGGGACCCCCAGAAGACATTTCCGTCGAATTTGGGTCGAAAAAGTCAAATTAATTTTTTTCGATTTTGGCCAAGTTTAACATTGGGCTCTTATGGGGAGGCAAACTTAAATTTTTTAAAATCGAATTTTTGGCTCCGTGCGCGTTTATACTATCCAATTGGGACCCCTAGAAGACATTTCCGTCGAATTTGGGTCGAAAAAGTCAAATTAATTTTTTTCGATTTTGGCCAAGTTTAACATTGGGCTCTTATGGGGAGGCAAACTTAAATTTTTGAAAACCGAATTTTTGGCTCCGTGCGCGTTTATACTATCGAATTGGGACCCCTAGAAGATACTTCCGTCGACTTTGGCTCGAAAAAGTCAAATTATTTTTTTTCGATTTTGGCCAAATTTAACATTTATTTTTTTCATTATTTACCTTAATGGCCTCCTCAACCATTCCACACCTTTGACTTCCCATTTCTCCTTTATCCTTTTTAATTTCAGGCATGGCCTGAATCATGTGCAGCCACATCTTTGGGGGAATGCAATTGGCCTCGGCAATGCACAAAATTGTGTGGCAATTGTTATTTCTTTTTTTGGTAGTTATCAAGTCCACTCCCTCGGGCATCATGTAACCTCCTGGAAATTCATCGACGATCAGCACCGTCCCAGGCCCTCCTAGACGAAATTCTTCGGGATGGGCCTCGATGTAATATTCGCAAATTTTTCCACATTTTTCGTACGCTTTCTTCACGATGTGCTCCTTAATTTCTGGAAATTATTGGGAAATTTTTGAACCATCCAAATTTGTGAAATTTGCATTTTTTTTTATGTTTGAATTAAAAAAAAAAAAAATTTATTCAATTTTTTTTAATGAAAAAAAATACTTTGAAGTTTCGACAACTCGTTGGTTTTTTTTTCGAATTTTCAAAATTTGATTTGTGTGTTGGAATTGTTAGACTTTTCAAAATTGAGATTCACAAAAAAGATCAGGAATTTTAATACCATGAATAATATACATACAAAAAGATTCGAAATGTTTCGAGATTACTGAAAAAAATTGAGAGGAAAATAAAAAATGGAAATGAAGAATTTTGAGGATTTTTTTTTCACTTATATCCAATTCAATTTTTTTTTTGAATTTTGAGAATTGAAAAAAATATGTGCATTGACTTTTCCGAATTTTTCTATTTACCCAAGTGCTGAGCTGCGACTTCCGAAGGTACATCCTGACACCAGGCGAGGATCGTCATGAGGGCACTTTTGAAATCAGTTTTAATTCCGTTAAAAAAACAGCCCTCTCTGATTGTCTGTTTCTTGCTGCAGCTGGGGCAGACCCAGTTGTATCTATTGATAGATAAAAAACAAAATTCTGTATAGTTTCATCTCACCAATTTTATATGTTCCAATGGCGAGGGATTCCCCCAATTTTCATATCTTTTTGTTGAAAAAAATTTGAAGAATATATTACAGATTTTGTAAGACATGCAAAACATTGGCATTCGAAATAAAAACTTTAGTTCTTAAAAAAAAATTGAAAAAAAAAACAAAAAAAAATTTTGAAAAAAAAACTTAAAAGTCTGAAATAACTTCCAAGAAGCTCTGATAACTTTTCCAAATTTTGTCCTAAAATTTTTTGATGAATTCAGAAAAATATTTTAAGGTGCTGACAAAATTCCAATAATTGTGAGAACTTTCAATTTTTTTCTTTTCATATTTTTAAGCAATTCTAATTTTTCTTCTTGCTGGATATTTTCTGAATAAAAATTCAGAAGTACCTATCACGCAGTCTGGCCCCAGCCCAGGTCATACTTCTGCTCATGCACTCAGGCTGGGGACAAGAAAATGATGATCTGATGAGGGATGTCTCCTTGAGCCAACTGAGAAGTTCACCTTCGTGGCCTTGCTGGAACATTGGCTTGACAACGAGATCAAAAAAGCCCCCTTGATCTCCAAATTTTTCCAGAGCTTCTTTTCCATTGCTAAAAATCAAACAAACTCTCATTAATGAATTTGAATTTTTGAAAATGGCGCCAAAGTGGAATCCCGCAAAAAGCTTCCTGAAACTTGGCAGAGGCTTTTTTCCTCATTAAGAAATTCAATCAGAAGGCTCTCCTGGGAAAACCGTTGGAGATAGAAAAAAAAGTTTATAATGAATATTGTTCCTGATTCAAAAACACACATTTTCGGTCCTCTGACTCGGGCCGCCAGCACCCATCGTTAAGGAGATATCGCAGGTTCAAAGTATCATTGTTTAGGACATCTTCCGGTTAGATATTAGCCTAACTTGGTCATTTTCTCAACTTGTTTACAACGTATCTCGTGACCAGGTCGGCATAGAAAAAAATTGTATCAAAGTTTTTTGCTGAGAATCAAATTCTCTTAAAAAAATGACTCATAACATTTTTGCGTCAAGCTACTGGTTAACGAGATAATTAACTTTTGGTGCAAAATGGAATCTTCAATGTTATCTCAATTTCTCGACTTTTTCAATTGGAAATTTATTTTCAAAATTCTGTAATTTCTCAATATTTTTCATTTGCAAAATTTTGTAGATTTTGTGGCAAAACACTCGGATTTTGTTTCCAAATTTTTTTTCACAAAATTTTCTCTTTCAAAATTTAATTTGCCAAAAAACTGTCAAAAATTGTTAATGTCAATTTTGTTAATTCTTCTTCAAAAGAATCTAAAAAAAAACTTGTAAATTGACAAAAAAAAAAGTGGGAAAATTTTGGGTTTTTTCAGGTCCCAGACTTTTGTTTTCCATTAACATAATTTATGTTTTTTTTTAAAATGACGTAAAGCTGAGCTGAGGTTAGTGCTTGAAGAAATGAATTTCATATCTAACTCACCTGCTTTTTATATTTTTCATGACCCGTCACTGCCACTTGTAACTGCCAAAAGAAAAAAAACAACGGAGAATAATCTGCAAAACAACAACAACAACAACAACAACGAAAATCAACGAAAGATGAAATAAAGGGGGAAGAGTGAGTGGGAAGCGTCAGACCCTCATAGTTGTCAAATAAACAAACATGGCGGACGTTGTGTGACGTAACCCCAAAAGCGCGTAAGCCGTCACATGCGCTGCGTTGAAAAACACCGGAAAAAAAGATAAACAATCATTAATTAGTTTATTTGAATGACCAGATTCATATTCCGCCTCAATTATCACTTACCCATTAAATTATTAAACATGAGCTATTATGCAGTTGCAAAAGGAAGAAATCCTGGAATATACAGTACTTGGTTTGTATTCCTGTATTTTCCTGAAAGTATATTCGTAACGAGACATAATTGTTAAATCGAAAAATCGCTAAATTTATTTTTAGTGAACACTTTTTTAACGTAAAGTCCAGTAGAAAAATTTCTTATAATTTCATATATGCTTTTTTTTTTAACAGACAAAATACAGCTGTGCGATTAACGCAACTTTTGTGCTGTCAAAAATTGAAACAAATTTCAATTAAATATTTCTTAATAATTGATCAATTAACCATTTGTGCAATTAAAGCTGCAATGTTAGTACTATAAAATATCAAAAACATTTTAACAATATCATGAATTGCCATCGAATTATCATTATATTCTTTATGTCAATTTTTCGTTGATTTAGTTTTTAAATTTTCGTCTTTATGGAATTATCTCGAAATCTATTGGAGATAGTGAAATTTTGATGAGGACTTTTTTGCAGAGAATTTCAAGAGCTAGAAAAAAGAATTGCATCGAAATATCGTTATCTCCAATGAATTCACAGATATCAACGAAAAACTGGTTTATCACTGAATTACTGAGTTACTTTTTAATATCGCAAGGCACTTGCGGTCAGTCTGACAGTTATAGTCATCCGAGGCTCAATTGGAAGACATTCTTAACACCTAATAAAGATAACATAATCAAAATAATGTTGTCTTACGCCTGGGGTGGCTATTGCTGAGAAAAATACTGGAACTTTCGTAAATTTCTTGGCTAAGTTTGCAATTTCTCTTCGTCTCTCCTTAAACTTAATTGGTAACGAGATAAGTTCAATAATTTGGTAAATGATATTTACAATGATTAATTTTTGTAAAAGCAAATTTAAATGCAGAAGAAAATTTGAATGATTGGCGGGAAAATTTGAAAGCCCCCAAAAAATTCAATTTCCGTTTTTTTGGATGTTTAAAAATTGTTGAGATCTTTTTTGGGAATTTGACTTTTATGATTTTTTTTGCAGGGCCGAGTGCAGCGCTCAGGTGCATAAATTTTCAGGAGCAGCTTACAAGAAATTTGGTACTCAAGGTGAAGCTCAGGAGTTCATTAAAACTCGTGGAGCTCGTTCGGCATCTGTAGGAATGACAAAAACTGCAAAAGCTGTAACAAGGTTCCTGAATTATTTGGAATTCTCTAAATCTTACTCATATCCAACCATTTTTTTCAAAATTTGTCCAGATTTTCCAAAATTCTAAATTCACAAAAAATTGTTTTTCAAAAATTCGTGAAAAAAAAATGGTAATTAAACAACCAATTTTGTAATCGTAATTTGAAAATCGTAGTTTAATAAAAAGAAAAAAAAATGGGAAAACCTTAAAAAAAGAATTCGTAAAAAAAAAATTCTGGAAAAAGTTGAAAAAATGCAAAAATTCGGGAAAAAATAACAAGAAAATTATTCCATTTTTGAAGCGTTCGAGAGTACTCAACCAAGTCAAAACCGACGAAAAGACCGAGAAGTCCCTCACCATCTGAGGACTCGGAGGATAAGAGGGAGTTCCGGCGTTTTGAAAAGGAACGTAAGGGTTTTGAGGAAGGTGGAAAATACCCAATTGCATTTAAAGAAGATTCGGAGGGGAGAGTGGACATTTACACTGACGGCGCTTGTCCGTCAAATGGATTTAAGGGTGCCAGGGCTGGTTATGGGGTCTTTTTCGGAGATGATCATCCCTTGTAAGTTCCCACGTAGTCAGGACGTAGTCAATGTACCCTAAAGACACTATATATGCCCTAAATGTAAACTTAAGTCTTCCTCAAAATTGGCTTTCTCAACCAACAATTGTTTATTAATTTAATAAAATATTCAATTTTAGAGTAACCAATTTTCATAGAAGACCAAATCTGGAGACCATTTTAGGGGGAAATTGTTTAAAATTTTATTGAAAAGAATTTTTACGTTATTCGATATAAAACATATTTGTTTGTCTTTGAATGAAATGTCAAAAAAAAAAAAAAAACTTTTCAAAACTTTTTTTTTTTTTTCTCTCTTTATACATTTTTTTTTAAAATTTGTTTTTTCTTCCTCTCGCTTTCAATGTATTTGTTAATTAGCTAATAAACCTTGTAAATTGGTTTCTAATGCTTAAATAAAAAAAAAAAAAAATAATGTAAAAAAAAAATGTGTTTTGGGAAAAAAAAGGTATAAATTTTTTTTAAGATTTTTTTTTATTTTGCAGAAATGTTGCCAAACCTGCCATAGGTCGTCCTACCAACAACAACGCCGAAATTCAGGCTGTCACAGAGGCTGCCAATTTATCGAAAAAACATGGAATCAAGAAAATACGAATTAATACTGATTCACAATTTTTGATTAATTGCATTACCAAGTGGATGCCTGCTTGGAAGAGGCGGGGCTGGAAAACTGTTACTAATAAGCCTGTAATTAATCAGAAAGAACTTGTGGATATGGAGACTGCTCTCACTGGATTGGACTATGAATTTGTAAGTCGAGCTTTGGTCACGAAATATTTTTTTTTAATGGGTTTGTAATTTTTGCAAATTTTTCATAAATCAAAAAGAGAATTTTTAGAATTCAAAAGTTGGAACATTTAGAAATTTTGTAATAATTTGTTTTTTTTTTATTTTGTAATGAATTTATTGAAACAAAAATTGGAGCTATTTTTGCATTTTTTCAATTTACAAAATTTGAGAAACAAAAAAAATTTCTGGTGAATTTTTAAAAAAATGTTTTAAAGATTTCAGAATTTTGAGGATAGGGGTAGGTGTGATTAATTGCACGAATAATGTTTCAGTTTTTTTTCGATACAGAATCACGTGAGAGGACATGTTGGAATCTGGGGGAATGAGGAGGCAGATAGGCTTGCTCGATTAGGCGCAGAACAGTACAAATCATAAAGTTAGAGAAGGATTAAAAATTGTTGGTAAAGGTTTTGTTTTCTGTTTTCACCACTCATTATGAGAGTTGATCATTTTTTTCTTTTCTATTTATTTATACTAACTACCTTGAATGTTATCACCAAAAAACCTCTTTTCAATCTCTCCAATGACACAGATATAGAGGATGTAATGAAGTGAATTTTTGTAATAAAAATACTTTGTATCCAAATGATTTGCTCGATTCGTTAAGCGAGTGCACGACTTAAGGTTTTGAAATTTCTCAAAATTTTTCGAACTAATTTCTAAGATTTCTGAATTTTTGAAAGTCGAAATTTTGGATGCATAGATTTTTTTTCATAATTCTTTAGCTTTTGATTTTTTTTTATTGAAGTTGTCCTTTATTTAAAAAAATTGACATTATCGAAAATTTTAAAGATTTTTCTAATTTGCAGAATTTTTGATTTTCGAATTTTTTCGAATTTTTGAAAACATTGCAAATGAAGGAAACCAATTTTTGTTCAATGTTTTTTTTCAAAATTCTAAAAAAACAAAAATAAAATATTTTTGCATTTTTGAATCTTTAAAGCGCTGGTAGATCAAGTAAATTTTTCGTCAACTTCATGTTCCCTATCTTATCGACAAAAAATAATTGCGTCCTCCAGTTTAATCGTAGTCGATGACTTATCAAGCGATTTCTACTTCATCATTTTAAAAATTATTCTAAATTTTTAAATTGTGAAAACGATAAAAATCCTGAAATCCCTGAATATTTCCTAATTTCCAATTTTTTCCAGGTTGTTAAACTAAAAAAAATTATCCTCCATCAAAAAACTCAACTTTTTTTATAAAGTATTTAAAAATGTTCCTAAAAAATTTTCCATATTTCCATATTTTTTTCTGCACTCTAGAACCTCAAAAGAGTGTCCGTGAATTCCTAAAAAATCCAAAAATTGATCATATTCAATTGAAGTTTATTCAATTTCTCAACCAGCGATTTTACAGTTTGTTTACAATATATCTCCCGTGGCCAATCCTCGATAAAAATTTCAACCGCCATCCTTCGTATTTATTATCGTTAATAATCCTGCGATTGCGTCAATATCTATTTCCAGAACCAGCCAAGCCGGAAGGCTCATCGCGACAAAAAATATTCTACAACTATGCAAATAAAAATCCCAACTGAAATGACAAATTGCCCAATAAAATTAGTAATAACTGAGTAGTGAAGTCGGAAAACCTCGAGATTCATATAATTTCCTTATAAATCAATTCAACATTTTCCAATCAATGCATACTCCATACTCAAATTTGAATTTTTCCCGCGTAAAGTGCTCACTCTTTTCGTCTCTAAGAATTTTTAATTCGCACTCAAAAAATCACTGAAACATTCCTCTTAGTTTTTTAAATCGATACCTCGCGGGAATACATATTTTCCGCACTGTTTTTTGTTTGGAAGTTGGTATTACACATCCCCAAAACTTGGACTGCGCATGCGCGCAACTGCGCGCGCTAAAAATCCCCGGATTCACAACCCGGAAAGCGTCTCTCCCTAATAACTTTTCCACTTTGGCAAATACGCAATACCAATTTCAAAGGAAAAAACGTAAGGACCCATACGCAAAGTATGTATTTCCCCCCTGCCGCTTCCTATTTCTCACCCGGTAATTGGTATTGCACACTTGCCAACCTAAAAAAACTTAAAACCCCGGTGTCCATCATCAATAACCTCGCGATTACGTCAAGTTCTATTCCCGGAAATCTACGCGCAAAACTCATTCCCTCGAAAAGCATCCCACAAATATGCAAATCCTAGTGCGCCGCGTCAGTAACCACTGTAACTAATGACCTTGACACTGCAGGAGGCCTCACTAAAAGTCTGCAGCATGCTTGACAGACCTCTAGAGTCATACAGAATGCCAATGGTTCACCATGGTGTAAGTGTAAGCTGAGAATTGTGTGGGTCAATTTCAAATTTTCGTCACTTTCAAATTTTCCCGCGCAAGGTGGCGTTACTCAGGTAGGAGTGTACAGGGCTGACGATCATGACAGGCTTGTCCATGGAGAATAGAGGACTCTATTCTCCCTGAGCTTGTCTAAACCCTGCCTCATCGAACCTCATAAAGGCTGTGGCACTCTTACTTCGATTGTGAAGTTAAGGCTTGAATCGAGGCTGACTAAGAAGGCCCGCGTTAAGGCTCAGGCCCGAAGCCGGACAGAGACTCGTGCAAGTCTCGACAATCGTTTCCGATGCATATAATCATTTGTTCTGCCATTGATGTGGAATGTTGGAAAATTGGATTCTAGGATGATCAGCTTTGAAAATTTTTAGAATTTGTAAAAACTTTCTCCCTGTTCATTTCGTCACTTTTGTACAAAGTGGTACCTGACATGCTGTTACCACCGACAGATGCCATGTTCAAACTGGAGTCAACTTCAAGTTATCCAAAACAAATGTTCAAGAATTATAGGAAAATTCGAAATGAGAACGTCAATTTTGGATATGCTTAACGTTTCAGGTGTAGCAACGATAAGCGATTTTTGGTAATTTTTCGAGTCTCCTTCGAGGCTCTCTCGTGAGCGTCACGAGCCTAAATCGATGTTATCATTCAGGGTCTCCGGCAGGGTTGACCCGCGGTTCGACCTAGCCTTCATTCGAGGGTGGGCCAGGCCTCACTAAGGGCTGAATAAGCCCCGTCTCGATCGTCCATTCTTACCTGACTGTACATAACCGCGGGGAGAGCGCACAGTGCCACCGGAAGTTCCGTTTGCGCGCGCTTCTGTCGATCAATTCGAAAAAAACTTCTTGCTTGACATTCCTCACAGTATTTTCCCCCATTTTCTCACAAAAATCTGTTTTATATCATTCTGAAGCAACCTGTCGCGATTGTAATTTAAGCGCATCTCTGTATTTACCATCATTAATAATCCCGCGCTTACGTCAATTTCTATTGCCCGGAAACAGGCCATTCGTAAGGCTCATTCTTTCGAAAAACTATCCCACAAATATGTAAATTCACGTGATTGCAATGCGCCAGTAATCACTATAATTAATGACCTTGACACTAAAGGAAGCCCGACTAAAAATCTAGCCGACATGTACGACGGAGGATTACGTCATCGGCCGGTGAGAGCCTTCTGCTGGTACAGGTTACGCTAAGTTGTTTTTATTTCTTGAAAAAAAAAAAATAATAGTAATAATAAAAAAAAAAACTCGACGTCCTTAGAGGCCGTCCGAGCGCTAAATTACCACCCCAATTTTCTCTCTCAGTCTGAAAAAGCGCGGGAAATGGACGAACGACAGAGACGGAAATGCGAAAAAAAAAAACGAAGGGGGAAAAAATGGCAATGGCTCGCATCTCACGGGCAAAACCCCAGTAGAAGTCAAGGCCAAAGACGCTTCTCCTTTCGAGATATTCTAGAGATTATTATAAAGATCAGCTTCCTTCCAATGGTGGAACGTAAAAACAGTAACATGCTTCAGTGAATTTTCAGCATCAATATTTGTTGTGCTGGGGTTATTGAAATGAATATGGCGGGGTTAGTGATGAGCGATTTGGCGGGTGAAATTTGGTGGGAGATTTGAAATTCGCAGAAATTGGCGGGAAATAATTGGGGGGGGGGGGAGGGGAATTGAGAGGCTACGAAATGTTTCGAAGTCCTCTTGAAAATTCTACTTTGCATTCTGGAACTTTTGGTAGTTTTTAGAGTTTTTAAAAATTAGAGAATTTGAAATTGGCGGGAAACCAAAATTGCAATTTTGAAAATCATTTGCAATTTGAATTGTTGAGAAAAATCTTTAATGGAATCATTCGGTAAGAATGTTCTGAAGGATTTTGTTAGAGCAAGATGGCGGACGCAATGGTGCGCAAAATGGCGGACAACATTGCGCGGGAAATTTGAAATTGCGGGAGAAAAGGCGGGAAATAATTTGTTGGGGTATATGTCAGAAAGTTTTGAAAGTTGTGGACGTTTTTAATGTATTTCTGGAAACTTATCCAAATTTCGGTGATATTTTCAAAAATTTCCATATCTCAAACTTGAAAAATGGAAAAACATATTCAGAAATTTTTGGCGAAAAATTTGAAAAAAATTGGTAGAATTTTTTTTTTTTTTTGGATTTCGATATCTTGGGAAATTTTTGCAATCCGCTGGGAGATGAAATTATGGAAAATAAGAGATTGAGATAAATACCGCATGATAAATCTGGGAACATGGTTTTTATTAGAAAAAATTTGTCGGGGGGAAAATTTTATGGTTTAGATGATTTAGAGCCGCTTGAGAGTACCTATCAGAGATGATTTTTCCGGCGACTTTACTGGGGTAAAATTAGATGAGCGTAAAGGATGATTTTTATAGGACGAGTTGCATGATTTTGTGTAGTTTCCAGGTAATTTTTCGAAATTCAATGTTCTTTACAAATTTAAATACCTAAAAAAAAAGTCGAAAAAGTATAAACAAAAATCGAAATAAAAAAAAAATATTTTTTAATTCCAAAAATGTGACAAAGTTTGAAATATAAATGTTCCCATTTTTTTGAAATGTGTTTTTTTATACATATTTTATGCTATCCCATCAGGAAGTACTCCACATAAGGAGTGACACTAAAGTTTGATATTTCAATAAACCAAATTGTCGGAGTGAAAATAACGCATGGAAAAGGGAAGCATAAAGGGGGATTATGTATGAAGTGGTGGAGGGAACTATGGCGTTTTTTTGCAAAAAAAAAAATAGAAATTTAGCGGCGGATGTGTTTCAACCAAAATTCTTTCGTATCCCAGATACGTTAAGAGATTTGGATTGTCCGACCATTGAGCTTGATTGCGTGATTGGTGCATGAGAAAGTGCACTCTCACCCACCCACCCACTCTCACCCACCCACCCATCCACTCTCACCCATCCACCCACTCTCACCCATTCACCCACTTTCACCCACCCGCCCACCCACTCTCACCCACCCACCCACTCTCCCCCACCCGACGACCCACTTTCACCCCCACTCTGACCTATCCACTCACCTCCTCTCCCCCACCCACCCCTTCACTCTCACCCACTCTCCCCCTCACACCCACCCACTCGTACTCACCCTTATACACACACACACACAGCCACTCACGAATTGTCACCACTTCTAAATTTCAAGGTAACAATCAACATTTCAAAATCAACGTTTCTCAATTTTTTAAAAATAAAAAAAAAACATTGAAATCCATTCTAAAATGAGCGAGAGAAGAAAAATTGTACGGAAAAACCATTATAAAAATTTTTCGAATTTCCAAATTTTTTAAATTTGTGAACAATTTTCGAAATTATCGCACTTATGAAATTTTATCAGAATGTCCTAATTATCGAAATTTCGAGAAATTAGAAATTAGAAAAAAAATGCAGGCAGTGGCCTCAGGAGGTGATAGTAAAATTTGATATATCAATAAAGTAAATGATGGGATTGAAAATAGCGGGTTGGGCGAACGGAAAAGGGAGTCATAAAGGGGCAACGCGTTTGTGTGTTGTGCGTAGGAAGTGCAAGTATGGCAATCGCCCACGTTTTAAGACGAGTTTGTATTAACCAGTGTGGATAATAAATGTTGAAATAACGTTGGGGCCACGTGGATTGGTTTCACCGAAACTCCGTGTCTTCCTTCTCTCGTTCGGAGAAAGCTGCTGCCTCCACATTTATTTTTCTTTCCCCTTTTATTCTTGTTCTCAATGCCGCAATGATACTCACCTCAATGTTGCCTTATTTGTCCATCGTAAAAATCAACTGCAATTGGGAATACTGCAGATGATTCAGGAATGCGCCAACCGGAAGCTGGGAGAGACAGTTTTAAATGCTTCCCAACTTATCCAAATATTTCAATTTTTCCGGGGGTTTTTTTTTTTTTTTTGCATTTTTAAAATTTTTCAAAACTCTTTCGAAATTTCTTCGAAATTTTTTCAAACTTTTTTCAAAACTTTTTCAAAATTTTTTCAAAGTTTTTTGAAAATTTTTTCAAAATTTTTTCAAAGTTTTTTCAAAGTTTTTTCAAAATTTTTCAATTTTTAAACTTTTTCCAAACTTTTGGAATTTTTTGGATTTTTGAAATTTCTAAAATTTTAGAAATACAAAAAATTAGAAAATTGGGTTCAAAAAAATTTTTTTAATTTGTTTTTTTTTTTATAGGAGGGTGGTGAGGAGGGTGAGAAAAAACCATAAAAAGTTTGCATGCTTTTTCTTAGAACCACCAATCATAATAATATCATGATGTAATGTATATGATTTGAGGGGAAAAATCGTGAGCGTTAATTACGTGGAAAGTTCAAGGTTCAAAAAAGTGGGAAAATAATTTTTGTACCTTCATCATGATGTTTATTTTCAGGTGAGCCCAGAAGTACATATTTTCCGTCTTATACACGGATATTTCCCTCTCGTGCGCATGGCGTAGGGTATACCCTAGGTGCTTATTAGTTGCTTCAGTCTCGTGTAATTGCAACTCATGAAAGAAGGGTAAAAATTAGGAATTGAAGGGAATTTAAAAAGGCTCAACCTACCGTTACATCGGATGAGACGCTCATGCGAAATTAAATTGCAAAATTGCATGGGAACGACAAAGTTTTCGTTTTGACGGACTCACACAAGTCCAATGAAATTATTTGACTCATCCAATTTTTGGGACCACTAATTTTTTTTTTTTTTTTCGAAGTTTTGAAGATTTATGAAATTCTTCAGATTTTTGGAAATTTTTCAAAAATTCCAAAATTCTCAAAATTTTCAAATTTTCAAAATGTTGAAAATTTTTGAAATTTCGAAATTTTGAAAATTTTCGAAAAATTTTGAAATTTTGAAAATTTTCGAAAAATTTTGAAATTTCGAAAATTTTCGAAAAATTTCGAAATTTGGAAAATTTTCGAAAAATTTCGAAATTTTGAAAATTTTCGAAAAATTTCGAAATTTTGAATATTTTCGAAAATTTTTAAAATTTTGAAAATTTTTGAAAAATTTTAAAAATTTCAAAAATTGAAAAGAAAAATCGATTTTAAAAATGGCAAGTGCAATAATAGTTGAGTAGGAAAATTGAAAAAAAGTGGGTGTTGATGTGTTGAATGTGTCATCTCTTCACTTACGTAAGCCATGGAAAAAAGTGCGAGAGTCATTGAATATTTTCACAAAATCAATAATTGTGTGATTCAAGGCCCTTGTGTTGGGGGAGGTCGTTATTCAAACTATTTTTAATCATGCACCAGGACGTTACGCAATAGTTGATTGCATTGGAGACTGGTGTGATTAGTTGAGTAGGCAAGAGTAGCCAGGATGGCTCCATCATGTTTTACCGATGCTGAGGCCGTGAAATATGCCACTTGATTGTCAAGTACTCCGGGTAATTGATGGATCTTCAATCACTTTCTAGTTTTCCGGGTGGTGTTTAGCCAATTATAACAAATTATTGAGAAGAAAAATAATTAGTTTTTAAATTTTCAAAAATTTTATCTATGCTTTTTTGAATATTAAAAATGTTCTTTGACAAATAATCTTGACAATGCTGAAAATTTTCAAAATTTTCGGACATTCTGGAAGTTTTGAAAATTTTTGTAATTTCAATTTGAAGTTTTTATTTATATAAAATTTTCTAAAATTTTCAAAATTTTCAAAATTTTCAAACCTTTCAAAATTTTTAAAATTTTCAAAATCTTCAAAATTTTTAAAATTTTTAAAATTTTTAAAATTTCCAAAATCTTCAAAATTTTCGAAATTTTTAAAATTTTCAAAATGTTCAAAATTTTCAAAATTTTCAAACCTTCCAAAATTTTGAAGATTTGCAACATTTGCAGAATTTTCAAAATTTCCAAAAAATTCCAAAAAATTCCAAAATTTTTAAACTTTTCAAAATTTTCAAAATTTTCAAAATTTCCGAAATTTTCAAAATTTTCAAAATACTCAAAATTTTCAAAATTTTCAAAATACTCAAAATTTTCAAAATTTTCGAAATTTCCAAAATTTCCAAATTTTCAAAATTTCCAAAATTTCCAAAATTTCCAAAAATTCCCAAATTTTTGCTGCAACTATTTCACGATTAGCTGTCCAGTAACTTAACTCCTAGTCATAAAAACTTCGTAAATATTTTCCCCTTAAAAAATTGCCAAAAAACGATAAATAATTCGGGGACTGCGATGGGACAGAATTCGGTAAAGTAAGAAAGAGAGACATATTTCACTCGAGAAAGCCACTAAACGAAAAATCAGTCGAGAAAGAGGGAAGGGTTTGTGCCAAGGTGAGAGTGATAAAATTCGCGATACAAGTTGGTGGAAGACCGGTCGCACATACTATGGTTCACCTCCTCCCCCCGCCCCCCCCCCCTTCTGCCCCACCCCCCTCCACCCACCCCCCATCGTTCCATCCTTCTCTCGCTCAGCAAAGTTCAAAGCTATAAGTCTAACGCGTTATGAGCGAATAGTCCTCTTAAAATGAGACAGAAAAAAAGCATAATTTTTTTTTCTATAGAAAACCAAGTCAGCCATGTTTCTCTCTCCCTCCGACCTATCAAAAATCATTGGTCAAAATGAGAGGTCCCACCGAAGACCTCCCGATTTGCCGATACCCAACACCATTTCTCATCAAGCTTTCCAAAAAAATCCAATTAGTTCCCCACCAGGTGGCTATATCGAAAAATGTTATAGAACATTTTTTGTAGAGAATTTAATTTCTGACAAAAAAGATAAATGTCAAATTTCTCTCCAGTCACTCACTTGGGAGATAGCTTAGAGAATTCTGTTAACGGGAGAGGGGTGCGATAGCGTACGGGCGGAGCCGCTGACCTTGAAATCGTCGTAGGTCCTAAATTATGCAATGTAGGAAAAAAAGTTATATAATATGAAATGTGCATTTTTAGGAGAGGAACAATTTTTGTTTAACGTTTTTTCTTTTATCTCTAATAGTTTTCTTGATAGAGCGTTATGAACAACTGCAATCGGAGAGAGTTCGGTGAAAATCTCAGCAGATCTTTAGTTACGTGGCTACACACAGACACACACACACATATACGGCAGATATGTAATGCGAGTACATAATGCATGTGGTGCTGTATTGTTATAACGGTCTGCTCCTCTCGCATTTTGCATTTACGCTCATTTTGTATTCCCTTCGACATGGGCTATTCCCGAATGTGGGCTTGCGTGCATGGTATATATTTCGTTTGGTTGAATTTTTCAAATTTTTGGAGGTCTATTCAAATTCTTCTAGTGGTCCCTGGTATTATTCCGTAAGAAATTCCGTTATTTTATCCTCCGTTTCCAGAATTTCCGCCAATTCGCCAGATAATTCCAATTTTTAGCGGGGTCTGGAGTTTTGGAAATTTTTCCAGAACTCTCCAGAATTTTCCAGAATTTTTCGCAAATTTTCCAGAATTTTCCCAAATTTTCCAGAATTTTTCCCAAATTTTTCCGAATTTTCCGCCGATTATTTTCCTGAAAAAAAAAATTTCCTCGTTTTTTTTTACATCAAGAATTTTCCAGAATTTTCCGAGAGCCTTCCAGGAATTTCTAGCCTTTCCCAAAAATTTTCCGGAATTTTCCAGAGTTTTCCGAAATTTTCCGACGAAAACTATTTTTAATTTTTTTTTTTTTTTTTTTTTAGCAACGAATATTGTCTGTCCTATATCGTAATAAGAATCTGGCCCTCGAGTATTTTCAGTCATTTCGTATTCCTTTCGGCATGCGTCATTCTCAAATGCTGCGGGCTCATCCGCGCAAAATATCTGTTTCGTTGGGTTAAAGCGCCCCTGCCAGGGCTATTCTCGTGTCCAAGGACAATTAGAGAATTTTTGATTGTTGTAGCTCGTTGTTGGAAGTGAAAAATCCTGTTTTTTGTTGAGTAATTTACATTTGTTCCGCGAAAACACTTGTGAGTCGTTATGCAAATTTGGGGGGCTGGCTTGTTGTTGGCTTCAGGATGAACTTTAAGGAACTGTAGCGTTGGGGATTTTTTTTAGTGTGTTGCGTGGGCCAAGTTGCCTATAATTTTTTTCGCAATAGGAGAAAGCATCTGCATTTTTAATTTCACCTTTAAATTTTGTAGAATTCTAATATCCTCAAAAGTTTTGGAAATTACTAAAAAAAAAATTTGCAAAATATTTTTTTTGCAAAATATTTTTTGGAAAAAAAAATTTGCAAAATATTTTTTGTAAAAAAAAAAGTTGCAAAATATTTTTTGTAAAAAAAAAATTTGCAAAATATTTTTGTAAAAAAAAAATTTGCAAAATATTTTTTGTAAAAAAAAATTGCAAAATATTGTTTGTAAAAAAAATTTGCAAAATATTTTTGTAAAAAAAAATTTGCAAAATATTTTTGTAAAAAAAAAATTGCAAAATATTTTTTGTAAAAAAAAATTTGCAAAATATTTTTTGTACAAAAAAAAAAATTGCAAAATATGTTTTGTAAAAAAAAAAATTGCAAAATATTTTTTTTTTACTTTTAAAACTTTTGAAGTCCTTGAAATTTTAATATGTATATACATGCATATATGTCGGCCAACGGATGATGGACATTTCACGATTTAGCGTGGGCCCAAATCGCCCACGACTTTTTCGTAATAGGATAGAGCATGGGGATTATGATGCCGAGAATTTTCTATGCATTCTCTTACCACGCGTTGAGCTCACTCGTATCGCGTTACAGAGACGCGAGGCAAATTTTTTTTATCAAGCTTGATTGAGAGTAATGCGCTTGTGGTACATGCTCATCAATTAAAAAAAAACAAATCCCGTATATACATTGAGCGAGAAAAAAAATCTAAAACTTTTCCAAATTGCTAAATGTTGAACCTGTCAGCCGCGAAAATTTTGGACGATAATTTTTTTTTTCCGCTACTTCCGAAGTCAATTTTTTGATTTAAAAAGCCGATGCGACGCCACTCTGGAACCCTAAAAAGTCGAGGATTTTATGTTTCCTGTGATAACCACACGCGACACGCGTTTTTTTTCTGCGCCTCCGAGTTTCTTCTGCGAATTGTGGCGATTAATCTCAAAGCTCCCATTGCTTTATTTAGTCGTCCTTGGAAGTGCAAACACGATTTTTATGCTTCAAGTTTTTTGGAAGGTTGTCTAAAAATGCAGAGCGGTTAATAATTATTTTTTTGACCTTGTGTAGTTGATTGGTGAATCATGGGAAAAACTGAAAATATGTTTACCAGCGATGTCAAGATGTGGAGAGGAAGATATTGAAATGTTGTAGGAAGGTTGTAACACATAGATATACACACATCTACCTACCCTTTTAACTACTCATCCATCCATCCGCCCATCCACCCACCCACCCGCCTACCCAACGACCCGCCCGCTCCCCCGGAGACACCCGTTCACTCGCCCGGATACACCCGCCCACTTGCCCGGATACACCCGCCCACTCGCCCAGACACACCCGCCCACCCATCTGTCCACTCGCTCAGAGACACCCGCGCATTCCCCCGGAGACACCCGCCCACTCACCCCGACACACCCGCCCGGATACACCCGCCCAGCCATCTGTGTACTCGCCCAGAGACACCCGCCCACTCGCCCGGATACACCCGCCCACTCGCCCCGACACACCCGCCCACTCGCCCCGACACACCCGCCCACTCGCCCGGATACACCCGCCCACTCGCCCCGACACACCCGCCCACTCGCCCCGACACACCCGCCCACTCGCCCCGACACACCCGCCCACTCGCCCGGATACACCCGCCCAGCCATCTGTGTACTCGCCCAGAGACACCCGCCCACTCGCCCGGATACACCCGCCCACTCGCCCCGACACACCCGCCCACTCGCCCCGACACACCCGCCCACTCGCCCGGATACACCCGCCCACTCGCCCCGACACACCCGCCCACTCGCCCCGACACACCCGCCCACTCGCCCGGATACACCCGCCCAGCCATCTGTGTACTCGCCCAGAGACACCCGCCCACTCGCCCGGATACACCCGCCCACTCGCCCAGAGACACCCGCCCACTCGCCCCGACACACCCGCCCACTCGCCCGGATACACCCGCCCACTCGCCCCGACACACCCGCCCACTCGCCCCGACACACCCGCCCACTCGCCCCGACACACCCGCCCACTCGCCCCGACACACCCGCCCACTCGCCCGGATACACCCGCCCACTCGCCCCGACACACCCGCCCACTCGCCCCGACACACCCGCCCACTCGCCCCGACACACCCGCCCACTCGCCCGGATACACCCGCCCAGCCATCTGTGTACTCGCCCAGAGACACCCGCCCACTCGCCCGGATACACCCGCCCACTCGCCCCGACACACCCGCCCACTCGCCCCGACACACCCGCCCACTCGCCCGGATACACCCGCCCACTCGCCCCGACACACCCGCCCACTCGCCCCGACACACCCGCCCACTCGCCCGGATACACCCGCCCAGCCATCTGTGTACTCGCCCAGAGACACCCGCCCACTCGCCCGGATACACCCGCCCACTCGCCCAGAGACACCCGCCCACTCGCCCCGACACACCCGCCCACTCGCCCGGATACACCCGCCCACTCGCCCCGACACACCCGCCCACTCGCCCCGACACACCCGCCCACTCGCCCCGACACACCCGCCCACTCGCCCCGACACACCCGCCCATTCGCCCCGACACACCCGCCCGGATACACTCGCCCGGATACACCCGCCCACTCGTCCCGACACACCCGCCCACTCGCCCCGACACACCCGCCCACTCACCCCGACACACCCGCCCACTCGCCCGGATACACCCGCCCAGCCATCTGTGTACTCGCCCAGAGACACCCGCCCACTCGCCCGGATACACCCGCCCACTCGCCCCGACACACCCGCCCACTCGCCCCGACACACCCGCCCACTCGCCCGGATACACCCGCCCACTCGCCCCGACACACCCGCCCACTCGCCCCGACACACCCGCCCACTCGCCCGGATACACCCGCCCAGCCATCTGTGTACTCGCCCAGAGACACCCGCCCACTCGCCCGGATACACCCGCCCACTCGCCCAGAGACACCCGCCCACTCGCCCCGACACACCCGCCCACTCGCCCGGATACACCCGCCCACTCGCCCCGACACACCCGCCCACTCGCCCCGACACACCCGCCCACTCGCCCCGACACACCCGCCCATTCGCCCCGACACACCCGCCCGGATACACCCGCCCACTCGCCCGGATACACCCGCCCACTCGTCCCGACACACCCGCCCACTCGCCCCGACACACCCGCCCACTCACCCCGACACACCCGCCCACTCGCCCGGATACACCCGCCCACTCCCACCCAACTAACCGCGCATCCACCCAAATAAACGTCCACCCACACACCCACTGAATTTTACATTCCCTCACAACCGAACATGTTCGATATGATCGATCATTCAAAATATCGATATTTCCCTCAATATCCAACACCCCTAGTTGAAATAAATGAACGAGCGCTACACCCCCGCCCGCCCATCGGCGATATATCTCAAAGCAAGATGTTTTGCCTCTCGCCCTTGGCAGGGTAAACACAAGGATCTATGTTCTGCATTTTTGTGCCTGACAATCGTTGGACAATGAGGTGGGGGGGGGGGGGGGGGGGGGGGGGGGGGGAGTGTGCGGGCATTTCAGATGATTATAATTTTTTTGTGTCTTAACGGTAATAATGTTTGCCGTCGTCACGGCTGTAGTTGGGGCCCTAGGAATTCCCCGATGGTAATACCATATACACAAACAACAAGCACTTCGCCTGCTTTTCATGGGGAATAGGTAGAGGTGTACTGAGTACGGTGAACCCATGGCGAGATGCACTGTGGTAGCGTGGGGGGTGGAGAGGCCGGGGGGGGGGGGGGGTGGAGGGGGAGGATACTAGACAAGGATGACCCGAGGGGTATCGCATGTACGGACCCACCGGACTCAACACGGTATACCGATTCATCCGTCACAGGGGCTAATGCGATATCCTGGTGTGAAGGGGTGGCTGTGGATAATCGAGGAAAAATTGAGGGGAAAATATAATTGGGGGGGGGGGGAGAGTCATGGCACGAGTCACAAACACCGGGGGGGGGGGGGGTATTGGCAGTTTTTGATCGATAGACAACACATATATATATATAACATTCAGAGAATTTTTTTCCCGAGTAGCAATACTACACAAAACTAAGCACCCACTCCCACTTACAAGCTTGCCATCCGCGGTTTGGCCGCGGATGGCAAACCCGCGGGGCGCACGATTAGTTCTACATGCGTGGGACAATTTATATCCGGTCAAGGGTTTCAGTGAGTGTACTTTCAGCGCGAAGCGCTTGGGACTTGGCACTTAGGACTTGGGCCTTAGGACTTGGGGCTTAGGACTTGGGGCTTAGGACTTGGGGCTTAGGACTTGGGGCTTAGGACTTGGGGCTTAGGACTTGGGGCTTAGGACTTGGGGCTTAGGACTTGGGGCTTAGGACTTGGGGCTTAGGACTTGGGGCTTAGGGCTTAGGACTTGGGGCTTAGGACTTGGGGCTTAGGACTTGGGGCTTAGGACTTGGGGCTTAGGACTTGGGGCTTAGGACTTGGGGCTTAGGACTTGGGGCTTAGGACTTGGGGCTTAGGACTTGGGGCTTAGGACTTGGGGCTTAGGACTTGGGGCTTAGGACTTGGGACTTAGGACTTGGGACTTAGGACTTGGGACTTAGGACTTGAGACTTAGGGCTTGGGACTGAGGACTTGGAATTGAGACTTAGGTCTTGGGACTTAGGTCTTGGGACTTAGGTCTTGGGACTTAGGTCTTGGGACTTAGGTCTTGGGACTTACGGCTTGGGACTTAGGTCTTGGGACTTAGGACTTGAGACTTAGGTCTTGGGACTTGAGACTTAGGTCTTGGGACTTAGGTCTTGGGACTTAGGTCTTGGGACTTACGGCTTGGGACTTAGGTCTTGGGACTTAGATCTTGGGACTTAGGACTTGAGACTTAGGTCTTGGGACTTGAGACTTAGGTCTTGGGACTTAGGGCTTGGGACTTAGGGCTTGAGACTTAGGTCTTGGGACTTAGGGCTTGGGACTTAGGTTTTGGGACTTAGGACTTGGGACTTAGGACTTGGGACTGGGGACTTGAAAACGATATTATATGAAATAATCAGGAACCTGAAATTTTCGGTGAACAATATCAGACCGTAAAGCCAGCACCAGAATTCACTAAAATTAATCATGATATGGAGGGGAAAAGCATTTCAGACAGTAACTCTATTCAACACCCTACAATGACACAACATTCTTCCACATCTTTCGACCCATCTGAATCTCATGACAAATACATGTTGGAAAACACTCGAACACACGCGGCCTATTGTGTCTCTTCAGGCCGCCGCCCCCCCCCCCCCCCCCCCCCCCCGCCGAAACCATATGGTATAATCCCCGGTCCCTACATGATTTTCCACCCATCTCCATCCAAAAATTTCCCACTACCCGTCTCGCGCTTGAATGAAAATTGATTTGACCCTTTAGATCTCAATTTGAGATTAGGCTAATCCTCCAGGTGAGGAAGCTGGACAGGGCAATTTCCACCGGTTTAGAATTCAATTGGATCCAATGTGACCTTCCCCAGGTTCTTTGGTGGATTGGAAGCAGGGAAGCTGGTTCCCAAGCTTCCAGGAATTTCCAATGGGTGACCTTGAGCTGGAAGCTTCATGGACGGAGCTTCAGATTTGGGGGATCTTCCTGGATTTTTTTTGGTAGCACCTGATTCTTGGGTTCTCCGAGAGCACTATTTTCACCAAGGGCACCAATAACGCGTCAGTGCCAGGTCTAGCAGGACATTCTGATGAGGACAATCAGGGACCACCTGATCAGGCATAATAGGTCCCCCGGAAAAATTGGGAATCATTTGAACTCGCCATCTTCCCATCTTGCCTACTTGAAAAAAAAACCTAGTGGACAACACGCGATTATATATATCAAGTCGCGGGGGCCCACGCAACAGAGACAGCTGTAGAAATGGCCAGAGCGCCGTGGGCCCCGGCAAGAGGGGGAAGCCCTCGGTCCCGCGGAGAACGTAAACTTGGACCAATGGGAACGTCTCAATGCTTCCGTGACGTTGTGCTGCCGCGGCTCATAGGCAAGTTTTACCAGTCCGTCCGCGGTCTCTCCGCCAGGACGAGCAGTGGAGTACGCGATCACGAATTGTCAATAAACGACTGTCACAATTATAGTGAAACGATCTAGTGGTTAAGATTATTTATTTGATAATTAATTTTTTTTTTTTATATTGAAAATAAAAGTGGGAATTATCGGAAAAGCAGGAGAGGATTTTTTAGCAAAGTGGAGGCTGCATTCAGCCATGGGGACGGGTAAGTTGAGGGGAAAAAAAAGAAATGCCGTTTTTGAAAAATTCGACCTTTTTGTCTTTTGAATTGCGCCAAAAATTTTTTGGCGAAAAATTTTTTTTTGGGGTTTTTGGGGAGATTTTTTATAACAATATGCTTGCGCACGTGGGTCATCTGGGAATTTTTTTGGCGGTTTTTTTTTTTGAATTTGGTTTGGGGGTGTTCGGTGGATGGGGACCGGAAGTGCGGTTGGATAACCTCCCCCTCGTCTTCACGATTTTGTTTAGTATTTTTATTTCTTCGTTTGATTATTTGACGGTTTCTGGTGGGTTAAAAAATTTTTTTTACGGTTACCGGAAAATTGAATTAAAGGATATTTTAATTTATTTACGAAAGAGCATTGCGGCATTGTGACTTCCGGTGGTGAATTTTCTTCATGAGAGAATACACGAGACGCGTCTCGGGTTGTGCAGTCACCTTAACGCCTTTAGAAAGTAAACCGGGAGTGCCCCCCCCCCCACCCCACCCACCCACCCCCCCGCGAGAATGGTACAATTTCTTGACCGAAAATATGGCAAACAATTTCAATAAAATCATTCAATAATCACAATTTAGCACAAATAATATAGCAATTTTTTTTATACGCCGATTGCATTTTTATACTCGCTCAAAAAAAAATTTTATCCCTCCAAGGAGGGCGCGAAAATTTTTTAGCCCTCGTCGGCTGTTAACGCCCAAAATCGATTCTCCAGGTTTCAATAAAATAGAAAAACAATATGAGAGCATTTTTCGAGGTCCCAAAAAAATTTTGGCGAAAAAAAAAAATTTTCAAAATTTTTTTAAATTCGTTTTGAAATTACAAAAAAAAATTGGATTATTTTTTGAAAATTATTTTTGGATATTTCTCGCTTTGGACGGGGGAAAAATTGGTTGGAAAGTGGTCCAGCAACTAAAAATTGTGTGAAAAAAAAAAACGAAATCTCCGAAGTCAATTATTTTCTCATTTGATGAAAAAAAAAATTGACCTTGAGCGTTTAATGATGAGTTTGAGAAGATAGACAGGAGTCAAATTAAACGATAGTTAATGATCACGATGACTAGCCATGACCCACTTTCTTCATTAATCCCAAAGCAATAATTGCAAATTTTTTTTTATTCCACTAAATTTGTTTATTCATGATACAAAAAGGTCGAGTAATAAAATCAGAAAATGCGCCAAGTGGTGAAAATGAATTTCTACAATTGCAAAATGCATTAATGAGCCGAATAAAATCATGCGATTTAAGGATGCAATTAATGTTTATTGCTTGGAAAAAAAATAAATGGTGACAAAGTGAGTGGTGTTAAATTGCGGTGATTTAAACATTGTTAATTATGACATAATCAAGTTTCAAAAATGTAAATGAACCTTCGAATTGGGGATCAGGAATTTTTTTGCAATGCTAAAATTTCGTAAATTTTTTTTTCAAAAATTAGAAATTCGAGTTAAAAATTTCGGAAATTATTAGAATTATTTTTCGAATTTTTAGCAAAATTTTCAGAGAAAAGAAATTGAAAAAAAATTGTCAATTCAATTTTTTTTTTCAATTTGGAAAATTTTTGTGAAGTTTGCAAATTAAAAAAAAAAAAGCAGAAATTTGATAAATTTGCCAAAATCTGCAATTTTTAAGAAAAATTTTTATATTTCCAAAAAAATTCCAAAAATCTTCTCAAAAAAAAAATTCGAAAATTGCATATAAAAAAAATTTGCAAAAACAAAAAATTTAGAAACAGAATTTTGTGAAGAAAAAAGGAATTTATAACTTTGAAACTTGAACAAAAAAAAAAAAACAAAAAAAAATTAAAGAAAATGGGGGGCGGTAAGATGGACTGCTAAAAATAAAAGATAAAAATAAAAGTGAAGTGAAAAAAAACTGGAAAAAAATAAAATAAAAAATTTTAAAAAGCGAATGATATATAGTGGTGTTATTTTTGGTGTCAGGGATTAAGGATCAGGACTTATCACTGACTTAGGATCCTTTATATGGACAAAGTTGTGGGGAATTGAAACGGTACAGATGAGACCGCCAACACACGTATGCAAGACAATTCGTTTTTTTATGGGCTGAGAGAGAGCGAGAGCGAGGGAGAGAGAGAGAGAGAGAGAGAGAGAGAGTGAGTCGAGGAGATAAAAAAATAATGGAAATGAGATGGGGAGCTTGGGTGGGGACCTGAAATATCTATTTTTAGCGATGAGTATCTCACCGTGCAAATTTCAAATTCAATTGCTCAATTTTTCGCCCAAAAATTTTTTGCAAATTTTGGCCTCCAAAATTTTTGTCACAATTTTCCAAAACCTGAGAACAATTTTCAAGATTTTCCAAAAATATTAAAAATTATCAAAGCCCGTGAAAATTTTGCAAAGAATTTCAAAAGTGCAAAACAAAAAAAAAAAATTTTGGATTAAAAAAAAAATTTGAATTATAAAAACAAAATTTTGGATAAAAAAAAAGTGTAACTTGGAATTTCCTTTTTCGGCAATTTCCTGAATGGAAAAAATTCAGACATTCTCGGCAAAAAATGTGAATCTTTACAAAGTGGTCATCTCTTTTCACAACCACATAGATTACATTGCGGCTTGAAAGGTGCCCAGCCATTGTAACAAATCCTAAACATTAAGTAAAAAGCGCCCGTTTTGTACGGCGAAGGGGAGTATAAGAAAAAAAAAAAGGATTGCGCGAGGTCAGGCGGCATAACGCGTTCAGATTGTGGCAATTGCGATTTTTCCGCGGCTCTAGGGCTTCTATGATAAGGTATCTTACTAAGAGACTATTGCAAAAACAATATGAACCTGATTCAAGATGATTTGTGTCAAATGAGCGAATTGAACGATTGAAATACACACCCACCCATCCCTCCAAGGCACACCCCCACCCACCCACTCACCTAATACACAGACCCCCCACCCTCCCACCCACCCACCCGATACAGACACCCCCACCCGAAACACACCCACCTACCCATCCAGCCACCCAATACACACGCACCCATCCACCCACCCACCCACCCACCCACCCAATACATATCTCACCACCCACCCACCCAATACACACACCACCACCCCCCCACCCATTACACACGCCACTTGCCCACCAAATACACACGCCACCCACCCACCCGATACATACACTCCCCCCCACCAACCTACCCCATACCCACACACACACATAACCCCATCAAAAACGTGCGAGAATGATGTTAGACCTCGTGGAAAGGGAAAATTCTCCGTTGCAGGAGTTATTACAATAAAATCGTTAGATCGGAAAGTGAAACATTGTTCTCCACCAATTGGTGAACCAATTGGCGAATCAATTGGAGAGCCAATTGGCGAACCAATTGGAGAGGCAATTGGCGAACCAATTGGGGGACCAATTGGTGGACCAATTGGTGGGCCAATTGGTGGACCAATTGGTGGATCAATTGGTGGACCAATTGGTGGGCCAATTGGTGGATCAATTGGTGGATCAATTGGTGGACTAATTGGTGGACCAATTGGTGGATCAATTGGTAGACCAATTGGTGGGCCAATTGATGGACCAATTGGTGGACCAATTGGTGGATCAATTGAAGAACCAATTTTGGACCAATCGCAGAACCGATTTTGGGACCAATTGGAGAGCCAATTGGTGAACCAATTTTGGGACCAATTGCAGAACCGATTTTGGGACCAATTGGAGAACCAATTTTGGGACCAATTGGAGAACCAATTGGGGGACCAATTGGTGGATGCATTGTAGAACCAATTGGTGAACCAATTAGAGAACCAATTGGCGAACATACTCTAGTCCTTATATCTTACTGCAATTTTTTTTCTCTCACTAAATGGTGTAATATTTCGTAATTTGTATATATTCTTGTACCTCGCATCGATTCTAGGATAGCTATAAAAAAATTGGACTGAAAATGGTCTGCGTGGGTTATGCACATCGGGATGTGGTACACACGGCCTATCAGATGCCCACGCGTGCGTGAGAGTCATCGGATAAAGCGCGGATTGGCGTGGATCTCGCCAAGGTCGTTGGGTTTGATGGGCGGTACATTTCTCATTTTTTTTATTAACGTTTATTCCGCACTAACAAGTAAGCGATAAAATAATTTCTCCGGTTATTCCAGGCTGCGGATTTTTCGTTTCTTTTTCGAGGAGAGTCCATCATGACTTACTCGATGAAATCAATTTTGCTGGGGGGGACGCGAGGCTCGCGGAAGCGGGGAATTTTGCCAATTGCTGAGATTTGTTTTTGGGAATTTTTGAAAATGGGATAATAATTTTTTTTTTAATTTTCGAGTTTTTGGAGTTACTAAAATTTTTGGAATTTTTCAATTTTTTGAAAAAAATTTTTTTAGCTTTTTTTCAAATTTTTGAAAATTTTGAAGTTTTTTTTTTGGCTAAAAATATTGAAATTTTGGGAATTTTCAAACGGAGAAATTGGACATTTTGTTCGGGTAAGATTAAGTTTTTTTTTACCGAGGGAATGTTATCTTTTTCTTTGGGTGCAGTGCATCATAACTAACATGGTAGAGCCGATTTGGGCATGTGGAACGCGACTTTCACGGAAGAAGAAAGGTTTTTGGATGGAATCATGTTTTTTGTTTGACGAGGCGTGCCGTGTAACTGATATGGTAATCGGAGATGGGCGCGCGTGTGCCCCTATTGATGAACCTGGTGACTGGATCGAATAATTGCGTGGGAGGGGGGGGGGGGGGGTCCTATGTGGCCGGAACATTCAAATTTTTTTATTTTCGGAAATGAGGTATTTCAAGTTTTTGGAATTTTTTTGAAAATTTTGAAATTTCAAAATTTGGAAAAATTTGGAAAATTTTGGAAAAATTTTGGAAAATTTTTGGAAAATTTTTGGAAAATTTTTGGAAAATTTGGAAAAATTTGGAAAATTTTGGAAAAATTTGGAAAAATTTGGAAAAATTTGGAAAATTTGGAAAATTTTGGAAAATTTTGGAAAATTTTGGAAAATTTTGGAAAATTTGGAAAATTTTGGAAAATTTTGAAAATTTGGAAAATTTTGCAAAATTTGGAAAATTTTAGAAAAATCTTCGAAAATTTTTTAAAATTAAAAATTCCCAATTTTTTGGAAATTTTTGATTTTTTTTTCAAAAAGATAAGGTGAATCATGGAGGGATGTGTTATTGATGAAGCTGGGGACTGGATCGAATAATCGTGTTACGTGAGAGAAGGTCGTATGTGGTCGGGATAGGATACGACCATGTTCAAGACAGTTTTACATCGGTTGGGGGTAACGTGAGAAGATAGGTTTTTCTACAGCCTGCTTGTACAATTAATAAATTGATATTTTTGTTACAAGGTCGTGAAGAAACTTTTCATGTGGCGAACAAAAGTTTCCTTCATTTTCTAAATTTTTCAAATTTTCTAACTTTTCTAAATTTTCGAAATTTTCGAAATTTTCGAAATTTCCAAATTTTCCAAATTTTTTAAATTTTCCAAATTCTCCAAATTTTCCAAATTCTGCAAATTTTCGATCTTCCATTTCCAATTTTATTTTTTTTTCAATTTTTAAAATTTTCTGCATTTTCCAAATTTTCCGGATTTTCCCAAATTTTTTTCTTGAATATCGGAAAAAAATTCAGACCCCGCATTGTTTGAAAATATTGAAAATTTGGAAGAAAAATTGACGTTTCTTCGACGACTTGAGAAGAGCAGGTAAAATGGATGAGGAAGAAAAAAAATTGGAAACCAGAGGATTTCAAGGCTGATGCTCGTTGTGTTCGCGGATTAGGATCCGCAGAGCGTGCGAATGGTGCCGTCTTCAGTGGAATATAGAGTTTAGTAACACAAGAGGGGAAAAAATGAGGCTGAACGCAGAGTGGGCGGTATTTCAAACATATTCGCCTTTTTCTCGTGGCTTTTTATGGGAGTGAGAGGCCTGCGTTCAATTAATATCGGCGATATTAATTGATTGTGATGGGTTGTACGCACATGACGCCATACCTTTTTTATCATTTTCAATGCCAGGTGAAAAAAAAATAACTGAAGGCGTGGTATCGCTCTTGAAATTTTCTACAATTTTTGACAATGTTCACCAAAATTTGCGGAATTTTGGATTTTTATTTTTTTTTTTTTGAATTTTTGGTTTTTAAAATTCACGAAATTCCTTAATTTTTTTTCTACATTTTTGCCATTTTTCGTTTTTTTTTTTCAAATTTTTGAATGTTTGAATTTTTTTTTTCAATTTCCAAATTTTTGAATTTTTGAAAAAAAAAAATTGCGTTTTTTCGACATTTTTAAAATTTTTGAATTTTTAAATTTTTTTTTCAATTTCAAAATTTTTGAATTTTTGAAAAAAAAATTTGCGTTTTTTAAACATTTTTGAAATTTTGAAAGTTTCAAAAATTTGGAAAATTTTGAGAATTTTGAGAATTTTGAAAATTTTGAAAATTTAACAATTTTCTAAAAACTTCGTGGAATAAATTTCAAAATATTTCGATTTGAAATTTTCCAAAAAAAAAATAAGTATTGAATTTTCGAAATTTGTTTTTTCGCCCGAGGCGCCATTTTTACGCTCTACGAATTCTAATCGGCGAACGGACCTTGAAATTCTGTAGTTTCCAATTTTTTCTTTTCCTGATGGATTCTATTTATTTATTTATTGTTTTTTTTCGGTGCGTGAAGAAGGCTTTCTCAAGCCACATACACTCAAGCATTTTTCCACATCTAGTTGTGGAATGTCGGCGCAAATTTCTTGCCTAAAAAAAAAATATGTTTTTGCTCCCTCATGTGTGCTCAAGGACATCAAACGTGTTTCACAATTTTTCTATGACCTCCGCTGAAACCCTTTGTTGAATCATTGTTGAGAAAAAAATAGAAAATTATGAATTTCGAAAGATATATGTGTGCGCGCACGCATCCGAGATCAACTGTACTTTTTTTTGTGTTGTACAATTTTTTGACATCGCGATTTTTCATCTCTGTCAAATTCTCAAAGTTTTGGAATTTTTTTTTTTTTTTTAATTAGCTTTTGAGATTTTTGCAATTTCTGCAATTTTTGGAAGGTTTTTTGGGAATCATTTTGATTTTGAAAATTTTGAAAATTTTGAAAATTTTGAAAATTTTAAAAATTTTGAAAATTTTGAACATTTCGAAAATTTTGAAAATTTTGAAATTTCGAAATTTCGAAATTTCGAAATTTCGAAATTTCTGAAAAATTTCCAAAATTTTGAACATTTTGGAAAAAATTTCTAAAATTTCCAAAATTTTCAAACTTTCCAAAATTTTCCAAAATTTTAAGAATTTTGAAAATTTTGAAAGTTACAAAATTTTCAAAATATTCAAAATTCTGAATTTTTCAAAATTTTGAAATTTCGAAATTTTGAAATTTTTGAAATTTTCAAAATGTTAAACATTTTTTGATTATTTTTTTTCCTTTAGCAAAATTCCGGAAATTTCTTGCTGGACGTTTTCAAACACCCAGACCATTTTTCGAACAAATATCGAATAATACTACTACAAGCGGCTAAAAGCAATAATTTATCCGTCCATAATTTTTCCATCGGTCGTTCTGTCAGTTTAGAATTAGATGTGCAATAAAATGGAGTATGAAAACCAGAATATCTAGTTTTCCCTCTTCTTCGTATTATGAGCGATCAAGATCAACCGGAAGTGTCTTTCAAATGAGCAATTCTCCATCGAGTTCTTCCTGTGCCGGAGATGCTAATGTCGATTTAAATACCAACTGCCCACCCTTCGTTGATAAAAAAATGGCATTCTACATGAAGAGTTCCATTAAACTCCCATCAATAATCTATCGGCTTTTTGCGCAAGATTTATAGCGCAGGATGTGCCCATTCGTGTCTTGTCACTTCACTTTTCGTCAGCGCAGTTGACTAATTTTACATCACAATTTTTTACGCGCGAAATTCAAAGCTTCGATCATTAATTTTCCAAAAATTGTGAAAACAATCGATTATCGATCATGAAATCGATTATCGATCATGAAATCGATTATCGATCATAAAATCGATTATCGATCATGAAATCGATTATCGATTATGAAGTCGATTATCGATCATGAAATCGATTATCGATCATGAAATCGATTATCGATCATGAAATCGATTATCGATCATGAAATCGATTATCGATCATGAAATCGATTATCGATCATGAAATCGATTACCGAACATAAAATCGATTATCGATCATGAAATCGATTATCGAACATAAAATCGATTATCGATCATGTAATCGATTATCGAACATAAAATCGATTATCGATGTCACAATCGAGTTCGACCTCAAAACCATCCTCCCAAAGTGATAACTAAAAATTCAATCAAATATCGAACTAGCGTCTAAATAATCGACCGTTCCTCTATATCGATATGAAAAATATCGATCGCCAAAAAAAAAATCGATTACCCGCCGGTGAAATATCGATCAAGAAAATCTTCTGCTCCAGAATGCTCGAGGATGTCGGGAAAGGAAGATTTAATGTCCCCCGAGGCCCACTTGAGATGAAATTCACAGGAATGCCCCACTAGATACATTCCATCCACCATATGACTATAATTGGCAATGCGTTGCTTTCCCGTGTATTTCTTAACGTCCAATCGATCACCAGAAATTACGATGACGCCAAGACCACATACTGTAATGCCCCACACACTTGGCCTTACGTAAAAGCCCAACGTATACGGCTAGACAAGTTGATCCTTCTCACTTGGTCTAGCGTATTTTCTCGGCTTAGGTTGTACTGAGCGTGCAATAGACGGCCGGAAAGTAAAACGCCATATTGCGGTCGCGCACGCCTGAGAATTCGCACGCAAACATTAGGGGCCAATTGTCGAGACCTCAGGTGCTTATGACTTCCTGAGATAGGAGAAAAAAAATGGCAAAACAAATAAGGAGAAAAAATATTTTCGTGTTTGACATTTCTGGCATCTTTTTTTTTCAAATTTCTCGAGCTTGAACTTGACGATGGGGAAAGTTATTGCAATGCCCTCGAAAATGAGAAGTCCCGAACTCATCATATCTCCACGTTTCATGAGCCCCTGAATCATTTTGCGACATCTTTGGGATGGCATGTGTGCGTGCGCGCGCATCTGTATATTTGCAACCGAAATTTTGAGCGCAGTTTTCTCACGAACGTAGCGTACGATTGAAACGATTAAGGTCGCAATCGAAGCCGCCCCACCAACTCTCGCGCTGATTAGATTTTGGTTAAAGTCGCTCCATTGCATTAATTGTTATAAACAATTTTAATTGTTTATAACGCTCTTGCGGGAGAAGCGTTGGTGGGACCAAAAAATATGTATAACAAAAGTTGATCCACGTGTAAAAACGCATATTTTCGGTTATATGACTTTTCATGTTACCACCAATAGTTAGTGAGATATTGCAAATTGTTGCTAAAAACAATCAACGAAATCAATTTTCGGAACGCGCCGATCTAGAATTTCAAGTCTATCTCGTTAGCGAGGCTTCACCGAGATATTTGCCATACATCTTTTTTGTTGGAAATCAAATTCTCTACAAAAAATGTTCTATAACATTTTCCGGTCCCACCACTCTGTTACGAGCTAATTGCATCTTTATGAAAATCGCAAAAAAAATTGCAGTAAATTTATTTAGTGCTGTGCATTTTTCTCAATAATTTTTGGTCAATTCCGGTCTTCAGTATATTGTCATCAGTCCGTCTAAGGGACCGGGATTGGCAGAGATATTATACAAAAAAAAAGGCGGATGGTAAAATGGCAAAATAAGGAGAAGAGAAACATGAAAATAAAGTCCGAAGGGCATTTGAAGAGGATGCTTCGACCATCGGCAAAATTACATGTGATATCATTCACAATATTATTGAAAACAATTTTCAAGATTGGAAAATTGCATTTCATCTGCGGTGTAATGTAAAATACGGAAAGCCGAATGCATTCTGAGGAATCAATCATCCGGGGCGTGGTAGAATATATATCTATATATATAGATATATATATTACCTTGAAAAATGTTTTTTTTTCCCGCCATTTTTTTTATAGAACTTTTATTGTTTATCATTTGTAGAAAAAAATTGGCGGGTTTTTGTTGAGCGAAGACGAGCGCAATTTAAACTGTTGTGCATAATCACTGGGTAATTTCCTACACCATTATATCTTAAATCGAGCAGTGTAATACCTAATTCATGACTCGACATTGTTGGTAGGCTCTTCCACGGCGATTGGCATTTTAGAGGGCAAAAAGATGAGTTTGATGAAGGTTTTTTGTGAATATGAAGCTATTGAGAAGGTTTGCCATCCTCTTTTTTGCGCCGAAAAAAAAAATTCCCTATATTTTCCCTAGATTCCCCATCTGGTGATTTTGGGACTTCGCGCCTCGGCCAATAACATTTGCTAGTATGCGTATAAAAATTACTGTTTGGTACCAAATTAAAGATCTGGGCCTTTGCCAGGTAGGAAATTAGGTCTGCGCCACAACTAACGAGTGATAAGGACCTAATCAGCATAATGAAAGCGGATAGAAATTCCCCAGATCTCGGGAGGCTTTGGGCGCAATCTGGGGAATTCCCATCCGCTTCCATTACATTAATTAGGCCCCTACCCCTCATTATTCGTGGCGCAGACCTAATTTCCGACCTGGCATACCTTCGTACCTTCAATTTCATGCTTGAGTCATATTTTTCCACCCATTCTGTGAAGTGTTATCAGTATTGGCGTGAGGGGCTAAAGCACGACGTATCTAGGGAATCTAGGGAAAAATTGACTAGACCAAATTTAGAGGACGCACATTAATTAGCAATTTTTGGGATCTCACTGGGTGGAGCCAAACCTCCCTAGTGATGCAGATACGTTGGCACCATTGTATCTTAATTCCCAACAGGTCACGTGGTGGCGACACGTGTAACAGTGCGCGGGAAAAATTTGAATTTCAGAAAACCAAAATTAGCCAAAAATTCTATTTTGATTTTTTTTTTTAAACTTGATTATTTAATAATAAATGCGAAAAATTTTAATAATAAATTGAGGGAATGCAATTTTCTCTGCGAAAATTGTTTTCAATATCATTGAGAATGATATCACATGTAATTTTGCCGATGGCTGAAGCATCCTCTGGAAATGCCTTGAGGGCCCCATTTCCCTCTCTCCTCTCCTATTTTCCTTTTTTTTCCCTCATCTTTTTTTTGCAATCTCTCTCTCTCTCTCTCTCTCTCTCCCTCTCTCTTGTGCGTCCATGGTGGGAGAGAGAGGGAGGGGGAGGAGTCTTTTTGCTCTATCGAGCTTTTGCCGAGCCACTAACATTCCCTCTACGACTCTTATTCCTGAGGAATCCCGTGTGCCTTCGTGCGCAGCACTGCACACACACACACACACAGCTACACACAGGTACACACAGGTACACACAACGTCTAGTGCACATGGGCTGTGTTTGTATGGGGTAGCCTCTTCACTACGGTATTTCCATCCGCCCTTTTTCCACCTTACCCATGCCTCGGTGCTTCTTCTCTTGTTTTTCCCATTGGCTCTTCTTGTCCACGAGTCAAGGACCGTTCTCAAGGAGGTCGCTTGTTTTAGCCTTTATATCCGAGTCGAGAAAAGGTCTATGGGGAGGCTCGCGAATTTTATGGGGTACCGTTTTAAACGTATGGGGCATGATAATAGGACTTTTTTGGGTTTCGAAATTTTTCGCGTTTTTGGAAAGTGGGAAAAAATTATTGATGTTTTTTTTTTTTTTGGTTTCGGGGGATTCTGGAAATTTTTGGCCGCCGACGGAGCCGATGACAATTACTCGAGAAATTTGAAGGGGGTTTTTTTTTTTATCTTTGGCCCCGGGAGACAGTTTTGGGGCAGTCGGAGCAGTTGCGCGTTGGCTAATTTTGGAAGTTATTGAGGTTTATTGGGAAATTTGTTGGAGATAGGAAAAAATGGATGGAACGAAAATTGTTCCTTATTGGAAAATAGACATTTTAGGTGGTATGACTTTTGGCGCTAGCACCCGGCGTTAAGGAGATATCGCAGGTTGAAAGGAATATTTTGTCTCGGAGATGAATCGCTCCAGAGAAAAATGATAGAAATTTTTTTTTTCAGAAATTAGATAGGTCCAAAATTGTTCAAAATTTCAAAAAATTTTGGATCTCCAAAGTTTTTGATTTTCCGAAATTTTCCAGATTTTCAAAAATTTTCAGATTTGGGAAAATTTGTAATTTGGGAAATTTTTTAAATTGCCAAAAAATGCAGAATTTTCAAAAAAATTATTCTGTTTCTCCGATTGGTTCTTCTTATCCGCGAGTCAAAGACCGTTCTCAAGGAGGTCGCTTATTTTAGCCTTTAGAACCGACTCGAGTAGAGGAGGTCTCTTCGCAAGGGAAGCTCGCGAATTTTATGGGGATACCGTTTTAAACCCACGGGGCTTAATAATGCAATTTTTGAGATTCCCAAATTTCCGAAATTTTGGAGCATTTTTTTTTCACCATCAAAAATGGTGAAACTTTCAATTTTACGCGAATTTTTCTGAATTTTGAGTATTTTTTTAATTCAAAAATTTGGAGTCATTTTTTTTTGACTGTCGAAAATTTTGAAATTTGCTATTTTATGCGAATTTTCCCAAATTTTGAGAATTCCATTTTGAAATTTTGAAATTTTTTTACTCATTTTTTAATCATTGGAATTTCCAAAATTTGGGACATTTGCAATGGGGGAGAAAGTTTGAGCATACCGTAAAACTTTAGGCTATTGGACAAACTTTGAGGAAAGTAGAAAAATATTGGGAAAACCGGAAAATATAGGAAAAGTTGGAAAATCGCGGAAAAGTCGGAAAATCCAGGAAAAGCCGGAAAATCGGAAAAGTTGGAAAAGTAGGAAAGTTCCGGAAAATATAGGAAAAATCGAAAAATATCAGAAAAATTGGAAAATATGGGAAATCCGGAAAATCTGGAAAATCCGGAAAATATCGGAAAATTTGGAAAATATAGGAAAAGTCGAAAAATATCGGAAAAGTTGGAAAATATGGGAAAAGTCGGAAAATCTGGAAAATATCTGGAAAATTAGGAAAATATCGGAAAAGTTGGAAAATCGCGGAAAAGTCGGAAAATACAGGAAAAGCCGGAAAATACTGCAAAAGTCGGAAAATATCGTGAAAAATTGAGAGCCGTTGGAACTATATAAATCGATATTTATGATATTTTTTCACTGAACTGATGAGTTGGCTTTATTTTCAGAAATCCATCTCAATTTCATTAGTCTTTGTATTCATTCACCGCTCGATTGCATCCGCTCCTATCTTTTTCCCCCCATTTTCCCATTAAACGAGTTACGATTAATTAAAATTCTCGCATCATTTGTACAGATTACTATTTATGATGTGGGGGTACGATGACAGTTACGACATTTGCAGTTCAATGAGATTTTTTATCAGCTAGTCAATAAAGAGGCAGTCCAGTAGATTTTAATATGCAGGGGATGTTTATGGGCAGAATGCGCATTCAGGGAAACCTTGATTAGTCAGAAGAAATAAAATATTTTATGGACCTCGTTTCAGATCCGAATTAATCAATTTTTGTTCGTGTTTTGACATCTTAACTTTTCAGATTTTTTTCCGAATTTGCGTTAGGAAATTGATTAGGGAAATGGAATGTTGCAGAATTTTTAACGTTCTGGTAATTTTCAAAAAAATGGAAATTGTTGAAATTTTTAAATTTTTGAAATTTTGAAAATTCTGAAATTTTGAAATTTTGAAAATTTTGAAAATTTTGAAATTTTGAAATTTTGAAAATTTTGAAAATTTTGAAATTTTGAAAATTTTGAAAATTTTGAAATTTTGAAAATTTTGAAATTTTGAAAATTTTGAAATTTTGAAAATTTTGAAATTTTGAAAATTTTGAAATTTTGAAAATTTTGAAATTTTGAGATTTTGAAAAATTTGAAATTTTGAAAATTTTGGAATTTGGAAAATTTTGAAATATTGAAAAATTTGAAATATTGAAAATTTTGAAATTTTGAAAATTTTGAAAATTTTGAAATTTTGAAATTTTGAAATTTTGAAAATTTTGAAAATTTTGTAATTTTAAAAATTTGAAAATTTTGAAAATTTTGAAATTGTGGAAATTGTAACTTCTCGAAATTTTTGAGTTGAAAAAAAAAAATAAAAAAAAAGAGACGCAAATTTTGTTTCGTGCAATGTTCACTTATTTATCTTTATTTCACTGTCGCATTTTTGTGTTTTCATCCTCGGCATACGCCCATCGCATTTCTAATGCTTGTCAGTTCAACTGATGATGTGTAAAATCGTGTCTTGAGCTGCCGCCAACAATCCTCACTCATCTCGCATTCCAATTAAAAAATACCAATTTTCCATGATTAAGAAAAAAAAGAAGAAAATGCCATCTGACAAGCCTAGAGCACCGTTTTAATAAGACTCCAATTATTTGTGACATTTCAATGTCCTTCCCTCATTATTTCTTCTCTCTTGAAAAATCAAATTTATTCCAAGTAGTGGAGAAAAAAAAAGTAGGACAGGACGAGTTGAGGACAATTTTTCCATCTTCCCTAGAAATGACCTCGGCCACTAATTACATGGTTATGAAAAATTCACAAGAATTTTTTTTCTAAAAAAAAAAAAAATTTATAAAAAAAAAAACTTTTTTTTTGAATGAGATTTTTCATAGAAAAAAAAAAGTTTTTGGGATTTTTCACACTCATTTTTCCATTTTTCCGAATTTTCCAAAAAATACAAGACCCGGGTTCGAATTCTGAGACAATTAAATATTCTAAAATTTTGACTAATTTTCTATTTTTTTCCATTTAAAATTCATTAAAAACAATTTTCATTTGGAACTAAAAATTCGGGTAATTGCGAGACCCGGGTTCGAATTCCGATTGTTATTTTTCGATTCGTAAAAACAAATGCGTGTAACGACTACGCTAATCAATTAAATCGATGTGTAAAATGAGACGGCTACACGTTTATATATATAGATATACATATGTACAGTTACGTAGGCGCCCCATGGGCGCTCTCATTACGAACCGGCGAATCCTTAAGTGGCGGAGAGCGACCGGTCGCCCAAGCGGGTGAGTTCAATGCTTGCATCAGCAGAAAAGTCACTCGAGATACGCACACAATATTTACCATGTGCATTCGTGCATCATGGGATAAACATGGCTTGTCTCTGGTCCATATTTGGATGCGATTCGCGGCCTTCCAACATCTCATACTCGCCACGCGACTCACCAGTTTTTCCACCTAAGTCACTTTCACAATACTTTTCAATGATGAAGCCATTCAAATTTCTACACTTTTAGAGATTTTGCCGATTCTGAAATTTTGGAAAATTTTCGGATTTTTTTGAAATTTTTGAAATTTTTGAAATTTTTGAAATTTTTGAAATTTTTGAAATTTTTGAAATTTTTGAAATTTTTGAAATTTTTGAAATTTTTGAAATTTTTGAAATTTTTGAAATTTTTGAAATTTTTGAAATTTTTGAAATTTTTGAAATTTTTGAAATTTTTGAAATTTCTGGAATATTTGAAATTTCTAAAATTTTTGAAGTTTTTGAATTTTTTGAAATTTTTGAAATTCAATTTTTTTTTGAAAATTGTATTTTTCTCGGAGTTTCACTATTTTCAGAATCGATTTTTTTCTCGAAATGCATATCATATGAAAATTCATTAAACAATTGGGAACCTTTAAGAGGCTATAGAATTTTGTTTTTTCAAAAATTGTGAAGTAATTGAACATTTGGAAAAAAAACAGTAAAATGCGGAAGTTCATAGAATTGGCTACTTATAAATTAAATGAATTTGAATTTACCGGGGAAAGACGCAAGCAACCAATCGTTTTCGTGACCCCACGTTTTCGCGATTTTCGAGATAAATCGATCCTAAATGTCGTTTGTGAAGATATAGCAATAGGAATGATGATTTGCAAGTTAATTGAATTTGAATTTGCCGCATCAAAGGACTAGAGCGAATAAGCTCTCGTGACTTCAAGTTTTCGAGATATTCGCGATAAATCGATCATAAATGTCCTGTCCCTCAAGATGCAGGCAATAAATCGGCCCTAAATGTCGGGTTCCTGAAGATATAGGAATATAATTCGTTCGGTATAGTGCATGGAGTATATGAAGAACTTGACCCTTCTCTTGGGCTGTAAATTCCAGGTATCTTTCATCGCACGCCAACAATAGTTACTCATCTGAAATCTCGATATTTCTCGAATTTTCAATTTTTCATGCAACGTTTGAAACATTTCAGTTTTTCGAAATTTTTAAAATTATCGAATCGATAGTTCGATAATCGAACTTTTTCGTTCGATAATCGAACGTTTGTTTTTCGATAATCGAACATTTTTTCCCGATAATCGAACATTTTGTTTTCATACATTATGTATACACTTGTCGAGGTTCCATTATCGAAATCGAGATTCAATTATCGAAATCGAGATTTGATTATCGAAATCGAGATTCGATTATCGAAATCGAGATTCAATAATCGAAATTGAGATTCGATAATCGAAATTGAGATTCGATTATCGAAATCGAGATTCGATTATCGAAATCGAGATTCGATTATCGAAATCGGTATTCGATTATCGAAATCGAGATTCGATTATTGAAATCGAAATTCGATTATCGACATCGAATCTCAATTATCGAAATCGAATCTCGATGATCGAAATTGAAAGTCGCATCTCGGGATCGAGATTTAATTCTCGGAATCGAGTTTCATTTCTCGAAATTGAGGATACCGGAAATTTCGCAGAAGAATATCAGCGAACGCTTCTTGTACGTAAAAAAATTGAATAAACTTTCCCACAATTCTCCATCATTTTTATTTCCATCCAATAAAGCTGCATGTGATAATTAGTTCGTTATTGAAAATTGTCTTACAGTCGAGCACATAGAAATTTCTTCATAATCGCGAAATGAGAAATCGATACTTGTTCATCGATATTATCGTCTGCAAAATGCGTGTGATCGCTTAGAAGGACAAATCGCTAATCCGTATAAAATCCCATTTGGCCGATCTCGAAGGCCGATACTATAGCTATATGTATGTATATACATAATACATATGTTCCAGGGTGTAATGCGATACATTCCAGCAATGTCATCGTTATTTTCCCGGTTGATCTACGACCAACGGTAGAATTTTCTTTTTTTTTTTCCTTTTTTCATAATGTCTCATAATTCAACAATATCGTTGATACTCAACTATTACGTAAAGAATAGAATTATCCATGTAGGAAGTCAGGTAAATCATCGCGACATTGGACTTGAGAAATTATCCATTCAATTTTTTATCGCATTCCAATCATTCCACTTTGGCAAATATTCAATTAAAAACGACAGAATTCCATGTTGGAAGGAATTCCAGAGAAGAGCAGAAGAAATTTAACAAAAGATTGATAGAAAAGAACATAATCAAAGTTTCAACCAAAACCTCTATTCTAACTCATATTATATGCTTTTTTGAGAAAATCCGAAAAAAACACGGTTTGGTTTCGAGAATCGAAAGTAGATTTCGAGAATCGACTGCAGATTTCGGCATATCGATATATATGTTTTCGACAATCGAGCTCTCCATTTCGATAATCGATTTACTCGATAAATCGATTAATATTGATAATCGATTGGGCCGATAAATCGATTACTTTCGATAATCGATTTACACGATAAATCGATTATTTTCGATAATCGGCAAATCGAATAACTTCGATAATCGATTTACTCGATAAATCGATTAACTCGAGAAATCCATTAATGTCCATTATTCCTCGGAAACTTCGATTTTCTTCGTGTAATTCATTTGCATGTGAAGAAGACATCTATATGATTAGCCTTCAGTATCGATGAAATGAGAAATGATTTGTCCTTCTAAATGGTCACACGGGTCTTGGAGTGATAATATCGATAAATAAGTATCGATGTCTCATTTTACGATTGTGTCATACATAGAGACGTATGATGCGCGAGATGGGGCTACGTAATAGATATTACGTGAGAATTATCATCGTCGGGGAGATCGGGAAAATGAGATGTTGCGGATTCTATTGATTTCAACCGGGAGCTCGGGCTCGTATGAGTGATTAGGCAATCAATTATGGGGTTTGTGGGAAACAGTTTGTTGGAGGTGACGTCATTGATGGGTTTAGTGTTATTGGAGGATCGTAAGTGGTAAAAATGAGGAAGTTTTTATGGTTTTATTGATTAATGGATTTATTGGATAATTAATTTATTGGTTTATTATTTTAGTGATTTGAAGGGCTCAAGGGGTCTGGGGTCTCGCAAAAAATTAGGTTTTTTTGTTGTTTAAAATTTCAAAATATTAAAAATTGTTTTTTTTTTAGTTAGAAAAATTTGAAAAAAATTGAAAAATTTGAAAAATTTGAAAAATTTGAAAAATTTGAAAAATTTGAAAAATTTGAAAAATTTGAAAAATTTGAAAAATTTGAAAAATTTGAAAAATTTGAAAAATTTGAAAAATTTGAAAAATTTGAAAAATTTGAAAAATTTGAAAAATTTGAAAAATTTGAAAAATTTGAAAAATTTGAAAAATTTGAAAAATTTGAAAAATTTGAAAAATTTGAAAAATTTGAAAAATTTGAAAAATTTGAAAAATTTGAAAAATTTGAAAAATTTGAAAAATTTGAAAAATTTGAAAAATTTGAAAAATTTGAAAAATTTGAAAAATTTGAAAAATTTGAAAAATTTGAAAAATTTGAAAAATTTGCAAAATTTGCAAAATTTGCAAAATTTGAAAAATTTGAGAAATTTGAAAATTCGAAAAATTTGAAAAGTTTGAAAATTTGAAAAATTTGAAAAAAATGAGAAATTTGAAAATTTGAGAAATTTGAAAAATTTGAAAATTTTAAAAATTGAAATAATAGAAAATATAAAAGGTTCAAAATTTTGAAAAGATTTTAGAAGTGTCGAATTATCGAGAAATTACAAAATTTTATTGATTGAATATTACTCATGTACTTTGTATGAAATTAAGCGAAGCGATTGTTGTACAACATATATTTGGGGTTGGGTATTACCATTCACTACCGAATGAGGATAAAGTATCTTGCCTCGGCACACATAACATTCGACTTATTAGACTCGTAGTAGTGGGCGTTCAAGTCCTTGAAGTGAAAGGAATTTTTGACTCACTCGATGCAGTGAAAATTCCCCAAAAAAAATTACATAAAAAAAAATCAATTAAGAAAATTTGCAACAAACTTTGAAAAAATGGGACAATAAAAAAAATATTGTTAAGGAGATTTACGGAGAATTTCACTCAATTTTGGAAGAAATTTTGTTTGACTCTGTTAATATTGTTTTAACAAAAAATACAATCTATGATTTTTTTTTCATATTTAAAGAGCCAAAAAAAACTCCAGAAAATTGAAAATAATTTCAAATGTGAACATTTTTAAAAAATCATTTTAGGAAAAAATTGAGAGCGAAATTTCACCGATTTGGGTCTTGTAACAAATACGAGTCAATCAACTTTCGATCTGTCTATAAATCTCTCATGCGTATTTATGAGACCACCTCTACATTGAAAGTAGACGTGAGTCATTGACTATTGATCCCCTCCACTTTCAATAATTTGTGCTAAGAATGACTTCTCTTAATCTCAGACCGGATCACACCAACAGCTTCCCGACAGCTTTTCATCGTCCACTATGATGTGCATTATTTTTGCAACTCACTTTGCTCACACACACACACACACACGTAGATCGGTTATAGGACATTTTTTGTAGAGAATTTGATTTCCAACAAAAAAGATATATGGCAAATGTCTCGGTGAAGCCTCGCCAACGAGATAGACTTGAAATTCTAGATCGGCTCGTTCCGAAAATTGATTTCGTTGATTTTTTTAGCAACAATTTGCAATATCTCACTAACTATTGGTGGTAACATGAAAAGTCATATAACCGAAAATGTGCGTTTTTACACGTGGATCAACTTTTGTTATACATATTTTTTGGTCCCACCAACGCTTCTCCCGCAAGAGCGTTATAAACAATTGAAATTGTTTATAACAATTAATGCAATGGAGCGACTTTAACCAAAATCTAATCAGCGCGAGAGTTGGTGGGGCGGCTTCGATTGCGACCTTAATCGTTTCAATCGTACGCTACGTTCGTGAGAAAACTGCGCTCAAAATTTCGGTTGCAAATATACAGATGCGCGCGCACGCACACATGCCATCCCAAAGATGTCGCAAAATGATTCAGGGGGTCATGAAACGTGGAGATATGATGAGTTCGGGACTTCTCATTTTCGAGGGCATTGCAATAACTTTTCTTATCAGTTTCCCCGTCGACAATTTTCTGTTCATACTTTTTTTACAATAGTTTTGGCGCAATTAGATTTTTCAATATTGTTACAATATTGGGCATTTTAGACATTTTTAAAATTTTCTGACAGGCTTCGGAAAAAAATATTCAGTTTCCGTTATTTGGTTTATCTATATATCGCCTAAGTCAACTTTCGCTCCCTAAAAATCACTTAGGCTTATTTGTAAGTCCACCTCCGCACACACAAAACCGGCTCATTTTTCGTTTTTCAAATGTCCTGACGAAGATTTCACTTCCCCCATTCTGGTCAAAAATATTACGAAATTCCCATCGAAAATTCGTTTTTTAATCCCTAAACATTAAAGATTAAAAAAAAATAGCAAAACGTTTAGGAACGCGGGAAAATTTTTCACAAAATTTGAATTTTTTTAAGCTAAATCCCAAGATTTTTTTTTGAAATTTGTAAAATTAAAAAATTTTCCGGTAATTTTGAAAAAAATATCGAAAATTCTGAAAATATTCTGAAGTACTTACAAAAATTTCTCTAAAAAAATTTCCCAAAAATTTCGTCAAAATTCGATATTAGCAAAATGCTTGAAATTTCCAAAAATGATTTCAAAATTAAAAACCCAAATAATAATGCATTTTTTATTAAAAAAAAAAAAAATTCAATAATTCTCCAAAACATAAAAAAAAAAAAAAAATTGAAAAACAAAATTTTTTTGGGCCTTTTTCACCTCCAAGAAATGTGTCAAAGTGACCATTAACTCACCCAAAAAATCTCTTAATGTTAAGTCCGCCTCCGCACCGCGAGTCTCTGTGCCCTTCCCTCCCGCCGCACTAGAAAGGGGGTGGGGGGGCGCCCCCCCCTATTCTCGTCATGCCGGATGTTGCCTCAGGTAAGCGTTCGGTGGCCCCAAGGTGATCCGTGGACTCGTGCTCTCGGTCTCACTCCATCGCACTTATGGAGTCTTTCTTTTTTATCTCTTGTTTTCTTTCTTTTTTTTTTTATTGAAATTTACTCCATGCTCCTCGGTTGGGGCGTGCTCGGCATACGAGCCGAGACGTCAAACCCTCGACCCCTCGTGTCGAGGGTGTTTTTTTTTTTTTTTTTATAAACTCAAGTTTTTTTTATTTTCTCATGATCGGGAATTTTATTTATGCCATCCACTGTCGGCACCTTAAGGCATCTAAGAAGCCATTAAAAAAAAAAAATAGTAAAAAAAAAAATAAAAAAAAAAAATAAAAAAAAAAAATAAAAAATAAAATTAAAAAAAAATTAAAAAAAATTAAAAAAAAATAAAAAAAAAAAGGTCAATAAAATTTTGATAAGAATGATGAAATTTTACAATATTTTAAAATACAAAAATTGTTAAATAACTAATGAGTTAACTGAGCCGCAAATACTCGTTGCAACACTGTGCGTTCAAACGCGCCATAATTTAAATTGATACTTACAATAATATATTACAATTCCCCGTTCAACAAATGTTTTTTGAACTGTTTGTTGCATGCATAATACATTTAATATCGATAATTGTGGCTTGAATTATTTAGCACGTCATCAAACAGCTTGGATTGCGGATTTATGTGGTTTCCCGCCAAATAACAGCTGTTCGCGCGTACGGCGCCATGTTGATCACGTGGTAACGCGGTCACGTGGTGCGCTCTCCGTTACGGATGGGTTTTGGCAATATGGAGGCAATTACATGCCTCAAGTGGCTCTTTCAGTCGATTTAGGTGGAGATAAAAATCATTGACATCGCAGAGTTAAGCTGATGGGAATTATATTCCTCGACTCGGTCAGAATTCTCGCGGATTACGCGCGACGTTGGAATCGGAGGCGCGCCATCTATGGAGACATTCCGTGGCGTCTAGCGAAAGCATTTTGGGCGGATATCTTCAAAACTAAGGACATTAACGAATGTTCATATAGAACTTTATTGTAGCTCTTGGTGTGCACTGCAAAAAACATTCGCATGAAAATTGGGCTAGCTCCTTCACATTTCGGGATATGGTGCCAAAACAAAGTGGGAGAGATCTTCTCAATGCGCGCCTGAAGAACTTTGGAGGGCTTTTTCTCGATGATGGGCTCATGGAAAATTGTGAAAAATTTAGAATCATAAAATTTGGGAGGTAGAAGAGAATGTTTGGGAAGGTCAGTCTTTCGAAATTCACCGGGAAAATTGTGCTCAAATATTTGCGCTTTTTAGTGAGACCAGAGGTCACCTTCCGCATTTATCGGAACAATTAACGGGGATATGCTGGTAATAAAAAGTAGAAATATCGCAGATGGAAAAAAAAGAAGAATTTCAACAAATTCCACGCAATCGTCGGCCTCTTCAATCACATTGTCTACGGAAGAATTCAAGACATTTGACTAGTTACAAACTTTGGAAGATATGAAAAATTGAGACATTTGATATAACTTTTGAAAAATTGGGAAATTCCCGAAGCAAAATCATTTAAGAATTGTTCGATATTTTCAGAATTTTCGAAAGTCGCAGTTTTCAAAATTTTCTAAATTTTCAAAATTGTCAAAATTTTCATAATTCTCAAAAAATTTTAATTTTTTAAAAATTTTCAAATTTTTTTAATTTTTTTCAAATTTTTTCAAATTTTTTCATTTTTTCCAAATTTTTCAATTTTTCAAATTTTTGGAAATTCTCAAAAGTTTCAAGATTTTTCAAAATTTTCAAAATTTTCAAAATTTTCGAAATTTTTAAAATTTGAAAAATTTGAAAATTTTCTAAAAATTAAAAAAAAAAAATTTATTTTCATTTAAAAAATTGAAAAAAAAATTGAAAATTTTAATAAATAGCAGTCAATGGTCGGTCTTTTCAATGCCACCTTCTGAGAAAACCACCTGCCCTCACCTGTTGCGTCCCCCATTATGCCTTTGCCACTAGCACAAGAGGTGACAGGTATTTTCTTTGGGGCTATTCACACAAAGGACCCCATTGCACTAAAACCCCAAAGAAATTGAACAAGCCAGAACAGAATTGTCAAAGAGAACATTTAAATGAGGCTTATGCGTAATGGGGTCATTGTGGCTGATTACGCATAATAGAAAAATAAATTGACTGAGAAGTTGAAAATGGACCAATTCTCTTGATCTAAGATCTCCTTCTCTCAAGAATTTTTTTCCCATGAAAATTTTTTTTTTCCTAAAAAGCGCAATTTTTTAGAATTTTTCATAAATTTACAAAAATTTTCTGCATTTTTCCAATTTTTTATTTGTATTTTTTTTTAACCATTATTATTATTTAGAATAAATTTATGAAATTTTCAAACCAAACTTCTGAACATTTCGAAAAATTGAAAATAAAGAATTTTATGTGCTAACAAAAATTTTGTTAAAGATAAGAAAATAAAAAAAAAATAACATAAAAATGTTGAAAAAATTGAAGAAATGAGAAACAAATTTTTACAGAAAATTTAAAGAGAAAATTTAAATGAGTCTGAGGTGTAATGGGGTCATTGTGGCCGATTATGTATAATAGAAAAACCAATTGAGTGAGAAACTCATAGCGAGATGAAAATGGACCCATTTCTTCCCATAAAAATCTCATACATATTCAACACATTTTTGATGCGGCAAATTCTAACAATTTTTTCCCCCCAAGAAGAAAGATTCATGAAATAAATCGATTTTAAAGGATCTTCCAAAAGACTTCTCCAAAAATTCAAAACGTTTCCTACTCACTCACATTTTGAGAATCACTGAATAAAATAAAATGAAATAGGTAAACAAAACATGTAATACAACTGCAGTTTAATAACGTCATTGCGGCCAATTACGCATAATAGAAAAAGAAAATTGATCCAGCAACTCATGGCAAGAGAGAAATGAGTAAATTTTTTTTCTTCTAAAAATCCAGTGCTTATACAAAAATTGCTGTACAGTTTTTTTCAGACATTTTTTTGACGAATTCAATTTTCTTTATATTTACGAATTTGGAAAATCGAAAGGATTTTCATAAAAATATGCAGAAACTTCAAGACCGTAAAAAATTGTAATCCGCGCAGAAAAAAAAAATCAAAACTCGCGCGCACCAAGAACCCCCTTCACCTCCCACACCCACTGAGAACCCCCTCCTCCCCTTCAGCGCCCGCCAAGAACCCCCTTCTCCCCTTCTCGCCTACCACGTCCGCCAAGAAACACTTTCTCCTCTCACGCGCCAACCAGAACCCCCTGTTCCCCTCCCTAACCCACCAAAAACCCCCTCCTCTCCTCCCATGCTTACCAAGAACCCCCTCCTACCCTTCCGCCCCCGCCAAGAACCCCCTCCTCCGCTCCCACGCCCACTAAGAACCCCCTCCTCCGCTCCCACGCCCACGAAGAACCCCCTTCTCCCTCTCCATGCTTACCAAGAACCCCCTCCTACCCTTCTGCCCCCGCCAAGAACCCCCTCCTCCCCTCCCTAGCCCACCAAGAACCCCCTCCTCTCCTCCCATACTTACCAAGAACCCCCTCCTCCCCTTTCGCCGTCCGTTAAGAACCTCCTCCGCCCCTTCTACGCCAGCCAAGAACCGCTTGCTACCCTTCCGCCCCCGCCAAGAACCCCCTCCTCCGCTCCCACGCCCACTAAGAACCCCCTCCTCCGCTCCCACGCCCACTAAGAACCCCCTCCTCCCCTTCCGCGCCCGTCAAGAACCGCCGCCTCCTCTCTGCCCGCGCCTGCCAAGAATCCCCGTCGCTCCTCCCGCGCCCGCCACGAACCCCCGTCGCCCCTCCCGCGCACACTAAGACCCCCCCCCCCCCCCCCCCCCGCGTCACCTATTACACATCGTATCGTTTCAGCTGCATATTTAATCGACCGCGGTATAAAAAACGAAATGAAAATTAATTAAGGCAGCAGTACGTGACGCAACGTCTGAGGATAACGACCTCAAACTTCTTCCCCCCCCCCCCTCCGCCCCCCCCCCACCACCTCCCATATTTTCCCTCTAGGATCATTATAAAACAGAGGCAATTAGTTTATCGCTTGCGCACACAGACGTGTCTCGACAACAAAGGACGCAACTTCTAACTTCTCTCTCCTATTTCTTTTATCTCCTAACCGTCCTCATAATTTTATTATTACCCGCGTCCCTCGTAAAGCGGCCAGATATAGCTTCTCATATCAATAGGTGCAAGTGAGATAGTAAATTTGTGAAGCTACAACAAATTACTGCTGAGAATTACCCGAGCGATGGGTGAGAGTCAGGGTCGTCACTGCGTGTCGTCGCTTGCATTTATGACGAGAATACGGAAGTCTTAAGGATGTTATGTTTATGAAAAAAAGGGGGGGGGGGAAATAGGTAGCCAGGTGTTCAAATTTCTTGCAATAAATCATTCACCCCATTTGGTAATAGTGTGCAAAATATGAAGGTATCAGTGACGGAACGGACGTTTTATGTTCAACGCTATGAAGTCCGGCCTAGCCTCACACTATACCTACCTGACGCGCACCAATTTCCATCGAAAAATCAGGGTCAGACGACGGAGTATTAGGGAAAAGTCAGCAGAACGAAATGGACCTATGAGTTTATGATATGCCGTACACAGCCAATGAACACGTCTCCAAACGAATGATTTCCAATGAAGTCAAGTATTAACGATGTAAACATCACATGTCACCTCTGAACCTTGAAATGCCCCAACGAGAGCCCCATTAAATCGACATATCATGGCGAAACTACGGTCAAATTCAAAATTGAAATGAATGACGAATGTCGCATGCGAACGAGAACATTTAAGAACATGAAAATTGAATATGTAAAGACGAGTTTTGGCCAAAACGATATAATGGTTAATGGAATGAAAATGTATAATGAAGTGCCACAGAATATGAAAAGAATGCGTCATAGTGAAATGTGGCGAGAGCTGAAGAATTATGTGAAAGAAAAGTACCCTGTACGCAAAATGTAGAAAACCAAATGTAGCAAAAGCTGAATATATACCAATCAATCAATCAATCAATCAAATGAGCAATTTTGCGGAGCAAGTCTGGACCAAGATTGAAGCTGCATCATCGGACTCCAAATGGAGATTCATGTGCTATATTGACGCTACAATGTTAGTTCTATACTCAAATTCAATGATCATTAGTATTTGTTGCTTGAGTCTATAATTTGTGGGGGTAAATTCTAGTGGAAGATCAAATTGAGGGTAATGGCACACGACGGAGTGGATATTTTGAGCAGTTTTCGCGCGCTTTTCGGTGAATTTAACATTCTCCTAGGAGCAGATTGTTGAGAGATGCTGTGAATATCATGTTCAATTATCGAGATATTATGAAGATATTTTTTTATAGCAATATTGTGCACTTTAGATGGCCCAGTGAATATTCGTCTGTTAAGATTGGAGACGTTAGACTGAGGCAGTACCTTCAGTAAATTGAAAAAAAAAACAAATAAATAACTCCCCCTCATTCTCGGAATTTAATGTTTCTCGTAAATGAACAATCGTTAATGGCAATTTAATGAATGAGAATAATTGGGGGCCTTTACAGTGCGTAATGCGATTTAACGTTTTTGGTATGAAGAATGAAGGAAGGAGAGACAGGAAAAATAAAGCCAAGGAAATGCGGACGTGATGGTGTGCTGCGTTTCCACCCACTCCCCGGCGTTCTTTGGCTTGTCCACGGTTCCTTTACCTTTCCTCGGGCCTCTCCGTTTCTTTTGTATAATATTAGAGACATACTCGGCACCCCGTTACCCACCAATTATGTATTCAACTCGTGTTCTTATCTCCTCCATTTATCCGCTTCGTTTTTTTTTCCCCCTCGAAAAATGGGGAAAATTTAACTTTCGATTTGAGCGATTTTCTGAGGAATACGGGGAAAGAAAATAATGACCGCTTCGGGGATATAAATATCCCGGATTTCCGAATACGAATATCCCCGATCCGGGGATACAAATATCGTTTTCTTGGGGGGCAAATATTCCTGATTTGGGAATATAAACATCCCCAATCTGGAGGTGAAAAATCTCCAGTTCGGGGATATGAATATCCCCAGTGTGGGGATGTAAATATCTCCGATTTGGGGATGTGTGTTTTTTACTATTTGGGGATATCTATATTTCTGATTTGGGGATACAGGTATCCCCGGTTTGGGAGCTAAAAATATCCCGATTTGTGGATGAAAAATCCCCGATTTGGGGATGTAGATATCTCCGATTTGGGGGCTAAAAATATCCCCAATTTGGGGATAAAAATCTCCGGTTTGGGGATATTAATATCCCCGATTTGGGGATAGAAGAATCCCCGGCTGGGGGATAAACATATCCCCGATTTGGGGGTGTAAATATCCCCGTTTTGGGGATGTAAATAAAAACCAATACAAAATTTTGAGTATTGAAAAAAATAATTTGTTTCGGGGATTAATTTGAAATTTGAGAAACTCGGAAATTGTGAAGAGTGGGGGAAGAACGGGGGGGGGGGGGGGGGGGGGAAAACGTTTAATTTTTTTTTTTTCAATTCAGATTGGGGGGGATTGTTTTTGTTATGGTAAGGGGAGTTGGATCCCCAATTAAGACATCAGAGAGATCGTAGTCGGCATAGGCAGCCGCTTTTTTTTTTGTTATTAATATTCATTAGGGGAATCATTAGAGGGCGGCCTTTCTCCATGCACGCGCGTTATCGCTCGAACTTAATGAAACATTTTTTTTCACGAGTCGTAATTTAAAGAAAAAACAAACTCATGAGGAAGTAATTTTTTTAAGTGGTTCAGATTTTGATTCTTCCATTTTTTACTTTTTCGTAATGTTCAAAAAAATTGGGGGGGAAATTTATCTAAAAAAAATTGAGTTCCTTTTGTAAATTAGAATTTATTATCTGAATTTTTTTTCAAAATTTCCAAGAAGTACTAATTCTGATTTTTACTATCAAACAATTTTGACTTTGCAAAAATTTTCAATTTGAACAAATTTGAAAAATGTTTGAATTTTGGAGATCTATTTTTTTTTGTTATTTTCAATTTTGAGGGTTAATAAATTTTTAGTGTTTTGGAACTTTTGAAACATTTAAATAATTTTTATTTTGTAAATTGTTTTCCTTGTAGAAAAGATTTTTTTTTTTTTTTTGTAAAACACTCTAATGAGGGGTCGATTCTACTTCTCCGTCCCATAATAAAAGCAAACCCCATAATGACAAACTGATGAAAGTCCTGAGAAGCAATCAACCAGGGATTATCTTTTTCCTCCAATTTTCCACTATTTTCTCATGTTTTTTTTTCTCCGTGACACGAATCCCTCGTTAATTTTTATAATCGCTCAGTTCCTTCGACCACTTTCACGCCGATATATGTAGTAAATCGGATAAAATTGAGAAAAATTGAACACATCTGCAGAAATATTCAAAAAAAAAATTGATTTTTTTTTATCTCCATAACCCTAAAAAAAACAAAAATAAAAAAAGGCTTTCTAGTATTTTTGAAATTCGTAATTTTTCAAAAATTTCCAAATTTTCAAAATTTTGAGCCTCCAAATTTTTTCTCGTTCGAAAATTCAAAATTTCCTTTTTTCCCTTTTTTATTTGTAGATCCAAATTTTTTGTTTCCAAAAATTTCGAAAAGTTTTTAAATTTCTGCGAAATTTTCCTTTTTTTTTTTTTCAAAAAACGCAAAAAGAAAATCTAAAATCTGAGAAACAGAAAAAAAAAACGAACGAAATTAATTAACAAATGTGTTTTTCTATTTTTTCCTTCCACATATTTTTTTTCAATGACACAAATTTCCACCAATTTTTATAATCGGCGAGTTCCTTTGAGCGCTTTCACACCGACGTATGTTGTAAGTGTTTTACCATAAACGCTGACGTGTCGCGTAGGTAGACACCATAAACGGCGAAGTACAGCGACAGGATGATTGAAAAAAAAAGGCGAGACATTTTGAGAAGCGTTTTACACGTGGGATGGAATTCTAGATGTTTTCGATAATGACGAATAAATTGTCCGGTATGACGTGGGTTATATCTCATAAATATACCAAGTAATTGTTCGACTGCCCCATTTGGAGGTGGATACAACGTAACATTGATTCTTGATCCGTCAAGACATGTTCCTCGCCTTCCCGATTCATTCCTCAAATTGATAATCACAGCTTCCTCAAAAAAGAAATACGAATAAAATTCTAGGTTATGGAAGGGAGAGCGCTATGAAGTTCACCCTAACCTCACACTATACCTGCCTGACGCGCGCAAATTTCCATCGAAAAATCAAGGTCAGACGACGGAGCATTACGGAAAAGTCAGCAGAACGAAATGGACCTATGAGTTTATGATATGCCGTACACAGCCAATGAACACGTCTCCAAACGAATGATTTCCAATGAAGTCAAGTATTAACGATGTAAACATCACATGTCACCTCTGAACCTTGAAATGCCCCAACGAGAGCCCCATTAAATCGACATATCATGGCGAAACTACGGTCAAATTCAAAATTGAAATGAATGACGAATGTCGCATGCGAACGAGAACATTTAAGAACATGAAAATTGAATATGTAAAGACGAGTTTTGGCCAAAACGATATAATGGTTAATGGAATGAAAATGTATAATGAAGTGCCACAGAATATGAAAAGAATGCGTCATAGTGAAATGTGGCGAGAGCTGAAGAATTATGTGAAAGAAAAGTACCCTGTACGCAAAATGTAGAAAACCAAATGTAGCAAAAGCTGAATATATACCAATCAATCAATCAATCAATCAAATGAGCAATTTTGCGGAGCAAGTTTGGACCAAGATTGAAGCTGCATCATCGGACTCCAAATGGAGATTCATGTGCTATATTGACGCTACAATGTTAGTTCTATACTCAAATTCAATGATCATTAGTATTTGTTGCTTGAGTCTATAATTTGTGGGGGTAAATTCTAGTGGAAGATCAAATTGAGGGTAACGGCACACGACGGAGTGGATATTTTGAGCAGTTTTCGCGCGCTTTTCGGTGAATTTAACATTATCCTAGGAGCAGATTGTTGAGAGACGCTGTGAATGTCATGTTCAATTATCGAGATATTATGAAAATATTTTTCACAGCAATATTGCGCGCTTGGATGGCACAGTCAATATTTTCTTAAATAATACACACTTCCGCTAAAAACTGGGATTTTCAGTGAATTGCCTTTTTTCGCTACAATTATTCATCAATCACTCCTCAAATTGTTTTCTTACTATCTCGATGTGTGTCAAAGTCACGTAATTGCGTTAAATAATTAGTAGAGTGCGTTGAAAGATTGCGTTAATTGACGCGTGCAAACCGGAAGGGATGTTTATGTTCTTGTGTACAAGGTAGCTTATCAGTTCCGTGTATTCTCCTATCTTATCACCTGTACCGGAGATGGGTGTTAATGACCGTGTACAAATTGTAAAAAATTCCTCGAACAGATTTTGAGGGCGGAAAAAAAATCCTGTTGTTTTGATTTGCAATGAAAAAAAAAATAATTTTGGCATTTCTTTGACTTTCCAAAAATATTTTTCTGCAAAAAAAATGCTCAGTTGAAGAGTCATAAATGGGCGTGAAATAAATTGTGTTCCACCTGAAAAAATCTAGTTACTTTGCGACAAATGCATCGCTAATTAATAATGGGGACAAACAATGATTTGTAACCAATTGGGCACAATCGTCACGCCTAGTACGATCGACAAGGCCTCGACCCGGATAACTATGCAATTTTTACATTTTTTATTAGTCAGTTGCGCGTAGGATGATCCCACCCTGGTGATGATCTGTGACCGAGAATACACATGCATATGTATTGCGGCTGCTCATGTAACCGTGGCACTTATATAGAAATGGAAATTAGGGAATGTAATGCATTTGATAATGCATAGAAAGTGCACACTAAAAATACCCATTGACGTCGCAAAAAAACTATTTCTGACTTTTTTTTTCTTACATTATTAGATTTTTATTGCACACAAATTGACGATAAACACATCCAAAATTTGAAGAGAAACGATGGTATAATTGACCGAATTATAGTCGGGCGACTGTGAGAGGGGCGGTCGGTACTCCAGTCGAATCCCCCACCACCGCCGACGCATGCGCAGTGGGTTGCGCGGTGGAGGTGGAGGGGAGTCTCAGGGGCGGTGCGCATGCGTCGACGGCGGCGGAGGGGTGTTTACCTTGCGACCTGAAGTTTAGATAATTCTACAGACCTCTAGATCATTTTAGATGATTAATCTTAATCTTCTGGAAAATGGAAAATTTGAGAGGAGGGAGAACATAAAGTTTTTCATCATTTATGAGATCATTTCTTTGACTCTACATCCTTTTAATACCACGTCATTTCTAATTTATTCCTCGGAGGTTTGAAAGTGAAGTTTAGAGGGGTTCTCCGAATAGCGGATGTACGTGAGGAAAAGTTCGATACTTCCATACTGATTTTGTATCGTCCAACAGAAACTTTCAGGAGTTGAATGAAGAGTCGAAGTTAGCTTCTTCGGGATTTTTGCTTTTTTTCTTTTAATTTTTGGAATTTTTGAAAATAAAAAGAAGTCAATTTTGAAAATTTTGGAAATTTTTGACAAATTGTGATCAATTTTTTTTTCAATTTTGAAATTTTTTTTGGAATGTCAATCAGATTTGGTTTTTTTGCGCACGAAATTTTTGTTGATGTTGACTAAGACATTGCGCAAAAAAAATAGTTTTATGGTCGACCCGTAAAAAAAAATTATCTGAAAATGTGTATTTGTTGTCCCCTGAGAAAGTGACCATGCGACCTTTTTCCGTAACACCCGCGAAAGTAAAAGAATTGCGTTCCATTCACTTCGGTATTAATGTCCAATAATCACTGAACTGTGCACGTGTGGGGCAAAAGAGTGATTGTGAACTGCAGATAATTAAGCCGGAGTCTTTGTGTGTACTTTATTACACACATTCTACCTAAAAGCGAAAGCCCAGGTACTGAAATTCAACACCGAAAGGGAATTAATACATCTTGATGAAATTCTAGGTCTCATTCTGGAGTTTTTCACCCATGAGACACATTTAATTATATATATATATATATAGAACGTTTGTGGCCCATTCGCTTATTCCAGGGACGGTTTGAAATTTTTGAGTTCTGGAAAGTGACAAAAATTTGGGCAAATTTGAAATTTTTTGTGATTTTGAAAATTGTGAAAATTAGAAAAAAAAATTAGAGAAAATAAAAGAGCGGGAAATTTGAAAATTTTCGTTAAAACTTGACGATTTAGACAAATCATTTCTGGGCGGAAGGCGAAAGCCCAACTACTGAAATTAAATACTGAGTGGAACTTAATACACATTGATGAAATTATAGGTCTCAGTTTTCTCAGTTGAGCCATAATTAGTTAATCATGTATATATGGTACATTTGTCTTGTGCTAGGACATTATGCAAAGCATGTCAAATTTCGGAAATCTTTGGAGGTTTGAAAATTTCTAAAATTTGCGGATCTTTAAAGTTTTTAAAATTTTGAAAATTTTTTGGAAATTTTCAAATTTCAAAATTTTTTGAACTCCTCTAACTCTTCGGCATTTTGGAATTTTTGAAATTTGGTAATTTTCAAAATTTCGTAATTTTTGAAATTTTCGAAATTTTCAAAATTCTGAAATTTTTGAAATTTCTGAATTTGTTTTTTTTTTTGATCGGTTTGTTGTTATCGACGCATCAACTACGATGGTTCTTAGCGCCGGCTCTGGACTTATTATAGTCGTTAGACGCTCACGAGTTTTTCCTCTGTAACACAGTTACGGATGTTATTCGTTCACAATGAGAGTAGGAACATTCAGTTGTAAACAGTTTTTGGTACTCGTCTTGTAACTTATGGGGGTGAACTGTTTTTTGCTTTTGTGGTGCCCATTCTTTGACTAAATCAAATAATCCAGAAAAATCCACCGGTACCTGGGCTTGAACCCAGGAACTCTAGAACCGGGCAGCTTACCTACTTCACTATACGACCGGCTCAACTGAAATTTTTTAAGTTTTTGAAATTTTTGAAATTTTGAAATTTTGGAAATTTTTGAAATTTTTGAAATTTTTGAAATTTTTGAAATTTTTGAAATTTTTGAAATTTTTGAACTTTTTGAACTTTTTGAAATTTTTGAAATTTTTGAAATTTTTGAAATTTTTGAAATTTTTGAAATTTTTGAAATTTTTGAAATTTTTGAACTTTTTAAAATTTTTGAAATTTTCTAAATTTTTGAAATTTTTGAAATTTTTGAAATTTTTGAAATTTTTGAAATTTTTGAAATTTTTGAAATTTTTGAAATTTTTGAAATTTTTGAAATTTTTGAAATTTTTGAAATTTTTGAAATTTTTGAAATTTTTGAAATTTTTGAAATTTTTGAAATTTTTGAAATTTTTGAAATTTTTGAAATTTTTGGATTTTTCAAAATTTTTGGAATTTTTGAAATTCATCAAAAATTGACCCCCATTCTAGCGGATTAATGGAACTGAACACGGAATTAACAGATCTTGATGAAATACCAGGTCTCATTCTCAAGTTTTTCACACTCAAGCCACACTTATTCAATTATGCATATATCGTACATTGGTGTCATTCCAGGGCATTGTTCCGGACATTCGAGAATTTTTTTGTCAGTCATAACTGGGGAGAGCAAATTGTGGGATAATTGGTAGTGAGCAATAAATCGACTCTTTTCAGATTATTAGTAGACGGTTATTAACGAAAATTGATTTGTAGATCGGCATTTTTAGTATTGTAAAGTTTTCAGATTTAATTGTTTCTTTAATTTCCAAATTGAAAAAAAATTTTTTTTGCGATGCTAAAATTTTTGAAAACTTTTTTTGACACTTCTCTGACAATTTTTCACATTTTAGAAATTGGTTTACATTTTCTAAATTTCAAAATTTCCTTTCAAAAAATTTCCACTCCTTTTAAAATTTTTGCGCTTCTGAAATTTGCCATTTTTCTATCAGTCTTAAGTTACGACTCATAACTTAGGAGAATAAGTTGCGGGATAATTGCTGGTGAACAGTAACTCGGGGCTTTTCAGATTATTAGTTCGCGGTTGTTTATGTTAATTGCGGAACATGTCGTGTAACGTATTAAGTGATAAAATTAGAGCAAATTAATTTGTAGTAAAGTGGAGTAGAGTGAAGCAGTAAAGTCAGCGAAAATGAAAATTTTTTGAATTTGAATTTCATTTTTCAACTCATTCAAATTTGTGAAATTTTTGGAATTTCGAAAATTTCGGGATTTTTCACAATGTGGAAATTTTGATTTTTTTTCCAATTTTTTTTCGAAATTTTTTAGGTTTTGGCAGTTTGCAATTTAAATTTTTTTTTTGCAATTTTTCAATTTCAACATTTTGAAAAGTTTTAACTTTTTTTTTTGAGATTTTTAAATTTTGGATTTTTTTAATTTCTCATAATTTTTGCAGAATTAAAAAAAAAATGGGCAATTTGAAATTGTTGAAGTGGGGCGCGTGTATGGGACACCTGTGTCTTTTCCCTCATCTGAGCTGTCATTCCCACGAAGCAACGATATCCCCATGGTTTTTTGCTCTCGATGACTTTCAATTTCTGAGTGACATTCCTCGACAAGTCGGGAGGATGTGAACAGTATCTGATGGGTAATTAAATTATTCGCGGGGTAATTAAATTCCGGAGGTGAAGTTTACTCATTATTTTTATTCTCTAACGATTATCATTATTTTTTCAAAATCATCGTCGGGAACATGTTTTTTTTCGCGTCTCTGAATTAATTGTTTTTTCTTTCCAGTCGCAAACAGTTTGAAATTCGACGTGATTTTGAACGTACGCATTCAAATTTCCAAATTTTCAGAATTTTCAAAATTTTCAAAATTTTCAAAATTTTCAGAATTTTTGAAATTTTCAAAATTTTTAAAATTTCAAAATTTTAAATTTTCAAAATTTTTCAAGATTTCAAAATTTTTGAAATTTTCAAAATTTTCAAATTCTCAAAATTTCAAAATTTGAAAATTTTTTTGAATCTTGGATGAAAGCATCAAACATGTCGTAATTTTCGGACAAAAATTAATTGGAAATTGCTACTACTCGTTAACCACGAATCTCGATATTTCTGAATCACGCATATTTTTTGTCTACGCCAAAACACCTGTGAATTTCTCTATCTAATTACGCAATTTAGCCCGAATTATCACCGCAGTACGTCTAAACTCGAAAACACATTGTGACAACAGAATATATGTGCCAGCACCACTTGAGAATTTTAATAAAAAAAAAAAAAAAAAAAAAAAAAAAAAACACCACGTGTTAATGTATTGGGCGTCAATTTCTGTGTTCAGTGAAGTGTAGAAAGCGCGCATCCGACCAATCCAAAGTGATTTCAACCAGAAAATCTGTAATAAGAACACAGAATGGGATTTTCGGTGAAATCTTCAGGTTTTTTAATTTTTGAAAAAAAATGTTTTTTGATTTTTGTGAATTTTCAGTTTCAAAAATTTTGAAAATTTTTTCCAAATTTTCCAAATTTTAAAAATTCCCATACTTTTAAAAAACTTTCAAAATAAATTTAAAAAATAAAAAAGGACCAGAAATTTCAAAGTACCAAAATTTTCAAGATAAACTTCAATGAAGAAGAAAAGCCTGTTAATACGTGAAAGGTAAATTTTCGTGTTCAGTGAAGTGTTGAAAGTGCGCATCCCACCAATCTAAAGTGATTTTAACCAGAAAACCTGTAATAATGATTCAACGATGGAATTTCCCGTGAAACACTTGGCTCATTTCACACCCTGCATTAGAATAATTTTTTACGGGTATTTTTCAACCATTTTATGGGGCTTTCTGTTACAGCGAAGATGAAACATCTTTGGCCGTTGGTGGCGTGGATTCTCCTGTCCTCGTGTCCGGTAACATTGAACAAAATTGCAAAAAATTGCAATATCTTGTTTTCGTTAATAAATATTTTTGATTTTTTTATCTTTTCAAACTTTCAATATGTCCAATTGAAAAAAAAAAATTGCATTTTTACTTTTTGTTTTCAATTTTCAAATTTTTTTTCAACTTTTTTTTTATGTTCGAAATTGGCAATTTCTTGAATTAGACGTTTTTAGTTACCCCTTCTTTGGAATTGTCAAAGTTAGCTTTCCAGGAAAAATATAAAAAGGCCAATTTTTCAACAATGTTTGCTTATCACAGGTGGATTCCATAAAAGGAATCGGACGCGGCTCGAGACGGGAGGTATTCTTTCTAAATCTCGAAGACGGTTATTTTGGTTGTCAAGTGAATGCCTCCACAGATGTATTGCAACTTCTGGAATTATCGAAACTGTGTGATGGTAAGAACGACTGCTACCAGGGGGCCGACGAAGCCCACGGGAAACTCAAGTGCACAGGTAAGGGAAGAAATTTGTAACATCTACAATATGAATTTTTATGACACCCACCTATCCACACAGGCACCCACCCACTCACCCACTCATCCGCCCACCCACCCACCCGCCCACCCACCCATCCGCCCACCCCCACACCCACCCATCCCACGACCCATCTACCTGTCCAACCACCCACCCACCCAAGCACACACCCACTCACCCATCCACACACCTACCCACCCGCCCACCCACTCATCGACGCACCCACCCACTCATTCACACCCCCCCCCCCGCCTCCACCCACACAGACCCACTCAAAACGGCACCCACCCGCCCACCCACCCACCTACTCATCCACACAACCACCCACCCACTCACTCATCTACACCCACCCATCCACACGCCTACCCACCCACCCATCCATCCACACAGACACCCACCCACTCACCCACTCATCCACACAACCACCCACCCACCCACCCACTCACTCATCGACACGCCTACCCACTCACCCATCCATCCACACAGACACCTACCCACTCAAACAGGCACCCATCCGCCCACCCACTCATCCACACAGCCACCCACCCACCCACTCATCCGGACAACCGCCCACCCACCCACTCATCCGGACAACCGCCCACCCACTCAGTCATCCACACACGCACCCACCCACTCACTCATCCACACACCAACCCACCCACCCACCTACCGACACAGACATCCACTTACACACAGAGGCAGTCACCCACCTACATAGACACACACGCGCCCATACAGATACCCACCCACTCAAACAGGCACTCACCCACGCACACACACATGCATACACATATAAACAATGTCGTTTACCCGTATTCTTGACGACACGTGAGGAAAAAAAACCTTATTCATTGAGCTTGGATTTTTTTTATTCACTTCTTTGGTCGAGCCATTGAGTCCCAATATTTTCAATGACTATTTTCAATGTGTCCATGCCTTCCATGATTCTTGAATCTATAGAATAGAATTTGAGGTCTTTGGCCTTGTCAATCCTTCCATAATTGCTAAAAGTGATGAAATGTAGGCTCTTTGTACGCGTATTTGCTTATCGATTCACACTTTGTCTTATTCAAGAGAGTTCAAACACCTGTGTGAACATCGTTAAAGTCGAAATATCTCGAAGCACGTGTGCGCGATCCCTTATTGGTGAATCTGATAGGCCTGAAGTTTTTGCGCGCCAAATTTGAAATTATACGGCGTTGAATAGGGAAACGCGGGATTCTGAAGAATTAAGAAAGAATGCAGGTTAGTTCTGTATTGAACTGTCTACCAGGTCTTTTAAGCGTTGTGCGTGACTTATGGCTATTTACAAAATATTTTTAAATTTCCGCTCAACTTTTGGAGACCATTTCCTCAAGTTTACACGTTTGCATTATTTTTTCGGTTCATTTCGAATTATCTATAATTTTTGTGTTTCCTAAAGTTTCAAAATTTTTCAAAGTTTAATATTTTCAAAATTTTGCAATCTTCAAATTTTCAAATTTTCAAATTTTCAAATTTTCGAATTTTCGGATTTTCAAAATTTTCAAATTTTCAAATTTTCAAATTTTCAAATTTTCAAATTTTCAAATTTTCAAATTTTCAAATTTTCAAATGTTCAAATTTTCAAATTTTTGAATTTTCAAATTTTCAAATTTCCATATTTTCAAATTTTCAAATCTTCAAATTTCCACATTTTTCAAATTTTCAAATTTTCAAATTTTCGGATTTTCAAAATTTTCACAATTTTTATCTATTGAATTGAGTAAATTCTGAAATTTTCAAGGTGTAAAAATGTCCAAAACTGTGTGAAGTTGAGGTATCCCACGAGCACAAAATCGAAAAAAAAAAAAAAATAGATAAGGAACGTTGTAACAAATAGCTCGAAGCCAGGTACGAACAATCGCATGACAGCCCCATGAGAACGCAAAAGACACACCGGTCGTCATGATCATGAGAACAGGGCGGGTTTAAAAAAAAATGGAGTAAAAAGCGTCACTGACGAGGAGGCATTAGCTCTACCATCGGTTTACGCTCTACCATCTACGTTTCTTTTTCATTTTTTTTTAACAACTCGTATTACTCCTTCCGCGTGGGCATCCCGTGTTACCGTTATGATACATCTCTCATCGCAGTTTGTGATCCACCAGTCACGCACACACGGCCCTCTATTTTTTTTATAGCTTAGCTTGTTATCAACCAGTTCTGGGTGGACAACTTCATCCGTTCAATTACGATTTCGTGAAATGGCGGCAGAATTATTTAATAACAATTCAAAATTGCATGAAGTATAACCCTCCCAATTACATCTTCAGTTCCGACAAACATCTTCAATTATTTCGTTCCCTGTTGATCATATAAAAAAATGTGTATAACATTTTTTGTAGAGAATCAGATTTCCAATCAAAAACTTCTCTGTCATTTTTCTCTAAACTCTACCGTTTCCCCAGAATAACCGTTTGTAACTGCCCCAATCAAGTAATCACAAATTCCTCAATTTTTGAACGTACTCGCCTCGTGACCTTGAATGTTTCATTCATTAAATTTTTTTGGATGTTGCAGATGATTGTACTAAAGAAGATGGCACTAAATGCCAGAATGGGGTGTGCCTCGATTCTGTGTGCCACTGCAATGATGGATTTGGCGGGTGCAATTGTCAAGTGCCAGGTAAGTCCGAAAAATGACAATTTTTTTTTTAGGATTTTCGAAGTTCGTCAAAAAAAAGTTTCTACTGTTTTTTATTTCTCAAATTAATTTTTCACATTTTTTCATTGAAAAAAAAAAAAAAAAAAAAAAAAAAAAAAATGAGGAAACACTGAGGAACGCACTTTGTATTGATTTATTTTCATTCCGTAAGGAATTTTCATCTCGCAAAAAAAAAACGGCGCATCCCAGAAATTGTTATACTTTTTTTGTTCCCCCCTATTTTCATTCCAATTGTAATAAAAAAAATCCCGTTGCGTCTGAAACCGTTGAAAATAGTTGTGCAGGTGAAATTGTATCGTAAACCGATCCTCCAATTTTCGATTATCCGCACTCGATCATTGGTGAGAGATAGATAAAATGCAAAATTGGTTTTAGATGAAAACGAGTGCAAGTACAGGCCCTGTGATATTTTTGCCCACTGTACTAACACCCTTGGTGGATTTCATTGCTCCTGTTTTCCCGGATATAGTGGTGATGGCTTCACTTGCCAAGGTAAGAATAACATGAAGAAATTACGAATAAACCAAGAGTTAAAATATATGAAATATCTTCATACTTCCTTATTGTCTCCGTTTTACATTACACTATGAAACATTCACAGTGACCGTTTGACTAACGGTTTTTGTACATATATAACTGCGAAAAAAAACATATTCTGAAATCACGTAAAAATGTACGTGATTGGAGACTTATGGTGTTTTTTTTCCGCCGATTTTTCTTCGTGCCTAGTACTTGGAATGATGGGATTGAAATACCGCGGTAGAACAGTGTGGGCCATTGAGGGTCACCCCCCAGTCACCCACTCACCCATCCAACCACCCATCCATCCAACCACCCACCCACCCATCCATCCAAACACCCACCCACCCATCCAACCACCCACCCACTCATCCATCCAACCACCCACCCAACCCCCCCGCCCACCCATTCAACTACCCACCCACTCATCCACCCATGCACCCACCTAACCATCCACCCACCCAACCCCCCCGCCCACCCCACTCATCCACCCATGCACCCCACTACCCATTCAACCACCCACCCACCCACCCCCACCCACCCACCCCCACCCACCCACCCACCCACCCCCCACCCACCCACCCACCCCCACCCACTCAACCCCCCCGCCCACTCAACCCCCCCGCCCACCCACTCACCCATTCAACTACCCACCCACTCATCCACCCATGCACCCCACTACCCATCCAACCACCCACCCACTCATCCAACCACCCACCCACCCACCCATCCAACCACCCACCTAACCATCCACCCACCTAACCATCCACCCACCTATCCAACCACCCATCCAACCAACCACGCACCCACCCATCCAAGCACCCACCCACCCAGCCAACGAACCACCCACCACACACACAAATGAAAATATGTATCGCATTTGAGTAACATCTGTTTTGGCTTGACAATAAAATTCCCCATTTCTTCTCCATATTCCAAAGATATAAACGAATGCGAAGACCCGACTTTGGCAGCGAGATGCGTCGAAAATGCCGAATGCTGCAATTTGCCAACGAATTTCCTCTGCAAATGCAAACCGGGATTCACCGGTGATGGAGAAGTACATTGCGAGGATATCGATGAATGCCAATATAAAGACGCTTGCGGGAATAATGCTTATTGTCATAATACCTTCGGGAATTTTACCTGCAATTGCCAAGAAGGGTTCACCGGAAATCCGTACGAAATCGTAAGTATAGCGCTTCAAATTCTCAAATTTTTGAATTCTTAAAATTTCCCAATTTTATTTTTTTTTTCTATTTTGATTTTTTTTTATATTATTCAAATTTTTAAACATTTTCCATTTTTTCTAATTGTATGAAGTATTTGAATTTTACACTTTTTCAAAATACCTGACAAAAATTTTCAAGACTCCAAAATCTCAAAAAAATTTTTTTTTTTTAATTTCGTTTTCAATCATTCTAAAAATTCAATTTTTGAACGTTCACATCACTTACAAAATCTCTCAATTTCCCAAGTGCGAGGACATCAATGAGTGTCACTATGAAGGAGCATGTGGCCTACATGCGACATGCATTAATTTGCCCGGTGCTCATCGATGCGAGTGCCTTGATGGTTTTGAGGGCTCACCAAGAGACGGCTGCATCGATGTTGATGAATGTGCTAGAAGTCCTTGTGGACGTTCTGCACTTTGCACAAATCTTGAAGGAAGTTTCCGGTGTGCTTGTCCAATTGGAATGGAAGGCGATCCATTTGGTGGATGTCACGGTATTTATTAATTTAAAAATAATTAAAAAAAACAAACCCACAAAATATTATTTTTACAGACAATAATTTTTCGGTAAATAACAACTTAACAAAAAATTTCAAAAAACTCACACATTTTTCCACAATCAAAATATTTTACAAATTGAATAAAAAAAATTCAAGAATTAAAAAAAAAATCTAAAAATTCCAAAATTTGATAAATGTAAAAAATTTTTTTTTTTCAAAAAACCATTAAAAAAAAATTCTACACTACACTAATCTAGATATCAACGAATGCGAGCTGAACAATCCTTGTGGCAAGGAATCCCAGTGTGTTAATACCGAGGGTGGCTTTGATTGCAAATGCCTGGAGGGTTACCATAAGGATCCAGTCCTAGGTTGCGTCGACGTGAACGAGTGCTCGAGAGATAACGCCTGCGCTGATAATGCAAAATGTATTAACATCCCTGGCTCGTACAAGTGCCTCTGCCCCCAGGGCTTCATCGGCCAGGGCCTAATCCACTGCGAGAGTCAGTAACCCATCATAAAATTCACCATCACCTGTTAATTACCCATTAATTAACTAATTAATCCATTAACAGATGTTAACGAGTGCAAGAAAAATCCATGCGGCGAGAATGCTGAGTGTTTTGATACACTGGGCAGCTTCGTATGCAGATGTAAACAGGATTACACTGGAGATCCATTCAATAAGTGCTCTGGTTAGACTAACATTTTATTATGATATTCCAGAATATTTACTTGGCCGATACACTACCGCGTTTCCCAATAAATTTCACTTTTTATTTTCAAATTTTAGGGACCTTTCAATGAATTTCATTGACTGAAAAAGTAATTGTGGTCACCATAAGCTAAAGAGTTACTTGGCCGAGACACTACCGCGTTTCCCAATAAATTTCACTTCTGAATTTGAAATTTTAGGGGACTTTTCAATGAATTTCATTGACTGAAAAAGTCATTGTGGTCACCATAAGCTAAAGATTTACTTGACCGATACACTACCGCGTCACGACCGAAAATTCCCACTCTATAATTTGAAACTTCCGACCATCAATCAACTGATTTACATCCCCCGTTGGTAAACTATAATTGTGGTTGGCATAAGTGAAAAATTTACTGGATCGATATGCTACCGCGCGTCATCAAGGACAGATCCGACGGCATTTTCTTGCGAATTATCCGCCAATTTTCGAATCGACTATATTAGCGCTGGTAATATAGTATTTTGCTGATAATTTTCCCTGTTACAAGTGACAATTTACTGGGTCCATACGCTACCGCATAACGCAAAGGATTTATTTTACCGATCTCCTCTTTACTTTCGTTCCTGGGATTCCCCCTGGGAAAAATGGGATTCCCCCAAATCCATTCGACCCCTCTCGTAATAACACTTATTCTTGATCATCAGATATTGACGAATGCAATGTCTTGGAGAATCCCTGTGGTGCGAACGCCATTTGCAAGAATGCCGTTCCTGGTTATAGCTGCGAATGCCCACCAGGTTATAGTGCTAATCCGAGTCCCTCCGTTGCGTGCGATCAGGTAAATATCCATAATGTATTTCCATTTCCTGAACATTCTCCGAAGTTTCCCAATTTTTCAAAATTGGTTCATTTCGAAGAACATTTACTCAATTCCTCACAGTTCCAAGGTCCCAATGCGACATGAAGTTGTCTCTAATCGAAATATATCGATGTTGACCGACGCCTTCTGTGATTGGTCAACGACTCGCGCGCCCAAATTTACGCGGGAAATTCAAACGCTCCTCCCGCCATCTTGCCTAGTCTTTCGAATGTTTCTGGCGCGGGAAATTCAAATTCATGTCTCTCCTTAACTTTTTATCCTTAATTTTTTTTGGAAGTGTGAGAACTTTTACCTCATACGTGTAACTTTGCACCTAGTTGTCTTCCCGATTTTTTATGATAAAAATAAATAAATGCGGCCAATTTTAGACGGACGTTACAACCCTCTGCAAATCAAATTTCGACTGTGTTAATAATGCCGAGTGCATTGAGGGCCAGTGCTTTTGCAAGGACGGTTTCAAGGCCATTGGTGCTGAGTGCGAGGACCTCAACGAGTGTACAACAAATCCCTGTGGTCCATCATCGGTGTGCACCAACACCCGGGGAAGTTATCACTGCTCATGTGAGACCGGTTTCATTGGTACACCACCTCATGTGCCATGCAAAGGTATTCATAGGATAAATAAATACCATTTTTTATTTTTTATTTTGTCATCGTATAAAGCATGATAGGTGGGTTTCCATGAGCCCCAGGATATCTGCTGAGATTCTGGAGAGTTGATAACTGTTGCGCGCCGCTTATAAGGAAGTTGTAAAGTAGCCTTGGTTATTAACATTATGAATACTCTGTCTCTGCGGAGACATATTAAAATAATAGCTCCTCATAGATGGTAAATGTGCGATGGCTATTCTTTGCATTTCGATTATAATGATTATTTTTACACCTTCATGGAAAGTAAATCAAGTTAATGGCCTTTGGGAATTTGCATCGTCTACCGGATGAATCGCATGATCTACAGTCAGAAAGTATGATATATATAATTGTAGTTTCAAATTTGAAAACCATGTTGAGCGTTACTTGGCCTGTACTATACATTGGACATGTACCATAAATGGGACACATATCATAAATGGGGCACGTGCCATAAATGGGACATGTGCCATAAATGGGACATGTGTCATAAATGGGACATGTGTCATAAATGGGACATGTGTTATAAATGGGACATGTGTCATAAATGGGACATGTGTCATAAATGGGACATGTATCATAAATGGGACATGTGTCATGAATGGGACATGTGTCATAAATGGGACATGTGTCATAAATGGGACATGTGTCATAAATGGGACATGTGTCATAAATGGGACATGTATCATAAATGGGACATGTGTCATAAATGGGACATGTATCATAAATGGGACATGTGTCATAAATGGGACATGTGTCATAAATGGGACATGTGTCATAAATGGGACATGTGTCATAAATGGGACAAGTGTCATAAATGGGACAGGTGCCACAAATGGGACAGGTACCATAATGGACCAGGTGCCACAAGGTACCCGTCCAGTTTTCCCAGCAAAATCCTCAGAAGTATGGTGATTGACAATTGCAATATGCAACCCCCATGGACCATCTTCCTCCTCAGCTGATAACTGTTGTAAGCCCAGTTATGAGGAAGTTGTAAAGTAGCCATGGTCATTAACATTATGAATACTGTGTCTCTGCAGAGATACATTAAAATAATGGTACATCATAGATGGTAAATGTGTGATGAGTTCTTCTGCCTTTGGATTATGATGATTATTTCTACGCCTTCGTGAAAAGTAAATTAAGTGGACAGCTGAAGGTTCAGATGGATGGAATACATAACTTGCCTTATGATGTGGCTTTCTTTAATTTTCCATGCAATAACTATTATCATAACTATTTACAGCTCCATGCGATGATGTAACATGTGGTGAGCATGCTTATTGCAAACCCGATGGCCAGGAGGCTTACTGCATCTGTCAAGATGGCTGGACATTTAATCCCAATGACATATCAGCTGGTTGTGTCGGTGAGTATCGATTGATCTGGGCATGATGAATTTTTATGGGAATTAATTCTCCAACCTGGTACCACTGAATGTTGCAAAAAAAAAATGAGCTCATCCAGTCACTTCTGCTGCCCGAAAGTCTCTCCCCAAGATCATGACAAGCCATCAGCATGTTGCGGTCAAAATCTTTTATCCCATAAACATTTGTGGGTTCTCTAAGAAAGTGATGATGCTTTCACAATACCAAGATATCATCATCATCCAATTGTACTCATACCACCAATAAATTACAGATATAAATGAGTGTGACGTTGTAAACGGCCCCTCAGGACGCTGCGCTAGGAATGCCGTATGCACAAATACACCTGGAGGATTTACATGCCAGTGCAAGCCGGGCTACTCGGGCAATGCATTCAAGCAGTGCATCGGTACGTATATCTATAAAATCCAAGATGAAAAAAAAAAAAAAAACAACAACGATGAGTAGAAGAGGGGAATGATTAATGCCTGCGGTGTGTTTTGAAGATGTGGATGAATGCACGAGAGATGCCTGCGGTCATGGCGCAACATGCACCAACACCGAGGGTGGATACAATTGTTTATGCCCCGAAGGCACCATACCAGATCCTGATCCATACATCAAGTGTGTGGGTGTTGTTACCTGTGAATTGGACACTGATTGTCCGGGTAATGCTGTGTGTGATCCGCAAAAGAGGTGTCTGTGTCCCGAGCCCAATGTGGGAAATGATTGTCGACGTAAGTTGTGCTCATTGCTTTCCGATTCGTTAGGATTTGATGGTGGACATGAAAATTTTTCGCTGATTTCAGATCCTTGTGAAGACGTCTCATGCGGTCCAAACGCTCACTGCATGCTCCTCAATGACATTGCAACGTGCCTATGCAGCAATGGTTATACTGGCAAGCCAGGTATCAAGGGAGGCTGTGCTGATATTGATGAATGCTCCGGCAATCCCTGTCCCCCGGGTGCAATTTGCAATAATGAAGCAGGTGGATTTTCATGTCAATGTCCCAGTGGTACGACAGGTGATCCCTACATTGCCGGCTGTCAAAAGTCTGATCTACCTCATGTGTGTGGTGCTAGCACACCATGCCCACCTGGTGAGCAGTGCATCAAGGATGAATTTATTGGTAGTAGTGTGTGCATTTGCCAGAGAGGATTCACACGGGATCATGAGACTGGCAAGTGTCGGGATATTAATGAGTGCAGTGAGCACAGGGACAAATCAGCCTGCGGTATCAATGCAATATGCAAGAACCTACCGGGGAGCTATGAATGCCAGTGCCCAGTGGGCTTCAATGGAAATCCATTTACTCTTTGCGAAGGTAATACCTGCTTTTTTTATACAGTAATATTCAATGAATGAGGCATGCATGTTGTCTGCCGGAAGTTGGGTGAGAAGCCGGAAGTTGGATCTTCTGACTCTTCTGCATCTCCTCTATTTTATTTCAGAATGCAACAGCATTGAGTGCCAATGCCAGCCACCCTACAAGCTGGTCGATGGTAAGTGCGTGCTTGCTGGCTGCTCCAAGGGCGAGTCCTGTCCTGCAGGTGCAGAGTGCATTACCATTGCTGGTGGTGTGAGTTATTGCGCTTGTCCTAAAGGTTATAGCACACGTACGGATGGATCTTGTGAGGATATTAATGAGTGCACCGAGGGCCATCAGGTTTGTGGTTATGGTGCTGAGTGCACGAATGTGCCAGGCTCGCATCAGTGCACCTGTCCTCATGGCTATGGTGGTGATCCTTACAATGGGCTCTGCTCGCCAGCGCAAAAGCGCTGTACTAGTGATGGCGAGTGCCGGCCAAATGAGAAGTGTGTTCAACCTGGCGAATGTGTCTGTCCACCACCATTCTATACTGATCCTCTGGATGGTGATCACTGCAAGAATCCCTGCGATAGATTCCCCTGTGGAATGAATGCCAAGTGTACGCCCAGTGATCCACCGAGATGCATGTGCGAAACTGGATACGAGGGAGATCCTCAGCATGGGTGTGTTGATGTCAATGAGTGCTTGAACAATCCATGCGCTTCAGGTGCTTATTGCCTTAATAATCGAGGGGGTCATATTTGCGAGTGTCCTAGGGGAACTGTTGGTGATCCTTATGGTTCAGGGTGTACTGGAACCATCCAGCCTAGGCAGGAGTGCACCGGAAGTCATGAATGTGAAAACTACTTGGCGTGTGTTCAGGTATAGTCATCTTTTGATATTTAATTTAGGTTAGTTGCTTGTTTGGTTGATAGGTTGGAACTTGGATGGATCATCAGCAGCGAAATGGTCAATCCGCTCAACCCGTATCATTTTGACCATAGCTTGTTTTTCTAAATGGTATATGTAACTTGTTCCTTCATCTAGTTTTGCATTTCTCGTTTCTTATATCTATTTCTCGCAGTTCGCCATTTTATGCCTCATGACATACATTATAGTACTGCAGTATTCAAAGTGTGGTGATATAATAATTAGAGGAGATAGCGGCTACCTTATAAGGACCTTTTTTGTAGAGCGGAATGAGAGCTACAAATTTGTAAGGAAGCATTTTTCGATGTATCGGCTCATTCTCGAGATATTAAGAGATGGATGATGATGGGGTATAACGTACTGAGACTGGTTGACCACTCCGCTACTGATCGAATATCTAGAACTACCTCAATTTCGTTAAAGAATATGATAAACACAATATAGACCAATCCTTTTTGGGTAGGTGTATCTACTGGAAAGCCTCCTCTAACATAATAACCTCAAATTTTCAGGGCACATGTGTCAATCCTTGCGAGAACGTGCCCTGCGGTCCCAACGCTTACTGCGAGCCTGACAAGCATGCACCGTGGTGTCGCTGTGTCGTCGGTTTCACGGAAGGTAAGAACAACGAGTGTGTCTCCCAATGTGATGGCTTTGTTTGCGGTGCTGGTGCCCAGTGTATTGTCTCCTACGACGGTCCAACCTGCAAGTGCATCGAGGGCTTCATGGGAAATCCCTTCCCCGGTGGTCAATGCGCACCCGATGTATGCTCTCAGGATGTGCCCTGCCTGGAGCCAAGTGTTTGTATCAGTGGTCGTTGCAAGCGTCGTTGCGAAGGTGTCACCTGTGGCATTGGTGCAACATGCGATCCACAGACTAACAAATGCGTTTGCAATCCCTACTTCGTGGGCAATCCAGATCTCCTCTGCATGCCACCCATCGAGCCGCCAAAGTGCCTGCCAGATTGCGGCGATGATGCTCACTGTGAGTATGACTACCCAGAATTTAAATGTATCTGTAATCCTGGGACGACGGGCAATCCCTATCAGGGCTGTGCACCCCATACAAGATCCGAGTGTACCACATCCACCTGCGGAATTGATGCCCAGTGTCACGCGAGCCCTCACGCTGTCGAGTGCTTATGTCCCCCGGGTTATGCCGGCAATCCCTACATACAGTGTCACGATGTCAACGAGTGCAATGGTAATGCTTGTGGTGCTCATGCTGTATGCATTAACACCATTGGCAGCTATGATTGTCGTTGCAAGGAGAACTACTTTGGCAATCCCTTCACCGGTTGTTCAGCAGTCCAGTCCGGCCCCTGTACCGATCCCTCGACCTGCTCGTGCACCTCGGAGATACCCTGTCCCTTGGATTATTCCTGTGTTGGTGGTAGGTGCGTTGACAAGTGTCACGATGTCAAGTGTCCAGCGAAGAGCATTTGCCAGGATGGCAAATGTGTTTGTCCTTCCGGTTACACAGAGAAAGGTGGTGAGTGCCGTTTGATTGGCCACTGCTTGAATGATTTAGACTGTCAGCCGCAGGAGATTTGCTTCCAAATTGGCAAAGGTGTGAGAAAGTGTGTGGATGCTTGTTCCAAGCTTCAGTGCGGTCCGAATGCTCTGTGTGTTACACAACACCACATATCATCGTGTCTCTGTGTTGACGGCTATTTCGGCAATCCGAGTAACCTTGTGGACGGCTGCCAACCGTCACGAGACACTGGTGGCTGTCAGTATAACACTGACTGTCCAGTTGGCTACATCTGCCACCTAGATCACGGAGTCCACCAGTGCATCAATCCCTGCCGCAGTGTTGTCTGTGGTGCGCATCAAAAGTGCGTGGCTGATTCCTCCGGGCATACCTGTAGATGTGGGGATAGCTTTGAGTGGAACCCTGTTACGTCGACCTGTGAGAAACCCTCACTGCCAGAATGCATTCACGATGAGGATTGCCGGAATAATGAGGCTTGCCGACCTGATGCTCTAGGAGTCCTCAAGTGTGTTCCCATTTGCGAGACATTCAACTGCGCTGCCAATGCCCAATGCATAGCTCATAATCATCATGCAACATGTGAGTGCCTTGCTGGATTCTCGGGGAATCCCAATGATCGGAGAGGCTGCCAGAGCTTGCGTCAGAATCGTTGTACAACGGACTCGGAGTGCTCAGAGGATCAATCTTGTAGGACGTCCGGAGAGATTCTTCTGTGCCTTCCTGTCTGTAACTTCGTCAAGTGCGGTCCAAATGCACTGTGCGTTGTCAACAATCACGAAGCCCACTGTGAGTGTCCGCAGGGATTATACGCTGGGGATCCAAAGGACCCAACGACTGGCTGCAAGGAGGTTCCATGTGTCTACAACATTGACTGCCCACCAACTCAGCTCTGCAATCGTTTAACTCATACTTGTCATAATGCCTGCAATGAGCAGTCCTGCGGTACCAATGCAGTCTGCATAGCTGATGATCACCGGGCGATATGCCAGTGTCCGCCTGGCTTCAAACCTCATCCAGTAGCTGACATTGAGTGTGCAGCTGTTGAAGCTTGCAATCCCAATCCATGTCACCCAACTGCAGTTTGCGTTGTAGGAGCCAAGGACTCGCCAGTGTGTCAATGTCAACCAGGCCACGTTGGTGATCCTTACGAAGCAGGCTGCATCCCTGAAGGCTCCTGTCTCAGTGATAAAGACTGTCCTGTCCATGCGATCTGCCAAGATCATAGATGCTTCAATCCATGCGAGAATGCTTGCGGTCCGAATGCCATCTGCCAGATTGTCAATGGAGAACCAGTTTGCAAGTGTGTTCATAGGTTCATTCCGTCCATTTCTGGGCCGCATGACGGTTGCGTTAGAGCTAACACATACTGCACCTCATCATCAGATTGTCCTGATGGCAACTGCATCGATGGACAATGCAGAGCTGTCTGCAGATCTATCAAAGATTGCGCAGTTGGTGAGAAGTGCACAAACAGTGTTTGCACAATCTCATGTGTCACACCCAGTCAATGTCAATCAGATCAAACATGTCACAATGGAATTTGCATCCTCGGCTGCCGGAGCAACAAGAACTGTCCATCTGACCAGTCTTGCATCGACAGTCGCTGTCAGAATCCGTGCGCTAAGGATCACATCTGCGGACCTAACGCCATGTGCAGCTGCATTGATCATACCACCCAGTGCTTCTGTCCTGATGGTTTCCGGGGCAATCCAACGCCTCAAGAAGGCTGCGTCAGAGTGCCCAATGTCTGCACGACGGATAACCAGTGTCCCGCTCATCATCAATGCAGACTCGGCATCTGCCAGTGCTCTTGCACATCGAAAGCTAATTGCGCAGACGGCGAGAGATGTAAGAACGGATTTTGCGTTAAGGTTTGCTACGGAAACGGTAACTGCCTTCCTGGAGAACATTGCGTTGATGGACTTTGCGAGAGTGGATGTACGTCAGATGCAGGATGTCGAAATGATGAAGTGTGCATCAATGGCAAGTGTCGATGTAGTCACGGCTTCGTCTCCAGTGGAGATAAGTGCGTCGATGTTGATGAATGCCATGAGCATCCATGTCATCCATCAGCTGAATGCGTCAATCTCCATGGAAGCTACCGATGCAATTGTCCTCATGGAACTGCCGGCGACCCTGTTGGCACTGGCTGCCTGACACCTAATCAGTGTCGAGACAATGAGGAATGTATCGATTCACAAGCGTGCGTCGATCACACCTGCATCGATCCATGCACCATCGTCGACTGCGGAGAGAACACCATCTGTTCTGTCATTGATCACCAAGCTGGCTGCCAATGCCAGCCCGGATTCATTGGCGATGCCTCTGGCTGCTTCAAAGTAGAGTGCTTGACTGATAACGATTGTCCTAGTGATAAGTACTGCAATAGTGAAAGCAATAAGTGCTCGAGCCCATGCAATCGGATAAACTGTGGCTATGGCAATTGTGTAGCTGTCTCACATAACGCTGTCTGCAAGTGTCATAAGGGTTTCGAGCTCATTGGAGATATTTGCGTGGACATTGATGAGTGCTCCCAACATCCCTGTCATCCGAGTGCAGTCTGTCTCAACACGGATGGTGGTTACAGGTGTAGTTGTCCTCATGGGCTGATTGGAGATCCCGTGGAGCTTGGTTGTAAAAGACCTGGTGACTGCTTCAGTGACTCGGACTGCCCGACGACGGCTGCTTGCATCGACAACACATGCAGGAATCCTTGTGATTCATTGGGTGAGAGAGCTTGCGGAGTTAACGCTGATTGTCATGTTCGTAATCATGTGGTGCAGTGCAGGTGTCCAGGTCAGACCAAGGGCAATCCCAAGGTTGCCTGTGTCAAGCATGACTGCAATTACCACAGCGATTGTCCTCCGTCCAATGCCTGCTTCGATCACAAATGTGTTGATCCTTGCTCAGTGCCCAATGTCTGTGGTCACGGAGCTGATTGTGCAGCGCTTAATCATTCTGCTGTGTGCACTTGTCAGCCCGGAGGCACTGGAGATCCAAATCTTGGGTGCACCCCAGTGCAGTACTGCAAGAGTGATAGTCAGTGCTCAACGGGGGCTTCCTGCAATGGAGGCATCTGCACGTCTCTGTGCACCACTCTTCGAGACTGCATTGCTGATCAGTTGTGCATCAATGGCCTCTGCAGGCCAACCTGTCGAACGAATTCCACTTGTCCAGATTTCCAGTACTGCTTGAACAATATTTGCGTTCAGGAGTTCCGTTGTAATGAGGATCATGACTGCGGATACGATGAGAAATGTGTTAAGAACGCTTTGGGCCAAGCAGAGTGCAAAGCCTCCTGCGATCTGATCCTCTGTGGAAGGAATGCAGAATGCAAATCCGATAATCATAAAGCAACCTGCGCCTGTGATCACGGATTCTTCGGTGATGCTTATGATGATAAAATGGGCTGTCAGCCCATAGAGTGCGACGCCCACGAGCAATGCTCAGATGAGAAGATCTGCGATCATCACAAATGCAGGATAGCTTGTCTAGCCCATAATCCCTGCGGTCAGAATGCTATTTGTACAGCGAGAAATCATGATCAGCTGTGCACTTGTCAGCCGGGTTACACGGGCGATCCCAAGCAAGGTTGTCATCTCATTGACTTTTGTGCTAAATCACCATGTGCACCAGGTGCTGTCTGCACCAACTCTCGAGGAACATTCAAGTGTCATTGTCAGGAGGGAACTGTGGGTGATGCTTACAATAGCGGTTGTAAGTTACCAGTTGAATGCCTGCAGGACTTGGACTGTCCGCTGTCAGCGAAGTGCATTCAGGTGAACGGTGTACCCAAGTGTGCTGATGTTTGTGCAAGGACAACATGCGGTCCAAACTCGGATTGCATCGCCACAGCTCATGAAGCCACCTGCCAATGTCGAGCTGGATACAGTGGTGATACACATGACCTTCGTGTAGGATGTAGACCTCAACCCATCCCATGTATTCACTCCCACGAATGCCCGGAGAATACCTACTGCTATGAGAGCGTCTGCAGGCCCTCTTGCCAATCCCACGAAGAGTGCAATCTATCCGACATGTGTCTTGGTGGCCAGTGCTTGGATCCATGCGCTACCCAGAATGCATGTGGCATCAATGCCGATTGCCGGGTGGTCACACACATCAAGAGCTGCAGTTGTCCACCAGGATTCACTGGAAACTCTGAGAACGAGTGCGTGAGATTACCAGTATCCTGTAACTCCCATGAAGACTGCAGTGCTGGTAATACCTGCAGAGACAACGTATGCCTGCCTGTATGCTCCACCGATAACCAATGTGCATTCAATGAGAAATGTGTGAAGGGCAACTGTCTTCTGACCTGTCGCCTCGATAACGACTGCTTCCTCGGGCACATTTGCCTGAACAACATGTGCACTTATGGCTGTCGAGCGGATGAAGATTGCAATGCCAACGAAGCTTGCGCAGGAAACAAATGTGTCAATCCTTGTGACGTAACACCTTGCGGTCCCAACGCTAAGTGCTCGGTGATTAACCAACGGGCTTCTTGCACCTGTCCTGCTGGATTTATTCCTAACCCTTCTGCGAGAATAGCATGCTCGAGAGCGCCGGGACCTCTGTGCCAAGCTAACCGAGACTGCGCACCAGGCATGTCTTGTGTTGGAGGTACCTGCTCACCCGTCTGCTCTTCCGATGCAAACTGCTTGAGCAATGAACGCTGTGATACAGCCGGCATATGCAAATCCCTCTGCAGACAAGACGAGGACTGCCGAAGTGGGGAGATCTGCGAAGGTCTAGTCTGCCGATTGGGATGTCGTGCTGATGTTGAATGCCCGGCAGATCTCTCCTGCATCAATAACCAATGCACCAATCCATGCAGCCTCCCGGAGTCCTGTGGAATCAATGCTGAATGCTCCGTATTCAATCATCAGAAGCTCTGCAACTGCCCAACACCTCTGATCGGTGATGCTTTGGTATCCTGCCGCAGGAGCTTCAATCCCTGCTCAGGTGACACCTGTCCAGCTGGCCAAGTATGCTATGGAAATGTCTGCTATTCTGCTTGTAGAAGTGATACCAACTGCTTGAATGATGAACGCTGCGATCGTGGTGTCTGCAAGTCCATATGCAACACTGATGATCACTGCGCTTCACATCAGATTTGCGACAACAGAATATGTGAATTAGGATGCAGAAGTGATCTATCCTGTGCTAACGATGAGTCCTGCGTTAACAATAGGTGTGAGAATCCTTGCGAGGGAGGGAGAGCTTGTGGAGAGTGTGCTGGATGCAGAGTCATTGATCATTCACCTCAGTGCAGCTGTCCTCCAAACTACTACGGAAATGCTCTTACCAGCTGCACCAAATCTCTGATTCCCTGTGATGGCACTTGCGAGTGCGATTCAACCGGCTTCTGCATTACTCGTTGCTCAAGTCAGGATGATTGCTCTTGTGGTGAATCCTGCCAGGCTGGCAAGTGCAGGGTCAAGTGTGACACCCATAACACCTGTGCTAAAGGCTATATATGCACAGCTGGTATATGCATTGTTGGTTGCAAGAGCAATTCTGATTGTCCCACTTCACTTTCATGTAGTAATGATAAGTGTGAGGATCCATGTCTCGGCGGGGGATCGCCGTGTGGCATCAATGCCCTCTGCCGGGTCTCTAGTCACAGGGCGGTGTGTCTTTGCCCTGAGGGTTATCAAGGTGAACCTAGTCAAGAGTGCTATCAGACTGAGTGTCACAGGCACGATGATTGTGATCAGAATAAGCAGTGCAGTGCTAATGGGGTTTGTACGAATCCGTGCTTGCAGCATGGCGCTTGTGGCTTCAATGCCCAGTGCAGGGTTGTTGATAGGCATGCTCAGTGCTCTTGTCCACCAGGACACTATGGCAATCCTTTGGTCACGTGCAAGCCTGGCGATGAGTGCCTCAGGAAACCTTGTGGCATTAATGCCAAGTGTCGGGAGACGGGCAATGGATTTGAGTGCACCTGTGCAACTGGGTGCTATGGGGATCCTCATCAGGTGTGTGTTTGCAAAGATGGGGATCTATGCAGGGAGACAAGTTGTGGTGTCAATGCTGCATGCAGAATCTATGGAAATCGAGCGCAGTGCTATTGCCCTCCAGAATATCCCTCCGGTGATCCACTACATGCCTGTGAGTTTAGCCCATTTGTTTTATATCCGAATGTCCTCTTCGACATCACCCTTATCTTTGCCTCTATCGTTATCTATGAAGTTATCTTTCTTTTGAAGGGGAAATCTATCAAAGTCTGATGATGATGATGATGATCAGGTTCAGGTGTTTGATAGGTTTTTTCGGATTTTGGTGATCACTTAGCAGGTGGGGTTGATGACATTGTCATTTTAGGTGGAACTGATAAGAATGCCCTCGACTGCCGAACCATCGGCTGCGGCAAAGGCGCTGAATGCATCAGGGATGGACCCATATTTGTCTGCAGATGTCCACCGGGTAGTGCTGGATCACCCGAGCTTGAATGCAAAATTGGTAAGTCCTGTTTTAAAGTAACTAACTCATTAACAAAATTGTTCATTTGTACAGTATTGATTGTAACTGCGATGTAAGCACGGAAATACTAAGATAACGTAACGAGCCATGAAGAAGAGAAAAACAATGTAGTTTATTGGAGTTAATTCAATGTTTAGGTATTTCAATGTTTGAAGTAGATTGTTTTTTGGTTAATTGTTCGTTCAGTGATTATTAATTCATCGGGTTTTATTAACATTGAGAGACAGATGTGACTCTTTGGCTGATTATGGCAGTGATTAGGAATTACCAGTTGGATTATTAGGATAATTCAGCGTTTCGTGGGTGTTTTGATAAATTGATTTTCCAAGTCCTCGCAGGATGAAAAATTATTTATTTTGAGTGTTTTTTTTTTGTTTTTCCGTTTTTTTTTGTTCTTGTTTTCGTTTTGTTTTTTTTTTGTTTTATTTTTTTGTGTTTTGATTTTTTTCGGTTTTGTTGTTGTTTTTTGTTTTTGTTCTTTTTTGTTTTTGTTTTTTTTTGGGGTTTTTTTTTGTTTTTGTTTTTTTATTGTCGGATTTTTTGCAAAATATTGGATAACGCCAAAGAAACACCTGTTGCTACCAGGTACCACTTTTTTCAAATTCATAAATTCTTATGCTTGATGATTTTTCATTCTGCTGCAGCACTGCTAAACACAATCACCCTGAAACATTGAAGTCGAAGAGTTATTGTACATATTTATTTATCCTACATATTTTGTATATAGTGTTTTTTTACACGTACATACGTGTCTCACATATAACCGCATATAGAGAGTATTCACTACTGTCCATCAATGGACACCATCCATTACCATGATATCCATTTGACATGTAATGTGCCTCAGTAAGTTCACCATTAATCCCTGATGGACAACTTGTGACTACTCTCCATATCCACCACATGCTTGAAACTACCCCTCAGGCCGTGTTCTCCAACATTATATCCCAAATATATATATATATATATATTTTCTCATTTTCTCCTAAAACATTTCAAGTCTGTTGTCGTTGGGGCTTGTGTTGTAAATATACGCCTGGCTATTGCTACAGAGGAAACAATCGGCCCTAGTCAGATTACCAAATTACCAAAATCCACAAAAAAAAAAAAAAAAAAAAAAAAAAAAAATCACCCCCAAAAAAAGTTCACCTGAATTGAAGCATGTCGTTAGTTATCTGTGAGCGAGCCCCCGAAAAAAAACAATCAAATTTCGCGGTACCAAATATTTTCTCCAAACTCTCATAAATGCTTTTTTTCTTTTTTCCCCCCCCCCCCCCCCCCCCCCCAACCCAACCCCCCAAAAAAAAAAAAAAAAAAAAAAAAAAAAATGATTGCTACCCCCCCAAAGAGAGGGAGTGCACGAGTGACTCGGAGTGCCCGAACGAGAAGGCCTGTATAAATCTCCAGTGTTTGGATCCGTGCGCACTGCGCGGTGCTTGTGGAAAAAATGCCCTCTGCCGTGTGATACTGCACAAGTCGCGTTGCACCTGTCCACAATGTTACGTGGGTTCGCCCAAGACCTCCTGTCGTCCAGTGCCCAAGTGCCAATCGCTTCATCCGCCAGTGAAGACACCAGCAATTGACTGCACAGTGGATGCTGATTGCCCAGAGAGCTTGTCCTGTCATGATAAGACTGGTGAATGTCGTGATCCCTGTATCACCATTGGCAATTACAATTGCGAATCTAATAAGCGCTGTCAAGTGCGCGAGCATCGGCCAATGTGCGTGTGCAAGCATGGCTTTGTCGTTAATGACGTTGGTGAATTGACCTGCGCACCCGAAACATCATCCTGCTCGCGTGATGTTGACTGTCCCTCCAATGCCGCTTGCATTCATGGAAAATGCCAAAATCCTTGTATCAATGGTAGACAGAAAAATGGACCTTGCAGTGATGGAAAAATTTGTGATGTACTTGATCATCGGCCAATTTGCATTTGCACGAAAAATTGCAATCCTACGTTGTCAATTTGCTTGCGTGATAATGGTTGCGGTAACAACATGGCATGCAGAAATTACAGATGCGTTGATCCATGCACCATCGCCAACTGTCCTGCTGATGCACCATGTTACGTCGAGGAGCACAGGCCCGTCTGCAAGTTCTGTCCCCCTGGCTTCGTGCCCGATTCTAAATACGGATGCATGAAAGGTAAAACCTGAGTAAACAATGAAAACAAACACACATTTACATGATTGTGGATAGAGGGGAAAAGGTCTTTTTTTTATTCGGAAAAGAAAATGCAAAAAAATTTTTTTTGGGGAAAAAAAATGCAAAAATTTTTTTTTGGGAAAAAAAAGTTTGCAAAAAGAATTTTTGAGAAAAAAAATTCAAAACAAATTTTTTGGAGAAAAATTTGAAAAAAAAAAATTTGGGAAAGAAAATTCAAAAGATTTTTTTTTATTCGGGAAAGAAAATGCAAAAAAATTTTTTTTTGGGAAAAAAAATGCAAAAAATTTTTTTTGGGAAAAAAAATTCAAACAATTTTTTTTTGGGAAAAAAAGTTTGCAAAAAGAATTTTTGAGAAAAAAAATTCAAAACTAATTTTTTGGAGAAAAATTTGAAAAAAAAAATTTTGGGGAAAGAAAATTCAAAAAAATTTTTTTTTTGGGGAAAAAAATTCGAAAAATTTTTTTTTTGAGAAATCAAGTTTAAGGGTGGGAAAATGAGAAAAGTGAAAAAATTCATTTTAGCAAATTAAATAGCACGACTGTTTCCCCATGATCCATCCATAACAGGTACATAATCATCATGATCATCGACAGACCAACGCTAGACACTCACTATCATAATAATCGCCTACAATTATTCGCTGACAGAAAGATGAATGAAAAGAGATAAGACAGGGTGAAAAAAGAATTTAAAAAAAAATTGCATAGGATTATGAATGATCCTTGCGCGGTCGACTGTTTCTTCCTTCTTCTCTAGCCTCTCTCGCTGCCTCCTATCTCTGCAAAGTGTCAATGTGTGACCCCTATCAGTCATTACTTATAACGTGCAAGTGTAGATTCGCCGGGGCTGCTTCCCAGGAAAGTATCATTTCAGATTGCAATGTGATGTGGGAGGGGCTCTCCCCCCTCCCACCCACCCACCCCCAACAAACCCCCTCGATTAAAAATTATCCACGAATGTTGGTGATCGCCCAAGGACTCCTACACCGGAATTCTGAGAGTAGATTTGTTCTACATCTTCGTTACATCTGTCTCTGTAAATCTGTGAAAACTCTGTAAATTCTTACATTTAATTTCGTAATTTTTAGATGATGGACCAATGACTTACGCTTGCTCTTGTTAACGCAAATATTAAGGCATGCCTTAAGCCCCCCCCCCCACCCCCCACCACCCCCTAATTCACTCTTTTAGTTGTAGAATTGATTTACATGCAGTAAATATTTGCTTACTATCACTCCATGTTCTAACTAACTTGTTCTTCATAATTGTTAAGTGATATCAATGATAAATATTTCTGAATAATATCTGACACCTAGTTCTTTAATTAATACCTTCAAAAAAAAATCCAATATTGTATCTCTTTAACATCAACATCGACTTCATCAATTGTACAAGGAAATGTCAGATTGAAAATAGCAACAAAAATTTTCAGTTTTGATATTTAACGATTGGTTAATTGATGAAATTTTATTGATTCTCGTAGACGTGAAGTGTACAACACACGATGAGTGCCCAGCGCAGTTGGCCTGCATCGATCAGCAGTGCTTGAATCCCTGCACATTGGGAAATCCCTGTGATTATGTTGAAGATTGTCATGTGCAAAATCATCGGCCAGTTTGTGTTAAAAGTAAGAAAATTGTTATATCTATCTGCACTCTCTGATTGTCCCATAAATCCCTTCACCAATTACTATTTTTAAAATGACCAATGCATTGCTAGATGACAAGACAGCTGGATGTGGAGTTTGTCCTCTGGGCCACGAGTGTGACACCATCAGTAACACCTGCATCAAAGGTTCGTCATTGACAATTACTTGTACATATGTGACAAATGTAAATAGGACAAAATACATTATCCCGCACATCTAATCTCAACATCTTCCAACATTATCTCCAACATGTTATTTTGTTCAGTTCCACAAATTTTCTGTTACACCGCTCACAATAATTCTTCGAGTTGCACACGGGGTCTTATGGGCACCTTCGCCTTTTTCCTTTTCTATCTGTTGTCTTTAGCTGGCTGCACGAGCGATCGTGATTGCTCACTCACGGAGACCTGCGTGGGACGCATATGCCAGGAGCCATGCCTCATCCGCAATCCATGTGCAGTGCATGCTGTTTGTATCAACACTAATCATGGAGCTGATTGTAGCTGCGAGGAGGGATACCATGGGAATGGATTTAGCTTGTGCAAGCCTGGTAAGTACTTGTTACAAAACCAAGAGGGAGTGGGAGGAGGTGGGCGGGGATTGAAGGTGTAGCCAGCGCCTCCGAACCTTCATTCGGTACTAAAAGCCATGTTAATGCGCAGGCGCGGCCAGAAACAGTGCGGGGTTGGTAATCTGACCTGGTTTTCCCCAATTTTCTTCATTTTCAAAAATATTCAAAACTTTAAAAAATTCCCAAAATTAATCAAAATATTTCAGAAAAAGTGCACTAATTGCCAAATTCAAAAATTGAAAAAAAAAAAATACAATTTGTAAATTTTAACATTTGGAAAAATTGAAAGTTTGAAAAAATAACGATAAAATTTCCAAATATTCCAAAAATTTGCAATTTTTATAAAAAAGTAACCCAAAATTATGGGTCAGATTGCCACCCCCACTCCCTCCCGCCCGGGCCGCGCATGCGCACTGCATCACGCTGTAGTTCCAAGATCAACGTTTGAGGCGCTGGTGATATCTCCAAATCCAGACGCCTGTTGGAGGGTGGGGTCACACGGATAGTCCACCCAGTTACTATAGAGATCAGTGATCACCATAGCTATATCTTATCAAGCTCCGACAATTCTGAAACCAAAAAGCATTGTACTCATTCCAGTATCAAGTCCCGGTGATGTTTGCCAGTACAACGAGGATTGTCCACCGACCAAATACTGCGATCGCCTAAATCGTCGCTGCGCAAATCCCTGCGGTGAAGACAGCTGCGGTGATAACGCCGAATGTTACCCAGAGAATCATTCAGCTCACTGCCGTTGTCCTCCAGGTACAGAAGGTAACCCACAAGTTGCCTGTGTGCTCATCACCAGTCACAATCCATGTGTACCGAATCCGTGTGGTTTCGATGCTCTCTGCGAGGTTGACAATGGTGATCCCATCTGCTACTGTCCAAAAGGTATGACAGGTAATCCATTTGAGCATTGTATACCCGAGGGCGACAAATGCCATGGGAATCCCTGCGGTGATAATTCCGGATGTCGCGTTGTCACTGGAGAAATCCGTTGTTTCTGCTTACCGGGTTATGAAGGCTCACCTCCCACTAGACCCTGCACCTTACCGGACAATCCATGTGACCCATCGCCCTGCGGCCCCAATACACGTTGTAGCATTCTCCAGAATGGCCTAGCCAAATGTACCTGCCTACCAGGATTTATTGAATCACCAAACACCATTCGTGGCTGCATAGAACAAGTGAATCCCTGCGAGCCAAGTCCATGTGGTTTAGGTGCCATGTGCGATGCCTTCCGCCAACCGCCCTGCTACTGTCCCGACACCACAGTTGGAAATCCTTATAAAACCTGCACAGAGATCAAGATCATTCCTCTGTGCCAACCCGGCCCATGTGGCACCAATGCCGACTGCTATATCTCTGATAATCGTGAACAGTGCTACTGTAGATACGGCCTTATTGGAGATCCTTACGTAGAATGCCACGAGCCACCCTCCACACCCTGCCAGCCCAGCCCTTGTGGAAGACACGCTGTTTGTCGCGTTACAGAGTCAAATCAAGCAATCTGCGAATGCTCCCCGGGTACCTCTGGCGATCCAACTAGTGTCTCGGGTTGCGATAGCTTTGAATGCATAAAAGATGACGATTGTCTCCAATCATTAGCTTGTATCGGATACACTTGTCGAAACCCTTGCTTAGGTGCTTGTGGAATCAATGCTAATTGTAGAGTGGAATTACACCACCCAGTGTGCTTCTGCCGTGAGGGACTCCACGGTAATCCCATGTATCGCTGTTGTGAGCCCATGGACCAACCGAAGAGCGCTTGCTTCCCGAATCCCTGCGGTCAGAATACAGCTTGCCAAGTTATCCAAGATCGCGCGGTATGCTCGTGCCTACCAGACTTCCTTGGGGATCCCCAGACCGGCTGCCTTCCAGAGTGCACCATCAATTCTGATTGTCCCAATGATAAGGCCTGCATCAATATGCAATGTACTAGTCCGTGCTCGTTGGGCAATGTATGTGGTGTCAACGCGGAATGCCGTGTTTCATATCATACAGCTACCTGTGTGTGTCAAAGAAACCACTTCGGAAATCCCTTCATCATGTGCTCCAGGAAACCAACCATCACAGTAGCACCACATACGAATTTGACCCTTCCATGTCAACCATCGCCATGTGGACAATACGACCACTGTGAACCTTACAACGATCATGTTGCCATGTGCGGTGGATGCGATGTGCATAGCAGCGGATGTAGACCCGAATGTCTCAGTAACAGTGATTGTCCATTTGATCATGCGTGCATTGGTTGGAAGTGCGCTGATCCATGTCTTGGCACATGCGGCATCAACGCCAACTGCGAGGTGCTGTGGCACGAACCGGTGTGCACATGCCCAAAGGGACTCTTTGGTAATCCGTATCAAGGATGTATACCTGAGGACGATCACAGGGACGCATGCAGTGTTTCACAGTGCGGTGCTAACGCTGTATGCCGAGAGAAGAATGGAGCTACTACTTGCGAGTGTCTCGATGACTTCTTCGGCAATCCTTTCGTCTCGTGCCACCTTGAATGCCTGCAGAACTCTGATTGCTCCGTGAATGCTGCGTGCGTTAATCACAAGTGTGTGGACCCGTGCACTGGAGCTTGTGGCAGTGGAGCCCTCTGCGAGTGTGTCAATCACAATCCCGTTTGCTACTGTCCACCGAGTATGTTGGGAGATCCGTTTGTCCATTGTTATCAGCACACTGGAGTTGTGCCTAGACCATCGAATCCATGTGACCCATCTCCATGTGGACCTTACAGCAGATGCCTGATAACTCAGAATGGTTATGCCTCGTGCTCGTGCCAACCGGAGTATCGTGGAACTCCACCGTTCTGCAGTCCAGAGTGCATAGTCAGCTCGGATTGCCTTCAGATCCAAGCATGCATCAACAACAAGTGTGTTAATCCCTGCAACGGCATCTGCGGACACAATGCTCTCTGTGTTGTCATCAATCACAATCCTGTCTGTAGCTGTCCAGCTAATCACGAAGGTAATCCCTTCACCGAGTGCACACCACTAGCGAAGGCAAATCCTGAACTAGAATCACCGTGTCATCCATCTCCATGCGGTCCAAATTCACTATGCCAGATAAAGATGGGACGACCAGTTTGTTCCTGTCAAAGTACGTTCATAGGCAGCCCTCCAAACTGTCGTCCAGAGTGCCTGATAAGTCAGGAATGCCCAACTGACGAAGCCTGCATTGCCAACAAGTGCATACAGCCATGTCCCCATAGCTGTGGACCAAACTCCGAGTGCATGGTCATCAACCATACCCCCTACTGTTCCTGCAAAAGTGGTTTTGAGGGTGATGCCTTTGTAGGCTGCACCCGGGTGCTGGAGCAGCCGCCAGAGCGCGAAGATCCATGTGCACCATCACCTTGCGGCAATAATGCAATATGCAGGATTGTGGAGGGAGCTGCCAAGTGCTCATGCATTCCTCCGTACATTGGCAATCCTTATGCTGGTGGCTGCAGACCCGAATGCATGATCAATTCTGATTGTGACAATCATCTGGCTTGTTTGAATCAACACTGCCGAGATCCATGTCCTGGTATTTGTGGGTTTAATGCTCAGTGTGAAGTTTCCAATCACATTCCCACGTGCTCATGCCTGGGGGGATATTCAGGGGATCCGTTTATCAGCTGTAAAATTGAGAAGACACCAAGCCCACCGCAGAATCCCTGTGTCCCATCTCCATGTGGACCATACAGTATTTGTCGTGTGGTTAATGATCGAGCTGTCTGCTCGTGTAGTCCAGGATACCACGGACAGCCACCTTCATGTCGTCCGGAGTGTCTCGTAAGCTCCGAATGTGCACCCCACCTTGCGTGTATCTCCCAGAAGTGCAGTGATCCATGCCAGGACATCTGCGGACTAAACGCCCTCTGTCAGGTAACCAATCACAATCCGATCTGTAGTTGTCCCGACAGTTACGAAGGTGATCCGTTTGTTCAGTGCGTGTCAGCACCAAAGGTACTACCGACCAATCCATGCGTACCATCTCCATGTGGACCTAACTCCCAATGTCGCGTTCAGAATGACCGTCCGGTTTGTTCTTGCTCAAATGGAATGTTCGGAGCGCCACCAAATTGCAGACCTGAATGCCTCATCCATCAAGACTGCCCCAACTACCTAGCCTGTGTTCAGAATACCTGTGCAGATCCCTGCATTGGTTCCTGCGGCATCAACGCCAATTGCATCACCAGAAATCATCGTCCAATCTGTCAATGCCAAGATGGATACGAAGGTGATCCATTCTCTGCCTGCAATCTAAAACGAGTGGAGCCTTCTGAACCACCAAGTCAACCATGCAATCCATCTCCATGTGGCTCCAACGCCGTCTGCAATGAGAGGAATGGTGCTGGATCTTGTACATGTCTGCCAGATTACTTCGGTGATCCTTACCAAGGCTGCAGACCCGAGTGTGTCCAGAACTCTGATTGTCCTCACGCTCGAGCTTGTATCAACAACAAGTGCAAAGATCCCTGTGAGGGTGCGTGTGGTTTGAATTCTCAGTGCCAGGTGTTCAATCATCAGCCATCATGTAGCTGCTTTGATGGCTATACAGGCAATCCACTGACTTCCTGCTATATCCGTCAAGAGCAGCCGCCAATCCCTGGAGATCCATGCGAGCCATCACCCTGCGGCTCGTACAGTAACTGCCGGGTCATTGATTACCATGCAGTATGCTCATGCCAGCAGAACTACATAGGCAGTCCACCGACTTGTCGACCTGAATGTGTCATCAGCGCTGACTGTCCCCAGAATAAAGCCTGCATCAGCCAGAAGTGCGAGAATCCGTGCTCAGGCACATGTGGAGTCAATGCTAACTGTCAGGTGATCAATCACAATCCTGTGTGTAGCTGTGTCTCTGGCTTCACAGGCGATCCGTTCTCAGGTTGTCTAGAAGAGCGTCAGGTGCCCACCAGACCAACCGAGAATCCTTGCACTCCATCTCCATGCGGACCAAATTCTCAATGTCGCGTCATAGAGGGATTGCCCGCTTGTTCGTGCCTTCCAAATTACATAGGGCGGACACCCAACTGCCGACCAGAGTGTGTCATCAACGAGGAATGCCCCGGCAACCTTGCTTGTCAGAAGGAACAGTGTACGGATCCATGCCCGAATTCATGTGGAGTCAACACCTTCTGCAATGTCATCAAGCACAACCCAGTATGCAATTGTAATCCAGGGTATACTGGAGATCCATTCGTTGAATGTCGACCGCAACCATATGAACCGACGACTACGGAGGCACCAAGAACTCCCTGCAGTCCATCGCCATGTGGAGCGAATGCTGTCTGCAATGAGAGGAATGGAGCAGGCTCCTGCACTTGCTTGTCGGAGTACTTCGGCGATCCGTATATTGGATGCAGACCAGAGTGCGTTACTAATAGCGAGTGCGGAAGAACCAAAGCCTGTTTGAATAACAAGTGTATAAACCCCTGCACCGGAATATGTGGGACGAATGCATCCTGTCGAGTGGTTAACCATGCTCCATCTTGCACATGCTCAACGGGATACACTGGTGATCCCACGAGGGACTGCCAGATCATTCCTCCAGCGACAAAATCACCAATAACTGATCCATGTGAACCATCGCCTTGTGGACCCAATAGCAATTGTCGGGTGCTCAACGATCACGCTGTTTGCTCTTGCAAAACCGGTTTCATCGGAACACCACCAACATGTAGGCCTGAGTGTACCATAAGCTCTGAATGCTCCCGCAGCAAAGCTTGTGTGAATAATAAATGCCTGAACCCATGCGAATCAGCATGTGGTGAAAACACGAAATGTTTGGTAGTGAATCACAGTCCCATCTGCACATGCACGAACGGTTACACAGGTGATCCATTCGTTTACTGTTCAAAGAGTGAAGTCCCACCAACGCAGCCTCGCGAGCCGATAGATCCTTGCGGCATGTCGCCAAATCCGTGTGGTCCGAATTCGCAATGTCGTGTGATTGGTTCACAACCAGCATGCTCATGCTCACCGGATTACATCGGACGGCCGCCGAATTGCCGGCCGGAGTGCACAGATGACTCCGAATGCCCAACGAACGTCGCCTGCATCAATCAGAAGTGTACGAACCCATGTTCCGGTGCTTGCGGCCAGCTTGCAAGATGTTCAGTCTTGAATCACCTTCCTGTCTGCTCCTGTCCTGACGGTTTCACAGGGGATCCAAGTATCCAGTGCTCACCCCACCTGCCATCGGAAGACCAAAACCCATGCTCACCAAATCCGTGTGGACCTAATGCTCAATGTCGTGAAAGGAATGGAGCAGGTGCATGCGGTTGTCCACAGGACTTCATCGGCGATCCTTACGACACAACCAGAGGCTGCTACCGTGAGTGTGAGCTGAATGACGATTGCCTGCCTCATATGGCTTGCGTTGGATTCAAGTGCACAGACCCCTGCGTTGGCGCATGCGCAGTGCAGGCTATATGCAATGTTGAGAATCACGTGCCCAGGTGCTCGTGTGCACCAGGCTACACTGGAGATCCCTTCTTCTCCTGCACTAAAGAGCCGAAGGACATTCCAATACTTGAAGACCCATGCACACTGTCTCCATGTGGTCCCAACAGCAAATGCAGAACTGTCAATGGTCAAGCTGTCTGCACATGTTTACCCGAATATATCGGCATTCCACCTACGTGTCGACCAGAGTGTATTGTCTCCGCAGAGTGCCCAGCACACCTTGCCTGTGTTAACAAGAAGTGTCAAGACCCCTGTCCAAATACTTGTGGCGTTCGAGCTCACTGCAGCGTTAAGAATCACAGTCCCATATGCACGTGCCCAATTGGCTTCACCGGGGATCCATTCTCAAACTGTGCACTGCAGGAAGAACTCATCACCACAGAGAGACCACCTTCCTGTGAGCCATCACCATGTGGCCCGAATTCACAATGTCAGCTTGTATTCGGCACACCTGCATGCTCATGTCTTCCGAATTACATTGGTGTTCCACCGAACTGTCGACCAGAGTGCACATTGAGCTCCGAATGCCAGAGTCACCTAGCATGTGTCAATCAGCGCTGCCAAGACCCTTGCACAGGCTCCTGTGGCTTCAATGCTCAATGCCACGTGCTGAATCACATACCGGTTTGCACGTGTATGGAGAGCTTCACCGGAGATCCATTCGCTGATTGCTCACCTGTGCCGTCGACGGAGCCACCGCGTCCCAAGGACCTGTGCAATCCGTCTCCATGTGGTCCGAATGCAATCTGCCGAGGTGGCGACTGCGAATGTTCACCGGGCTATCTCGGAAATCCATTCGAGGGCTGCCGACCAGAGTGTGTTCTCAATTCGGAGTGTCCGAGAGATAAATCCTGTTTCCGGAACAAGTGCCAGGATCCTTGTCCAGGAAGATGCGGACAGAATGCTGAATGTGATGTGGTCAACCACATCCCAGCTTGTTCCTGTCTGCAAGGATACGTTGGTGATCCCTTCGTTAGTTGCAAGCTTCAGACAATCAGACCTGATGACAAGCGTGATCCTTGCAGTCCGTCTATATGCGGACCCAACTCTCAATGTCGAGATATTGATTCCCGTGCTGTTTGCTCCTGCCTCCCGGGCTACCTAGGCTCTCCACCTTCCTGTCGACTCGAATGCTTGGTGAGTTCGGAGTGCGCACCGACCCGCGCATGCGTCAACAACAAGTGCACTGACCCCTGCCTGGGATCATGTGGACTGAATGCCCGATGTGAGGTGATCAATCACTCGCCAATCTGCAGCTGTTCACCAGGCCAAACCGGTGATCCTTTCAGGAACTGTTACGAAATACAGATTCAGCCTGGATCAAAGGAGAATGAAAATCCTTGCGATGCACAGCCATGTGGACCAAATGCCCTATGCCAGAACAATAATGGAGTACCCGTGTGCTCCTGCCTTCCTAACTACATAGGTGCTCCACCATCCTGTCGTCCAGAATGTGTCATCAATCCTGATTGTGCTACGAGCAAAGCCTGCATCAACTCCAAGTGCATTGATCCATGCCCAGGCAGTTGCGGTGACTTTGCTGAATGCCGCGTAATCAATCACGCTGTTACCTGCACCTGCCTCAGTGGTTTCACTGGTAACCCATTCGTTCAATGCATCACGGATAAGCAGGAGACGATAAATCCTTGTGAGCCGTCACCATGTGGCCCCAACGCTGTCTGCCAACAGCGTGACAACGCAGGTGCTTGTGTTTGCATTGAAGACTACCACGGAAATCCCTACGAAGGCTGCCAGCCGGAATGCATCCTCAGCTCAGATTGTCCTACAAACAGAGCATGTATAAGAAACAAGTGTGGAGATCCTTGTCCAGGAATATGCGGAACGAATGCACAGTGCGCAGTTGTCAATCACATTCCAACCTGTACCTGCATCCCCGGTTTCCTCGGCGATCCATTCACCTCGTGTAGAGTTCAAGATCCATTACCTCCAAGAACACCCCAAGATCCATGCAGCCCATCGCCATGCGGTCCAAATAGTCTCTGCCGTTCCATAAACAATCAAGCCGTTTGCTCTTGCCAGCCTACCTACACCGGTACTCCACCAAACTGTCGTCCAGAATGCGTAGTGAATTCAGAATGCCCTCAAAATCGTGCTTGCCATAAGTATAAATGCACTGATCCATGTCCTGGTACCTGCGGCATGATGGCCGACTGTCGTGTCATTAATCACAATCCGTTATGTAGCTGTCGTTCGGGTACCACAGGAGATCCCTTCACCCGCTGTTACCAGCAAGACCTGGAGACCCCAACAAGACCTAGCGATCCCTGCCAGCCCAATCCCTGCGGTCTCAATTCTGAATGCCGACAAGTGGCTGATCAGATTGCTTGCTCATGTCTCAAGAACTATGTAGGTGCACCACCCAATTGCCGACCCGAGTGTGTTGTTAACACAGATTGTCCCTCCAATCAGGCCTGCATATCGGAAAAATGTCGGGATCCATGCGTTGGGTCTTGCGGTCAGGACGCTGAATGTCGTGTGCAGAATCATGTGCCTACGTGTCTCTGCCGTCAAGGCTATACCGGAGATCCATTCTCCCTCTGTACCAGAACCATTGAACAGCCGAGAGTACCTGATGACCCTTGCAATCCATCACCCTGCGGTGCTAATGCCCAGTGCGATGCTGGGGAATGCTCCTGCCTACCTGAATACATCGGTGACCCGTATACGTCCTGCAGACCCGAGTGCACTATTAACTCTGAATGCTCACGTAGTAAAACTTGTATCAATCAACGGTGTATTGATCCCTGTGTAGGAACGTGTGGAACTGATGCAAGGTGTGATGTCATCAATCATATACCAACGTGCAGCTGTCCACCGGGGACTACTGGCAATGCATTTGCATCATGCAGACCTGTGTTGACGATCGTTGTGCCAGCACAGCCGTGTTCTCCGTCGCCGTGTGGACCTAATAGTTTATGTCGAGCTGTTGATGATCATGCTGTATGCTCTTGTCAAGCTGGGTTCGTTGGAAGTCCGCCGGCTTGTAGACCCGAGTGCATTGTCAGCGCTGAATGTGGACTTACCTTGGCATGTCTGAACAACAAATGCCAGGATCCGTGTCCGGGGACTTGTGGACAGAATGGACAGTGCCAAGTTGTCAATCACAATCCAATCTGCAGCTGCTTGGAGGGCTTCACTGGCGATCCGTTCACCAGGTGCTACTTGAGAAGAGGTAAATATCGTGACAGAAAAGAAGGGGGCGTCATGGGACACCTGGTAGATGTGAAACAGGGAAATAGTCATTTTGAGATAAATTGATCCAAAATTTTTGATGTTTTCTCGAGAAATTTAGATTTTCAAATACTTAGTTCTTTTAAATGTTTGAAAAGTTTTTCCAACATTTCACAAAAATTTATCAGATTTTTGAAAAATTTGCAAATTGTTCCAGACATTTTCCAAATTTTTCCACAGTTTTTTGAAATTATTAGAATTGCTTTCCAATTTTGTTCTAACTTTTTCCGAGTAAAAATTTTTCCAATTTTTTTTTCAATTTAAAACGAAAACTGAAAATTAAAAAAAAAATTTCTGAATTCTTGCAAAAAATTTCCAACTTTGTTGTCAATTTTTCTGTAAGTTGTTGCTAATTTTGCCAAATTTTTCTAAAATGAGCCAAATTTTTTCTGAAATTTTTCCAAATTTTTTCTAAAATTTTTCCAACTTTTTTCCAAAAATATTTTCCCAATTTTTTCAACATTTTTCCAAATTTCCCAAACATTTCCAATATTTTTCAAAATTTATTGAAAATTTTAAAATTTTTTTCATATCTTTTCAAAATTTTTCCAAACTTTCAAATTTTTTGTTTTTTTTGTTTCAACACTTTTCTAATTTGTTAAAAAAAATGTCCAATTCTTTTCAAATTTTCTTGAAACACCGTAGCGCATCTCGATATGTACATACATTTGTACTGGAAAAGCCTGTTGCAGCCTGTATTTGTTCCCAACGCAACACATTAGATATTCCACATCAAAAACTGATTTTAATCACACCTACAATTCCTGACTGACATTGACTCCTATTACTCACGTTCTTGCAGATGACGAGCCACCTATACCTGTTAACCCGTGTTCACCATCGCCGTGCGGTCCGAATTCGGAGTGTAATGTGCGCGGTGAGCGGCCCGCGTGCTCTTGCTCTCAAAATTACGTCGGTTCTCCGCCAAATTGTCGGCCCGAGTGTACGATTAATCCCGAGTGTCCGTCTAACCTTGCTTGTATACAGCAAAAGTGTCGTGATCCGTGTGCTGGACTATGTGGCATTGGTGCGCGTTGTTCCGTGGTTAATCATCATGCTGTATGTTCGTGCTCCGAGGATTACACTGGCGATCCGTTCAGCAGTTGCAGTCCGATGCCAAAGGGTGAGTGGAATGATCTCTATATTCTAGGATTGTGTAGAAATGAGTTGGACGGATGGTCTTCCTGGCATGATCTAGCTCCCATGTTCATCAAATTCTTATCCCGTGATTTAAAAAACATTGTCGTCCTATCGGCAGAACCCGTTACCCAAGAACCCTCTAAAGACTCTAAAATTTGATGAAACATGAAGATCTGATCTTCCTGCAAGACATCCTCGCAACATTTCCACAGAATCCGCAAGATTTCCCTTCATCATCAATGCATGAAGCTTAACTTTCGGTGGCAGAAGGTAAGTGCTATCCTTTGACAGCTTTCTATGAGTAGCATCAGCAACAAACATCTAGGTTATCGCTTGCAAAAGCTCATCGCTACTTACGTTGATCTAAACCCACGTTCATGTATCCATTACCATGAGTTAGCTCAGCACCAAGCCTAGAGTACTCTGCGATTATCGATATGACACACGCCTGATTCCCCTAGCGATTAACCGGCCGCTAGCGGCGGCCACGATGTAGGAAGACTCGTAACCCAAGCCATTAACCCACCGATTGTTTTCCAACACCCCAAGCGCTCATTAATTAGCCCATGACCACAGAACACCCAAAGCAATCACCCACCACCCCAAGCGCTGACTAATTAGGCCAAAGACCCTAAGGCACCCAACGCAACCACCCAACACCCCCAAGCGCTCATTAATTAGTCCGCCCTCCAAAGCACCCAAAGTAATCAACCACAATAAGGCACTGCGTAATAATCCCGACCATAACCACCCTAACCCAAGCACCCAACCTTGTCGCTATACCCCCAGCGACAATCACCCAACAATGACCATAACACACCTAAATGCGTGCACGAGCTGCATCATCCCACAAAGCGGCGACATTGTTCGCACATTAATCACCAGCAACTTTAACCCCACAGCATAGAGATGTAAGTTCTTACAGCGACCTAATCCAAGCAGCATTAGCTTTGGCTCAAGTACGGAATAAGTCGTTCGGAACAGAAGAAGATGACCTTATTCCGTGTAAACTTGGGTTCACTAACCTCCATTGCGGGTTGACATTAATAAGAAACACCCCATTTAGCGGCTGAAGTAAGGAACCCCTGTTCACCATCACCCTGCGGTGCCAATGCCATTTGCCGTGAGCTCAATGGCGCTGGCTCTTGCACCTGCCCACCAGACTATGTTGGAGATCCTCATGAGGTGTGCCGACGTGAATGCCTCCAGAACTCCGATTGCCTACCCCAATTGGCCTGTTTCAATTACAAATGCCGTGATCCGTGTCCTGGTACCTGCGGAGCCAATGCCCAGTGTAGGGTTGTCAATCATCTGCCATCATGTACTTGTAACCAAGGATACACTGGAGATGCCTTCAGAAATTGCCTCCTGCTCTGTAAGAATCTATGTTGTTATTCAAGTGCCGTTTAAGAAACTGTTTTCACCTACCTTCATCCACAATGTTCCCCAGCACCCGCTGAGCCAGAGCCGTGCTCACCATCGCCCTGCGGTCCTAACAGCTCATGCAGGACTGTCAATGGTCTTGCTGTATGCTCCTGCCTACCTAGCTACACCGGAAGTCCCCCCACCTGCCGCCCTGAATGTGTCTCCCATAGTCAATGCCCTCCGCACCTGGCCTGCATGTCCCTCAAGTGCATATCACCATGTCCACAGCCTTGCGGCATCAACACCCAATGTCGAGTACTGAATCACAGTCCAATCTGTACTTGCAGCCCAGGCTTCACTGGAGATCCCTTCACCCGATGCTTCGACGTTCCCCGTAAGATTTCTACCTTGTTCTTTAGTCATCCATTGCAGGTGTTCTTGAAGGAGACTTGTTCGCCAAGATTGAAACGAGATTAGTTAATTAAGTTTTATCCATTGATTGGTATATATATGAAGACACCTTTCAGCCATGCTCCGAGAGCCAGAAGACCCCGTCGATCCCTGCCTACCAAGTCCCTGTGGAGTATATTCAGAATGTCGCAATGTTGGAGGATATCCCTCATGCTCTTGCAGCATCAATTACGTGGGCACACCACCAAACTGCCGACCTGAATGTCGAATCAATTCTGATTGTCCCATGAATGTTGCTTGCATTAATGAAAAGTGCCGGGATCCTTGTGATGGATCCTGCGGCATTTTCGCTACATGCAACGTTCATAATCATGTGCCATCATGCAATTGTCCAGTGGGGTACACTGGAGACCCCTTCAGCCTGTGTATTCTGCCGGAAGTTACTCGTAAGCATAACCTATCATTCGTTGATGGATTTATAAATTCAAATTTTCATCAAATTCAGTCAATGATTGCTGGTGATGTTGATGAAGCTGATGGAATACCTATGATTCATTCCGCTACTTATCAATATGCTGTTGGACGTCCTGACTTGACCTAGTATCATCTTGTTCCATGGATTCTGATTGTCGAAGGGAAGGTTCCAACCCATTTCCCATGGAAGACTTTTCAGCTTCCGGAAAGCAGCTTATCTTGCTGAATGAGGGAAATGGATGGTAGCCTTCCTTCCTACATCAGGCATGTATCGGAGCCAAATGAGCTTAGGTAGAAGGGAACACTGACAAGCATGTCGATGATCGGTGGAATGACACATGTACAATTCTAGCTGCCCCAACTGCTGATCCATGCTATCCCTCTCCATGCGGAGCAAACGCACAATGCAATGGAGGTGTTTGCACCTGTCTGAATGAGTACCAAGGTGATCCGTACTCTGGATGTCGCCCCGAGTGTGTGACCAGCTGCGAGTGTCCGCAACACCTTGCGTGTTTGAAGAACAAATGTGCTGATCCGTGTGGCAATACTTGTGGACGAAATGCTGTATGCGATGTGTACAATCACATTCCCATGTGCAGTTGTCCACGTGGCATGAGTGGCAATGCATTCGTTGGGTGTGATGCTGTAAAAGGTACCTCAGTCAGATCACGCTTTGGATGGTCAGTTTCGTATGACGATCTAGATTCAGGTCCGTAGGCTGTTCAGATCGTCTAGATGGTCTTGCAGCACCTAAGAACCAGAATGACATTTGGAAAATAGATCGCCATACGAAGTTGTCCAACGACTTCCCGATTCTAATACTTGCCCCACAACCTGACCTTTGATGAATCTCAATTTTAGAAGCACCAGTTAGCAATGCATCACCCTGTACCCCATCACCCTGCGGCCCGAACAGTCGATGCAAAGCCGCCAATGGCCAGGCTATTTGCTCCTGTGTGCAGGGCTTCCTAGGCGCACCACCTACCTGCAGGCCCGAGTGTACGATTAACTCGGATTGCACTGCAAGTGAAGCCTGCACCAATCAGAAGTGCATTAACCCCTGTCTAGGTACTTGCGGCTTCTCCGCAAACTGCCAAGTCATCAATCACAATCCCATATGCAGTTGTCCTTCAGGAATGATAGGGGATCCGTTCATCGTGTGCCGCAATGAACGTAAGCTCCAACGAAAAGTTTTCGGACTCAGACCGGCAAAGGACTTGATCACGAATACTAATATTAAACTTGTTCTACCTGTTTGACTGTAGCAAAAGTACCCTCGGTCTTCGAGAATCCCTGCTCCCCATCACCCTGCGGACCAAACGCCCAATGCCAAGTTGTCAATGATTCACCCTCGTGCTCGTGTCTCTCGGAGTTTTTGGGAGCACCACCAAACTGCCGACCAGAGTGCAGCAGCAACAGCGAATGCGCCAATAACTTAGCATGTGTCAATAGGAAGTGCAAAGATCCCTGTGTAGGTTCTTGTGCAGTCAATGCTGAATGTCGTGTTGTTAGTCATACCGCCATGTGCATGTGCCCCAGTGGATTCACCGGTGATCCTTTCACCCAGTGTCTCGCAACCCCATGTAAGCAAAAGTTTGTCATGACTCTCGTCAACACCTCACATGTTGCTACACGAATAGACCTCCAGTAACTTGTTACGGACTTCTAGGAGAGATCATTGAATACCTCCAAGTATCCATAGCGGTCTACTGGAAGTGTCTGTGTGTGCAACCGATTTTGGGGACGTAGATTCATTTTCACTTTTCATTGTCCACAGATTTACCACCCACCCCAACCTCCCCATGCACCCCCTCACCATGCGGCGCGAATGCCATCTGCCGGGATCGCAATGGTGCAGGTGCCTGCACTTGTCGCCCGGAGTACATTGGAAATCCCTACGAAGGCTGTCGCCCGGAGTGCACTCTAAGCTCCGACTGTCCTCCAAACCTAGCATGCATGAACTCCAAATGTCGCGATCCGTGTTCCGGCACTTGTGCTTCCAACGCCCAGTGTCAGGTGATAAATCACGTGGCCTCCTGTGCCTGTGGAGCTGGATTCACTGGAGATCCATTCCGATATTGTGCCCTTGTTCGAGTTGAGTTGGAACCTACAAAAACTGAACCATGCTCACCATCCCCATGTGGACCAAACAGCCAATGTCGAAGTGTGAATGAACAGGCTGTATGCTCCTGCCTACCGGAGTATATTGGCAGTCCTCCAGCATGTCGACCCGAGTGTACAAGCAGCTCCGAGTGTCCACAAGATCAGTCCTGCATGGACAGAAAGTGCCGGAACCCATGCCCCACCCCCTGCGGCCGCAACACGGAGTGCATTGTGAGAAATCATAGTCCCATCTGCTCGTGCAGAAATGGATTCACCGGAAACCCCTTCACTACCTGCAGCCCTATGACACGTGAGTGGTTCTCTGCAATAATATACAGCACAGAAGCTAATATCCGCGTTATTATAATAGTTCAAGCTGACCATTCTGATTGTCGAAGACAGAAAACCATTTCCTCAGCTTCTGCCTTACTCCAAAGAGACCTACAAGGAAAGCCTACTTAATCCTACCGTTTTCTAGAAGCCGAACCTGCGGTACCAAAGAACCCCTGCTTTCCATCGCCCTGCGGACCCAACGCTGAATGTCGTCAAGTTGGTGATCAACCCTCTTGCACATGCGCGATAAACTACTTAGGAAGCCCACCCAATTGCCGTCCAGAGTGCTCCATCAATTCCGATTGTCTCGGCAGTCAAGCTTGCATTACCTCCAAGTGTAGAGACCCCTGTCCCGGCTCTTGTGGAGTATATGCCCAATGCACAGTTATCAATCACACGCCAATGTGTTCATGCTTGGACGGATACACGGGAGATCCGTTCTCCAGCTGCTATCCGGCACCAGCACCTCGTAAGGCTTTCAGAATTTTTTGAAGGTTCAAGTTGATAATGAGGACAATTGGTTCGAGCCCATTCAGCTGCAATGGATCCAACCAAGCTGTCTTTGCTATCCATGCTCATTCAATCTGATATTTATCACTAACTTTCCATTTAGCTGTAGCTTCAGTGTACCAAGACCCTTGCAATCCAAGCCCCTGTGGTGCGAACACCATCTGCAGCAACGGCATCTGCACCTGTCTCCCTGAATACACCGGCGACCCTCAGATGGGCTGTCGTCCGGAGTGTGTCCTGAATAGCGACTGCTCCCAAACCCTAGCCTGCATGAGGAACAAGTGCAGAGACCCCTGCCCTGGAACTTGCGGTCAAAACGCCATCTGCAATGTATACAACCATATTCCCATGTGCTCGTGTCCTCCGGCAACATCTGGCAATGCCTTCGTCTCATGTTCACCAGTTCGAGAGCTTTCTATCTCGGTCCCATGCCAACCATCGCCCTGCGGTCCCAATTCTAGGTGTCGCGAGGTTAACTCACAGGCAGTATGCACCTGTCTCCCTGAATATGTAGGTAGCCCACCCACTTGCCGACCCGAATGCAGCGTCAGCACTGATTGTCCACCATCTGATGCCTGCATCAACCAAAAATGCCAGAACCCTTGTTTAGGATCTTGTGGACTCCGAGCGGAGTGCTCGGTGGTAAATCATAATGCGCTGTGCCGTTGTCCTGAGGGAATGACGGGGAATCCCTTCACTGCATGCTCTTCTTTACGTAAGTCTTCTAGGATTTTTTACCAAGCCAATCCTGCAACTCAGATCCGCGTTATTCTGCCAATCAATCACACCTACTTCAACACGAAAGCCAACACTTATACCTGCCATTTTGTTTTTAGCATCGCAACCAGTAGAGCCAACAAATCCATGTGCACCATCTCCATGCGGCCCCAATTCTGAATGTCGCGTTGTGAACCAATCCCCATCATGTACCTGCCTCCCAGACTTCCTCGGCAACCCGCCGAATTGTCAGCCCGAGTGTATCGGTAACAGTGACTGTGATAATCGTCTTGCATGTATCAATCAGAAGTGCAAAGACCCATGCCAAGGATCATGTGGCAACAATGCTGTCTGTCGTGTAATTTCCCATACTCCAATGTGCTACTGCGATGATGGATTCACGGGTGATCCGTTCCTCCAGTGTAATCCCGCGCAATTCGAACCTACAAGGTCACCCTGTGAACCTACACCTTGTGGTCCCAATGCCGTTTGCAAGGAGCAAAACTCAGCAGGCTCCTGCTCCTGCCTACCCGACTATTTCGGCAATCCCTACGAAGGCTGCCGGCCTGAGTGCACAGTGAATTCCGACTGTGTGCCTAATAGGTCCTGCATCAGGTCAAAATGCATTGACCCCTGCCCCGGAACATGCGGTCCAAATGCAGCATGTCAGGTTGTCAATCATGCGCCCATTTGCTCATGTATACCAGGTTTCACCGGAGATCCATTCAGCTACTGCAACCAAGCCCCTCCAGATGCAGTTACCACCGAGCGACCATGCTCACCATCCCCCTGCGGACCCTACAGCCAATGTCGCGAGATCAATGGCCAATCTGTCTGCTCCTGCCTACCCAACTACACTGGATCTCCACCTGTCTGCCGTCCCGAGTGCGCAGTCTCCTCGGATTGTCCCTCCAATCGCGCATGCGTGAAGCAAAAATGCAGGGATCCCTGTCCCGGAACATGCGCTACAAATGCCGCTTGCAGGGTCATCAATCACAGTCCTATATGTTTCTGCAATGACGGCTACTCTGGAGATCCATTCACTCGGTGTTTCGTCGTCGAAGTAGCAAGACCAGTTGACGACATCCCAAGTGATCCATGTGTTCCGTCACCCTGCGGAGCTAACTCTATATGCCGACCGATCGGTTCTGCGCCCTCCTGCACCTGCGAGCCGGACTACTTCGGTTCACCACCTAACTGCCGACCGGAGTGCGTCATCGCTCAAGACTGCGCTAGTAACTTAGCTTGCATCAGAGGCAGATGTAGAGATCCATGTCCGGGATCTTGTGGATTCGATGCTCAGTGCTCAGTCATCAATCATACTCCAACCTGCATGTGCAGGGATGGATTCACGGGAGATCCATTCACCATATGTCGAGCTGGGATCATTGAATCACCTGGCGAAATTGATCCATGCAATCCTTCACCATGTGGACCTAATGCTCGCTGTGACAATGGCCTCTGCACATGTCTTCCAGGATACTTCGGCGATCCCAATGTATCATGCCGGCCTGAATGTGTCCTCAACAGCGACTGCAATCGAAACTTGGCCTGTTTGAATCAGAAGTGCCGGGATCCCTGTCCAGGTACCTGTGCACCTAATGCAATATGCCAAGTCATCAATCACATACCCATGTGCAGCTGTCCTGTTGGATACGAGGGCAATGCTTTTGCATTCTGCAATGCTGCCCCAGTGACATCATCACCCTGTTCACCATCGCCGTGTGGTCCCAATAGCCAGTGCCGTGATAGAAATGGAATTGAGGTATGCACATGTGTTCCGGGATTCCTGGGCAATCCACCAAACTGCCGGCCCGAATGCTTAGTTAGCACTGACTGCTCACCCAATCAAGCATGTGTCAATCAGAAATGCTTGAATCCGTGCTTGGGAATGTGCGGAATTGATGCGAGATGTGAGGTCATCAATCATAGTCCGATATGCCAGTGTCCGTCGCAGTTTTCGGGAGATCCCTTCGTCAGATGTCAAATTATTCGTAAGAAATTTTCATTGAAATAAATTTCCGTTCATCCGCTCATTCCACCACTTCATCATTTCATCTCATTGGATCTGAAGATTTCTTGTCTTGACCATCCTGAATTCTTAAATTTTCTAGCCGACACCCATCCGGTTATCGTGAACCCTTGTCAGCCGTCCCCTTGTGGACCAAATGCCATTTGCCAAGTGATCAACGACACCCCATCCTGCACCTGTCAATCGGACTACTTAGGTGTACCACCGAATTGCCGGCCGGAATGCGTCAGTAGCAGCGAATGCTCCTCGCATCTAGCTTGCATTAATCAAAAATGTCGGGACCCTTGTCCAAACTCTTGTGGAGCTAATGCACAGTGCCGAGTAATCGCACACACACCTACATGCTTCTGCGATAGTGGGTTCACGGGCGATCCCTTCGTTCAATGTATCGCTAAACCACGTGAGTTCTTATTATCCAGCTCAGCAAGTTGGAATATTGTTGGAAAAATTGTATTTGCTAATAATGGAGACATTTATCAACCCATTACAGTCCAAGACATCCCAGAACGAGTTAATCCCTGTCTACCATCCCCTTGCGGTCCAAATGCTGTATGCAATCAGCGCAATCAGGCCGGCTCGTGCACATGTCTTGCTGGCTATTTAGGAAATCCCTACGAAGGCTGCAGACCTGAGTGTGTTATCAATTCTGATTGTCAATCGAATAGGGCCTGTGTTAATTCTAAATGCATTGACCCTTGTCCTGGAACTTGTGGAGTCAATGCCATTTGTCAAGTTGTCAATCATGTGTCCATGTGCACGTGCATGCAGGGCTACTCCGGCGATCCTTACAGGTTTTGCGGAAAACAAGAGTTGAATGGTGAGGAACATATTTATGTAGGGGCTGTTGGTAAATTAGTGTTATATAAAATTGGGCTATGTTGATAAAAAAAATGGAAAAGATGGGGAAATCTTCAGTGGGAAGATGGGAAAATCCCCTTCAAAATTCCCGTTCACTTCCACGTCAACCTTCTCGCCAACCTCTCTGTTAACTTCTCTGTCAACATCTCCAGCAGCATCCCGATCAATATTCCCATTGACATCCACATTCACATTCACATCCACATCCACATCCACATCCACATCCACATCCACATCCACATCCACATCCACATTCACATCCACATCCACATCCACATCCACATCCACATCCACATCCACATCCACATCCACATCCACATCCACATCCACATTCACATCCACATCCACATCCACATCCACATCCACATCCACATCCACATCCACATCCACATCAACATCAACATCAACATCAACATCAACATCAACATCAACATCAACATCAACATCAACATCAACATCAACATCAACATCAACATCAACATCAACATCAACATCAACATCAACATCAACATCAACATCCTCACCAACATCCTCATCAACATCCTCATCAACATCCTCATCAACATCCTCATCAACATCCTCATCAACATCCTCATCAACATCCTCACCAACATCCTCATCAACATCCTCATCAACATCCTCATCAACATCCTCATCAACATCCTCATCAACATCCTCATCAACATCCTCATCAACACCCTCATCAACATCCTCATCAACATCCTCATCAACATCCTCATCAACATCCTCATCAACATCCTCATCAACATCCTCATCAACATCCTCATCAACATCCTCATCAACATCCTCATCAACATCATTGTCAACCTCCTCATTAACTTCCCCATCAACCTACAGGTCAAATTCGCGAATTAAAACGGGTTTGATGGGTTGATTGACGAGAAGGTCGATGTGGATGAAAGGGCATTTGATACTAAAAATTTTGTAAGATTTCGAAAAAAATTCCAAAAATTTGAAAATCTTCTTAAAGTCTATGAAACTTTCAACAACTTTGAATCCCAAATTTGCCAAACGAAAATATGATGACCATAATTATCTTTATGAATATAGATTTCGTGCCAGAAACAGCCCGCCCATGTGCAGGTGCCCAATGCGGTCCAAATAGCCAATGTCGTGAGATAAACAACATCGCTGTTTGTTCCTGTATGCCAAATTATCTCGGTAGTCCGCCCAACTGCAGGCCTGAGTGTGTGTCCAGCTCTGAATGTCCCTCTAGTCAAGTTTGTGATAAGCAGAAGTGCGTTAATCCTTGTCCCACATCCTGCGGTATCAATACCGATTGCAGGGTTATCAATCATTCCCCATTGTGCAGCTGCAGACCTGGACATACAGGGGACCCATTCACCAGATGTTTCCCACTATCTCGTGAGTTGAAGATCAAATGTCCTGAACAATCCAAAGTGTTTTTTTTTCAAAATAAAAAATGCCATTTTTTTTTAAATTTTCTATGTAGCGTCCCTCCCAGCCCTGCCAGCGCCTCAGGACCCCTGCGTGCCCTCGCCCTGCGGTCCCAACTCAGATTGCCGAAATATTCAGGGAATGTCCGCCTGCACCTGCGCCCCCACCTTCCTCGGAGCTCCCCCCAATTGCCGCCCTGAATGCACCATCAATGCTGAATGCGCCCTGAATCTCGCATGCATCAGGGGCCAATGCAGGGACCCCTGCCCAGGCTCCTGCGGTCTCAATGCCCTCTGCACAGTCGTCTCCCACAACTCAGTTTGCGCCTGCCTTGATGGCTACACAGGTAGACAGGCTACATCTGCCCTGAATTCAGGGCTGTCACACAACCGCCAAGTGACGTCACATGCGCTAATCTTACCTGGCACAAGATCAGTTTCCCAAGATCATTCGAGGTCTTCCAAGTTTCTGAAGCTCGAGCCTTATTAAGAGCTTTCAGAAATGTGAAAGAGCTTTGGCAATTTTCAAAATTTCCTGCTAATGTGACAGTCCACTTCCGGTCAGGTGACAGTCCACTTCCGGTCAGGTGACCGTCCACTTCCGGTCAGGTGACAGTCCACTTCCGGTCAGGTGACAGTCCACTTCCGGTCAGGTGACAGTCCACTTCCGGTCAGGTGACAGTCCACTTCCGGTTAGGTGACAGTCAGCTAGTGGTCAATCAGTAGTCACATAACAATCATAAAATATTTGAACATTCCCAGGAGATCCATTTTCCACCTGCGCTATAAACCCCCAAGCATCAGAAGCACCTGATCCCTGCAGTCCGTCCCCCTGCGGCGCCAATGCTGCCTGCACCAGTGGAGCCTGCACCTGTTTGCCTGAATATCAGGGCGATCCATATTCCGGCTGTCGACCAGAATGCATTGTCAGTAATGATTGTGCTTTCAGTCTTGCCTGCAGAAGAAATAAGTGCGTTGACCCCTGCGCCGGCACCTGCGGTCAGGGCGCTATGTGCAATGTCTTCAATCACATTCCCATGTGCGCGTGCTCACCTGGAACAACCGGAAATGCCTTTGTCATGTGTGAACCAGCTCGCGGTAGGTTCGGAGCAGTGGAACGTTATCAAACGTCAAGAAGACGTGATAAACTTCAGCATCTTTAAACCTGGACCCTTTCAATCTTTCAGCTCCTGTTGTCACGAATCCTTGCAATCCCAGCCCATGTGGCCCCAACAGCCAATGCCGCCAAAGTAATGGCCAAGCCGCTTGCTCCTGCTTACCTGAATTCATTGGCAATCCCCCAACTTGTAGGCCCGAGTGCATAATATCAGCAGAGTGTCCACTGACCGAAGCTTGTGACAATCAGAAGTGCCGGAATCCCTGCTTAGGCGCTTGTGGAAGACAAGCTGATTGTACTGTTATAAATCATAATCCAATTTGTAGGTGTCCTGGTGGATTGACTGGAGATCCCTTCGTTCAGTGTCAAAGAATTCGTAAGAACTGAAAATCATCTTTTGCTTTTCATCTTGAGCTATTTAGTTTGGAGAACACTAGAATATCTGCTTCTAATTACAGAGGAGAGCCCAGTGATCCCTGTGGATCCATGCCGCCCATCACCATGCGGCCCCAACTCTCAATGCCAAGTGATCAACAACTCACCCTCGTGCTCTTGCCTCCCTAATTACCTTGGCACACCGCCCACCTGCAGGCCCGAGTGCATCAGCAATTCTGAATGTTCAGGTCAATTAGCCTGCATCAATCAGAAGTGCGTGGATCCTTGTCCTGGATCTTGTGGTGATCTTGCAATGTGCCATGTTGTCAGTCATACACCAATGTGCATTTGTCCAACTGGATTCACTGGAGATCCATTCACCCAGTGTGTCGTCACACAACGTAAGATCAGTTCTTCTTTGGAGATGAGACACCTACACCGATCTGCCAATTTTTTCATAAATCATTGCCATTTCCAGTGGATCAACAGCAGGAGCGCCCCTGCTCACCATCTCCCTGCGGTGCCAATGCTCGTTGTGAAGAGCGCAATCAGGCTGGCGCATGCGCATGCCTACCAGGTTACATTGGCAACCCTTACGAGGGCTGTCGACCTGAATGTGTCCTAAACTCAGATTGCCCGCAGAACCGCGCATGTTTAACCGCAAAATGTCGCGATCCGTGTCCTGGTACCTGCGGTCAGAATGCCAATTGTCAGGTGATCAATCACCTGCCCAGCTGCGTGTGCTTCGACCAGTACAGTGGTGATCCTTTCAGATTCTGCAGTCCTGTCCAACGTAAGCCTTGTCCACTTTCAATGAGACCCAATGCCAATCAGCAATTGGGCATTGTCCTGATTCCTGATTGGGATTAGCTCTCTAGATGACCTAGATAATCTCGTTTGAATTTACCCAACCGAAATCCAAATTGATCTTCTGCAGAAGAGCCAGTTCGCACCGACGCATGCAGTCCCTCACCCTGCGGCCCATTCAGCCAATGCAGAAATATCAACGATCAGGCTGTCTGCTCCTGCTCGCCAGGCTACAGTGGCCAACCTCCAGCTTGTCGTCCTGAATGTACCACGAGCTCTGAATGCCCCACCGATCGTGCATGCATCAACCAGAAGTGTAGCAATCCCTGTCCCAGCCCATGCGGTCAACAAGCCACATGCAGGGTGCTCAATCACAGTCCCATATGTACCTGCGGTCCTGGATTCACTGGTGATCCATTCACCGGGTGCTTCCCAACCCCACGTAAGATGAAATTGTTAACGAAGAGGCCAGCCAAGTGTCCAACTGATTCCACCAATTCCATAATGCTCAAATTTTTTTTCCAGAACCTCCAAAAGTGCCGGAAGCACCTCGAGACCCTTGTGCACCCTCCCCATGTGGCCCAAACTCACAATGCTACAACTCAAATGGCAGTCCCGTTTGCACGTGCTCTCAAAATTTCCTGGGCAGTCCACCCAATTGTCGACCAGAATGTGTGATAAATTCGGAGTGTCCAAGTGACCTCTCGTGTGTGAGCCAGAGGTGTAGAAACCCATGCGCAGGCGCTTGCGGTCTAAACGCCATTTGCACGGTTTACAATCACATACCGGTTTGCACTTGCCTTGAGGGCTTCGCGGGAGATTCGTTTGTTGAGTGTAGGCTGCAGCTATTGCCACCAGCGGACAATGTCAGGCCAACTGACAATCCCTGCAATCCATCACCATGCGGCCCCAATGCGAACTGCGCAGACGGCGTTTGCGCATGTATTGAGGGCTACAGGGGAGACCCGAATGTTGGGTGCCGACCTGAATGTGTCCTGAATAATGAGTGCAATTGGGACAGGGCTTGCGTTAGGAACAAGTGCGTTGATCCTTGTGTTGGTACTTGTGGTATCAATGCTGAATGCAAGGTGTTCAATCATATACCAATGTGCACCTGCTTGAGAGGCATGCAGGGCAATGCCCTGGTATCATGCCAACCTGCGATAGGTATTTTTCATGATATGTTTTGATGTCCTTGAAGCCTTTGAAATGTCACCTAACCCTTAATACTCTTACCCTTCCTCCAGCGGACGTAACGAGACCCTGTGCACCTTCCCCCTGCGGCCCCAACAGTATCTGTCGCGAGGTAAACAGCCAGGCAGTTTGCACCTGCGCACCAGGCTTTTTAGGATCACCCCCCACCTGCAGGCCCGAGTGCATCCTCAGCTCTGATTGTCCTCGGGACGAGGCTTGCACCAATCAAAAATGTCGCGACCCATGTCGCGGTACCTGCGGACGTTATGCCCAATGTCAAGTGATCAATCACAATCCTATATGTTCGTGCCCTGAGCGCTACACCGGCGACCCCTTCACTGAATGCTCAATAGCTCGTAAGACCCCACATATGAATTACGAAAGTACTCTTTCCCAGCTTATAATATACACTTAAGTCACAATTTTTACTGCAGAAGAACCCACTCCATCAGCGAACCCCTGCCAACCCTCCCCTTGCGGCCCCTACGCCCTGTGCCAAGTGGTCAATGGCCTGTCTTCCTGCACCTGCCAACCTGACTACTCAGGCTCACCCCCCAATTGCCGTCCCGAGTGTGTAAGCAACTCGGAATGCCCCAGCAATCAGGCGTGTGTCAATCAGAAGTGTAGGGATCCATGTCCAAACTCTTGTGGAATAAGTACGGAATGTCGGGTTGTAAGTCACACACCAATGTGTGTCTGCCTTCAAGGATTTACTGGTGATCCCTTCACTGGTTGCTCAGCAGTACCATGTGAGCCTCTTTGCATGATGCTTAAATAACAATTGCATTTTATTAAAGCGTTGTGTGAAAATCTGGCGATCACCTCTAATCAAACACTTCGCTAATTTTAGTTGTACCACCGTCCGATAAGCCAATATCACCCTGTGTACCCTCGCCCTGCGGTGCCAATGCCATCTGCAAAGAGTCCAACAGCGCTGGCTCATGCACCTGTTTACCGGACTACCTTGGAAACCCATATGAGGGATGTAGACCCGAGTGTACCATTGATTCTGACTGTCCTTCATACCAGAGTTGCATCAGATCAAAATGCCGTGATCCCTGTCCCGGTGCTTGTGGCCAAAATGCCGAATGTACTGCCATCAATCACTCACCCACATGCAACTGCCTACGAGAATATACCGGTGATCCGTTTAGGTTCTGTGCCCCAGTCAATTACAGTAAGTCCATGTTCAAGCATCACCTTGTGTTTAAGAATAACGTTGTTCGGCTCTGTGCCCCAGCTCTTCATGGTCAGTCAGTAAAGATGTCCATGGTGGAGAACAACCTTGCCATGCTGATCTTGATCCCATGTTGATGTCATGCTAAAATTGACCCATGCTAAAGCACCTGTCCATGTTTAGAAAGGACTTGATGATGTAGGTTTTCGACACCAGTTGTGTCTGGTCTTGCACTGTAATTCTTATTAAATTTATCAAAGAACTGAGACAACCAAGCTACCGTATTTTCACTTGCTGCGTTATTGTTCATGTTTGGGGTTAAATTTGTTGATTGTTTGTGAATGAATTTGAATGCATTGAGTCACTTAAAACTATCACTATATTGCACAAAAAATTAACTTATACACCTTGAATTACACGAGTTTTATAAGTAATCTTTATGTACAATTGAAGTTATTTTTATTAATGAATTTAACCTTTATTATCGAGACCACTTGGCTAGGCGCAGTCAAAAGTGATAATTTCAAGCGCGAAATGAATCCGTGAAATGTTCGAAGTAGGCTACTTTGTAGAAAATTTAAGAGAAGCTATGTGGCCTGAGCCAAAGTGGGTGGGATTTATTTGGGAAATTCTTATTGGTTGGGAAAACCGTTGACATTTTCTTGAAACATGACTGGCTGAGGAAAATGACAAGAAAAAATACTGCACGAACAAGAATGCGAAATACGAGAGCAAAAAACGTCCGTGACGTTTCAGAACCGAGTGTCAAACACATGTTGAACACTTGAGCTCAAGAGAGAGTTCAAACCCGTTGAAACTATATAAAAAAAATTGGGAAATTCTTGAAGTTGAGTGACTAAACCCTACACAAAAACAGGGGACCCATTGTCAAAAATCCTTTCCGACGTGATTTTCTCTCACGTCGTGGAAATTCCAGTCTTTCTAGAGCATAATTTATGGGTCTGTTAATTTTACGCACAATTTCCTGTTCCCGGTCGATCAAGAACTTCAGCATGACAGGTTCAAATCCCCAGCAGGACGTTCCAAACCTGCTGGTTTTGTAGCTTTGGAAGTGCCTTCTGAATTTTTGCAGGTGACACCATGAACTTAGCATGCCCATTAACCCAAGCACCTTCTCTCCCACAGATCGCTTTGACGAACACGACGATCCATGTTACCCATCACCCTGCGGGCCCAATAGCCGATGTATCATTACCAACGGACAGGCCGTGTGCTCTTGCATACCCAATCATATTGGCACTCCACCAAATTGCCGTCCCGAGTGCGTTGCCTCCTCCCAATGTCCCAACGATCAGGCATGCTTCAACCAAAAGTGTATTAATCCCTGTCCCGAGCCATGCGGCCTCAACACCAAGTGCAATGTGGTCAATCACAGCCCAATTTGCACATGTATGCCAGGGTACAGTGGAGATCCATTCACTGTCTGCGTTTTCATGATTCCACGTAAGGATCTCATCTCAAAATTTTATTTTACTCAATAGCTTTAAGCAGCAGGCATTGTGGTGTCGACCACCAATCCAACGATCATGAAAAAAATGACCGGTTTTCATTGTCAATTAGCTCCTGAAAGAGATCCCGAGATCAGGGATCCTTGTGTGCCATCACCCTGCGGAAGTTTCGCCACCTGCAGAAACATCAATGGTGCACCTGCATGCAGCTGTCGCGTCGGCTACATGGGCCAGCCACCCAATTGCCGTCCCGAGTGTATTATCACCTCCGAGTGTCCCACCAATGAAGCCTGCATCAATGAAAAGTGTCGAGATCCTTGTCCCGGATCTTGTGGTGTAGGAGCACGTTGTTTCGTCTCCAATCACATTCCCACGTGCAACTGTCCAGAAGGTTTCACTGGGGATCCCTTCACCATCTGCAATTTGCTTCCCCAAACACGTAAGATTAATCACCAGTATTACTTGTTTTGTGGAAAAATGACGAATGACCTTGAACCTCCGTTGATGGAGAACAGTTAGCCCAATGCTCTTCCAGACGTGCTCGATGATTGACAACCTCTATTTGTACCTTTTCCACAAAACAGGATTGGTGCCCCTAAGGCCCTACCTGTACAATCCGATATTTTCAGCCTGGGTCAATACCACCCTCGACAAGTGTAATCCCTCACCATGTGGCTCCAATGCTCTATGCAATGATGGCGATTGCACTTGTCTACCCGAGTACCAAGGAAATCCCTTCACTGGCTGCCGACCCGAGTGCGTCCTGAATTCCGATTGTCCCCGGGACCGAGCCTGTCTCAGAAACAAGTGCAGGGATCCATGCCCAGGGGCATGCGCATCAAATGCTGTCTGCTCGGTGATCAATCATGTGCCCATGTGCAGTTGTCCCGATGGTACGCCCTATACCAGAATCAGGTTTTGACCATTTCATAATGGTGTATGATGAATTTTGTTAACTTGCCTAGGTACCACTGGTAATGCGTTGAGTCGCTGCTCGACCATCCAGCAAATCGTCCCCGAAGACCCCTGCAATCCTTCACCATGCGGCCCCAACAGCGATTGTCGAGTGATCAATGGACAGGGTGTATGTTCTTGTCTCAGAGGATACGTAGGAAGCCCACCCACCTGTCGACCCCAGTGCATTGTTAGCTCTGATTGTCCCCAAAATGAAGCATGCAGCAATCAGAAGTGCATCAATCCATGCCCAGGAACTTGTGGATTCGCTGCACTCTGCGAAGTCGTTGGACATAATCCCATTTGTAGCTGCCCTATGAGATTCACTGGCGATCCATTCCTGGCTTGTTCACCTATCAACAGTAAGATCATTTTGAAGACATTCAACTTTTGCAAACAGGATACCTTAAAATTTCACCTTCAACAATCCGCGCAAAATATTCCAATTGAAATGTCAATATTGTTCATTTCCCAGTGCAAGATCCCCCAGTGCCAAAAGACCCATGCTCTCCATCACCTTGTGGACCAAACGCCCAATGCCAAGTGATCAATGGCTCACCATCCTGCTCCTGTCAACCTGAATTTGTGGGAGCACCCCCGAACTGTAGGCCCGAGTGCATCAGCAATGGAGATTGCTCATCTCACTTGGCTTGTATCAATCAGAAATGCAAGAATCCATGTATTGGCTCTTGCGGAGCTAACGCTGATTGCTATGTGGTTAGTCATACTCCGATGTGCAGCTGTATGAGTGGTTTTACTGGAGATCCCTTCAGTCAGTGCAATATCGCCCAGAGTAAGCCAACTTTACCAAATGACATCCTAGCCCAAGGTTACTGATAACCATCCTGCTGACCACCCATAACACCCCAATTTTTACAGCTTCCGGATTACCAATCCCAGCCACACCGTGCTCTCCATCCCCTTGTGGGCACAATGCAATATGTCGTGAGCAGAACTCGGCAGGTTCGTGCACCTGCCTTCCTGACTACCTGGGGAACCCTTACGAGGGCTGTCGCCCGGAGTGCACCATAAACACCGATTGTCCAGCTAACCTTGCCTGTCAGAACGCCAAGTGCAGGGACCCCTGCCCCGGTACCTGTGGGTCCAATGCCATATGTAGGGTCATGAACCACCTGCCTCAGTGCTCCTGCTCCCCAGGTTAGAAATGTCTTACTCTTACATGTTCAAACTGTCATTGAATCCCGCGAAGCCTTCAGACAGATCATCAGGGCTTACTCCGATCCTCCTCCGTACTGTTCCTCCCACTGACAGCGTTTTTACATCCCATTAGGTTACACCGGCGATCCATTCCAGTTTTGTCAGTTGACCCAAGACACCTCACCACGTGACCCATGCAATCCATCGCCCTGCGGCGCCAATAGTCAATGTCGCGTGAGAAATGATCAAGCTGTCTGCAGCTGTCTGCCAGACTACCTAGGCAGCCCACCATCATGCCGGCCTGAATGTACAAGCAGCTCGGAATGTCCTACCAATCGTGCATGCATCAATCGCAAGTGTATGGATCCATGTCCTGGTACTTGTGGTGTTAACACAAGATGCGAAGTCATCAATCACAGTCCAATCTGCTCGTGCCAGGCAGGCTTCACTGGTGATGCATTTGTCAACTGCTTCAAGATGGCAGATCCAATTCAACCAGTTGGTGTCACATATGTGAGTCCTTGTGTTCCATCGCCATGTGGTAATAATGCTGATTGTCGAGATAACAATGGACAAGCAGCATGCGCATGCAGAGAAGGATTTGAGGGTGCACCACCTAATTGTCGAGCTGAGTGTGTCATCAATGCTGATTGTCCAAGTGATCGGGTATGCCTGCAGAATAAATGTCGGGATCCTTGTCCAGGATCTTGTGGCCTCAATGCTGTTTGTGTTGTTGTCAATCACACACCGAATTGCAATTGCCAGGATGGATTCAGCGGCGATCCCTTCACCGGATGCAACAGACGAGCAGAATTACGTAAGGATCGGAGTCGAATGCGGTGGTAATTTAGAGGTTGATGAATGGAAGTGTCTCAAGAGTTTTGCTTTGAGCTCAGCCAGCGGTCATTATGCTCCAGCTTAGCAGACCAGGTTGAAGAAGCCATCTTGAGTTACTTCACCTCATCATCTCCTAAATCCCATCCAACTTTATCTTTGCACCTTCTTTGCAATTGTCCTGACTTACAATGTTCCCCTGAAATTTTAGCTGAACCCCCAGCATCACCCTGCGCCCAATGTGGTGCTAACACCCAGTGCCTGAATGACCAATGCTCATGCTTGCCGGAGTTCCAAGGTAATCCTCTCATCGGCTGTCGGCCGGAGTGTGTCTTGAACACAGACTGCTCACGAGATCTTGCATGTATCAAGTCCAAGTGTCGCAATCCCTGCCAGGGAACATGTGGCCAGAATGCCTTATGTAGTGTCGTCAACCATATACCCATCTGCTCGTGCCCCACCGGAATGTCCGGGAATGCATTCTTCACGTGTTCACCCATTGAAGGTATCTTGAAACACTCTAGCGTTGGCCAATTTCTAGATCTAAGATTCATTCCGTGACATCACCAATCGTTAATGCTTTCTTTCCCCATGACAACAGCCCCACCAGAGAGGGACCCATGCAATCCTTCCCCCTGCGGCTCCAACAGCCAATGCCGAAAGATCAACGGCCAAGCTGTATGCTCATGCATCCCTGGATACCTTGGTGTCCCACCAAACTGTCGGCCAGAGTGTACCGTTACTTCTGATTGCCCCCCAAATATGGCTTGTAGCAATCAGAAATGCATAGATCCCTGCCCCGGAACATGTGGAATTCGTGCCCAATGCCATGTTGTCAATCACAATCCCATCTGCTCATGTATCCAGGACCTTACCGGTGATCCCTTCATCAACTGCTATCAAATGCGTAAGTACCAAGCTCTTTTTTTTTCTAGGATGACAATAACCCGCAAAATGACCCTCAAGTACCTTTATGTATAGTTTTAACTAACCCCTTCGTGTTGTCCTCCAGCACGAGATCCAGAGCCTCCACTGAACCCCTGCTCGCCCTCCCCCTGCGGTCCAAACTCCCGATGCCAAGTGATCAAAGCTTCTCCATCCTGCTCCTGCCTACCAGATTTCACCGGATCTCCACCAACTTGCCAGCCCGAATGTGCCTCCAACTCAGCCTGTCCTCCAAGTTTAGCCTGCATCAACCAAAAGTGTCGTGATCCCTGTCCAGGTTCCTGCGGAACAAATGCCGAATGCAAAGTCATAAGCCATAGCCCAATGTGCCTGTGTCTCCCCACGTATACAGGGGATCCTTTCACCCAATGCTTCCTCTCCCCTATTTCCCCGCCACAGGATCAGCCCACCCCCTGTGTACCATCCCCCTGTGGTCCAAACGCCATTTGTCGCGATCAGAATGGCGCTGGTGCTTGCAGCTGCCTCCCAGACCACCTCGGCAATCCCTACGAGGGCTGTCGACCTGAGTGCACCATAAACTCCGACTGCACATCGGACAAAGCCTGCATTCGCTCAAAATGCCAGGACCCCTGTCCTGGATCCTGCGGATCATTCGCCACTTGCCATATCATAAACCACCTGCCCTCTTGCGCCTGCCAGCCTGGTTACAGTGGCAATCCCTTCTCCTCCTGCAGTGTCATACGTCAACCGCCAATTCAGGAGAGCTTGAACCCCTGCACACCTTCCCCCTGTGGACCTAATAGCCAGTGTCGAGACATTAATGATCAAGCAGTATGCACCTGCGCACCTGGATTCATCGGTGCACCACCCACCTGTCGACCTGAATGCACAATATCTGCTGAATGTCCTCTGAATCGTGCCTGCGTCAATCAGAAATGCAGCGATCCCTGCCCAGGAATTTGTGGTATCAATGCCAGATGCAATGTCATCAATCACAGTCCATTCTGTGTCTGCAATACAGGACTTACAGGAAATCCATTTGTTAGGTGTTTCTCGGCACCACCAACGCCAGATGACACACCTATTCTGAATCCTTGTGCTCCATCGCCCTGCGGACCTTTTGCCACCTGCAGAGATATCGGTGGAATACCATCATGCTCATGTGATGATACATACTTAGGATCACCACCAAACTGTCGTCCTGAATGTACTATCAATGCTGATTGCATGAGTAATCTAGCCTGCCTGAGATCCAAGTGTTCAGATCCATGTCCAGGTTCTTGTGGAATAGGAGCTCAATGTAGTGTTATCAATCATACACCTGTTTGTAATTGTCCGGAGAGCTTTACAGGAGATCCCTTCACCAGTTGCTCGCCAAATCCTCAGAGACCTGTGGTGCCTGATGACCCCTGCAACCCGTCACCCTGCGGCTCCAACACTCAATGCCGAGATGGTGCTTGCTCCTGTCTACCTGAATACCATGGAGATCCTTACAGAGGATGTCGTCCAGAGTGCGTTCAAAACTCGGAGTGTTCATTCAATACCACCTGCATAAATAACAAATGTGGAGATCCCTGCAGAGGAATTTGCGGTGATAATGCTGAATGCAATGTTGTACAGCATATTCCCATGTGCAGCTGTCCTCCAGGCACAACTGGAAATGCTTTCCAAGTCTGCATAAAGGCGATTGAACCCGCGGTGCTAGACCCCTGCAATCCGTCCCCTTGCGGTTCAAACAGCAGATGTCAACATGTTAACCGACAAGCAGTTTGCTCCTGTGTGCCAGGATTCATTGGAAGCCCTCCAGGTTGTCGGCCAGAGTGCGTTACCAACTCCGAATGCCCCCTGAATCAGGCATGCAGCAATCAGAAGTGCATGGATCCCTGTCAAGGCTCTTGTGGAGTTTCTGCCTACTGTCAAGTGGTCAATCATAATCCCATTTGCAGTTGTCCAGTTGGTCTACTAGGAGACCCATTCATCAGGTGTCAAGTTCAGGCGAGACCGGAACCTCCCATGCAGAGGAATCCTTGTGAACCGTCTCCATGTGGAGGAAACGCTGAATGCAGGATTGTCAATGGATCTCCAAGTTGTTCGTGCCTGAATGGATTCCTGGGCAGCCCCCCCAACTGTCGACCTGAATGTGTCACCAATTCGGACTGTTCAAGTACCCAGGCCTGCATCAACAGAAAGTGCAAGGATGCTTGCCAAGGTGTCTGTGGTGGTAATGCCGAGTGCTTTGTATTGAATCATGTGCCAAGTTGCAGCTGTCGAAGAGGCTTCACAGGTGATCCATTTGTCCAGTGTTCTGCAGTTCAAGAACTGATGCCCGATGCATCAAAGCAGCCTTGCGCTTCGTCACCCTGCGGTGCTAATGCTGTTTGCAAGGAGAGGAACGACGTTGGCTCCTGCAGCTGTGTTCCTGGTTACATAGGAAATCCATACGAGGGATGCAGACCCGAGTGCGTCATCAATACGGATTGCCCGGCAAATTTGGCCTGCATAAGATCCAAGTGCCAAGATCCTTGTCCTGGGACCTGCGGTGGAAATGCCAACTGTCAGGTTGTCTCCCATTTGCCTACGTGTACTTGCGCGCCAGGCTATTCAGGGAATCCCTTCGTCTTCTGCAACTCAATCTCTCAGAGCCCTCCACAGCAGACAGATCCATGCAATCCATCGCCATGTGGAGCCAACGCCAGATGTCAGGTCAGGAACAATCAAGCCATCTGCTCCTGCAATCCTGAATTCATGGGCTCACCACCCAATTGTCGGCCGGAGTGCATAGTCAGTTCAGAATGTGCTCCTGCCCTTGCCTGTTTGAACCAAAAGTGTCGCGACCCATGCCTAGGAACTTGTGGGAGCAATGCATCCTGTAGGGTCATCAATCACAGTCCAATTTGCAGTTGCAGCCGAGGCTCCACTGGAGATCCCTTCGTCCAATGTTTCCCAATGCTTCCGCCTGAGGGTCCCAAAGATCCTTGCAGCTTATCACCCTGCGGGCCGAATGCCATTTGTCGGAATATTGGAGATGCACCATCATGTGCCTGCATGAATAATTATATTGGCTCACCACCAAACTGCCGACCAGAATGCTCCATCAATCCTGATTGCACCAGTGATAAGGCCTGCATAAGGGAAAAATGTCGAGACCCCTGTCCTGGATCCTGTGGTGTTGCTGCTAGATGCACTGTTGTAAGCCACGTGCCAGTTTGCTCGTGTCTGGAAGGCTTCACTGGAGATCCGTTCACTGTCTGCCGGCTAATAGCTCCCGCAGTTGAACCTCCTGCTCCTAGAGACCCTTGCAATCCTTCACCATGTGGGGCAAATGCACAATGTCGAAACGGTCAATGCAGCTGTCTACCAGAGTACCTTGGCGATCCCTACTTCGGATGTCGTCCTGAGTGCGTGACCAATGAAGAGTGCCCTCGCAATCGAGCTTGTCTCAATCAGAAGTGCCTGGATCCTTGTGCTAATGCCTGTGGCCTGAATTCCTTCTGCAACGTCGTCAACCATCTTCCTATGTGCAGTTGTCCTCAGGGCCTCTCCGGAAATCCGTTCATCCAATGCTCACAGATGGATAAGCCCACCATCGCAGATCCTTGCAATCCATCTCCATGCGGACCAAACAGCCACTGTCGACAGAACAACAATCAGGCTGTCTGCTCGTGTATCCCAGGCTATTTCGGAACTCCACCCTCTTGTAGACCCGAATGTGTTGTCTCCTCGGATTGTCCTAGAGATCGGGCTTGTAATACACAAAAGTGCATTGATCCCTGCTTGGGAACTTGCGGATTCAATGCACAATGTGTTGTTATCAATCATAATCCTATATGCAGCTGTGCCAGTGGAATGACTGGAGATCCATTCACCAGATGCTTCATGACACGTAAGACACAGCCAATTGTATTAATCATTATGTTGATACACTATTCTAATTGTAGATTGAGGTTTCCAAGTTGGAATTTTGTCCAAGTAACAATCAGAGCATCCTGCAAGTCACCATCATGCTAATAGGAAACCAAAACCTTCTTATCAAAGCCAAAGCCATCAAGCCAAAAGTCAAACCATCATCACCGTCCATGTTCTTTACACTAAGTACTTTGTCCCAATTCCAGCGAGAGATCCAGTACCACCAACGAACCCCTGCCAGCCCTCACCCTGCGGTCCTAACGCCCAATGCCGAGTGGTGAACAACGCTCCATCTTGCTCCTGCTCCCCAGAGTTCATTGGAACTCCACCCACCTGCAAACCGGAGTGCATTAGCAACTCTGAGTGTCCGTCCAATCAGGCCTGCTTCAATCAGAAGTGTCGTGATCCATGCCCCAGCTCCTGCGGCTTGAATACCAATTGCGCTACCATCAGCCACACTCCTATGTGCTCGTGCACACCAGGCTTCACTGGGGATCCATTCGTTCAGTGTAACCAGTTAGAAAGTAAGTTCTTCTCCACACTTGTCCTCCTCAGCCATCTGGAGACCTTGAAGTATGCAGGTTGTGCTATTGCGAATCAGGGACATGGGGTTTTTGGAGAAGCTATGAGCAGCACTAGCTGGTCAGATTATGGGCAACACTTATTCGATTGGGTTTGTGGCAGACACATTGCTCATGAATAATTGCCCTTTGGGTCTGATCATGTGGCAGCCACCAACATTGTCCGATTGTTAGTCAAACGTATGCAAGGGGATGATGTTGGAATGGCGTTAGACTACATGTTCAGGGCCTGATTAATACTGTTTATTGTGCGTCTAAAATTCCCATGCTCCTGATACGTAATTATGACGATGGCCAGCATTAACCGGTAGAGATTAATGTCGGAAATTTGCCAGCCCGATTATACATCGATTCCCTTTCGAAAACCTGAACATAGATTGCATAACTGAGCCCATAATCAAATACTTGCAGTTTCTCCCGTGCCAGTGCCCAGCAATCCGTGCGTGCCATCGCCATGCGGCGCTAACGCAGTATGTCGTGAGTCGCATAACTCAGCGTTGTGCGCATGCGCACCGGAGTATTATGGTAATCCCTACGAGGGCTGCAGGCCAGAATGTGTTATAGATACAGATTGCACAGCTAATCAAGCTTGCATCAGATCAAAATGCCAGAATCCATGCCTAGGAACGTGCGGTCAAAATGCCATATGTCAAGTGATAAATCATGTGCCATCCTGCGCTTGTGAAAGGGGCTATATGGGCGATCCTTTCAGATCCTGCAGAATTAGTCAACAGACGCGTAAGTTCAAGCACAGTCTCACAAATATTTTCCACATTGAATAAATAATCAATTAACGACCAAATTTATTTTCCAATAGCAAATGTACCGGAGAATGTATGCAATCCATCCCCATGCGGACCTAACAGTCAATGTCGGATTTCCCAAAAGCAGGCAATTTGTTCATGCCTCCCTGACTATTCCGGCACACCGCCATCCTGCCGGCCAGAATGCTTATCGAGCTCCGAATGTCATTCAGATCTCGCCTGCATGAATCAAAAATGCGCTGACCCTTGTCCCGGCATATGCGGAATTGGTGCAAGATGTAATACGCGAAATCACAGTCCAATTTGCAGTTGCTCTAGTAATCAAACTGGTGATCCATTTGTCAAATGTTTCGATCTTCCCGAACCGCCAAAAGTGCCGATAAACGCTTGTGTTCCATCGCCATGCGGCCCATTCTCAATTTGCCAGGATAATGCTGGATATCCAGCATGCTCCTGCGTACAGAACTATGTTGGCACCCCACCGAACTGCAGACCCGAATGCAGCATCAACTCTGAGTGCAACCAGAATCAGGCGTGCATCAGGGAAAAGTGCAGGGACCCTTGTCCTGGATCTTGCGGAACAAATGCTGTGTGCGATGTTGTTAATCACACACCAGTATGTCGGTGTAGTGAGGGATATAGCGGTGATCCGTTTAGTAGCTGTTTCGTCAAGACCCAACCATGTGAGACTCTTTTCATAATTAGTTCTTTCAGTCTTGTTCAGGTAGGGAACCGGCATACAACTCTGGGGCGTAATGTTGGCGGGAATTCGCGTAATGTTGGAATGTTGGAACATTTCGTTTTTTTAAAGTCCCAATGAACTGACTGATTAGCAGTTCCCTAACCCTTCAAACTTTGACAGTTCCATCGTTTTTTTTTACTTTCAAACTTGTGGGGCACAACGGGTCATTCGGCCCATTATGCCCCACCCTCACCCATGAACATGATGCCCCCAAACATTTGCCGTTCCCCATGTTGTCTAATTAATTTTTCTCTGTTTTATGCACACGATGGTTTATCGATAATTCCCAATTTTAGCTCAACCACCATCACCAAGGAACCCATGTGATCCATCCCCATGTGGTGCCAATACCCAATGCCGAAATGGCATTTGTACCTGTTTACCTGATTACCATGGGGATGCCTATCTTGGTTGTAAACCTGAATGCGTTCAGAACTCAGATTGTTCCCTGAATCGAGCCTGTTCCAACAACAAATGCGTGGACCCATGTGTTAACATTTGCGGACGTAATGCTGAGTGTAATGTTGTTAATCACATTCCCTCGTGCTATTGCATTGAAAATTACCAAGGAGATCCATTCTCCTCATGTCAACCAATTGAGCGTAAGAATATCTGTTTAATAAGTATCTCATCACGTAAATTTTTAAGAATTAAGTCACCTTTTTTTTTCATTTATCATTGCTATAGGTCCCAAGGAGAATCCATGCGAGCCATCGCCCTGTGGTCCCAATTCCCAATGTCGTCAATTTGGCGATCAGGTGTCATGCTCATGTCTATCTGGATATCTGGGTAATCCCCCCAGTTGTCGACCTGAGTGCCTAGTCAGCTCTGATTGCGAACAGAGTCGAGCCTGCATCAATCAGCGTTGCCAAGACCCATGCGCAGGTGTCTGTGGGCAGAATGCCCTGTGCGCAGTCAGAAATCATAATCCCATTTGCACGTGCCCTGTCAAGTATGCCGGCGATCCATTCGTTCAGTGTTTCCCGATGAGTAAGTCCATTTGTTTCATTGAATCTTTTTATTTCAATCAGCAAATTTTGCTCCAAAATTTCATACAAATTCCCCTATCGACAGCTCTACCCGTCCCCGACCAGCCTCTAACGACTCCCCTCAATGATCTGTCACCCCTGGTTCACCGCTAAACGACTCCCCCCTCAATGACCCCCCCCCCCCACCCCTGACCCACCGCTGAGCAACTCCCCCTAAATGACTTCCCCACTCCTGATCCACCGCTAAACAACTCCGCCCCTCAATGAACCCCCACTACTGACCCTCTGCTGAGCCACTCCGCCTAAATGACCTTCTGCCACTGATCCGCCGCAAAGCAACTCCCCCCTAAATGACCCCCCACTCCTGATCCGCCGTTAAACAACTCCGCCCCTCAAAGACCCCCCATTCTTGACCCACCGCTGAGCAACTCCCCCCTAAATGACCCCCCACTCCTGATCCACCGCTAAACGACTCTCCCCTAAATGACCCCCCACCACTGACCGGCCGCTGAGCAACTCCCCCTAAATGACTCCCCCACTCCTGATCCACCGCTAAACAACTCCGCCCCTCAAAGACCCCCCACTCTTGACCCACCGCTGAGCAACTCCCCCCTAAATGACCCCCCACTCCTGATCCACCGCTAAACGACTCTCCCCTAAATGACCCCCCACCACTGACCCGCCGCTGAACAACTCCCCCCTAAATGACCCTCCACCACTGACCCGCCGCAAAGCAACTCCCCCCTAAATGACCCCATACTCCTGATCTGCCGCTAGACAACTCCACCCTTAAATGACCCCCCCCCCCCCCCCCACCACTGACTCGCCGTTAAGCACCTCCCCCCACCCCTAACCCGCCCTTAAACGTTTCCCTCCCCTTCTGCGTTCACCCACAACCACAAACTTATTCGTAATTTCTGTATTAAAATTTATCAAATAGATTTGATTTCTCTAAAATAATTTAACCCCCCAAATTTCTCAGGAGGCCCCGAAGACATGCCGAACCCCTGCATTCCCTCACCCTGCGGACCAAATGCCATCTGTACATCATTGAATGGTGCTCCCAATTGTGCTTGCCAGCCCGAATACTCAGGTGCCCCACCAAATTGTCGGCCCGAGTGCAGAATCAATAGCGATTGCCCCAACGAATTGGCGTGTATAAATAACAAATGCGCAGATCCTTGTCCTGGTTCGTGCGGCATGAATGCCATTTGTCAAGTATCCCAACATCGACCCTCATGCACATGTCTTGAAGACTTTACAGGCGATCCATTCACTCTGTGCTCCATGATATCCAGTAAGCCCAATTAATTCAGATAAACCAACCAAAAATTGTTGTTAAATCACAAATTTATGTGAAAAACGGGTCAACTTTTTTTTTCGTTATATGATAAAAGAACACATCTTTTCTCCCCTTCATCAATCCATTCATTAAGCAATCAAATCTATAGTATTTAAATCTAAGTAATCGATATAAGCTTTGTATTACGAACGTACTAATCTAGATTTTTTGTTTGTTCCTTAGAGCTGTATATAATCTGTAGATAGCATGTAAATAACAAGTATATATTAGTTAGAAATTTCTATCTTACACCATGTTACACTTCACAAAAAATTTACATCTTTCAAACCTCACGAGATGATACATAGCGTACACTTTTCTGCAACCACCGTGATGTTTTTAAGAGTAATTTCATTCACCAGTACCAAAATGTCCGTGTATAGAATCAGAAACGACCATTTGATCTCTCAAACACTTGTGAATAATCTATTCCAGCTCACCAACCCAGTCAAATGAGCTAACTACTTGCTGAAACCACTTGTCACCAATGACCTTAATGACTTTTAAGAGAATCTAACGCATTTGGCAGCGAAACGCCCCTGTATATGTCTCAGAAATGAAAATTTCACCTCTCAAACATTTATGAATAATGTATTCCAATTCACCAGTACTGCCAAACCAGCTAACTACTAGCTGAAACTACGTGTCGTCAATGACCTCAATGACCTTTAGAACAAGCTCAACTACGGCCAGCAAAACGCCCCTGTATATATCTCAGACGAAAATTTCACCTTTCGAACTTTTGTGAATAATCTATTCCAGCTTACCAGTACAGCCAAGCCAGCTAACTACTAGCTGAAACTACTTGTCATCAATGACCTTAATGACTTTTAGAACAAACTCAACTACTGCTAGCAAAACGCCCCTGTATATATCTCAGAAACAAAAATTTCACCTTTCAAACTTTTGTGAATAATCTATTGCAGCTTACCAGTACTGCCAAACCAGCTAACTACTAGCTGAAACTACTTGTCATCAATGACTTTGATGACTTTTAGAGCAAACTCAACTACTGCTAGCAAAACGCCTCTGTATATATCTCAGAAACAAAAATTTCACCTTTCAAACTTTTGTGAATAATCTATTGCAGCTGACAAATACTGCCAAATCAACTGATGACTCTTTGAAGCCACTCGTTACCAATAACTTTAATGACTTTTCTAGAAAAACCTCATCCACCAGCACCAAAGCGCCCATGCTTACCATCTCCTTGTGGTGCCAACGCGTTCTGCCTAGAGCAATACGAAACAGCGATCTGCGAATGTTGGCCTGATTATCGAGGAAATCCGTATGAAGCCTGTCATCCTGAGTGTTTGGTTAACACTGATTGTCCAAATTCACTATCCTGCATTCGGACAAAATGCCAGGATCCCTGTCCTGGCACTTGTGGAGTCAAAGCCGTGTGCACGGTTTCTAATCACATTCCAGTCTGTTCCTGTCCTCATCCGTTGATTGGAGATGCTTTCTCCCTGTGTCTACGTCCCAGGTATGTCTGAAGAATTGGAGCTTTAGGAATTGAACTGTGAATACAATTTTGCTTCTACAACCGTTTAAAAAAAATTAAGTTTAAGAGTCTGAGTCGAAAGATCATTAACCATTTCATTAGGATCTAATGTTGGCTTACCTGTACATTTCTAGACATCCAGAAATTCCTGATCCATGCAATCCGTCACCTTGCGGACCGAACACCATCTGCGAAAAAATCAATCAAAACGTTCTGTGCTCCTGTCTACCTGGACTCCAGGGAGAACCTACGAGCTTGGCAGGCTGTCATCCCCAGTGCATTGTCAGCTCAGACTGTCCTGGAGATAAGTCCTGCGAGAATGGTAGGTGCGTCAATCCATGCAGCCAAGGAATTTGCGGTGTTGGAGCAACATGTCGGGCAATCAATCATAGTCCGCTTTGCAGGTTCGTAGATTTGGATTATTAATTTCAAGAGAAAAAGTCCTTCCTAAAAACCCTAAAAACTGCATATACAGCAATGTCACAGGTTATTTTTACAGTTTTCACAAATTCCAATAATGTTTCATCGAAAGTTTTATTACAACCCCTCAAGAACTCTCCCCATAAATTCAGGGGAATCCCACTTCGGTATTCTAAAACCAATAATAGAAAATTCGTCAATTTCAAACCACTAGTTTGTGGTTGGTGGCGCCACGAGCGTGGTACTGGCGTCTCAATACTCTCTATTGGACGCTCACGCCTCAATCATGTCAACAACGGCCTGTGATTGGCTGTCGCGTTGTCACGTGATTTGGAAAACAAGTGTTTATGAATATTCGTTAACCAAAAAAATTAGGGACAAAAAGTTTTTCCTGGTGCTGTTCCTGATTGTAGAAGACATATTTTAAACGAAAAAAAAAAAATATTTAGAAAACACCACAAAGGTTCCCCGTTGCGAAAGAAACTCCGATGTATTTAGGTGACCGCAACGAAACTAAATCAGATTGAATTTTCGGAGTTCCATTTCTAAGCATAACTAATTTATTGGAATGTTCTTGCAGCTGTCCACCACCATTGATGGGAAATCCCTTCGTGGAGTGTCGAAGAGAAGAACTAGCCGACCCGTGCAATCCCTCTCCCTGCGACGTTAACGGTGAATGCCGAGTTCGTGGTATAGTTGCCTTCTGCATCTACCCAGAGTGCCTGATCAATTCGGATTGTCCCAGGGACAAGGCGTGCTTCAATCAGCGCTGCCGAGACCCCTGCATCGACAACTGCGGAGTCAATTCAATTTGTCAAACTGTCAATCACAGACCTGTCTGCTCCTGCCCAAGAGGATACGTTGGCGATGCTCATGTCCAATGCAGAATAGCCGATGTGGAGATTCCCAGAGCCGAGTGCTACAGAAACTCGGAATGCCCCAACGACAGGACTTGCTTCGATCAGAAATGCGTCGACCCTTGTGGACTGGGATCCTGCGGAATCAATAGCAGGTGCCAGGTGCTTCTCCATCGTGCTGTCTGCGTTTGCAATGAAGGATTCACTGGTGAGTCCAACAGACCCTAAACAACAATTCAGTACTTCTCAATTGCATAATTGAGCTAACTGAAGACAATCAACAGCTTCTTTGCATCTTGAACATTCTAAAAATTTCATCAATTCAAATTCACAGGCAATCCACAGCAGTACTGCATAGAGATTGGCTGTCGACATGATCAGGAGTGTCCGCTAGCTCAATCCTGTGTGAACAATGAGTGCCTGGATGTCTGTGGACTCACTCAATGTGGTATCAACGCAATATGCCAACCGACTGGATACCACAGGTCCATGTGCTCTTGCCTGGAAGGTTACCAGGGTGATCCTAATCGAGCTTGCTATAGACCTGAATGCGTCACTGACTCGGAATGTCCATCATACCTTGCATGCAGAAACACCAAGTGTGTAGATCCTTGTAACTGTCCATCATCATCACAATGCTCCGTTGTCAACCATAGAGCAATATGCAGGTAAGAAATCATCCCCTGAACTGTCATTCCTTTTCAGGCATCATCCAGAAGCTAATTCAATCCTTGTGCTCTAGATGTCCTCCGGGTTACCTCGGCGACGCCTCCATTGGCTGTACCCGAGAAGTCGAGCCAATCTCGGAGTGCTCTGTTGACGCTGATTGTCCTGGTCGTCTAGCCTGCTTCGGTGGAAGCTGTAAGGACCCTTGCAGGGAAACAGCACCCTGTGTTACCAACGCCAAATGCACAGTCGTTGAAACCTTGCCCATGCGAACCATGATCTGCGAATGTTTGCATAATTTCATAGGAGACGCCACCATCGCTTGTGCTCCAATCGCTGGCCAAATTGAGGTACTGTGCACAGCCAATGACGAGTGCACGTTGGACAGGGCTTGCATTAACTCCCGATGTGTCAATCCTTGCACGATCAATCCGTGTTCAAGTAGGGCTGGATGCAGAGTGGAAAATCATCGGCATGTCTGCACTTGTCCTGATGGCTATCTTGGAGATGCCTTCACAGGTTGTTATAGAGATAACACACCAGTTCCTGAATGCATCACCAATGATGATTGTGCATCGAACTTTGCCTGTATCAATCAACTATGCCAGAATCCATGCTCCAATGAGAGATGTGGACTTAATGCTGATTGTATCACTGTAGGACATCATCCAACTTGTCACTGTCCGCAGGGCTACGCTGGAGATCCAGAGGCTCAGTGTTTCAAACGTAAGTGCATTACTTATCATACAAGGTACACGTGTTGCCAAAATCGTGTTATTAGCATTGAACTTGACCAATCCCTTTTGCCTTTTCAGCCGAATGCACCACTGACTCGAATTGTCCTTACGACAAGTCCTGTCACAATGGTTACTGTGCAAATCCATGCCACGTAGGAGACGTCCATTGTGGTCGTCTTGCATCCTGCACAGTGATCAATCATCAACCTCACTGCACCTGTCCTCTTGGCACACAGGGTGATCCTCGCATTGCCTGTATCTCCGCTGTGTGTCATTACAACGAGGACTGTCCTGATCATGAAGCGTGCGATAGACTTAACCGAGTTTGTCGTCCAGTTTGCGATTCGGAAACCTGCGCAGAGACTGCCACCTGCATTCCCAGAGATCACCAGCCCAAATGCACCTGTCCACCTGGAACATCTGGCAATCCTTACATCGATTGTCTGGACCTGCCGACGGACAAGCCCGAATGCCGAACAGATTCAGATTGTCCAGCTTTCTTATCCTGCATCAACACACGCTGTCAGGATCCTTGCGCTCTCTCAGAAATGTGCAGTCCAGATCAGAGGTGCAGGGTACTGGCGACGGTGCCCCTGCGCACTATGATCTGCGAGTGTCCACCGGAAACATTCACCGATGATCATGGACGCTGTCAGAGGATCCCTTGGCGCGATCCTGAGTGTCATACAGACGAGCAATGCCATGATCAGGATACCTGCCTCAACGGAAAGTGCATTAATGCTTGTCTGACTACTCGGTGTGGTCTCAATGCGCAATGCAGGGCTCAGTCACATGCTGGCACCTGCTTCTGCGCACCGGAATACACAGGCAATGCTTACATAGAGTGCACACTGATGCCGAGGGAGCCTACTCCACCGATTCAACCTGAATGCTATGAAACAAGTGAATGCCCAGAAGATCGACAGTGCATCAATTCCAAGTGCCTGAATCCTTGTGTTGGTGATCCCTGCGGCAGGAATGCACTGTGTCATGTGGATGAGCACAATCCCATCTGCAGGTGTCCCATCGATCATCTTGGTGATCCCCACATTGAGTGCATCCCACCGAAGATCACCCTGGGTTGTCTCTCCAACAGTGAATGCTCAGGAACAGAGTCTTGCATCAACAATCGTTGCATCAATCCTTGCAATTGTGGGCCGAATGCCGAGTGTGCAGTGGCCAATCATTACCCTTCGTGTGTTTGTCATCCAGGCTACTCGGGAAATCCCCAGCTGGGTTGTATCAAGCTCCAGTGTGAAACTGATCTCGAGTGCTCCTACGAAGAGACTTGTCATCAAGGCCAATGTGTCAGCCCATGTCTTCTGGACAATCCTTGTGCCATTAATGCCGAATGCTATGGGAAGAATCATCGATCTGCATGTCGCTGTGGTCTCGGCTACTTTGGCAATCCTGAAGTAATCTGCGAACGTGCAGAATGCACCAGTGATTTCGAGTGCCCACAGACCTTAGCCTGTGTGAACAAACGATGTGTAGATCCGTGCAATGATAAGTCACCTTGTGCAGCTAATGCCATCTGCTTCGTGAGAGCTCATACACCGTTGTGCAAGTGTCCGGAGAGCCTGCCCATTGGTAAGTACCTCTTGTAGCAATGATTAATCGGTTGCGGGTCTGAATATTACACGTCAAAATAGTTTGACGCGTAATATTATTTAGGGTAATATTTAGACGTGTCACCAATTAGTCAGAAGAAGCTTGTGGTAGTACAAAGCTGATGTCAACTCGTTCCATCCTACAGGTAATCCCTTCTCCTACTGCGAAAGACGAGTAATCTTCGAAGAACCAGAATGCAGAAGGGACGTAGATTGTCCAAGCCGACTAGCTTGCATCAAGGAAACTTGTGTCGATCCCTGTCTCACCATCAAGCCCTGCTTGGAGAATGCTAGATGCGGAGTCTTGGATACGATACCAGTTAGGACCATGGTATGCACATGTCCGGATGGCTGGAGAACCGACACTGATGGATTCTGCCGACCAATCACAGTCGTAGGAACTTGCTCCTCGGACTCTGAATGTCCTGATCAAGAGGCTTGTGTTAATCGCCGATGCCGGGATCCTTGTAACTGCGGAAGGAATGCAAATTGTTTCGTCAGAAATCATAAACCAATCTGCTCGTGTTTGGAAGGCTACCAGGGCAATCCTGAGGTGTCGTGCTACTCGTTAGAATGCCAGAGGGATTCCGAGTGCATGCCGGACAAGGCTTGCGTTAACAACAACTGTGTCAATCCGTGTCTGCTGGATGATCATTGTGGTGTCAATGCAGAGTGCTTGGCTGTTGCACACCGAGCTGATTGCAGATGCAGGGAAGGGTATGTGTCATCTTTTTGGTTAACTATTTCTTTCAGTTGGTCGTGGCGATTCGTGCACTAGGGATGGTGGGTGGTACAGAAAACTGGACTCTTCAATTCCGAAAGTCATTTATTTGGTATCGTTAGTAGGATTCATTACATCTGAGTTTTGCTGACGTGTATTCAGTCAGCTTCGTAGATCCAATCCCTGTAGAATGATAGATCAACGATCACTGATACATCAGTTGGTCTTCTTGGAGCGTCGGAATCTTCCAGGCCCACCAGCAGCCCGACGAGGAACCCATCGCAGACCACGGGATATCCTTCGTCAAACTGAAATAAAGGTCCGGATTAGAAGATGATTTAGGTGGGGATTTGCTTCTGCTGCTTAGGTGGATAGCTTACGTCTTCGACGCTAGATTCTGATGTTGGGTTAGCCATGCAGAGCTCTGTTTCACCGATGTTGATGCCGAAGTCACTGCATCGATGGCTGGGGTAGACATAGGCAGGGCTCCAGCCTAAAATGGGCAAGTCTCCAGCTTCGCCGAAGATCCAGCCAGTCATTCTGCATGTAGTGCAAATATCTGTCGGTGGTACTCCTATTGTAATTGGTTGCACTAGTGGTGTCCAGGCTAGCGATTGGGCAATCTTAGCAGATGTGGCATATCAATGAAGTGTCTCAGAAATGGAAAATTTTTACTTTTCTCGACGTTTCACATCATTCTGACAAATTTTAGATGAGGGTCTGTGTGTGTGTGTGTGTGTGTGTGTGTGTGTGTGTGTGTGTGTGTGTGTGTGTGTTCGTGTGAGTGATTCTCTGAGAAACGGTTCCCGGTAAACGACTCGATCGATTTGCTTCTACTTTGACACACAACTACCTCTGGCTGATGTCCAGGGTGTAAAGGAGTGTCAATGTTGAAAAATAATTCCTTCAATTGTTATTAACAATTTCAATTATTCAAAACTCTCTATCTCGAGAACCGTTACAGATAGGAGAAAAAGTGTATAATGAATGTTATTCCTCATACAAAAATACACATATAATGTTTTATGACTTTTTTTGATAGGTTTCATAGCTCAGGACATATCGCTGGTTAACCATTTTAATTGGTTATATTGCTCTATTACACGAAGGGTGAGAGTTAGACGGAAAAGTTCTGAATGAAAGTTGTTCCCCATGTAGAGACATAGATTTTTTGTATATATATAATAAACATCCCGTTTATTTTTGGTTGGTCGAGATTGTTGGTAGGTTGGATAGCTTACTTTGATCACTGCCAGGTCATGGATACTGTCGTCATGTCCATGATGAATGCGATAGCTTTCAACTGGTATACCTGATCCATAACAAGGTCGGAATTCTAAATTGTCAACGCGCACTAACAACTCATGAGATATGCTTCCAAGGACATAGAGGGCTCTTATGAGAATGCGGTTTGAATCCAGGATGATGCCGGGGCTTAGGAAGAAGTCCTCCTCGCATACGACAGCAATGTAGGGGAAGTCATGGCGATTCGCTATGCGGCCATTAGTCAGAGCATTTACTCCTAGAAGCAGTATGTGATTTTTTTTTTATTTATTTAAAGTGCTGAAATCTATACATCAGATTCATTGGGAGAGCTTAATTGTCCTCACCTGAGAGAATGCTTGGAAGCATCAAGAGTATTATCACCATCGATGTCATATTGGCGGAATTTAAAGTTGTGATAGCACCGTCGCTCTAGCTGTCCGCATAATGCAATACTTTTTGTAGAAACCAATATGTTTGTCATGTCGGAAGAAACATTGCGATAGGATTTTATGATGCCGTTAAGAGCAATTCGACGTTTTACGTTGTTATCAGTTACAGTCATTTCTACTGCACGTTGCTTTTAGTGACACTAGCTCCCTGGCAGTGGCCGCTACGCGGCCACATGCCGTTCCCTACCTGTTTTCGAGTTTGATTTCGATAATCGATTTATTTTCCTGGTCGACGCTCGCATTTATATACAAGGACTAGTTCCCTGCCGGTGGCCGTTCGTTCTCGGTTTTCGAGTTCGAGTTCGATTGTGTCATCGATAATCGAGATTTTTTCTTCGACTTTCGAGTTTTCGAATTCGATAATCGATTTATTTTCCTGGTCGAAGCTCTCAATTATACTTTTTTATTTTCGACTTCAATTTCGATTGTGTGATCGATAATCGAGATTTTTTCTTCGACTTTTGAGTTGTCGAATTCGATAATCGATTTACTTTCCTGGTCGAAGCTCTCAATTATTTATATAGAAATCGAATTTTTTTCTTCGACTTTCGAGTTTTCGAATTCGATAATCGATTTATTTTCCTCGTCGAAGCTCTCAATTATTTATATAGAACTAGTTCCTTGCCGGTGGCCGCTACGCGGCCACATGTATTTCCAAGTGCGATTTCGATTTCAATTTTTATCATGGCATCGATGATCGAGATTTTTTTTCGATAATCGAGTTTTTTCTTCGGTAATCGATTTATTGCGATTCTCATTCGATTTGTGGTCGAAGCTGTCAATTATATATAAGGACTAGTTCCTTGCCAGCGGCCGCTACGCGGCCACATGCTTTTCCTCGTTTCTTTTCGACTTCGATTTCGATGGTGTGATCGATAATCGACATTCTTTCTTCGACTTTCGAGTTTTCAAATTCGATAATCGATTTATTTTCCTGGTCGAAGCTCTCAATTATTTATATAGATATGTTCACTTAGTAGTAGTGACAATTCTATGTTCACTTATCGGATTCGTGGAAAAAGGAGATCTATATTATTAGGTGAAAGGAGCTTGAGAGTTTTGAAATGATATGAAATGCTATATATACTAATTAAGGTTTTCTGTTTTTTTTGAAGTTGTTGAGACATTTAACGATGGTTAATTAATCAATTGATACTTGGATAATTTTTACTGAATCAGCAATTAACCATCGATAAATGTGCAAATGCGAGGACAATAACAACCGCGTGCAGGCACTTTATTTATTTGATTAATCAATTAATTAACATAAAATGGGCTGCCTCAAATCAAATGTCAGTCGGGGTTAATCATCTTTTAATCATCGTTGATCCACGGTATATACCATGTTAGGTTAACCATCACTGCGGGCATTGTGGGACCGTTGGGAGCGTCAAGGGTGCCTGGGCCAAGAATGACTCCAGCGAGGACCGAATCGCAAATTATGGGAGATCCTAGATCGTTCTGCAAAGGCATATTCAAAAATTGCGAAATATTAAATGAGCGATTTGTTTAGTAGTTTCAGTCAAGTTGAATTCATTAGATGAAATTTGTCTCCCATTTATGTGGATTTTGGAACAACAAATTGAATTTAATTTTTTTCTATTTTCGCCAAAGTTAACATGGGGACCTTATGGGGAGGCAAACTCAAATTTTTTAAAATCGACTTTTTGACTCCGTGCGCGTTTATACTATCCAATTGGGACCCCTAGAAGACACTCCCGTCGATTTTGGGTCGAAAAAGTCAAATTAATTTTCTTCGATTTTGGCCAAATTTAACATTGGGGTCTTATGGGGAGGCAAACTTAAATTTTTTAAAATCGACTTTTTGACCCCGTGCGCGTTTATACTATCCAATTGGGACCCCTAGAAGACACTCCCGTCGATTTTGGGTCGAAAAAGTCAAATTAATTTTTTTCGATTTTGGCCAAATTTAACATTAGGGTCTTATGGGGAGGCAAACTTAAATTTTTTAAAATCGAATTTTTGGCTCTGTGCGCGTTTATACTATCCAATTGGGACCCCTAGAAGACACTCCCGTCGATTTTGGGTCGAAAAAGTCAAATTAATTTTTTTCGATTTTGGCCAAATTTAACATTGGGGTCTTATGGGGAGGCAAACTTAAATTTTTTAAAATCGAATTTTTGGCTCTGTGCGCGTTTATACTATCCAATTGGGACCCCTAGAAGACACTCCCGTCGATTTTGGGTCGAAAAAGTCAAATTAATTTTTTTCGATTTTGGCCAAATTTAACATTGGGGTCTTATGGGGAGGCAAACTTAAATTTTTTAAAATCGAATTTTTGGCTCTGTGCGCGTTTATACTATCCAATTGGGACCCCTAGAAGACACTCCCGTCGATTTTGGGTCGAAAAAGTCAAATTAATTTTCTTCGATTTTGGCCAAATTTAACATTGGGGTCTTATGGGGAGGCAAACTTAAATTTTTTAAAATCGACTTTTTGACCCCGTGCGCGTTTATACTATCCAATTGGGACCCCTAGAAGACACTCCCGTCGATTTTGGGTCGAAAAAGTCAAATTAATTTTTTTCGATTTTGGCCAAATTTAACATTAGGGTCTTATGGGGAGGCAAACTTAAATTTTTTAAAATCGAATTTTTGGCTCTGTGCGCGTTTATACTATCCAATTGGGACCCCTAGAAGACACTCCCGTCGATTTTGGGTCGAAAAAGTCAAATTAATTTTTTTCGATTTTGGCCAAATTTAACATTGGGGTCTTATGGGGAGGCAAACTTAAATTTTTTAAAATCGAATTTTTGGCTCTGTGCGCGTTTATACTATCCAATTGGGACCCCTAGAAGACACTCCCGTCGATTTTGGGTCGAAAAAGTCAAATTAATTTTTTTCGATTTTGGCCAAATTTAACATTGGGGTCTTATGGGGAGGCAAACTTAAATTTTTTAAAATCGAATTTTTGACTCTGTGCGCGTTTATACTATCCAATTGGGACCCCTAGAAGACACTCCCGTCGATTTTGGGTCGAAAAAGTCAAATTAATTTTCTTCGATTTTTGCCAAATTTAACATTGGGGTCTTATGGGGAGGCAAACTTAAATTTTTTAAAATCGAATTTTTGGCTCTGTGCGCGTTTATACTATCCAATTGGGACCCCTAGAAGACACTCCCGTCGATTTTGGGTCGAAAAAGTCAAATTAATTTTTTTCGATTTTGGCCAAATTTAACATTGGGGTCTTATGGGGAGGCAAACTTAAATTTTTTAAAATCGAATTTTTGACTCTGTGCGCGTTTATACTATCCAATTGGGACCCCTAGAAGACACTCCCGTCGATTTTGGGTCGAAAAAGTCAAATTAATTTTCTTCGATTTTTGCCAAATTTAACATTGGGGTCTTATGGGGAGGCAAACTTAAATTTTTTAAAATCGAATTTTTGGCTCTGTGCGCGTTTATACTATCCAATTGGGACCCCTAGAAGACACTCCCGTCGATTTTGGGTCGAAAAAGTCAAATTAATTTTTTTCGATTTTGGCCAAATTTAACATTGGGGTCTTATGGGGAGGCAAACTTAAATTTTTTAAAATCGAATTTTTGACTCTGTGCGCGTTTATACTATCCAATTGGGACCCCTAGAAGACACTCCCGTCGATTTTGGGTCGAAAAAGTCAAATTAATTTTCTTCGATTTTTGCCAAATTTAACATTGGGGTCTTATGGGGAGGCAAACTTAAATTTTTTAAAATCGACTTTTTGACCCCGTGCGCGTTTATACTATCCAATTGGGACCCCTAGAAGACACTCCCGTCGATTTTGGGTCGAAAAAGTCAAATTAATTTTTTTCGATTTTGGCCAAATTTAACATTGGGGTCTTATGGGGAGGCAAACTTAAATTTTTTAAAATCGAATTTTTGGCTCTGTGCGCGTTTATACTATCCAATTGGGACCCCTAGAAGACACTCCCGTCGATTTTGGGTCGAAAAAGTCAAATTAATTTTCTTCGATTTTGGCCAAATTTAACATTGGGGTCTTATGGGGAGGCAAACTTAAATTTTTTAAAATCGACTTTTTGACCCCGTGCGCGTTTATACTATCCAATTGGGACCCCTAGAAGACACTCCCGTCGATTTTGGGTCGAAAAAGTCAAATTAATTTTTTTCGATTTTGGCCAAATTTAACATTAGGGTCTTATGGGGAGGCAAACTTAAATTTTTTAAAATCGAATTTTTGGCTCTGTGCGCGTTTATACTATCCAATTGGGACCCCTAGAAGACACTCCCGTCGATTTTGGGTCGAAAAAGTCAAATTAATTTTTTTCGATTTTGGCCAAATTTAACATTGGGGTCTTATGGGGAGGCAAACTTAAATTTTTTAAAATCGAATTTTTGGCTCTGTGCGCGTTTATACTATCCAATTGGGACCCCTAGAAGACACTCCCGTCGATTTTGGGTCGAAAAAGTCAAATTAATTTTTTTCGATTTTGGCCAAATTTAACATTGGGGTCTTATGGGGAGGCAAACTTAAATTTTTTAAAATCGAATTTTTGACTCTGTGCGCGTTTATACTATCCAATTGGGACCCCTAGAAGACACTCCCGTCGATTTTGGGTCGAAAAAGTCAAATTAATTTTCTTCGATTTTTGCCAAATTTAACATTGGGGTCTTATGGGGAGGCAAACTTAAATTTTTTAAAATCGACTTTTTGACCCCGTGCGCGTTTATACTATCCAATTGGGACCCCTAGAAGACACTCCCGTCGATTTTGGGTCGAAAAAGTCAAATTAATTTTTTTCGATTTTGGCCAAATTTAACATTGGGGTCTTATGGGGAGGCAAACTTAAATTTTTTAAAATCGAATTTTTGGCTCTGTGCGCGTTTATACTATCCAATTGGGACCCCTAGAAGACACTCCCGTCGATTTTGGGTCGAAAAAGTCAAATTAATTTTCTTCGATTTTGGCCAAATTTAACATTGGGGTCTTATGGGGAGGCAAACTTAAATTTTTTAAAATCGACTTTTTGACCCCGTGCGCGTTTATACTATCCAATTGGGACCCCTAGAAGACACTCCCGTCGATTTTGGGTCGAAAAAGTCAAATTAATTTTTTTCGATTTTGGCCAAATTTAACATTAGGGTCTTATGGGGAGGCAAACTTAAATTTTTTAAAATCGAATTTTTGGCTCTGTGCGCGTTTATACTATCCAATTGGGACCCCTAGAAGACACTCCCGTCGATTTTGGGTCGAAAAAGTCAAATTAATTTTCTTCGATTTTGGCCAAATTTAACATTGGGGTCTTATGGGGAGGCAAACTTAAATTTTTTAAAATCGACTTTTTGACCCCGTGCGCGTTTATACTATCCAATTGGGACCCCTAGAAGACACTCCCGTCGATTTTGGGTCGAAAAAGTCAAATTAATTTTTTTCGATTTTGGCCAAATTTAACATTGGGGTCTTATGGGGAGGCAAACTCAAATTTTTTAAAATCGACTTTTTGACCCCGTGCGCGTTTATACTATCCAATTGGGACCCCTAGAAGACACTCCCGTCGATTTTGGGTCGAAAAAGTCAAATTAATTTTTTTCGATTTTGGCCAAATTTAACATTAGGGTCTTATGGGGAGGCAAACTTAAATTTTTTAAAATCGAATTTTTGGCTCTGTGCGCGTTTATACTATCCAATTGGGACCCCTAGAAGACACTCCCGTCGATTTTGGGTCGAAAAAGTCAAATTAATTTTTTTCGATTTTGGCCAAATTTAACATTGGGGTCTTATGGGGAGGCAAACTTAAATTTTTTAAAATCGAATTTTTGGCTCTGTGCGCGTTTATACTATCCAATTGGGACCCCTAGAAGACACTCCCGTCGATTTTGGGTCGAAAAAGTCAAATTAATTTTTTTCGATTTTGGCCAAATTTAACATTGGGGTCTTATGGGGAGGCAAACTCAAATTTTTTAAAATCGACTTTTTGACCCCGTGCGCGTTTATACTATCCAATTGGGACCCCTAGAAGACACTCCCGTCGATTTTGGGTCGAAAAAGTCAAATTAATTTTTTTCGATTTTGGCCAAATTTAACATTAGGGTCTTATGGGGAGGCAAACTTAAATTTTTTAAAATCGAATTTTTGGCTCTGTGCGCGTTTATACTATCCAATTGGGACCCCTAGAAGACACTCCCGTCGATTTTGGGTCGAAAAAGTCAAATTAATTTTTTTCGATTTTGGCCAAATTTAACATTGGGGTCTTATGGGGAGGCAAACTTAAATTTTTTAAAATCGAATTTTTGGCTCTGTGCGCGTTTATACTATCCAATTGGGACCCCTAGAAGACACTCCCGTCGATTTTGGGTCGAAAAAGTCAAATTAATTTTCTTCGATTTTGGCCAAATTTAACATTGGGGTCTTATGGGGAGGCAAACTTAAATTTTTTAAAATCGACTTTTTGACCCCGTGCGCGTTTATACTATCCAATTGGGACCCCTAGAAGACACTCCCGTCGATTTTGGGTCGAAAAAGTCAAATTAATTTTTTTCGATTTTGGCCAAATTTAACATTGGGGTCTTATGGGGAGGCAAACTTAAATTTTTTAAAATCGAATTTTTGGCTCTGTGCGCGTTTATACTATCCAATTGGGACCCCTAGAAGACACTCCCGTCGATTTTGGGTCGAAAAAGTCAAATTAATTTTTTTCGATTTTGGCCAAATTTAACATTGGGGTCTTATGGGGAGGCAAACTTAAATTTTTTAAAATCGAATTTTTGGCTCTGTGCGCGTTTATACTATCCAATTGGAACCCCTAGAAGACACTCCCGTCGATTTTGGGTCGAAAAAGTCAAATTAATTTTCTTCGATTTTGGCCAAATTTAACATTGGGGTCTTATGGGGAGGCAAACTTAAATTTTTTAAAATCGACTTTTTGACCCCGTGCGCGTTTATACTATCCAATTGGGACCCCTAGAAGACACTCCCGTCGATTTTGGGTCGAAAAAGTCAAATTAATTTTTTTCGATTTTGGCCAAATTTAACATTGGGGTCTTATGGGGAGGCAAACTCAAATTTTTTAAAATCGACTTTTTGACCCCGTGCGCGTTTATACTATCCAATTGGGACCCCTAGAAGACACTCCCGTCGATTTTGGGTCGAAAAAGTCAAATTAATTTTTTTCGATTTTGGCCAAATTTAACATTAGGGTCTTATGGGGAGGCAAACTTAAATTTTTTAAAATCGAATTTTTGGCTCTGTGCGCGTTTATACTATCCAATTGGGACCCCTAGAAGACACTCCCGTCGATTTTGGGTCGAAAAAGTCAAATTAATTTTTTTCGATTTTGGCCAAATTTAACATTGGGGTCTTATGGGGAGGCAAACTTAAATTTTTTAAAATCGAATTTTTGGCTCTGTGCGCGTTTATACTATCCAATTGGGACCCCTAGAAGACACTCCCGTCGATTTTGGGTCGAAAAAGTCAAATTAATTTTTTTCGATTTTGGCCAAATTTAACATTGGGGTCTTATGGGGAGGCAAACTCAAATTTTTTAAAATCGACTTTTTGACCCCGTGCGCGTTTATACTATCCAATTGGGACCCCTAGAAGACACTCCCGTCGATTTTGGGTCGAAAAAGTCAAATTAATTTTTTTCGATTTTGGCCAAATTTAACATTAGGGTCTTATGGGGAGGCAAACTTAAATTTTTTAAAATCGAATTTTTGGCTCTGTGCGCGTTTATACTATCCAATTGGGACCCCTAGAAGACACTCCCGTCGATTTTGGGTCGAAAAAGTCAAATTAATTTTTTTCGATTTTGGCCAAATTTAACATTAGGGTCTTATGGGGAGGCAAACTTAAATTTTTTAAAATCGAATTTTTGGCTCTGTGCGCGTTTATACTATCCAATTGGGACCCCTAGAAGACACTCCCGTCGATTTTGGGTCGAAAAAGTCAAATTAATTTTTTTCGATTTTGGCCAAATTTAACATTGGGGTCTTATGGGGAGGCAAACTTAAATTTTTTAAAATCGAATTTTTGGCTCTGTGCGCGTTTATACTATCCAATTGGGACCCCTAGAAGACACTCCCGTCGATTTTGGGTCGAAAAAGTCAAATTAATTTTCTTCGATTTTGGCCAAATTTAACATTGGGGTCTTATGGGGAGGCAAACTTAAATTTTTTAAAATCGACTTTTTGACCCCGTGCGCGTTTATACTATCCAATTGGGACCCCTAGAAGACACTCCCGTCGATTTTGGGTCGAAAAAGTCAAATTAATTTTTTTCGATTTTGGCCAAATTTAACATTGGGGTCTTATGGGGAGGCAAACTTAAATTTTTTAAAATCGAATTTTTGGCTCTGTGCGCGTTTATACTATCCAATTGGGACCCCTAGAAGACACTCCCGTCGATTTTGGGTCGAAAAAGTCAAATTATTTTTTTTCGATTTTGGCCAAATTTAACATTGGGGTCTTATGGGGAGGCAAACTTAAATTTTCTTAAATTGAATTTTTGGTCCCGTGTGCGTCGATACTATCCAATAGAAACCCCTGGAAGATATTACGTCGATTTTAGGGCGAAAAATTGAAATTAATGATAAGATAATTAAGTGGTTTGCCTGGATACTAGCGAGTTTTCGATAAGAAAAATTGATACTAAAGTTGATTAAAAAGTGGAGGACCAACTGAGTTCTCAAGTATATTCTTCGGTATCAAGGTCCTTTTGTTATCGGCATCATTCATTGCCATCATCCAACATTTAACATAACTCCTCTATATATAGATACGTATCTGTATGTATATTCATCATTACGTTTTCAACGATACCCTGCCGTGTTGGATCTACAAAACACATTTCTGTCTCGCCCACGTCCACACCCAACTCAGCACATCTCAGTCGTTGGAAAATGTGGCTAGGGGTCCAGCCTAAAACTGAGTAGTCTTCATGGGGATCCTGTATCCAGCCGGTCATTTGACAAGATGTACAATCAATTGCAGTTAGTTCTCCTATGCTGATTGGTTGCACTGTTGGTCTCCAGTCAATCTCTTCCGCGAGCTTGATGAAGAAATTATGCATATAAGAGTTGCGTTTTAAAATTTTTTAACGATTTCTATGAAAAGGAAAAGGTTTCCCACCCAAATCTCCCACCACCGCCGGCGCATGCGCATTGCCCTCCGGCGCGTATGCGCTGGCAGTAGTGGGGAGGAATTGGCGCGAAACTCGAAGACAACTCTTACACTGTTTCGAGTATATACACGGTATCGCGGAAGCGCCCGAGCGGATCCGAGCCGACCCGACGCGCCCGAGTGGACCCGAGCGGACCCGACGCGCCCGAGTGGACCCGACGCGCCGCCATTACGGTATACGAAGATATACAAAATGGCCGATCTGGTTTTTCCTTATATAAAGCCAATTACTGTACCGTTATTACTGCAATATCATGGATGTTGCCGGTGCGTTCGGGATGAATGCGCAATGTGTCCACCGGTAGGCCCACATCGTTGCAACTTCGGAATATACTACTATCAACTCGTACAAATAAATCTCGTGCTATCACACCATTAACACAGCTTGCTATTAGGAGGACATGCGTCGAATCGAGGATCACGCCAGTACATATCGCCCAATCGTCCTCGCATATGACCGCAACGTACGGGAAGTCATGGCGGTCCGCGATGTGACCGTTGCGGAGACAGTTTATTCCTGATTAAAGTAATAAGCAATTATGGTCGCCTTCTAAATCCTTTTTTAATTCCAACAATTTATCAAATTCTTCTGAGATTTTTTTTTTTACATTCAAGTTAGAAAATATGTATTAGTGAATTATAATTACACTCTGACCTGGCGTAATAATTCCTATTGTAAATAGTATTATTAACATGGAACTCATCACAAAATTCGACGTGCCAATATTTTTGTTCCACTCTGCGAAAGACATTCAGTTATCTAAACAATTCCAAGCTCTGTTGAAGCCGAATATTTTTTATTACAACGGACGTAAACATTTTTTATATCTTGCTGAATTTCATGGCTTTATATATATTTTTTTTTTATTAAGATGGCTTTATTTTACCGCATATTTTGTCAATATCAGTTTTGAGATGTGAATTTTTCCGAATGTAAAATTCCGAATTTATTTCAAAGCCGTTTTTGGTATTTCAATATTCAAATGACTGTCCTTGCTTCAATACATATAGAATAACATTTCTATCATTTACTGTAATTGCAGGTACGTCGGCAACCCGCACGACAAGTGCCTTGTAATCGGTTGCTATAGCAACGGCGACTGTCCGTTCGACCGCTCCTGCATTAACCGCCAGTGCATTGACCCATGCCTGCATGAGAACCCCTGCGCCATAACCGCAGAATGTCGGGTGCACGGTCACGTGCCCATCTGCAGATGCCTGCCGGGTTATGTTGGAAATCCCACGGTCGACTGTAGGTTGGAGATCCAGCCAGAGTGTCGTGCGGATGGTGATTGCAAAACATCCTTGGCCTGTTTCAACGAAAAATGTCAAGATCCCTGCACAGTCGTCGAGCCCTGCATTACGCCGTCTGAATGTCGCGTTTTGCCAACATTGCCCGTTAGGACTATGGTCTGCATCTGTCCTCCAGGTAAGAACTAGATACTATCAAAAAAGGTGAAAGCGCCATTGAAAAATGGGAAAGTCCACAACATACAGCCCAAGCGGACCTGCATCTTCCGTCTCCAAAATTGTTTCTATAACGAAAATTAAAAAAAAAAAAATTTCAGGTTACATCAGCAGCGGAAGTGGCACCTGTGAACCATCGACTCCAATTGTTGCAATTGGCTGTACCAGAAATGACGACTGCGGCCCTACGCGCGCTTGCGTCAATGGCGTCTGCAGGGACCCATGCGCATGCGGACAAAACGCCCACTGTGATGTCATTGATCATAAGCCAATCTGCTCATGCGCACCTGGGCATGAGGGGAATCCCGATATTGGCTGCATCAGAACTGTTGAATGCCGATCTAACCATCAGTGCAGTGACACACATGTTTGTATTCAGAATACATGTGTACCCGCGTGCTCTCCGATACTTTCCGCATGCGCCAAGGACGCTCTATGCTATGGAATTGATCATCAAGCAGGTGCGCAAAATTTTGTCAATGCCACAATCTTTTTCACAACTTCAATGATGAACTCAAGATCGCAACTCTGCTCAATGATTTTTCGTTTAGAACAATATTTACTACAAAAATTTTGGGAATGATGAATCTAACCTAACTTCTATTTCAGTTTGCGAGTGCCCACCAGGCTTCGCTGGGAATCCCCGAGTTTCGTGCAAGCCGTTAGGCTGCCGCGCCAACTCGGACTGTCCGACAAACCGCGCATGCGTCAACCACCAGTGCATCAATCCGTGTGGAAAAAATCCGTGTCACGGATTGGAGTGCAGTGTACTTCATCATGTGGTTGAGTGCAATTGTGCGCCTGGATTTATTGAAGATGTTGACCATGGTTGTATCAGGGTTAGTAAAAAATGTAAGCAGGATTATGAGTGCCCGTCGCAGACCGCCTGCTTCGATGGTGAGTGCATCAATCCGTGTGAGAAAATTGAACCTTGTGGCGTGAATGCCAATTGCAAGGTACTCGATACGAAACCTGTTAGGACCATGATCTGCGAGTGTTTGCCTGGGTTCAGGGGTAATGCTGTCATCAGGTGTGACAAGACACAGGTATGGTTCCATGTTACCATTTTTAAAAAAAAAAATTTTCTATTTGATTTGACTTGATTTTTTAAAATTTGATTTTTTTTTTTTTTTTTTTTTTTAAATTATTATTGAGGTATGGGATTCCAAGTGGAAAATTTTCCAACTCTTCAATGTTTTATGGGCTTAAAATTGAATGTTGTTGCAGGTATGTCCAATCGAGAAGGGTCAAATCCGAGATCAATTTGGCAACTGCATATGTCCGCCGGGCAGTGCTAAAAATGAGATGGACATTTGTGTGTCTTGTCGACCAGAAACCGGCATGATCATCACTCCTGATGGCCGCTGCATTTGCGCCCTTGAGAAGGGCTTCATCATCGACGAATTCGGCAGGTGCATATGCCCTGTTGAGCATGGCTACCAACTGGATCGACATGGAAACTGCAAGTTGATACAGATCATTCAGTGTACCAATGATGATGACTGCCCAGATGACAAGCATTGTGATAATAGGTAAAATTGGTTGTCAGAATTTTTTGGAGAATTTTACCTCCAATTCTCACCTTACCAATTTTTTTTTTTCACGAAATTTTCCGTATTTGTTTCAGACTCTGTGAGGACCCCTGTGTTAAGCAAACTTGCGCAGCTTATGCCATTTGCTTGGCCTCGAGACATCGGGCAATTTGTCAATGTATCAGTGGTTACACCGGGGATGGATACACTGTCTGTAGTCACGAACCACCAGGAACTCTAAGAACTGATTTCCCGAAACCGGAAATGGAAGCCAACTGTCTTTCTGATGGCGTCCAGGTAGAATTTTGGTTTTATATCACTCTTTTTTTTTCGTTTTTTTTTATCACTGTTATATACCATTTTTTATTTTGCTTTTTTTAACTCAAATTTTTTTTGAAAAATTTGTTTTTTTTTTAGTTTAGTGAAATTTTGAGATTGTTTTTTTTTCAATTTTGAGAGCGAAAATTTGCAATTTCTAGATTGAAATTATCCAACAATTTGTCAAAAATCCAAAATTTTGTGGGTTTGACATTTCTCAGAAATTTTTTGAAGTTCAAAAATTTTTTATTTTCTTGATTTTTTTTTTAATTGGTCGTTTTGAAATTTTCCAAGTGCTTAGAATTCCCAAAATTAAAGTCGAACTTTTTTCTTCATTTGTTATATTTAGTTTTTTTTTTTTTGCTTTTTTGCTATTTTTGTTGGGATTTTGGTATTTTATGTTTTGATGTTTTTCAGGTGCAAATTCATGTACAGCATCAAGGCTTCGATGGTGTTTTGTATGTGAGAGGGAGGAGCAAAGAGGAGGAGTGCAGGAGGGTCCTGTCCATTCCAGCTGATAATACTGATAAGACAGAAACATTCAAGGTCAAGTTTGGCCATTGCGGACTTATTCATGTCAATGGGGAGGCGAGCTTTGTACTTGTCATCCAAAAACATCCCAAACTTGTGACCTATAAAGCTCAAGCTTATCATGTCAAATGCATCTATCAAACTGGCGAGCAAAATGTGACCCTTGGGTGCGTACCTCCCTCCATTTTTTTTAACCAAAAATTCAAAACTACGTAAAAAAAGTTAATTCCAAAAAAAAATCTGATTTTCAGTCGAAAATTTCTAAATTGATGAAAAAACAAAATTAATTTTTTTTTTGAAAATTTTTATATAAAAAGTTTAAACAAATCATTGATTTACACATTTTTATAATTTTGAAAATTCTGGGAAGTTCGAAAATTAAAATAAAAAAAAAAAATTGAAATCTCAGAAGTTTAAAAAATAATTGAAAAGAAAAAATTGAAATGCTAAAATTTTTGGAAGAGAATTAAAAAAAAAATTTACACATTTTTGTAGTTCACAAAAATCTTTAAAAAAAATTAATTTTGAAATACTTAAAAACTTCAAAAATTAAAAAAATAAAAATTATTTCAGGTTCAACGTTTCAATGTTGACGACAGCAGGAACGATAGCAAATACTGGCCCCCCTCCAATTTGTGCCATGAAAATTGTTACACAGACTGGGGACTCAATAGCATCAGCAGAAATCGGTCAAAATCTAATGTTACAAGTGGACGTGCAACCGCCGTCTATTTATGGAGGCTTCGCGCGCAATTGTGTGGCCAAAACCATGGAGGATAATAAGGAGAATGAGTACATGGTTACTGATGAAAATGGATGCGCTACTGAGCCCACCATCTTCGGGGAGTGGATGCAGGATCCTGAAACCCAGTCTCTTACAGCCAGTTTTAATGCATTCAAATTCCCCAGTAGCGATAATATTAGGTTCCAGTGCAATATTAGGGTCTGCTTCGGAAGATGTCAACCAGTGAGTTCCATTTTTTTTTCAAAATTTTTGAAAATATAATTAATTTTAAAATTTTAAAAAGTCTAAAAAATTTTTTTTTCTTTTGACAAATGAAAATTTTGGACTTTACAATTTTCTAAAACAAAAAAACATCTCTCAAATTCGAGAAATTTTTGGGAAAATTGAAAATGTTAAAAGGTCCAAAAATTGGAGCAAAAAGTTGAAATTTTAACGAAATCCAAAATTTTCGAAAATTGTTAAAACTACATAAAATTTCGAAACTCAAAAATTTGAGGAAATTTCAAAAATTTTGATTTTCAAATATTTCAAAAATTTCCAAAAACTTACGTTCCAAAAGTGTTGAAAATGTCAAAATTTCAATAATTCCGAAAATTGCAAAATTTCCAATATTCAAAAAAAAAAACAAAATTTTCAAAAATTGCAGAAATTTCCAAAATTTGAAAATGTCGTTGAAAATTTCCCAAAAATTTCGCACATTTGTTTTGTATTGAAATAATATAGGATGTGAATTTTTTTTTGTATATGACTATATATATTTTTGATTTAATTTTTAGGTCAATTGTCGTGGATATAACGCATTTGGTCGCAAGAGAAGAGACGTGGGAGATGAATACAACGACACATCTCTCAGCGTCGGAGATGGCTTTGACGGTCAGCTTCGCGAAGAAATTACAATTACGTCAAATCTAATCAGAACAGTAGAGAGGAGAGAGGAAAGATACACAGCAGATCCTGAATGTGAGTATAATTTCTTTCATTAGAATTACTACAAAAAAAAAATTTTCATCAATTATGAGGACAATTCCAAAAACTCTAGCAAACTCCAAGAAATTTCGCAAAAATTTAAAAAGATATATAGCGTTTCTATAAAATTCCAGAAGTTGCAAAAAAAAATCCTGAAATTTTTTGATTTTTTGGAAAACCCAAAATTTTTAGGAATTTCCAATTCGTCCCAAAAAATAATAAAAAAATTCGAAAAGCGCTAGAAATTTCTATGAAAATTTGAACAATTTGGGAAGAATTAAGAAACAAAAAAAATGAAAAAAAATTGGAAAAAGTTTATAAATTTTGAAAAAAATTAAGTAAATTTCTGGAAATGTCCGTAAGAGTTTAGGAAGGTTTCTAAAAAATTGGGAAAAAATTTGGAAGAATTTAGGAAAGTGGGGAAGTGTGTGATATTTTTTATTTATCAAATTGAGAGGATTAATGATTTTTTTGAAATTTTCGTTTCAGTCCCTGCAGCTCAACGAGCCGAAGACATCTGTGTCTCGATGGTCGGTTTCATAATCTCTCTTGTGATAACTGCCCTCCTGGCCCTCGTTGCTGTAGCTATTGCTGTCTCGTGCTGGCTCATGGCCTACAGAAGACAACCCAAGACTGCTGGACCACTGCCACATCCCCCAGAATTTCCAAATCCACTGTTCACAACTGAGTCAGTAGCAGAACCCTCACCAGATTATCATCTCTCATAAAAACAAAAACGAAGAAAAAAATATTTTTAAAGACAAAGCTTTTATTTAAAAGTTAAAAATGTAAAAAAAAAAAAATACATCTCCCAAATTTTCAAAATTTCGGGAATTACACATTTTGAAAATTTTAAAACTGTTCGAAAAAATTTTGGATTTTTCCAAAAATTTTGCGAAATGTTTTGGAAAAAGTTGTTTTGAAAAAAATTATTTTTGAAGTGAAAATTTTCAAAATTCCCAAAATTTTTCTAATTTGAAGGAGAAAAAAATCCAAACTTTGACAAACTTATCAAAGTTTCAAAAAACCTTTTCAACCTCGGGAGAAAAAATTCTAACAAATTTCGATGAGCGCAAAACAATATTGCTCAAAATGTTATTGGTAAAAAAAAAATTATCATCGTAATTGCGCATTTTTGTTAATCGAAATAATTAATTTAGGATAATTAATTTTACGAGGAATGCATTCCCGACCACCACGTCCTAAAACTGGTCGGCTGTGTATTTCGGAAACGCATCTCCTCCAGTGACTAACGTAGTTTTTATTATACACATGAAAAAAAAATATATTTTTGCCAAGAAAAATGCGTCTCAAAAAATTTTCTGAAAGAGAAATATTTTTTTTTTTTCAAAATTTGTTAAAAAAAAATTTTGATAAAATGTGCAAAAAAAATTATTTTTGCAGATCTTTTTTTTGGCAAGAAAATTTTTTTTAATTTGTGTTTCACACGTACTCTGGGCCAAAATCGTCCACATTTTTATTTTCGAAAATTCACATGGTGCTTAAAAAAAAATGATTAAAAAAAAAGGGTGGGGAAAAATTGGATAATTAGAATTTTATTGCGTTTAAATGGTGACGGTCTTGTTCAATTTTCCTAGCGAGGAAAGACTCTGATGTTCACTCTATTCTCTAGTTTTTCTTCTGTCTCTAGTCAGTGGAGGACTTGTCTAATATATTAAATGAATTTTATATATACATATACATACATAAAACGATTAATTTTAATGTGTAAAGTCAAACTGAAAAGCGATAGTCTAATGTAGCTTTTTTAAAGATTAGGCAATTGTACATTTTCTCTAATAAACGAAAGATGAATTAATGATGTGTGACTTTGTAGATCATCAACAATATGTTAGATAATTGAAATATTTGTGCGAAATTTTTTTTAATGCCTCAAGTAACTCTTTCAGTTGATTTAGGTGGAGATAAAAATCATTGATACCACAGAGCTAAGCTGACGGAAATTATATTCTTCGACTCGATCAGAATTCTCGCGGATTACGCGCGACGTTGGAATCGGAGGCGCGCCATCTATGGAGAAATTCCGCGGCATCAACCGAAAGCATTTTTGGCAGATATCTTCAAAACTAAGAACATTAACGAATGTTCATATAAAGCTTTATTGTAGCTCTCGGTGTGCACTACAAAAAACATTCTCATGAAAATTGGGCTAGCTCCTTCACATCTCGGGATATGATGCCAAAACAAAATGCAAAACAAGAACGGTGTGTATAATGACGTGCCTGCTCACCATTGCGCCTCAAAAATCTCGAAAGGTGCCATCAACAAAAAAGTACAAATTTGTTTTGATTTTTTAATGCCTTAATTTATGTATAAATCGTAGGAAATACGTCGGATAGATAATTGACATGTTCAGGCTTTAACCCTTGATCACAGCAATGGGCCGTAATTTTATGCACTTTTTAGATATCCCAGCTGCATGACATGTGTTCACTACGTCAGTGACATTTTTATAGGACTCCGGGGCCTCTTCCATCACGAGCTTTGGGGAAGCGACTCTTATGGCGATTCCCATATCTTCCATTTTGTCTAAAACACCCTGATACTCCAGACTTCTCCTGGATTTGGCTCTGGACAATGCTCGGCCCTGAAAATTATATTTTGTTTTTAATTTTTAAAAAGGCGACGATGGGGGTATTTCTTAATTTTGTTTTGTTTTTTGTTTTTGTTTTTGTTTTTGTTTTTGTTTTTGTTTTTGTTTTTGTTTTTGTTTTTGTTTTTGTTTTTGTTTTTGTTTTTGTTTTTGTTTTTGTTTTTGTTTTTGTTTTTGTTTTTGTTTTTGTTTTTGTTTTTGTTTTTGTTTTAAACTTACCGCTCCATGACATGTTGATCCAAATGTCTCCCTCATTCCTTGATCAGTTCCAGTTAATACATAACTGCAAGTACCCATTGTACCCCCAATCAACACTGGCTGACCAGTCAGCTGATAGTCCACTGGAATTAACGGGTGGTGGGGTGGGAAGGCTCTCGTCGATCCCTGGGAATGAAATGATATTCAGAACGACTCAGGTTTTCAAAATTTTGGGAAATATTATTTGGAAACTTTCTAAAGTTAGAAAATTTCCAAAAAATTTCCAAAAAAATACCGGTTTGAAAAATTACAAAAAATTCAACGGGAAATTTAATATAATACCTTTCTATGAACAAGTAGAGTCTTCAGTTTTCCGTCCACCATATGCTCCTCAACTTTTGCGATATTGTGGGACACATCGTAAATTACGTGCATGTCGAGATCATCAGGAGGCATTTCAAATTGTTTAGCGAATGCCTGAAAAGTAACAGACAAAATAAAGATTTTCAAATTTAAAAAGAAAATATCAAAAAAAAAAAAAATTTCAAACTTAAAAAATATTTTCAAATTAAAAAAAAATTCAAATTAAAAAAAAAAAATTCCAATTAAAAAAAAATCAAATTAAAAAAAAATTATACTTGGACATTTCATAATTTTTATTAACGAATAGCGTGTGTGTGGGTGTGTGTATGTATTTTAAAAATATTATTAAATATTTCTAGAAATTTTGTTTTGATACGAAAACCACTTGCTTACGACACAATTAATTTTTTCAAGAAACTGAAATTTTTTTTACTTGTCGTGTAAGGAAAGTCATGGAGCTTCGATTGACCCAGGCAAAATTGGCAGCAGCTGCCATTGACTTGAGGTAATCCTGGCCCTCCTGTGAGTTAATATGTGCACATGCCAATTGTCTATCGTTGACCTCAATTTTGTCTCTCTTCATTGCCTTCTCCATTTGTACCAAAGCATCTGTGGCCACTTGATGGCCAAATCCTCGGCTTCCTGAGTGAATCATTACACAGATCTGACCCTTCTCCTCAATTCCCATTTTGCAGGCTGCTGCTGGATTGTATATTTCATCAACCACCTGAATCTCAGCATAGTGGTTGCCAGCTCCCAACGTGCCCAGCTGCATCAATCAATGTTAATTAAATTGCATGTTTGAAGGAGAGAAATTAGAAAAGTCCGGCGTCGTCAAATCAATAAAAAACATTCATCCAAATATTTGAAAAATTCTCAGAGTGTTGAGACATGAAAAATAATTTAAAATTTTTCAGAACATTTCCTGAACAAATATCTAAAAAATTGATGTAAAAAATTTATATAAAAAATTTATATAAAAAATTTATATTAAAAATTTATATTAAAAATTCATATAAAAAAACGTATACAAAAAATGTATATAAAAAATTTATAAAAAAAATATATAAAAAATTTATATAAAAAAGGTATACAAAAAATGTATATAAAAAAATTTATAAAAAAAAATTATATAAAAAATTTGTATAAAAAAATTATACGAAAAATTTATTTAAAAAATTACATAAAAAATTTAGACAACAAAAAAAATTTTGTAAAAATTTTTGAAAAATTCTGATATATTCTATAAAAAAAATGTATTTTCTGATAAATTAGGAGGAAGAATACCTGAGGGAGTCCTCGCTTTTTAGCTCTAGTAGAGACCTTTGAGGGGTCGGCATTGAGCATTCTTCCATATTCCTCGCAATGCTCCTTATCTTCAGCCCAGCTATAGCCTTCTCTGAGGGACCAGTCCATACCCATTTCCAGGGCCTCTTCGAGGTCCTGGGCCTTCATGGGAATAATCCCCTTGGATCCAACTCCCACGGGTATATGATCAAACATGCTCTGAGCTATTTGCTCCTGTCAACACATTTTTTGTTCAATTAATTGACAGAAAGAAATGCGAATTATTCAAAAAAAAAATAATAATAATGAATGAATGAATCAATGATTGTTAAAAAATTGTTTAAAAAAAATCAAAAATTGATGAACAAAAATAATGTTATGAACTAAAACCTCTGAAGGGGTCAAAAGATTTTTAAAATACAAAAATTAATTTCAGGAATTTGAGAAATTTTGGAAATTTTCAAAAATTTAATTTTCTGCCCCTTTTTTTAAAAATTGTCAAATTTTCAGAAATACAATACCTTCACGGGCTGAACATCTTTCTCGAATAAATTAGTCCTCAATAAACGCACACCACAATTTATATCGAAGCCCACACCACCTGGGGAAACTATAGACTTGGGATCGTTTATGTCAAATGCTGCCATATTTCCTGTCAAGAAAAAAATAATTTTCTTCAATAAAAAAAATAGCTAAAAATGAAAAAAGAAGATATTAATTAACATGCCCTACAATAAATGAATTAGGTATGTCATATATTGGTCTCAATGAAAATAAGTAGTTAAATAATAAAAATTTCAAAGGAATCAAAATTTGTCAAACAAAAGTTTTAAAACATCGTAAAAATTGTTTCTTTAAAAAAAAAAAAAAGTAAAAAAGAGTAACAAAAAAAAAAAGTAAAAAAAGAGTAAAAAAAAAGGAAAAATTGTAAAAGTGAAATGAAAAGTTCTAAAAAAATTCCCTTTAATTTTCTGTGTAAGAGTTCAATTCATTAAATATATTGGTGACTCATAAACGTAAATAATTATAACAAAAAATTACGGAGAAATGAGAATAATGTTCGACATTTAATTATGATGAAATGGAAGTTAGTAGAGTTTATGGAACACTAATAATTATGGAGAATTAGTTAAGGTAGGATTACCAATGGCAAAACCGTAGCCCGAATGGACATCCGGAAGTCCGACAGATCGACCAACAATTCCAGGAAGTGCAGCAACATTGGCTATTTGTTTGACCCCTGGTAAAAAACCACCGACTTGTCCCGGTCTACAGGCATTCTTCAATTCGTCCAACATCAGCTTTTCTAGAGTATCATTAACGTAGAAAATCCCCTCGACCTTCAAACAACAAATCACATTTATCGAGCATCTTCATAACCAGAAAATTTATGATAATTGTAAAAATTTGGAAAATTGGGAAATTGTCAAAATTTGAAAAATTGAAAAAAAAAAAATTTCGAAAATTTGTAAACTCAAAATGTTTAAACATGTCAAATTTAAAGTTCCACATATTTTTGAAAGGTTCGAAGAAACTTTAAAATTTCACATTTTTTTGGAATTTTAAAGTTTCGCAAAAAATGCAAAAATTTAAAGAATTTAAACAAACAATTTTTTTTCTTTTAATCGTAAAAATGGGAAAATGTCAAATTGTGGGCAGGAAAATTGAAATAGGAAAATACCTTCATATTCGGTTGAAATCCTTTTTTTATTCTCCAACTATGATCAGTGAGTTTTTCCAGGTACTGGAGTTCTTCCTGATATTGTCGCACCACCATTTTCCCGAATACTTACTTTAAGAACGCTGCACGAACTCCAAAAACTGTTTCAATGTTTTTTATTGACAATATTTGAACGATGCGAATGAGATTGCCGGCTGTCACTCGGAACTATCCTAGGAGTTTTGGAACAAAATTCAGGTTATGTTTACCGGAACACTAATACAACGTTCTGAACCATAATAAAAAGTCTTACAAAATTATAGCGTTATTAATTTGCCTGATGAAGTGAAATTATATTCTCGAAATTTGTTTTCCATCATTGATAATAATTAAAAACAACAATTTTCGCAAGTACGCATGCGCAGTGGCTGATGGGCGCATGCGCAGTGGCTGTAGGGGATGCGCGCGCGCACATTCACTACCATTTGAAACTCAGAAACATGAAATGATTACGAACTGAAAAAAAAAATATAAAAAAAACAATTTGGTCCAAAAAATGTCTGCAAAATCACAGAAAGCTCTACGAAAGTTCCGAATGCCTTTCAAAACTTTTCGAAAACTAAAAATATTTTCTTCTACATTGTTATAATAATTTTGTAGTTTTACAATGTCAGTCAGGTCTTTACGGTATTTTTCCTTGTCAATAAATAAATGAACATTTTTCAGAAGGGTTTTATTACAGAAATTAGAAAATTTATTAAATTTGCTCTTTATCCATATTTCAAAAAATATACAAGTTTCGTCTTCTTCTTTCTCTTTCCATTCGTTCATTGATCAATCTCTGAAGATAACTAAATTTTTCCAAATTCTTCAATCCTACAAATTTCACTATTTCGTTGTGACTTTCTATTTGATTAATTCGAACATAGTGAAAAACTAATTACCCTATTACTATAAATGTACAATTAGTTCACTTGTTAAACAATTGTGGAACAATTGCAATTCTGTACAAAATATTTTTTTTCGTAACAATTAACTGACTGCCATTAATTAGATCAATTTTCCAGAATTTTTTTGACAATCTAACAAGCCAAATTATTCTATAAAAAAATTCTACGAATTTCTAAAACACACGATTCCACAAAATTCCAAAATATTTTGGGGCTTCCAAAAATTGACAGAAAACTTGGCGAAAATTTTGAAAACAATTGCAGAGTTCTAAGTATTCCTAAAATTATCGAGAATTTACTCTTGAGAATTCTAGAAATTAAGAAAAAAATTATAGTAGTGTTGACAAAATTTCCGAACTTTCGAAAAATTCTGAAATTATTTCTAAAAAACTGTACAAAATTTCTGTAGTCTCTGAAGGCACTTAGAAATTTTTCTAAAATTTGTGAAACATTCTACAAATTTGTAGCATTTTTTTATAATTATTACTTATCCCTTTTTTCTATACAAATATTTAAATACAAGTTGTCTTCCAAAAATTCTGTTCAGAAAATTCTATCAAAATGTAGAAACTTTCACAAAACGAAAAATAGAAATTATAAAGCCTCTAAAAAATTGTGGAAGGCTCTAGAAATTGTTTGAAAATCCGAGAAAAATTCTAGAAGCTTGTAATTTTTTTTAGAATGTTGTAAAAATTTCCACAAAGTTTGTAGAAAGATCCGACAAATATGTAGAACTTCTCATTAATTAACTTTTCAACTATTGTAATTTTTTCATTAGATTACGAAAAAATTTTCTACACAAGTGTCAATTGAAAAAAAATAATTTTCTAATTACTATGATTAACTATTCTCGAATTGTTTGTTGACTAGCTGGTGTATCCTCGAAAACGGGATTCCAAAATCCTGGAGGTGTGTTGTATCGCTCGTTGTGCTTGGATCTATGTCGCGAGCACATGTCCATTCTCTTTTGAAGCTCTTGCTCAGTTAAATTCATGTTTTCGTAATAGTGTTGGCAGTCTTTGCAGGACCAACCCTTGAGCTTGGCCCTCTCGGCCTTGTTTCGCACTACAGGACCCTTGAAAGCGAAACCTGGACTCTTCGGCCTCGGCACCAGGTCGAAACTGTTCATCATCTTGGGGGGACTCGTCCACTTGTCCATGGATACGTCAGCGTCCCAGTCACCGTCCACGTCCATGTCAAATACCTTCTCTGGAGGCTTTTGTAAACCTGAGAATTATGAGGGATTTTCTTGGTGAGGAATTTTTGCAAATTTTCATTTGTTTAATATTTTTGGAATCTATGGTTTTTTTTACACATTTTTAGAACTTCTGAAACTCGTGGATTTTTTTAATTTTCGGAATTTTTGCAATTTTGGAAATTTTTGACATTTCTGAAAGTTTTTAAATTTTTGGAAAATTAAGAAATTTTGAGATTCTTGGAATTTTCAAAATTTTAGAAATTTTTGAATTTTTGAAATTTTGGAAATTTTGGAAATTTTTGGAAATTTTTAAAATTTCTAAAATTTTCAAAATTTCTAAAATTTTCAAAATGTTTGAAATTTTTTAAATTTTTTAAATTTGTGAAATTTTTGAAATTGAGCCTCCGAAAAGAGAATTTCAAAAATGTTGGGAACTTTCTGTCTTGCAAAAATTTCCCAATTTGATTCAATTTAATAGGTTTGTAACTTGAAGGAAAATCTAATCATTTTACAAATGTGTGAGCATGTCCAAAGTTCTTTTGTGAACTCCTCAAAAATTACCTGATGGCCCTGCATCTGGAGCGTTCCTCTTCGCGGTATTTATCGAATTCTCCGCATGTCTCTCCTGCAAGGGATTTTCCGCTCGAGGAAAATACGTCTCGTCCATGTCCCTTCGTGTATGCCCAAAGTCTACATTCTCCCCGAGATTCGGTGACTTGGATCTCTTTTTCCCATTTTCCAGACTCTTCTTATTTTTCATTTTGCTCTGAGTAACGGCCTCTTTCTCCAGTTGAGTTAACGACGGCTCCAGGTCGTCGTCAAAATCCGAGAGAACGATATCTTCCACTGGAGGTCTTAACTTCGGACTTTGTTTATTAGCATCTACAAGCAAATCGTTCATTTAACACTTTTTTTTTTATAAAATTTTTTCAATTTTCAGATTGTGTTTCCAACTGTTGACAATTTGTATTTTTAAAAAAATCTTTTCAATATTTTTTTTGGTGATACCAAAAATAGAACTTCCAAAAACGAAAGGCTGAAAATTTATCCAAATAATTTTTAAATTTTTAAAATAATTTTCTACAAATTTTTCTAACGATTTTTTTTTTATCTCTGACGACATTTTTTTTTACTTTCGGTCTCCCTTTTCAATCGAAATCTCGATTTCCTCCGGGGGTTGACGCCATTCGGACTAGACTCGATGACCTCTCGATCTTCCTGAGTGAAAGCCTTGTCGAAGAGTGTGGCATCTATATCGAGGTCTTGGGGGTCCATCAGAGACCTAGAAAAAAATTGTGTTTTCAGGAGGTGATGAAAATAGCCCTCAGTCAGCAACGTGTGTGTGTGTGTGTGTGTGTGTGTGTTGGTAACTTCGATTGAAATCGATTCAGGTCCCCACTCATCATCAATTTCTTGTGTTCATAACGCTCTAACACAGGAACGGTTGGAGATAGAAGAAAAAGTCTTTAATAAAAGTTGTTCATCCCTCAAAAATACACATTTTATGTCTTATGACTTTCTTCCGTAACTTCCATTATTTAGAACGTACGGTGGTTTGAAAATTACACGTGTAGGACCCACGCTATCACATTACAGTCCATTCAAATTTTGGATTTATCTCCCTGGTGAGTCGGTGGAGACAAATTTGATGAGGAACTTTTTTGTCGGAAATAATATTCTCTACAAAAATTGTTTATAACGTTTTTCTGTAGAAGCAATAATTGAGGAGATAATTGACTTGAACAAAGTCTAGATGGCCACGAATCGCAAATCATTTTTGTTCAAAGCTCGAATTTTTACAAATTCATACGAAAATAAATATCGAATTCCATTTATTTATCATGGGTTTTTCATTGCAGAAAAAAAATTATGACTCAATAAATTTGCACAGAAAAATAGTGAGTAATTTTTTTCTTACTCATTTCCTAACTCTCGACCGCTTCTGTCCTGCCCATTTTCACAATTGTCCTCATTTCCCATTAAACTCATATCCGATTTTGTTGTTATGGGTTGTAGGACCAGTTTTGTTTGCTTCTCAATTTTTCCTGACGAAGTTATCCTCGTCGAGACGTTCCTCTTGCTCAACGAAAGAACTCTGGACTGAGACTGGCCATTTTTCGAGTTCTGAAAATTAACGTAATTTTTAGAATTCTTAAAATTTTTTTTTTTTTTTTTTATTTTTTTTTTAATTAAAAAAATTAAATTATATTTTTGTAATTTCTAATTTTCATTCTGCTTTTAAATTTCCAGAACTTTTTCTACTCAATATAAACCCCCAGAACTTCAGAAAACTTTCGTTGTAATTCCAAAATTTTCGCAAAATTTTTTTGAAAATTTGTGAAGCTTAAATTGAGAAAAACTTAGGCTCAAAGTTTTTTTAATTTGTGAAATTTTTTTACGTTCTTCAAAAATGAGAAATGAGATATTTTTGGCATTTGAAAAGTTTGTAAATATAGCTATACCTGTTGGGAAGTACTGGGCCAGGCGTCAAAATTTTTTGAATTTGAGGCAGACCCAGGAAAGAGATTTTTCTTCGGTTGAAGGGGTCTCCGAGCTTTCAACGGAGTTGGTTTGGATTTCAGGGGAAACTGAGTGGTTTCCACAATTCCTGGAGTTTCTGAGTATTCTTGAGATGACGTATTGGGAGAACTGGGCATTTTGTGAACTACTTGTGGCGAACGCGGCTTTTGGCACTTTGGGGGTGGGGATTTCTTTGGTGGAGATGATCTCAGAATTTTTGCGAAATCTCTGGAGCTCGGTGGCGTCGGTTTCTTCAGGAGATTCCTCAAATTTTCGTTGTCCTGGAGAAGCGCCAGATAATCATCTTGGAAGCCTGAAAAAATTTTTGAAAAAATTATTTTTTATTTTCAGACGAAAAAGAGACAAAACAAATCCAGGAAATAAAATTCTAGAAAATTTTGAAAAAAAAATATAAAAATTCCAAAAGTGGGAAAAAATGAAAATTCTCTAAAAATGTAGAAAAAAAAAATCGAAAATTGAGACACGGAAATATTATTTTTCTGTCACTTTTATTTTACTTTTTTTGTGTACTGTTATTGTTGTTATGTCCACGTGTTATCACTCTGGTTTTCTTACTTTTTCACATGTTCATTAAAAAATGAATTTGTACGTGACTTAAGTCAACTGGTTGTGCCATGTACTAGGGACATGTACCTAATGGCAATGAATTGTTACTTACTTGTAAAAATATCTGATATTGTGTTCAAAGCACGAGTAACCTCTTCCGCGGCTTTTCTCACAGCTGCTTGTTTTGCGCTATAGTCAACGTCTGTCATTTTTGAATTTTGACATAAGCTGCGCACGTGGACCACGTGGTCCCTTCGGGGCCTCAAACAAATTGATAAAATACCAATTTTGTATTCTTTCAAGCAGCAATAACATTAGGAGAACATTTTTGTTTCAATCTCCCTCGTTCATTGTTTACCTGCGATAGCGAGGGAAACATATGACAGGCTGTTTCGGCGGGAAGATGGCGGCACCGTTTTGGCGGGAAACTGGAACATTCGGTAACCTGAAATTTTTTGACATTCTCCAACTTTCTGTCTCCCTCAATGTTTGAAACCTTTTTAAATTTGTAAAAAAATTGAAGATCTTAAAAAAGAAATGCACAATCGTGAAACGAAATTGGACGCTGCGCAAAATGGAGTGCGCAGTAAAACGGGGCTAAAATTTTTCTTTTTTTTTTTGGCGCGTAAAAAAAAAACACACAGCAATTACTTCTCTCAAGCCCTTCTTTATTTTGTGTATCACCCCATACATGATTCAAATAATTTATTTAATACTGTATTTATATTACGACTGACATAGGAAGTTTTGCAGAGGAGAAATGCCTACGATAATTCATGTATTTTGGTTTAAACGCTATACCTTTATTTAAATGTTCCATTGATAAGAGTCTTGTGAGTGTCATTCACTTCGTCATTTTAAATTGCTTTTCGAATTAAGTACAAAGGTAGATTATTACGTTAATTATTACCTCCACTTACGACCGACTATATTGTATATATTATATTGAAACTATATTTACTAGTTTCACTATTAGAGTGATTTATTAGTTTTAGCATAAGATGTATACTAGGCGCTAGTTTCTTTACTCGTGTATTTAAGTAGTATGATCAATCGTTGAAAATGCTCAAAAAACATGTAAAATTTTCTATATAGCATTGTGTGTCTGTACTCAAGGAATTTTTAGCGATTTGATCCAATTTAAAAAAAAATTCCACGTGTTTTGGATGAAAAATAGTTAAACAGCGACAAGGTACAATTTGAAAGTGACTGGCGCTCGCGGGCACTCCGCGCATTGGTTCCTCAGGTGGCGAGGAGTGGGGGGACACATCCGCGCACAGCCATAGGCGCAGCGCGTTAACACACTCGCTGTGATTGGCTGTTCCCCCTCTCCTCGCTCGAGAATACGTCTCGCGCTCTTCTCGCCTGGACGCTCAACGAAATATCCGAAGAAAAACTGTTTTCTGTGCGTTTAATCGAGTTTTTTATTTGAAAAAAAAGGAAAAGAAGGTAGGGTGAGTGTATATATGGAACTGATCATACTACTTCAATGAGTGTGATTGACATTTTTCTTTTAAAGTAGCACTTACTCAATCTCTCATTCATTCCCAACAAGTGTTTTAGGCGTCACTTAACTACTTTTATTTAGCAACTTTGATTTCTAGTTATTGACGAAAATTTCCAGGCATTTATAATCGAATCGAAAATATTCACACATTTATTCATATCATTCTTAATGTTTTCAATTGACCAAGTTAATTTATTTAGTTTCTTCAGTCATTCGGTTGTTCAATGCCTCCACAAGCGTTTGTAGAATAAAATTTATTCAGTTGGTCTCCGCAAATGTTTATGGGAAATTATGGGGGTTTATGGGGTATTATAATTTTTTGTAGAAGAGATCGATCAAGTTCAGTCGAATTTTGTATTAGACCCAAAATATTATAGCGCGACGAATAAAAAAACCCCATAGAATTTCTATGGGATATTCCATAAAAACCCCATGGAAATATTATGACAAATTCTGTTTTTCAATTAAACAAAATTTTTGCAAATAAATAAATTTCACTTTAAATTTCTGTGAATAAATCATTTTGGATATGACAGCCTTAAACGCTCGGAAAAAATAGAAATTAATGTAATGAATTAGCTTTATAAATAGTTATTAAATGAACGACGTGTCAAATCAAAATCAATAAAATTTTAAATTGTCCATCTGCGTCAAGTTGGGATTTTTTGGGATGGGATGAAGCAGCTAAGCGCTCTCTTATTATTTAGCTCTTATGACAGAATACAAGAGTTTCTTTTTCCCCCAGAACGCTGTGTTATCTGGTGTAAATGTTGGAGTTGAGCTGGTGATGGTACATGTGCACTGCTCGTACGTGAATTGTTATGGTGAGGAGGTGGTAGTGACTGACGTCGTCTACGTCGTAGGGCTGGACTCAAATTGTATTTGACTTTGGCTTGTACCAAGAGCTCCTTGAATACTTGAGTGATGTGCAAATTGTCCTTAGCGGATACCTCAACAAAGCCGTTCTCCCATTCTGTTGCTACGAGCTCGCGGATTTGCTGAGTGTCCACCTGAAACAAAGTTTTTGGAATTGATGATGGGGGAAGTAGGATTTTTTTTTTGGGTGATTTTGGCTCTCCCAGCTACCCATTCACTCACCCACTCACCCTCCCTCCCAGGTACCCACCCACCCCCCTTCCCAGATACCCACCCACCCCCCTTCCCAGATACCCACCCACCCCCCTTCCCACATATCCACCCACCCTCCCTACCAGGTAGCCGCCCACCCACCCACTTTCCCGACCAGATACCCGCCCCCCCTACCTTCCAGGTAGCTGCCCAGCCACCCACCCTCCCTTCCAGGTACCCACCCACCCTGCCTCCCAGACACCCACCCACCCTCCCTCCCAGGGACCCACCCACCCACCCTCCCTCCCAGGGACCCACCCACCCAACTTCTCTTCCAAGTACCCGCCCACTCTCCCTCCCAGGTACCCAGCCACCCTCCCTCCCAGATACCCACCCACCCACCCTCCCTCCCAGATACCCGCCCACCTTCCTTTCAGGTACCCACCCACCCACTTTCCCTTTCAGGTACCCGCCCACCCCCTACCCTCCCTCCCAGGTACCCACCCACCCTCCCTCCCTCCCAGATACCCGCCCACCTTCCCTTTCAGGTACCCACCCACTTCCCCTTTTAGGTACCCGCCCACCTCCCCTTTTAGGTACCCGCCCACTCCCTACCCTCCCTCCCAGGTACCCGCCCACCCCCTACCCTCCGTCCCAGGTACCAACCCACTCATCCTCCCTCCCAGGTACCCCCCCTCCTCACATGCCCACATCCACAGACAGTCAGCCACCCCCTCCCCCACACACCACTTCGGAAGCTCGAAATCGTTTTGGTATACTTCAAGAACCACACTTGAAATCAGGGTCATTACTACAACTTCCGGTAATCGAAAATTTGAAAAATAATAATTACCTCATTCTTCTTAACTAGATCAATTTTATTTCCAACAACGACAATTGGTACCGCCCCTTTGGAAGCCAAAATGGTTGACCTCAATGCTTCGACTTCGGCAAATGTAGTAGCATCATTAACATCATAAACGAGGATGAATGCGTCCGCCGATTTTATCGACAACTCCCTCATTGGTGGAAAGTCATTTGTCCCCGACGTGTCTAGTATATCTAGGGTCAATTGTACACCAGACACTTTGAAATCACCGCAGTGCATTTCCTCCACTGTGCGCTTGTACTTTGGTGAAAATGTGTTGTATAGAAATTGATTTATTATCGAGGATTTGCCAACTTTCGCCGCACCCATCACGACTATTTTATGCTTCGCCGGGGCGTCACCTGATTTTTCACCATTGTCAGATTCTGATAACCGCTCTTCTCTGAAACACAAAATTTTTCATTTTTCCTCACATTTTGATTCACAAAAATTTTGTTCTCCATTTGGAAAATCTGAACATTTTTGGAAATTTCGAAAAAAATCGGAATTCCAAAATTTGTTTTTTTTTTTTGATTTTGAAAATATTTACAATTTTTGAATTTTCCGATTTTTTTTAAATCTACAAAAAAAACTATTTTTTTTATCATTATCATTTTTCCAATATTGCAAATTTTTTTTAACTGATGAAATTTCACAGATAAAATTTTTTTGTTATACTTCTGAGATTCCTAAAATTAATAAGAAATTTTTCAATTTTTCGCAAATTTTCTAGAGGAAGACACTCCCATGCAAATGAAAACTCGACACGATCCATTAACGAGTCTTGTAAAAATGGCCTTGATGTAAGTGAAAAGAAGACGAAAAGATGATAGAGGTTTAATTACAGGCACCCGATGTGCGTTAATTCCTAGCGAAAGGGTACCGAGGCCCCCGGCACTTGCCTACCTTCACTAATTAATTAAAGCAGATTGAGGGAGGTCGATTTGCCCGGAGAAATGTCTATAGGGTAGGCTTGATTCCACGTGTTCATTTGCCCCTATTCATGGGTAAATTGAACGTTTTTGCGCGATCGGTTCATCAAACTAATTCATTTATCAGGATTATTTTCCTGCATTTAAATTTAAATGAACAGAAAAAAAAATTATACATTTTTGGTTTAGTCATATCTTTGAAATTTGAAAAATTCCCATTTCTACAAATTATTGCATCAGAATTAAAGCTGTGATTTTTTAAATGTGCAGGTGGGCGTGGTTCGGTGGGCGTGGGTGGGTGGGCAGGTGTGCGTAGGTGGGAGGGCGTGGGCAGGTGGGGGTGGGGAGGTGAGGGTGGGTGGGTGGGCGTGGGCAAGTGAGGGTGGATGAGTGGGCGTGGGCAAGTGAGGCTGGGTGGGTGGGTGGGCGTGCGCCGGTGAGGGGAGGTGGGTGGGCGTGGGCAAGTGAGGGTGGATGAGTGGGCGTGGGCAAGTGAGGCTGGGTGGGTGGGTGGGCGTGGGCCGGTGAGGGGAGGTGGGTGGGCGTGGGCAAATGAGGGTGGATGAGTGGGCGTGGGCAAATGAAGGCGGATGGGTGGGCGTGGGCAAATGAAGGCGGATGGGTGGGCGTGGGCAGGTGAGGGTGGATGAGTGGGCGTGGGCAAGTGAGGGAGGGTGAGTGGGCGTGGGCAAGTGAGGGAGGGTGGGTGGGCGTGTGCAAGTGAGGGTGGATGAGTGGGCGTGGGCAAATGAGGGTGGGTGGAAGGCTGGGCGTGGGCAAATGAGGGTGGGTGGAAGGCTGGGCGTGGGCAAATGAAGGCGGATGGGTGGGCGTGGGCAGGTGGGAGGGGGTAGGTGGGCGTGACTGGATGCGTGGATTTAACTGAGTGGGTGGATGGGGGGGGGGGTGATATGTATACACAAATTCATTCACACACAGGCTGGGAGATACGTACGTTCCCTTTTTTTATTGCTAATAATTTTGAAGCTTATTGGATTCAATTTTCTCAATGTGAGCTCGAAGGTAATTCACTGAAGCATTAATACTATATATTCCAGGCATTATGGTGTGTGGCTACGGCTTCCTCCTGAGACTGAGGTTAAAGCCGATTTCTATAGACTTTGGTATCTCCAGCAAAAGCGATGGGCCAGCTCTATTTTGCCACAAGTTGCCGATAGATCTCGCCAAGGATTAGAGGTAGTTAATCTTTCATCTGAGATTTCTAATCACTCTTTCCTCTATCAGTGATAATCACGCGAAAACTGAAGCTTGGCCACACCCACCCACCCACCCACTCACCCATACACACAGTCAAGGAAAAATAGTGGGAATTAAAACGTTATATTTTCTAAATTATTGAGGAAAAATTACGGTGCTCTTATTACCTGATTGAAGTCCTTGATGGGGCTTCTGACTCCTCCTTAAGGGATGACGACGGTTGTAGACTAAAACGTCTGCGAAATTGATGTCGGCTCTTCATTATCTGCAGTTGTCACCTGCAAAATATTGAAAACGCTTAATCAATTCTAGTTGCACGTGGGAAATTGGGATAGCAGTTGCGATGTACGACCAAGAACAATTTTTTCTGTAAAGTTAGTCTCTCCCCACTTTTGACATATATTCTCGTTACAGGAGTAGTCAATATATAGTTTCCAATAATTCGCTAATATAGTTTTTAATAATCCCCAACCTGTAAACGGAGCAAACCCGTCACCCATAAATTCTACGATATCCCGAAAAAGCGCCATCTATCTCGCTGGTAATAATTTATGAACCACTTGTCAGTGGTGTTACACCGCCGCCCCATCAACTCCGCTCATTTACCTCCGCAGAATTCTCATCTTCCCATTCCAAAAAGACACCCCCGTCTCACAAAGTACACGCCCACCCCAACCTTGTCCCATAATTGCTTTTGTTTTCCACTTTAAGAGGTTTGAAAAAACATTAAAAATCCTGAAAAAGGAAATTAAAAAAAATTTTCACTTCCCACTAGGGAAAGTTATTTTGTGTTTGCCGCCAAAAATTCAAATTTTTTTACCAAAACGAGTAGAAGATAGTAGCGGTAGCTCTCCGCTTGCGATGGGAGGGGAAAACGGTCAGACTTGGCGCTCCCCCACCACGCGCTCCGGCAGCGCGCGCAGCACTGGTGACCAGATACCTCGCTCGAGACACCGCATTTCGCGCGCTTTTATATACAGTTGGAATGAATTGATCGCGTTAATTGATAGCGCGATGCGTTTAAATATAGCAGCTTCATTTCCCGTATTCCTTTTCAAATTTTCTCCGTGCACATTTTCAAGATTCCGATGAGTTCCGCTGACGAAACAAAAAATACTTTCGTTCCCGGACGGATACGTTCCTGAAGTTCGTAGAATGAAGTTCATTCGTTCAGTTATCAGATAGCTCTGGCGATCCTGTCAACATAAAATGGCGGGTACCATGTACTCACCCCTTTTATTTTAAAGCCCACCCGCCATAAAGCTCTAATGGCATTGCATACCGCACCATAAAAGAGCACAGTCGTTTTTCCATGGGGAAAAAATACATGAGGCAGAAGTGTCACCATTGGCCGGGACAAACTAGCGAATCCAGAGCGAAAATGTGGCAAATGTTGTTTACTGGGATTTTTTATTATGCGTCAGCGCAAATGTTAAGCGCGTCATTCCGCGCCCCATTATCCCCAATATAGTCACATGTCAACATATATCGATACGGGTGTTGAAAAAGTTGAAAGAACTGAAGACATTTTTGGTCAGAAGTCATATTTCTTTTTTGGACGTTTTGACAATTGTCAAAACGGTCAAAATCTCAAGCAGTTGGTGCGACGGGGTGCGCGCGCATCTGCGCCTGCGCAGGATTCAAACACTCCGGCGCCATCTGCAGATTTTACCTGCGGCTACGCCTTGATCATGCGAGTTAAAGAATAAAAAAATTATAAAATATAATATATACTTTTTTACGCGAGGAACACTTCACTTTTCATACGATATTTCTATCTATAGCCGTTTTCGACATAAAGATATTTTCCGATTCTTCTTTATTTACCTCGATATATATCGATACATTTCGAGATACCTCGATATATTTCGATATAAATCGATACATTTCGATATACGTCGAGACATTTCGATATAGTGCGATATATTTCGATATAAATCGATACATGTCGATATAAATCGATACATTTCGATATACTTCGATATAAATCGATACATTTCGATATACCTCGATACAGGCCGACACATTTCGATATACATCGATATACTTCGATATAAGTCGATACATGTCGATATAAATCGATTCATGTCGATATAAATCGATACATTTCGATATAAATCGATATACTTCGATATACGTCGATATAAATCAATACATTTCGATATACATCAATATGTGTCTAAAGCACATGAAAATACATGGTTGAATATCCATTATTTCTTGTTTTTTGGTCCTATCTAGAAAATTTCATCCTCTTTTAGGCTCTTAAAGAGCCATTTCGAGATACCCTGTACATCGATATACATCGCAATGGTAAATTCACACTGTTGAAAGAAGACACGACATTGGGTAGGGGGGGGGGGGGAGAAGGGAATTGGATGAGGACCGTGACTGGCTCTGGTGCTACGGGGATTTACACGGATTTGCCTGAGCGTGCAGTGAGAATATATATATACGAAAATATATATGTTATACCGCACCGTTTCCTCGTGAAATTGGAATCGCTGAAGGATAGGGGGTAACGCTACTGAGCCAGCACTGGGTAATAAAAAAAATGGGTTACCCGACTAGGCGACTTTTTTTTCTCGTTTATTCATTCATTCTGGCACGATTTAGGGTGGGAGGGAGGGGGGGGGAGGGGCGACAGATGCGGCGAGTTATTATCAATTTTGCTTATCAAATATTGTACGCCTGGGGAAGGCTTCCAAGGATAAATTTGAATTTCAGGGAATTTTTATGGGGTCAAATCCCAAGAATTCGCGATTTTAACTCTCTCGAATTTTGTGAATTTTTGCAATTTGGAAAATTCCAAAATTTCAGATTTTTTTTTGTAATTCGCAAATTTTTCACGAGCGAACTTTATTTTTTTTTTTGGTTAGAATGTTTTTGATTTTTTTGAAAAATACTTGGAATTTTAATAAACTGATTTTTTTTTCGGATAATTAATTTTTTTAAAAATCGAGAATTCAAAAATTATGGTATCTAAAAATTGCAAAAAAAATTTTGAAAAAGTTTGGCAAATTCAGAAGTATTATAATTTTTGAAATATCCTTGTTTGTCGATTCAGTTTGGCACGATTTAGCGGGGGGTGGGAGGGGGGGGGGGGGTGACAGATGCGGCGGGCTTATCAAATATTGTACGCCACTGGGGAAGGCCTGGGACGATAAATTTGAGTTTCGGTTGATTTTTATGGGGTCAAATCGCAGAAATTCGCAATTTTCACATAACAATAAAAATGTTTTTTTTTTGAAAAAAAAAATTTCCGAAAGTGAAACATATAAATATTTTTTTTTTAAATTTTTTTTTTAAATATTTTTGCAAAAATGATCACATGTGCTGAGCTCTCCGGAAAGGCAAGAACTATCGGCCCCTTGTACTATTTATTTCTCATTGATTTTTTTTTCCGCCACCCACAAACGTCAATTTGCAATTTAATGGAAAATTTCTGTCAGTCTCACCGGAAAAACGAGTGGGCATATATAGATTGAACCATATTGAAATGTGGGCGGAAGTACCCTAAAAACAGATTATTTGCTCGCCATCGAGATTGTTTTTTGCATATGTCAGGGGCTGATTGCACTGGCCCTAAAAAGGACAAGTTTTAGTTGTCCCGATGTTTGACATCATTCTGACACGTTTTCGATAACGATCCTGGGAAGGAGTGTCGACCTTGAAAAGCAATTCCTTCAATTGACGTTAACAATTCCAAGTGTTCAAATGACTCTATCGCGAGAACGGTTAGAGATAGGAGAAAAAGTGTGTAACAAATATTGTTCCTTGCACAAAAATACACATATGATGTGTTATGACTTTTTTTCGTAACTCTCATAATTTAGGAGATGTCATTGGTTGAAACTGTGTGGGCGGTGTATTTTGAAAATTTTGGAAATTTTCTGCCAATGTTTAGAATGTTCAAAAATTTCCTGGAAATTTTGTAATTTCGAAAGTTATATATTTAGTTATATATATATATAGTGCTCCATTTTTTTCTTGTAGAAGAAAATCCCAGCATTTTTCTTCCCTTCACTTAACGTCAATCGAGCCAATCTGGCGCACCCCAAAAAAACTTCAATTTACCCCCAATTGAGATTATTCTTCAGACGTGTCAGGCACATCGGAGATGCTTATGCGCAGCAATTTTTCCCCAAAATGGGGTGAGTTGGAATTTTGGTGAACAGGATGTGAGAGCGAGCCTTGATGGGTCGCACCAATAACTTTCCGATAGAAACTAAAAAAGGTGAATTTTATGATTTCCTTTGAAAAATTGTTATGCCGTTAACAAGTGGCTTTACACAAGACTTTTTTGAATTTTTTGAATTTTTTTAATTTTTTGAATTTTTTTGAATTTTTAGAATTTTTTGAATTTTTTGAATTTTTTGAATTTTTTGAATTTTTTTGAATTTTTTGAATTTTTTGAATTTTTTGAATTTTTTGAATTTTTTGAATTTTTTTGAATTTTTTGAATTTTTTGAATTTTTTGAATTTTTTGAATTTTTTGAATTTTTTGAATTTTTTGAATTTTTTGAATTTTTTGAATTTTTTTGAATTTTTTGAATTTTTTGAATTTTTTGAATTTTTTGAATTTTTTGAATTTTTTGAATTTTTTGAATTTTTTGAATTTTTTGAATTTCTTGAATTTTTTGAATTTTTTGAATTTTTTGAATTTTTTGAATTTTTTGAATGTTTTGAATTTTTTGATTGTTTTGAATTTTTTGAATTTTTTGGATTTTTTGGATTTTTTGAATTTTTTGATTTTTTTGAATTTTTTGAATTTTTTGAGATTTTTGAATTTTTCAACATTTTGGAGTTTTTGAAATTTTCTGAATTTTTAAAATTGTTGGAATTCTTAGAAATTTTGAATTCTTCGAAAAATTTTAAATGTTTTGAATTTTGGGAAATTTGCACAATTTTTATTAAGCCTGAAATTTGTGTAGCGTATAAAATACTGAAATGAATTTTCTCCATATTTTACATCGATTGATATCATTCCTCCCCCGAAAAAAAAACCCACTATTTACCCCCAATCGAGATTATTTTTCGCACGTGTCAGGGGCAGAGTGGAGATGCTTGTGAACAGCAATTTACCCACAAATGGAACATTTTCCACCTTTTTTTTCTTGCCTCTGGCACACACCCAGAGGCCACTGGGGTTCAAAGGAGAGTAGAAAAAGTTATAACTAAATTATCGCGATCAAGAGTTTATCCTGGCTAAATAAACTGTTCCGAGAAAATATTATGTTTGCCTACAGTGAGCGGAAAAAAAAAATTCTGATATCCAGAGAAAAACGTCGAAATGTGTATTTGTCCATATATATACATACTCGTATATATACATCTATATATACACATTTTTACAATTTGATGTTTTAATTTTGAATTTTTACAATTCAAAAATTGTAAAAATTTCGAAAATTTCAAAAATCAAAAAACAATATATATATATACACGCATACCCACACCCACCCACACCTACCCACACCCACCCACACCTACCCACACCCACCCACACCCACCCACATTCACCCACACGCACCCACACCCACCTACACGCACCCACACCCACCCACATTCACCCACACCCACCCACACCCACCCACACCCACCCACACCCACCCACACCCACCCACCCACACCCACCCCCACCCACCCACACCCACCCACACCCACCCACCCACACCCACCCACACCCACCCACACCCACCCACACCCACACCCACCCACACCCACCCATACCCAACATATTGGAAAATTCATAATGCGACCCGTTGAACGTCACACGCCCATCCATCTTTAATTTTCGTTTATGAATATCGTATGTAAACCAAAATGAAACCAATAAAATGTTCCATTTATTTTCGTTTACTCTCCCTCTCTTTATTTTTTCCGTCCTTGCGCGAGAATCGCCAAGCCGCTTTTAGTCGACGGCGGGTTTTGTTCACGGTACAACTTTCAATTCTCCAGTAAATTCAATTATTTTTCTACACACATGAAGTGATTCGCATGGATGACACGATTTTTTAGCGAGAGTAGAGCCAACAATGGCCAGCTTAATAGTTTGATAAGCGATGAGAAAAGTGCAGGATTATAAAAAAAAAAAAAATGTGAATATTAACTCGCGAATTTTCAGAGTCGCAAAGGAAATTGGGGGAAAAAAGCGAAAATAGAAATTCGAAAAATCTCAAAAAAATCGAAAATAATTTTTTTTCGAATTTGGAAAAATTTGAAATAAAAATTCTACAAAAATTCAGTAATCAGGAAAATTAAGGAGGGACATTTAAACAAAATTGCATGAAAAAGTAAACTAAAAAAATTGTTTTTTTTTTTTTTTAATTGAGTGAACTTGATAGTGAGAAAAAAAAATTGGCAAGAATGGAAAATACATTTTTCCTTCAATCCAATTTTTTGTTACATTTATTTGATTCTTTGAAGGGGAATGAAAAATGAAGGGAAATTGAAAACAAAATATTTAGCATTCTCGTTTACGAGGTCTTTCGCCCTTCGTCAAATATCGAGCGTGCACTCAATTTTCCATTTAAAAAATACACAAAAAGTGGGGATTGCTATCAAACTGGATCGCTTCCATTTACCGCGCTATCATTTTTTTTTTTCATCGGTTACATAAACAAAATGGGGGAAGAAAAAAACATTGGAAATTTGCTATCCATGAAAAGAGGAAAACAGCGAATTAATCGAGGTTGTGTGAGGGATTTGTGAATGGAAACGATTTTTTACTAAACTTTTGACATTTTTCAAAAATTATTGAGCAATTAAAAATTCATAAAAATTATTTTTGGAAAAATTTTCAAAAAATTAATTGACCAAATTTTTTTACGATTTTGGAAATCCGAAATTTTTGAGACTGCTGAAGTGAAAAAAAAATCTAGCGTGCATAACGAAAGAAGGGAATTTATCGACTGCCATTCGTCATTGTCTAAATAAACGTCATGTGTCCGGAATTAATAATGAACGCCCGCATGCGATTTAATTACCTCCTCGTTCTTCTCTTCTCTCTTCGGAAGAGCCAATCGAACTTCCCAACCCATCGATCCGTTCCACACAGCTCTGAATTAATTCAATTGCCCTTCTCGAATGTATTTCTCTTCAGATGTGAAGGAACATTAATTTTATTAAAACTAAGAACGAAATTTCTACTTCTACCAAATTTTCAGATTTCTAGAATTATTAAACTTGTCATTTTTTTTCATTTTCAAATTTTCAAAAATTTTCAAAATTTTCAAAATTCAAGTCTCACATTTTACAGATTTTTCAAATTTTTTTTTTCGATTTTTTTAACATTCAGATTTCCAAGTTTTGAAATTTCTGAAAATTTTACTTCATTTTTTCTTTTTTAAAAAACTTCCAAAAATTCCAGAAGTTGTCAAAATTGACGTAATTTTGGGAATTCCGAAAAAGAAAAATTCCAAGAATTTCCATAATTATAGTCAACTTTTAATAAAAAGAAAAAAAATTTGTAAGATTTTTTGGTTTCGAAATATTTACGCAAAAAAAAAACCTAGCGCAAATAGTATCACTTCCAATTTCGTCATTTGAACTTCATTCGTTGATTACGTCTAAAGCGTATGAATGGAAATAATTGCGAACATTGTACTGATGCAGTTGGATAAATTTATTGCACGTGTTAATTGAGTGTGAATATTTCATATTCATAATTTAGCGTTGATCACACCGGAAATTTAATCAAGTGTTTGGAACATTGAATTTCCCATGCAAATGATATCGCGTTATCGTGGTAAAAAGTTCGCCAGAGAATGATGAATCTGCATGTTTTAGTTGCTCCGGAATAATTCCATAAATTTTCGCCTCTATTTCATTTTGTTGATCAATAAATGTGCCATTTTTTCATTGCAATTCAATTTACAAATTGTGTAATTTTTTTTACTATATATGTATTCATTAACTTGCCGATTTTTAGCTTCCCGATTTTCGGGAAGTTATTATATTGACCCTGAAATCAATTTTTCTTGAACTAGTGTTTTAAGTATACCAAAATGCTTCCCATCAAATTCCGAGTAAAGTCTGTGTGTGTGTGTGTTTGTATGCGTGGAATCGGAATTTTTCGTTACCGATTTCTCACGAACGGATTGAACGATCTGGGTCATCGAGGTCTCATTCAGAGCGTCTTCATGGAACTTAGATCGGTTTAGTTTTTGGTTTAAAGATTTTTTGTTATTAACAATTGAATTGTTCACACCGCTCTATTTCAAAACCGGTAAGAGATACGACAAAAAGTATTAAGCAGAATTTGCTCTGTAAGTGAAAATGCATATTTAATTTCTTATCACTTTTTTCCATATTCGTCATAATTAAGGAGGTATGACGGGTTTAACCCTCGAGCGTTGGCACTCCTATTGGCGTCTCACTCCCACTCCAGTGACGCGCATAATTCTCGTCCTCGCGCTGACTATGCGGTGAGCCAAATATTCATAATTATCACTGTCTCCTATCAGAGCGGAAACGGAAGTCAAAAATAATACCATAATAAAAGAGCCTGGCAAAAGTTTCATAAACTAAGCGACAGGTGTTGCCAGTTTGTCATTTCTTATTTCCAAAGTTGGTACCCGTGACCCGATAAATAAGCAAATATTCGGTATCAGGTGCAACTGTAGCGCGTATGCATTGATGGAGATTTAATAGGGAAAACTCTAGGTATTACGAGAGCCATGAAAAGCCTTTGTTACGCAGCTATCCATACGCCTTGCGTCTGTTTATATGAGTAAATATATACGTATACATATAGAAAGGTAAGCCAAAGAAGCTCAAGCACTCCTTGGGGAGCGCTTACACTTGCCTCTGTCTACAAGTCAAATAATGCTACTCACAAAGTTTTCTCCCGCTCTCAGTCTATTATCGGCTTTGTAAAATGCAGTTTATTTATCCTCTTCAACTTGCCATATTATGAATTTGTGTTTAACCTGCCTCAATGCACCTGTACTGGACTACTTCTTGACTTGTTGTGACGATTCCTCAAGACTGTTCTCGATTTTTTCCTGCTAACATGACGTTGGACAACTCAGGAAAGTTAGGGAAGAGGTTGATAGACAATTCCGGCGGGTAAAGGAGGTGTGGTTCAATTTTTCGAGCTTAGAAAAGGTTGAGCACATCAGAAAGGATGTTCCACCAGAATTTTATCGGAATCTGATGACGGAAACGCTTGTATGAGACACCTGCCCCAGTCCGAAATTCTTAGCTGTCGATGCGAAATTGGTCGGATCGGTGGACTTGTCGAAAAAATCGGATGGAATCTTCGTTTTAGGCCAAAGTGTAGTTGCTTGCTGCTCGCATGGCTGTATAGACAACCCAGGGAAGTTAGGGAAGAGGTTAATAGACAAGTCCGACGGGTAAAGGAGGTGTGGTTCAATTTTTCGAGCTTAGAAAAGGCTGAGCACATCAGGAAGGATGTCCCACCAGAATTTTATCGGAATCTGATGACGGAAACGCTTGTATGAGAGACCTGCCCCAGTCCGAAATTCTTAGCTGTCGATGCGAAATTGGTCGGATCGGTGGACTTGTCGAAAAAATCGGATGGAATCTTCGTTTTAGGCCAAAGTGTAGTTGCTTGCTGCTCGCATGGCTGTATAGACAACCCAGGGAAGTTAGAGAAGAGGTTAATAGACAATTCCGGCGGGTAAAGGAGGTGTGGTTCAATTTTTCAAGCTTAGAAAAGGTTGAGCACATCAGAAAGGATGTTCCACCAGAATTTTATCGGAATCTGATGACGGAAACGCTTGTATGAGACACCTGCCCCAGTCCGAAATTCTTAGCTGTCGATGCGAAATTGGTCGGATCGGTGGATTTGTCGAAAAAATCGGATGGAATCTTCGTTTTAGGCCAAAGTGTAGTTGCTTGCTGCTCGCATGGCTGTATAGACAACCCAGGGAAGTTAGGGAAGAGGTTAATAGACAAGTCCGACGGGTAAAGGAGGTGTGGTTCAATTTTTCAAGCTTAGAAAAGGTTGAGCACATCAGAAAGGATGTTCCACCAGAATTTTATCGGAATCTGATGACGGAAACGCTTGTATGAGACACCTGCCCTAGACCGAAATCCTTAGCTTTCGATGGTCGTTGACTACTTCTCGACTGCCGACGATCCCTGAAGCCAATCTTTGATTTCTTTCTGCTAACACACCTGCAGGCAACCAAGAGAGGTCACGAAAGAGGTTTCTAGACAAATCCGACGGGTAAAGTAGATCTGGTTCAATTTCTGAAGCATGGAAAAGGTTGAGGATATCAGAAAGGATGCCCCACCTGAATTTTATCGAAATCTATCAACGGAAACGGCTGTATCAGCCATCTGACCCAATCCCAAATTGGTAGCTTTCGCTGCGGTATCGCTGTTTTCGTAGCGTCTAATCCATGAAAGCTATCAAAATACCTGTCACAAATCAAGTTGTGTTCAGAACGTTAGGTCTGATCTTCCTTTCGCCCATTTCCCAACCACTTAGCATACCTTCCAGCAAGAATTTGCTTGTGGGAATCCTACATGTTGATGGATGTAAACAATTCCCGTAGAAGAATGTCCTGCCATTTCAACTCATTCCCAACCATTGGAAGGTCGTTTCCCGGGAATGTTCTCCATCGAAAAGTGATCGCTTGGAGCAGGCACATTCCCGTCTAGCTTCTCCATTGGAAAATCCATCAATTCACAATCAACATCTCGTTTTGTCGTCAACACCCCGGGATTTAATCCAGTGATAAAAACTCGTTGAAGTTTCTTTGGAATTCATCCCTTCCGCTACTTGCAATGTTGGCTTTACGTCATCCGACGGATACTGTACGTCGACGCCCTCCAAATTTATGTGCATCTCCTTTATCCACTTGGCAAATAAAATGTTGAAGAATGGCAGGGAAAAAAATGACCGAAATCGGGGAGAATGGGGGAAATAAGTTTATGCCAGGTATCGATCGGTTGGAATGTTTACTTGCTCGATCGTTACACTCTAAAGTGGAACAACGACCCTAGGAACTGTCCGACGCCAACATGCCGATGAACTGGTGTGCGGAACTTCCGGTTCCTTCTGGTTTGGTTTTTTTGCGGGTGGAGGGGGAGGGTGGGAGAAGGGGGGGAGGGGGGTTATTGATTGATTATATATTGTTTTTTGGGCTTTCATGAATTGGTTTTTTTTCGCGGTCGTACGAAGCTCGTGTCAGCATCTTACGTATCGAAGTTTTGGAAACTTCTGGTAATGTTTGACGTCTTTGAGAGGTAAATGAGGGCGCAACGGTCGATCCTTGGAGGATGTTTATTTTTGGTCACCTCGATCGGCACGGAAAGGTCTGCTTACCTATTTTTAGGGGCAAGGGGGGGGGGGTGAAATATAATTTTTGAAATTTTTGAAATTTTTGAAATTTTGAAATTTTGAAATTTGGAACTTTTGAAATTTTGCAAATTTTTGAATTTTTTGAATTTTTTGAAATTTTAATTTTTTGGATTTTTTGAATTTTTTGAATTTTTTGAAATTTTTGAAAAATTTCGAAAATTAAAAAAAAAAAATTTCGAAAATTTCTGAATTTGCTGAAAAAAATTTCGAACTTCTGGAAAAGTTTGAAATTTTTGGGAGTTTAGTAGAATTTTAGGAAACATGAGCAAATTGAGATTTTTTTCTGAAATTCATAAAAAGTATTTTATGTGGAGTTGGCACGAACGCGCTGACAATTTTCTATAGCACAATAAACTTGCCCTTTTCCAATCACAATTGAACGTATGATTTCAATTGATGGGAATGAGAAAAATACGTAACAGCTATTTTGTGGAGATGATCGGGAAAAGGTCAAATGGGTGTGAAATGTCAAATGTGCGCATTCACGACTGGACGAGTCCATGGGAAAAAAATCTTGAAAAAGGGGATAAAAAAGCAAGACCAGGCTTCATATAACTGTTCCGTCGCACGCACACGGTATATCAAATTTGGAAGGGTATTCAAAATTTCGGCGATTCTTCGAAATTTGTGAATTTTCAGTAAAAAAAACAAATAGTTGGAGATTTTGGAAATTTCGGAAATTTTAGAAATTTGGGCAATTTTGGAAATTTTTGGGAATTTTGGAAATTTTGGAATTTTTGGATTTTTTGGAAATTTTGGAAATTTTGGAAATTTTGAAAATTTTTGTAAATTTGGAAATTTATGGAACTGAAGAACTTTCAAATGAGAGAAATTAAAAAAATTAAAGTCTTCCAAATTGTTAGAAATTTCTAAATTTTCCAAACTGCCATAGAATTTTCTAAATGTCAAAATTTTGAAAATTTTAGACATTTTCAGATGTTTCCTTAGAAAAAAATGACACTAATAATTACGATACTCGCAAGCTCAAAGCGTCGGAAATAAGTGCTTGTGCATAAGGCTAGGCGAAGCTAATCCTTTTTCGCCTCGACTCTCGCTTGAGGCGTTCTTTTAATTAATGGCGCTACATCCCACAAGAGCTTACGAGAGGCCGCAAAAAAAACGTAAACGATCGTGCGAAAAAGAAAAGTTGAGAGAAAAATTTCCGTCCGCTTCAATTCGGTTGAAAAGCGTTGGAAGGAGGAAGAGATAGCAAATTGAAAAGACTTCCAATTTAATTGATGGATTAATGATGATCACGTACTGAGCCAAGAAGATTTTGAAATGCGAAAAGTTGAGGAAAATGCTAAAATTTGGAAATTGTGAAAAAGTCGAAAATTGATCTCACCCACTCAACACCCACCCACCACGCCCCCACGACCACCCCCTTCAGGCACCCACCCGCCCCCACGCCCCCCCCCACCCACGCACAACCACCCACCCAAATACAACGCCCCCCCTCAAGTACCCACCCACTTACACCCCGCCCCCCCCTGACCTGTCCACCCACTTATACCCCTCCCCCCTCCCACCCGCCCACCCCCTTACACACGGACCCACGACTCCACCCCCCTCACCCGTCCGCCCACTTACACACGCCCCCACGACCACCCCCTTCAGGCACCCACCCGCCCACTCACACCCGCCCCCACCCACCCAAATACAACGCCCCCCCTCAAGTACCCACCCACTTACACCCCCCCCCCTCACCTGTCCACCCACTTATACCCCTCCCCCCTACCACCCGCCCACCCCCTTACACACGGACCCACGACTCCACCCCCCTCACCCGTCCGCCCACTTACACACGCCCCCACGACCACCCCCTTCAGGCACCCACCCGCCCCCACGCCCCCCCCCCACCCACGCACAACCACCCACCCAAATACAACGCCCCCCCTCAAGTACCCACCCACTTACACCCCGCCCCCCCTCACCTGTCCACCCACTTATACCCCTCCCCCCTACCACCCGCCCACCCCCTTACACACGGACCCACGACTCCACCCCCCTTACCCGCCCGCCCACTTACACACGCACCCACCCACCCACAACCGCCCACCCAACCACCCACCCACCCAAATATACACGCCCCCCCCCTAACACACGCACTCACGACTCCGCCCCCCTCACCCGCCCACCCACGACCCCGCCCCCCTCACCCACCCACCCACCTCCAGGGCATAGGTATAGTGAGTAGAGTATCTGCCTACTATATGATGCAATATTTTCTCATAGAGCCCGCCCCATAGATTCCGTGTGCTATGGGCGGTACCCATGAAATGAGACCGCTTGATCGGGCGGGAACCTAACCGGGGGGGGGGAGGGGGTCGATCATAGGTGGACCATCGCAGGTTTCTGGGGGTTTACCCTGTGGCTCGAAATACGATGACCCAAATGGCAAGAGTCGGCCCCAGCCACGTGGATGGGTGTCCGGTAGTCCCTCTCGAAGAAATGACGAAGAGCTGCTCCGGGGGTGGGAGGGGGGGACAAGATGGGGGACCGAGGGAAAAAAAACACACATGGCATTTGAAAAGTTGAAACATTCGCAGAAATAAGAGCGATGTCTCACTTATTCCATGACTTGAGAAACTCTTTTCCCCGTCTTCAAAGCTATTGTCCCGAGTCGACAAGTGTCGAGTGGTGCAAGAAATAGGGAAAAAGGGGGACGTAGCGATCGGACGATAGTTTTAAATGGGACAATTCAGGTCACGGGATTTTTCAACACTGTCGTCCAATTTTCTGGATACTTGAGATAATTGCGACGTTGTTCATGAGCGGTAATTGGACGTTGGATTGATCAATTACATTTTTCTTGGTAGCAGCAATTTCATTAAATTCGTTTTTTCAACAATGAAAATTTTGCAAAATTTTTTTTTGCAATTTAAAATTTTGCAAAACTTTTTTTTGCAATTTAAAATTTTCAAAATTTTTTTTTGAAATTCCAAATTTTCAAAAATTGAAATGAAAAATGGGATAATTTTCGAAATATCTTCGAGTCTGAAATTTCAAGCGAAAAATTTTAGGAAGTGATGGGGGTCAGCCATTGGAGCGACATGGAGAACGATTTTTTGTCTCGAGTTTTCCAAAAAATTCGATTATCTCCTCAGCGAGTGGTTCTACGAGAAAATATCATTAGATATTTTTTATAGGGAATTTCATTCCGAACAAAAAAGTTTTATACGAAATTTGTCTGCAGTGCCGCATTCTCGAGATAAATGCGGAATTCCAAGGAATGAAACGTGCATGTGATAGTGCGCGGGCCGAATCGATAACTTTGACATCACCGTATGTCCTCAATTATGGAAGTGAGGACAGAAAGTCATATAACAAAAAATGTGCGTCCGCAGGAGAGGAACAATATTGGTTTAACACTTTTTCTCCTATCTCCAACAGTTTTCGTGATATGACGTCATGAATGAGAGAAGTCGTTAGTGACTAAACAACGTTGAACCGATTTTAACAAAGATTTGATTTTTTTTGACGAGTTGTTTTTCTGATTATGAATAATTATAGCGCAATGGTGAAACGAAGGTACACAGAAATGTCATCCAAGGACCTTAACATATTTATCTCCGGAATTAATGTCCACTCGTATTGGGGTTTCAGCGGGAGATATCAAACATTGAATGTTCACAGTAGGTTTTGCGATAACAGTATCGGGAGATTACTATTCGCACTGTGAATATCCGGTTGCGCCCCGGTGTAACTGAAGATAATTTTGACAATTTTGAAAATTTTCTGGTTTTTGAACATGTTGAAATTTTTTTTTTAACCTTAACTTTTGGTCATTTTTGAATGTTGAAAATTTTAAGAATTTTAAGAAGAATTTTCCTTATTTCCAAAATTTCCAAAATTTTCCGCGATTTTCTCAAAATTTTCCCAAATTTTCCAGTTTTTCAAAATTTTCCAAAGCTTTCCAAAATTTTCCACTTTTCCAAAAATTTTCCTAAATTTTCCAAAACTCCGAAATTTTCCAGTTTTCCAAAATTTTCCGAAATTTTCCAGAATTTTCCAAAATTTTCCAGAACTTTCCAAAATTTTCCACAATTTTCCAAAATTTCCCAAAAGTTTCCCAAATTTTCCAAAGCTTTCCAAAATTTTCCAAAACCCTTCAAACTTTTCCGGAATTTTCCAAAGTTTTCCGAAATTTTCCAAAATTTTCCAAAATTTTCCAAAATTTTCCAAAACTTTCAAAAATTTTTATAAATAGCAATTTTCACATAAATGTCGCAAAGTACCATGGAATGCACCAATCGGGCTTCGAGGGAATCGATCAGTCGAAATCGAATCGGTACCTCGAAGTAAGATTCTCCCAATTTTTTCAATTTGCAAAAACTGGACTATGTTAAAAATTTCGAGAACTTGTGCACTAGTCCAAACTGCCTATCTGAATTACAAATAGAGATATCAAGCATTGTATGCTCGCGGTTCTGTGATAACAGTATCGATGGATAACTGTTTGCGGTTTGAATATCCGGTGTGTTTGCACCGCACATTCAGACCGCGAAAATTACGCGGAATTTTTAATTTACCAGATCGTATACGCGCGCTCTATTCTCCGCGTTTACGGGAGCAATTAAGTTTTCATGGGCCTCACTAGATGATTGAATATTTGCCGGGCTTATGAGATCGAAAAAAATTTTAAAGCAGTTTTTGAAAATTTCCAGAATTTTTTTAACTTTCCAGAAACATTCCAGGAATTTTCCAGAAAGTTCCCAAATTTTTCCAAAATTTTCCAAAGTTTCCCAAAATTTGTCAAACTGTTCCAAATTTTTCCCAAATTTCCCCAAAACATTTCCAAAATTTTCCAGAGTTTTCCAAAGTTTCCCAAAATTTTGCAACATTTTCCAAAATTTTCCAAAACTTTTCGAACAGTTCAAAAATTTTCCAAAATTTTCCATAGTTTCCCCAAGTTATCCAAAATTTTCCGAACTTTTCTGAAGTTTTCCAAACTTTTCCAAAAATTTTCCAAAATTTTCCAAAAATTTTCCAAAATTTTCCAAAATTTTCCAAACTTTTCCAAAATTTTCCAAAGCTTTCTAAAATTTTCCAAACTTTTCCAAAGTTTCCCCAAGTTATCCAAAATTTTCCGAACTTTTCTGAAGTTTTCCAAACTTTTCCAAAATTTTCCAAAATTTTCCAAAAATTTTCCAAAATTTTCCAAAATTTTCCAAACTTTTCCAAAATTTTCCAAAGCTTTCTAAAATTTTCCAAACTTTTCCAAAGTTTCCCCAAGTTATCCAAAATTTTCCGAACTTTTCTGAAGTTTTCCAAACTTTTCCAAAATTTTCCAAACTTTTCCAAAATTTTCCAAAATTTTCCAAAATTTTCCAAACTTTTCCAAACTTTTCCAAACTTTTCCAAAATTTTCCAAAATTTTCCAAAATTTTCCAAACTTTTCCAAACTTTTCCAAACTTTTCCAAAATTTTCCAAAATTTTCCAAACTTTTCCAAAATTTTCCGGAAAATTTCAAAAATATTGATAATTTGAAAATATTGAAAAACATCGAAAAACTCAAAATAATACATCATTTTTCATTCACCCAGTTTACAGGTCAATAAATTTGTGATGGCGCTCGCTCGCTCGCGCATATTTTCGGGCCATGATGTGAATTAATCGTCGGAAAATTCCGAAAAAAAAAGTTGAGCTTCACGTCGAGGGGCCGATAATAAACGACGTTCGGTTCTGCCGGAACCAATGGACTCTCCATTCGTGGAAAATGGATTGAATGAGAAAACTCCATTTCCCTGGTTATTTCCTAATTAGCTACACAAACCCTGTTTTACATATTTTTACATCGTTTCGCTTGTTCTACCCAGCAAAAGAATTGCAGTGTTATATTTGGACCTATAAACGTCTGTATGACGCAATCGAAGCGTCCGCCCTAACTCACAGCCCATTCCTTTTTGGTCCATATATGTCTGCTGCTTCCTATTGCTATCAACGATTTCAATTGTTTATAGCGTTGTATCTCACGAAATATTATAGATACGCAAAAATGTGTCAAACAAATGTTGTTCCTTATAAAAAAATACATATTTTGTGTTCTCTGACTTTTTTCGTATCTTCAACCGTTTCGGCGTTGGAGCGCTATCAACAATTGCAATCATTTAGGGAGCTCCAATGAGAGACTGGAACGAAAGTGCACACACACGCACACACAGCAGGAAATTTTTTTTAAATTGCCAAGTTCGAACGAGGCTTTTAGAATTTCATCATTTATCTATCTTTCCTCAACCATTTTTCATTTTACCAAGAGCTAGAGTGCATGAAACAACGATTTTTTATCACACGACGACAGGTGGAACAGCGAGAACAATTTTCCATCTCTGAGAGTTCCTAAATCACATTGGAAACATGTCTGTCATTTTTTTTTTGCTGAGCCACCAAGGGCTCTTCTTACACACAAGAGACAAATTGTCCTTTCTGTCGGCGCAATTCCCCGGGCTTCTGCCTCAATAACCCAAATTGTGTATTGTCTACTGTACAACGCAGCAAAAAGCACTTTTGACGAGCTTTTTGCCGGCTTTGTCACTGTTTCATGTGCAGGCTGTTCGTCAAACATCTTGGCTATCAAAGGGTTCGAAAAAGTACCAAAGGTGGAGGAAAATTTTTGGAATTTTGAAAATTTTTGGATTTTTAAAATTTTTAAAATTTTCTGAAGTTTTTGAAATTTTTGACATTTTTGACATTTTTGGAATTTTTGAAGTTCTTGAAATTTTTGAAATTCTCTAAAATTCTCTAGAATTTTTGAAATTTTCGAAATTTTCGAAATTTTCAAAATTTTCGAAATTTTTGAAAATTTTAAAAATTTTGAAAATTTTGAAAATTTTGAAAATTTTGAAAATTTTGGAAATTTTGAAAATTTTGAAAATTTTGAAAATTTTGAAAATTTTAAAAATTTTAAAAGTTCGAAAATTTTAAAAATTTGAAAAGTTTGAAAAGTTCAAAAATTTTAAAAATTTGAAAAGTTTGAAAATTTTGGGAATTTTGAAAATTTTGAAAATTTTGAAAATTTTGAAAATTTTGAAATTTTGAAAATTTTGAAAATTTTGAAAATTTTGAAAATTTTGAAAATTTTGAAAATTTTGAAAATTTTGAAAATTTTGAAAATTTTGAAAATTTGAAAAGTTTGAAAATTTTGGGAATTTTGGAAATTTTGAAAATTTTGGAAATATTAACAATTTCAAAAATACTGAAATTTTACAACTTCTAAATCATAACTTTGCATTTCCGAAATATTGAAATCGACAAACCAAGGTAGCAGATATCTTCCGTATATATAGGCCAAGTGACCCAGGCGGTAATGAAGGTGAAACACAGTTTCATTTTACCCCGAGTACTCTCGCAGAGAAACCATCACAGCTCGATGGTTTCATACGTATCGACGCACAAACTATCTCTCGTACCTCGTGATAAGGACACTCTATAGGAACAACTTGCTATTCTCTCTGACTCAAGACTCTCAGCCATTTCGCCTTTAGTGCCTGCGTAAATTTTCGAACGCGCCTCGCACGTTAATTTCACCCCAACAAAAACAAAAATTGCGTTTATAAAATTGACTCTTCAAATTTTGGCATTTTCAAAATGAAAAAATAAAAATTTTTATTTCATTTTTTACTTTTTCCAATTTTTTAAAAATTGAAATTTACATACAAATTTTTTTTTTTCAACAAAATTTTTGAAAAAAAAATATTGTTGTAAAAAATATAAAAAAAAAATATTTAAAAAAAATATATTTTTGAAAAAAAAAAATTTTTGAAAAAAAATATTTTTGAAAAAAAAAATTTTTGAAAAAAAATTTTTTTGGAAACAAATATTTTTGAAAACAAATATTTTTGAAAAAAAAGATTTTTGAAAAAGAATATATTTTTGAAAAAAAAAATTTTGAAAACAAAAATTTTGAAAAAAAAAAATTTTGGAAAAAATTTGATAAAAGAAATATTTTTGAAAAATCGATACAGTCGCCTGAATTAAGTCAGATTCTTCAAAGTTGAAATTAATGATGAGCGCAGGCCATAATTTACCAGTAAATTTCACGGGGAATTGGAAGTATAGGCACAAGTGGCCATTATGGGGATATACGTTGTTAGGGGAAAGTTTGCAAATAACATAGTTGAGATTGAATGCATCTAATTCCAGTAATAACACAGGGCTCGAAGTTGTTCAGTATCGCGCGGTAGAAGCCATGTAGTGTGGTCATGGGGGTGAATAGGAGCTGGGAAATTGCACAGTCAATGTACCTAGCTCATTGAAAAGTTTTCCCAGAATTATACAATATTCACTATTTCTGGAAATAATCTTAATTTGTGAAACTTGAGGCTTTGAAAATTTTTACGAATTTTTTCTCAAAACAACTATTTGAGAAATTCGAAAATTTTTGAGAAATCTGAAAAATTTTGAGAAATTTGAAACATTTTGAGAAATTTGAAAAATTTTGAGAAATTTGAAAAATTTTGAGAAATTCGAAAATTTTTGAGAAATTTGAAAAATTTTGAGAAATTTGAAAATTTTTGAGAAATTTGAAAAATTTTGAGAATTTTGAACTATTTTGAAACTTTTGAAAAAAATGGAAAATTTTCAAATTTTGCAATGTTTTGAGAATTTTAGAAATTCTGGAAGGAATTGCAAAATTTGGAATTTCGGGGGGAATTGAAGGAGAATTTAATTTTTGAAGAATTAAAAAAAAAAAATTCAACTGAAAAATTACCCAAAATTTGTGGAAATTTCCAATTTAGTAACGCTTGAGAAAACTTTATAAATGAAGAGATGTGAGTGGATAAAAGCCTGCAGAGAAATCCGAAATTGCATAGCCAATGTGACCACTGCACTGAAAACTTTCTGAAAGCTATCGAATACTCCGGATTTATGGGGACCATGAATTAACCCAAGTTTGATCCATTTTTACTCCACCTCCTATCGCAAGTTTCCAAAAAAAAAATCATGACCAAAACTAACAGAACCATCAAAAATTTCTCCACAATTCCACCTTCCAAAAAAAAAAAAAAAAAAAAAAAAAACACCAAAAAAATATGAATTATGAATGATTTCAGTGATAATCCTCAAGATATAGTCATCCCCATATATATGTATCACATTGAAAAAATTTTCAAATTAAATTTTTTTTCGAATTTTCCCAAATTCATAATTTTTGAAAATAACTTTGTTGATGTTCCTGAAAATTAAAAAATTATCGAAAAAAAAAATTGCCCACCTGCCCCCCCCCCCCCCACCCCCTTGCAACAGTATAAAAAAAAAATAAAACTGACTCACCTCGTCTTTGAAATTTCGGGAAGCGCAACAGTGTCTCTGGCTCGCGCGATCGGTCACAACCCCGCTCTCATCCACGTGAACTGCCACCCTCGCCCCCCTCAAGCCACCCACCCCCCTCCCCGCCTCCCCCCAAAATTAAATACCCACTTATGTGCTTTGAGCAGCTTAATCCGCTGGGATTGTGTGCAAAGCCCGCGAATTAGTGGTCACCCAACTTGCTATATCGAGCCACCTCCTCCTACTGTAGTTGCCTGTAGTTGTAGTTGTAGTTGTGACGCACACAAAAAATACAAAAATTTGTGATTTTACCGGGGGGATGCAGGAGACCGAAAAAGCCCGCGCGCGAGACGAGGGAGCTCTGTCCGGTCCTCTGTTGTAGCACCCGGATTGCGTCGTGCTACTACGTAGCACTTGTGCGCATGCGCTTACCCCCTCTACGCGGTGGGCGGGGGAGGGGGAGGGGGGGGGGTACCACCCTTCGCATCTGAGCCGAACTCTACGGTAAGTACTTACCAGAGTTATTTTATTCAGCGTTTTTTTCGGGGTGGGCGGTGGGTGGGTGGGAGGGGGGGGGGGGAGGGGAGGTGATTCAAGGTGGTTATGAGCATGCTAAAAATTCCAGAAATTTGTGGCCTTTTTTTTTATCTTGGAAAATTTGATAAATTTCCAAGCTTTATGAATTTTTGAAAATTTAGAGATTGGAGATTTCTTTGGAACTTTGAAAAACGTCGGAAAATTTCGAAAAGTCACAATGAATGAGAAACTTCAATGGAGAAGCCTGACGAAAAATCGAATTGGTGGGAGCTTCAGTTTACTCCCGCAATCATGATAAACTGTCAAGGCGGATAACACACTGGATAGTGACATTCGTTTTCCGATGAAATCACAAATGATGAAAAATTCCGGAAATGAAAGGACGGTGTAAAAAATGTAGATGGAATATATCAGTCAAGAAAAGCGCTTGTTTTAAGCAGTCCATAGGTCAAAATGAGGAAGTAAAAGAAATGCGGAAACTATGAAATTTTAGAAATTTCAAAAATTCCATAAATTTCCAAAATTTCCAGAAATTTCCAAAAATTTGCAAAATTTCCAAAAATTCCAGAAATTTCCAAAATTTTCAGAAATTTTCAAAAGGTCCGAAATTTCTAGAAATTTTCAACATATTCAGAAATTTCCAGCATTTTTTGAAAAGTTCCAGAAATTTCCAAAATTTCCAAAATTTTTACGCAAATTTTTTTTTTTTAAATCTCAAGATTTTTGTCATCATAAGATTTTCAATATAAAATAAGAGTGAGGAGTCGGGATCATCATCTTTAATTTTTCCTGAAAAACCTCTTCCTTACCTCTTTCGTTTCCTCCAGATGTCAGAGGGCGGGAGGGGGGGGGGGTGGGTTGGCAGTGAGACGGATAAAGAAAGAGAGCACTATAGAATATTACGGAAGAGATAAATTCTGGAGGCGAGTAAAATAAAATTCCCGGCATTATTGTTTTTTACTTTTTAATGAGAGCTTAAAGAAGGATAGGACATTATCTGCGCAACATTATCAACACTCTGTACATTTTATGCGATGACGTAATAAGGAAAATCATGGATATCGAGGTAAATGCGGGGAAAAATTTCCATTCTTCATAGAATGATGAAGGTTGTAGAAAGACACATTGTAGAGAATTATTAATTTTTTTCACATGGAAAGAAGCAAGTACCAGTACTTTCAGTTGACTACCATGCGGCTGATGTATTGGCTACAAGTACTCATAATCCAAGTACTAATAATCCAAGTACTAATAATCCAAGTACTAATAATCCAAGTACTAATAATCCAAGTACTAATAATCCAAGTACTAATAATCCAAGTACTAATAATCCAAGTACTAATAATCCAAGTACTAATAATCCAAGTACTAATCATCCCAGTACTCGAACTCGGGTGAGTGATCGATGACAAGTACTTCTGTACTAGGCATTCCGACGCACAAGTACCGTACTTTTAAGTACTTTGACCAGCGTACGTTCCACTGGGGTACTTTTCGGGATGGATATACTCACAGAAATTTTAAAAGTACACAAGTATTTATATGCAAGCACTGATTGGTAGAGTACCGTTGAAAGTACCTTTGAAAGTACTTTTCGGATGTGTAATTTTTCAAGTACTCTCCACGTACATATTGCCCGAAAGTACTTTTGAAGGTACTTTTCGGATGCGTAACTTTTCAAGTACTTGCCACCGTTGTCTAGAAGTACTTGCCATGTCGATATTGTCGGACAGTACTTTTGAAAGTACTTTTCGGATGCGCATTTCTTCAAGTACTTTCCACCGTTGTTTCTGAGTACTTTCCACGTATATATTGTCGGAAAGTACTTTTTATAGTACTTTTGGGATGTGTAATTGTCCAAGTACTTTTCACCGATGTCTTCAAGTACGTTCCACGTGCATAGGGTCCAAAAGCACTTTTTCAAGGACTTTTCACACTAGTACTTTTCGAAGTGTATTTCACTTCCCATGGACGACAAATAAATTGACTTGGACCACATATGAAAAATAAGTAGGTCAGTTCGTGGGTGTCAGTAGTAAGTACCATTGAGCGTCAGACCGGCAACAGGTATCAGTCTCCACTCAACCCCCTCAAGCCCCTCCCACCCCCTCAAACCCCTCCCACCACCCAAGACCATTCTATTTTTGGCCAAAAGCAAGGTGGAACCTTTTTAAATACCCCTTTCGTCAGATACTCGAATGGGGTTAAAAATTCTGAAAGACTCTCGTTATTGTGGCATTCAGATCTCTGGCTCGCGAGTGAGAATACTGTGGAAACCGAGGATCCGTCGTCATTAAAGACAATCCGCGTAAGCTCATGATCCCCCCCCCCCTCCCCCCGCCTCCCAACCAAGTGCCTCTTGAGGTTCAACCTCCTTTATCCGGCTAAGCACAATGCGTGGGGAAGAACAAAAGTTTGTGTTTATGCTTTAAGTCACTTTTTTTTTATAGGTTTATTTTAGTACTTTTTTATGGGAATTTTGAAAATTTTGATGTTAAAATTCCTTTTCATCCTTCCAAAATTTAAAAATAAAGACTTCTAAAATTCCAAGAATTTTCAAATTCCAAAATTTCAAAATTCCAAAAATTCCAAAATTTCCAAAATTCTAAAATTCCAAGAATTCTAAAATTCCAAGAATTCTCAAATTCCACAATTTCAAAATTCTAAAAATTCCAAAATTTCCAAAATTTCTAAAATTTCCAAAATTTCCAAAATTTCCAAAATTTCCAAAATTTCCAAAATTTCTAAAATTTCCAAAATTTCTAAAATTTCCAAAATTTCAAAATTTCCAAAATTTCCAAAATTTCCAAAATTTCCAAAATTTCAAAATTTCCAAAATTCCCAAAATTTCCAAAATGAAATTTTTGAAAAATCTCATAAAATGCAAATATGATAATGTGTGGAGAGTATCTAAAGAGCGTGTGAAGCGTAAAGGTTCAACGCTTCAAAAATCAAACACGACCGCAGTGTGAGTCCAGCGACCCCATGAATAATTCGCTTCAGTCCGAGCCTCATGACACACAAAAGGGTACACGGCTGGTAGCCTCGGGCAGTAGAAAATGTATTAACCAAATGCATATCACTGGCAGACTATCTTCCATACACTGGGATTCCCCGATGTGCCTCCATGTGGCCTCCATTTGAAACTGAAGCCTGGGACAATCCCGGGGCTGTGGATTATTCTCGTCAACGCGGGCACTAGATCCTCGCAGAAACGCGAAACCACAGAGTTGGCATTTTACTGGTAATACTGTCATGTGTCTCATGTTCATCATGTCGCTTTGGCATACTCAACTATTAGTTCCGCACATTTGAATAGATATTTTCTGTGGACAGCTTAGCCTTTACTTCAACTTTTATCATTGACCGATTTCATTTCGACTTCGAATTTTAAAATCATATTTTCCCTGCACTACTCCACAAGGTACTAACAAGTACTAAAAATCCGTACAACGTACAAACAAGCACTGAACCCATGCAAAGTACTAATAAGTACTAAACACATGCAAAGTACTAACAAGTCTTCAACCGCATGCAAAGTACTAACAAGTACTTTTCACCCCCGTGCAAAGTACTAACAGCTACTTAACCACCCACAAAGTATTAAGAAGTACTCAACCATCCACAAAGTACTCAACCCCTAGAAAGTACGAACGAGTACTCAACTACCTACAAAGTACTGATAAGTACTTTTAACCCCCCCGTGCAAAGTACTAGCAAGTACTGAATTGTGCAAAGTACTGACAAGCCCTAAATCGTGCAAAGTACTAACAAGCCCTAAATCGTGCAAAGTACTAACAAGTACTCAACCGCCTACAAAGTTCTAAGAAGCCCTAAAAATCCATACAAAGTACCAATAAGTACTGAACCCATGCAAAGTATTCATCAAGTAGTCAGCACCTACAGAGTACTAACACGTACTCACCCCCTAGAAAGTACTACAGAGTACTCAACTGCCTACAAAGTACTGTCAAGTACTTTTAATCCCTGTGCAAAGTACTAGCAAGAATTGAATTGTGCAAAGTACTAACAAGCCCTAAATCGTGCAAAGTACTAACAAGCCCTAAATCGTGCAAAGTACTAACAAGTACTCAGCCCCCACAAAGTACTAACATCGACACAAATCCCACAAAGTACTAATAAGTACTAATAAGTATTTAACCCAGATGAAGTACTGACAAGTACTCCCTGCAAAGTACTAGTACTTGAAAAGCGACAACATGTTCAAGTAGAAAGTGTTCTATAACACATCATTCCTTAATGAAAACAGAAATTGATCGTTTGGCATCGATGAAAACTCGTAAACCATCGCACAACAAAAAAAAATGTGCAATCAACTGGAAATATCGTCTCGTAATTGTACGCCACAAGAGCACCGATACTTTACAGATTTTATTCTGAGACCAATAATTATTTTGCACGAGTAATTACAATCACGTACTCTACCGCCCACAAATAACCCGTATTTACTACTCTCGGTTCTATTTACTACGACATTTCTCCAATCTCCGGGGCTAATAAATGAGAAGAATTACTACCAATCGACAATTACGAAAGTTGTTTGTCATGCAGGTGTGGAAGCCCAGATTGTGGTCCACCGGAAGCTGTCTTAATTTGAGGAGGAATTTCTGGGGAAATTTTCAGGAAGTGCCAGCTCCCAAGATTGCTTGCCAAAATTTTAAATTTTTTCACATTTTGAAGTTTCGGAGAACTTCATAATTTTGTGAAATTTTTTATTTTTTTCTATAAATATATAGTGATATATAGTGATAAGTATATATATATATATAACTGTATATATATTTATCACTATATATCACTATATATGTATATATATATATATATATATATAGTTATATATAGTTATATATAGTTATATATAGTTATATATAGTTATATATAGTTATATATAGTTATATATAGTTATATATAGTTATATATATATATATATATAGTTATATATATATATAGTTATATATAGGTGTATATATATATATATATATATATAGTTATATGGATATTGTAATTTCGTGCTTTCTTGAAACTGGAGAAAAAGCTGGAGCATTGAGGTAATAAATAACACGCATTACAGCAACTGGAGAATTAGAACAATTGTTTTTCTCATGGTGAATTGCGGGCTATGGGAAAACCCAGAAATGAGGGAGATGTTTCAGGTTGGAGCATAATTTGTGCAACATTCCGGGAATACTTCGTCCATCAAAATGTTCAGGGAGAGGTGACTTTTCATTCATCACATGGTTTATATTGTTCCTAATTCGGAAGTTGGATAGATGGGCTGGCGGTATGGGCTGCGACGGGTCGACCTAACACACACACAGATGTGCGTCAAAGGTGATAGTTCGCGCCCGGCCTCGGGTGAATGTGTCACATGATGAAATATTTTCTCCCGGTGTCCGACCGATAGCAGGAATACTGCGTGCTATCAGTGCGGGGTTCGATCTTAGGTACCCACCATCGTAGCGTAGGGACTTGTAGAGGTTTACCCTGTGTCTAGAAATATGACGGTCGAAATGGTGAATTCTGACCCAGCCAGATGGATGGATGTCCAGTACGCCTTTCTGAAGGAAGGCTCAAGAGCACCTATCGTGGGGAGTATAAACGAGAGGGGCGGAGACGAGGGAAGGTGGGTGGGTGTATTGGGTTGAGAGAATGGGTGGGTGGGTGTGTTAGGCTGGGAGAGTGAGTGGGTGGGTGTGTTAGGTTGGGAGGGTGGGTGGGTGTGCCGGTCGGGAGGGTGGGTGGGTGGATGTGTTGGTTTGGGAGGATGGGTGGGTGTGATGGTTTGAGAGGGTGGGTGGATGTGTTGGTTTGGGAGGGTGGGTGGGTGTGTTGGGTTGGGAGGGTGGGTGGGGCTTGTGTTTGGTTGGGAGGGTGGATGGGGCTTGTGTTTGGTTGGGAGGGTGGGTGGGGCTTGTGTTGGGTTGGGAGGGTGGGTGGGTGTGTTGGGTTGGGAGGGTGGGTGGGTGTGTTTGGTTGGGAGGGTGGGTGGGGCTTGTGTTTGGTTGGGAGGGTGGGTGGGGCTTGTGTTGGGTTGGGAGGGTGGGTGGGTGTGTTGGGTTGGGAGGGTGGGTAGTTGTATTGGATTGGGAGGGTAGGTGGTTGTATTGGGTTGAAAGGGTGGGTGGGTGTATTGGGTTGAAAGGGTGGGTGGGTGTATTGGGTTCGGAGGTTGGGTTGGGAGGGCGGGTGGGTGTATTGGGTTGGGAAGGTCGGCTGGGTGTATGGGGGTGGGGTGGGGTGGGGGGGGGATGGGTGGGTATATTGGGTTGGAAGGTTGGTGGGTGTGTTGGGTAGAGAGGGTGGGTGAGTGTGTTTAGGTGGGTGGGTAGGTGGGTGCGTTTGGGTGGGCCGGTGAGTGGTTGTGTGTTTGTGTAGGTGGGTATGTCAGTGCATTATTTGCAATGAAAATCTTCACAAAAAACTTGACATTACAGTAGCGGGAATTTTTTTCCTTTTCCACCCGTCCAATAAAAATTCTCCAAATTCTAAGTATTTCATTCGCATTGTGCATCAATAGAAGCCATTGTTTCTGACTCTAGCTCACCCAACAAATTAGTATGCATGACAAAACAGCAGAGTGACTCCTCTCGTTTGTTACTCGTCGACGTTGAGCCCGAACAAACGGATTTTGCATCGGGGCGATGGCTTCTAGGAGCATGTCGAGTGTCTCTAGGGGACGCCCCAACCGCGTCTGATTCGACCCCCTTGACTATTTTCCAGCAAATGTCACAGTTGTGAATATCCACTCTACGGAATGATTATGAGTTGTCCAATCTTCCCTTTTGTTTTGAGTTCCCAAATTTTTCTATTTTTCCAAATGTTTTTTTATCACATTTTTCAATTTTTTGAAATTGCTGAAATTTTTTCATTTCTCCCAATCTTTTAACATTCAAATTTTTTAATTAAACAGACATTTTTAAAAATTTTAAGATTTTTTAAATTCCTATTTTTATTTTTAAAAAATCCTTAAACTGTTACAAATGCTAAAGAAATAATGATCCAGGGAATGTGACAGTTGTGAACTCTCCACAATTGCAAATGATTACGAGTTACATACAGATGACAGACAATGGAATAATGCCGCATAATCCCGGCCATTGAAATTTAATTTGATCCCGCTGGGTATTTTGTAATGAGCGTTCCGCGGAATCAAATTCAGTTATCGGATGATTTTGTTGATAAGGACTTGGTAGTTCGGTGAGAATTTACTGTTCATTTGGTGGAATTGAAATTTAATTATTTAAATGCGGAAATCAATTTGAATATATATACTCTCGTGATATCTAACTTTACAAACTTCGAAAAATATGATATTCACCTTGACATCAATTGCTTTCCTGCATATGGGTGTGTGGGTGGGCGTGTATGTATAGGCGGATATGTGGATGGGGTGTTGTGTGTGGGCAAGTAGATTGGTGGGCGTGTGTATGCAGGCGGATCGGTGGGCGTGTGGATGCAGGCGGCGGGTTGAGTGGGCGTATGTGTGGGGGGGGTTTGAGGGGGCGTATTAGTGGGCGGGGCTTTGGGTAGGGGTATCTGTGGGCGGGGCTTTGAGTAGGCGTATGTATGGGCGGGGCGTATGTGTGGGCGGGGCTTTGAGGGGGCGTATTAGTGGGCGGGGCTTTGAGTCGGCGTATCTATGGGCGGGATGTATGTGTGGGCGGGGGGTTGAGTGGGCGGGGGGTTGAGTGGGCGGGGCTTTGAGGGGGCGGGGCTTTGAGTAGGCGTATCTATGGGAGGGGCGTATGTGTGGGCGGGGGGGGGGCGTACCTATGGGCGGGGCTTTAAGTGGGCGTATCTATGGGCAGGACGTTGAGAGGGCGTATCTGTGGGTGGGACGTTGAGTGGCCGGATGGTTGGCGGGGGGGGGGCGTATGTGGTCAGGTGGGCGGGTGAGTAGTTGCATGGGCGTGTATGATTGGTTGTGTGGGCGTACGTGCTTGGGTGGTCACCTTAGGGAAGCCAGAAAAGTCTTGGAAATCCCGGAGAACCCGACATTTTCACAAATTCTCAAAGCTATCCTAATTTTGTCCACATACTTAAGCGTGCGTTTGTCACTGCTACTAACCAAAAAAAATATTAATTGAAACAATCTGCTCAATTCCACATTGTCATCATATTTTCCATCGCTCGCAGAAATTTCAAATTAGCATCCAGAATTTGGAATAACCAGAACCATCAATTTCATGTTATTCCCTAATGAAGTCCCCGAGCAAACGCGACCTTTTCACCCTAACCCCAGAATATTTGATCATCAGTTTACAGTTAATTCCCAGAATTCGTCAACGTATCAATTTACGACGTGCAAACATGTACACAACTATGTTATTTCATTGCACAGAGCTTGTGCAAGCAAACATGTCACATAAAGGATCAATAGAACAATAATAGTACTCAAAGCGTCGTAGAAGCTGGGATTCCCATGGAAATGTAGAAGAGGGTGGAATTTCATTTAGAATTTCTTTCGTATGCAATATCTTCATACTTGGCAATTGTACCGTTAATATTCTTATTTCAGAATCCAACTCCATTTGTTTGAAAATATGTACGTACGGGTTAGGTTCCCATCCGGCCTTGTGCTACCATTTTATAGCAGGAACATTCTGTGTGTGCTATCGGTCGGAATTCGGAGTGAAGAAAGTATTTCATTTTCGCGTGTGTAAGTGGGTGGTGGGGGGAGTAAGTGGGTGGGTGGGTGTTAGTAAGTGGGTGGGAGTGAGTGGGTGTTAGTAAGTGGGTGCGTGGGTAGGAGTGAGTCGGTGGGTGGCTGTTAGTAAGTGGGTGGGAGTGGGTAAGTGGGTGTTAGTAAGTGGGTGGAAGTGAGTGAGTGGGTGGGAGTAAGTGGGTGAGTAGGTGTTAGTAAGTGGGTGGGTTGGTAGGAGCGAGTCGGTGGGTAGGTGCGAGTGAGTGGGTGGGAGTAAGTGGGTGGTGGGGGGGGCGTAAGTGGATGGATGGGTGTTAGTAAGTGGGTGGGTGGTTGGGGGGAGTAAGTGGGTGGGTGGGTAGGAGTGAAAGGATGAGTGGGTGTAAGTGGGTGAGTGCGTTCATATACGAAAAATGTCTCACCAATCCCACAATCTACCCAGAAAATGAAATAAAAATTTCTAAGCAAGATGGAAAATTTCCAAGATGAGCATACGTTGATGCTACATTGAATCAACAAGCATGCAATTCCCATGCTCCAAATGTTATGTCTCCTCCTCGGAATACACTACTCATTGTCCGCGGCTCAGCCTCCGGCAAATGGAAAACTTTTATGAATTCATGGAACAACTTGTCATCTAATTACACGAGTTGTTGAGAAACTGGAAAAGGCGGATTTAATGCATTGTTTATTGAATCCCCGCTTCACTTCAGTCCAATTTTCGGTAATTTTGTAATCAGCTTCGCCAACTTTCCGCTTTTCAACAAATTGTTTATTACGTTCGGAGAATTGTCTCCAGGAGACGCAAGATTAATCCGGATTAAATGCTTCAAGTACTCTTTTTTTTTTTGGAGATTTCTATTTTTTTTTTTTTTTGGAGATTTCGATTTTTTTTTTTTTTGGAGATTTCTATTTTTTTTTTTTTTTGAGATTTCTATTTTTTTTTTTTTTTTGGAGATTTCTATTTTTTTTTTTTTTTGAGATTTCTATTTTTTTTTTTTTTGGAGATTTCTATTTTTTTTTTTTTTGGAGATTTCTATTTTTTTTTTTTTTTTTGGAGATTTCTATTTTTTTTTTTTTTTTGGAGATTTCTATTTTTTTTTTTTTTTTGCGGATTTTTGGTTTTTGTGGTGAATTCCTTTTCTGAGTTGTAACTATGGCCCCAAGAATGGTTCGCTCTTTTCATTTCCATTGGTGGTAAGACTACAATGGAGAAATGAGAAAAGAATAATGAGGTGGGTGGGGTGGGGCGGGGGGAGGGGGGGGGGGGGGAAGGAGAAACTGGGAAAACGGGGAATACCCGAATTAACGGCGGATATCAAAGCTCCTGTGTACGAAGCGTCGGTGTTCTACGAGAATTTGTTCTCTACTCCGAGACGAAATATTCTCGTGAGCTCAGTTGGCCCCCGGGGGCAACACCCAAGGGCATACCCCGGCCAATTAACGATGAGTGCTGGGCTTAGTGTACACAGCAACGTGTAGTTTGTTTTTATTTGCTATGCTGGCATCCAACCGTCTTGATGAGATTGGTGAGAGAATTTTCAGCTGTCAATGATTGAAAATTTTTGGCATTTTTTCCAGGGTAAGCTTTGGGGGTTTAGAGGTCGCGTCGTTTTAGAGAGCGCAACGCCGTAACGCGAGTTACAAATCATGGAGAATTTTTGAAGCTTTGGTAGTTTCAAAAATGCTTCACTTGAAAATTTTATTTTTAATTTCCCAAAGTTTTGGGAATTTTGGAAATTCTTGAAGTTTTTGAAATTTTTGAAATTTTTGAAATTTTTGAAATTTTTGAAATTTTTGGAATTTTTGAAATTTTTGAAATTTTTGAAATTTTTGAAATTTTTGAAATTTTTGAAATTTTTGAAATTTTTGAAATTTTTGAAATTTTTGAAATTTTTGAAATTTTTGAAATTTTTGAAATTTTTGAAATTTTTGAAATTTTTGAAATTTTTGAAATTTTTGAAATTTTTGAAATTTTTGAAATTTTTGAAATTTTTGAAATTTTTGAAATTTTTGAAATTTTTGAAATTTTTGAAATTTTTGAAATTTTTGAAATTTTTGAAATTTTTGAAATTTTTGAAATTTTTGAAATTTTTGAAATTTTTGAAATTTTTGAAATTTTTGAAATTTTTGAAATTTTTGAAATTTTTGAAATTTTTGAAAATATAAACAAAAATTGAATAAGAATTTTTTTCAAAATTTTGTTGTGCAGAAAAATAGCAATGACATTTTTTTTTTGAAGACATTTTTGGCTCCGAACACTCCTCCCAAGTTCTCCAGATGACTAGAATGAAGTTCTTTATATGAAACATTCTTCGGCACTTGGCCTTGATCCACTGTTTAAGCCTCCGCTGAACCTCCACGAGAATTTCTGAGGATTATGCAGTTGGCGAGATGATGTAGAGGCTCTTCAGAGGATTTGGGGTTGCGCACTTCCGATAACACGTGTTGGCACAAATTTGAAAAGCCAAACGATTGGAGAATTTGTCTCATAGAAAAATAGCGGAAGGATTAGGAATTCAAATAAGCAGGATGTGAGTGTGACCAGGAAACAGTAGCACCAATAACTTTCCGATGGAAACTGAAAAATTTTTCCACCTAGTCTCATCCACCCACCCACCCACCCACTTTCCCTCATACACCCACCCTCCCTCATACAGCCACTCATCCTCCCTCATACACCCACCCACCCTCCCCCATACAGTCACCCACCAACCCTCATACGCACACCGACCCACCCTCTTTCATACACCCACCCTCCCGCATACACCCACCCTCCTTCATACACCCACCCACCCTCCCTCATACACCCACCCACCCACCCTCCCTCCTATAGCCACCCATCCACCCTCCCTCATACATCCACCCACCCTCCCTTATCCACCCACCTTCCTCATCCACCCACCCACCCACCCTCCCTCAGACACCCACCCACCCTCTCTCATACACCCACCCTCCCTCACACACCCACCCTCCTTCATACACCCACCCACCCTCCCTCATACAGTCACCCACCCACCCTCATACGCCCACCCACCCACCCTCCCTCATACAGTCACCCACCCACCCTCCGTCATACAGTCACCCACCCTCCCTCATACAGCCACCCATCGACCCACCCTCCCTTTTCCACCCACCTTTGCTCATCCACCTACCCACCCAGCTTCCCTCAGACACCCACCCACCCACCCACTCTTCCTCATCCACCCACCCACCCATCCTTCCTCATCCACTCGAACACCCACACCCACTCACCCTTCCTCACCCACCCACCCAGCCTCCCTCATCCGCCCACTTACCCACCCACACTTGATCACGCACACACATATTTTAAAATAAAAATTACAATGGTTTTCCTTCTCAAGTTTTTTTCTCATTTTGATATTCAAATAATTCCAAGAGCATACAACTGGATCAGCATCATTTTAGGTGATGACTGGTATCAGGTCTTATCATGGTACATCCATTATTCGCTATTGCTTTCCTTTGATCTTCCAAACCCAGTACAGTAGATTGAGAAGTTGACTCCGTCGCTATAACTCCAGTCAGCTGCATCGCAAGGGCTAGACGTTGTGCCTGCTAGAACAAATACAGGGTGAATAAGAAATAGTATGCATTACAAATTAATTATAAGTAAGAAATGGCTCCAAAGATTTCATCATTTTTCAATTTTCAACATTCATGAATGTTTAAAAAATTCAAAAAATTTCCAAAATTTTAGAAAATTCGGAAAATTAAAAAAAAAAATAAAAGTGGAGCACTTCCGAATTGCCCACCAAAATTTTTTAAATTTCGAACATTTTGAAAGTCGGAAAAAAAATTTCCAAAATCTCCATTTTCAAAATGTCAAAATTATAAAAATTTTCCAAAATTTTAAATACCTCAAAAATTCAGAAATTAAAAAAAAAATATTGAAAAAGATTTATGAAGCACATTGACCTTTGCCCTGTCCCGACGAACAGTGTATATCACCCAGAGTATGTAGCAAGTCATGAAGATTGCTGGTACACATATACCAGCAGCGGAAGAAGCACCTTTCAGTAGCACGTGGTGTGCTACGAGCAACGTGATTGCCAATGCAGCACCGCCCGCAAGATAACGTCCTGTCCGTCGACGTTCCTCCTGCAATTGGAAAAATTTTCCCCTTGTACGTTACGTATCTCTCTGCACCTCAATGAACAGAAAGATGTCACGTAAGTCAGTGAATCTTTACCATTTTCAAATCGTAAATGTTCACTTAAATGAAAAAAAAAAATGCCAAACAATACATTTTTGCTAAGCGTTGCCAAAACGCTACAGTTTTGGGTAATGTTGAATCCGACTTTACCGACTGTAGATGAGTTTCTCGATTGAACGAACATTTACCGACTGCAAACAACTTTACCGATTGCAAATAAATTTACCAACTGCGCATAATTTTACCGACTGCAACTAACTTTACCGATTGCAAGCACCTTGACCGACTGCGAAGGGCTTTACCGATTGCAAATAAATTTATCGACTGCACATAACTTTACCGACTGCGAATAACTTTACCGATTGCAAATAAATTTACCAACTGCGCATAACTTTACCGACTGCAAACACATTTACCGACAGCGAATAACTTTACCGATTGCAAATAAATTTACCAACTGCACATAACTTTACCGATTGCAAACACCTTTACTGACTGCGAAGGACTTTACCGATTGCAATTAAATTTACCAACTGCACATAACTTTACCGACTGCAAACACATTTACCGACAGCGAATAACTTTACCGATTGCAAATAAATTTACCAACTGCACATAACTTTACCGACTGCGAACACTTTTACCGACTGCGACTAACTTTACCGACTGCAAACACCTCTACCGACTGCCAATAACTTTACCGACGGCGAATGATCTTACCGATTGCAACTACCTTCACCGTCTGTCAATAACTTTACCGACTGCAATTACCTTGTCCACCAAAAACACCATTACCGCCTACAACTACCTTTACCGACTGCAAATAACTTTATCGACGGTGAATAACTTTACCGATTGCAGCTAAATTCACCGTCCGTCAATAACTTGACCGACTGCAAATAACTTGACCGACTGAAAATAGCTTTACCGACTGCAGCCACCTTTATCGTCTGTAAATACCTTTACCGACTCCAAATAATTTTACCGACTGCGAATAACTTTACCGTCTGCGAATAACTTTACCGCCCGCCAATAACTTTAGCCACTCGGAGCAGGGTTAGGGAAGTTACAGTTAGGGAAGCGCCTCGTAAGGAAATTCACATTTTCTGTTGGTAGTGAAAATTCAACCTCGATTTTGAGATCAGTACATATTGCATTAAATTTTTACACATCTGACATTAAATTTCCGAACAAAATTATTTTTGTTTACCGACGGTGTTAAAGGCTGCAGAGTGTCCCTCGAGGCATTGACCGATAGTGGCATGATTGTTCAGCATTGATCAATCAATCCGACTCGTTGAACTCACGTATGCGCTTTTCTCTCCAATTCTCTCCGATTTTTACTCCCCTTTTGTATTCTCTAGTTCAAATCAAATCACCATCAAAAGCAGGCGGGCCAAGTTGACGATTCCTCACGTTCGATATATGACGTACAGTATTTCCTCTCTTCGCCGTCAATCCATTTTTACTACTTGGTCTCTCAATTTTATTTCTTCAAAAAAAAGTTTTTTTTCTATTTTTTTTATTTTGATTTTTTTTATTTTGTTTTCTTTTTATTTTGATTTTTTTTTTAATTTTGATTTTTTTTTTTATTTTGATTTTTTTTATTTTAATTTTTCTTATTTTGATTTTTTTTTTATTCAATCTCAATTTTTTCTTTTTAATTAACTTTCCTTAATTTTGTTTTATTTAACTTCGTTGAATTTTTTTTTTTATTTAACTTACCTATTTTTAAAAATTTTTTTTTTCAGCAAAACTTTTTCAATTTTTTTTTCTTGAGCAGATCCAGGGCAAATTATTTTGGAGATGATTCGCGGCTGATTTTTTGGGTCAAACTGACTTGAGATTCAATGGTAACGCAATTCACAAGTCGGAAGCTGCATCCGTGAATTTATCGTCTGCGAAATCGTTGAGTTTGAAATAATAAACGAAATCGAATGAAATAACAGACGATGGCCTCCAGGTGATTTGCGGGTGGTGGGTGTGGAAAAATTTGAAGGATGATAAGGGAATATTTTTATTTTCTAAAGGATGTAGGAAAACATTTGGTAGGATTGCTATACAATAGTCTATAGGATTTCTATAGCTAAAAAGTTCTATAGCTTGTAGGGTTCTATAAAAAGATCTTATAGCAGTTTTGTCAGATCATCTATATAATGCCTATAGAAAAGGTCTATAGAATTTCTATAGAAAAATGTCTCTAGAAGGGAGCTATAGAATTTCGAAAGGGATGGGCTATAAAATTTCTATAGAAAAATGTCTATAGAAAAGGGCTATAGAATTTCTATCGAAAAATGTCTATAGAAAAGGGCTATAGAATTTCTATAGAAAAATGTCTATAGAAATGGGCTATATTATTTCTATAGAAAAATGTCTATAGAAAAGGGGTATAGAATTTCTATAGAAAAATGTCTATAGAAAAGGGCTATAGAATTTCTATAGAAAAATGTCTATAGAAATGGGCTATAGAATTTCTATAGAAATGGGCTATAGAATTTCTATAGAAAAATGTCTCTAGAAAGAGGCCATCAAATTTCTATAGAAAAATGTCTATAGAAAGGGACTACAAACTTTGTCTAGAAAAACTCTATAGGATTTCTATAGCATCCTAAATTATGGATCAAGCTGAATAATTATATATAGCTGAGTGATGTCACAGTCGCTATCGAATTTCCTAGTATCATCCGAACTTTAATTTTTCCATACAACCTCCGATACGACACAACCTGTCCTACATTATCTTCTTCCTTATTTTACATTTTTAAAACCAGATTAAAAATACATTCTACTATTCTCTTTCCTCCCATTGACGATGGTGAAACCAGAGCGGAGTTGCTACTGCATGTTTAAGACCTGAAAAATAATGCCATTAGGAATAAAATGAAAATTTACAGATAATAACACACACTAGAAACTATAGGACATTCGCATAATCAAGTAACTTTCGATACGGGTAGTTATTGATTTTCCCCAAAACAAATAAATTTTTTTGCATCTCGTTTCACGGTATTTAAATGTGTGTGTGTGATTGGAAAGGTGGGGGGGGGGCGGGTCAGCGAGTGGGCGGGCATGTGAGTGGGCGGGTGAACTGGCGAGTGAGTGGGCGGGTGAACCGGCGAGTGAGTGGGCGGGTGAACTGGCGAGTGAGGGAGTAGGCGGGTGAGCAGATGGGCGGGTGAGCAGATGGGCGTGTGAGTGAGTGGGCGGGTGAGCAGATGGGCGTGTGAGTGAGTGGGCGGGCGCGTGAGTGGGCGGGTGAGCAGATGGGCGTGTGAGTGAGTGGGCGGGTGAGTGAGTGAGCGGGTGAGTGAGTGGGCGTGTGAATGAGTGGGCGGGCGAGTGAGTAGGCGGGTGGTTACGTGTGCATTGCTTTCATTTCGTTCCTATTCAATTCAATCCATTGTACTCACACGCATGCGCACACGCGTCTCACTGGATCATACTTCGAGTTCAAATCAACACCACCCACTGCTTCGCATATTGTCTTACATTGACGCCCATCTTTCACATCTCGTACCATCTGACCCCCTACAACTGGCATGCAAATTGACATTAGTAATTACTTCATGAAGGTAAATATGAAAAGAGAAAAAAATATTCACAATTTTGTCTTCTCTTATTCTAGGCTCCCCGTCACCAGGCCGAAAAATATAATAAAATTTTCAAAAATATTTGAACAGCGGCTTACTGGGGGATCCTTGAACAGCGCAAAGTACGGCAAGTATACTCATAATCAAGCACAACTTCATCTTGTACGACCTCGATTTCTCCGAATGCTACCTCGAACTTGAGTGTAACTACACCATTACATGATCCATTACATAAGTATATATTAAAGTATCTGGTATATGTTTCGACTGAAAAACAAAACCATTAAAAAAATATAGATCCTCGGTCTCAATGGCAATAACAATGGGACATTAAACCGAATATTATCGGGTTTTCCGCCTACTTGTAAAGTCGTGCGACTTATTTTTCGTGATGCAACATCCTAATCGAGTCGTAAAAACGAAAAATATAATCTGAAAAATATACGGAAATGGCGATTTAGGTTTCCAATTTTTTTTTGAAATTGAAAACTACTGGTTGATCACCACAGGGGAGACATCGATCACCTCCCACTCCGTCTCTCCCTGAGACCTCGTATATGAATCATTGATTGAACTGAATAAAAGAAAGCTCGCCTCATTTCACGGGTCCTTTGGCGCCGGATATTATGAAACGGAGAGTTTGGAGAACTTGGTTGGCGGAGATTTTGATCTGGGTATTCTGTCGCGCTTATTTCGTCGGGTTACCAGTCCGTACACTATGACAGTCATCCTCGTACTGCCAGCCGAGCGCCCCCCACCACCGCTGACGCACACGGGCCGAGCGCTCCCCACCACCGCCGGCGCACGCGCACCCCCGTCAAACTCCCCTCCACCTCTATCCCTGAATCCACGCGCATGCATCGGCGTTACTCGGGAGAGTTCGGATCGCAATCTGACCGCGGCTCTCATAATGCCCCGACCTTATGTACCTCACAAATGTCGAGAATCCTAGGTTCGAATCCGAGTTTTTTGCCGCCTTTAGAACACAATAGGTAATTCTCTGTGTCCTCCACCTGAGATTACATGCAAGCTCCATCGAAACCTCGATGAGGTCCTCATCACCAACTCCTGCAGGGGAATCCAGCTTCCCCCAGATTGATCAATTCCAGGAATGTTCATTGAGGGAAATCTTCGGAGAAATTACGTGGAGGACATCAATTGGATCATCGGCTATCAAAAGGTGAATCTCAAATAAACAGCGAGCATAGGTTCTCAATATTTTATTTTTTCCCACTGAACATTACAATTCATTCCAATCAATCCACCCTATCAGTTATACTTCGCAGGGAATAAAACTAAACTTATTAACCTCTCGCTGTCGGACAGGCGTTGAATCATGTATATGTGTGTGTGTGTGTGTGTGTGTGTGGGTGGGTGGGTGGGGGTGGGTGTGTAGGTATATGGGGGTGGGTGGGTGGGTAGGTAGATGGGGGTGGGTGGGTGGCTAGGTAGGTGGGGGTGGGTGGGTAGGTAGGTGGGGGTGGGTGGGTAGGTAGATGGGGGTGGGTGGGTGGCTAGGTAGGTGGGGATGGGTAGGTGGGTGGGTGGCTAGGTAGGTGGGGATGGGTAGGTGGGTGGGTAGGTAGGTGGGGGTGGGTGAGTGGGTGGGTAGGTAGGTGGGGGTGGGTGGGTGGGTAGGTAGGTGGGGGTGGGTGGGTGGGTAGGTAGGTGGAAGTGGGTGGGTGGTTCGTAGGTGGAAGTGGGTGGGTGGGTGAATCATAAATCGGGAAGTTTTTGCTGCGTCTTCAGTAGTAGTCGTAGTCGTAAGAATAGCCCCTGCAAAACAATTCGTTGGTATACGATTAATTTTCAATTTAATGCATAAATAAATAGTTAGGGACTTACTCGCATGTGCACTCGCCAGTTGACCTGTCGTAGCGAGCATGGGCATGCTTATATGCCATACTACATGTTGAGCGGCATTCACTTGAACTGGTTACACCTGGTATCACCTGGTAGTCTAGACAACAAAATAAGAAGCATCTTGAGTCATCATGAAATTCTATTTTCCGAGAGTGCGTGTGTGTTGATCTTTTTTTTTTTAAACCGGGAAAGAGGAAAGCCGCACTACACGCGCTTCTTGCTTTCTCCTCTCATTCTCTCCACCGGTTTTTTTTTTACCTCTATCAAGTGTGTGTTTATTGCATTGATACCGGAAGTTTTTCAAATTTACAATTTTGTAAATGCAGTTTACAGTCAGAACATCGTAAATTAAGATTGAGACTTTCTGCCCGCCTAATACAATTAGTAACTACTCCGCATCATCAGTTACCTGCTTGGACGGTGCAAAGTACAGCAAGCATGCTGATAATCAAGTACAAAAAATTCATGTTGAATGGATACGGTTGAATTCGCGGTTTCGTAAGGATACTCTGTCAAAATTGACTCAACAGTCAAATCACCATTATATATATATATATAGGTTGTACCGGAAACTAAGAACATGATAGTGTACTTCAGCTTAGCGATACTGATTGTAAGAATGCGGAAATTTTTGTAAAGCTTCCTCATTTGAACGTACTGTTTTATGTAGAATACCCTCTTTACTGTTCATTCTGTGTGCGTGATTGGGTGGGTGGGTGTAGGTGTGAGTGGGTGTGTGTGAGTGAGTGGATGGGTATGAGTGGGTGGGTCTGACTGGTTGGGCGTGAGTGGTTGGACATGAGTGGGCGGGTATGAGCGGGTGGGTGGGTGGGCATGAGTGGGTGGGTGGGTGGCAATGAGTGGGTGGGTGGGTGGCAATGAGTGGGTGGGTGAGTGGGTCTGACTGGTTGGGCGTGAGTGGGTAGATGTGAGTGGTTGGACATGAGTGGGCGGGTATGAGTAAGTGGGTGGGTGTGTGTGAGTGGGTGGGTGGGTATGAGTGGGTGGGTGGGGGCCTATGAATGGGTGGGTGGGTGGCAACGAGTGGGTGGGTGTGACTGGTTGGGCAGGAGTGGGTTTTTTTTTTTTTTTTTTTTTTTTTTTTCACTCTTTCTCTATTCGTATTCACCCACGTCCCCGCTGGTAAGCATTACTACATGGGCAATACTACGGATCAGAGTACCCACCCATTGCGGCTGGGGCCGACTTCGCCATTTCAGCTCATCGTATTTCTAATCACAGGGTAAACCTCCAGAAACCCCTGTGATGCGATGGCGGGCGTCTACGATGGAACCCTCCCTCCCCCCCGCGCGACGGGTCGCGTTCGGTCCCGGCTCACGGTCTCACTTCATGGATACCGCCGATAGCACACACGGAATGTTCCTGCCATCGGTCGGAGTCCGTGAGAAAATATTTTTCAGAAAAAATATTTTGCAGTGAGCGGGAATCGAACGCGGGACCTTTAGAATAGTAGGCAGACACTCTACCGACTACGCCAAAGCCCCGTCACTGGGCAGGAGTGGGTGGATGGGTGGGTGGGAGTGGTTGGACATGAGTGGGCGGGTGGGTGGGTGGGTGTGAGTAAGTGGGTGGATGTGAGTGGGTGGGTGGGTGTGAGTGGGTGTGAGTACGAAACACTACCCAAAGAGGAAATACCATCAATATTTGTGGATATACATAACCAGATTTTTTTGTTTGATTTTTCAAATTTTTGAAACGTAAAAAATCGGCGAAATTTTGTAATTATATTTGGTTAACATTTTGCAATTATTGCCATGGTGGAGATGATTAATTCAAAGAAAAATTTCGATCTCGGTATTCATACTATAATTAACAATAGATTCTCAATTGCCGTCATAATCTTTCCATGGGCCTGCAATTGATTCTAATTTTGAACCTAATCTTATCCTGGATAATCCTATAAACCTACTACCGATATTTGCGAGCCACCCAAATATTCAATTGAAATAGAAAAAAAACATACACAATATATTAATTTTGGTCGGTACACTTTTATTTGAAATTCAATCTTCAGATGCATTACAAAATCCGATTACAATTAGTTTCATTGATATATATATACCGCTTGTCTGGCCCTAACCGATTTATCAGCCACTAGCAGATTCAATGCTGGACTCCACCTGTCAGGATTGATCGGCGATAGATTGCCGATTGACCCAACAATCAATTGCCGATCGACCTGTCATTGATCAATCTCAGATTGACCCTCCGGTTGACCGGGTCGACAGGGACTAAATGTGCCCGACATCTCTCACTAGGATTTTACTTGCGGCCGTAGATATTCGACCTGAAAAACTTATTAGCTTAGTATGTAATTCATTAATTCCGTCATTGAGGAATATCCTGGAACTTACTCGCAAGTACATGTCTGAGTGGCAGGTTCATAGCGGTAATGAGCACCAGCACCCTCCGCTAACTCACACATCGTCTTGCATTGCCCACTGTTCCTGACATCCCTTATGACCTGATAGCCTGTAAAATAGCAATGAAGTAGAATAAGCACTCTATCTTCGACCGAACCATCTCTCATATTCGAATGTACGGAAGTGTACGCTTCGGATGAGTGAGAGGACGATTCAGCTGGCTCAGTTGGTGGGTGAGTGGGGGTGTGGGCGGTTCGGAGGGTGGGCGGGTGGCTATGGAAATGCGCGGGTGGGCGTGTGAGCGCGTAAGTGGGCGGGCGGGCGGGTGGATGTGTGGGCGGTTCGGAGAGTGGGCGGGTGACTATGGAAATGGGCGGGTGGGTGTGTGAACGCGTAAGGGGGCGGGCCAGTGGGCGGTTCGAAGGGTGGGCGGGTGTTAGCGCGTAAGTGGGCGGGCGGTTCGGAGAGTGGGCGGGCGGTTCGGAGAGTGGGTGGGTGACTATGGAAATGGGCGGGTGGGTGTGTGAGCGCGTAAGTGGGCGGTTCGAAGGGTGGGCGGGTGTTAGCGCGTAAGTGGGCGGGCGGGTGGATGTGTGGGCGGCCAGTGGGCGGGTGGCTGTGTGAGCGCGTAAGTGGGCGGGCGGGCCAGTGGGTGGTTTGAAGGGTGGGCGGGTGGTTGTGTGAGCGCGTAAGTGGGCGGGCGGGTGGATGTGTGGGCGTGCGGGCACCGGGAGGCTTCGCTGACAAGCGTATCAATGCTCCGGTCGTCATCAGTGCCACAGACCCGCATTAGGTGACGAAACGTGGGGTCACGGGGTACTGGGGGAACATACGGACGCTCAATAATTTCGAATACTTACTTCCATAAACGGCGCAGAGCATCCCGAAGATACCGACGATTATCAGGAAAATCTTCATCTCGAGTAAAAAGAATTGACTTTTGTTGATGATTGTTGTGGAATCGGATGTGGCTAGACAATCCCATCGTCCATTATATAGGTACCAGGAAATGTGTGTCTATATGTGTGTGTGTGTGTGTCCGTGTAGCATTTTCCGGGGTGTAAACTGAACAATAAGGATACATTCACCAACTTCCGGTTCTTCATGGCCTCAACCACTCAAGGACACAATGCAACGAGTATGATGAAGAGGTTCAGCACGATCGTCCAGTCACGAGCGTATTTTCACGCTCGGCCTTGATGGTATCAGGCGGAAGACGCAATGTCGGATAAGCAGATATCTTGTTTGGAGCAATGCAAGGCGCTATGATCGATTCGCTTCGAAGTTATCGGTGATTGTTAAATTAACGGTGAGGGATAATTATGAAAAATATGTATGATTAAAACATAGTAATGGAAAAAAAGAAAGAAGAAAATTGAGTTATTATTAGTAAATAATTTATTTACTCTGTTATATTGTTGCCCCATTATCAATAATTTTCCTCGTCAAACCTTGAAGGACCTATCGATTTCTAGTCGATTGACTTGAGGATCGACATGACGATCGATAATCGATCCACTTGACTATCGATAATCGATCGATTTGACTATCGATAATCGATCGATTTGACTATCGATAATCGATCGACTTGACTATCGATAATTCATCGATTTGACTATCGATAATCGATCGACTTGACTATCGATAATCGATCGGCTTGACTATCGATAATCGATCGACTTGACTATCGATAATCGATCGACTTGACTATCGATAATCGATCGACTTGACTATCGATAATCGATCGATTTGACTATCGATAATCGATCGACCTGACAATCGACAACCGATCGATCTATCGATTGATAATTTATCGACATGCGATCGAAATATGAGCACCATGCGGGCTGCATGCGATCGACTACTAATCGACAAATCAATAGTTCATCGCACTCAATCAAACACAAGCCCAACTTAGCAATCGGTTGCTGATTGCTCCTGCACTCAGCCACCTCCGATCGACCACCGGATAATCGATCGACACGCAATCGACTGGTTAAGTCAGCCGATTAAGTCCTCCGACAAGAAATGGTAGAACCTGGCTGGCGTTACAAGAGAAGGTTGCCGCTATAGGGCCTGAAAAATAATTGAATTAGTTTGTAACATGGCCCTAAATGCGATGGCGAAGTATCGATCAACTTACTCGCATATACAGGTCGATTTCGATGAATCGAAACGATAGCGGACCTCGGAAGCCTCCAGTATGAAACACGCATCTCCGCAGGCATCCACGTTCCGTATATTCGGTATGACGCGGCTGTCTGTAAAATATGGAACTTTTAAATGTTTAAAAAATTTGAAATTTTTTAACTTTGTTGTGTCAGGAGTTATTGTTTTCCCCTCAAATTTGAAAGATATATTTTCCAGAATTCTAAATATTTAGAAATTAGGGAAAAAAAAAAATGTTGAGAAATCGAATTTTGGTGTAGGGCAAGTGGACACCCATCCAATTAGTGATCGTGGAAAAAGCCACTAAATTCAATGGTTATTATGTTTTTTTTATTGATCTTCCTGATTTTGATCGACAAAATGGGTATGGAAATAGGTTACTTACGCGGCACTGCGTGAGCGATGTACAATACTGAAAATATGATCAAGAGCAAGTACAAGAGCTTCATGTTGGATGAATGCGATGGACCCTTGCCGCTACCGCTCGATACTACCTTGAATTAAAGAATGGTGGAGCAATCCGCAATCCATTATATACGCATCAAGCCTACATGTGTGCTCGAGTGTGTATGTGTAGGTGTATGTGTGTGTGTCTGCGCAATATCTATTTTAGATAACAAATATATTAGGGAGATATTTAACAGCTTATCAAGTTCAATTGGAAAAACCACAAGTATTATCAAGGCTTTGGCCTATTTATCAGTTCATTTTAGAAGTTGGAATTTAGATGTTGTTTCATTTCAAAATTTCTCGACATGGCCCTGGGGGGCTCTATGTGTGTTTCTGTGCTTGTGTGTGTTTTACTCCCTATAGTTGCTCTTCAGCGTTTCTTCGAAAGGGACTACTGGACACCCATCCGTGCGGCTGGTGGCGACTTTCGCCATTTGGGCCATCGTATTTCTAAGCACAGGGTGAAGCGCCAGAAATTCTCGTGCTATGATGGCGGACGCCTACCTACTACGCCAAAGCGCAGACTGTGTGTGTGTGGGCGGGCCGGTGGGCGGTTGGGAGGGTGGGTGTGAGTGCGGGTGGGTGGGTGGGTGAGTAGGTGGGTGGGTGGATTGGGGGAAGGGGGCTGCGTGGGTGGGTGAGTGGGTGGATGGGTGGGTGGGTGAGTGGGTAGGTGGGTGGGTGAGTGGGTAGGTGGGTGGATGAGTGGGTGGGTGGGTTGGGGGAAGGGGGCTGGGTGGGTGGGTGGGTGGGTTGGGGGAAGGGGGCTGGGTGGGTGGGTGGGTGAGTGAGTGGGTAGGTGGGTGGGTGAGTGGGTGGGTGAGTAGATGGGTGAGTGGGTGGGTGGGTTGGGGGAAGGGGGCTGAGTGGTTGAGTAGGTGGATAGGTAGGTGGGTGGGTGGGCGGGTGGATGGGTGAGGGGCGTGTGGGTGGGGAACAAAACCACTTCCCATTGGTCCCGCCGGGAGGCTTCTCCCCATAGCGCAAATTCAATTGCATGGTAAATAAAATGAAAAAAAAAATTTAAATGAAATTTGAAATATCACATACGTTAAATATGTCGCCTCGTCATAATATCAAATTTCCCTATAAATCAAGATATTTTCTTTAGTTTCAGCTACGATAGATAAGATAAGGCACACCTTACGGGCTTATGACGATTATTATATGTTATCCCAAAATAGATATTTTGGTTACAAGGCCGTAAAAATATTTTCTCGCGTGTTTGCGGTTGCACACCCATTTTCTCAATTTTTCAGTTCCAAAATATTTCAAATTTCCCAAAATTTTGTCACAATTTTTATCATGAATTATTAACACCAAATAAAATTAACAAAAAAAATTATTGAATTACTATGTTGGTGCAGAGTAAGGGCGCATTTATATTTCATGATAGACTCCTAGGAATTGGCCTTAAAAAGCCGTAATAAATGTCCAGTTTCAGGGTACATAATGCAGTCTGATAAGCTTTATATCCTTTTATATCTCCCCCGTCGCCCCATGCAAATGGGTAGGCTCCGCCTTCATTCCCAAATCAGATTTCCAATGTGAAAAAAAAATAAGATATGCAGAGGAGATTTTCCCTATCTCGCAATCGTAATGGACTTTTTTATGGAATGCTCCAATTTTACAATTACGTATTCATCGATTTTTTTTTAATGAATAAATGCGAATGTAAATTTCGTAAAAAATAGGGCAAAGTGGAATGAGCAAAAATGAGAGAAAATTATTTTTTTTTTGAATTTTTCAAGCTCTGAAGTTTTTCCAATTTTCGGAAAATTGTGCAATTTTCATGAAGAAAATTGTACATTCAATGTCAAACAATTTGATGGCAGCGCGCGCACTTGCAGTGTCGCACATTAAACGCTTTGATTTCCGCTCCTCGGGGATTCCCCCTTCTATTTGGGAAATAACAGATGGCCCAGTGGATATAGGGGGGAATCCTTGAGGTCGATTTGCGGTTATTGCCCACATTCCTAACATGAGAGAGGTCGAAAGCTCATTGAAAGTCCACTCGGTCCAATTAACAATTCAATAACTGAAATTTCAGATATGCAGGTGGCATTTCGAACACACAATAAATGACATTCAAACGAAATTTTCGTTGCAGCCCCAAAATTCCTCCATTTTTTTGCATGTTTGAGGTTCAAATTTTTCCCAATTTTTTGCAATTTTACAAACTGAATTTTTTATTTTTCTCACAATTTCTGAACTTCGAAAAATTCGAAAATTCCAATTTTTAAAATATTGACTATTTTCGAATTTTTATGTATTGTTTTTTTTGTACAATGCTCATTTGAAAGAATAATAATAATAATAATTTTGTTATAAAAAGGGAACGAAAACCTTGAATATAGATATGGGATAGTAACCCATATTTATTCAAAATTGAACTGAAGAAAAATTTCATTAAAATTCAATTCAGCAATTCTTTGCTTCATTATTTATTCGTGTATATTTATTCGTAAACAATTTTTGGTTACCAAGTCCATGCAGTAGTTCCTCTATTGGTTGAGTAGCTAAAAAAAATTATTATTGCTAATGTGTTCATTATCAGTCGTTCTTGCACATTTTGTGGAATTGGCACTCGTCATCTCGATCCGGATATTGATCCTTCATGGTTGATAACGGACAGGGGTGGTTAGTGGGACATCCTGGAAGATTAACTATCCGCTCTTGATGCATCACCAGTATACTCGGTCCCGTTAATTTGCAACTGAAATGATCAAGATTCAAATAATGAGGTTCTGGTGGACCAATTTTTTTTTCTGTTTTGCAGATAATTTCCTCAAAATAATTGTTTAACATAAATCTGCCTCAAAGAATTTTTTTTCTCCCAAGAAATTTAGTGGGGAAGGTCCGAAAAAATTTCCGCAACTTCCAATAACTCAACTACAAAGTTTTAAAGAAAAATAAATAAAATCTAGCAGCATAGGCGAGCAACGCAGTAATTACTTACTCGAACGATACGAATGCAATATTGGTCGCAAAAGTATCGATAAAGGATGTCCTCCATAATCTGTGATCAGACGGGAATTGATGGTGCCTCATGGGTTGCTCGTCCTTAGCAATTCCCAGCAAGGAGAGCAATTTCAGGAGCGATCCTGAGTGAGTGAAATAAGCGGTGGTCGTTGCGTCACTGTCAGCACTTGGAAAATAATTAAAACCAACAATTATTAGTCGTCGAGCTCGGAAATAATTGTGCGGAGTTAAATTATATTGTTTCTGGTGAAAAAGAAAAATCTGTGATTTTGACATTTTCATATTTGTCTTTTTCCATGTTGTGGATATTGTTAATTACTCGACAAACTCGAACATGTCCTTGACAGCATTGCAGGCCTGTTCGTAAGTCAGTGAAAATCCGTAGCCGTCAATCCAGAAGTATTTCAAATCGTGTGCAAATTCAAGTATCTGAAATTCAGATATAAAATGTAGTATCTTGAATATACCCCCACTCACCCACCCATCCTCACCCACCCACTCACCTTCACCCATCCACCCACTCACCCTCACCCACCCACCCACTCACCCATCCATCCTCACCCACCCATCCTTACCCACCTGCCCATCCTCACCCACCCACCCACTCACCCTCACCCACCCACCCGCCCATCTTTACCCACCCACTCACCCTCATCCATCCACTCACCCTGACCCATCCACCCACTCACCTATCCACCCACTCACCCACTCACCCATCCATCCTCACTCACCCAGCCACCCACCCACCCTCACCCATCCAACCACCCATCCTCACCCACCCACCCACTCACCCACCCACTCACCCACCCACTCACCCACCCACTCACTCACCCACCCACTCACCCACCCACTCACCCACCCACTCACCCACCCACTCACCCACCCACTCACCCACCCACTCACCCACCCACTCACCCACCCACCCACTCACCCACCCACCCACTCACCCACCCAGTCACCCACCCACTCACCCACCCACTCACCCACCCACTCACCCACCCACTCACCCACCCACTCACCCACCCACTCACGCACACACACACGCACAAGCATGGACATAGGCAACAAATTTCCAACCAATGTCATTTACGATTTCTGATCTAAAATAATATCTCAACTTCTCTGAATTTAAATAGAAAAATGGCATTTACTTTGAACTCATGTAAAGTGAATAAATCACACCATGGAGAGACGTTACTCTCACTCCAGGCACTCTCGAATGCGCACATGTCTCGCATCAGTTTAGCATTGTCTGAAAAAAAATCGGATAGTCAACAGCTCTGATTGTTTTTACAATTTGATAAGAATGAAAGAGGGGAATTAATTTTTGCTCACCGAAAGAAATATTAGCTCCCAGACGTTTAGAGATATTTTCCGTCATATTCTTCACGTGATCAGATTCGCTGAATTTCTCCAATTCCTCGTAAGCCCGCGGATTTTTTTTGACATCTGATTGCCATTTCTCACAGGCCTTATAAGACTGAAAAACCCATTTTTTCAAATTAAATATTGAGAATCTAAAAACAGAAAAAATCTCCGAATGTTGTGAGAGGAAAAAAAAGTATCAAAAATTTTCTTAAAAATTCTATTTTCACTTCATAACTATATAGTCGCACAATAAAAAAAATTTGCGTGACTCCTTCCAAAAAAAAGTGATTTTATTAATTTTTTTCAAAACGTGATTTTTGCTTCCAAACACAATTTTTTTAAGTGTTTGTTTTTGCAAAAAATTATTTCTCACAAAGTGATTTTCGCAAAAAAAAAATTTGAAATAAAAGTGATTTTTGTGGACAAAAAGTGATTTTATTAAGTAAAAAATAATACCCTCAAAACAGGATCCTTCTTTTCCGCTGGTGGGTACCACACGTTTTTGCTTCCCTCTTTACCAAATAATCCAATGGCAAAACTTTTAGCGCTCGCCTCGGTTCTCTGCTCGTGAGTAAATTTGAACTGAAAGATGTTTTTTTTTTCAAATCAAAAACTTGTTTTTCCAATGTAACATCGAGATTTTTTGAAAATGTGAAGAGAAATTGATTTTGGACAGAATAATTGTCTAAAGAGTGATTTTTCACAGAAGGTGATTTTTAACAAAATCCGAAATGTTCAGAAAGTGATTTTTGAAAAAATGTGATTTTTTGACAAAAATGTGATTTTTTGACAAAAATGTGATTTTTTGACAAAAATGTGATTTTTTGACAAAAATGTGATTTTTTGACAAAAATGTGATTTTTTGACAAAAATGTGATTTTTTGAAAAAAGTGATTTTTTGACAAAATATGATTTTTGACAAAATGTGATTTTTTGACAAAAATGTGATTTTTTTGATAAAATGTGATTTTTTGATAAAATGTGATTTTCGACGAAAAAGTGATTTTCCCAAGGAAAAAGTGTTTTTACAAGAAAAGTGATTTTTTTTACCAACAAAGTTATTTTCGGTTAAAAAGTGATTTTTCATAAAAAAAAGTGATTTCACAAAAAACGTGATTTTTGATGGGTGAAAGGTGATCTTCCGGAAAGAAAAAGTGATTTTTCACAAAATAGCCATTTTTTTTACAAAAAGGTGACTTGCCACAAAAAAGTGATTTGTCACTAAAAAAATAGGTATCAACAAAAACTGAAGTTTTGCAAATAGCGCGTCAGTGATTCATAAAAACCAATTATTCCTAAATATTCAACCTTGAATGTTTTATTATCAAATTTCTCAGGCATAAGGTGGGGAAATCGCGCTTGGAAACGCTCCGCCAGGCCAATCAGCTCGTTCTCCCCCTCCTCCGTCAAAGTCATTTCATCGTCGTCTCCTAAATTATTCTCCCAATTTTTCAATCTTCCCAATTGTTCAAACGTCAATTCACAACTACCGAGCTCACATTTTTCCAACACTTGCGCTTTAATTCTCCTCAATTGGTCGAAAGAATTGATCACTCTGCGACTAGGATTGCGCGTTCCATGTCTTATCATGAGCCAAATTTTTTGCGCTTCACAATCTGAAAAAGATAAATCCGTAAATTTTTCTTTTCTCTATTATGCACAAGGTGTTTGCGCATGCGCAATGGTGAAAACATTTTTCAAAGATGGCCGCCACTATTCAAATTCTCGGAATAGGTAATTGTCTTTCCCTTTTTTGTCTTGTTTAGAGACACGAAATTGTGGAGAATTTGGCAATTAAAAATTTTGCAACTATCTATTTGTCATTTCCAAATTTTTGCGGTCCAGTTACATGCAATTGATTCATTTATTTAGATGTCAATGAACTCACCTGGAAAGTTGATTTCCGAATCATTTAGATTAGCTATATATCGGTAAGGCGTCATAAACGTTAATCTGCATTTGAAATTCCCGCCTCGATCACACTCTACCTCCCACGAATAATCATGAGAAAAAACGCCGGAGAGATAAATGAAAAAGGTTAAAAATACTGAAATCTTCGGAGAACACATTGTTCCGGCAGGAACTCAGATGCCACTGTTTTTAGTTCTGCACTAAAATGTGATTTAAATCTGTCTAACTGCTCTTGCGTGAGTTATGTATATTATGTATACGGCGACCTTGGGCCGATATTGTACAAACATTCACTGCACCATTTCATTCATTATCTCGTCACACGTGGGAGCGCACGCGAAGAGCGAAAAAAAAATGACAACTGCTTCTCATGCGAATCGATATTTCATATCGATAGTTAGCGTTAATAATCGATTCGACATGTATAAGAGTAAACCGAGTCACTTCCGGTGTTTTTTTGGCGGGAGGTGCTCAGTCAACTTAAGTTTGAATGTTCGCGCATTTCCCGCCTTTTTCAAATTCTATCTATAGTGTCTGTCGCTAATGTGAACTCTCAAAGTTAAAAGTTTACAAATAATCTCAAATCGGATGACGTTAACAGCTGTTGACCCCACTTCCTGAATTTGAATATTCCCGTCTTTCCCGCCTTTTTCAAACTCTGCCTATAATGCAGAGCGCACTGACGCAAAAGTACCGGCATGTTGCGAAGTGTCCAACAAAATCGTTAATAAGACTTAACCCGTGAAATATAGTCTATTAGGAGGTGTTAATTACAAGATAATTAATTATGGAGTTAGCGAGACACGTGTGGAGGTCTTCGACATATGTTTATAAAACAGGACTCAATCCAGTCATGCGACGCAGGTACGAAAAACTTCCATAACCTTTAAACAATGTGCTGAAAATTGAAACAGTTTCTCACTGATTTTGTTATTATTACAATTTTCTACGCGCTAATTGTTGAAGCGTGTCCAATTAAATTTTCACTTTAGATAATTACACGATCGCTTGTTGAGAAAAACGATTTTATTTTCGAACTATCACTTGGATATTTTGTTTTTAGATTTGTTCTTTAATTTCGTGAAAAATTGGCCAATTGCTTCACTTTTTTTAAATTATTCATTTAATTTGAACTCATTTGAGTTATTTGCAAACAAAAGTCTTGAGATTTTTTCATAATTAATGTATTATTGAACATTTACCATGCGCAATTCAAATGGCACGGTGTCACTCACACATGTAAGAGCTGTACACGTACACAATCTCACACTATATTAAATCTTCCAAAAAAAAAAAAAAAAAAAAAAAAAAAAAAAAAAAAATGGAAAATCAAAAATTGGAAATGCTCAAAATTTGAAAATTTGGCCAATTTAAAAAAACTTAAAAATAATTTTTTATAAATAATTTTTTTTAGTAAATTATAAAAAAAAAATCTGAAGATATCAAAATGGACGAATCATGAAATTTTTTTTTTTAGTAGCAGCAAAGCATCGAACATAGCAGTATCATGCCTGCCGAAGTACCAGGACACATCAGGACCCTCAGGACTGCCATCGTTGGAGCAAAAGCCTAACGAAGAATTGATAGTAAACGCCCTAGGAGCCACAGACGAGCTCTCATGCTATATAGGCTTGGCCCGAGAATTTGCGTGTGACTCTAGTGTCGAACATCCCTACGTAGACAAGCTCAAGAGAGTCCAGATGATCCTATTCGATCTCAATCACGCCATCTCCAAGTCCAGGGATCAGAGAAACAATTTTTTCGAGGATAAACACACTAAGGATCTAGAGGAGTGGATCACTGAATATGCCAATCATTTACCACCACCTGAGGATTATATCATTCCAGTGAGGGCTTTATAGAAATTTAGAAATTGAAAAAATTATCTTGAAATTTTATAAGTGAAAAAATCGAAAATTTGAAGAAATTTCAAAAATCGAAAAAGTCGAATTCGAGAAAAAATGTAAATGTTTAAAAGTTCACAAATTCAGAAAAAAAATTGACAGACCAGTTCAATAATTCACAAAAACACATAATTTCGTAAAATATTTTTGAACGTTTTGAGAATTTCTAAAAATTTGAACAGAAAAATGGAAAAAAAAATTGAAATGTTTAAACATGTGGAAAATTAATTAAATAATTTGGAACAGTTGAAAAATAATTAATTTTGGAACTTACAATTATTTTTAACATTTTTTTTTTTTTTTTTTTTTTTTTTTAAGAAGAATTGAAATTATAATTGTGTGTGCTTATTTTCAGGGAGGTGGAAAAGCCAGTGCCTCATTACACGTAGCACGAGCAATTTGCCGTAGAGCTGAGCGTACTGTTGAAAAGCTCGTGCACGACGGAGCACTTGACAAAGAAGCCAAAATTTATTTAAATAGATTATCGGACTTTCTTCTCACAGTTTCGAGAATAGCAGCCAAGTGTGATCAGCGCACGGAAAACATCTATATACCAAGAGCGGAAATTCCAGAAGATAAATAAACAATTCACCGAATTGTTATAACTTTAAGGCTCAACGTAGAAATCTTCAATTTTCGAATTCTCGATGTGGCTTTGTACATTAAAATTTGTGATTGGTTTATACCAAACAAATTTATTTGAAATTAAAATCACAAATTTATTTTAAACATTTCAATAATCTAAAAATTCTAACAAAATTAAAATAAACTTTCAATTCAAAAATTTGTAATTAAAAACAAATGAAAAGTTAAAAAAATTATTGATTTTTCAAAAGTCAATTTTTTGAATAATTTGAATTTTTAGATTTAAAAAATTAACTCAAATCTCAAATTCTGAAATCAGTTTTTTTTTCATTTTCAAAAGTCTGTGTTTAAAAAAGAAAATTTGGGTTCTTTAGATTTCCAAAATTTTGAGGTACATAGCCACGCATGTAATTTGCGAAATAGTTTAAATGACAGTAGATCTGTTTTATAAAGAAACAAATTTTTCGAAACACCGAAATTAGTACCAGGTTAGTTGAGAATCAGACGTTTTATTTATCGAAATAAATGTATAGAAATCATTTAGAAAATTTTGAAAACGTTATACAATGAATAATTCATTCTGCAAAGTAACTTATACTGTATATACCATTTTTAAGTGACTCATGTATTAAATTATGGATTAAAAATTTACATGTAACAACTCGTAATTGTCTTCTGACTTTTTATGCTTCATGGAAAAACGATCCATGAACAATTTTATTTTTTTTTTCATTTTTATTTTTTTTCATTTTTTTTTTATTTTTTTTTTTTTTTTTGGAGGAGACTTAAAGTTTTTGAAAAATCTTAGAGTATTTTTCTGCACAAACTCAAAAAAAAACATTTTTGCTTTAAACCCCGAATGTTTCTAAAATGTTACATTTGTTAATTAACTTAGTGAAAGCATTACAAAAATTCTGGACAATATCAACAGTTATTTAAATTTCAAATAAAAACAAATCAAAATTAAAGACTTTTCTCAAATGTGAAAACCTGAAGTTTGAAAATTTTCCGCAGTGTCCAAAGAAAAATGGTTAACTTTGAAATTTGTCGTAAATTAAAATTGCAAAAAAAAAAAAAACTCGAAACATTTCAACAATTCCAACAAGCTTCTTTCATTTTGAACTTTTGAAATGACACATTACGGATAATAAATACGTAACTTATAAACGCAGAACACTTTCGAAAATTTCCAATTTTGGTTTCATTATGAAAAAAAAAACACAATTTTGTTTTGATAATGGTTAACTATTCCAGAACTTCCTCGCCCTCTGTAACCTCCTTAAGATCCACCAATTCCAGGATACCCGATCCCTTCGTTTCGGACCTTATGAGTTCATCGATAATTCTGTAATTTCCTGGATCGATCAAACAAGTCAAATTGAGGGTCCCCGCCTCCCAATTTTCACTCTCAACGACTTTCGTCATTTTCACGATTTTTTCTCGAAGTTTTCTCGCCTCCTTGCCATTCAGGACCACCCTCAGCCTCATCTGAGCCCTCTCCAATGGTATCACTGATCTTAGTTGGGGAATTACGTCTAGTGCTTGTTGCTTAGCGTTTCTGTTGGGTTTCACTGGAATAAACCAAAAAAAAAGATTTTTTTGAAAATTGAGAAATTTGTGGGAAATTTTTTTTTATAAAATTGAAAAAAAAATCATGATTTAAAGAATTTGAAACACACTAAAAATTTGGCAAAATTTTGAAAGTTTTGATAGTCTTAAATTTTTTTCAAATTGTTGAAAAAATTCCAAAGATCAAGATTTGAAAATAAATTGAACTTTTAAAATCCCAAATTTGAAAAATACAAAAAAAAAATTTTTTTAATTCTCAAAATTGGCAAATCAAATTTTCAATTTTTTTCCTCAAATTACGAAGTGAGAGTTGTATTTTGAAAATATAATATTGTAAATGTGGAAACTTTAAAATTTGAAAAAAAAAAAAATTCCAGGCTTTCAAAAAATTTTGGCCCAAAAATGGGACATCCGAGGCCAAAATTAGCCTACCTGAGAAATGAACGTCCTTCATGGCCTTTTCTATCAACGACACGGGATAGGGTCTTTTGGATGTAGGATTGACGCATTTGTCAGCTACTGTAGTCGCTACATCCTTGAACATGGCGTCCAGGGCGGAGTGGCGCTCCTTGTCCGAGACCTATCGAGAATTTTGAAATTATGAAATTTTTTGATAATTTTTAAAAATATCGAGTGATGCAAAAATTGCTTTGAAAAAATCGGGCAAATTAATTTTCAGTTTTTAGTAACATCTAACCTGGAGCTCGCCCTTGGAAAGTATTTGTTTGCAAATTTCGGTCTGATCTTCCGTCTCGAAGCACTTCGCAAGATCTTCTTTTTTTGCCACTTGACCTTTAGAGACATTGGTGAAAACTGTGTGAGTTTGAAGGACCTCGTCAATGTCCTTCTCCCTGTAAATCACATTTTTCATTAAATGAAATTGACGAGTGAAAAGTTGAAAATTAAAATTAATTCGGGCATGCAAACCTTTCGAAATTTCCAAAAATCTCAAATACAGATTTTGAAAATTTTTGAAAATTTTTTTGGAATCCTGAAAAAAATTTCCAAAAATTTTTCAAAATAAAAAAAAAAGATTTTGAAATTTTGAAAAGTTTTCAAGAATATGAAAAAAAGCATCTAAATGAATGTCAGAAATTTTGCATAAATCTATAAAAGTCAAATGCAATGTTTTGGGGCAGTTGCAGCGATGAGTGCCAAATGTGAGGTTAGAAAAATTTGAAATACGCAATAAGCAACTTACAATTTGTTTCTCCATGAAACAACTTTGTTTCTGTAACAAGCAATCTCAAATCTTTTGCCTTGTTTTTTCATGCGCACAACGGCCACATTCGTGAGCCGCATTTGATTTATGGGCGTAAATATCATGGACATTTTGGGTTTGTTTGTTGTGGAACATGGGGTAAGCGACCCAACCTATCTTACAACCCAAACATACTGATCGAGTCAACTGGGTCTGATTATTTTTTTTAAACCAAATTTTTATTATAGCCACTACATTATTTACATATTTACAGTTTTGTGCATATCAAAAACTAGTCTCGAAAATATGATTTATTACTATTTCGGTTCAGTTCACAATCCATTGCAATCCATGGCCAATTGCGGCTCTCGCGTTCTTCTTAGTGCTATATATCTCAGATGTAACAAAACACTTATCGTTGCATTTTCAAAGTTTTGTTGAAAAAAATTTGGGTTTTTAACCCTAAAAACCTATTAAAACTACTGGGTTTGTGTACCTAAAAAAAGAAACTGACGGTGTTTTGCATTGCATGTGTGAAAAAAGCATGATTAGGTGCGACTGATCCACCCGCGTTACAAAAAACTTGAAAAAAAAATTTCAGACATTCCACACATTCGAATTTCGGAAAATTCTATATGTAACCTATAAATTATGTTTAAAATAATTTTTAAGGATGATACGAGGTGTTGGGAAACTTGCGGCAACCTCTAGGGAAATTGCCCTAAAAAATGACCGGAAGTCTCCGATTTGAACATTGCCGCCTTATGAAAAAAAATACCTCGAAACTCCCTAGACGAGTGCGCATGCGCGTTGGCTCGCCACCTGTCGTCAGTCCGGCCGAATTTGGGCATCGAACATGGCGGCGTGAACAAAATTGTGCAGATGCAGTGTGTGTGTTATTTTCCCTCCCAGTGACGTTTAACAAAACAAAAAAAAACACACAAGTCACCCTAAAAATTAACAATGAGCGAGAAGACTGGCCGACTTATTAATAAACCATCGTGACGTGTTCCATTGCATTTTGCATTAATAAATGCAGTTGTGGGCCAATTGAGCGGGGCTCGGTGTTTTGGGGGAGTGTTTTATTAATTTAATTTTTTTTTTTAACGGCTTAAAGTGGATAGGATAATGGCATTGGTGACGGTGCAGCGATCGCCCAGTGTTTCAAGCTCACCCCAGAGCTCGGTAAGTTATTAACAATTTGGGGGTTGGGGGTTTTGGAAAAAATTGGTCGAGATTGGGTTGAATGCCAGGTGACAGTTGGCGGGCTATATATTTTTTTTTCCTGTCTCATAGTACTCAGTAATCAAGGTACTAATTATTTTGATGATTGTTCAGGTTGATTTTTTTTAACGCTTGAATATTTTTGCAGCTTTTTCAATGGCAAAGTTGAAAGTAATATTGGAACATTTTATTGACTGCCAGCCGTTTTTTAATAGCCCTTGCTAATTTATCATTGATGAATCAGGCAGGGGAATTTTTGGTAGTGTGGTTTGGGCAAACGCCAACAATTTTGACAATCTGAAGAATTCAAATTTTCGAAAATCTGGAAAAATTAAAAATTTGAATTTTTTTCGAAAATTTTGAAAATTTTGAAAATTTTGAAAATTTGGATATTTGAGAATTTCAAAAAATTGGAATATTTGAGAATTTCAAAAATTTGAAAATTTTGAGAGTTCCAAAATTTCAAAAAATTGCTAATCCCAAAAATCGAAAAAAAAATTTGATAATTAAAAAAAAAACACAATATTAAGAATTAAAAAATTATTTTTTTCAAAAATTTGAAAATTTAGAAAATTTTGAAAATTTGGAAAATTTGGAAAATTTGGAAAATTTGGAAAATTTTAAAAATTTTGAAAATTTTGAAAATTTTGAAAATTTGAAAATTTCAAAAATTTGAATATTTGAGAATTTCAAAAATTTGAAAAGTTTGAAAATTTTGAAAATTTGAAAATTTGAAAAATCTGAAAAAATTTTAAAATTTGAAAAAATTTGAAAATTTTGAGGGTTCCAAAATTTCAAAAAATTGCTAATCCCAAAAATCGAAAAAAAAAATTTGATAATTAAAAAAAAAACACAATATTAAGAATAAAAAAAATATTTTATGAAAAACTAATTTTCAACCACTTTGAATGATAACGATTCGAATGGCATAATTATATTACCGCATAGAATTTTCATCCCAATAATTTCATGTTCTATATATACAAATTATGTAATTGAGTCATTAGTTGAGTTACTCAAATTTCCGTGTTTAATTGTGTATGTGAGTTGGGAAAAAATGAGCATGCCATTTGAAAATCAATTATGGTTACTGATTTTTTTCCAATTACCCCATGATGTTAATCAGCACATTAATTAATGAATTGGTTTACTTGTTTAATTTGCGTCCAATCGTAAAGATAATAATTTGAGGAAATAAAATTTTGGAAACTTTCACAAGCCCAACTTTCAGGACCCTCTTAAAAAAATCATTTTCCAAAAATATTTTACATTCTGGAAATATCAAAAGTACCAACTTTTTTAGGACCTTTCCTAAATTTACAAATATCAAAAATATCGAACCTAAAAAATTTCAAAAATTTTCAAAATTGTCAAAAACCAAACAATTGTCGTTTCTAAAAATTTAGAATATTTCCAACTTTTCAAAATTCCGCAAATTCCTCAATTTTAAGTATCCTACAAATTTGCAAAACGTAAAGAATCCAAAAATGTCAATCTTAATAATAATAATTAAAAAAAAAAATCTGAAATTGTCAAAATTTTGGAAAATTTGATAAAAAAATTTTTATGTGAAAAAGAAACAACGATTTCGCTTCAGAAACATCCGGAATTTTCCTAGTGTCGAAATGAATTTCCTGGAACGCATTTTCGAGGCGTGTGAATTCTAATATTGGATTCTCTGGCGACTTTACAATTGCATGCGCAGAAATAGGAAATTTTTATTTAGTCTTCATCCGCGGTTCTATTGAAGGCTGCAAAGTCAACTCTAATTCAATTGACGATTAATCATCGAAATCATTTTTTCTCCAACTTCCCAATACGAAGAGATCATCGTAATGACTGCAATTTGCAAATTCGTATTTTCTGATGCCGAATAGATTTGTTGGCCATTGTGTGTGTGTGTGTGTGTGTGTGTGTGTGTGTGTGTGTGTGTGTGTGTGTGTATGTAGATGCGATTCTTGTCATGCAAATCGAAATCGAATCGGCTTGATGTAGCCCCGAGGTGATTAAATGCCGCATAAAAACGCTACAGTATTTCTATTGTTATACCCGACTTGCAACCTTTATGCCGCCATATCTAAAGAGCTATCACGAATCCACAAAACTGTGTAGGAAGAAAAGTGTTCCTCACCCAAAAACACACATTTTTTATTCTAAGTTTTTTCCCCTATCTACTATAATTAAGGCGTAACTGCAGGTGGAAGCCGCACGGATGGTGCCTGAGTGTTTGGATCTACCGCGCATGCGCAGAGTCGCGTCGCGTTACCCAAACACTACTTGAAGTTTTCAAAATTGTTGGGTTGGGAGGACGGGCTGAAAGAAAGGAATTTCTAATTTGCAACTCTTATCTGATCCGTTTTTCTGAAAACCCCAAGCAATGGCGGGAAATTTGAACGAGAGCGCGCGTTTGCGCCCAGATTCAAAAGCTCAAACGTCGGCCGCCGCTTCGACCGGCGATTACGCCTTAATTACGCAAGCTACGAGAAAAAGTCATAGAACATAAAGTGTGCATTTTGACGTGAGGAATATTTTTCCTTACCATACTTTTTCTTCTATCTGCAACCGTTCTTGAGCTACGGCGTTACAAACATTGTAAATTGCTAAATAATGTAGAAACGCTCCAGCGATTTCATGCAGGAGTTTTCAACCCCTCGGAGCTACATGGGAACCTCTTGCAAATTTGTTCTTGGGTAATTGGGGTAAAAACAATAGGATTACCCATCCACCCCCCCCCCACACACACACACACAAGTCGCGCTCATTACATTTCCTTATTTTCAAAAAAATGAAAACTCCTTATTTCACCGAGCTACCTTAACACTTCCCAAAAATAATATTAAATGCCCCTGGTGGCGAATTGACAAAGCCATCGAGACGTTAAATTTTCGGGTTATAGCTTAAGTGTATCAGTCGGTTGTGTGCATTCAACGTGTACGGTTTTGCACTCCTCCGTACATATGCCCTTGAGCTGCCACTCAAGTTTATCCGGATTCGTTTCGAGAACCAGAAAATCACGTTTTTTCCCCAACAATCTCACCGGATCTATTCGACATTGGAGAGAAAATTCAATGTTTGCGGATGAAACAAAAAAAAAAAAAAATGAGAAAATTATCACATTTGAGTAAAAACGAAAAAAGACAAAATTCAAAAATTCAAAATTGTTATCAAACAAAATTAAACACGCTAAAACTCTAGTGGCAAATTGGGAGAGTAATAATTAAGCTGGCAAAGTCGCCCGCGAAAAAAAAAAAATGAAGATGTGCCAATTTGGCATTTGAGATAAATTGCAAAAAATGGCGGGAAATTTGAATTTGTGGAGGCGCTATTAAGTTTCGTTTTGTTCGTTAAATTTATTGGTGATTTTTTTTTATATACGGTATGATATTGCTGAGGCAAAAAGGGGTTCTATTGTGCGTGGTACCACCACCTGACGCACCCCAGCCTCCCTCCCCCTGGTCCAGCATCCTTCGTTCCGCGTGTGATGATAAAAACACGGAAAAAGTGAAGCTGAAAGGAGTACAGAGATCAAGTACTACTCGAGTTGATTGTGGGGAGTACAATGTGAGATTCAAGTGCACTTGTGGTATTTTAAGGGGTATTTATGGGAGGGGGGGGGGGAAGGGGGGGGGGAAATTGTGCTCATAGAGTGGCGTTGTGGTTTTTTATTGCTTATAATAATCCCAATTTTATAATCACCCAGACACCCACCCACCCATTTACACACACACACACACACACACACACACACACACACACGAAACCACCCACCCGTCCACTCAATCACACCCAACCACCCATTCACCCACCCACACACACACACACACACACACACACACACACACACAACCCACCCGTCCACTCAATCACACCCAACCACCCACCCACCCACCAATTCACACACACACACACACACACACACACACACACAAAATTGAGGATTTCATTTGTCAGAAACTAGAAAAGTGGTCCATCCCCCCAAATCACTTTGACATTCCCTGTTTATCATGAATATTTCGTAATCTAAGGAAGATACCGGTATTGCCATGAGAACATTATTTGTTGACCATTAAATTTTGTAAAAAAAATGTTATCTTAACCATTTGCCTAGCTCCCTTCTATCAGAAGATATCGCCGATGGAGCGATAAGAAGGAAAAGCGTGGTCGTACAATTGATCACTTGCTCACACTCAGATGGCAATCGGATGGCAACGATGCAAAAACACTCGTAATAAACGATTATGCTATTGCATCTTGAAGTCTCCAACTCGGCCCGCCATTTTTTCCAGCTGATATCAATGGGGATAGTGGAAAAGTGTCGAGCTAAGATGGGGATGCTGGGACCCAGCTCTTGCACCAGCTATGATGTCGCGGTACTTTTTCGCGCTGACCGATACACAATTTCGGGTTAATTGACCAGCATTGGAGTCTCCTGATTTAGTTGATGTGCCTCACAGGGAAGCACTTACAATGTAATGATGGAAGCGAATGGGAATTGTCATGGGGCACTCTGTTGCTCAGGACCTTGAAGCCTAAGTGTCTGACTCTTACATTTTTTCCGCTCGTTTGATGGTTTCTGCTCTGGGATGTGGCACCAAAAATTCTTTGACGGCTGTATAGAGTTTTCTGGAGATTTTTATATTGGGAAAATCTTCTAATGGGTATATGTAGATGGTGAGTGGGTGGGTGGAAGGGTGAGTGGATGGGAGGGTGGGTGGGTGGGAGGGTGAGTAGATGGGAGGGTGAGTAGGTGGGAGGGTGAATGGGTGGGTGGGAGGCTGAGTGAGTGGGTGGGTGGGTGGGAGAGTGAGTGGGTGGGTGGGAGGGTGAGGGTGAGTAGGTGGGAAGGTGGGTGGGAGGGTGAGTGAGTGGGTGGGTGGGTGGGTGGGAGGCTGAGGGAGTGGGTGGGTGTGAGGGTGAGTAGGTGGGAAGGTGGGTGGGAGGGTGAGTCAGTGGGTGGGTGGGTGGGAGGGTGAGTGGGTGGGAGGGTGAGTGGGTGGGAGGGTGAGTGGGTGGGAGGGTGAGTGGGTGGGTGGGTGGGTGGGAGGGTGAGTGAGTGGGTGGGTATGTGGGAGAGTGAGTGGGTGGCTGGGAGGGTAGGTGGGTGGGAGGTGAGTGGGTAGGTGGGGGGGGGCGTGTAATATGTAAATTACACGAATATATTAAATATTCTCCATTTTTCTCATACGGTCCAATTTGACCCAGTTCCAGAGTTAAGAATCAATCAAGTGAATTCAAATGTCCATTTAAAAATAGGTGAAAAAAAATTTTGGACAATTATCTATTAGTTTATCTTCCTCAGTCTCTCATCCACAATTTATGTCAAGCCTCAAGAAAAAAAATGGCATAAAAAAATTTGGCGGCCGACTTTTCGCGGGATATTTGAAATCAATAATTTCCCGCGCTTCTTCGACTGCGCGACCCATTTAATGCACTTAAATAAATTACTGTATGTTCAAGTTCATGAAAAAAACTTCGGAACTGTCCTCTATTACTCTCAATTTCGTGATTGACAATCAATCTATATTGATTGATTTCCCTCGCAGCGTACGATGTTTGCTTCCATGCCACTATTGCACATATTCGAATTAGAGGCTTACGATGAATCACTCAGTTTTTGAGGAATATACGGAAATCTATAAGAGATGCAAAAAAATTTGTTTATACTTTTTTGTAGAGCTGAGCAAGCTGCACAAAAAAGTTCCTACAACAATTTTGATATCTTCCATAGATTCGGCGATATTACTCAAAAACTCCAGATCGGATCGAGGGGATTCAGGAGAGTGTAAATTTTTTTTTGTTTTTTTTTTTTATGATTTCTCTTATTATCAATTATTGATAATTTTTGTGGTTAAATAATTTGTATAATGTGATTGCTAAATACTCATATAACTTATATTTTTACTTGTTCCTTGATAAAATCAGGCCAACATCAATTTTGTATTTAGTGCAATCGGTGTATTCTTAGATTGTAATACGAAGAGAGTCGAGGGCTTGACCCCCTTTTACCCAGTCATTAAATTGAAATAGAGACAATTGTTGAGAATTGTTAAAGAGCCATTTATTTATTGCTATTTTTGTGTTTAGGACTCGGGGGCAGGAGCACCAACTGATGAGGATGATGCGACGCGTGGCTGCAAGAGGTAAGTGAGCAATTGATCAAATTTTAGTGAAACGCCTATTATGGTAATTGTCAATTTTTTTTTTCTATTCTTCTATTATCCAAGTTGTTAAAAATAACGATGTATTTACTGCCTAATGCACTCGGCATTTTAAATTGAAGTGAAAGTAATATTTTCACAGCGCGTTTTTCGACCGTTCATTGTGACAAAATAAATGACTCGACGAATTTTTAATATTTCTGGTTCGGGTATTATGGAAGGTCTGATCTTAGATGAGATCCCTATTTTTTATTAATTTTTTTTCTGATTATTAAAAAATAATTGAGTGATTTAATGCGGTGGAATGGTCAAAAGAGGTTTGCTATTGTTTATCGCCAGTTTTTGGTCGATATTTCGAAATCTGGGGGAGATAGACAAAATTATGTTATACAAAAATTGTAGATCTCGTTGCGCTCTACAAAAAAGGTCCTTACGGATATGACCCTATCTGCATTCGTTTACAAAATATCGTGGATATACGCAATGGGAGAACGCGGTAATTTGAATGAGGTGGGGGATGCGCGCGCAGCTACGCGCGCTAACCTACAAGCCAATTTTCGCTATTGGAAATAATAATTGTCTACATATAGACAGGTGATAATTAATGGTCTATGGTGAATAGTGCATTTGATAACTGGATCAATGATTCGAAAAATAAGAATCCATGATTTCTTTTGCGCAACCCTGAAACAATTTGAAATTCCCGCGCATTTGCGGCACCAACTTCACGCGGGTCGTCCACCAATGAGCAGCGAGGCTGCACCTTTTTCGATATACTTCGATATAATTCGATTTTATCCGCTATGGACCGGGAAAAAAATATTCTTTCGCACTTTTGAAGCCAAATCGCCTTTTCTCTAAATATATCATGTTACTTAAATTAAAAAAAAAAATTATGGCTTTTAATTGGTTAAAAAAATTAAGCAATGATTTGATAGTTAAATTCAAAAAATTACACGCAATCGATTTCTTCTTTTCTTTTTTGGTAAACACGCGTTTCTTTATTTATAAATTTGGCATGTTGCATGTCTTCTATAACTGAGAGTTCATTATGATCGCGAGATAGAGAGCCAGGAAGCTAAACAAGGGGCTCACAGTTTACGCAGACTGCCAATAAATGTGACATCAGTGCCAAGGCAAAAATGACATGAGGTAAAATTGAGAAAAACAAATGTGATTGTCATCGTGAGATACGTTTTTGCGATTTAGGTGATTTTTAAAATTTTGGGGCGGAGAACACATTTTTTTTGAGGGACAAATAGTGGGGCAAAACGGGTCGGAAAATTTCAGATGAGGTAATCAGCATTGTTCGTTTAGTACAGATTTTTTTTACGATTTTTTTTTTAAGAAATATTGTTCAAATAAAATATTTCGGAATTAATTGAGATTTTCGGGAAAATCGGTGGCGCCATCTACCGAATTAATTCAAGGTCTTAACTGCGGTCGGTAAAGTCGCAGTTGATTTTGCCGACCTGTATTGATTGACATAGGTTCAAATAAAAATTACTAATTTGTAACAAAGCCTAAAAAATTGTTAAAAAAAAAAATAGAATAATTTTTTTAGAAATTTCCGGAAGTTGTAGAAATTTTGAGGAAAATTCTCAGAAATTTCAGGACCTTCTCAAAAATTATAAGTTTCGAAAAAATGGTAAAAAAATCTGTAGGCTCTTAAAGAATGGTAGATAAAAATGCCTAATGAAAAAAAAAATTAATTAAAAAAATTTTTCAAAGTAAAAAGATTTTATTCAAAGTTGTTCTCTGTAAAAAATATTTAAAAAATAAATTACAAAATACACAAAAATTGAGAAATAATAAAGTGTTTTGATAATAAACACTTTTAAAAATTTTGCAATAGAAAAAAAATTGCCTGAATCCCCACTAATCACATCTGATCTTCCATTGGTCGAGGAACTATAAAACTGGACAAAAGCGAAAGTAGCACTGGTCAATTACACGGCTATTGCCACCGTCACAATTGTCAGTCGGTACTTTATTTTTGCTTCCCAGTTTCTTATTTACTATTTTTTTTTTTCATCATTTCATTTGCAAGAAAATAACCACAGGATCTTCTACATTTTTTTTTTGCCCAACCAGATTTCTGCATCTAAATAGAAAAAAAGTAAATTTAAAAACAAAATACCTCAGAATTAGAAACTTCGAATTTCTTCCCGAGATAAAGAAAGAAACAATTTTTTTTTATCTTTTCACTTTTTAGAATTTTTCAAAAATTTTTAATTTTGAAAAAAAAAATATATATATATATATTGTAGACATGGGGAATGTGTTATCTCAATTTTTTCACATGTCTTTTTACGCTCAATATTTATAAATAATTTTTTTATGCCCAATTTATCAGCGCAGGAGTACAAATTTATTTTTTCTTCTGGTCTTGAGACTTCGTTTGATGATCAAATTAAACTCAAGTCTGACGTTCATAAAAGGTTGGACGGTTTATTAGTGCCCCCTCTACAACAGTTGAGTAGCGCAGAAAAGGTCAGGATGCAAAAACAGTAACTCTTGGGATGATCTAAAATAACCCCCCCAGATGAAGGAGCCAGAGGAGCCAACGAACTCGTGTGATCCCATCACCTAAATCTCTTTAAATCAAATTATCAAAACAACGATCCACTAAACATGTGCCCTTTATCATGCTAATTTTGGAACAATTAGCTTTAACGTTTAGCTAAACTGTTTGATAGTCAATGGTGACGAGAAGTCATGAAAACATTATCGACTTTCACTTCTACTTGTTACCAAAAGTCCCAAATTTTTTAGTAAAATTTTTTTCCGAGAGATTGTGACAAGTGTTTTCGATTCCAAACATTTTACCCAGTTTTCCCGAATTTTATAGAATTTTTCAGATTTTTTTCCGAATTTCTACGATTTTTTTCTAATTTTTTCCCCCTTTTAATTACCTCAAGGGCTACGTTGGTCGGTAAGTGTGTGTTCTACATTACCGACTGCAGATAAAACAGCCCCCTGTAATTATCTGAAGCTGTTGGAGATTCATATAGCCTGAGGAAAACTTTTGGAAATTATCCTGGTTTCACAGTGTAGTGCCAAATTTTCTAGGAGTTAAAGATCGATATTACCGACAGACGGAAAAGTAGATGTTTATTTTATCCGAGTATCTGAATTTTACCGGCTGTAGGGAAAGAGGATGTCTGTTTTATTGGCCGTCGGTAAAATAGACTCCTACTTTACCGACCACATGTTATCTTTCTCATATCAACGAAATTTTTTGTTTTGCGCGGAAAAAATAGGAAATACTGAGTTCCTATATTTTTTTAGAAATAAAGGATTTTTTCTTAAATTTTAAAACGAATTGAATCTATTCAAAAAATTGAGGGCAAATATAAAAATTTAAAATTTTGAAAAATCAAAAATTTTGAAAATTTTAGAAATGTTAAAAATTTTTAATTTCAAAAATTTCAAAAATCTTAAAAATATTAAAATTCCAAAAATTGTCGAAAATTTCAAGAATTTTTGAAATGTCAAAATTTTTTAAATTTTCAAAAAAATCAAAGTTTTAACATTTTCGGAAAATTGAAAGAAAAAAAAATTAAACTAACATGTTTGGGATTGAAGCTCTACCCCCCACTCAACCATCCTCGACAGCCGGCTCGACCATCTCTCTTTTACAGTCCACCAGTCGTCGGAGTGCTGTCGTAGTGGCAGGGCGCGTCAGCACTTGGCTTATTCACAATACTTATCGCGTAAAACGTGTCCCCGATAAACAATTAGACGTCACACGTCGGCAAAAATTCCCTCCAATTCTCACGTACAAATTGAATTAAAACAAAATTAGTGGGAGAATAAAAAGCACAATAGTTCGTAAATTGAGTGTTCTTCATTTCGTAGTCATGTATACACATATGTATATAGAACATATTTTTCTCAAATTTTTTTTTTCGACCAAAAATGTTTGTTTGCAAATAACCAAAATATTCCAAATGTAAAAACGTTGAATTTAATTGTTTCAATTTTTTTTATAATTTTTTTTATAATTTTGCAACAAGTGCTGAAAATCCAAAGAAAAAAATCTCGAAAATTCAAATTTTACTTTTCAATTATTTTCAGAAAATTCTTTCGTTGAGCACCCAAAAACCTAAAAAAAATATTTTTCAATAGTTTCAAAAATTTGAAAAATCAAAAACGAGATATAAAAAATTATAATTTGTTTTTTTTAATTAAAAAAAAAATTTGACATTGCATTTCAATTTTTTTTTATCAGAAATAATTTGCAATGAACTAATTCTATATCTTTCAAATATTCAAAAAAAAAAAAAAATAGAGAAAAAGTTTTCCAAAACTGGAGGTCCCATATTTTATCAAATAGTGATTTTAAAAAAATGCATAATAATTTTTCAGTAGTCGAGTAATTAATGATGAGAAACTGTGAGAGATCTCGCGAGATGAGTGATGGACCAGGGATTCTGTGACGCCATGTTAGGCGTTTAGCAACTAGCACGTGGTGAAATTTTAATCTGAGAATTGTTGATATTTGGTTAAACAATTGTTTGGTGATGAAGTGATTCAAAATTTTGGCGACGAAATTTGACTTGATGGTCTTTCAAAATATTGAAATGAGGAATCCAGGGTTCCTCTTGGAGGACGCGAGACATGGATATGCACAGTATATCAGGTAGAAGATTTACCGCCATTTTTTGAATGTCCGATGATTTATTTTTATTAACTTTTTTAATTCGGGAAATCACTGTTATTGGTTGACCTTTTGTGTGTGTGTGTGTGTGTGTGTGTGTGGGTGGGTGAGTGGGTGGGTGGGTGAGTGGGTGGAAGGGTGGTTGGGTGGGTGTGTGAATCAGTGGGTGGGGGTGGGAGGTTGGGTGGGTGTGTGAATCAGTGGGTGGGGGGGGGGGGTGAGTGGGTGGGTGGGGGGTGAGTGAGTGGGTGGGTGGGCGGGTGGGTGGCTGTGTGTGTGTGTGTGTGTGTGAAAAAAAAATTGAGTGATGAGTGATTTAAAAATTTTTGAAAATTCCAATGAACAATAAATGAATGTAGAAAAAAATTGCAAAAATTTTTAATGGAATGGAGAAAACTCAATTGAGTTGTGAAAAAAAAACAATCTTGGGTAAATTAGTTGCGTCAGAGAATTCAGTATTTTTAAAGAATTGACATTTCGAGGCCACTGACATTTCATAATATCAATGGGATTTTATTCTTGGGAGTATCATTAGTAACTTTACTATCTTTCTTACTCGAGTTTACTATTAAAAAAACTCAAATTGTATTTTTTTTTTGCAATTTAACCATTTTTTCCAAATTTCAAAAATCGTTCCAAATTTTAAAATTTTTCAAAAAAATTTTGTCTATTCAAATATTCAAATTTCAAATTCTTCAGAAAATCAGAAAATTGAAAATAGCGAATTTTTTTCCTTAGTTTGAAAAAATAAAAAACAATTCAAAAACTTGTTCAAAATTTTTTGAAAAATTCTTTATCACCAAAATTTTTGTAATTTTCTTTGTCAAAATTTTCTGCAAAGTTAAAAAATTTCCCAAAAAGTTGTAAAAATTCAAGATTCGAAAAATTTAACGGAATTTTTTTTTTGCAAATTGCAAATTGCAAATTTTTGAAAACATAAAATTTGTTTCAAAATTTTTTGAAAATCTTTGAAAATGTTACTTTCTGAACTTGTTAACAAAATTAAAATGCAGTATAAATGAGATGTTCTTATTAGAATTGCCGGTTATTAAGTAAGCATCTCGAAAACACTAATGAATCATTCTTGAGTTATTGGGGCTCCATTCAAAAATCATTGGACTTTCGCTACGACCTTACACGCTCGGCTACACCTCATGGATTTTTTTTTTAATTTACAATTTACAATTTCACGTTCGTTGTTTCATGTTATTCAGGAGTTTACGTGATCGTGTCTTGATTGTTGCGAAATTATGAAATTAATATTAATGACTCGGAAAAAACAGTTTGTGATTTTATTGAATCACGGGGGAAATTAGTCATCATTATAGTATATTATTTTTGCATCAATTAGCAAATTTTCAACATTAATTACGTGAGAATTGAAGAAAAAGCCCAATCATTAAACAGTTACAATTGAAAAAAATTAATTAAGAAAGATTTAAAAATTTTTAAAAATTCCAAAAATTTGAAAATTTGGAAAATTTGGAAAATTTGGAAAATTTCTGAAAATATAGAAATACTTTTTTTTTCTTTTTCGAAATTTTCCAAATTTCAGAAATTTAAAAATCTTCAATCACGATCGAAGCCAATAAATCTCGGATTTCCGGAGTGATTGAACCACCTTAAACCGAAAAATTCCCATCTCTCTCCCCCTTTCTCTCACGCTATTTCCCCTTTTTTTTTTGTCGGCCGAATCTATAGAGCCACGTGTCTGCAAAAACGGTCCAGAGGGGTGAGAATAGCGGAGTGGATCCCAGCAACCGGCGGAAGGTCGTAGCCTTGTTTCCTTTGTGTTTGAAAAACCATACGGGTGGGGGGAATATGATTAGAGAGATGAAGTGTAGACCTTGAGCTGGATTTTTACAATGTACCCGGTTCAATTTTCCCTCTCATTTTGACTTTTCGCTCATGGTTTGCAAATATTTTTAAAATATAGGTGTGGTAGCATACATATAACAGCCCATACCCACCCACCCATCCACATTACCACCCACCCATTCACATTACCACCCACTGATCGACCCACCCATCCACCAACCCGCCCACCCACCCATCCGCACTACCACCCACCCATCCATACTCCCACCTACCGACCCGCCCACCCACCCACCGACCCACCCACCGACCCACCCACCCACCGACCCGCCCACCCATCAACACTCCCACCCATCCAAACCCCCAACTACCCACCCGTCCACCCACCCAAACCTCCCACTACTCACCCGCCCACTCGTCCACCCACCCACCCATCCATCCGCACTACCACCCACCCATCCATACTCCCACCCACCGACCCGCCCACCCATCCAAACCCCCAACTACCCACCCACCCATCCATACCTCCCACTACCCACCGGTCCGCCCACCCATCCACGCACCCACCCATGCAAACCTCCAACTACCCACCCGCCCACCACCCACCGAACCGTCCACCCACCCACACACACACACACACACACATACATTTTGGATCACACGTGCATCCATTTATGAACATGGATACACACCTACACACACTTGCCCACAATATACACAGTTTGTCATAAAATCGAAATATTTTGTTTGCAAAGGTCAGTGACCTTTTGACGATCCTAGGAACTCCCTAGGCAATATCTCGTAGCCGTGCTATTAAACTCCACGGTAGTTTCGATGTTGTGGCTCCTGGTTTCCAAGCAACGCTCAACAATTCCTCAAACTGAGTGATGCACACGCAAAAGGACCCCAGGACGATACGTGAGAGAAATTTTACAAGTCAGCATTCTTTATGGAGGGAGTATCCAGAAATTTACGAGTTATGGGACAATCCAGGGATGTCACTTGAACGAACGATAAATAGATCATTAACGAAATTATGTAGTAATTAAATTGGAAGAACGGTTACAAATTTGGAAAATGGAAAAGAAAATAACTCGAGAAATTTTCAAAATTTCTGAAATTGAGAAACTGAAAAATTTTTTAATCGCCGAATTAATGAAGCCTGTGTGTTTGTAAATTACGCAAGCATTTTTTCTATCGTTGTGACGAACTTCCCCGAAATTCTCGGGACTGTCGTTGTCTTTTTTGACATTTTTGCCGAAGCCTCACGATGAATAAATATTTGCACTGCTGTCTTCTTTTCTACGGCAATAATGACCGGGCGGGGGGGGGGGGGGGGGGGCGGGAGAAAACGGTTTAAAGACCTGCCCGAGAAGCTGATGTGAATACCGAACAGCTGCATTCTTAGACGTGGAAATACTTCGTGAACAGGGTCTAGATTTTCTACAGCAATTTCGCCGAGAATTTGCGAAGAAACGTCTTTCGTCCGTTCCAGAAAAAAAAAAGTGGGAAAGTACGCACAAAAACATTCGGTGTTGAATTTCATTCTATAACCATGTTTCGGTTATCCCATTGACTATGTTCCTTCAGCATGAATTGACCATGAAATATCTCAGAGATGCCCAAATGGATCAGCGCCCATACACACACACACACACATACATACCCACCCACCCACCCACCCGCCTACCTACACCCATCTGCCTACCCACACACACACACACACACACACACACTCACACCCGCCCACCCACTCACTCACCCCGCCGCCTACCTACACCCACCCACCTGCTTACCCACACACACACACATACACACACACCCATCCGCCCATCCACCCACACACACACACACACACACACACATTTACATACATACCCACCCACCTACCGACACCCACACACATACATACATACACTCACACATACCCCCTCTCACCCACCCACCCCAAAATCTAAAAAGAAATCAACTTGTCTGGCAAAATTTTCACCAATCGAAAAAAAATTTGCTCATTTTTTTTCTTGTCAATCCGGCTCAATCTAACCCCTTATTTAAACGGTCAAAAGCCCCTTGAGTATGCATTCATACGGATTAACTTGCAATATCGAAGCTCGTCACTTCAAAAGTCTTGCTTATCCCATTGTAAAAATAGCAATAATCCAGGGTGTACTGGTAAAGTACACTGAACGCTTCCGTAAATCCCTTTATCGCGAATGAGTGATCCACTAATGCGATTGTGCAATACCCCCCCTCCTCCCCCTCCCGCCGCCCCCCCCCCCCGTCACGGTATTTCACCCTTCCTACAATCACAGGGAGAAGATAGAAGACAAAGAAACACTGGCAAAAGGACACCAGACGAAGATATCGATCGACTAACCCTTTACAATACCCATCAATCGTGAAATTTATGCTTAGCGATTTTACATTTTTGCAAACTGATCGGTAATTTCACTGGAATAATTGGTCTATTTCAAAAACACTTCTCAATAACATTCACCGAAATTTTTTTCATCACTCATTGGCTAAAGTAGAACTCTGCTTTTGCAGCAATTGAAAATGCAGAACTCGATTTTCCCCACGATCGGTAAAGTAGAGCTCGACCTTCCCCACTATCGGTAAAATAGTTTTTGTTGGGGAGGGGGGGGGGGGTAAAATTGACCTCCATTTTTTTCGACGAAGAGAAAAATAGAAGCTGATTTTGTTGGAGATCATTGCAGAGAATTCTATTTTTCCAATGATCGGTAAGCTAGAGCCTCAGAAAATTCAATTGACCGGCAGTCGATAAGGTAGAGCTCTACATTTCCGACAGCGGTAACATTTCCGAATGATAATAATTTTGGGTTTCTATTGTAAGAAATTTATCATGGTTAACAATTTGTTTTTTTTTTTTTGTTATTTCACGTATAATGTTTGCTTTCAGTTTAAGCGAATGCTACTTTGCTGGAAAAGGAGCAGCGCTTATTCTACCCCCAAATGAACGTGCAAGACCATCACGCCGTGTATCAGCAGCAGGATGTGATATTCAGCAGCATTTACAGTCAATGTTTTGGCTGCTGCGACCCGAGGAGACCCTCAAAATGGTGAGCAATCCTATTTGCTGAAAATAAACCGATATTTTATCAACTGTTGGTAAAATAGAGTTCTATTTTACCGACAGTTGTTAAGCTCATTTTCTCTCTAATTAGTCAAGTAGAAACTATTTTTTTTTTAACTACACTGGTCTACATAGTGAATTAGATCTATGCCTAAAAACAGATTTCATTGCCGACATTGGCAGACGAATTTCCCTTTGTATTTCACTGTCGGTAAAACAGTGATCTATTCTTTTTTACTGCTAGTAAAATTTAAATGTTAAAACAAACCAAATGGCAAAAGACGATTTAATTGCCGGCAGTTGGTAAAATAGAAATCTGCTTCATCGGCAATCGGTAAAAGAGGATTCTACCTTTCTGTCGGTCGGTATAGTAGAGTTCTACTGTACCGATATTTGCAACGTTTTTCCAAATTGTTTTGTTTCTTTTTAAATTGAGGGAAATGTTGAAAATTTTTAGGAAATTATTTTTTCGGAGAAAAAAAACCTACGGAAAAATTTATTTGGCAATTTTAAATTTTTATATTGTGAACTTAAAATGGGAAATTGCGTGACCTTTAAGTTTTTACACATAATGAATTGATTTAAAAATTATGTCTAATTGTGAGTCACTTCTATTAAATGCTCGTGAAATGCCAGTTAATTTGACCCCTCAAGGTGTTTAACCACTTGCGTAAGCAACAAAATCACGGTTTTATCTGTACCTGAGTGTTTTTAACCCGAAGATTGGAATAATTGGTGGTAACATGGATCATTATGAAATTCACGAGTGTCGTAATAAAAAAATGCTGAAATATGTATAACAAAAATTGAGACAAAAAATTTGTAGGTATTAATTATTTTGCAAATTTGAAATTTCTTGTGAAATTTTCCGACATTTTGGAAATTTTGAAAAAAAAAAATTTTCCCACTTTTTATAATTGTTTTGGTCATTGAATTTTTTTTTAGGATTACCATTTTTTTTTTTAACGTATTTTCCCTAGTTGGGAATTTTTTTCTATCAAATATGTGGTTAGAGAAAAATGTGAAAAAGAGATATAGGATCAGGTGGCGGTTTCACTGGGCTTATTTTTCTCGTCTCACAGTGGTAAAATCACCTCACTTTCATTCGTCTCGGACGATGAGCTCCGCGTATTACGTTGCGACACTTTCACGAGGATAATTCATTAAAAAAATTTTTAAAAATTGGTTGTCCGTGAAGAATTAAAATTGCGGTTTAACACGGGGGCAGAAAATCCAATTTAGAATTTGAAAATTTGTGCAAAATGTCAAAAAAAAATCAGGAAAAAAATTTTCTAACAAACAGAACAAACTGTCTGATTCATAATTCTGGCCTGACATTTTTTATTCCCACGATTTCCAAAGTCTCAAGTGCCTGCGCAGAATCCTGCGCACTGCGCGCGCCCGCGACATTCAAAAGCTCACGCAGCATCCGCACGTTCTACCCGCAATAACCCCTTAATAATGCAAGTTAGGAAAAAGTACCATAAGACATAAAATGTGTGTTTTGACGTGACGAACATTTTTCTTCCTACCCACTTTTTTCTATCTGCAACTGTTCTCGAGATACGGCGGGCGGGAGGTTTATAGCGCTCGAGATGCTGGACCAATTTCCGAATGTCATCCCGGAAATTTTGCAGTTAAACAGTTTATTTTATCTGTGAACCTTGGGAATTTCTTTGACTTTTTATCTGTTAAAAGAGTTCTCATTTATTTATTTTGGCTCTAAGGGGTTTAATCATCATTAGGGGCCGCTGTATATATATATATATAAAACCGTACGTAGGAAAATTTATTTTCGCAGTCGCAATTGTTACGATAATTTTCCAAAATTCAGCAGTTGAACATGAGCCCAGAATAATAGAAGTGGCTGTAAAATCGCCTTTCACGTATTCTGATATTTTGTACTCAGGGGGAGGGGGAGGGGGCGGGGGTAGACACCTCGGGTTTCGAAGGATGTGCACGTGTATCGCGAAGGGGAATAGACGTGGCCTCATTTTATGGTGCAACCATGGGGGTTTACCGCGAGATCCTTAGACTGGTACGAATCGATATCCAATACTATCTGGCATTTTCAAATGTTACCGATAATCTATCCCGCCATTGGACGACTAATGCAAATTGATAGCTTGTGCATTTTTGGGGTCGAATGGAAAAATGTATGATTCAATTTTGCTATTTTTGGAAAATTTTGTATTGGATAAAACAAATTGGAATTGAATTTTAAAAAATTCAGAAGTTTGTCATTTTTTTTTTTGCAATTTTGCTCAATTTTTTTTGTTGTTTTCTTCGAGGAATTTCAAAAGAAAAATTCCATTTTATTAAAAAAATTCTGGGAGAATTTTTTTGGCTCGCGAATTCTCTGTTTATTTATTTTTTTTTTTTTATACAATTTGTCTGTTCAGTTTTATTCAATTTTTATACCCCTCAAAATTGCACATTTTAGGTGTTGTTAACACTCATCATTTGGCGCTGGATAACGTCTCAAATGAAGTCCCATCGACCTGGATAAACAGGTTTTCTATGCTTCGCGCAAAACTTGGGAATTGCCCCGTCTAAATATAAATTCCCTCTAATTGGGTTAAAATCCAGTTCGCTCGATTCCAATCGGCAGATCTCCAGATGCTGGTGGTACATTCGATCTTTTTCACTCTTATTTTTTTTTAGCTCCAAAAATTTATTACTCCAAAAATTATAAAAATTTTCCACATTTTCACGAACTTCAGAAAATTTATTACAAAAATTTTTCCGCTTGTTTCAATATTTTATATATTCATATATCTACATTAAAATATTTATCTATATATATATTTGTCATGATGGCATTTGAAAAGAGAAAAAAAATTACGTAAATTTTGAAAAAATTTAAAAATTTTAAATTCATAAAATTTTTGACTAATTTGGTGCAGAAAGTGCAAAAAAGATTAATATTTTTCATTAACAAAAACAAAAATCAAATTTCAAACTTCAATTTTGAAAATGAAAATTTCAATTTTTAGAAAAAATAATTATTCTGAAAAAATTGAAAAAAAATTATCAATCCAAAAAAGTAGATAAAAAAATTAATTTCAAAATTTACAAAGTTAGGTTTTGAAAGAAATTTAAATTCAAGTTTCTGTCGCGCAGCTTTCTACACATTTTTTCTTCCTGAAATTGCCTTCGTTTTTATTTTTTATTTCTCATGTTGGATGCAGGTTGATCCCTAGAATTTTTTATTGAATACGGCCGGTTGGGACCGGTTGGCCTCCGTCCGTTCATTGGACCCTGATCGATCCCTCTTACCTTTTCCTAGATATTCCACCTTCCATACCTATCATCATCATCATCATCATCCTCATCCTCTCCCTCATCTTTATCAGATCAAAGTATCATTTTTTTTTTTGCCACAAGCCTGTATCCAGGATGTGCGTAACACGCATGAAATTTATTATTAGTTCAGCTAGGGGCGGTGAATAATAACGTCTGCATTAAATTTTATCTTCGGGGCTGCTTTAATTTATTGCAAAAAAAAAACAAAAAAAATAGAAAAGATAAGTTTAAGTGAAATTGGCTTGTTTAGTCCGCGCCAACATCGCGTTATTACGCGTTACAAAAATAAATAGAGAAAATTTTGGACAATTTCAAAAATTATAATATCTTTCATCTTTTTTTTTTTCAGGGAAATTTTTTGAAAATCGAAAAATGTGAGTTAAATTTTTTTTTTCGCACATAATTTGAGATGACGGGAACAGAAAATTGTGCCATCTACCGGATGATATGTATATATATCTATAGTCGATAACATTTTTGAATTAAAAAAAAAAAATTAAAAATTAAAATAAATAAATAAAAAATCGCAAATTCTGACATTTTCAAAAGTTAATCCAGAAATTAAAAAAAAAATTCAAATTTGATTAAAAATTGAGGGAAAAAATTTCTTAGTGTCTATAAATAATTTCCCTGAGAGTATATAAATTGCTCTATACTTGCTATAAAATAAATTTCCGGAAATGCAATTTTTTTTTTTACATATAAATAATTGCTGAAAGTTACGCTCAAATTGCTAAAAATTATCTGTACCATCAACATTTATCAAAAGGTTAGAAAAGTGGAGAACCGCTGTAACTTCAATCACTTGATTAGCTCCTCTTATCTCCACCATCAGCAACTTTCCCAGTTTAATTTCCACCGTAAATTCAAATTTTAATAATCTCTGGATTAAATCTCATTTAATTATAATTTGTATAAAAATTGAAACATTAATTAGAAAGAAATTTTGCATATTTTTAATTTTACAATTGAGACTTCCCAAAATTTGTAGAACCTATACATTTTTGAAATCCAAAAATTTGATTTTTTAATTTTAATTTTAATTTTAATTTTAATTTTAATTTTTCAATTTTAATTTTTCAATTTTAATTTTTCAATTTTAATTTTTCAATTTTAATTTTTCAATTTAATTTTTTAAATTTTAATTTTTAAATTTTAATTTTTAAATTTTAATTTTTAAATTTTAATTTTTAAATTTTAATTTTTAAATTTTAATTTTTAAATTTTAATTTTTAAATTTTAATTTTTAAATTTTAATTTTTAAATTTTAATTTTTAAATTTTAATTTTTTAATTTATTTCAAATTTTAATTTTTTAATTTTATTTTTTTAATTTTTATTTTTTAATTTTTATTTTCTAGTTTTCTCAATAAAATCAATTCGTTATTCGCGGTGTATAAAACATTTAATAATCACTTATTTGCATCTCATTCAATTACGAGATAAGTAAAAAATTGAAACAGATGATTCGATTAGAATGCAATTTTATTATTCAAACGCAGTCAAGGCACAATGCACTTGGACTATTGAAAGACGTAGGCGGTGACCCCATTGAGACACGGGAAAATGGGTTCCACACGGTTAAATAGATAATTCTTTTATTTATTAATTTTTTTTTTCATTCAGTATTAATAAATGCATCCCGTATGATTCTATTGTTATCTATCGGGTCTCATCTGTGTCCTTTGTCTATCACTGCTAATGTGAAGTAGGTGTTCCATTTCCCCCCCCCCCCCCCCCCCCCCCCCCCCCCCCCCAAAAGAAATTTTTTTTTTGTTGTTCGACTCGTTCAACTGCTTATGCCAATTTTTTCTCCTCTCAATTTTATGTGCAAGGAGAAATGGGTCTGTCGGTGAAGATCATGTTGCATTATCCTTAATCATGACCAATGTGGGCGAATTGGTTTCTTGGACTGCGTGGGTGTCAGTTCACTTCCGTTTTTAATAATACTTGTGAGACTTCTCGGCGGCTCAATTTTTTTTCTTCTGATACAATCATTGCTGGAGTAAAATTGCAATTGACTGATTTTTTTTAGAATTACTCCGACATTTTTTTAGAAGGCTCTACAATTTTTTTGAGAATTACTCCAATTTGTTTTTTTTTTAACTTTTCTACTGATATTTCTACTGTTATAAAAAAATTGAAATGTTATAGAAAAACGAAAATATGCGTGAAGCAAACGAACGCAATTTATATTCCCCGAGCTTTCCGTTAAGGTGCATAATTAAGGAGTAAACGCAGGTAGAATTTGCGCTTTTGAATGCGGCGCGCATGCGCGCTATGTCACTATATTAACTACATTGATGATTAACTGTGTGTGCGTCTAACTATTGGGAATTATAAAGTAGAACTTGGCGGACTGTAGATCAGTGTAGATCATTGTAGGACTAGGCGTCAGATGGAATGTGGGTCTGAATCCATCTGAAAGAGTACATTTGATTCCATATCCTGAAAACTTTTGGATCCATTATAGTCTGTTGATCGAGATGTAATTAATTTAAGCGGCACATGAGCGATTCGGTGCTGGGTAAAAATCAACAAGGATCAATAGAAGTTACTTGCCCAAGATATAAATCCACGTCAAACATATAAATAAAATTGACCACCGTGAAAAATGATGGTCGGACTACATCCCTTGAGCGATTACGCTCGATCGACCACATAGATTATTCATAAAACATAATTATCGTAGACAATTTCGTAACGGCCCTCCTCCACTCCTCAGTGCGTCTCATTTCATCTTGTGTACCAGTCTGACTCTATGTTAAATACGACAATCTTCAAAATTGTGATTGACGGACACAGTTCATCATTGAAAATAGGGCAAATGTCATTACCACATTACACAATGATCATCCGAAGGTTACCGATGAGTTGTTCTCAACGCTCTCACCGCCCATAAACAAATTTCGTGAGCATAACTTCACTTTGAAGTCATCATAGTACCTCAAGAGCTCTTTTACCTTTGTGATTCGTTAGAGAATGACTTTCAGAAAGCCTTCCTCGACAACCAACAGCTTCCTGCATCCACAATCGAATGACTCAAAATCATCTCGAAATGTGAAGAAATGCTATCTCCCCGAACCACTCCTTTTACATGAAACACGCGAAGTCATCCACTGAAGCAATGCATCGCGAAAAATGGAAAGCATGTTCACATGTCGTGACAGTAGCCATCATTTTTCAAGTCTCTAACCAAATTTCGTAAATCTAACTTCAAGTCAAGACTTGCATAATATCTCAGAAACAATCGGATCAACGGCTTCCCTTCAGAACACCGTTAATTGGTTTATAATTGATGGTTAACGTTGTTTGAGGAATGATCACCAAGTTCCAATTGATTTTGGCCCAGACAAACTCTTACAATGGCTCTTTTGGCTTCTTGAAGCTACACTCGGACGACCCAAAATTCTCTTGAAACTCGAGGACATCCTGTATGCAGTCATTGTTTTTTTTTGGATCAAAAGACACAACGTCAGCAAGTGGAGTAATGTCATTGTGAAAATGGAAAGTATGTTAATGTATCGTGACATTAGCCTGGCGTTTTATTACTCTGAATGTGCGACTTAATTTTTTCTTCCTTTTTTCGGGCATTGTGAAAATGGCTCGCGTGGGCACGACTAATTACAATGGTTAACGGTATCAAGTGGCTTGGAGCAACTGTAGGTGAGACATTGACATGTTTGCTTTGTGAGTGGATGGGGTAATGAGCTCATTCGTTTTAATTCCTTTTGTTAGTCATTGGAAGTAAAAATTGTTCAACATGTAATACACGTTAAGATCCAACTCATTCATTTGCTTAATCTCAATAATTTTGAGGATTTGCAAAGGAATGAAGTCAATTCCTTTTGCTTGATTTGCTGATGACTAATTAGACATTGCTAATGAGGGAACCAAGCAATAATGAAATATTGTTGGTATGGAGAGACACTTTGGCAGCAGCAATAGCACCATTTTAATTTGCATCATTGAATAGATGAGTCATAACTGCAAAAAATTTCGTGTTACATTCTTGGATGAGCACAATGGATGACTTTGATGGAGATGAAAAAGAGAAACGTAATAGAAGTCATAACCTACAATGCAATGCACCTCTTTGATTGAACAATTAAAGCTATACAGAGTTGAGCAATTAGATGGACCAATTGAAAAGTTGGATTGAAAATAAGTATAAATCTTCCAAGCGAATTCAGGTTAGGTGAGGTTAATGGTGGAGCGAAATGTACTGAGGGATTTTGTTGTTTTTGTTTCGCTTAAGATTAGGTCGAAATGAAGAAGAAATGCACTGTGCTTGGATGTACTAAGTAGAGCAATTACAAATTGCACTTAATAAGGGATCGGAGGTCATCTATAAGATCCATTGCACGTACTCCAGATGGTAGATGGGAGAGACTAGTCGGGGCGGTGGTGTGGTGGGTAGAGGATTTATGAAATGAGACCGCAAGACCGACCCATTCATCCACCTACTCCCTAATACGCACCCACCTATTCACCTACTCTCACCCATCCACTTACTCCCTTGCTTCCACCCACCCATCCATCGACTCCCTCCCACCCACTCACCCATCCACGTACACCCGCCCACCCACATACGCACCCAACTACTCTTACCCACTCAGCGACCTGTTTATACCCACACATCCACCTACCCATCCATTTACTCCCACCAACCTACCCGGCTACCCACCTACTCCCACCCACCCACTTACCCATCCATTTACTCCCACCAACCTACCCGGCTACCCACCTACTCCCACCCACCCACTTACTTACACCCGGCCACCCACCCACTTACTTACGCCCGCTCACCCACCCACTTACTTACGCCCACCCATCCACCCACTTGCACCCGTCCACTCACCTACTTACCCCACCTACTTACCCAACCCACTTCCACCCACTCACGTACACCCGCTAACCCACCCATCTCCCTACTCCGATTCACTCACCTACCCCCGCCCACCCGCGGACACTTACACACATACAGGCACAACCACCTACCCACCCACCCACCCACCTTCGGTGCAGTGGGTAGGCGCCCGCCATCGTAGCACAAGGGTTTCTGTAGATTCACCCTGTGTTGAGAAATGTGGCGGCTCAAATGGCGGAAGTCGGCCCCAGCCACATGGATGGGTGTCCGGTAGTCCCATCCTCCAATGAATACAGAGACAAAAAAAAAACAAAGAAATTAGGTTTCTCCCAGGCAATTCACTCTTGTAAATTACATCACGATTAAAATCCTCTTCCGACAAGTTTTACCTCATAAAGTCAACAAGACAGACCCCCTAATCCCGTTTACGTAACATCCTTCAGTATCAATTTCAGCATTTCACTAATGTATCTCCACAATTCTGTACACTTTCAATGCGGAACCAGGAAACTTAAGCATCGAGGGGCTGAAAAAAAGGAAGAAAAAAAAAGGAAAAAAATAAGACTAACCACTACTTATTAGAAAAACACTTCATCACTTTATGCGCGATTAACAATATTATGTTGGCTTTATCTTTGCAAAAAGAAATAATGAAAATAAAGTGTTACGTAGATCGGGCCTTCCTCCTAGTTAAATATTGAAAATTACATGGGATAATAAAACACTGCAAAACCCGGAAATCCTGTGAAGGCTAATCGAAAAGTGTCTGACTTCCTGCGACAATATAATCTATTTTTCTTCCTCTGCCGCACTTTATTTTCGCTGGTTAGTCTTTCACTTCTTACAGGTTTAATTACTTTTTCCATCAAACGTAAAGTTTATGTAAGCACGGTTTATCGTTCCTTGACTGTCAAAATCAATTAGAATTATGGTGATCATTACTTGAATAACGTTAGCCATGAATGATAAAGCAATCTAACGCTTGTTCCAAAGGCAAATAATTAATCTGACTATTTTTGAGACAGTATGCATGTTTCGAGTTGAAGTTAGGTCCACAAAATTTGTTTATAGACTCTGCTTTCCATTTTCACGATGCATTGCTCCACTTGCTGACGTTGTGTCTTTTGATCCAAAAGAAAAACAATGACTGCATACAGGATGTCCTCGAGTTTCAAGAGAATTTTGGGTCGTCCGAGTGTAGCTTCAAGAAGCCAAAAGAGCCATTGTAAGAGTTTGTCTGGGCCAAAATCAATTGGAACTTGGTGATCATTCCTCAAACAACGTTAACCATCAATTATAAACCAATTAACGGTGTTCTGAAGGGAAGCCATTGATCCGATTGTTTCTGAGATATTATGCAAGTCTTGACTTGAAGTTAGATTTACGAAATTTGGTTAGAGACTTGAAAAATGATGGCTACTGTCACGACATGTGAACATGCTTTCCATTTTTCGCGATGCATTGCTTCAGTGGATGACTTCGCGTGTTTCATGTAAAAGGAGTGGTTCGAGGAGATAGCATTTCTTCGCATTTCGAGATGATTTTGAGTCGTTCGATTGTAGATGCAGGAAGCTGTTGGTTGTCGAGGAAGGCTTTCTGAAAGTCATTCTCTAACGAATCACAAAGGTAAAAGAGCTCTTGAGGTACTATGATGACTTCAAAGTGAAGTTATGCTCACGAAATTTGTTTATGGGCGGTGAGAGCGTTGAGAACAACTCATCGGTAACCTTCGGATGATCATTGTGTAATGTGGTAATGACATTTGCCCTATTTTCAATGATGAACTGTGTCCGTCAATCACAATTTTGAAGATTGTCGTATTTAACATGGAGTCAGACTGGTACACAAGATGAAATGAGACGCACTGAGGAGTGGAGAAGGGCCGTTACGAAATTGTCTACGATAATTATGTTTTATGAATAATCTATGTGGTCGATCGAGCGCAATCGCTCAAGGGATGTAGTCCGACCATCATTTTTCACGGTGGTCAATTTTATTTATATGTTTGACGTGGATTTATATCTTGGGCAAGTAACTTCTATTGATCCTTGTTGATTTTCACCCAGCACCGAATCGCTCATGTGCCGCTTAAATTAATTACATCTCGATCAACAGACTATAATGAATCCAAAAGTTTTGAGGATATAGAATCACATATACTCTTTCAGATGGATCTAATAATCTAGGCTCTCGGCAGAGCTCGAATCTTGCATAGTACCTCAATTAGTTTCAAATTCCTCGGGTTTTTAGAGACATTTACACTTTGCCTATAAACTTTGATAATTGCAATTTGCTATTGTTAAGTGGATAACTTTTTCTCACTTTCTATTTGTCAATTAAAATGAAAATGAATTTTTGTGTTTCAGGCTGTTAAATTGGAATCAGTTCATCCGGGAAGAACGCGTTACTTAGTTGTTGTTTCATGCAATGGTAACCAGGATGCCGAGGAGAGCTGCCTCCTTGGTATTGATTGTCATGCACAAGCGACCGTTGGTCTCGTTCTTCGAGTTCTAGCCGATACGGCTATAACCCTCGACGGTGACGGGTCAGTTGATAAAATTTTTTTTTTATTCGTAACTCCCCTCGCCCCCCCCCCCCCACCCACCCTCCCACTCCTGTCGTTATGTCACGATAACGTAATAGCGGGATTTCGTGACAGATAATGGGAGGGAAATTTCTTGAGTGATATAACGAAACTGGGTAATCTATAGTTTACATTTCTTATGGAGAAAATTGAATGTTGCCAAATAAATTGTTGGATGGCCATTTTTTTTATTTTTTTTTTATTGAACAAAAATGAAAATTTTGAGAATTTTATAAATGTCAGCTGTTTGAAATTTTTTCGAAAAGTCTTGTAAAATTTTCCTTCAAAAAATTTAGCTTTTCTCAAATGGTCCAGTGGGGAGGGGGGGGGGGGAATTGAAATTTGGCGATCGCTCATCACCATGACTCACTAAAAATTCATGAGTCTCGATGTTGCCGATGTAGAAAAAGAAAAAACTAACATGTGGCAAAAAGAAAGAAATAATCGGTGCCAGGCAGTCTGCAAATTGCGAATGTTAAGACGGATCAAAAGCAGAAGAGAAAGATGAACGATCACTTGGCGCTCGTGGATGTCAACGAACTCCGTTCGCTCCGTTTCTTCTGGGGGTCTCCTCATGCATTTAGTCTCGTACAAGTACATTCCCATCATTTATGAGCGTGTAAATGACCCGTGGTAATGCATTGTGCATCTCATTCCATTATCATCAACACTGGAGAATTTTGCTTTTTCATTGTTTCATAAAACAATTGAGAAATTAAAAACTTCACACCCACCCACCCACTCACTCTCACACACACACACACACCCACTCATACACACCTACCCACCCACCCACCCATCCACCCACCAACTCACACCCATCCACCCACTCACACTCACCCACCCACTCACACCCACCCACCCACTCACACCCACCCACTCACACCCACCCACTCACACCCACCCACTCACACCCACCCACTCACACCCACCCACCCACTCACATACAGGCACCCACCCACCCATTCACACACTCATACACACCTACCCACCCACTCACATACAGCCACCCACCCACCCACTCACACTCACCCACCCACTCACACCCACCCACTCACACCCACCCACTCACACCCACCCACCCACTCACACCCACCCACCCACCCACCCATTCACATAGAGCAACCCACCCACCCACCCATTCACATAGAGCAACCCACCCACCCACCTATTCGTATACACCCACCCACTCGCCCATTCATTGACACCCACTTACCCGCCCATTCATTGACACCCACTTACCCACCCATTCCCAAATCAGGGGAGTCGACTCCAACCGCATGGATGGGTGTCCAGTAGGCCCTTTCGAAGAAATTCTGAAGAGCAGCTGCCGTGTGCTGTACAAGAAGGATTACCCTAGTAACACTAAAATTTTTTAAACAATTTTACAGAATTTCAGCGAACTTGAGTTGAAGAAATTTAGAAAGTTTCGGAAAAAAATTTAAAACTATAGAAATTTCACTAATCCTGAAATAAACAGTGAAAGCAACAGCCACTATGGACAGTGCGAAATGGAAATGAGATAACTAGAATGCAAGAAAAAATGCGTATGGTTTTTTATTGATTTTATTGAATTGTCTGAGCCTCTCTTTCTTTCTCTGGCAATTTCCAATTTTACCACGCAATACTGGCATAACGCAGAGCTTTATGTAACACGCGCACTCAGCCGCTCATACTCGGTAATTAGACTGGGGATTCGATGCAACGGATGCCCTCGTAACGCAAATGCAATATAACATTGCATTAAACTCTGGGTTGAATAAATTTATTTGACTTCTCGAGGACGGGGGGGGGGAGGGGAAATTTTTCGTCAAATTGTGGTTTATATGTCAAATTTTTGAAATGATCAAAATTAGTGAATTTTTCAATTTTCAATTTTCAATTTTCAATTTTTTTTTTTTTTTTTTTTTTTTTTTTTTTTTTTTTTTTTTTTTTTTTTTTTTTAATATATATATACCCAATTTTTTCGATTGTTCGATTCTATAAATTGAAATTTTTGAAGTGTCCACAAATTTTGAAAATCAAATAATTTTAGATGTTTTTTTTTAATCTCGAATTTGAATTTTTTTTTTGAAATTGAAAAAATTTGTTCAATTTCACAATTCCTTCGAGAAATTCGCAAAAAAAAAATTAGTTTTCAATTTCTTGTTTCTCCGGTAATTACCCACCGCAAAATGATTCCGTCAATCTCTTTCTGCGCAACAATTTTTTTTTAATGTCTTTTTTCTTCATTAAAACCAGAGAAATCTGTGATTGATGAAGCGTTACCTATGGGCTTTAAAGATCCCAGTAAAAACATTGATCGAGAGGAGATTTACTGGGTAATATTCGAAAACAAGGAATTTAAAAGCAATGACCTTTTTTTTCCTTCGAATATTTTTTGCAAATTTTTTTTCTGTTTGTAAAAAAAAAAATTGTATTTTATAAAGAGGAAGGTTTTTACATGTTTTTTTTTGGACTTTCTGAAATGTTTTGAATTATCAATTTTTTTTTTAATTTCACTTTTTCTGAATTGTCTGAATTTTTAAAGAATTTTTTACTATTCAAAAAAAAAATACATTGTTTTTTTTAAAAATAGTTCAAAACAAATTTTCTTCTTTTAATATCATCGAATTTTTTTTTTTTTCAAATTTAATTTTGGTTCAATTTTATATTTTTTTTTACAATTTCACATGTGAATATTACAGTGACTAGTAATATTGGGGGGAGGGGGGGGGGGGAATTGAAAATAATGGGACGAGGGCTATGTACCACCTACACACTAGATTGCCACTCATTTCCGGTTTTCCCTTTCCTTTAATTTTGCAGGGGATTCAGTGTGAGTGTATGCGGAAGACAGCACATCTTTAAACCCGTCTCAGTCCAGGCTATGTGGTAAGTCGCTACTATTATTATTATCATTATTATTATCAATTTTTATTGCTATTATCACAATTCATGTTTCTTATGTTGTCCTTGCACGTTTTCCGCACGGGTTTTTCGTGAATATCTCAGAAAGTAAGGGAGTTATGGAAATTTCTATAGACATACTTTTTGCAGATCTCCTTTTTCTCCACAAAAAATGTCAGATGAAATTTTTTCTGACTCCTCTAGGTTTCGAGATATTCATAAAAAATGGAGCTGCATATCAGCCCAGAGCTCGACTTTTTTTTGAAGATTTTGGAAAACAGAAATTTCAAGAAGGGCCAAAAATTCTCACATTTCTGGATTTTCTTTTTTGAATTCCTGGGATGTACAAAATTTTCGAATTTTTTGAAAATTTTTTTTGCACAATTTTTGGATTTTTTGAAATAAAAAAAAATTTTTTTTTGTTTTTTTTTTTGTAATTTTTTAAATTATTGAAACTCGAAGAATTCCCAAAAATTTGAATTTTGTGATATAAATTGGTTCCTCGACTTTCAAATTTTTTTCTTCTGATTTTTTTGTGAATATTCTCGGTAAGTTAGAAATTTCAAATAAATTCCAAATATAGTGATAACAATCTGAGAATCCATTTATATTTTTTTCCACCAACAAAAGACGTTTTCTTTCTCACAAAACATTGTTAAAAGTGGACAATAGCGATGATGATAAACATTTTTCTCATGATTTTTCCGTTGAACAAAACTTCTGCAATTTTTATTGACAATTTTGCAATGAATAGCGCGCCATTGTTGAGCGCCTGAATTATTAACAATTTGATAACTGTGACATTGAATGCTTTGAAGATTATAGGATTGTATTAGATAAATGCAGGTTGTATGATGAGCGTTTATGATACTCGCAATTGAGATGTAAATCATAGTTGCATGCAATCATTCACTTACATTTTTTGTTTTTGCGCAATATGTCGGTAATAAACGTGGATACGACTGTAGTACTATAATCATTTTTTGTAGCTCTTGAAATTCCCTACAAAAAATGTTCATTGACATTTTCCGTAGCTGCTCAAGATTTCGAGATATCTCGATAAATGGTGTAACCCGCCAGTAGTCGCGTGTTGCGGCTCTCCCCAAAAATTCCCAGAAATATTTGAGCGAAATTTTTTTAACGCCTCAAGTAACTCTTTCAGTTGATTTAGGTGGAGATAAAAATCATTGATACCACAGAGCTAAGCTGACGGAAATTATATTCTTCGACTCGATCAGAATTCTCGCGGATTACGCGCGACGTTGGAATCGGAGGCGCGCCATCTATGGAGAAATTCCGCGGCATCAACCGAAAGCATTTTTGGCAGATATCTTCAAAACTAAGAACATTAACGAATGTTCATATAGAGCTTTATTGTAGCTCTCGGTGTGCACTACAAAAAACATTCTCATGAAAATTGGGCTAGCTCCTTCACATCTCGGGATATGATGCCAAAACAAAATGCTAACAAATGAGATTCTCTCAATGTGCGCCTAAAGAACGTGGGAATAATGACACATATAGGGACGCCGTAAATGTGACAATTATCGGTAAAGTAGATTTCCCTTTTGTCAACTGCTGGTAAAGTAAGCAATAGGGCAATATCGGTCAAGTAATTTTAGTAATCATAATTTTTTTTTCAAATTTTACTCAAATTTAATTTTTCATTGAAATTTAATAATTAAAATTTTCCAATTTTATTTTATTAATTTTTTTCGATAATGTATACATTCTCGGGCCAGGGTTCGAAACGTTGGGCTTTACAACTCCAGTTTTTACTTTATTTTATTGAAGTATTTTACAATACTTCATTGCATCGACCGAATAGGCCAATGTCTCCAATGAATTAAAAAAAAATTTTTTAACCTAATTTTTCAAAGTGGAATTTTTTTTTATCAGGAATTTTATCTCAAATCTATAAAAAAAATTTTTTTTAAAATGGGAATGATGATAGTGTTCAGGCCAATGGAGGCTTTTAGTACTGAAAAGCTCCTGTCGCTATTTCTGGCTTTTTTGTGAGTGTAGAGTAGCAACCAGTTACTACCACGTGGTATCTCTCACAAAGGTGGGGTTTAGAGGGAAGTTAAAGCCAACCGCCCGCGCCATTTATGGACCGAGATAACGTTTGCAAAGGTGCCATTATTTTTGGACACCAGGGGAAATTTTTTTAATCATTGAAAATCTTGGAAGCATTTTTCTCGGAATTTATTCCTGAAAAAAATCAGTCACTTTAGTTCTTTTTTAAAATTTCATATTCTGTAAAATTAATAACAAAACATCTCAAACCCAAGACTCTTAAATCAATCAAGATCAATTAAATTGATTACAAAATTAATTGAACTTGAAGAAAATTTTGGTAATCCAGCATTTGACGGGCCAATTTTCGTATTAACTACTTCTCTCCATATCTCGAAATCTTGGGCAGATAGAGCAAAATGTCATATAACCTTTCTTATAGCTCGTGAAATTCTCTACAAAAAATGGTTATAGCAAAATATGCATATCTCCGTTTGTTATCGAGATATACCGCAAAATAGAGAAAATTGTACCAGCCGCTGAGAGCCTATCACCTTCCATGCGGTTATTGCAACTTCAGAATGTATAACTTAATCTTATACCTATAACTATATCTTGATTATCTCAGCGGACCTGAACGGGATAGCTTCATTTATACAAAAAATTAATTTAGCAATTTTTAATTCACGACAATTTTCAAACCAAAAACAAAAAAAACCTCAAATCAAGTTGAAAATTTCTCAATTTCCAACAACAAATGTCTCACCGATGACGTCAGAAGTGTCACGTGGGCGTGTCTATAGTTTCTATTGGACGGTGCCACTCGCGTCAGGTTAACGGCGGCCTCTGATTGGCCGGCGCGCGCAGCGGCCCTTGCGTCACGTCACGACTGCTGTCACGTGGTTTCAAAACCACGCCTTCGGAATATTCGAAAATTGAAAAAAAAAAACAGAAAAAAATTTGTGATATTTTTCCTCATTGGGGACTATATACTTTAGAAAAAAAAAATATGAAAAATAATATACAAGCTCCCGGGACGGGATGTGGAAGATCTGAAAATTGGTCCATTGGGATGCTGCGGTCCAAGAGCAAGATGAACGAAATGAAGAGGCTGGGATCCGGAGAATTATCATCTTTTGAGATGATTCTCTTTTGCAAGGAACTCGAAGCCCGGCTCCACTTGAACTGGAACGGCCGGTGGGAGGGGGTGGGTGGGGGGGGGGCAAGCAAGAAGCGTACAATTTAATGTTGCGAACTGGGCAGTGGGTCAGGCGGCCGTACGCCCATTCACCAGACGTAAAATCACCTCGACCGTGGGTTTCCTTTGAAAATACAAATTCAAATCGCTCCAATTTTTTTTCTTCAGGTTCCGGAAGTTAGAGGGAAATTAAGGGAACATTGATGATTAGGGAGATGCGGGAAATTGCAAATGTTTTAGCCATCCCCAAATCTCAGAACCAAAAAAAAATATTTGGAATTTTGAACTGAAAATTTTGGAAAATTTTGGAAAATTTTGGAAAATTTTGGAAAATTTTGGAAAATTTTGGAAAATTTTCGAAATTTAAAAATTTTGAACATCTTCTCGATTTAATATTTTGGTCCAGCATGATCTTTTTTCCCGAAAAATTTCTGGGGAAAATTAAATATCTTGGAAATGGACAAAATTCTAATTTTTTGAACATAAATTTTGCAAAAAAAAACATTTATTGATACCACAATGGCTCACAGTCCTAGTTTTATGAGGACTTAATCATTCGAAAATAAAAATAAAAAATTGCAAAAAGTGCAAAAATTTTGAGTTTGTCAATTTAAAAAAAGAAAAAAAAAAGGAATTAATTTAGATAAATAATTGGCTCGAGTTTTAAAAAAATGGAGTGTCGCCCCACTCTGGGAGAAAAATGACTCAATTCTTTTTTTTTATATTGAAAAAAATTGTCCGGGGCCATAAACCCCGAAACCGCCAGGAAAAAGGCGAATAATTTTCGGCAAATTCAATCCCGTTCTTTTAGTCATAATTTTTTTTTTTTAGTTTACGATCGTCTCGCTGCAAAATTTGTCCATTTTTTCCCCCCATTGCCAACGGGTTGTGTACACGTATTACACGATATTCCGGTTAGATACCGTTACTTGACGCACGTGAACTCACTGCCCGACTGTTATCTCTTATGGGATTTTTCGTAATAACGAAAGTAATTTTTCTGACCTCGGAATGAAAAATTACGATAATTTCTTGAATTTCAAAAAAATTTGCAAATTTCGAAATTGGCAAAATTTGAAAAATTCCGAAAATTTGAAAAATTGAAAAATTTGAAAAATTTGAAAAATCTGAAAAATTTAAGAAATTTGAAAAATTTGAAAAATTTGAAAAATTTGAAAAATTTAAAAAAATTTAAAAATTTAAAAAAATTTAAAAATTTAAAAAAATTGAAAAATTTGAAAATTTTGAAAAATTTGAAAAATTTGAAAAATCTGAAAAATTTAAGAAATTTGAAAAATTCGAAAAATTTGAAAACTTTAAAAAATTTGAAAAATTTAAAAAAATTGAAAAATTTGAAAAATTTGAAAAGCTCGAAAAATTTGGAGAATTTAAAAACCTTGACAAATTTGGAGACTTTACAAAATTTAAAAAATTGAAAAATTTGAAAAAATTGAAAAATTTGAAAAAATTGAAAAATTTGAAAAAATTGAAGAATTTGAAGAATTTGGAAAATTTGGAAAATTTGAAATATTCAAACAATCTGTGTAATTTCCCCAAATTGAAAAAAATTGATTCCAAAAAAAAACCATTCAAATTATGTTATTTAAGTCTCCCACAAATTGTCACTTCGACAACTGACTTAATAAACGAAAGTGCGATTGATTAATTACCACGTGTAGCAGGTGTCCAGCTGTTCGCCACAGACTCGTGACACCTACGTTGGAAGACCCGCCAACACTATATATGGCCCCAGTACTCCGCAACAACAGTAATAATCAACAACCAATAATAATAAAAATATTCACCCCCTCTAGCCATTACTAAAACTCTGCAAATACTCAAATACACACACGACCGCATCCATAACTGATTTCCCACTTGGCAGCCACTCTACCTTCAGTCTCTTCAATATATCCGGCAGTACCACATCTAATTTGTTATTAAAAAAAATTAGACATAATCGGAGAAAGAAGAAAAATATTTTGGGTATTTTAAAAAGTGCATTAAAAATTTTTCCACCCATTTTTTCCCGCCAAAAAAATTGGTGATTTTTTCCCAAAATTTTAGTGATTTGTTAAGGGAAAAAAAGTGATTTTTTGACAGTTGGGGAAAAGCAATGGGCTCTTGGCGAGGTCGCAGAGACCTCGATGCGCCAAAAATAGAGAACGAAACACAAGTAGCTGTAAAGTAGCAGTCATGCTACCGCGTGCTCATCAGAATTTTGTATTTTCACTGCCATTGGTGTTAGTTTTATTTTTGTGGATGAAAAATTGTTGGCTTGTGGTCGTCGCTCCTGGAAAAACTCTCTGGTAACTTCGATCATTTACCCAAAATTTAAAAGAAAAAACAATGTGTATGCGTGTGTGTGTAAAAAATGCTCACCGCGTAATTTCAAATTTTCCCGCGCTCAATAGCAATTGGCGCCAATTTCAAATCGGTTTGAGGTTAGAGTGCAGTGGTACCAACATATGTTTCTTTTTCTCCCGGGAATCCCCGATTTTTCTACTTACTTCACAAACTTAATTTGTAAGCTCTTAATTTCGTTTCAATTAATTGAATTAATTAGAAAATTTTTTTCACAAAATATTGTCATTTTAAATATGTAATTCGATTTCGCCCTTTTTACTAATCGATTAATATCTCGATAAATACTGAATCTACAGGGAAATGTTGCTCTACATTATTTGTAGCTCTTGAAATTCTCTACAAAAAACATAGACCGACTTTTTTTCCTAAACCCACTTGCTTTGGAGATATCGGCAGAAGACGAAAAGAGTCCAGTGATGAAAGCATTTTTTCTTTTTGCAAATTAATTGACAAATTAATGAACTGGGGAATATAAATGTCTTATGAGTGACAAACTCAGCTTTCTCTTGCCCTTGCACCACAAAATAGTAGAAATAGGTTGACCCAGGTCTATCATACGTCCACGCAAATGCCAAGATCAGATGAATCACGTGGGGTACCAGGTGAAAGTTAGGAGACGTCAGGTCGACGGTGTCACGCTCGACAGAATCAGAAAAAAGGAAAAAAAAAATTGTAGAAAATATAAAAGAATAGTGGGTCGAGGTATAAATGAAAGAACTTGCTCCTTGTGCATTGCAAGAAGCTTTGTCCTGGTGGAATCTGGTAACCGAAGAAAATCTCCCCCAAAATTGCACTCCCCAAAACATTTTCCAATCGTTTTAATATCATGAAAAATTTTTTTTTTAATCGAAAAAAAACAATAATAGTAAATCATATTTTGAAAAAATTTTACCGATTTTCAAAAAAAATTTACAATTTTTTTTTTGCATAAAAAAATTTTTTTTACGTTGCAAAATGGCAACTTTTCACATTCCTCGTCATTCCCAGCCGTTCAAGGCCAACCGCCTTGGAGAACACACGGGATTCCAGGCAAACACTGATTTATCGTTGCATCCAACGATCGTGTAATTTTTTGTTGTTTCTTTTTCGTTATTCCTTATTCCCCCTCCCCCCGCCCCCACCCTGCCATACTGAGCTCTGCATATTCTCCAACTCCATTTGTTGCACGTAGAGCCTGGCATACCCATAAAAAAAAAAACACAAATCGTTTTAACGGATTTTATTATTTTCCACAAAACGTCATTTTCCCGTTGCATGAAATTCTTTCCCTTTTTTGTATGTGTGATTTAAGGAAAATGCATGGGATAAATCGAAATGCAGGTGTCACAGTTAATTTGTCTGATTTTTTTTTGCTAAAATATGAGGTACATATCATTATCCAACGATATATAGAACTGTTTTCCAGTCTATTCTAAATATTGCTTTTAAAGGGACTGTTTTACCGATGGTAAATAAAAGAGAGTTCTACTTTACCGACAATGTGCAAATACAGTTATGTATCGTCGGTCGGCAAAATAGTTACCTGTGTGTCCATCGGTCGGCAAAACAGTTCCCTGTGTTTCCATCGGTCGGTAAAGTAGGAATATTTTAAATTGGCGAAATTTGATCAAATTTTACCTAAACTCATCGAGAAAATAATAGAGTACTACTTCTACAACAAATTATTCCGAGTTTTTTTTTTGGGACCGGAAATGCGGTAAAGAATCCATTTCGACAGCCGCTAAACTAGTGATCTGTCTAATCGTCAGTCGGTAATTTTTGTTTTAAGTTTGTGGGTAAAGTTGCTCCCTACTTCACCAATTCTCAATAAAAAAAAATGGAACACTACTGTTCTAACAATCGACAAACTTGCTCCCTATTTTTTCGACAGTCGGTAAAGTACGACTGTTTGACTCAGTCGGTAAAATCGGTTTCTCTTTTACCAACCGAATTATACTACTTTATCGGCAATTGGCAATGCAGCATTCTGTTTTTGTCAGCAGTCGGTAAAGTATCACTTTTTTTTTTTAATTCTCTCGCAAAAAATGGCGCGCAACTTTTTAGAGGACACCCATCTTCTCCATCGATTCAGATCTTCCCTGCGACGAACGTTCCGGGAAAATGAAAAAAAAATTATACCAGTTCGGGGGATGATACTCAAATTTTTAGGGGCGCTCACTCGATTACACATAATTTCAGTTGACGCCCGACAAAATTGGAACAAGTTGTCAATTACGCGCTAATTAATAGGTTCGGATAATAGTGAAAAAAATAAATAAATAAATAAAAATAGTTGCGGTGACTTCAAGGAGTCGTATAATTCTGGGAAGTAAAAAACCTCAAAACCAACCGAACGGATGCTACAATCACATCCAGCCCACTTTTAGATGATAAGAAAATATTCAACGGTTTTTTTTTCTCTCTAGGGTACATTTGTTTTACGCCTATTAATTTTATTGACATTTTTAGTGTCGCGATGACGACAGTGGGTGGTAGCTGAGCTATCTGATTACAAAAGACACTCGGGTTACGCGGAATATGCGTCAGCGATGATAGGAGAGCCTAGGAGAGATCTTATGTTAATAGATTAATTCGTTTTACATTATTCATAAAGATTATTATTATTATTCTTAATTCCACTTTTAGCATGTCACTGGTTAAGAATTGCTATTAATTTGCGCGGGAAAAATTTGAAAATTGAAAAACTTCGAAATCTCGAAGTTTCCCGCCAAAAATTTGAAAATGAAAAAATGCGAAATCTGGAAGTTCTCCCCCCCCCCCTCCCCCTCCGCCCAACTATTCAATGAAAATTTCCTATGCCTATAGTAAAAAGGAGAGATGGAAAGAACTATCGATATATATCGAAATTATCGAAAAGCGTAAGACTGAAACAGACGCGCCACCTGTTAGTGCGGCCGAAAAAGGAAATGCGCGTGCGCAGCACGCGCCACCGAACTCGTCCAGTGAAAGTGCAACAGATAATTCGAAGCGCATGCGCAGTGGCGCTAGTCACCACTATGGGCGGGAAAAATTTGAAAAATTTCGAATAGCAAAATCAGGAACTTTTGCCCAATTTGTAAATTGGGACAGGAACTTTTGTAAATTGTTCCTCACTCGAATAAAATTGATATCTGAAACATGTAATTGTTCTGAAACATGGAAAAAATTTTCAACCGAGAAATAGAGACTTGTAAAGAAAAAATTGACTGGATGCACAGCATGTGCTGATTGCTCCATCAATAGTCTCGCAATTACGTAATTTCTCAGGGAATTTCATAACGATTTTTTCAAGTTGTTTAACATTGTTTGTTTTGTTTTTTTTCCACAGGTCAGCACTGCAGACTCTCCACAAAGTGTCGAGCAAAGCGAGGGAGCAGAATTATTTTGCTGGCGGTTTATCACACGATTGGGTCAGTTACTATGAGCAACGAATTGCCAGCGATCGCTCGTGTCTTAACGAGTGGAATGCCATGGATAGTCTTGAGTCGAGAAGGCCACCATCGCCGGACAGTGTTCGTACTAAGTGAGTTTAATCGCTTGGTAATTTAAAACAAATGCGATGATTCAAATTCGCCGAACAAATAGTTGAGGCGATTTTTTTTTTCCATTAAAAAAAAAAAAAAATGGAGAACTTTCGTTCAATTTATTTTGTATTTTGTATTATTTTTATTTTGGGTTATTCTGTCAGATTTAATAAAATTGTAAAAAAAAAAAACATTGAAAATTTGAATTTTTTTTTTTTAATTTTGAAAATTAAAAAATTTTTTTTTTGAAAATTCCCGATTTTTTTTTTAAATTAAAAAAAAAATTTTTTTTGAGATTTTCAAAATATTTCAAATGGTAAAAAAAAAATTGTTGAAAATGAAATTTGTGTTTTGCAGACCGCGAGAGCGCGAGGAGACGGAGCGAGTGATTCGCGCTACCCTAAAAGAGATAATGATGTCTGTGGATCTGGACGAAGTGACATCCAAGTACATTCGGGGTAGGCTCGAGGAGCAATTAGATATGGACCTAGGTGAATTTAAGCCCTTCATAGACCAAGAGATGCTGATAATTTTGGGTCAGATGGATGCGCCAACTGAAATATTTGATCACGTGTACCTGGGCAGCGAATGGAATGCGAGTAATCTCGAAGAGTTGCAGAAAAATGGTGTGCGTCATATTTTAAATGTAACGCGTGAGATTGACAATTTTTTCCCGGGAATGTTCAACTACCTCAACGTCCGAGTTTACGACGACGAAAAAACGGACCTGCTTAAACACTGGGACGACACTTTCAAGTACATCTCTAAAGCTCGCAACGAAGGTATTATCTTTTTTCTATTTAAAAATTTTTTTTTTCTATTTTCTTAATTTCCATTTCGTTCCGAAAAAATACAAAAGAAATTTTTTTTTTTAAATATGTTGTAATGGAAAATAAGAACACTTTTTCCTTCTCTGGAAAAAAACGTGAGAGAAAAATTGGGTTGTAAATTGAGAAGGAATACTTCGCAAAGAATTTTTTTTCTAGCTAAAGTCTTGTTGAGAAAATTCTGGGGAATTTTTGCGTCTAGGAACTTTTTTCTTAGGGTTTTTTCCCCCAGAAAATTGAATTTTTTCTAGGGACTTTTTTCCTCGAGATTTTCCCCCAGAAAATTGACTTTTTTTATGGGAATTTTTTTCCCCCAGAAAATTGAATTTTTTTTCTAGGGACTTTTTTCCTCGAGATTTTCCCCCAGAAAATTGACTTTTTTTATGGGAATTTTTTTCCCCCAGAAAATTAAGTTTTTTCCCGGGACTTTTCTCAGGAATGTTTTTATGGATTTTCAAAAATTCTGTCTAGGGACTTTTTTGCTTGAACTATTTTATCCCGAGAAATATTTGTTTCGAGAAGACCCATCCAGGAATATTTTTTGTCTGAAGAAATTTGTGCATTGACTCTCCATAATTTCAGGTTCCAAGGTCCTAGTCCACTGCAAAATGGGCGTATCGCGTTCGGCCTCAGTGGTGATAGCATACGCGATGAAAGCGTACAACTGGGACTTCTCCCAGGCGTGGAAGCACGTGAAGAACAAGCGCAATTGTATAAAGCCGAACTCAAGTTTTCTCTCCCAGTTGGAGACGTACCAAGGAATTCTGGATGCTATGAAGAACAAGGAGCGGCTTCAGCGTTCCAAGTCCGATACAAACCTGAAGTCTCCAAATCGCTTGCATCGTTCCAAAGTCGAGGACAAAACGTCAAATCCAATTGCGGCTTCGTCGGGTGTTGATCTGAAGAAGCGCGGAGAACGCCCGAAGAGTTGGTCACCTCACATTGAAGGTCTCTCCCAAATTTTGCTGCCAACTTCCCAATCTTTGGAGAGCATTGACAAGACTTCGGAGGTCTCTAGGGAGGACCTTTTGCGACCGCAAAATTCCCAAAAGCAGGGAAATGTACTGTGCCTGATGCCCTGCGTTAATGGCCAGTCCTACAGCGTCTCCCAAAACCAAATTGTTCATCTAGAAGGCTCGGAAACACCGACCGGAACATCCAAAGTTCCGAGCAAGTTTGCGTTCCCCCAGAAGAGATCGCCGCAAGTGCAGAAGCGGAAGGGACTTGTTCTCAATTTGACGAATCAGTTTGAGGCGGGAAGCAAACCTGGAACACCTGAAGATACTGTGAAGCCTGAGGCGGACGCCGGCAGGGTCGAGGTGAGGGAGGGCGGCAGTTTGAAGGAGAAGGTTATGGAGAACCTGAAGTGGCCGCAGAGGAAGCGGACTGAGAAGAAGGCTGAGAGGGGGAGGCAGGAGAATAGGGAGGGGGGCGGGGAGAAAAGTGGGAAGAGGAAGCTGAAGAAGGAGGACCCGTTCTCAGCTCAGGTACAATTTATAAAATTTCGAAAACTTCAGAATTTTTTTTAAATTTCCGACATTTTAAAAACTTTCAAATTTTCAAAATTTTTCATATTTTTAAAATTTTTGAATTTTTCAAAATTTTCAAGTTTCCCAAAATTTTCAATTTTTTCAAAATTTTTAAATTTTTCAAAATTTTCAAAATTTTCAAAATTTTCAAAATTTCCAAATTTTTCCAAATTTTCAATTTTCTCAAAATTGTCAAATTTTTCAAAATTTTGAAATTTTTCAACATTTTCAAATTTTCCAAAATTTTCTACATTTTCAAAACTTCCAAAATGTTGAGAATTTTGAAAATTTTTAAAATTTTGAGAATTTTGAAAATTTTGAAACATTTTGAAAATTTCTAAAACCTGAAAAATTTTCGAAATTTAAAAAATATTGAATATGTTGAAAACTTTCAGGTGGATAGAGTGTTCGACCGAGAGGAGAGGCGAGAGCCCACGAGAGAGTCCCCTAGTCGCCAGAGTTCCTGGAGTTCTTACGATTCCGCCGTTGGACTCGAACCACTGGATTCGTCAGTTCACACGTCTTGGGCGACTTTGCCATCGAGGAACTCGTCGTGGGGCTCCTACGATCTAAGACCTGATCCCAGGGATCCCCTAGGCTCCAGTGGGCTCTTCCCCTATGACAGGGAAGAAATTCCTTGGCATCCTGGCACTGTCAAACGAACGAAACAGAAATTGGAGGAGGGCAATGAAAAACGGATCTGCACACAGGTACTTTCTGAGATTCGATTATTACGAAGTGCTGGAATTTATACGATTGAAAAATTGGAAATTTTGAAAATTTCAAAAATTTTGGAAAAATCGAAAATTTTGAGATTTTAAAAATTTTGAAAATTTGGAAAATTTTGGAAATTGGAAAATTTTCGGAAATTTGGATAATTTTGGACAATTTTACCATTTTTGAAAATTTTGGAAAATTTTAAATTTTTTGAAAAATTGGAAAAATTTCAGAAATTTAGAAAATGCCAAAAATTTCAAAAATTCCAAAAATTCAAAAATTTTAAAAATTTCAAAAAATTTCAAAAATTTTAAATATCCCAAAGAATCCAAGAATTCCAAAACTTTCAAAAAATGCCAATTTAGAAATAACTTTTCACATTTCTCCATTGAAATTGTAATTGTACAGGTGGATGGTGATAAACGTTCGGAAATATCGAGGACTGACGGTCTTGAAGAGGACTTGGGTGACCTGGGTGATCTCTGCTCGTCCCCTGGACCCCAGCGGAGGCTGGGCGTGAAGATAGAGGGTGCAGGTGTAGGTGAAAACGGTGTAATTGAGGGAATCGAGATCAGAGGCAGACGTCAGGTAGACAGGCTCTCTACGTCAGCGCCCGTTCCGTCGGCCTTGGACCTAGGGAATGGGGAAATTGGAACCCTCAGAACCTGCAGGTCCGAAAGTGGCTCGCATCCTCGGACCAACAAACGCTCATCGGTCAAACACCATAAAATGGTCCTGGAAAATCTCAATAAGAGCGCCAGCAAACAAGGTTTGCTTCACTCTCATTTTATTCCCTACTTTTCCCACTTTTTTTATTGAATATGAAATTACTGAAATTTGTATTAGTTGACTTTTTACTCTTATGTTATTAAAAAAAAAAAAATTATTTTAAAATTGTGAAAATTTGAAAACTTTCAAAAAGTTTGGAAATTTTATAAAATTTGAAAATTTTGTTTATTTTGTCGATTTTCTCAATTTTGAAAAATCGATTTTTTCTTCAAAATTTTGAATTTATGATATTGCAATTTTTTTATATCCAATTGCATATCCAAATTGCAATTTTTATTTATATATATGCAATTTATTTATATGTATATATATATATATATATATATATATATATATATATATATATATATATATATTGCAGATATCCTTTTGCAATTTTTCAATTTTTGCAATATTTTAAAATCTTCAAAACGAAGAATTAAGAAAAAAAAAACTAAAAAATTTAAAAATAAAAAAAAATTGAATTTTTTTCTCTGATTTTTTTTTTTCAAAATTTCCATTTTTTACTTAATTCTCTTCTTAATCTCAGGTTTTTCAGGAGAAGAATCACCCGAGATTATCAGCTCATCTTCTTCGTCGTGTTCTGAGGGCCACAGGGGCATTCCAGGTATAATTAACAATTTAATTATCAGGCATTAATTTATTGCTTCAATTCTAAAACCATTCAACATTGTCACGACTACTCATACATATTTAAACCAGTTGATATTATTTTTTTCGCATGCCTGTAGTGAACTTATAAGACGAGGCAAATTGTTTCCTTTTTCACCGATTACCTCAAAAGTTAAGAGAGATGGAGAAAATATCATAAGAAGCTTTTTGTAGGGAAAAATATGATCTACAAAAAAGTTATTATGCAGATTGCAGCAGCTCCCATAGATACAGATTTTTTCTGATTTTTTTGTCTACAAAAAGGTCCTCATAAAATATTCTAAAAAAAATTTCGAAAAGTTCAGAATTTTTTTTTCAATCAGGATTTTTTTAAAAATTAGGTATTAATTTTTTAAATATATATTTCAGGTAACGTGAAGAACCTGAAGAAGGAGTTTGAGGCAAAAAGCAAGTTCGAACGTTCTCCAGAGGAGCCAGTCGATGAAAAATGGGCTCGATTACCCAAAGCACGAGTGAGGAGTCTTCCCTCCTCTCCAGTCATAGCACATGAGGGCAAAATCAGGTCCAAGCCGGGACCTGGGCATGAGGGGAAAAATGGGAGCAGTGAGAAGAACCTCAAGAGCAATGAGGATCTCTCGGTGAAGTCCCTGGTTGGGAAGTATGAAAAGCCCAGGCTCAGGGAAGCTCATCCACCTGCCAAAAGTAGAATCGCCAGTCAGGAGTTAGCCAGGAGGTCAGTTTATTGGTTTCCTATTTTTTTTTTCACTTCAAAATTTTTCTAAGTTTTGGAATTGAGAATGTTTTTGACATTTCAAAATTTTTCAAATTTTCAGAAATTTCAAATTTTCCATTTTTAATTTTTTTTTATTTTTTTTTTAATTTTTTAATTTTTAAAACAAATTTTTGCATTTCAGAAATTTGTAGAAATTTAATTTACAATTTTTAAAAATGTCAAATTTTTTCGAAAATTCTTTGAATTGTCAAAATTTCCAAAATTCCGGAAACTTTCAAATTTACCAAATTGTTAAAAGCAAATACACTTTTTGTAAAAATAATTTTATCAGAAAATCTTGAAAATTGAAAATTTCTAAAATTGGTAAAATGAAAAATTCAAAATTTTGATTTACAAAAAAAAAATAATAACATTTTGATTAATTTTGCAGATCAGCCCCAGTGGGGATGAACTCTGGGTTCTTGGAGAGTGAGGGAAGACCTCCGGTGGGGCCCGCCTGTCAGAGTGTCATTGCAACTGTGGTAAAAGCTGCGAGCAAAAAGCAACAACAGGGAAGGACCCATCCTCTAGCTAGGCTGCAGGTCAGGCCTAGGCTTGGGCCCCTCTACAATACCATGTAGAGTCATATTCCAAAATTTTGGATTATCTAAAAAAAAAACGGAGTGAGGAAAATCATTTTTGCATTCGGAAAAATCTCAAAGTAAATTTCTGAAAAAATTGGGAATTTGAAAATTTTGCAAATTTGAAATTTTATGAAATTTATGAAATTTTTGAGCTTTCATAAAATTTTGGAATTTTTTTTTGGAAATTTGGATTTTTTTTTTGCAATTCTTCAATTTTTTTTCGAATGGAATATTTCAATTTTTTGAAGTTTTTCTACGATATTTTATTACGAATAATGAAGAAAAAATTACATTTTCTATTCAACGCTCGACTTTTTTTTTTACAATCCGGAAAAAAATTTGGAGAAACTTTGAGGGCTGTATCAGGGAGGGGAGAAGAGGGGACTTACCTGTCAGTGTGATCTCTTCAGCGCCATTTTTCAAATGCACGAATACTCAAGTATGAAGGACATACGCTAGGAACTATCTTTTATCAATTAACGGAATTTATTGAATTGCTCTCTGAAAAAATTGATCGGAAATTCATGTGATTGATTTTCTACAAATTTCTGCAATTGGAATTTTTTTTAATTTTGGAATTCGTCATTGTATTTTTTGAAACTTTTGAAAATCTAAAACTTATGAAATTTTTAGAATTTTTGAACTTGAAATTTTCAAAAATGTTAATTTTTTTGAAATTATTAAATTTATATTTTTCAAATTTTCTGAAATTTTTTCGGCGTTTAACAATTGGAAATAAATTTTTGTTTTTTTTTTCGATTTTTAAAAACTTTTGTGAAACATCCAAAAAATTCTGAAAAGTTTCCAAAATTTCGGAATTTCCGAAAATTTTCAATTTTCAAAAATTCAAAAATTACCAAAATTAGTACCAGTTTAAGAAAAAAATTCCGAAAAATCTTGAATTGGTCCTTAACTTCACAAAAAAAATTAGCTTTTATTTTTAATTTTTGTTAGTTTCATTGAGTCTCAAAAATTGATGGAAATTGTGTAATCGTTGATTTGAGAAATCAACGATTGGTAAATAATTCGTGAGCACTCGGTCAGGCTGTGAACGAAACGTCTGGGGCTCGTGAATTTATGTTCAAATAATTAATTAATTTTAATGTTCGGCCGATTAAATTATTTGAGGGGAGGAGAATATTTTGATGAGACTCGAGAGGAAGATGAGAGCGATTTAATTTCGCTATTTGATTATTTATAGAGAATATTGTGATCAGCTGCACTTGATTTAGTTTTCTTTATTATTATTATTATTATTATTATTATTATTATTATTTTTGCAAGATTGAGGGGATGATGTGGGTGGTAAAAACACGGTGAAAAAACGGAAAATTTTGGTTTTTTAAATGTTTGAAACCTTTGAAAATTTTGGAAATTTCGGAAATTTTGGAAATTTCAATTTTTCAATTTTTTAATTTTCGAAATTTTTGAAATTTTTGAAATTTTTGAAATTTTTGAAATTTTTGAAATTTTTGAAATTTTTGAAATCTTGGAAATTTTTGAAATTTTTGGAATTTTTGACAATAAACATAAAAAAAAATGGCAAATTCAAAATTTTGCATTTTCAAAATTCGTCAATTCCATTTTTTCATCCCCCTCAAACTTGCCAAGTACCTTTTTCTCGAAATGACCTTCGTTCATGTAAATACGGTATAAATGTGATTGTTACTATCCTAAATCCTAATATTTGTACTCCCTAGACTAATTGTGACTGTCGTGAAAAATTCTGAAAACCCCGAAAATAGCAAAAAATGGCTTTTGTCAAACCTGTATAGATGTGTAGCAAAAAAGAAGAAAAAAAAGGAGTGAAAAGTGCTTAGTCGATTTAAAACATGACATTTTTTTTTTACAAATAGTTGTGCAGTGAACTGTCAATTTGGGGGCCAAATTAGATCGTTTTGAGCGATTATCTCAGATGTTATCAAAGGTGGAGAAAACTTTGTGGGGGACTTTTTGTGGGGAAAAAGACACTCTACAAAAAAGTTCCCACAAAGATTGCAGCACCTCCCCTAGGTACTGAGATATTCCTGAAAAACCCCAGACTAGATAATTCACATACCCCATTTTATCACTTCACTGCACAATTTAATTGAACGACGTACAATCTCTCCAACGTGAGACTAAAGGAATATTTTTCGATGTTTTTCAACATATCAAGATAATTCCTTCACTGTTTTTGTTTATCAGAAAAATTTGAGAAAATTGCAAAAAGTGAAAAATTGGAAAATAATTTAAGAACAGATGGACTATATTTTACTACGAAAAAAAAAACAAAAAAAAAAGAAAAAAAGGAGAAATTTAACATATTGACCATTTTCTCAATGAAATGAGTAATTCTAGATTTTTATATATTTAAAGAAAAAATTTCAAGTTTTCCAATTTTCTTTCATTTTTTTTTGTAATCATTTGAACAGACACAATGTAATTGAGCCTGTTGTCGACTGATTAGTTTAAGTAGTTTTGTCGTAATTTTTTCGATTGTTTTTCTCTCAATTCTGGTTGATCTTTTTTTTTAATTATTTTTTTAATGAACCCACCAATGGAAAATGAGGGGAAATGCGAAATTTTGGGCGGCTTGAGATTGTTTATTTGCCAGTGGAAATTTAATTAAGTAGAAAATGAGGGGGGGGCGGGAGGAGAGGGGGAGGAGAAGGAGGGGCGAAGATATAAGGGAAATAACGTGCGTTGTTCTGTATAAATTTTGTACCATAGTTTGTATGAAATAAAGAAAAATGAAAATACATTGTTTATCGCTTGGAACATGGAGGAATTTGTTTATTAATTTGACGATGTAATGAAGTTATTGTAATGACCTAGAAAATTAATCGGTTTTGCTTTCTGTATGTGTGTGTCTGTGTGTGTGTGTGTGTGTGTGTGTGTGTGTGTGTGTGTGAGAGAGAGGAGGGGGAGAGGTGTATGTGTCTGGGTGCGTGTGAGTGGGCGGGTGGGTGGGTGTGATTAAGTAGGTGGGTGGGTGGGTGTGATTAAGTAGGTGGGTGGGTGGGTGGTAGTTGGAGGGTGGGTGGGAGTGGAAGGGTGGGTGGGTGGGCGAAAGTGAGTGGGTGGGTGGGTGGGAGTGGAAGGGTGGGTGGGTGGGAGAAAGTGGGTGGATGGGTGAAAGTGACTAGGTGGGTGGGTGGGAGTGGGGAGGTGGGTAGCAGTGGGAGTGGGAGGGTGGGTGGGTGGGTGGGAGTGGGAGGGTGAATGGGTGGGAGTGGGAGGGTGGGTGGGTGGGAGCGGAAGGCTGGGCGGGTGGGTCGGAGTGAGTGGGTGGGTGAGTGGGTTGTGTGTGTGCACAAATAAATGCAGCATTAGAATTTTATAAATTCGCTTCCACTTCGAAGACACTTTTGCCACAGCAGAAAGCCATCCTGGGTAATGGGGGGTGCTTCAATGATTTCTTATGGGACCTGGTGCTAGGGGGACCTATGTCAATTCCGTAGAGACCCCCAGGAAGGCCCTTCACAGCCGCCACCGTCTGCAGTGAACAAAAAATATTCAACGAAATAGTACAAACACACACACATACATGCGAATGACTCTACTTCACTCACGGTCTTAGTTGCCAGATCAATGATCCTGAACAGATTAGAATCGCAGCCTCCGCAGACCACAAAACTATTCGCCATATATCTGCCCGCGTAGAGTTGCGACTCCCATGGATCTGGATCCAGGGTGGCAATAAGCTTGCCTGTCCCATAATCCCATAATTGTATGGTGTTGTCATGGGACCATGCACAAGTAAGTATCTGCCAAAACAAAAATGGGTTCCGGGAAACCCAAAAAGGAAATTCCAAAAATAGAGAAAAGCAAAAAGTTTATACCAATACTCATGTATTAAAAAGGAGAGACGAAAGAAACTATCGATACATGTCGAAATTATCGAAAACCGTAAGACCGCAACCGACGCGCCACCACTCCATGCGACGGAAGTACGAAATGCGCGTGCGCAGCACGCGCCACCGGACTCGTTGATACAGCGTCGCCAGCCATACGATTATCATGGTATTTATACCATGAAACTAGGCCCCATACCATATACCATGATGACAGTCATGGTATCATGGTATACTTTTTTTTGCGGGAAAGGAGGAAGCAAACTTAATTTTGTTAAAATTGAATTTTTGGCCCCGTGTGCGTTGATACTATCCAATAGGAATCCCCAGAAGACATTTCCGTCGAATTTGGTTCGAAAAGGTCTAATTAATTTTTTTCGATTTTGGCCAAATTTAACATTGGGGTCTTATGGGGAGGCAAACTTAAATTTTTTAAAATTGAATTATTGGCCCCGTGGGCGTTGATACTATCCAATAGGAACCCCTAGAAGATATTTCCGTCGAATTTGGGTCGAAAAAGTCAAATTAATTTTTTTCGATTTTGGCCAAATTTAACATTGGGACCTTATGGGGAGGCAAACTTAATTTTTTTAAAATCGAATTTTCGACCCCGTGGGCGTTGATACTATCCAATAGGAACCCCCAGAAGACATTTCCGTCGAATTTTGGTCGAAAAAGTCAGATTAATTTCTTTCGATTTTGGCCAAATTTAACATTGGGACCTTATGGGGAGGCAAACTTAAATTTTTTAAAATTGAATTTTTGGCCCCGTGGGCGTTGATACTATCCAATAGGAACCCCTAGAAGATATTTCCGTCGAATTTGGGTCGAAAAAGTCAAATTAATTTTTTTCGGTTTTGGCCAAATTTAACATTGGGGTCTTATGGGGAGGCAAACTTAAATTTTTTAAAATTGAATTTTTGGCCCCGTGGGCGTTGATACTATCCAATAGGAACCCCCAGAAGACATTTCCGTCGAATTTCGGTCGAAAAAGTCAGATTAATTTTTTTCGATTTTGGCCAAATTTAACATTGGGACCTTATGGGGAGGCAAACTTAAATTTTTTAAAATTGAATTTTTGGCCCCGTGGGCGTTGATACTATCCAATAGGAACCCCTAGAAGATATTTCCGTCGAATTTGGGTCGAAAAAGTCAAATTAATTTTTTTCGGTTTTGGCCAAATTTAACATTGGGGTCTTATGGGGAGGCAAACTTAAATTTTTTAAAATTGAATTTTTGGCCCCGTGGGCGTTGATACTATCCAATAGGAACCCCCAGAAGACATTTCCGTCGAATTTTGGTCGAAAAAGTCAGATTAATTTCTTTCGATTTTGGCCAAATTTAACATTGGGACCTTATGGGGAGGCAAACTTAAATTTTTTAAAATTGAATTTTTGGCCCCGTGGGCGTTGATACTATCCAATAGGAACCCCTAGAAGATATTTCCGTCGAATTTGGGTCGAAAAAGTCAAATTAATTTTTTTCGGTTTTGGCCAAATTTAACATTGGGGTCTTATGGGGAGGCAAACTTAAATTTTTTAAAATTGAATTTTTGGCCCCGTGGGCGTTGATACTATCCAATAGGAACCCCCAGAAGACATTTCCGTCGAATTTCGGTCGAAAAAGTCAGATTAATTTTTTTCGATTTTGGCCAAATTTAACATTGGGACCTTATGGGGAGGCAAACTTAAATTTTTTAAAATTGAATTTTTGGCCCCGTGGGCGTTGATACTATCCAATAGGAACCCCTAGAAGATATTTCCGTCGAATTTGGGTCGAAAAAGTCAAATTAATTTTTTTCGGTTTTGGCCAAATTTAACATTGGGGTCTTATGGGGAGGCAAACTTAAATTTTTTAAAATTGAATTTTTGGCCCCGTGGGCGTTGATACTATCCAATAGGAACCCCCAGAAGACATTTCCGTCGAATTTTGGTCGAAAAAGTCAGATTAATTTTTTTCGATTTTGGCCAAATTTAACATTGGGACCTTATGGGGAGGCAAACTTAAATTTTTTAAAATTGAATTCTTGGCCCCGTGGGCGTTGATACTATCCAATAGGAACCCCCAGAAGACATTTCCGTCGAATTTTGGTCGAAAAAGTCAGATTAATTTTTTTCGATTTTGGCCAAATTTAACATTGGGACCTTATGGGGAGGCAAACTTAAATTTTTTAAAATTGAATTTTTGGCCCCGTGGGCGTTGATACTATCCAATAGGAACCCCTAGAAGATATTTCCGTCGAATTTGGGTCGAAAAAGTCAAATTATTTTTTTTCGGTTTTGGCCAAATTTAACATTGGGGTCTTATGGGGAGGCAAACTTAAATTTTTTAAAATTGAATTTTTGGCCCCGTGGGCGTTGATACTATCCAATAGGAACCCCCAGAAGACATTTCCGTCGAATTTTGGTCGAAAAAGTCAGATTAATTTTTTTCGATTTTGGCCAAATTTAACATTGGGACCTTATGGGGAGGCAAACTTAAATTTTTTAAAATTGAATTCTTGGCCCCGTGGGCGTTGATACTATCCAATAGGAACCCCCAGAAGACATTTCCGTCGAATTTTGGTCGAAAAAGTCAGATTAATTTTTTTCGATTTTGGCCAAATTTAACATTGGGACCTTATGGGGAGGCAAACTTAAATTTTTTAAAATTGAATTTTTGGCCCCGTGGGCGTTGATACTATCCAATAGGAACCCCTAGAAGATATTTCCGTCGAATTTGGGTCGAAAAAGTCAGATTAATTTTTTTCGATTTTGGCCAAATTTAACATTGGGACCTTATGGGGAGGCAAACTTAAATTTTTTAAAATTGAATTCTTGGCCCCGTGGGCGTTGATACTATCCAATAGGAACCCCCAGAAGACATTTCCGTCGAATTTTGGTCGAAAAAGTCAGATTAATTTTTTTCGATTTTGGCCAAATTTAACATTGGGACCTTATGGGGAGGCAAACTTAAATTTTTTAAAATTGAATTTTTGGCCCCGTGGGCGTTGATACTATCCAATAGGAACCCCTAGAAGATATTTCCGTCGAATTTGGGTCGAAAAAGTCAAATTAATTTTTTTCGGTTTTGGCCAAATTTAACATTGGGGTCTTATGGGGAGGCAAACTTAAATTTTTTAAAATTGAATTTTTGGCCCCGTGGGCGTTGATACTATCCAATAGGAACCCCCAGAAGACATTTCCGTCGAATTTTGGTCGAAAAAGTCAGATTAATTTTTTTCGATTTTGGCCAAATTTAACATTGGGACCTTATGGGGAGGCAAACTTAAATTTTTTAAAATTGAATTCTTGGCCCCGTGGGCGTTGATACTATCCAATAGGAACCCCTAGAAGATATTTCCGTCGAATTTGGGTCGAAAAAGTCAAATTAATTTTTTTCGGTTTTGGCCAAATTTAACATTGGGGTCTTATGGGGAGGCAAACTTAAATTTTTTAAAATTGAATTTTTGGCCCCGTGGGCGTTGATACTATCCAATAGGAACCCCCAGAAGACATTTCCGTCGAATTTTGGTCGAAAAAGTCAGATTAATTTTTTTCGATTTTGGCCAAATTTAACATTGGGACCTTATGGGGAGGCAAACTTAAATTTTTTAAAATTGAATTCTTGGCCCCGTGGGCGTTGATACTATCCAATAGGAACCCCCAGAAGACATTTCCGTCGAATTTTGGTCGAAAAAGTCAGATTAATTTTTTTCGATTTTGGCCAAATTTAACATTGGGACCTTATGGGGAGGCAAACTTAAATTTTTTAAAATTGAATTTTTGGCCCCGTGGGCGTTGATACTATCCAATAGGAACCCCTAGAAGATATTTCCGTCGAATTTGGGTCGAAAAAGTCAAATTATTTTTTTTCGGTTTTGGCCAAATTTAACATTGGGGTCTTATGGGGAGGCAAACTTAAATTTTTTAAAATTGAATTTTTGGCCCCGTGGGCGTTGATACTATCCAATAGGAACCCCCAGAAGACATTTCCGTCGAATTTTGGTCGAAAAAGTCAGATTAATTTTTTTCGATTTTGGCCAAATTTAACATTGGGACCTTATGGGGAGGCAAACTTAAATTTTTTAAAATTGAATTCTTGGCCCCGTGGGCGTTGATACTATCCAATAGGAACCCCTAGAAGATATTTCCGTCGAATTTGGGTCGAAAAAGTCAAATTATTTTTTTTCGGTTTTGGCCAAATTTAACATTGGGGTCTTATGGGGAGGCAAACTTAAATTTTTTAAAATTGAATTTGTGGCCCCGTGGGCGTTGATACTATCCAATAGGAACCCCCAGAAGACATTTCCGTCGAAGTTGGGTCGAAAAAGTCAAATTAATTTTTTTCGATTTTGGCCAAATTTAACATTGGGGTCTTATGGGGAGGCAAACTCAAATTTGATAAAATTGAATTTTTCCATTTTTGAGGATACATAAATCGCAGTATATTGTTGTTGATATTATTTGAAACATTCAATGTAAAATAATAGAGATTATTTGAATTTTTTCGAGCCCTATTTTATCGCCAGATACCATCATTTCCCCCGAAATACCCTTATTCCTCCCTCCCCATACCATGAACCCCGCTCCGCGGCTTGGTAACGCTGCGTTCATATAAAAAGTCGCGATCTCCGTAAAATAACAGCCATTCGTAAAAATCCATTACCTCTTTCCCATCTTGACTAATATCGATACTATCTCCACAGATATGAACTCCACTTATAAACCTGGACGCATGGGGTGTCCTCGTGTCCCAAAATTGTACAGTGTCGTCCCAACCCCCACTTATGAGCTCATGGGGTGAGCGAGGGTTGAAACACGCAGCGAAGACGCGCGATCTATGGCCGTTCATCATATCGGGGGAGTTACTAAAAATAATTGAATAAATAAATAGATAAATAAATCAATAAATAAATTGCACAGATGCTATTACAGATTTTCACCCGAAGAAAAATTGCAATTAAATTTCAAACAACCTCCCCTGCAGTATCCGCTCGAGTGTCCTCGTTTCCTCATCATATATACACAATTTAGCGTCATCGCCGACAGTGACGAATTTCGGGTGGGTTGGGTGGTAAGCAAGTCCCAAGCACTGTCTCTTCTCCCGAATTGTGTAAAGACATCGGCCCGTGGGGTAATGCCAGCATTTCACACAGCCAGTGCTATCTAAAAATCGACACAATAAATGGGCTGTGGGCTTGACCCTCCGCGGGCCAAAATTATAACCGATGTCTGCGTGTGTGTGTGTACTTTCTTTCCAATCTCTCATTTCTCTCACCACAGAGCTCTCCAAATGATTCCAATTGTTTATAGCGCTCTAACGCCGAAACGGTTGAAGATACGAAAAAAGTCAGAGGACACAAAATATGTATTTTTTTATAAGGAACAACATTTATTGGACACATTTTTGCGTATCTATAATATTTCGTGAGATACAGCGTTATAAACAATTGAAATTGTTAATAGCAATAGGAAGCCGCAGGCATATAAGGACCAAAAACTAATCAGCTCTAAGTTACGGCAAGACACTTCGATTGCGTCATACAGGACCGCGATCGGATAATTTGTTCACGAGAAATCGTTCCGGGAAATTTTTGGTTACATACGTACATCGGCAATAAATCGATTATCGAAGAAAAAACTCGATTGTCGAAGAAAAATCTCGATTATCGAAGAAACATCTCGATTATCGAAGAAAAATCTGGATTATCGAAGAAAAATCTCGATTGTCGAAGAAAAATCTGGATTATCGAAGAAAATCTCGATTAGCGAAAAAAAAAATCTCGATTATCGAAGAAAAATCTCGATTGTCGAAGAAAAATCTCGATTGTCGAAGAAACATCTCGATTATCGAAGAAAAATCTCGATTATCGAAAACAAAATCTCGATTATCGAAAACAAAATCTCGATTATCGAAGAAAAATCTCGATTATCGAAGAGAAATCTCGATTATCGATGACACAATCGAAATCGAAAACGAACAAGGAACGGCAGGTAGCGGCCACACCATGAACTACTCCTTATATATAAATGAGAGCTTCAATCAAGGAAATAAATCGATTATCGGAATCGATCTCGAAATCAGATAAAGAACGATAAAACGCATGAACTAGTTCTATAGTAAAAAGGAGAGACGAAAGAAACTATCCATATATATCGAAATTATCGAAAAGCGTAAGACCGAAACCGACGCGCCACCACTCCATGCGACGGAAGTACGAAATGCGCGTGCGCAGCACGCGCCATCAGACTCGTATAGTACAGTAAGGGAATTACAAGTGGCCGTTAGGGTCTGAGTTACAGGATGCGATCCTTGAACGGGCCTATGCTTTATAGCAGTGGTCCCTCCGGGATTCAGTGCAGTCTCTTCATCCCGCAGTGTCGATTCAAATTTCCCGCTTTTTCTATCGATCAATCCGATTGTCCCATCAGCCAGGCCTATTCCTAGATGATCATATGGCTCCGTATATGAAAGACACAAAATTTCTTGAGTTCCCTCTCTGAAAAAATGGAAATTAGTTTAATGTGGGTGGATGGGTGTGAGGGTGAGATGTTGGCTGCATTTAACATACATTTGACAGACAACATTGATGTCTCCATCCAAATGAAGCCCCTGCTCCACCTCAGCCAATCGCGCACCTCCACCAGCGGCCCCGCTTTGCAAAATTGCCCTCGTAACTGCATAACTCACTCTGTTTGTCTTTGACATTTTTTTCGCGAGCAGATTTGAAATTCGTAGGAACGATTCCCGGTTATTGGGGGCATTTCCGCGGATAGTCGTGGCAGATGGACTGGATTTTTTCATTTTTCGTACTGAATTGCTTTCCCATTGCGTTATAAACAATTGACGCTGAAATTCTCGGAGAAAAAAAAATTGATAGAGTGGATATTCCACGAGGGGGTAAGTTTTATGCTTTTACAACCGGAAATGAAAAGGCGTTCCTTCATCTATCTCCACATCTTAAGGCATTTTCAATATAAGCCGACCGTTTTTCGGAAGATGTAAATGTGTGGGTGGGTGGGAGGGAAGGGGGTGTGTGGGAGGGAGTGAGGGTGGGTGTGTGGGAGGGAAGGGGGCGGGTGGGAGGAAGGGGGGTGGGGGGTAGGTGGGTGGGAGGGAGGGGGTGGTAGGTGGGAAGGAGGGGGTGGGGGTGGGTGGAAGGAAGGGGGGTGGTAGGTGGGTGGAAGGGAGGGGGTGGGGGTAGGTGGGTGGAAGGGAGGGGGTGGGTGGGAGGCAGGGGTGGGGGTAGGTGGGTGGAAGGGAGGGGGTGGGGGTAGGTGGGTGGAAGGGGGGGGGGGGGGGGTAGGTGGGTGGGAGGGAGGGGGGTTGGGGTGGGTGGGAGGAGGGTTGAGGTGGGTGGGAGGGGGGTTGGGGTGGGTGGGAGGGAGGGGAAGGGGGGGGGGGGTGGGTGGGAGGGGCAGGGGGGGGGGTGGAAGTTTCTCGGCTTCGCCTCGGGTGTAATTCACATTTGTCGAGCAAGTACCTTTACTCCCTAGGGGTACAATATACTATCTTATGTGCACCGATCTATCACGGTGTGCGGAATCTGATGCTGACCGTTCGAAAATTGGGCCCCCCAGCGCCACCTATGATGTATATACTGCAACCACGTACCACGTGACTTGACGCCGTCATCGGTTGCGCGCGTTATGCTATAGTCGCGTTCCCAATTCCACTAACGATTGTTGCATGTACAAATTGAAGCCGCATTTATTAATTTAAACGTTCGTATTAATTACCCGGCACTGTAGTTAAATATTGTAGACATTGCTGGTGATAGTTTTGTCAAATTTACCGGGAAAAAAGTGTGAAAAAAACTGGAAAAGCCGCTAAAACGAAGCAGCAAATGTGCAATTGTTTGGTCATTTTGAGTGGTTAATTAATAACAAATTGAGATGAGTCGACGAAGAGCACACGACGACGATGACGGATACGGTAATTATAATTTTTTTTCACCCCAAAAAAGCCATGCGGCTTTTGGAAAAAAATTGGTTTTAATTTTGAGGTTATGTTGACGTCTGGTAAAATGAGGAAAAAAAAACAAACAAAAATTGAGACAATTGATAGCGCAAATTCAGGTCTTTTTTTTGTTGTTTTCATAGTGAAAAAGATTGAATTTTTTTCAAGTGCCTCCGTGTTGTCCATTTCGCGTTTGTTCGTTTGTTTTTTCTTTCGTAATTTTGAAAACTTGAGTTTTTTAGTCTGGGGTTTTTTTTTTTGGGAAGGTCCAAATTCGGGGCTGACTTTTTTTATTGATGAATGTTATGAGTTGGGAAAAGATGAGTTGAGGGTCATTGGTATGCCGGAATATATGGAAGGTAGGAAAAATTTTTTGGGGTTTTCGAAAAGTTTAACGTTTTGCATTTATGTCTCAAATTTCCCAAATATTACAATTTTTTTAGATTACATATATATATACATACATATATATATATATATATATATATATATATGCAACAATAATGATAATAAGGTTTTCCAAGAATTTTTTTTGGCATTTGTTTTTTCAATTTTCCGAATTTTGAAATTTTCAAATTTTCAAAGTTTTGAAATTTTCGAAATTTTTGAGTTTTTAAAATTTCGAAATTTCAAAATTTTAAAAACTTTTAGATTTTTCAAATTTCCAATTTTTTCCAAAACGTCAAAAATTACAACAAATTTCGAAAAATTCAAAAACTCAAAAAAAAAAAATTGGAAATTGGAAATTTTTTAAAGAAATTACACCTTCCAAAATTTTTAAAATCCTGAAATTTGTTAAATTTTTTAGATCCATAATTGATTAAAATTAAATTTATTGATTTTCAGATCGCGTCTACAAAAAGCGTCGTCGTGTTTCGGAAAATCAGGAAATTGAAGATCGTCTGGAGTCGCTGATTCTACGAGTTGGAGAAAAATCAACGTCATCCCTTGAAAGTAATCTCGAAGGTTTAGCTTCGGTCCTCGAGGCTGATCTTGGCGTTTTTCGTACGAAAATTCTACGCATTCTGACTGATTGTGCAATGAAAATGCCGGAAAAGTGCACAATTTACACAACCCTGGTCGGTCTTCTGAACGCCAAAAATTTTAACTTTGGCGGCGAATTTGTTGACTATATGGTGAAGAATTTTAAGGACGCCCTGAAGAACTGCCGGTAGTAAATTGACCACTCATTTCAAATTTAAAACTTGTTTTATAAGCTCCCAAACGTCTCCTATTTTTTTCAACATTTAAAAAAAAATTCACCTTTTCCAAAATCCCCAAAAAAATTTATTTTTCCAAATTTCAAATTTTTGCACCGAAATCCTTAAAGTGTCAAAATTTTTGAGGCCCAACATATTTTTTTTACCACCTTCATATCGAAAATTTTGACACTTTGATTTATTCATTGCAAAAATTTAAAATTCCAAAAACTCAAAAATTTCCAAAAATTTATTTTCCATTTTTTTTTTCATTTGTAAAAATTTGCAAAAATGTAAGATTCCCAAAACTCAAAAATTTTCCAAAACTGGTCTTTCAATTTTTTTTCCAAAAAAATTTTGTAAAAATTTTTCAAATTTGGGAACATTGGTGAAATTATGACATTGGTCCATTGCAAAAACTTGAAATTTTAAAAAGTCAAAATTTTCCAAAAATTATTTTCCAATTTTTTTTTCATTTGTAAACAAATTTCAAAATTTGGGAACATTGGTAAAATTATGACATTGATCCATTGCAAAAACTTGAAATTTAAAAAACTCAAAAATTTCCAAAAATTTATTTTCTAATTTTCTTTTAACATATAAAAATTTCCAAAATTTTAAAAATAAAATTATGACATTGATCCATGCAGATGGGATCAGGCCCGCTATTCCCTGCGCTTCCTAGCTGATCTGGTCAATTGTCACGTGCTCTCGTGCGGCTCGCTGATGCAGCTCTTCGACTCCCTACTGGACACTGCAAATGAGGACAGTGTGCCGCAGGTGCGCAGGGATTGGTACGTCTACGCGGTTCTTTCCACCCTGCCGTGGGTGGGTCGCGAGCTGTACGAGAAGAAGGAGCAGGAGTTGGACCACCTAATGGTGACAATCGAAGTTTTCCTCAACAAACGCAGCAAGAAACATCAGCCGGCCCTGCGCGTGTGGTCCAGTGATACACCACATCCTCAGGAGGAGTACCTGGACTGCCTGTGGGCTCAGGTTCGCAAGCTACGACAGGTAGGTCTCACTTGTCCAAAGCTCCAAAACAGTCGAACACCCTGCTAACACCCTGCGACTGAGTGTGTTGTGGTCTGGCATCACCTATCGCCAAATAGCTCACGATCTATGGAAGATACAAAAATTTGTGTTCGAACAAATTTGTAGCTTTCAGTGTGCTCTACAAAAAAGGTTCTTATCAAATTCTTGCTATCTTTGTTAGATTTCGAGATATTTGCGGAAAACCGACAGAAAATCTAGGGGTTTATAGTTTGCACCTGCAACTCTATCTTGACTTTCAATTCCACCCAATGCTGACCAACTATCTGGAATTTTTCTCCACCAGGACAACTGGGCAGAGAAGCACATTCCGCGCCCATACCTGGCCTTCGACTCGATCCTCTGCGAGGCCCTCCAACACAATCTTCCAACAATAATTCCACCGCCACATCACGATTCCTACCTGTATCCCGTGCCAACAGTCACCTTCAGAATGTTCGATTACACGGATTGTCCAGCGGAGGGTCCACTTCTACCCGGAAGCCATGCAATCGAACGATTCCTGATTGAAGAGCACTTGAAGCAAATCGTGGACAATCATTATGTGGAAAGAAAAGATTGTGCTGCAAATCTCCTGAATTTTCCATACAAGAAAAAAATTCCATTGGACTATTGTATCGTCGAGGTGATATTTGGAGAAATGTTCAAGCTACCTACACCCAAGTACCTGGAGATTTGCTATGGATCAATTTTAATCGAACTCTGCAAACTCCAACCGTCAACGATGCCCCAGGTTCTGGCACAAGCTACTGAAATACTCTTTAGGAGGATCGATAGTATGGCAGCTGCCTGCTTCGACAGATTTGTCTGGTGGTTCGCTTATCATCTCAGCAACTTTCAGTTTCGATGGTCCTGGGAGGATTGGGACTCGTGTCTACAGAGAGATGTAGAGCATCCCAGGCCCATGTTCATCAGAGAGGTAACAACATAAGTTTTTTGATAAACGTGCGTAGAGAGTTACGCGACAGAAGTGAAACTTCGTAAGAACCGAATTTATAGAGATACTATGATATTCTGTAAATATTTTTTTCTACTGGTGAGGACAGGATAGGATCAGTGGCTCCAATATCAGTGTAAATCGAAAGTTATGATTTAAAACAATCCAATTATATCAATATACAACATATTTTTTATTCTGTTTCCATCTCACCATTTTCTACAAATGAAATTATCGGTTTGTGATAACTGAAGTGAGAAACGAAAACTTTTGATTAACACACACACCAAATTATTCCGGACATAAATTATGATATAGAAAATAACGCTCGGCACATATATAACGTATACATTAACACACCAGACTGGAAAACAGCTGGCTTTTTACCGTGGATAGAAAATGCGCATAACGCCATCTTACGCCCTGCGTTAAATTATGACGAACGCGTCATTATCGACGTTCCCATGCAACACGTTGTAAATGGGTCTAGATGTGCGTGAATGCTCTATTCTTCTCTCTCTCGTGCTCCCCTCCCCGTACCTCGCATACCGTCTCTGCATCCTAGCGAGTAAAGTACGTGCGCCCTCCATATATGGCGCTTACCCCTCCCCAATGGTGTCGGTTTTTGTAACATAGGGACTCGCGTGTATTCGATTCACGCCCAAAGGCGCCTATAGAAGTTTCACTGAAAAAAAGTGAGAAAATATTTCAATTGTGCAGGTACTTTGCAAGGCCCTGCGGCTGTCCTACCACCAGCGAATCAGGGACATGATGCCAGAGAGTTATGCAGAACTGATTCCTGCACTACCCGAACCAATCTACAAGTACTCATGCGATGGTGCTGCTTCATTACCTGGCACGGCAGCGGCTCACGAGCTCGTGGTGTCAATCAGGCGAAAATGCACACCTGAAGAGGTCCTCAATGTCCTTAATACACTGCCTGGACAAGGAGAGAATGAGGAGAGCAGCTTCAATCCATTGAAAATCGATGTATTCGTACAAACTCTCCTCAACCTTGGTTCCAAAAGCTTCAGCCATAGTTTTGCTGCTATTGGCAAATTTCATTATGTCTTCAAAGTACTTGCAGAAACTGAAGAGGCACAAAAATGTATTTTAATGAATATGTATGCATTGTGGAAAAATCATTATCAAATGATGGTTGTGCTAACTGACAAATTATTGAAGACTGGAATTATTGAGTGCAGTGCTATCGCCAATTGGATTTTCTCCAGGGAAATGTCATCGGAATTTACCAAGTGAGTGCTAATCAAAAAAAAAAAAATGGTAATCAAATAAAAAAAAAAAAAATTAGACAATGTTACCTCAAGAGAGGATCTATTAAATTTTGTTTTTGCATCATATGTCGAGATGGGAAGGAGCTAGCGCAATTTTCATGAGAATCTTTTTTGTAGTGCACACCGAGAGCTACAAAAAAGCTCTATATGAACTTTCGCTAATGTCCGTAGTTTTGGAGATAGCGCGGTAAAACTGGTTCACATGGCCTTGATCTACATTTGGTAAAACAGAACTCTACTTTATCATGATCGCGTTTGTTAATATGTGGACGAATCTACAATCAACAGGCTGATCTATATTGCGTAATTTGATGGGTGAGATGTAGATCAATTTGTAGATGATAAATTGATCTACAGTAGGTGATATCATCCATAATCGATGAACTCTGTTGATTAATTGTTCTGTCGTCGACAAAATGATCTACATATAATTAAAAAGTGTAGATGGATCTACATTTGCGGTTAAAAAATTTTACAGCCCTTAGGTAGATCCACAGTCGATAAAGTAGGAATCGACTTTACCGAAAGTTGTAACGTTTCAGAAACGTTACACACGAAATGACTCATTGAGACTTTTTCACATTTTTTTTTTGGTTTTCTTATTTTTATTTATTTGTTTTTTCTTTTGAATTTGTTGTTTTTTTTGCAGATTGTACATTTGGGAAATTCTGCATCTGACCATTCGCAAGAAGAATCAACATGTCATTAAATTGACTAAAGAATTGGGCGAAGCGCGCGAGAAGATGAGGAGAGATGAGAATAAATCGGGATCGTCCTCTGATGAGGAGGACGGCAATAAAGAGAAGGGGGAGAGACCCTCCGAGGAGGTTTTGGAGAGGATGGAGGAGAAACTCGAGGCTGCACAGGCCGACCAGAAAAATCTATTTCTTATTATCTTCCAGGTAAATAATACTTTAATTTTATGTTTTTTTTTTCTGTTTAAAATTCTGTTTTTTTTTTCGTTTTTTGTTTTTGTTTTTTTTTGTCGTTTTTTGTTTTTGTTTTTTTTTTGTGTTGTTTTCTTTTTATTGATTTTTTTGTTGTTTTTGTTTGTTTGTTTTTTCTTTGTTTTTTTCTTTTTTTGTTTTCATAATGGTCTGGTTTTTTTACAGCGTTTTATTATGATACTCTCAGAGCACTTGGTGAGATGTGACACCGACGGAATTGACTATAACACACATTGGTATAAGTGGACAATTGGACGTTTGCAACAAGTTTTCTTGACTGTGAGTATTCCATTAAAAGAATCAATTGTTTAAAACGCTCTGTGGTGAAAACTATTAGAGATAGAAAAACAAATGTTGAATGAAAATTGTTCCTAATGCAAAAACGCACATTTTATGTTCTATAACTTTTTTCCTTAATTCTTCAAAATCTGGAGATATTGTAGGTTTAAGGATCGAAGACCATTCTGAAAATTTTATGAGTAAAAATTTCTTCACATTTTTTTTTTCAATATTTGAATAATTGCGATAATATTTGTTCATTTTTTTTCCAGCATCATGAACAAGTAATGAAGTACTCATCGACCCTGGAGACACTCTTGTTCACTCCAGACTTGGACCCACACATTTTGGATGTTTTCCATCAGTTTGTGTCGCTTCGAGCCTAAAATTAACGTAATTTTTCTTTTGAAAGAGTAATTGTAAGATCTCCCTTAATTATTAAACACTGATTTATGAATTGTGAAATGAGCTGTTCACAGAAATAATTTCAGTGAAGTAATTCATAAAAAAGAAGGCAAGTGAATTTCTGTTGTACAACCAAATGCTTTATTGTAAAAAAAATGCATACAATAAATTTCCATTAGATTTTGTGAGAGATAAGAGAGGATTAAAAAAAAATTTTTTTATTAGAATTTTTTTTTTCTTTTGTACTGTTAATATTTTTCGGGTGAGGTCAGTCGATCTTCCACAGGTGTTGAAAAAGTTGAATTTTTTCGGAAGGGCTCGTGCAAATTCACAACTGTTGATCGCCTCTTTAGCAACTCTTTCATTATTTTTTCGTTATAAATTGTGCTGCCTGGTCCAGATGCATAAAGAGGGTAAACTACCTCCTTCTGAAATATGGTATTTAATTATTTGCATTATTTCAGGGGTGAATGTTTTTTTTTTCGATTTAGGGAATGACAAAAAAAAATTTTTTTTTTAATTTTTGAATTTTTGAATTTCTTAGATATTGAAATTTTTGAGAAGCGTGCATAATGTTAGAATTTTTGAATTTTAAGATTCCTGAATTTTTTCAAAATGTCTGAATTGCCAAAAAATTGCAATCTCAAAAATTGTTCAATTTCAAATTTTGTAAAAACAGTAAAACCAAATTTTAAGATATAAAAATGAAAAATCTTACAAATCATTTGTCCCTTTGAGGCATTTTCAATATCACCGAAATTTTGGAGTTTTAAAAATTTTGGCGATTTTCACGATTTTTAAATTTTTTTAAATTCCCAAAATTTTCAAAAAAAATTTACCAAAAAAATTTCCCGCTCTAAAATTTTTAAAAAATCCCAAATCTAAAATAGATAAGTCAAGTTTGAAATTGAATATTTTTTTCACCTCCGTGAGGACATCCATTTTATCCAAAATTGGTACAAATTTTTCCCTGCAAAATTCGTCAATATATTCCGATGAAACCGCTTCATTACCGAGAGGTTCACCTACTGGATTGGGTAGAAATTTTTTAACTGCCTGGTGCAACAATAATTCCCTAAAAAATCTCCTCCGTTTTCCTTCCTCCGTATTCGCAATTCGATCCTTGTGTTTCATCACTGACGAAGAGAATTCTTCAGATTTTGATGCTGTCATCTCTCTGCGACCAGTCATGAAAATTGTCTAAAACAGCGCAGAAAAAATAATTCAACAATTTATCCCCCATTTTTAATTTTTAAATTGCCAACAAATTGATTGCTGGTTAATTGACTGAGGCATTCATAGTGTGGACCCATATGAACCGATACCAATAGCTTCCCGACAGATTTTAATCGTACATTATTGAATTATTTTTGCTACTTATTTTGCGCGCACCCGCAAATCGGCTCGTTCCGAAAGCTGATCAATTTTCTTGATTTTTTTTTTAGCAACAATTTCCAATATCTCACTAATTATGCGAGGTAGCGTAAAAAGTCATAAAACCTCAAATATGCTTCTTTACACGTAGAGCAACTTTTGTTATACACATTTTTTGTACCTCCAACGGTTCTCCCAATAAAGCGTTATAAACAATCAAAAATGTTTATACCAATTAATGCAATGAACCGATTTTTCCACGGATTTTTTTGGAATGAATCGTTTTTTTATCGTTTCGTGAGGACGCCGCGCTCAAAATTTCGGTCAGAGACACATACGCCATCTCAAAAACGTCCCAAAAAATTAATTCGAGTCTCTGATTTCTGTTAGAAGTAATTTTTCTGAAAACGGTGTCAATAGATACCTTCAGGTTATCGATTCTCCTTCTTGGTTATATTCGCTCCTGACACTTCATTATTTTCACGCATCATTTACTTCATTTTCAATCGTAGCTTAGCAACACCAACGCCTTTGAAAATGGCGGCAAATTATAGATTCAGCTATTGCATCTAATAATTACGTGGCATAAAATTTCAAAGATAACCCTCAAAACGCAGAAAAATTACTTCGCGAATTTTCGAGCGAAAAAAAGCAGAAAATGATGAAAAAGAACAGTTAAAAAAAATTATCTTCATAATCACGAGGCAAGATGGGCCTTACAAAGATTTTTTTTCAATTAATTCCAAAATATTGTTTGAAAAACACGGACGCCGCCATCTTGCGCGAAGGCGAGAGTGTATCCAAAATGGCCGCGCGCAGACCGGTCAACCACCTCGTATCTTCCGGATTTTTTTTCAGGTATTTACGTTTGACTGGCGACACTTAAGTTAGTTCATACGGTGAATGAGCAGTGAACAATTTCTTTGAAGTATTTTTTCCATTTGTATGTTCTTCCGACCCAGAAATCATGGAGCAAAGTGTTTACCACATTCCCGTAGTTGTATTTGCTTTCGTGGCTTATCTTGGATGACTCCAAATCAAAAGGACTCTGTTTTTTCATCATTTCACCAAGTTTTTTATAATACAAGCCCGGTGGCGCGTGCTTCGCACGCGCACTTCCTCTTTCCGCGGCACCGACTGGTGGCGCGTCCGTTTCGGTCTTACAGTTTTCGATAATTGCGATATATATCGATAGTTTCTTTCGTCTCTCCTTTTTACTATAGGCTTGATTCAACTGTTGTCGTTCGACTTTGTGCTCTGAAAAATAAAAGCCAATGTTTTTTACACGTCGGTTTCAAATTTCGCGCGCGACCGCCGGCTAACCTCATATCTATGGAATTGACCAATAGGAATCGTCCTCACGCCTTTCGAGATATTTCGATTCGGACGATGTTCGCTCGTATGTAGGACCTTTCTTCAATTGCATTAATGAGATTAATGATTGGTAATTACCGAAATTAGTGTTACTGACATTAATTATCACACTTGCGGGGAAGTTCGGACGATCAGCCGATCCGATAAGCAGATTTTATTCATGATAAGGTTTGAACTAGAAAATAATTTTCTTGTAAAACGATTTCTTTTATGGCACACAGGAGGGTGATTACGCGATTAAGTAAAGTGAGAATAGATTTGGAAAATGACGAAGTTAATTCATAAGGCGCTTAAAATTAAGTCTTTTTCGAATCTCATATGACCGAAACAGCTGATTAGTCATTACCGATATTCGTAACTTTTATGAATATTGCTAAATGGTGTGAGAATGTAACGATCGGTCAAGCATTGAACTACAAAATTTCACGTCTGAAAAATGATTGCTATTGTAATATCATGCATATTGATCTTCATTGGAGACGTTGCTGGAATATTGCGCTGGGAAATTCGTTCGTAATTTTCGAATTTTTTATCACTCCTTGAAATTTCTAAAATTGCGCAATAATTTTATCTGAAATTGAGATATTTATTACTTATTTAAATCTCTGATTTCAAAATCGGCGATAACTTTTTAAATAGATTTCTAAATTTATAAGTTCAACGCTTTTTTAATTTTTTTATATATATTTTTTTATTTTTTATATTTAAAAAAAAAAAATATATATATATATATATTGATCCCCTCAGGGTTACAATGACTTCCATCTCAGTTACATTTTCGCTCCACAAACTTCCAATTACCTGAACCTGTACCTCTATGACCCGGTCATGACCGTGCGCCTGTGAGTGAGTGCGACTCCGGCTTCCGGTCTTCCGGTCTTGTCAGGGAGTATTTTGCAACAAACTAAATTGTTCACTAAACCCTCATATAATTTTTCAGCTTGTGATCCAGTAACCTCAGGTTCCTCCGTTGTGGGCCACGAAACTACCGGAAGTAATTTTTCTGCTAATTACACACAACGTGAAATTTATGCGTCAATTCAAGTATCGGAATTCGAGAGACTATTCAGTTATCCACAAACGCTCATCCGATTTCGTTATAATACCAGACTCTCCAGTAAGAAGAATACTTAATTCCATCTTACTTTATATATTCATTCCATAGAGCGCACTCGGCATAATTCCGTTTGCGGGCTGAGAGTTCTGTGGACGCGGAGTTATAGATTGCCCCTTCCACGCTCGCAAGAGCCGCTCCCGACCGCGTATATTCCATCGCGCAGGAGCGCAGGCGCAACCGCATGGAACGAAGCGGTCATGCCCCTCCAGTGCGTTGGGTAATGTCATGCGTAGTGGGGGAAGCATTCCCCTCGCTCGCTGGCGGCAATAGTCCCTTCTACTTTTAGCGGCGTTCACATATGCAATACCTGGTGCTATTGGGAAGTTAATAATTTTTTGAATTTTCTTATAACAGTAAGGACATCGTACGAGAAGAAGTTGGATTCCCGCGAAAAATTCAAGTGTTCAGAAGGCTTCGGATTCATAAATACACCAGCTCACCCCATTAATGGTCGCATTCTACTTGATGTCGACCCCAATAACTGCAAGTAAATATTTCACATGCTTTCGATCTTCTGTTCTATAGAAATATCGATAATTACTATAAGGTAATTTCAAACAAGTTAAGAATTCAGACATTACCTTTTTCATAATCTCAAAAGCTGAGGAAAATACAATAAATTTGACATATATATGCTGCCATGTTTGTTTTGAACCACCTGAGTTCAGCTGTAACGTAACGAAAGTGCGTCTGCCGCGACAGCCAATCACAGGCCGTCTTGCGCACGACTTGAGCGGGAATGTCCAATGGAAAGTATAGGAATGCGCGCGCAGATCTGGCGACGCCGCCAAACGACAAATTGAGCTGTTTTTTGTCGATTGTTTCAGGGAGGAGCTACGCCATCATGTGACAACTGTTTTGCCATCGTGTCTCGAGAAAAAAGTGAATATTCGGATACTGGACTTTATGGTATGCCATACTTTACGGAAGCAGCCAGAAGTGACGGCTCCGGAAGGATGGAAATCCGTATGTGACCACTGATTTCAGTGATGTTAATTATAGTACAGTAGAACTCCCTTTATTTTCCGAGCTCGGGGGGTGACCTTGAAGCAATTTCGTGGAGAAAAAAATTAAGGAAGCCCCCCACTCTGCCCACTGGTTGGTTGGCGTGGTGGGGGTTGTCGGGAGCGGAAGGGGAAATAAGAGCAGAAGTAAACGGACTATGTATCAAAAGTAAATACGTTATGTTTCATGAATGCTCGGTCCCACTATTGAGACGCTGCGCAGTCTGGAGCGCATGACGTCGAAAACAAGGATGGACAAAGTACGGGGAGTGGGAGAAGGTTTTTGAGGGGCGACAAGTCGTGAGGGGAGTACAGCGAAAATAAAGGAAGCGAAAAATTAAGGGAGCTCTACTGTAATGGAATTAGGTTAATAGTTGACGGAAGCTAAATTATTTCTGGAGGATACATTAGATATAGTCAGGTTGGGGGGGGGGGGGGGGGGGAGAGAAATAATTTTGTAAATATTGTAATTTTTCAGGCAGCAGGCAACTGGGATCCAAAGGACTCCAATTTACGCCATCTAGTGGTCTCCAATTTCCTAGAACCCCTCGCTCAATGGCCAATCAATCAGTGGCCTATAAAAATCCCCCACGTGCAATCGAATTTGGCGGGAAATGGCAGCTTCCTATTGGCCGTACCAGGAGAGCTTGTGTAAGAATCTGTGATTTGTGCATGCGCGCGCACGCATATACTTTAGTATACTCAATACGGTTCTTAAAATCCTAAATGCTAAACTAACACAACCTCAATAAATATTCTTTGTATATAATTTTCAATAACTACATAAGCTATGGCAAACTTGAACAGTTGTCAAACTTTTGAAAACTGAACCCGAATCGATATCCCAAATATCGATGTCTATCGACGCAAGCGCCATTACCAACCAACTTCACAATGTCATGTGACTAGATCAACCAATAAGCGAATCACGATTCAAAGATGAATTATGACGGACCAATAAGGAAGCGTTCTACGACTTTCGACTCTGGCGATGTTCATTTTGGTGTATGGGCGCAGATGTCAAGTATTATGAGGCTTCAAATATACTAAATTGCCTGAAATTCATTTTATACAGAAGTTTTTATGGTGTGAGACTGCTGGATGCGTTGCCGTTGAGTCATATGGATATCTGCCCATATCACGTGACATTTCTAGTCAAATCCATGGGGATAAAATGGAGATATTACGAGGTGAGTACGAACATAACCTAGAAGAAAAAAAGGTTTTAACGAACTGAATTTTTCGTTAGACTGGGCGTAAAAGCCGGTTGTACGGACGCGAAGCGTTCGTAAAACGGGATTTTACGGACAGTACGATGAAAAAGAGTAGGCTAGTCTGCCTAAGCGATTTTTTTCCGTTCTTTCATTAATTGACATTCACAGATTACCGAAGAGCAAACTTACGAAAGTGAAATGTTTTCAATCAATTTCAACAACGTGACAACAAGACCACTTTTCCAAGTTGACGTTAACAAGTTTCGATGCGGAATGAGCTTATTGGGAGTGGAAATAGATGAATCCACACATTGGGATGAATCAACTAAATTTCCCGAATTACCAAGCCCGGAATTAATAAAGAAACATCTGAAGTCGATAGCGCGGGACTTTTTCCACGCTTTGCGCACGGCCCTCGAAAAATCGATTCGACATCAACTTAAGATTGCAAAGTGCGATAGAATCCAGCAGTGGTTGAAGAAAAATGTAAACTAAAATTTTTATGGTTTCATCATTTTTTTTTTCTATTTTATGAAATAAAAATTATTACGAATGTAACGATATTAATTGTTAATTTTTTAAAGACAACGTAAATCGTTTCGCGTCGGAAATGTCAGTTATTGGATATATATAGGTTATGGACACGGGATTTTTTTTTCGGCATTTTGCGGTTCGAAGTGGAGCTTTTATTTGCATAATTTAGGTCGAAATAGTGAGTATTGGCTTATTTCCAAGTTTATATATCTTATTCAACATTTTGTCTCATATAATAATGTTCAAAATAAGAATTTTTTGACAAAATTTTGTCGAAATTCCGTCAATTTTTTTCCCGCGCAAAAACTCGAAATTCCCGCCAACACGTGACAGAGGGCGCCACTGTGGAGCCCGCCATTTTGAATCGTTTATTGTGTTTTTTCGCGAGTTGCCCTGAAGTCTTTGCCCATGTAAACAAGGCGAGAATTCTTTAACGGGGATTTCCGTGGAAATTCCCAGTATAATATCCCGAAAAATTCGCATCATTATATCTAGACTTCCGTCTAAAAATTTCTAACTATCAGTCAACAAAATTGTCAATTTATTCAACAGTGGAAAATGGCTGCTGACGTATTGATATCATTTTTACCTTGTGAAGTTATTGAGTATATTCTCATGAGTGAAAATATTGACATTAAGGATGTGATGAATTTTGGAATGACTTGCAAACACGTGTACAGAGCTGTCACTAACAGCAACAAATTGTGGAGGACTAAATTTTTTCAGAAGTAAGTTTTTTTTTCTTCTTCATAACCTGAAAAAGTTGGAAACGTCAGTTTTCATTATTATTATCATTATTATTTGTTTTTTTTAGTTGACGTTTCACAAGGTTTTCGTTGCGTCAGAAAGTCAAGGTCACGTGATTTTTTTTCTTCCAACTTTTCAACGATTTTTTTTCTTTTTTTTTCAGGAAAATTTCTTGTCACGCGACAAGTGACGGATTGATCGAATTGAGCCAATTGCGTCTTTGTAAATAATTGCGAAGGTGGGGAGACGATGACTCTGTTGATAAAACAAATTGAGAATGTTATTGACAAAATTAATGTTAGGTTGCAATTAAAACAAAATTGTTTTAATGGTAAAGTAGGAATTCTTATACTTTGTTGGATAATTGGAGTTTTTTTTTGTTTCCCCAAAATTGCCGCCAAGTCCAAAAGGACTGTTGACCTTGAAAAACAGTTCCCCCAATTTTTAACAATTTCAATTGTTCAAACGGCTCTATTATGCTAACGGTTAGAGATAGGAGAAAAAATGTTTAACGAAAATTGTTCCTCATGCAAAAACACACATATAATGTGGTATGACTTTTTTTCATAACTCTCATAATTTGGGAGATGTGATTGGTTGAAGCTGTGCAGGTTGCGCGCGCACTTCGTGACGCGTTCATACCGAGTGTCCTTTGCACACACACTCACACACAGACATATCCCGTTCATTTTCCATTGCACGTCATTTGCGCTACTACCCTTTGTACAATGAGATATCTCCTCAAGCTCCAAACATAAAACCAAATACAAAAAAAAACAGAATTGTTTAAGTTATCCCAAAATTTGGAAATTGAAAATATGAATTCCTATGAAAGTTTAAATTAGGAATTGTCAAATGAACATTGGGCTTCAATATTCTTTCTGATTGATAACTTGTTAAGTATTTCAAATTGAAGAATAGGTGTAACATCGATCGGCGCGGCGGAAAAAAGGAGTGCGCATGCGCAGCACGCGCCACCAAGCGCGTATAGTAAAAATGCGAGACGAAAGAAAATATCGACATATATCGGTATTATCGAAAAGCGTAAGACCGAAACCGACGCGCCACCAGTCGGCGCGGCGGAAGAAAGAAGTGCGCATGCGCAGTCCGCGCACCCGGACTCACTCAGAAACACTTCAAACCCAGAAAACTGACTTTCAACATAATTACAAATAAACCAAAATCTGAATATTTACACAGTCTTACGGAGATACAATTCAATTTAATTAAACTAGAAAGCAATTTTCCGAAATGATTCGGCGATGGAATAAAATTTGGCAAACTATGCAATTGCCCCTTAAAAAATTTCTAATAATTTTCCTTTTCAATTTAGATGGCCAAAGCTGAAAGATACGTACGAAAGAAATGACAAGGATGGCTACAAAGTTGCGGACTGGATGGAGGAATTCCAAAGATCTTTAGAGAGTAGGAAAAAATTAATAATCGAGTTATCTCAAATGTCAGCGCATCATTACAAGAAGCAGGAGCTCTCCCACAGTAGTCTCACGAATTTCGAGCCACTTTTTCGAACTGCTCTTGGGGCACATCCCATGGCTTATCACTTCCTCATCGACGAGCTCATTCGTTTGATCGAGTGTCCGGTATTGTGAGTATTTCTTTTCTCCATGGATTCCATCAATATTTTTTCCATGTTTCAACTGAGCAGACATATTGACTTGCAATTTTAAAAAATAGCTACGGCTCATTTTCTGAAATACATATAAAGCTACAAACACCTGGGTCCAAGAATCTGTTCCTCGTTATAAACATATACAAAGATGCTATGGGGTATTGGCAACTGGGATTTCCCCTAAGCAAACGGAGATTCCCCCTCAACAAATGGGGATTCCCCTAAGCAAACTGGGATTCCCCTGTAACAAATGGGGATTTCTCCTAAGCAAACTGGGATTCCCCTAAGCCAACTGGGATTCCCCCGAAAGAAATGGGGATTTCCCCTAAGCAAACTGGGATTCCCCCCAAACAAATGGGGATTCCCCTAAGCAAACTGGGATTCCCCCTAAGCAAATGGGGATTTCCCCTAAGCAAACTGGGATTCCCCTAAGCCCACTGGGATTCCCCCGAAACAAATGGGGATTTCCCCTAAGCAAACTGGGATTCCCCCTAAGCAAATGGGCACTTCCCCCAAGCAAACTGGAAATTCCCTAAGCAAATGGGGATTCCCTTAAGCAAACTGGGATTCCCCCTAAGCAAAATGGGGATTCCCCCCAAACAAATGGGGACTCCCCTAAGCCAACTGGGACTCCCCCTAAGCAAACTGGGATTCCCCTTAAGCAAATTGGGGATTCCCCCTAGGCAAACCATTTTTCCCCTAAACAAATTAGTTAGACACTTGACCAGTCAACATTTAATAATTTGTATTATTTCAGGGATTGCAATTTGACCCACAAACACTATGCCCACAAGGTGATAAGATACTTAAGGCAGTGTTTTTTGGCGGACGAGTGGGCAAAATTTTTATCCCTCTCTGTGGAGTACCAGACTCTGGAAAAGGGCGCGGTTTTAGTGTCTCAATGGAGCCAGCCAGAAAGACGCGTTTCTTACGCATACGTTTCCTCAATGCTAGACAATATAGCGGATTATACGATGCTAGTGATCAAGGACAAGTATCCAACTCATCCGATTCTCTCGCAATCTCAAGAAGTTTTTAATGAATGGAGGGAGAAAAACATCAGCGATAATCAATGGAGCTCCGAAGACACTAGGCGTGTGATGGCAGCACTTTGCGAAGTTATGTTCGAGAGATTGCTCTTTCATGGAAACAGCGAAATGTACTACTCCTCGGAGAACTCGTTTATCGATCGGGCAAGTTAATTCTGTTGTCAATGGAGTCATGTTTTGGAGATTTTTTTTTTAAAGCCCATTAGCTCATCAATGAGTGGTTTTAAGGAAAAATTCTATCGCATTTTTTTTGAAGAGAATTTTAGGTCTATGGAGTTTTATTTGCACAATTTTTTTTCATTATTTTTTTTTTGTAGGTACTGGAGAACCGCAGGGGAATCCCCATAACATTGGCAATTGTCTTTGAGAGCACAGCTAGACGATTGGGCGTAAGATGTGAGGCTGTTTCATTCCCGGCGCACTTTCTTCTTCGTTGGAAAGAGAAATAGTAATTCAAAAATTATTATATTTTTTTAAGGATCGTTAATTTTATTCCGAATAGTAATTTAAATTAAATTTTTTTTTTCTCAATTTTGGGTCATTCACGAAAATATTTTAAAAATTTTATTTGCCTCGAGGAATTTTAGATTTTTTGTCAGAATTATATGAAACAGTTATTCTCAAATTGTCACAATTTTTCAATTTTTTTTCAAAATTTATTATATCCAATTTTTAAGAATCGTAATTTTTTTTTATTTTTAATTTTTAAGAGCCTTTTCGAAAAAAAAACAAAAAAAATATTTAATAAAATTTTATGGGTTTTGTATGTGTGTCATGGAAAGTGGCTTGAATTTTAATAACAGATTTTGTTCACTTTTAACAGCAATGCACCAGAGTCTGAAGAAATTGAGAGCTTCTACATCGATGTGTTCAATGGGGGACAATTTTTAACGAAGAATAGTTGCCCGAGGATAGGTGGCATTTCAAAATGCCCGATCGAGAGATACAACGTGCATAATGGTGCTACAGCAGTTGAGGTAGAGCCCAAAAATTTCACTTCTCTGGTCACTCAAATTTGTACATTCGACCTGAAAAAAAAATACCAAAATCAGAAAAAAAAATCCAGCAAATTTCAAACAAGATTCTTAAGAACAGGACCTTCTTGAAATTCGTAAATGCATTTTTCCTCTAATTTCAAAACAGTTAATTACCTAAAATTTTTCGTAATTTCCACTTTTTCTGAAGAGCCAAAAATTTGAATTTTCAAAATTCAATTTTGACATGTGAATGAAAAAATTAAAAAAGGAAGAAGGACCCTAACAAAATTATTATTATTGTTTTTTAATTCACATTTCTGTACTACCTTGCTGAGAAAAAAAGTCAAAAAAATCTGGGAAAGGATTTCAAATGAGGAATATTTTTTCAAATAATTGTTCCACTATCCTAAATTTCGGGAAAAAAATTTTCAGGTCGTCCAGAGAATGGCGAATAATCTTGAAGTCGCTGGTAGACAGAGAACCCATTTGAATGGTCGAGCTGCGCGCTTGCGGTCAGCTCTGGAGTTGCTGAATATGGTAAGACCATATGACACATCAACGATTCTCCACTTGGCCAGATTTTACATATTGCATCAGATGGACCTCATGGAGCTGGTTCAAGTATTGAACGATATACAAAAGGTAATTGAGCCTTCTGGAGTGTACCTAAAAATTCCCAAAAAAATGTGCGTAGAGAGTTAAGCGACAGAAGTGAAACTTCATAGGGGCCGACTTCATAGAGATGTTATGATATTCTGTAAATATTTTTTTCTGCTGCTGAGGATAGTATAGGATCAGTGGCTCCAATATCAGTGTAAATCGAAGGTTATGATTTAAAACAATCCAACTATATCAATATACAAAAGATTTTTTATTCTGTTTCCATCTCACCATTTTCTACAAATGAAATTATCGGTCTGTGATAACTGAAGTGAGAAACGAAAACTTTTGATTAACACACACACCAAATTATTCCGGACATAAATTATGATATAGAAAATAACGCTCGGCACATATATAACGTATACATTAACACACCAGACTGGAAAACAGCTGGCTTTTTACCGTGGATAGAAAATGCGCATAACGCCATCTTACGCCCTGCGTTAAATTATGACGAACGCGTCATTATCGACGTTCCCATGCAACACGTTGTAAATGGGTCTAGATGTGCGTGAATGCTCTATTCTTCTCTCTCTCGTGCTCCCCTCCCCGTACCTCGCATACCGTCTCTGCATCCTAGCGAGTAAAGTACGTGCGCCCTCCATATATGGCGCTTACCCCTCCCCAATGGTGTCGGTTTTTGTAACATAGGGACTCGCGTGTATTCGATTCACACCCAAAGGCGCCTATGGAAGTTTCACTTTAAAAAATATTGGACCTTCCAAGGCAAAGTGCCCAAAGTGCACTCCGTTTTAATTGTTAATTTGAAATGTAAAATTGAGATTGGAATTTTTTGCAGAATCTTGAAGTTACATCCCAAGGCCAAGCTAACCATATTCTCCAAATGCTGCAAGATTACGAGCGTCACATGAAGGTAATTCCCGAGGAGGACTTGAGTCCAAAAGTGCGAATACCAGAGGTGAAATATGCAATTGGAATGATAATGAAGCACAGAATATACGAGTACTCGTGCATTATAACTGCCTGGGATCAGAAGTGCGAGGCGTCACCCGAGTGGATCAATGAGATGGGAATTGATGATTTGAATGATGGTGTTAATCAGCCCTTTTATTATTTGTTTGTGGATGATGGCTCGTCGCGTTATGCAGCTCAGGAAAATTTGGTCATAGCACCAACACCTAAATGGGTTAATCATGATGAGGTGGGAAGGTATTTTTATAAATTCTGCGGCGCCTATTATCTGCCCAATGAGGAGAGGGAGAGGGAGTATCCTGATGATGGTCCTGTGAGGATTCAACTTTTGGGGGTGCCTGAATAGAGCGATTTTTTTTTTCAATAAAAAAGTTGGGGCAAGTTCCAATTAAATTTTTCCCACTTTTTTTCTGATGCTTGGAAAGCTTTAAGGAAAAAAATGAGGATGGAAAAATTGTAATGGATTTGTAATAAATTTTATTTTTTTCATAAAAATTTCAATAATTTTTTTTTTTTTTCCAAAAAATTTGGAGTTTTTGAAAATTTGTGAATTGAATATTTAAGAAAAAATCAGCTGACTTTTTTTCCAAAAAAACTATTACTCATAAAATTTTTGTGTAATTTTTTTCAGTGAAGAAAACAAGATTTCTGTGGAAAAGGATGAAAAAAAAATTTTGTTTCGATTTTTCTTTTTTTGGAATTTTGCCCCCCCCCCCCCAACATTGATAATCCATGGTGAGATACATATATTTTTTATTATTCAACATTCACGATATTTGTACAATAAATAATCTTATAATTAGGGATCGGCAGTAAAGAATAGTTACGAATTAATTTTAAAAATCAGTCGATAATAAATTTCCATTTGGGATGTTATAAATTAGTCACGTGATAATTTAGCTTTGAAATAATTCCAAATAAAAAAAATGGTCTCACAAAATTGCCAAAATATTTTTATAAATTTCTTTATATGACAAAAAAAAAAACAAACAAAAATTGTTAGACGCCATTACAAATTGCTGACCTGTAATTGTTCAATTGTTATTGATTAATTTGTCGATCTCTGGTGAAAAATTAAAACTACAAACATTGTAAATAGGAAGTGCGAAAATGCTTCATTACGTCTAAAAAATTAATTAGAAATAATTCTCCAAGTATATATAATCAATTATAAAATAGCAAATTAATTCAAATTATTTTGAACGTTCATTGATATGTTTAATTGTGGATAATAAATAAATATAATGAAAACTGATTTTGTTTTTACAAAATTTTCTTTTTTTAACGTTTTTCCTATTTTTTTCTTCGGAATTTGAGCCGAAGCGTGGCCACCACCGTCTGCGCATGCGCGCCGTCGTTTAAACGCTTCCCGCCTCTATCTACGTGTACTGCGCATGCGCGCCGCCATTTAAACGCTTCCCGCCTCTACCTAAGTGTACTGCGCATGCGCGGGCGTCTTGGGGGGAACTCTTCGACCCCCACTGTACACAAATGCACGTGTATGTGTGTCGCAGAGCTGATCGTCGAAATGACGAAGGTGAAAAACACAATTGAGTGAAAAATGAGTGAAATAAAGATTGAAGAAGCTACCCAGGGGAGTGAAAAACCTCCCCAAGAAAAAACAGCTGATCCGGCGGAGACCACGTGGCAATATGAGTGGATGGTAAATTCCCTTCTTCACCCCAAATGTTTTAGAGGTTAACCCGGCGTTTTTCTCGTTTCAGCTGAGAACTTGTGACATGTATCACTCGGAGTACAAAATTTGCAAATCCTTAAGAGGTAAATTCAATTCACTTTTCGTTAATGGCGAAATCGCTGATTGCAGCCAATGGCAAATTGATTACAATAATTGTGCAAAGTGGAAGAAATCGAGCGATGAAGAGGCTTACGTAAGTAGCAAACGCAACTTATAAATTTTTTTTTTAATATTCGCCCGCAAAATATATATATGCAATAACTGATGAAACGAAAAAAAAAAAAATTATTTCCCGTTAAAAAACATTTTTTTAAATTTCACAGGCGGATCTTCTGGCAAGTGAAAAAGTTCGCAGATTACAACGATTACGTCCCCACTACGCAAATAACGTGTGGGAAAAACGAACTGAGCCCCCACCAGACTGGAATGCACCCCTCCCTGATTGGCTGCAAGAACGCGAACGGAAGACATTTTTGGCGGGAAAGCAATTTGAAATTGAGTCAACTGGAGATAAGGAGTATGAATTGCGTATACCCTCCGCGTGTACCATACTCTAACAATAAATTTGATTAAATTATTTTAATAAGCAAAGAATTTATTTGGGCGCCTGGATGGACTAGGTACAATGGACACCTTTTTGGATGATTTCAATTTGAAATCATCAGCAAGCATAGGGTGCCATGGAGAACTATTTGCAAGTATTTCGCATGATTGAGGACGACTGCGAATGATCTGAATCATTTGGTACGGTTCGCCATCATCTGGGATCATTTGGCAGTATTTGGAATGAGTGGGAATCATCCGGAACCACTTGGTCCTAGATGAAACCACCTGTTACCAGTTAGAACCATTCGGAACCTTGGTACCATTTTGTGGCCTCAAAATGTTTATAAAATAGAAGGGAAACATCAAAATTCTCAATGAACTAATTCTATGAAATTTTGGAGATAACAAAGCATGTGGAACCATATAGTACCAGTTGGAACTACTTGGTACCCGTTGGAACCATTCAGAACCACTTGGTACCAGTTGGAACCATGCGGAACCACTTGGTACCAGTTGGAACCATGCGGAACCACATGGTACCATTCGTAACCACTTGGTACCCGTTGGAACCATTCGGAACAACGTGATACCCGTTGGAACCATTCGGAACCACATGGTACCATTCGTAACCACTTGGTACCCGTTGGAACCATTCGGAACAACGTGATACCCGTTGGAACTATATGGTACCAGTTGGAACCACTTAGTACCATTCGGAACCACTTGGTACCCGTTGGAACCACATGGTACTAGTTGGAACCATTCGGAACCACATGGTATCAGTTGGAACCATGCGGAACCACTTGATACCAGTTGGAACCGCGTGGTACCATCCGGAACCATATGGTAGCCGCTGGAACCATTCAGAACCACTTGGTACCATTCGGAACCACTTGGTACCAGTTGGAACCATTCGGAACCACTTGGTACCAGTTGGAACCCTACCACTCTAAAGCATTTGGATAGCCATTACCCAATGACTGAAAGATGAACTTTTTCCGATTGAGTATTCGCCGTGAATTGAAAAATGACACTTTCGAAAATATCTTCCATTGATATTGGAAGAATATAGCTATTTTCGTCACTAGGCCGTAAAAACTTTTCTGGCGAGTGTGCTTACATACCTCGGCTTCGCCTCGATCTGCAAATACACACTCGCCAGAAAAGTTTTTACCGCCGTGTAACGAACTGAATTGTCCTTCACACTGGGCGCAAAAGCCCGTTGAACGCGAAGCGTCCGGAAAAGGAATTTTACGGACAGTATAACGAAAAAAATTCCTTTGGCACTTAACTTCAAAACAATGAATAAAACATCCCCCAAGATAATATAAACTTTATTTATTCAATATTTTATACTGTCTTGAATTCATAATAATATAATATAATAATAATAATAATAATTATAATAATATTATCAATTATAAAGGTATCACATTAAATAAAAAAAAAAATATGAAAGAAGTGCTGTACATACATAAGAGAGAATAGAAATAAACGTAACGTTCATGGATATACAATGCGTTACGCTTTCCCTTACCTTCTCAAATCTCTTTCAATTAAATTCTGTTAATTGTTCGAATGCACTTGTCCAATAACAGCAAACGCACAAATAAATAATTAATTTTTATTTCCGTTCTCTTTTATTTATTTTTAGATTTTTTTTTTTAATTTATTTTTTGTTATTTTTTACTTTTTTTTTCGTTCATTACCATAATCATCATTTTGTCTCTCCCTTTAAAAAATCTCACGAGGGACAAAAAATTGAAGATTATTATTAATTAAATCGTGTATGTAATGCACATGATGAATACTAGAAAATAAAAAAAAAAGACAAATGCATAAGATTGAAAATATTAATAACTATGATTTCCTCGACTTGTCAATTTTCCATGTTTTTTTTTTCTAATTTTTTTTTCCTCATTTCCATTTTTGTGTTTGATTTTTTTTTGGGACTTTTTTTATTTTCCCAAAATCACTTGACTTTTTTATCACTGGTAATTACATCAAGTGTTGCGGTATAAATTTATATAAAAAAGGGGAAAATTGTGGCGCGTGAAATATGTTGGAAAATTGCGGGGAGTAGAAAAAAAAATGAAGCAACCGAGGAGTGGGGGAAATCAATGGTCTATATTTTCGCGTTCGTGTAAAAATGTATTAATTAATATTCATATACTTCGTTCGCTTACTCAAAATTTTTAGATTATTTACAGAGTAACTGAGGAAAATTGCAAGCTCATCAAGTATAAATTCCCAAGCTCTCCCATCTATCTCTCTCTCTCTGTCGCCATTAAAAATTATTTAATTATTAGCGCAGTCAATTTAGGAACCAACTGAATTTTGGAATATTAAATTATCTCAATACCACGTGATGAAAAAATTGTTAAAATTTTTCTTTATGGAATTTAAATTATTCTCGATGAGAGAAAAAATATTGAGATTTTTTTCTTTTTTTTTTTTTATTAATAAAAGTTCGAATTACCACTTCGATTTGAAAGGTCCTAGATTTCGTAAAAATGGAGTATAACTCCCTGGAAAGGGCCTCCATTACTAAATATCATGAAACAATTTAATCGCAAATGTTCATCAGACATTTCATCACATATTCTATCAAATTTTTCTTTTGAATGCATTTTTATTTTATTTTGATTTAGCAAGTGGTCAATCGAGTTCAACTGGTTTTCGTCTTGTATCACTTTTTCGCTGATATCTAAAAATCAAGTAGAGATAGCGAAATTTTCGTGGACACCTTTTTTGTAGAGGGCAATGAGAGCTACAAATTTGTATTATAACAAATTTCGATATCTCGCATAGTTTTCGAGATATCCAGTAAAAGGTATTTGTCGGCCAGAGGTCTCGCCTCCATGGACCACTTGATTGATTCATCTCAATTGCCGATATTTATTCTTTGAAAAAATGTAAAAAATTTTGGAGATTGCTCGTCCTATATATTTAAAAAAAAAGTGACAATTAATAATTTATGCAATAAAAATTAACAAAAAAATTTCGCACAACCTTACATGAAGAAAAAAATCCAAAACAAAAAAAAAACAATCACGTTGATTTGTCTGTGATGAATTGTCAAGATGACAAATTGTCTGATATTCAGTCCTCGCCCAAAAATCCCTTCCTCAATAAAAAATTGCAAACTTCTTTAAAAAAAAAAGCCTCACAATACCTCTCCCTCATTCAGCAGTGATGATCAGCTGATTGTCATTGGACGTTTCAATGGGCGATATATCTTTCTGTGGCACATCTTCCTCATTCTTGATCTCCCCAATTTTATCCACCACAATTTCCGTCTTAACATCACAAACGCCATTCTCCAATTTTTTCGTCACCTTGCCAGTGCTTTTGCCATTCATCATAGGCTTAGCACTAATTTTTCCAGTCGCTCCAGTTGTTGCTTTTTTGCCCACCAATGTTGTGCTACTAACACGCTTGGTGGTGGAAGTAGTTGAAGTGACACTTTTTTTTAGGGTACTTGTTGCTGTCGACGTGCGCGTTGATGATATCTGCTTATTGGCAGTCTCTTTTATCTGCTTATCAATTGCTGGAGATTTTGGAAGTGGTGGACGTCCAGTTTTACTCGTTAGTGTTGTTGTGCTTGCTGTTGGTGCTGTTTTTGGTCTTTGGAGCCTTGCTGAGGCAGTTCCAGATCCAGTTCCAGATCCAGTCCCAGATCCAGTTCCAGATCCAGTTCCAGATCCAGTCCCAGATCCAGTCCCAGATCCAGTTCCAGATCCAGTCCCAGTTCCAGTTGTCTTACCCACCACCGGAACCTTGGCCTTCATAGGTGCTGTACTGGGTCTCCCTGCTATCGCTGACTTCACCAAGGGCTTAGCACTCACCATTCTGGGTTTCGCTGGTGCTTTGATGTCGCCATTGGTGACACCTGGAGCTAGAGTTTTTTTCTCAATCATCGACGTCTTAGTGGCTGTCAGCCTCGATCCAGTGACACCCAATGTCTTGGGCTTCTGGGGAATTGGAGCACGTGGAGCTGGAGCTTTCACTGGTGGCTTTGTAGGTTTCACAGCTGCCAATGGTGCTTTTGCTGTGGTTGTAGTTGTTGCAGTTGCTGGCTTTGGTGGGCGTGGCAATGGTTTCTTTGCTGGTGCAGCTGGTCTTGGTGATTTTGTAGTTGATAATGCTTTCACTGTGGACTTGACATCTGATTTGGAAGATTTTGGAGCGGTTTTTGGGGGAAGTTTTGGGGCGGTTTTTGACTTGAGCTCCAGGGGACCTGGAGCAGACTCCAGAGGTTCAACTGTGGGTTTTAAATCGGGGGTAGTTTCCTCGGGTTTTGCCTCCACTGGGTCAGGGATTTGTTCGATGGGCTCTGGGGTTTTGAGGAGATCCTCTTGATGTGTCACCTGCTCGACAACTGGAGCTGGAGAGTCACTTACTGGAATAAACTGCTGCTCGAGACCAGTGAATTCTTGGAGGGACTCCGACAGTTTTATTGGCGCAGATTCCACTGGATCTTGTTTCTCTTGGGGCTCGTCAGTCATGAGCAGATTTGCCTCTTCAGGGTGGAGGGGCTGGGACTCTGGGGCTTCGGGAACTTGTGGAACATCTGGAACTTCTGAAACTTCTGGAACTTCTGGAACTTCTGGAACTTGTGACACGTCGGGACTCCCTTGGGACTCGACTTCGTTGAGTGGATCCAGGTCCATGAGCTCGTCTTGAACTACATCGTCATGCTTATCAGGCACCAGACACGTGGAAGACACTTCGTCTGCACTTGATGCAGTGCAGGTGAATGGGTTTAGATTGATTGGCTCGGCAAAGGGATTTGAACTGATGTTATCACATGACATGAGGTCGAATGGTTCACTTGGATGTTGCTCGTTGACATCCTTGGTAGGCTCTGGAGTACTGACCTCCATATGCTGATCATCCAGCACAACTGCCTCATCCTCTTCAGGCTTGACGACCTCCTGGGGGGCGTTCTTCAGGTTCATCGCCTCGACCTCCTGGGTCACCTACACCAATCAGAAATTACGAGATTAAAATTTCAATTTTGAATTTGAATTTTGAATTTGAATTTGAATTTGAATTTGAATTTGAATTTTGAATTTTGAATTTTGAATTTTGAATTTTAATTTTGAATTTTAATTTTAAATTTTAATTTTGAAAGAAAAAAAAAATGATTGGGAATTGTAAATTTTTTTTGTTAAATCCTTGAAAAGTTTGCTGAAATTTTGTGAATGTGGACAAGTACTCACCTGCTGGATCTCCTCCAACTGTCGCTCCATCTCACCGAATGAATCATTGAACTCGTGGCCTGGAAAGGCAGCGGAGGGCTTTGGCTGATCAGAATCTGGTGAAATGAGATCAGCAAGCTCTGGATGGAGCTCACAATCATCGCGTTCGTCCTGCAGTCCATCTGCGATTAAATCAGCGTCCGTCAAATCGTGGACCGCGTTGAGGTCCACGGGATTGCTCAGGGGATTGAAAGCACCGGGACCAAAGGACATCACCATGGGATCATCGAAGGTACAGGAGCTCGTGAATGAGCCATCTAGACCTGGATTTCTGTGGTAATCTGTGGTTGTGAGGAAACTTGCAGTTGACTCGTCTCCAAATTCAGCTCGAGTCGAGGACACTTCAGACTCGTCCAGGTTGAGGGGCTTTGGCACCTCCAAATCGGGCTTATCCGTTGTATTTCTGGGGAAAGAGAAATAATTATTTTCACGCCCAACCTTTCCCTCAATATTTAAAAATTGTTTTTGTAGACAATTTGGAGAGTCTGTGCAGGTCTCTCCCAGGGCTTCCTTCAGATCTTCAGCAAATGCAGGTTGGGTAGAAAGCCCCATGGCACCCCATAGGGGTTTATTATGAGAGCAAACAGGTGGGAAGGGGGGGGGGGGGAGGCAAACTGAGAAAAGTGGAGCCTATCAAATCGAGAAGCTACTTCAATAACAAAAAGGGAAATAAAATTGGTAAGAAAATATTAATAAGGGAAATGTATATAAAAAAAAAAAACACAAAAAAATAAAAATAAAATTAAAAAAAAATAAAAAATAAAAATAGAAAAAAATAACAAATAAAAATAAAAATAAAAAAAAAATAGAAAAAAATGAAGGATAAAAATAGAAAAAAAAACAATAAAAAAATAAAAATAAAAAATAAAAATTGACCCATGTAGACTTGATAAGAACATAGTGGAATGAAACTTACTCATTAGTTTGATTATTATCGTCCTCGGTGTGGCCATTGAGGGGTGCAGAAACAATTTTTTCCTCGATCTCACTGGGCCGGTGGCTAACCTCCTCCTGGAATTCTGTGGAACTGGGAATGTGGATGTCGTCCATTGTGGGTGTTTGCTTGAAGGGTGAGCCGGATATTGGGGCGTCAAGTATGCGCTGGGGGATGTTGGGGGCGGGAGAGACGGGGATGAACTCGGCGGCGTTGGGATTCAACTGGAAGTCCATGTCTTCCAGGGGGTCCAGGGGGGCAGTGGCTGCCTCGGGGGATGCTGGAATATTATCGGGGCTCTCCCGTATCTGGGGAAAATGCAACAGAAAATTTCATTTTAACACCTATCGAAGAATATTTAAAAAACAAAATACTTTTTCATTTTTTGGGGAATTAATTTTTTTGTCTATTTTTTTTTTAGTAATTTTTTTTTAATGGAAATTGCCTTACCTCTGGGTCTGTGAGCTGCGACTTAATTTCTATTGGATCCCCACTATCGCCCTCGCTATCACTACTCGTGTTCTCTTTCTCTTTCTCCTCAATGTCTCTCTCCCTCTCCTTATCACTCTCTCCTATCTCCAACTCAACAGGACAATCAATTAATTGATCAACTTCAGTCACCTGTTGAACATGCAAACCGCTCATTATTGCTTGGAATAGTCAATTAAAGAAAGTTTTGAAAAATTTCAAAAAAAGCTTTCAAAATGAAAAAACGTTCGACAACTGAGTATTAAAAAAAAAATGCAGATTAATGAGATTTCTAATTTTAGTTCCTATTTTGTTTTCAAAAACTTCCCATGAAAAAATGATTAAATGTTGGTAAACATCTATTGAGTAATTTTGGTGTTATTCGTTTCAAACCACCATTGGGAATTTTCAATTTATCTCGACTACCATCGAGTTTAGAAAAAAAAGTGAAGAGATTTTTTATGTCAAAAATGAAATTCTCTACAAGAAAGTTATACAACTTTTTTTGATGAGACCGTTGGTTAACGAGATATTCCATTATTTCCTCAGGTACCTGTTGGTGGATCTCCGGCGTTTCGACAGTCTCAATTTTCTCGATCTGCTCAATCTTCTCGGTCTCCTCAGTTTTCCCAGCTTCCTGGCTATTATCCTTGTGCGGATCAGCCCTGTAGTAATTCCATTCGTCTTCAGAATCACTATCACCTACATTATCCGCATCATGCTCCTGCTTGATGCCTGAAGAAGGAGAAAACAAAATTAATGCAAAAACCCAAATTCATTCTAAATCCACATTTTTTTTCCTTTTTTAGTCGTCGAAATTTTTTCAATAAAAATTTTCAAAGTCCCCTTGACCTGTACTAATCAACTTTGCAATATCTTAGTCGTCAAAAAAAATCAATATGTCAATGAACAATTTGTACTAAAAATTTCGAACAAAATCAAAAACAAAAATCGCCGATTTGAGCTGCATGGAGCAACTTTAACCGACATTAAATAACTTCATCGGGGCTATAAATCAGACCATAGAAAGGTGAACGCGTGGGTCTTGCTGGAGTCAATTAAAAAAACCGCTCTTTTAAGAATTCTTTTAACCCCACGCAAAGAGCCAGAGGTTCTAGCAGTGCCGAAGGCGGTTGATACGACCGCGGGTAAGTGTAACCAAATTGCCAAGATATGAAAGTTCAAAATGGGGAAAAGGTAGTAGGCCGGCTATACAAATTGTTCCAAAATGCTGGACCAATGAGAGACGACATTGGCAATTTTTGGAGGCCAGTATGGTCCCCGAAGGTTGAAATTTTTTTCCAAAATTCCCAATAACTCCTCATGGAAGGGACAAACGAGAAGGTGCCGGTACCACGCGGCCGCGGCCACCGGGGGTGGACATCCGCGGGCGGCTCACTGCGCGCCAATCGATGGAAATAAATTTAATTCGTTTGGGCAATCCCCCCCGCCCCCCCCCCCCCCAAAATCCCAACGAAAGAGTAGCGAAAGGGTAATGCTGTGCATTTAGGGTGCACTTGGGATTCGTGCCAAGGAGATGGGGAAATAGTCCGGGTGGCATATCGACGGAAATGCGCATGAGCGACGGTGTTACCATGAGAAATGGGCGTTGCAAGTTTCCGTCATGCAGGATGCATTCCTCCTGATGCCGCTGCTATCGCAATTTTTATTCTTCCCGAGTTTCATGTGAAAACGAAGTGGCAAAATGGGGAAGTTTGGAATTGCACATGAAAACCTGAGTTTTTTTTTTAAATTGTGCATTAACGATACGAGGCTCCACCAGAATAAAACCGGTAAAATCTTCAATATTATCCCTGTGCCACAACGTTCAATGGATCAGCTTGAAATTTCATATATCCATGAAGAAAACATTGACGGATGACAATGGGAGATCTTCTTTGAAAATTTTGATTTTTCAATTTTTCTTTCTTGGTTTATCTCATAGTTGATCTAGACGATGGCCAGTCCATTATGAGAAAAAAATGCAGAAAATGAAATTATCAAAATATTGGGTACATAAAAAATTTCAAGTGAGTCCATTGAGAATTATGGTACAAGGAAGATGTTGAAGGGTCCAGCTGTGGTAGCCCGCCAGAGCCTCCTGTAGTCAATGAAAAATTATAAAACTGAGAATGATCTTATTTTTCGTACATATCTGATAAGTAATCAAGTTATCACCAGGACAGATATATGGCTTTGATATTTTTCATTTTGACAGCGCTGTCCCCTTAAGGTGCTTCTAGATGGTTTAAAGTTGAAGATTTTTTGTCTTGCTCTGGCTGCGTTTTATTCGGTAAAAAACGCGGGAAATTCAAAATTTATGATTGTTGAAGCTGGCCAGAATTTTCTTTGATAATGATAAAATGAAAAATACATGAGATTTGTGACGCGAAATGACTTCCGTTTATACAAGACAGGAATAGATCACTTTTGCTTGGGGAATACATGGCAACTGAATTCCACTCATTTATTTCTATGTGGATTTTTTAGTCTATTTTTTTTTATTTTACTTGAGGTACGATGGCCTCTTGTCAGTGTCACACGCGTTTCTCGGTTCACACTCACGTTGGCTTTTTTTTCGCTCAACTGAGCTAATTTTATACTGAAGTGTATTCCCTTTCTTACTCAACGCTTCAAGTCTGCTGATCCTACTGCGCTAACATAAATTTTAGACGCTCTATAATAGGTGAAGAAAGTCTTTAACAACTGATTTTAGGGAAAAATGTTAAGAGACATTTTTTGTAGCAAATGAAATTCTCTACGAAAAATAATAATTATCTTTTTCTCTAAAATCAGTGGTTAAGGAGTTATGCAATTTACACTCAATAACTTTTTTTTATTTTCGAATAAAATTTGTCCCCTCATTTCTCTTTTTTTTTTCAATATCGGAAAATCAAAATTTTTGCATACAAATAGGATTTTAAATTAGAAAATTTTGTGGATTTCCAATATTTTTTTTTAGTTTCGAAAAATAATGGGATTTTAAAATAATTTTTTTTTCGAATACGAAAAATTTGGCGCTCAAAATTTTGAATATCAAACCAAAAATTCTGAAAAAATTCGAGGTGGTCTCCACGGTGGAAACACTGTGCCAGGATTTTTTTCCGATTTTTTGGATAATTTTCGGAGAATTGAGGTTCTTGAATTCCCAAAAAATCCAATATGTATTTTTTAAACCTATAATAAAAATGGGTCAAAATTGCCGCAGAATTTGACCCAAATAATCATGGGCAGGGCTTACAATCATAAGATTGATTTACCGCTCGTAAAAATCTCATAAAAATTTTGTTTTGACTGTCCGATATAATTTTCGCTGCGAGCGCGAGCAAGAGGAGCCAATCCGTGCAAAGTGAGATAAGTGCACGAATCACGATTCCGTTTTTGGTCAATATCTCCAAATCTAGAGGACATGGAGCAATGTCACCAAGAACTTTTTTGTAGCACACATGTGTCTCCACAAAAAGTTCCCCACCAACTTTTTCCCCCCTCCCCTCCCCTGCGCCGCATGCACCGAAAAGCGCGCGTGTAGCCAATTAGCGCCTTTTCCTCCATTGATCTCTCATTGGTTCAAAAAAAATCTCAGCCTCCAGTTTCCCGCCCAACTCCGCTTAAACCCACCACAATGTGAATTCCATCCGCAGGAAGTGGGCGAGAAAAACCGAGAATTCGCAGCGAAAACTCAACTTATCATTATTTCACTATGCCAAAAATGCGCGGTTAAATTCAAATTATTCAAATTTCCCGCAACTCATAAAAAAAGACTCGATAAAAATCTTCCCCACTCCACTCATAGTTTCACTCTTATTTATAAACACAGGGCCGAATTTTCGTCTAGAATGACTCACAAGCTGGACCGGCGTGCGTTTCAAAAATTCTGCGCACATCCGCCCCCCCCCCCTCTTTTCCGCAAAAAAAAAAAACGCGTGAAATACTTTTAGTTACCTCGAAATAGAAGAGAGACAGAAAATTTGCGTGCGCACTTGTTTTGCGGCTCCCACTTTTCCGCACAAAAAAGTCCTCACAAATTTTTCCCCCACTCCCTTAAAATTCCATAGATATAGAACAATCTGATCGGCTGACGAAACTGTTTTTTTTTCGCTCACTTGTCGGATTTTTTTTAATATCAATATATTTTATTATGAAACGTACCTCGGGTGACGCAAACATGTGCAAAATTTGAGATCCCCTCCCTCGCTGTATCTCGGGGAGGTTTTTTTTTTTTTTCGTTATTTTAGTCCTATACCCGGCTTTCTCGATGGGCGATTAATCCGCGCACTTCTCCCCCACTTGAATTTATCTTACGTACAATTTTACTTCACTCCTTTGGCCGAATTTTTTATTGTTTATCCGGCGGTGATGGCGGAGACGAGGCGAGCCAGTCTATTTTTGGCAATTTCCCTCCGTAAAAAAAAAAACGGGAATTAAGACACAAAAGACGCAACGAATTGACGAAAATCCTGGAGCACTGGGGCGGCGAGTTACGGGACCAACTGCCAGCCTTAACGACTGACCCCCCCTCCACCCCGCGCAGCAATAGTATAGAAGGACCCGTCTTCCCATTGGCCAAAATGGCGGACGGCGGCGGCCAATGAGAGACGCGTATTCAGGAGAAGAGCTGCCAGATTGGCGGGCTAGCTCTAAATTCAAATTTTTTCATCATTCTAAACGCGATTTTTCATGTGTATTCCTGGAATAAAACGAATTATTATAAATAGAATAATTAAATTTAGCGGGTGGAAGAGGGTGCGCGCAAAGAGCCGCGAAAATTTGACAATATTCTGACGTTTAGAAATGGCGGAAAGTTCAAAACTGATCCCCTTTTATATGGCGGACGTAGGGTTAGGTCGGCCGGACTTGGACAAAAAAAACCACCAAAACTTTTCAATATTTTTGAGTATCGAAAAAGCACGTGGTGACGGAATGTTTGTCGGATATTTAAAAATAAATTGTTCAACGGGCCTGTGCTTAATTTGAAAAGTATTTACCGAGAAATTAATTCTTGATTATATGGATGACATATAATCATTCGGTGACACGTGGTGTATAACCTATATATGTAAAAATTACCTTTTTCACTGCATTAGTAGATCAAAAGGGTTTCAATCGTGTATTAACACATGTAAAATAGATTTGTTTATATCAAAGAACTTATTGATGCGCTCACGCTATTCAAAAAGTACCTGGGCCCTTAGCGCTGTCAGCGCCGCTGAGACATAAGCTTTCGCGTTTACATGAAACCGCGCGACTTGAATAATTTTTGGCGTTCATAGGTTTAACCAACTATTCTAATTTTTTCTGAATGACAAACACCTTCAAGCAGAGGTCTTCAATGATCTGATTTTTGAGAAGCAATTTACTGAATTATAGGTATAGATTTTATATGAGAAACTCAGTGTCAATGTATCTACGATTATGAGTTATTTCCGCGGTGAAAAATTTATTAGTTTCCAATGAGCTATAACAATCATCTTCAATAGTCACCTAATAGTCCTTCATAGAATTATTTCATGAGTCATCGTGAAATGAGATTCCTCTCTTAATCGTTCTGAGATACTTCGATAGTTACAGTGAGGAAGTAACAGTTAAAGGAGAGACAGAAGTTGTGAAGCAAATGCAACTTCAATTGTAAACCGGAATTAACATTGAGATGAGGTTTTTTTTTGCGGTAAAAAACGTTTTGATATTTTTACATTTTTCAAAAGTCCGTCTTCCCAATTTGAGAAAAAAATTCCTAGAGAAGAAAGCAGTCTCTCCCTTCTCCCCTATCATCGGAACACCTCAGGGTACCAATGAAAAAATATGATTTTGGTACCAACTTGAAGGTAAAAAATTTCGCGCGTCAAATTTTCGATTCGCGAAATTAAATAATGAGTAATAAATTCCTAATTGGGCTAATGAAAAGCATGCAGCAATATTTATTCAAGATTATTGCGGAAGTATTGCCATAAATTTTAGCTCGTAATGAATCTATTAATGGACTTCCTTCGCAGATCTGGGCTGCATGCAAGTTCCCTATTACAAGAAAAAAAATTGCGGAATTGCATTTATTTAGAAAACGAGTGTAAGAAAAAAATTGGCGATAGAAAAAGTCGGATTCAATGTGGAATTTCGTGTCAGGGTTTTGAGTCACGATGGCCAAGTCATTACAAGTCAATTAGTAGAGGCGAATAGAAAAGATTCTAGACGCACGAATGAACAAGTTAGCAACAATTGTTGCTATATTGTGGGATGGAGGTGTTGCGGGTGTAGAAAATCTCAGCGGCTCTTGATCTGATTTTAGATTGTTCGAGGCGACAATCAGTGCATCAAGTTCACTGACTGGCACGCTTGGACGATAACCACTGTTGAGTCTAAATGCCGAGATTCTCAGCATGGTGAAAACTGTTATTTGGTGGGGGGGGGGGGGGGGGGGGCAAATAAGAAGGAAGAAAAGAGAAGATCCCATTGGACAATTTTCCGACTTTTCACTCGGAACGATTGAATTCAATTTTTCAGGATTTGAATTTGCCGCTAAAAAAGTCACTAGCGAAAAATTGGAAAAAAAAAATTTTCAGAATTTTTTTATGGGAAAAGTTGTCACAGTGAAATTGAAATGTGTCGGGTCCATGAAATTTTCACTTTTGCCGACGTATCGTGACACTTTTGAGAGATGTCTGCACTGATAAAAAATGTGATGCCATTCTCTTGAAAGGAGATTTTTTTTTGGCAAAAGGGAAATTCTCATGAGGATGTTGGAGTTTCGAGTGGTACTAGGATTCTCGATTACGCAGTGAATCATACATTGGCATGTGCAAAATGTATGGACGAAAAAGGTGAAAATATAGATCGATGAATTGTTTGAACAATTTTTGCAATGTAGCTCGTGAGCAAATCGGTTTAGAGGAAAATTACATAAAAGTTTTTTGGTGGAAATCGAATTCTCTAAAAAAAATGATGAATAGCATTTTTAGGTTGAGCCACTTGTTAACGAGATAATCGTCTTTTGGAGGAAATCTTAGGAATTGATTTTTTCAATTTCGATCGGAGGGTCATTGGTTCGACCCAGAAACCGTGGCTTGATGAGTGAATACTCAGTTTATTTTAGAAAAAAATTATACGAAAATTGTACTAGCTGTTTGGGAGATACTCGTAAAGTACAGTAAATGTGAGCTTTCACTTTTTCTAAGAAACTGACAAAATTAGTGGGCAATTTTCGCTATTTATGTCCTAAGTTTGGATGGATAGGAACGAAGATATATATATATATAATGGACTCAACTCCCTCATAAAAAAAAAACAGAATATTTTTAAAAAAATGTTCTCCAAGCTTAAAAATTAGCTGAGATTTTCTAAAAAAAAATTCGACGTAGCAGGTCTTGATTTGAGTTTCTATGATACTATGATATATATGTATGTCAAATGCATAACCCAATTTTTTAAATTATTAAAAAAAAAATTATGTCAAGCTGAGAAAGTCCTAAAACCTATTTTGAACATTCGAAAATATTTTCTTGGAACAATACTTTTGAACGAGATTTTTGACCTGTTATGGAAACTGTTCTATTTTTTGTGTCGCCCCGAGTCATATAGATAAAATTTTAGATTAATATATTGAGAAATGTGGCATGAGAAAAATATTGAGAGTTTTACTCCTCATATTATCAACGGAAAATGTCTCAATCAAAATTTCATTGCGTTACATCATAACTGATAAGTTATCCAGAAATACTCGTAATAGATATAAAATTCTACAAAATGTTATACTATTCCCAAAATATGACAAAATATACTTCTACAATCTCGTTAATATTCTTCATTTCTCCATTTATTAATTCTGGAAGATTTCATGGATCTCCCCAAAAAATTGAGATGAATGAAAGTTAAGGAAAATTTTCCAAATCTGAAAATGACCAATTCTGCAATATCTGGATTGCAGATCAGATCTGTGCAAAAAATAATACTAAAACCCTCTTTCAAAATTGTGCATTAACGATACGAGGCTCCACCAGAATAAAACCGGTAAAATCTTCAATATTATCCCTGTGCCACAACGTTCAATGGATCAGCTTGAAATTTCATATATCCATGAAGAAAACATTGACGGATGACAATAGGAGATCTTCTTTGAAAATTTTGATTTTTCAATTTTTCTTTCTTGGTTTATCTCATAGTTGATCTAGACGATGGTCAGTCCATCATGAGAAAAAAATGCAGAAAATGAAATTATCAAAATGTTGGGTACATAAAAAATTTCAAGTAAGTCCATTGAGAATTATGGTATAAGGAAGATGTTGAAGGGTGCAGCTGTGGTAGCCCGCCAGAGCCTCCTGTAGTCAATGAAAAATTATAAAACTGAGAATGATCTTATTTTTCGTACATATCTGATAAGTAATCAAGTTATCACCAGGACAGATATATGGCTTTGATATTTTTCATTTTGACAGCGCTGTCCCCTTAAGGTGCTTCTAGATGGTTTAAAGTTGAAGATTTTTTGTCTTGCTCTGGCTGCGTTTTTTTCGGTAAAAACCGCGGGACATTCAAAATTTATGATTGTTGAAGCTGGCCAGAATTTTCTTTGATAATGATAAAATGAAAAATACATGAGATCTGTGACGCGAAATGACTTCCGTTTATACAAGACAGGAATAGATCACTTTTGCTTGGGGAATACATGGCAAACTTCCTAAATAATTTTCACACCAAGAATGAACAACTGTCTCAACTCACCCGAGTTCCTGGTGTCCGTGGGCCGCGACTTTTCCGGAAAGAGTTCCCGCGAAACATTAGCAAGTGTGCACATATCGCCAGCTTCATCCACAGCATCCACATTACTTTCAGGACCAAAATCATCATCATCATCCTCCTCATCCTCATAATTCATCGCCCCATTATCATGCCTTCCATTGGACGAGTTGCTCGACTTGTATAAAATACTCTCATCCTCATCATACAATCCATTACTCTGATTGGCCCTGACTTTACCAAAACCGGCATTAATTCCAGCATTATCGAACTGTCCTGTTGCAGATGATAAATATCTGTTGTCCGGCTCCATATTGTTCAACTTAACATCCGCAATTAGCGGATGATTGTGGGTAAAACGTGTTGCTATTTGATGTGGCGGCGTCAGGAAGACAACTATCACGGTTATGTTATCAGATGATCCTTTATTCTTGGAATATTCCACCAATCGTTGGCTCACCGCTTCGATATTATCTGCAAAAGTAAATAATGGTGAGATGGGGTGATTTAGTGGGTGGACTTGTGTAGGGTTCTTTGCTCTTTTAAATGTTTAGCATCATCCAGATGATGGTCAAAAATTTGCTATGATTTCTTTGGGGTTTTAGATGGGAAATCAGGTTTGGATTTTTAGGGTTTTAGATGGGGAAAATCAGATGGAAAGAGGGAAATCGCTCCCTGAAGGAAAGTTCCCGTATTGCAATTATGTCAATATTTTTGGCAATGGTCGGACCGCTCCAATCTGCCAATGTAAATAAAAACTATGGGTAAACCTTCGTTTTGGGGCAATAAGTGTTGCCGATTTCTCCCGTTTATGGGATATTTACACGGAGAAATACACCACTGACACAATTGATTTTCTCTCCCCTCACGTCGATGAGTCATCGAGGCAATTATCGCTGTTCGTTTGGGGGGAACAATTCTCTAGTTTTTTGGTGGAAAAGGAAAAGGACAGAAATTGCAGGAGAGGAAAGGGAAGTGGGTACCACAGACACGTCTCGAGTGGTCACTTCTGCACAGGTAAGACTCAGGTTACGGGAATTATATTGAATTACCAACAAAAGGGGTCGACTGACGATCAACACTCAAACTACCCGATTTCCGGTTAATTTTTCGGTGGTACGAGGGGAATTCTGCCCCATTTTGTGTACCATCTGTCACGTTTAAATCCTTATTAGAAACACTGGGCACAACAGTTAATCGAGAAATTATTTCAAGGGAAAATGGGGAATTCAAAAGTTGTTTTGTTGAAAAATGGGAAAATTTTGAATTTTTGGGATTTGAATTTTCCCGCCAGATTACCATTTCCGGAAAATCTCACAATGTTACACTTTCATTTTTTTTCAGCGCAAAATTTGTTTAAAAATGACAACAAATTTGGTCGAAAATTGAATTGGAGGGGAAGCGAAAATTCATAAAGTATATATAACAAAATCAATTTTGTTGGAAATGTTTCCAAAATGTTTCAAAAATTCGGAAATTAAACGGAAGTGCCGGTGTAAAATTGGATTAGGAAAAATGTGTTAATGCCGCTGATTCACATACCAGATTAACGGAGAGTGCTTATCAATATTTGTTTCCGCGATGTAAAATTGCGCGGGATAAAATTTATTTATTCACCTTGGACGTGAAATTATCCAAAGTATCACGATTTTTTTGGGGGGGTATATATGCTTATTGGAAGATACGTAACGGGTGTGGCGAGGTTTCGCGATCAACTGCCGACCCGGCTGGCTCGACTGAGGCACACACAAAACCCGAGGAGAACGTGGTTAGGGATAGGCCGTTGCCACCGCCACCACCGCTACATGACTCACGCTAAGGACTCGCTATAGTCATGTCCATCCCAATCCACCCCCATTGAGCCGGCACTCCATTTTTTTTTTCCAAATCAAAGATTCAATTTTTGTTCATTGGAAGGTCGCAAAAAACTTTTGATAAGACTCCGTTTTTTGCGCAATTTTAGACGAGTTAGTCGCATGGCGGCGCCGCGCCGCTACTTTGTATACTTATACAACCTATCGAAAACCGATAGGCTCCCCTCGAATTGTACACGTAATACGCTATCATGGGGAAACTTTCAATTTCGTAAATAATGTGTAATGTTCCCAAGAAGATGATTTTTCCCTCCGCAAATTCAGACATGAATATGAGAATGCTTTCCAGAGGTCTGATTGGAAAAGCGATAATGAGTAAAACCGGAGGAAAAATCGAAGAATTGAAAATGTATGAAAAATTCCCGGTGGGTGGGTGGGTGGGGGGGGGGGGGGGGGGGGGGGGGTGACGAGGGGGGATCCATTAAAAATGTAAAATTCCGATGAAGGTGTACTGGTTAACCATCGGCACAAGACGGCCAAGTGGGATGCATCACCGGCTCCGTTGTCCGGGGGGGCCCCGCAGGGAGGCTGCTGAAGCGGCAAAAGGAACGAGCGTTCCGCACCGCAGCAGACAAGGAGTATATATCCGTACATCTGCACCACGGCCATCATCACTGCAACCAATCTGGCGACTGTCTGCCACGTCAATGCAGACGAAATCTTGCGTCATACAATATTTATCCTCTCGATATTCTATTGGTATTGCTGGCTAGAAATAGCAGCGGCGATGGTTAAATGAATGAAGTTTTTCTTCTTTGAAGTAAGGAAGCATGACGGAAAGGATAATGGAATTTAGTTGAATGGGTTGGAGGATAATTTTTCCCAAGGTGGTTCGTCGCATTTTTTCATTTTATCGGGCTTATTTAGTGGGCTGTTGTGAGCATTTGATTAGCAGATTCAGCCAGAAAGAAGAAGAAGAAGAAGAAGAAGAAGAAGAAGAAGAAGAAGAAGAAGAAGATTAGGAGATTCAGGGTTGCAATACTACCTGAAAGAAAAAAAATTACGGGACGAGTTGAAGGTTCGCGCCAAATGTCTCGACCGGGCCTTATTGCTGCGCGCATGCGCAGAGATGGTACTCGCACTGATAATTGTTCAGCGTAGTTGCCAGGAATGATTTCCACCTGAAAGGCTTCATTGACGCCTAAAACGAATGTGTAAGATTCATCTAGAGTTGGGAGGTCAATTACCTCGCGCCAAAGTTGCGGTCTTTGGTGTAGCAAAAACTGAGGGAATTGCTCAAGGCTGGTGGCGAAATTTTGGTCGACTCGTGATTCTTTTTCTCGCATGTAATAAAAATTATTGTGCAAAAAAAATTTTATGCGGTGCTCGGAATCAACATTATCTCGTCCGGTTCGTCATGTGCGCATGGCTCTTATGCGCAAAAAAATTCTGAGAACTGAATTTAAGGGAAAATTATATGGACGTGTAGTGTACTCATTCATGCCCTTGAAATTGTCCTACTGCATCGATATATATATATATATATATATATAGGGTATCGATTACTAAATGAGTCAGAATGATTGTAGGCTGAAGTCTAGTATGGCGACATTGGACTTGACCCTTATGCGTGATGTCATGAGTTCCATACGATACGATCGGTCAATAGGTAAGGCGGGAGTCGCTATATGTATTTGGCGCGCACATGAGTTTCCGCCGTTTCGGCAAGAGATGGCGCCACCAAAAGGTTGGGCGGGAGTCGTCATAGACCTCTTAACCTTACTTCGACTGTAGTGTTTGCTGAAGGATTTTTCGATGACATTGGCGACAAAAGTTCAAGTGATAAGCTTTCTGATAAGGTGAAAAATTGTATAATTTTCACAAAATGGTAAACTTTAACCTTGAGCAGAATTTCAATGGTTGTAGAACACGAAATGAACTCGAGATTTGCGTGATTTGCACCGTCGTGCCCAATGATCAGCTCTAAAGGTCGAGCGTGAGGGATGAGGTTGAGGTGGCAGACAACGTCAACAATCCAAGAAACATAGCCGAAGATGGTGATAATGCGTTTTAATTTGTCATCAAACCCTGAAACTAACTACCCATTACCTAATCTTTCGTCCGGAGGCGCCAAGCAGCTATTGCATGCTTAAAATCCGAACGCCTCGCGGCGAGGTCAGAATGCTATAGACACGTGTTCCTCATGACATCTTGTTTATATTATTGTAACAAGACAACATTCACACGATATCAAACATAAATAACTCTTGGTCATGGCAGGTTGACCTCAGATAACCGATGAAATCTGATACTCGACCTTTATGGGTGATGCTGCTTCTGAATCATTTCATTGCGTCAATACAAACGTCCGCATCCAAGGAGGATCACTAAGACCCACCATCTGCAGCTTATGCATGGTCCAGAGGTGGTTTACTAGCTCAAAGGGAGAAGCTTCAACAGCATTAGCAGCTTTAGAACCCAACTTAGCAGCGAGGTGCTCAATCGAGATGACCATCCCTTCCATCACCACTGTTAAGCCAACATCTCGGAATCCGAGCGAGATAGAGGCATGGTCATCTAGACCTTTCTTGTCGACCAAAATGAGATCTACAAATTTGTATTGAGGCAATTTTTGATATCTCTTCTAGATCTTGAGATATTCAGGGGAAAGGAACGTCAGGCTGAAGCAGAGACAGCTTCGCTGGTCAATTGGTGATTCGGGTTTATCCTTCAGTTGGTAAAAAACCTGAATTCTTCGTGACGATTACCTCATCTTCGATCAACCCAACACGAGTGGTAATTATGAAAATCAACATGCAATTAGCAGTGTTGCCGAAGCCTCGACAGTTATGACGAGCTTTAAGTCGACCCACAAGTGCATTAGACTCAACAGTCGTACAAGAGTGGGTGGTGGGGGCTTGATGATGTCTCCACTTCAGGAATATGAGTGGCCCCATCATCATCAAAGTCTCCTACTTCAAGTAAGTTTCCATTGAGAATCTGATCCCGCCTCTGGATGATGGATTACCTGCTAATGGCTGTACTAAGTCTCTCTGTCTGGACAGTGCTCGCAGACCGAGAAACTAAAAATTTCTCATACGAGAAAGTACACCAGAAGTGAGTCATTCCCCGTAAAATCCTCACTGTGAGCCGGGGGAACCACGGAACTTGGATTAGATGTGTCTCCATCGATCCGTCTGCTCCCTCCCACCCGCCGCCCACCCTAAGCCGAAAAATTCACACCCAAAAAAATCTCAGTGGGGTGAAGACCAATAGATGGACGGTCAAGGGAAATTTCTGGTTTTCCGATCAATCCAAAATATCTTCAAGAGATAGTCAATTCTTTGACATATTAGAAATGGTTCTTTTCGATTTCCTCGAGGAAGTTGTTGGTGCAATCCACGAGGATTATCCCCCACATCCCATTCTATGTCAGTGTCAATGTATGGGACTGGTCACTCCATACAATACCCACAATCCGTAATTTCTACGTGCAACAACTTGGCAATAGTACCGAGGGAAAGCAGTCCGCAAAATGGTTTCGCTTGGATTAGACTCAGGAATTTGTTCCAGCTCGATTCCAGTGGTGAGTCACTGTCGTAGACTCACAAACCGACGACCTCCAGCTCCCTACATTTCCCTCCCCGCCCCCCCCCCACCCCCTCCTCATCCACTCATTACAATGTTTTTTAATCACTCCCGTGACCCGCTATATATCCACTTCCTTGTTCCAATGGCAGCTGGAACAATAAAATTTCTACCGGCAAAATGTTTTCACGAGTAAGAGAAACGGAAGAGAGTAAACGTACAGTTACCCTTGGCTATAGTCAATGCCTTATACCCGTACCCAGGGATTTACAATTAAGAGTGCAAAAACCTGAGGTGAAGAGAGGAGGAAAAAAAAAAAGAAGAAATTATGGAAGATTATCGACGGTTGTGGGGCGTTGGCCAGACTCGTGTACTTCATGGCAAAACTTCTCGTGGTGGGGCGACAGAAACAACTCGTCCTCCCCCCATGTACATAAATATATAGTATAAATATATAAGACATGAGACTGTGAGCCTATATTTGGGATATGTTTGGATGGGTGGGGACACCGGGGTTTTTTCCCCTCTTGGAATAGCTAATACCAGCCGATATAGGTGTCACGAGAAAAGGGACCATTTTGTCGGTATTGGCTTATTTATACCGGGGGACACCCAGTATTCCCCCCCCCCCCCTTGAAATGGCTAATACCAGCCAATATAGGTGTCACGAGAAAAGGGACCACTTTGTCGGTATTGGCTTATTTATACCGGGGGACACCCAGTATCCCCCCCCCCCCTTGAAATGGCTAATACCAGCCAATACAGGTGTCACGAGAAAAGGGACCACTTTGTCGGTATTGGGTTATTTAGGCTGTGCAATGCTAATGGAACCCTCAGATTGTATCTCGATTGCATAATCGCGGAATAATGAGTTGTTATCAATTTTTTAGTAAAGTGCGGATGGAGAAGAGCGGCGCAGCGCTCGCGGCGCTACCAGATACGTTGTATAAAATTTTCGAGCGCCGTTGTCGCGCGTCGTATTGTTTTGCAGTGTCGCGCCGCGAATGGCGGATAGACCGGCCGGTGACAGCCTCTGATATCATTATGGAATAGTTTCGAGATAACTAATTCAGGTAATCGGAAAACAATTGTCTATTTCGCAGTGGAAGTTGGACACTGAAAGGGCGCTGCGGCAACAGCCCAATCGGAAATGCATGGAAGGCGCTTCCCTCAGCATTGACAAGATTTACATATTTTTTTCGCGGAACTGTCGGCCAGATGGTTAGATCGAGGTTGAGCGATGAAATATTAACGATAAGACCATTTCTTTTTTTCTTTTGACAATTCAAGACATGATGTCATGATTCCGAAAACAGCGAAAACACTTGTTTTCTCAATAGCAATTTCGCGGGAATCAACCATCGCCTGACAATTGATGAAGAAATGTTTTTTTTTGCAGTTTTTATGAGTGAATAAGAGGAAGTGTTGCCGAGAGAAATTGAAGTGCATCAGCATAAGAACATCGGATACGAAGGATGAGTCATACTTTAATAAAGTTTTCTCCCATACAGGCAAACTGTCGGCTATGTGACTTCGCGCCGCACGTGGGAGTGACTTTTTACCCTCACCACCACCTCCGGCCTCTTGGTATAATTAGAAACATGCCATTTTCGTTAAAATGTGAAGAGATGATTATTGGGTAATTGGAAAATGGGACGGATTAAATCACCACCATCAAGTTTTTTTTTACCTCAAAAAGTCTTTAAACATTGTTCGAAAAAAATGGCAAAAAGAACACAATATATATATCTATATATTCGTAATTTCTAATATTTGATCGAGCGTGGAAATTGCAGATCAAAACTTGAAACGCGACTTTCGAAATTCGCACGCAGCACAATTGGAGCATTTCGTAAAATCTATACTGAATTTTCGTTATAGTGCGCCTCCCTTTTCTTTCCCGCTATCATGCCTGCACATCATCCCCCGAGATAATAAAAATTGTGTAAAAAATGCATTATGCAAGACCAAGTATATTATGATATATTGCATAAAATAGTTATGCACTTCCTTTTTTTGAATATCTTCCGAATGGCTTCAGCATAAAATATCAATGAGAGATTTCTATAAACCGGGACTGTTATTATTATCATCATCATTGGGTTTGACGAAAGATATTTACGAAGGGGGTGCAACCAATATTTGAAGTTTGATGTTGCGAACGCAACATAAAAAAAAAAAAAAAAAAAAAAAAAAAAATCTATCAAAAATTTCACAAAATCAATCGATAAATATTTCGTAGCAATAATTATTAAAATCCAATGCCCCCTTCAATTCCTATCCCTAGATGTTCCTTCACTTTGATCTCAACATGGAAATTACTGCCGAGTCACCTAACAGTACCCGAGAAAAATGATGAGTGAATTCCATTGAGAGAAAACAGAAAACACAACAGAACAGGACTGCATATAAAAAATAAAAAAATAAGTTCACCACGAAGACATGAATTCTTGTTTTAACCTAACGGTATGCGTTATACTGGTGGTACGAAAAATTTCCAATTAAAAGTCGTGTCTCGTGTTATCCAAACACGCGTCTTGAATCATTATTAAATGGTTATAACAAGAACGCACACGTTAAAACCCCATAGTAAAGACGCCTCACTCTTTATCAATGATTGTGCGATGAGAGAAAAAAAAAAGTGTCCGGAGAGGTAACTATCGTCGTTGCGCTTCAGTGAGACGGGCGTGGTTTTGCTTCAGCTCCTCCCTGGATTCCTTTGTTTTCATACACTCATACAATTCAGAATATTATTTTAGTTTGTTGCTAAGGCGTATTGATTCATCTCCCAAGTGAGCAATGCCTTTACTGTTCACTTTAAATGAAGATCTGCAGATTAAGGAACTTCTGATGGGCAACCAAAAACATCATCCCCAAGGGGCAGAACAGATGCTAACTCAATTTTCCTAGATCAACTATTCGTTGAGAATAATTACAAGAATAATTACTAAGAAACATTACCTGCAGCATGTGCAAAAATTGTTTCGCTCAATTCTTAGAGACATAAAAAAAATTAAAAAAAATTCTTAGAGACTAAGTACTCACTTGGATCCGAACAAATTTGTTGATAAACAATTCCAGAGGCAGTTGTCTCATCTATGCAATCCCACAATCCATCACAGGCAATCACCAAAAAGTCCTCACTGCCGTCTAACATAACACACCGTATTTCGGGATCTCCCGTGACATAAGGCTTGTACTGCGCATCACCTTAACAATAATAAACCAAAAGTATGGGTGAATAAAAAAATGAAGAAATAGTAAATGGGTTTAATGTATGTAATGAAGCTCAATAAATGGAGCATTGAATTAACATGGCGCGTGTAATTAAGTATAATGATCTAATTAATACGTTGCATGGTAGATCGTTTGAATAATGAGGTAAAAAATGCTAGCACGTGCAAGCTTCCGGTTATTACCGGCTTCCGCGCGAGTTCCTGTCGGACATTTTAGTAATTCTGGACTATGCAATTATTTTGTTCATTTTTAATTGTCAATTTAAGGGGGGGGGGGCATTGATGAAATTTGCCAGCACTTAATTTTCTGAAAAGCAGGTCATGTGACATTTTCACCTAAAACCACTCATTACCAACATATGTCGACCTTTAAGTCACGGAGAAAAGAGTGAAAAATATTTGGCTAAATGCCAAATTCCTTGACTCTCCCACATTTTCCCAAAATCATCTCCAGATGATGAGGACTCACGTCAATTTTAGAAATTGCATACATTTACAAGAGAAATAATCAAGAGAATTCCAGACCCGGCGATAAAAACAAGTGGTGAAGATAACAGGATACAATGAGGCAAGTGTATGCATGGCACGCGCTGACTATTTTAACGCATACGTACATGGTCATGGTTGATTCAAAGTGGGGTCAATCCATATATAGTACTGTTTATTGATCATGTATAATGACGACACTGTTCAATTTATCCCCAAAATTAATTGGAATTGTGCAAATGGAATTATTGTACTTTCATGCCTCATCAACTTTTGTATTATCTCGTAAAGTATCAACTTTATGATAAAAGATCCAACGAGATTTTTTTGTGGGAAAGTGCATTCCGGCAAAATATATTTCAGAAATATTTGCCATGAAATGTTACGTTTAAGTTTTGATATTGCTAGCTCGTAAATTCATCTTAGCTGATAATATTTTTTAGTCATTATAGGTGGAATGAGTTGCCTTCACTGGGAAAAATTCTTTCGGGAGAGCTTCTAAAGTTCCGAATTTAATTGGCAGCGATAAGATGAGTAAGTTAAGAAAATTGGGACCCTAGTAATGGCTTACTAGTCACCAACTTATTTGAAAATTCTAAAAGTTTGAGAAAATGCACAGCCTTAGGATCTCCCACTTGTATCCTGAATTAATGATTACCGATGCTTTCTTCCACAAGTGTTTTAATATGTAATCAATGAGCGTATCAAGTATCTCGATCCGCTCTCTAGCCATTCAAATCGCTCCACTCACTGACCACTAACACACAGATGCTCTTCATCCATAATAAAAAAATCTTTTTTTTCTCTGTTTTTTATCCGCTTACCTATTGCTCGTGATACAGCGAGATTTCCGTTCACCCGCCACATTCCAAAGTATATCACACTTCCGCCCATCCTGAGGACTCGCTCCTGCTCATCCTGGAAGCAACCAAAACAAATTAATTTTTATTATTTCGTTAAAGGCGAACAATTATGTTGGATGTGTTGGCTTATGAAAAAAGGTTGCAAAAAATTTGGGTCTATATATAGTTACACACATATATATTTTCAGTTCTAAGCATCTGCAGATGAACCGAAGAATAAGAGTTTTTTTTTAGTACACATTCTTTGCTTTTAGATGTGATCTAGTTGAGATTTATGATCGAGATTATTGATCCAGTATTTGAGTATTTGAGCAATTCAAGAATATCTCGAAATGTTGGAAACTCAGTTTCCCCAACTCATCAGCTGAACTTTATATCTTGTGTCGAATGTCGCAGAAGATTGTTGATTACAAATATATGTTTAGTTGTTGAATAGAATTTACTAGTTCTGTCGAAACAAGTAAGCTCATCGTTAGCACTAGCACGTCTGTATTTATCTTGAAAAGTATCTTCACTGCAAGTCAAAATCCGACTCCATAGGTGCTATATAGATACGTAATTTATGAACGAAAATCGAAGTCTTAATTCAATGCAATGTCTATTTTTTTTACTAATTTCTTCATAATTTCTTTCATAATTATTCTCTTACATAAACCAAAGGATTGCTCACGCCTCATTTTGGTGGTTTAGTTATCTGCAAGATTGCTATGTCCGTGATTTCAAAATCAATGCGGTTAGTCACGATTTCCGTATAGTCCTTCATGGTTTCGTAGTTTCTGATGACTTCTGAGTTTTAAGAAAACATCATTTGTGTCATTTATGGAGAGCTTTTTTGTCATTGATATTGATAAGCGATAGTTGACGTACTATCTCGAAAACAATATATGACGTATTCCGATATGGTCTAATGGTTTAGGATATATGACGTATTGATGAGGCTCCTAGAGCTCTCAAACTCCAAGTGATTCTCTGTGCGATTTCTCATGACTTCTGGGATTTGTCTATGACTTATCAAGATGTCCATTGACTTCTAACGATTTCCAAAAGTCATAGACAAAAATAGAGGTCAGTTGACTTCCAACGACTTTATTGATTTTCAGTGATTCCTTCTTTGACTTCTAACCAACCAGTTGGATACATTCCACATCGACCAGCTCCTCGAAAAATTCAATTGTTTCGAAACCAGAAACTGATGAATTGAACGAAGAAATACAAAAAAAAATTATCAAGTTTCACAGGGGAAATGGCGACCAAGGGCACCCAGATTGATAATGATAAGGAACTACTGCAGTTTTCAACTTACGAAGAATACTTAGACTCTTTGGTTACTTCAGTGGACTTGGCGTATTTACGAAATACCGAAACAGCGAGACGAATTGCAGAGTTGGGTTACAAATCCACAGGAGAGACCCTGGATCGTGATAGTTTCTACAAACGGAAAAACATTGTAAACAATTTGTTATTCCCCATGTGGCGACCCTTCACGCTGGATTCCGAATTGACAGATCCCCAGGTAAGCATCCACAAATTTACGAAGGTCTGAAATTTCTTCGGTTTCACTCTACCAAAATTATTATTTAACTTCGAATTTAAACAGAGAATTCGTCCACTGAGCCCAAACAAAAAATTACACAATATTTCGTGGTTGTGATGAAGAGTAAAAATAAAATGATGATGAATTTTTAAGCATCTCAGAGAGACCATTCCCATTTTTTTCCGATTTTGTATTGCATGTGAGCGTTTGTCATTGTTAATGGCTCATCACTCCTCGTCGTTTCACATACACAAGTAGAGTTGTAAGAATCGATAAAACACCTAACGCCACCGGTTTTTCTCCCCAGGATCCCCTCGCAATAGAACTATCACTGAGAGAGAGATCCAACCGCCTAGGCACGCTGTCGACAATAGTTTTCATCAGAATCCTCGATTCTAAATCCCTAGAAGTCTCCGGATACATTGACTTTGCCGATCGACTGACCAAGGAAAATTGGAGGGGTTTTTTCGAGGGCCATAGGCGATTGAAACCCAGAAAAGATGATTTATCGTACTATCACTGGAAGACGAAAAAGTTGATCCTAAATGAGACGGAAAATTATGAAATTATGGTCAATGAGCAGAAGGGAATTCTCTTGAAGAATCTCAAGGACCTCAAAATGATCAATTTGGATCCAGAAGCGGCGCCAGGGATGGACACATTTCGATTGGAAGTGAAGAGCGAGGGGTATCAACAGGCGGTTCTATATGATCATGTTGTGAGGACCAGAAATTGAGGTTTAAGGATATTCCACTTATATTGGCGAAGATATAAGAATCGCTTGAAATTTTAACATAATGTTTTTGAAGCGATAACAGATGCCTGTATGAAATTTGAGATTGATTCACAACACCGTTTTGTAGTTATTAATTATCAAAGTTCTCAATTAACACAGCCTCTTATAGGAAAAATAAAAATTTCTGTAAATACAATTAAAAATATAAAAATTTGTTGAAATTTTGAAAATTTACCATTGAAGGAGGTATAAAACGATGGTAAAAATTTCATGACGATTGACTAAAATTTTTTTTCATTAATTTGTTAAAACAATATAATATTGATTCGCAAAATCAAATACAATATAATAATTTTCTATGGTTATCACTTCAACTAATTAACGCATTGAAAATTATTGGCGATAAATATAACGAATTATAGAGAGGGTCATAAACTTTTGTTTTGACTATACGTGTTGAATATCCTTAAGTGAGTGAGCAATCCTATGGTGAGGAAAAATAAAAAAAAAATTATTGCTCAGAAGCAATGACTTACAACTCTGTCCGGCTTATGTGGATTGACCAATTGAGTGACATTTCCACGTGTAGCAAGCGCAGCTTGGGAATCACCCACCCAGGCAATATACAATTTTCTGTTGATTATGAGTGCACAAACAGCAGTTGCTCCACTATTTATGTTGTGCTCCTGGGACTTTTGTATAAAATGTGCATCAGTTGTGATGAATGCATCGCGCAATGCGCGCTCTGGATCTGTTGGGTAATGAACACTCTCAACTAAATACTGATGTAGATGTGCTGAACAATAAACTGCAGCTTCAGGACCAACGTGCCCATCGAAAACAGCGTAGTAACTTGCTGTGGAGTCCTCTTCGAGATTGAAAATTGTGTTGAGGTCGTGGAGAATTACGTGACGATCCTCCATTTTTCTTCGGCTATTTCTAATTGCGTAGACTGTAGCGAGGGGCAGTGGGGTGGCTGGGGGTGGTGGTAGCAGAGCTAGTCTACTGTTTTCGAGATAACGCTGACATATTTCGTTCACTTTACTCGTTACAGCCTGCATGAGCTTCAGGGGTGCGTATGCTGAAACGGAAATTGAGGGGTTGAGTTACTTCCTGGGTGGTGTTTTCATGAAGAAATATGGAAAAAATATGCAATGATTTAGTCATGAAATTTGGAAAATATTTTTTTGGGCAGAATTGAAACTCGTTGTTAATAAATTCTATTTTGAAATTAGCTGTAAAAGGGTCTTAATAATCGATTCTAAGAATAAAAAATGAAAAGGTTTTTCATTTGGCAAGTATTTGAGAAGTCATGATTTAGATAGTCAATTGGGTTTGCTTGTTCATGAAATAAATTTTTAGAATGTTATGCTGGCATCAAGAATATTAGACGAACGAATAAGGTCAAAATAATTTGAAAGTTTAATTTAATTTGAAAGAAGAAAAGCCGCATATGATGAGCTGAACATAAAAAATACTCACTTTTCTCGAGTGCCCTCAGCCCACATGCCTCAGGCTGCTTTCTGCACAGGGCTTTTATTTCTTCGATCACCAAGCGTACTATGTGAGATTGCAAACTCGGGGGACAGTACCTGAAATTTAATCAAAGGTCAGTCAGTGATTTTTTTTTTAAGATGATTTTTTAAAGCATAGTGGAAATATATTGAAAAAAAAATAAAACACATTTCAGGATTATTATTTTTTCTTTTTCATTAAAAACGGTATGAAAAATTTTCAAAAGATCTTTTCACACAAAAATGATAAAATTTTCGTTTTCTCTTCAATTTATCTCTTAAAATAAATCATTCTCGTCAAATTCAATATTAGAAAAAATTGATAACAAAGTCGGTTTACTCGGCTACGACTTATCAATCACCACTTGCATTAGAGATAATAAAGATATTGCATACAACAACTACACATTCATTTTCGTTTTTTTTTTCCAACGTCAATCATTTATTCGCTAAATATTCATTGGCCAAAAGACATTTTCGTACGAAATTTTCGGCCCAAGTAGAAACAACTTTTGCAATTTTTTTACATTATTGTTGGGATATACAAAAGCCAAATAATTGCGAAATTTTTTGTACATTTCTGCATGAAGGCTGAGGTACTTCAAATACTTGACGCCCATTGCGCAGTGCATTTTCTGGCGATTGCAACAAGTGTTGCAACGCTGCAAGCTACTGTGCGAAAAGACAGTGCCCTAACCTCTGTATCAACAAAAGTCCATCCTCAATTTTGCAGCATCCGTCAATTTCCGGCCTTGAGCAATGGTCAAAATTGTGGGAGTCTATCAGCACGAAAAGAGCGAAAATCTCGATGATTTTTTTCGGATTCTCGGTGAGTTTTTTCTCACTGCAATGTTTGAGAAACAACTTGCAAACAATCGAAAATGCAGAATATTTTATGGAGACCTTTCTCAATTTCTAATTACGAAAGATTTTGGATTGAAATTTTTCTGTGTTCCTAATGGGGAGCAAACATACACGCATTTATACTACTAATTAATCATTCTTCATTGTCAGGAGTGCCCTGGGTTGCCCGAAAGATGATGGCAATATCGAATCCTCTCATTGAAATACGTCAAGATGGCGAAGAGTGGACCTTGAAAACCATGACGATGCTAAGGACTCAGGAGATAAAATTTAAAATCGGTGAAGATTACGAGGAACATATGCCATCTGGAGTTGTTCTCAAAGTATGATTTAAAAATTCAGACCTGATGGATAATTAATGGAAATTAATTTCAAAGAAAATTGAACTGATATAGTACGAACAAAATTTACAAATAAATGAACAGGAAAAATAATGGAACCCATTGACTCAATAGAAATAGTGGATGATACTACTATTCCACAAACAAGTTTTTTATAAAAAAATAATCATATAATTTTTTCAAGATTGAGAAAGCGACATTTTTGCAATTTAGAAACGAAATTTATAAATTACCAAAAAAAATTGCGATTTGACACTTTATAGCTAAATTTATAATCTTAATAATCCCTAAAAATGATTTCAGAACACAACAATTTTAGAGGATAACAGTCTAGTCACAACATCGATTGGTCCAGACAACAACAGAGTGACTCGTAAATACGAGTTCACAGAAGATCAATTAATTTTGGTGACTATTCGAATTTTCTCTTAAAATTTTTCGCAACCTAATCGAAATGTCTGTTATGATTTTCCAGACATTGACCCAGGAAAGAGATGCTGTAATCTGCGTAAGATACTTCAGACGCATCGAATGATAGGGGTCGCGCCATTATCCCAAGGCCATTAGACGCGCAGTGAGAGAATCGCTCACATTCCGTTTTGGAGGCATATGTCGAAATGCGAAGGAGGTGACCTAATTTCCATGAGAATATTTTTTGTAGTGCACACTCAGAGCTACAATTAAGATTTATATGAACATTCGTTAATAGTCGTCGTTCTGAAGAGATGCGCCAGAAATGCGTCGGCCGATCCAGGATTACTCCATAGATGAAGTGACCCCAAACCCACATCGTAATACAATAATAACAATGTGAGATTTCATCGGGTCGAATATAATTTCCATCAGCTGTGGGCTATGAATCATTTTTATCTCCACCTAAATAAACTGAAAAATTTACTTGGGGCATGAAAAAATTTCGATTAAATATTTCAATTTTTGAATATATTTTGGGTAGGAAATTTTTTGTGAAATTGTCGTACCACCAAGATGGGCTAGTTGAGACTCCATCATATGGGAAAATGTGAATAAATGGAGAAGATACATTTCTACAAAAACTAAACATATGTGTTGTTTTTGTTAGAATATAAGAAACAACCATTTTTGGGGAGAAGGGTGTGGTTCAATCAAATTTTACTAAATCTCTCCCCCCCCCCCCCCACGACTACTTTACGCGCAACTGCGCAAACGTAAACAATTCCTGTTTCGCATTTTTCTCATTCTCGCGGACATTGGCATGCTAGTAAAAAAATTCCAACAAAATACGAGAATTTTGTTAAATTTGTCAAAAAAGGAAAATTAACTAAAAATTAATGCAATAATTTTTCTACGTCGAAAACGTAATTGAGGAACCCAAATGGAACATTTGTTCTGCACAAAATGCCGCACATGGGAATTTATAGACTATTTATGAGCATGTTTTTACGCAAGTGTTAAAACAAAATAAAAAAGTACAGCAAGAGAAAAATAAATTTAAAAAACGGCGTTCCGATATTGGGCCCTGTTCCGAAAATGGGCCATTGCCATTTGCTAACGAAAAATAAAAAATACCAAAATTATGAATGAACATATGAACTCACTTCTGGTTAAGATATCGTAGCGTCATGTCTATGACCTCACCAACCACTTCGGCTTCCCTGACATCATGTCCTGTCATTTTGACAGGTAATTGATCATCCGGATTCATACTCTCGACAAAATCCACGAGGAATCTCCTATAAGCTGCCAAGTAGTCTCCATCTAACTGGTCCATTTTTCCTATCTGTCAGACTATTGGGAAAAAAAAAAAATTTGTTAGGTCGTAAGTTAGAGGCGTGACCATGTGATAGTAAGAATTACTCACCAACAGTGTTAATTAATTAATCAATGAGTGATGAAGGCGCTCACTGGTGTTTCTGGCCTAATTAAGCCGTTACATAAGCCACTGATATTATTGTTTACTTGTTTGTTTTTTTTTTTATCTTTTATTATTGGAGAAAAACTGCACTCACAATCACACTAAAAATGCGTCGATGAGGAAAAAAAAACGATTTATCTGCATTCGTTGATATGCGATATTTGTACTTTTAGTTACGTATTGTGTCAATTGTTCATTCACATGCGAAACAATGGTACATATGTAGTACATATGTAATGGGTTGTTTTTGTCATGGGAATTTGTACTTCGGTGATTATTGGTGTTTTTTCTTTTGTTGGGGGTCGAGTGGAAATGTGGACACCGCGGGTTATGAGCGCCGCCTTTAGGTTGGGTTTTTGGGTTCGGGCGCGTTTCTAGGGGGTTAGGTGATCACGTGACTTTAGTGCGTGGAAAATGGCGGGTTTTTCCCATTTGAAGGCGCGAAAGACGGAGTGCAGGGACTTCATTGGGCGCAAAAAGAAAATGAAGCATTTTGTTTATTTGTTTTGAACTTTTGTTCATTTGATTTTTGGTAAGTTATTGAACTGCGGGAGGCAAACTTAGTTTTTTTTTTTAATTGAATTTTTGGGCCCGTGTGCGTTGATACTATCTAATAGGAACCCCAAGAAGACATTTCCGTCGAATTTGGGTAGAAAAAGTTAAATTAATTTTTTTCGATTTTGGCCAAATTTAATATTGGGGTCTTATGGGGAGGCAAACTTAATTTTTTTAAAATTGAATTTTTGCTCCCGTGTGCGTTGCTACTATCCAATAGGAACCCCAAGAAGACATTTCCGTCGATTGTGGGTCGAAAAAGTCAAATTAATTTTTTTCGATTTTGGCCAAATTTAACATTGGGGTCTTATGGGGAGGCAAACTTAATTTTTTTAAAATTGAATTTTTGATTCCGTGTGCGTTGGTACTATCCAATAGGAACCCCCAGAAGATATTTCCGTCGATTTTGGGTCGAAAAGTTGAAATTAATTTTTTTCGATTTTGGCCAAATTTAACATTGGGCTCTTATGGGGAGGCAAACTTAAATTTTTTAAAATCGAATTTTTGGCTCCGTGCGCCTTTATACTATCCAATTGGAACCCCTAGAAGACACTCCCGTCGATTTTGGGTCGAAAAAGTCAAATTAATTTTTTTCGATTTTGGCCAAATTTAACATTGGGGTCTTATGGGGAGGCAAACTTAATTTTTTTAAAATTGAATTTTTGATTCCGTGTGCGTTGGTACTATCCAATAGGAACCCCCAGAAGATATTTCCGTCGATTTTGGGTCGAAAAGTTGAAATTAATTTTTTTCGATTTTGGCCAAATTTAACATTGGGCTCTTATGGGGAGGCAAACTTAAATTTTTTGAAATCGAATTTTTGGCTCCGTGCGCCTTTATACTATCCAATTGGAACCCCTAGAAGACACTCCCGTCGATTTTGGGTCGAAAAAGTCAAATTAATTTTTTTCGATTTTGGCCAAATTTAACATTGGGGTCTTATGGGGAGGCAAACTTAATTTTTTTAAAATTGAATTTTTGGCCTCGTGGGCATTGATACTATCCAATAGGAACCCCTAGAAGATATTTCCGTCGAATTTCGGTCGAAAAAGTCAAATTAATTTTTTTCGATTTTGGCCAAGTTTAACATTGGGCTCTTATGGGGAGGCAAACTTAATTTTTTTAAAATTGAATTTTTGGCCCCGTGGGCATTGATACTATCCAATAGGAACCCCTAGAAGATATTTCCGTCGATTTTGGGTCGAAAAATTGAAATTAATTTTTTTCGATTTTGGCCAAATTTAACATTGAGGTCTTATGGGGAGGCAAACTTAAATTTTTTAAAATCGAGTTTTTGGCTCCGTGCGCCTTTATACTATCCCATTGGGACCCCTAGAAGACACTCCCGTCGATTTTGGGTCGAAAAAGTCAAATTAATTTTTTTCGATTTTGGCCAAATTTAACATTGGGGTCTTATGGGGAGGCAAACTTAATTCTTTAAAAATTGAATTTTTGGTTCCGTGTGCGTTGGTACTATCCAATAGGAACCCCAAGAAGACATTTCCGTCGAATTTGGGTCGAAAAGTTGAAATTAATTTTTTTCGATTTTGGCCAAATTTAACATAGGGGTCTTATGGGGAGGCAAACTTAATTTTTTTAAAATTGAATTTTTGGCCCCGTGTGCGTTGGTACTATCCAATAGGAACCCCCAGAAGATATTTCCGTCGATTTGGGGTCGAAAAATTGAAATTAATTTTTTTCGATTTTGGCCAAGTTTAACATTGGGCTCTTATGGGGAGGCAAACTTAAATTTTTTAAAATCGAATTTTTGGCTCCGTGCACCTTTATACTATCCAATTGGGACCCCTAGAAGACACTCCCGTCGATTTTGGGTCGAAAAAGTCAAATTAATTTTTTTCGATTTTGGCCAAATTTAACATTGGGGTCTTATGGGGAGGCAAACTTAATTTTGACAATTTTCACATAGCACATAAGGAAGGATTAATCTGACGTGCATAAAAATTTCTACTTCATTGAATCAAATTCATTTATTAATTGCTTATGAATATTATAATTAATTCTTGTTGAAAAATAGTAGCTCAAAGTTTGTGTCCTTTCTACAACCAACCTAAGATTAAAGTCTTCTGTACTTCTGGGTGGCTACGACGCCCGTTGTTCTATCTGAATAATGCTGAAAAATGAAATGAAATTAAATTAATAGTCGTTATTACTGCTTTAGCAATACTAAAAAGTGTATTTCTCCAAGAACACGTCGCTCGTTGCATCAAGGAGCCCTGCCCGCTGTCCAGAAATGACGATCACATGCTTACATAATCGCAGAATAATTAGTTATTAATGTTTGAATAAAGTGCGGATGAACAAGAGCGGCGCAGCGCTCGTGGCGCTACCAGATACGTCCTATAAAAATTTTGAGCGCTTTTGCCACGCGTCGTATTGTTTTGAAATGGCGCGCCACAAATGGCGGATAGGCCGGCCGGTAACAGTCGGTGATATCATTACGGGATAGTTTCAAGATTACCAATTCAGGTAATTGAACAACAATTGTCTATTTCGCAGTGGAAGTTGGTCACTGAAAGAGCTCCGCAGTAACTGTTTTTATTTCGACTATATCGCACATCAAAACAATGCGTCCGGCATAACCCGACGCTCAGGTATCTTACCCAGTAGGGTGGGGAGAGCGCTTGAGGGATAACTCGGCGCATGAGGGGAAGGGCGACACTAAGGGGGGCAATGCTGACCCCGCTCCCCAGTATTCATCAAAAATCCGCCTAAATTGATTAGATATGAACCTCTAAATATATTTTTTTATCGAACTTACAACATCGATGCCTTCGTCGGTGAATGTGTAGGTGCGCACGGATTGGTTACCATCATGAAGATTCAGAACGGTGGTCAGTGTCTTATCCTCAAATGTGCTCAAACTCTGTGAAGAAATTTTTTTCAGAATTTCATCAGAACGTATTATTGCCGAAGTCATTAATAGATAATACCCTAAAATTCGAAACTTTCTCAATTTTGGAAAAATACCTCAAATACAGTTCCGTCCGGCTTATTTTCCTGGAAAGGAACACCAAGGACGAAGGTAGAGGACGATTGCTTGTCCCCATTGGAAATAGTGATGGTCCACTTATCGTCAGACTGACTGATTTCCCGCATGGAACTTCCTTCACTGAAGAACCTAGTAGCGTTTTCCGCGACTTCCGGTCCGTGAAGTGCAGTAAAATATTCTTTCAGATTGTCAGTTGCGACCGTCTGGTACTTGCCGACGATTTGCACCATTTTCAATCTAATTCGTTGCAAACTATGCTGTTCTACTACACTGGACGTTATTCGAATGAGCCTTTGCCGGGGAAATTCTGGTATCTATAACACAACAAGATAGGGCCACGACGAGAGAGGGGGAAATCGACATTGAGCTAATCACCAAATTCAAATCAGCGGGGCGAACGAGGTTGCGTCGACTTAACTTAACCTAAGAACTCGAAATTTTAGTTTTCACCCTGCGGAAATCTGAATCTATTCGGAATTCCCAACCTCGGGTGGCGTTCACTATAGCTGACTTCCGGTGAAATTCAGCCCTCGCTTTTTACTATTTTCAAAAATAGAAAAAAAAAGGGAAAAATTTGCATACCTTGCGTTATAGCCCATTTTGAATTTTCCCGCTCTCGGCACCCCATCGTTCAAAATCGGCGATTCGCATTACCCGAGTCTCACTAAAGCACTCTCTTCGGGGTTTCCCCGAATGCGTTCCATTCTCATGCTGTAGTTACGACGATATGAGAGATGTCTTCGGGTTTCGAACCGAACTGTCCCCGGCGCTGGCGACGCATGCGCAGTACACGTCTTGATATAGGCGGGTGGCATTTGCATGGTGACGCGCATGCGCGTCGACAGTAGTGGGGAGCGCTCGTCGCTCGATTCGTTCTGAAGACAACTCTCGGGTGGTTCCGGCCATAGACGAGAATTCGGGAGGACTCGGAAGACTCACTATATAGTCGAACGGACGAAAGAGTTTCCCAGAGCTGCACAGGTTACACTGGCGGAGATTCCCGAAATTATTTTGGCAATCCAACTGGTGGTGTTTTTGTTTACCTTCTCTCAATCCGTCCCGTATTGTCTACTTATTTTTCTTCATTTAGATAGACAAATAATAGTCAAAAATGGTGAACTTCGCAACTATACCACTGATAGCAATGTCAGCCAGTACTAGAAATATTCTATCAGCGCTTTTGAACCCGCCGAAGGTGTTGCAGACCTGCGACAAGTGTTTTAGGTTAGTGCAAAAGTTTGCCCTATATATGTAGTTTCATATATATATTTTATCATGAGACCTACCTGTTCATCGATAATATATCTATAATGTTATACTGTCATATGCTCACCAGCATAACGTAATCTCGTAAGTTATGAAGAAGTATATACATGCCCGAATGCGCGCGTCGCGCGCCAAATTACAATTTGAAATTTATGTGTACGCGCTTTTTTGAATAGGATTTATCATGAATTAAGAGAAAAGAAATTTTGTTGTATCGTATTGTAAAATTGAAAACATAAAATAGAAAACTATATTTGCTGGGGTTTTAGGGATTGGAGAGGATTCGCTGGTGCCCTTGATGTTGGAGGTGAGGCAAATCCATTGATAACTACGAGTCCAGACCCAACCGCTGCAATCCTGGACCACCTGAAATCTAGAGATGTCACAATCGAGGCACTGATAAAGGCTTTGGAGAAAATTGATAGACACGATATTGTTGAGGACGCTATAGGTATCCTCGAGAAGGATGCGACGATATATCTTGAACGGCTGCAGAAAGGAAATGCACCGGAAATTGATGTTAGGGTGGACAACGAGATGTTGACTTATGGTAACTATACAACTCATATAAAAAATATATTACAATATATTACCAAATATCACAATATATTAACTCTCCTAGGTAAATTTAAAAAATTGATGTTTAAAATGTAAATTTTGGAAGCAGGAATTTTTATAGCAAACAGTCTTTTCAAAACTTTTTATGAAAAATCTTTATAAATGATTGAAATCATTACTAAACAAATAATTTACTGTCAATTTTTGCAAAACATCCAAACTGATTTTGAGTTGAACTTTGTGGATGCTGAAAATTTGGGGAGAGATCAGTTTCGTATTCGTATCTATAATTCGTAATTTGTTTTGAGAGTGGTTATTAGTTTAATAAAAAATTATCTCAGCCTGTTCTCCAGGATTTTACAAAATATCTGAAAAAAACACCTGCACAAAAATACATCTTTATTTCATTTTCCTAGACGATCAAATTCGTTACGAGAAAGGTCTACCGATGCAGTCTTACGACGCCTTCCTTCTCTATGCCGAGGAGGACACCGGCTTTGCCAATGAAATCATCCACAATCTCGAATCAGAAGACGACGATAGCCCTAGCCTACGTCTCTGCACCCGAGACAGAGATCTGATCTGTCGGGGGGAGAGATTTGAGCCTGAGATTCTCATGCAACTCATCGCAAAAAGATGCACAAGACTCATCGTTGTGCTTTCACCAAATTTCATAAGAACTCCAGTCAACACTTTCCTTATGGACTTTGGCCAATCAATGGGACTCATAGAAAGACGAAGAAAGGTTGTGCCAGTTCTTTACCAAGATTGTGATGTCCCTATCCAGATGCAGCATACTGTCATGCTGCATTATCGAAAAGAACTTCCGGATTTTTGGAGAAGATTCAAAAGGTGCATTAGAACAGTTACACCTCCCTCGATTACTCCGGATAAATCCTGTAAAATATCTGATGGAGAGAAAATAATTCCAAAAATTACTGAAACAGTGGAAGATAAGTTGGCGGAGAAGCATTCCATGGGAATTTTGAAGGAGAATAATTCAACAAAATTCAATACAATGAAGAAAATACGGCTTTGGTGGGTTAAGAGGCAACATGGTAATGAGGATCAAATTGTGCAGCTTCCGTCTTTGAGTGGGCTGGATGATCTGAAGGGGAGTGATGACGGGGTGAAGAGGAAGAAGAAGAGAGCGGGACCTAAGTGGATGAGGAAACTTGTTCCAAGCTCTTGATGGCAAACTGGGGATCAATTGTTTCAGAGATATTACCCGGATTGCTTGGCATGCTTTAAGCAGATTATTTGTAGTCATTAACCAGGAATTCTTGTACAATTTTTTGCGGAAAATTGGACGGGATGGGGGGCAATTTAAGAGGGGAGTTGGAGGTTGTAAGAGCAATAGCTGGCTTACATTTCTTCCTACAGTAGGGGTTCTAATCGTGGGGTGGCAATTCGGGATGGAGTCGATATAATCAGCGTTGACATTTTTGTGAATTCATGGGGACAATATTTTTATATATACGACGTATGTCTTAATTTGAAAATATAGGGGAGATTCTTCTGATTAACATTACACGTGCTCTCCATAGTTGACAATTTGTCTCATAATTTTTCTCACATTTTTCGAGTCACTTGCAAAAATTTTTTTTTTTTTTAGGAGAACATTCCTAAGGGTTTCACAACGTAAAATGTTGTTTTAGTAGCTATGTCGATATTCGCACTTTGTGTTTTTCGTTAGTTTCTTCTCAGTTTTTTTTGTGTATTAATTGACAGAATAATTATTTTGCATTTTTATACATATAATTTGGTTCAAAATTTTTTAGATAAAGAATATTTCTATATTTTTTCTATAAAAAATATTTCTATATTTTTTCTATACAAAATATTTCTATATTTTTTCTATAAAAAATATTTTCATTCGAAAATCCTATTATTAGAAATTTGGGGAAGTCACAAAATTTGAGGATAATCATCAATATGCTATATATATATATTTAAATTCTCACACCAAACTATTAATTTTTTATCAACTAATTCCTCTCAAAAATGTGAAAATTATTGTTCACAATATGAACGCTATTTAAACTGCTGATCAGAAATAACAATCACGTACAAACCCACACACACACACACACACAGAAAAAACCGGTTGTAAGAGCCCACAAGTGCGCACTTTTGAATCGCTTGAAATTGGCGGGAACTGAGATTCAAATCAATTGCAAATCTAAATACATAAAAAAACAAAATTGTCCTTTAAGAAAAACTGGGATTTGTTTAACTAAAAAATATTGTACATATAAAAATTATTGATTACTAAAACAAAAAAGACAATATTATTCGTTAGAAATAAGAATATTTACATTTTAATGACCCTAAATAATGTACGAACGTGCATTATGAATAAAATTTATATTTTTAGAAGTAACTTTTTTTGTATAATTCAAATAATTTAATACACTTCTTATTACATCAATATTGTTTTTTTTTTGCAATGATTTGAGTCGTTTAGTTAGCAGCCTGACTGCAGCTGTGTTCCGAGTTTTCGTCGATAGTCTCAAAAAACGGAGGTCGGAAATTGAAGTTTGTGTTCGGGGGAAATTGGCCCGTGAGTGTTACCGAATTTTTCGAATAATCTGAGGTGAGTTCTTTGCCTATAATGCTCCATGCTTTCGCTATAAATTCATAATTTATCATTGCACTTATGTGTAGCTATAACCTACAAACTTATTAATATTAGCGCAAAAGCTGGGGGTTATTTTTCCGGAGAGTAAAAATTTTGTCATTTGAATTTCAGGACAAGTGGGTCAATTTTGGGAGGGGGAGGGGGTCTGTTTATTGAGCGATCTCCTGAGGTCTCTCCTCCGTTTTTCCTCCATTATCGCTGATATCCAGTCGATGAGGGTGTCTGGTGATAAACGCCATAATGTGCGGATTAGCCCAATAACAATCGCGTGGGGAAAAAAGCCAGTAGTGGTTGAGTCCTTTCCCAATGTCTTCAGGGCACTCTCAACGTAGACCTTTAAATTGCCAAAAGGAGGATTTAAAGGGACTGTGCGGGTGCAATTCAACGGGCCCATCGTTAACTTCCCGACGTGCGGAATTCTCTGGACAGTTATGTCACAGGGTCAGGCCATGTGAGACGAGAAAAGGGAAATTTTCAGGATTCTCAAGTATTTGATTTTCCGGAATTTCCCGGTGATAGGAATTTTGAAAATCACTCCGTAAAACTTAAAAAAAAAATCATACGTTTTCCAATTTTTTATTTTTTTTTTTAATTTTTGGAAAATTTCAAATTTACAAAAACTAAAATTTTGAAAAAATTTAAATACCATTTTCAGGGCTTGTTCAATTTTTCCAAAATCTCAGCGATTTTAAGAATAATGAACTAAAGCAATTTTCAAAATGTTTGAATTGCTTTTTTTTAGTGGTCTGGGGCATAACTATCCGACACATTTGTTCAGATAATTTCCTTAAAAACGTCCCGCGAATTCTCGACATCCAAAAAATACTCTGGATACTCATAATTCCCACTCAAATTATTAACCACCATTCCAATTTCAAGGTCACCGATTTCCCGCCTAATTTTTTGGCAATCGAATTGGTCCGAGGTGATTGCAAGGTCAATGACCTTGGTCCTTATGTTGTACAGTAGTTCAAGGTCACCGGCAAGGTCGCGCAAGTGTTCGCTGATTGGTCCGACGAGAACTAGTGACAATTTCCGTTCGGCTAGGGACCCTAGGAAGGATTTCCCCAGGCCCTGAGTGCAACCGGTAACCAGACACCATTTTCCAAAGTTCTTGAGCTCGAGGGCTTCCCCGGATGTGAAGAAAACTCGGTAGACTCGGAGGAAAAGCGAGTGGTAGGCGCGCAGACACCAATAGGCGAGGGATAAGTAACTGATTTGGGTGAGGAGAGACATTGCGGTTAAGTTAAGTGAATGTAATTCGCGGAAAAGTGGGAGGGGGGGGGGGATGCGGAAATGGGAAAATAAGAAGATCGCTCGGGGTTTATGATATATATATATATATATCATGGAGTGCGTACCCTCAGGAAAGTTAAGTATGACTTTTCGATTTGCCCCCCCCCCCCCACCTACCGCCATCGATTTCCCCCGAAATCTCCGAAAAAAATGACTATAGATATATAACAAATTGACTGTTTTTTTTGTTTCTGACAATTTGAAAAAAAATCACAATTTTATCCCCCCCCCCCCCCCCCCCCCCCGACGATTTCAGATCCACGATATTGCGTGAACGTATATTTTCTGTTAAAAATAGGTAAAAAATAACCTTTTAGTACTTACTAAACATTTGAAAATGAACTATTTGAGTAATTTATAGCCATTAGTCACTCATTCATCATCCATTACAAGGATTCGTTTATCCCGCAGTGAATAAGGTTGCGTGGAAGTTCAATCGCCAGGGCCCCTACTTGATGCGGAAAAAAATAATTACGGCGTGGGTTGTTAACGATTTACATATATTGAAATTAAATACACTTAAGTAACATAGTCATGGTAATAAGTTCAACATTCTTAAGTTGTTCACATCATTCAGGTTAGAATATTGGCTCCAAGATTAACTGAATCGGTTTGATAGATGCCGGAATTGGTGCGATAATACCCTGAATCCACTCGAATACGGGTTGTATAGGCTCTGCAACGGACAGACTGTTCGGAAAAGGGCTGAATTACTGCGAAAACATACGAAATCGGTTTGGAAACGGACGGAATCGGTGTGAAACGGGACTGAATCGGCATGGAACCGGACTAAACCGGTTCAGGAACGGACGGAACCGGTTTAGAAATGGCCTGGACCAGGTTGGAACCGGACTAAATCGGTTTGCAACCGGACTGCACTGGCATGGAACCGGCCTAAACGGTTTCAGGAACGGACCGAACCGGTTTAGAAATGGCCTGGACCAGGTTGGAACCGGACTAAATCGGTTTGCAACCGGACTGCATTGGCATGGAACCCGACTGAATCGGCCCGGAACCGGACTAAACGGTTTCAGGAACGGACTGAACCGGTTTAAAAATGGCCTGGACCAGGTTGGAACCGGACTAAATCGGTTTGCAACCGGACTGCATTGGCATGGAACCCGACTGAATCGGCTCGGAACCGGTCTAAACGGTTTCAGGAACGGACTGAACCGGTTTAGAAATGGCCTGGACCACGTTGGAACCGGACTGCATTGGTTTGGAACCGGACTAAATCGGTTTGAAACCGTACTAAATCGGTTTGAAACCGGACTGAATGGTTTCAAACACGGACTGCCCCGGTTTGGCAATGCACTGGACCAGTTTGGGAACGGACTGACCTAACTCAGTCCGAAACGACATTGCCGACCAGTTCTCGGACTAGCTCACCGTAGTCGAACTGAAGATGAGCCTTGTGATCGGCTTGTGATTGGCTGAGATTAAATTTTCGACCAGAAGCCTTATCCGGAAAGTTAAATATGGTGGTCAGTGTGACAGTCTGAAACGACCTTGAAGCAATCCGAAAACCACTGGAATCAGTCCGAAGCAGTCTGATGCCGTCTGATTGGCCGTACCAATTCAAAAGAGTCTTTTGGAAATTAGAACGGCCTGAAATCCGGGAGGGTCCACACTACCACGTCCTGAACCGGGTAAGCATCTTCGTAGTTCTCGAAAGTGAACAGGAGAGCTTGATTGATCAAGCCGTTGATGAACCAGTCGTCAATCATCAGCCTGCGGAAGCCAAATTTATAGCACTTGTACAGGTTCTTAACTGTTCTACACGCGTTCCGTCCACCTCTGCCATCTGAAATCAGATTAGTAACAGGGTAATGGGGAGATCCTTGCAGATTGAAACACAGACAAACTGTATAATTGCTCACAGAATTTTGCACATCTCTCGATCACCTTATCCATCCGTCCACCATCATCGTCATCTGATTGAGCCATCAAGTGCTTGGCACCTTCGCCTGTGTAGACTCCGCCCTCGGACATCTATCAATTTTCCATCTTGAAATTATAGAAAAATCTATGTAGCCGATCTTCTGCACCCAAACTTACCGTTCCGAGCTTCTTCATAGCGCACGCAGCTACACAGTCGTCCAATCTAACGCTCATGTAATCGGGAACAAATCTTCTATACTTTTCCGCTGAGTAACCTTGGTTGACAGCACAAGCATCTATAGCGTCTTGGATCACGCCATTGGACTGAGATTCGCAGGGAGATGGGGTACTTACGACAAGGGCCAAGCTGCAACTGACGAAGACCAAAGTTTGGACGAGCATTGTTCCAGTCTATGCAATGCTGCTTCTTTTTCTCTTGACAACATTTGAGATTACTCAAAACTGACAATTTTCGTTTCTATGTCACTCTTATAGCAAGATGACTTTCGGCTTGTGGTGGGATCAGCAGGGATCAGTGTACACAGGTGCTTTGCTGTTCCACAATTGGTTATCAGAGTATCGTTAAGACTGTGGAGTGAATTTCCATCGACAGGTGGATAATTGGAATGTCTCGAGTACGGTCGGATGATTCGGGTTGAATAAATGGGTGAAGGTTAGCGATGGGTGTATCGATTTTTATTTGAATTTGGAGCACGGGACAGACACTATTTCTGGGTTTTACTCGTCGTTTCCAGCCCTCCTGTCTTCAGGATAAGCATCCAGGTAGTTTTCAAGGGTGAACAGTAGGAACTGATTGATTGAGGCATTCAGCATGGAGTCGTCGTCCGTTTCTTGTCGTATCAGACCTTCATAGCACATTCGCAGGCGTTCGGCGGTTTGGCAGGGGTCCTTTTCACCTAGCCCATCTGAAAACCCAGAATGCTCTGATGAAACATCTAGGGTGGTGCAATTGGCTTTTGGATCGGTAACCGATTTCAAAAATTGGGTTAACGTTGTAGAAATTTTAGAAATTTTTCAGCTGATGGTGGAAACTTGACTTACGCTTTTTAGCACAGTTATCAATCATTGCAATCAATCCATCGTCCGCAGAATCGTCTGAGCTCGCTGATCGAATCAGTCTTTTGACTTCAGCTCCAGTGTAAACTCCATTTGGGGACATCTGATCAATCCCAAAATTAATACAAAATTATATTATTAATTGTTTTCACTATACCAGAATGCTTCCCATCAAATTCCGAGCAAATGTCTGTGTGTGTGTGTATGTTTGTATGTGTGGAATCGGATTTTTGGTTAACGATTTCTTACGAACGGATTGAACGATCGGGGTCATCGAGGTCTTATTCGGAGGTCTTCATGGACCTTAGATCGCATTAGTTTTTGGTTTAAATTGACCGAGCTGTTTTTTTGTTATTAACAATTGAATTGTTTACAACGCTCTATTTCAAAAACGGTAAGAGATACGGCAAAAAGTATTAAGCAGAATTTGCTCAGTAGGTGGAAATACATATTTAGTTTTTTATCACTTTTTTCCATATTTGTCATAATTAAGGAGGTGTGACGGGTTTAACCCTCGAGCGTTTGCACCCCTATTGGCGTCTCACTCCCACTCCAGCAACGCGCATAATTCTCGTCCTCACGCTGGCTATGCGGCTAGTCAAGTATTCATAATTATCTGCTTGATAAATGGGATTGAAACATTTAATTGACGTAACGGAAAATCTAGGAATGGCAAACAGAAATTAAAAATCGGAAAATTTTCTTCGTGTTCCTAACTATAGTATTCATCATTTACAAAAATGGTAGATTGTTCTTCCGGGAATAAAATTCCCTGCCAAAAATGTTCAGTTACAACCCTTCGCAACATCACTTGTTCACAAGATATAGTATGAGAATTTTTGAGAACTTGGATTTTCTTATGGGAACGAGTCCGGCCGCGCATGCTTCGCGCAGTTCCTTCTTCCGCCGCACTGACTCATGTCGCGTCGGTTTCCGTCGTACGCCGTTCGATAATTGCGATATACATCGATATTTTCTTTGGTCTCTCCTATCTATTACAGACATTATACGTTAACTTACTGTTCCTAATTTTTTCATAGCACAGGCAGCGACGCAGTCCTCCAATTTATAATTCAGGTTGAAAAATACGAAGTGCTCATATTCAGTCGCTGGTAAACCATTTTCGACTGCACAAGTGTCGACGGCAATCTGTATCAGTGGCTTGTGCGCACTCTCAGCGACCTGAATTTAAAAAATTAGTAATTATTCATATTCATTTTCGTGCAATTTTTTTTTGAAAATTATTTCTGTTTTATTGTTTTCCAAATTTAGAAAAATGAAAATTTCACATTTTAATTTTTACATTCTCGGATCTACTTTTTTTTTACCACAGTGCCTTTTTTTCACATTTTAATTCCAGAGATTTTTTCACTTTTTTTTCCGCGGTCGCGTCTCGGCCAAGTACAAAGTTTATACCCTTCCCTAAAAAAATTTGGGTTCATTTTCTTCATTTATGTAGAATCTAAAAATGAAGGAACTGAATCCAAATTCGGGACCTCTAGACTACCTGAGAATTTCGTAAACTCCAAAAATGAAACACATATGAAGTATACTTACCGCAAATGCCAACGCACTAGCAAAGAGAATACAGATTTTAGTGCTCATGATTTGGTGTCTGAGAACTATCTGGTTCCCCGTAGTCAGAGATTCTTTAGAAAAATAAGGTATCCCATAAAAAACGTTCAAACACCCCCCCCCCTCTTCCCAGAGATCGTCACAAGTCTTAGAATTTTTTAATAGCACCGTCGAAAATTTGAATTAAATTACTCTGTTGGATATCGTCAATTAAGTCCCTTGAATGCTCTCCCAGATTCGTCGGTTTGTTTGAGGATTTGATAAGAGTTATTATCTTCTAATCACTTAGTCATCACTTCACTTGGGACCTTTTTAGGAGAAGAAAACTCTTTTAATTCGTTCGTATTCAGTAACAATTTGATGTTTTTTTTCTCAATATTTAAGTCTACTTTCCAAAAGTCACTCCTAAAGTTGAATTACTAATTAGGAATTGGTGATGCAATTAAATCAGGGAAATGTAATAAACATTTAAATAAGTATTAAATTTTATTTCGATTGGACGTTTATGGCGATTGTTGGATGGCAGTGCAATGGGTTACATCAATTTGACTGTTCACTTCCGCTTTTCATTCCACCGGGGTAGGCATCGGCAAAGTTTTCGATTGTGAACATCAGAACTTGATTTATAGAACCAATCAGCATTGAGTCATCGTCCAAAATTTCCCGAAAAACAACTTCATAACAGCTTCGCAAATTCATGACAGTTTCGCAGGAGTCTTCTCCACCTTGACCATCTGCAAGTAGATTAACCATTGTTGTAACTTTCAAAACTTTACCCTTTCAATTTTTTTGAGCTCACAGTTTACGCATCTGTCGACAATTGCAGCTAATTCCTCATTAACGGGTCCCGCGGGTGTCGCTGATGCAATCAATTCCTTAACTTCACTTCCGGTGAATACTCCATCCTTGGACATCTGTAAATTTTAAATAAGAATGTAAAAAGCATTATTTGTATTTATATTGCAACATTTATGTGATAGAAAATCAGAAAACTTCATTTTCTATCTTCGAAATTAGAAATTTATCGAGTTAACGCACTATTTTAATTTTCCGAACATATAGGAGTCCCCACTCCTGTACAGGTAGAACGCTTGCGCATGCGCAGGGCTAGGTGAGCTCTCCGGCGCATGTGCCGTCGCGCTGGGAGGGGGGAAACGGAACGGCCGGGCGAGTGTGATTGGCCACCCCTCCTCTGCTTGCGTCAGGGGAAGCGACCAACCGAGCGGTAGTGGGGGTATGACTTCGGGGAAGTCACATTCGACTGTTTTGTGTGTAACTTTGAAGCGGTTTACTGTACTTCGCTAATAAGAAATTTCCGTCTTTACTACATTACTCACCGTTCCTAATTTCTTCATAGCACAAGCAGCCACGCAATCCTCCAATTTCATATTCAAATCGTAGAAAACAAAATGATCATATTGATCAGCTGGTAACCCATTTTCAACTGCACAAGTATCTACAGCAGCCTGTATCATCGATTTTGGCTTCGTTGCTGCGGTCTAATTGAAAAAATTGTGAATAATTATGAATGCAATTTATGGTTGTTTGTTAGATTGATAATTATTAGTTCAGTTTATTAAAGTTTTAAATTATTTTTAGGAGAATGAAAAATTTGCAACAACATAATGTACAAAAATTGCAAACTCTAATGAATTTAATTCATTTTTTTTATTTTTAAAATTTTGCTTATCCTTTCTTGTTACTTACAGCAAAAGCTAAGGCACTAGCGAAAAAAATGGCAATTTTGTTGTTCATGGTTGTCGTTGGTATCACTATCTGACTTTCGGCAATTCGGGATTTTGCACTTTTATCAACGACCCCTTCAATCGCAAGTCGTGATATTGAATTACTTCAGCTGTTCATACATATGAGCAGAAATTCGGATCCATTTATGTTAATTAGCGCCCAAGTAAATAGGCGAAAAATATTTGGAACCTCAATTGCGATAATTGCGCCGCCATAGGAAAATTTATACAAAAAATATATATAGAGCATTCCATAGGGAATTACCTACGTCGGTCAGCAACAAGTGCCATTTTGAAATTATGCGCGAAAAAAGGAATATTCTGACTGAAATTCATACAAAAATACAAATTTTCAATTCCTAGCTTTCTTCATATGCACCGCCCCCCCCCCCTCCATTAACAGCTGATGACCGTAGCGCCACCTGCGGTGCGCGCGCAGCCTACCGTCACGGCCGACTCGCGCCAAAATTTCAAATTTCCATCGACGTAGAATTCTTAATTCTCCAATCTTGGATTTTGCCATTGAAATAGATGCGGATCATCTTTTTTCACATAAGCTTCAAAGAAAAAAATAAATACCCACCAAACGAGTGGTATCTTATCAGATTTTTCGGCTGGGTTTATCAGCCTTTTTATAACTCGTCAGTCAAACCATAATTATGAATACATAACTCCGAATTTTACACGCTTGACTGCACACAGCTGTTCGTTATCTTCGTGTGATGTCAATGTGGGTCAAGATTACTTTTTTTTTTTGTTATTTTACATCGCTCCACTACCTTTTCGGCTTGTATTCGCAACTCTGATCACGACTTTAAATTGTTAGATCTCACTATTCTGGCCGACCGGCATTTGAAGTCTGAACCTTTCGCTCTGAACCTTTTTGTTAGAGAATGGGTGATCACCCTTGGCGCAACATTGAGGACATGTAGAATACTTTGCGTCATGAAGAAACGGTTAAAATCATTGGTTCGCTACCAGGCTCCATCTTTGCAAAATATTGACTAAGACCGAGCCGAAGCTTTCATTGCACCTCTACCTCTTTTTTTCTCCAGAAACATGACGGAGGACAGCTCAAGGCACTTCGAGAATCGCTTCCCAGATTTCGCCAATAGCAATTCGTCAGATGTTGTCAATGCTGGGAGCAATTCGGTACGATCTTCTATTAGAAAAAAAATCTCTCCCCCGAAATATAACGCGACGAGACGTTATTAAATATTATCATTTTATTTCAGCTCAGCGAACATTTCAAGGAAATCCTGGAACAGAATATTCACTCATTCATCAATCGGTTGAAGGAGAATGAACAGGAATGGACCAACAAAAATGATTCGTCAGTTTACACTGGTAGCTCTGGAATTGCTTACCTCTTTTATTTTTATGGGCAACGGTTTAATGAACCTACATATATGCACGTATGTAAAAACAATATATCCAGCATAAAATTGACGTTAAGTCCATTCAGCATATCTCCCTTCATCGCCGAAATTTATACCAAAATGTAAAATTTATCATTGAACCAATTTTTTGGTGAATCACTCTAATGCAATTGCAGTGCCTAATTTCTTTACGGGGCAATTTTTTTAAATGTATTGTATCGCCGATCGCAGTGCACTTCCCATAACTCTGCACTTTGTGGGCTGAGGTTGCCGCGTATGAAGAGTTACAGATTACCCCTTCCACGCGCGCAGTAGGCGTGGCGTACCCCTTCCACGCGCGCAGTAGGCGTGGCGTACCCCTGCTACGCTCGCAGTAGGCGTGGCGTAGTCCTTCCACGCCTGTAGTAGGCGTGGAGTTGCTCTTCCACGTGCGCCTGCATGGCGTACCCCTTCCACGTACGCTGTAGGCGTGGCGTACCCCTTCCACGCTCGCAGTAGGCGTGGCGTAGCCCTTCCATACGCGCAGTAGTCGTAGCGTAGTACTTCCACGCCTCTAGTAGGCATGGCGTACCCCTTCCAGACGCGCAGAAGGCGTGGTGTAGTCCTTCCACGCCTGTAGTAGGCGTGGCGTACCCCTTCCACGCCTGTAGTAGGCGTGGCGTACCCCTTCCACGCCTGTAGTAGGCGTGGCGTACCCCTTCCACGCGCGCGGTAGGCGTGGCGTAGCCCTTCCATACGCGCAGTAGTCGTAGCGTAGTACTTCCACGCCTGTAGTAGGCATGGCGTACCCCTTCCAGACGCGCAGAAGGCGTGGTGTAGTCCTTCCACGCCTGTAGTAGGCGTGGCGTACCCCTTCCACGCGCGCGGTAGGCGTGGCGTAGCCCTTCCACACGCGCAGTAGTCGTAGCGTAGTACTTCCACGCATGTAGTAGGCATGGCGTACCCCTTCCAGACGCGCAGAAGGCGTGGTGTATTCCTTCCACGCCTGTAGTAGGCGTGACGTACCCCTTCCACGCGCGCAGTAGGCGTGGCGTACCCCTTCCACGCGCGCTGTAGGCGTGGCGTACCCCTTCCACGCTCGCCGTAGGCGTGGCGTACGCCTTCCAGACGCGCAGTAGTCGTAGCGTAGTCCTCCCACGCCTGTAGTAGGTGTGGCGTACCCCTTCCACGCGCGCAGTAGGCGTGGCGTACGCCTTCCACACGCCCACTAGGCGTGCCGTACCCCTTCCACACGCCCACTAGGCGTGCCGTACCCCTTCCACGCCCGCAGTAGGCGTGGCATACCCCTCACGCGTAATTCTCCATTGGAGCGAGTGGAAGAGAATGGGGACGCATTCTCCTCCGCTTGCTGGTGCTGGGAGAGGTACAGATTGGAGAGTCAGGGAAGGCCCACTGTATTCAATTTTTTCAACGCAGTTCTGGCCATGGCAATACTTCAATTTGCAAAAATAATTTTGTCAAGATAAATTAAAGAATATTTATTGCTTACCCATCAGAGAGCACTGGAATTGATAGAAGGAGCTGGCGGTAATAAAAATGACAAAAAATCGATAACATTTTTAACTGGAGAGGCAGGCAGGCTTGCCCTGAGCGCAGTGATCCAACATTCCCTGGGAAATGAGGAGAAATCAGCAGAAATTATTACGAGGTAATTTGAAAATTGTACAGATCAATACTCAGCGTGATCAATAATGGCGGGAATTATTCAGATGACTCATTTTATATCTCAATTTTCAGATTAAAATCGTTGTATGATTTTTCTGCAATGTATTACTACGATGAGCTGCTTTATGGGAGAGCAGGATATCTGTACAGTCTTTTATTCGTCAATAAAAATATTTCCGAAGGCTTGATTGACGAGGATTTGATCAAAAAGGTGAGCGATAAATTTTTTAGCTGAAAAATGGTACAGAGACAATTCGGTTTAAGTAATTTTGTCAGAATTTGGCAGAACTTGACTGAATTTGCAAAAAAAAAAATTAGAAGGAACATTCCGATTTTAACGAGGAGAGCCTCTAATCAAGAAATTCAATCTTTTGATTAAAAAAAAAATCTCTATTTTTAGGTCATCAATTGCATTTTGACGACTGGAAAGGATTACTCCGCATCTCGACGTCTTAAAATTCCCTTGATGTACAGTTGGCATGAAAAAGAATATCTCGGTGGTGCTCACGGCATCGCTGGAATTCTTTATCTCCTCCTTCAGGTCCATAATTTCTTATATAATTTTAGATATTTTTTTACATAAATGAAAAATCCTGAAAAAGACCATTTTTTTGCAGTTCGTAATTTTGGTTTCATATCAATTTTGAAGTATCGAAATATTTTTAATCTTCAAGATGTATAAAATTTTAGAAAATTGAAATTCGTTTCGAAGTTGAAAAAAAAATTGCTTTGTAATTTTTTTATATTTGAAAGATATGAAAATTCCGCAAAATGTTGGACATTTTATTTACGTGGCCTAGTTCTCCTATTTATTTTTCGCTCCCCTCAATCTTCCTTCCCCATTGAACCATTGTTGTCATACATTGGATTTTCAGGCTCGTGAATATTTGACTGACGCCCAATTGAACGATGAGATTAAACCGTCAATCGATTATCTGGTAACTCTGAGGTTTCCATCGGCAAATTTCCCATCCTCCATTGGCAATAAAGCAGATAGACTGGTTCACTGGTGTCATGGAGCGCCTTCGATGACGATGCTCTTCACCCTTGCATTCAAAGTTTGTATTTTGCGTATACAAATAATTATTTAGGTATAGTAAAGTGGCGAAACACGGTAAGTGGACTTCCCATCGCGCTGTGTGATGCATACATCAAAAGTGAAGAGAGATAGATAAAATTTCATAAGGAACTTTTTGTAGAGACGATTAAGCTCTACAAAAAAGTTCCTATCAACGTTGCCTCAATTCCTCTCCATTCCGAGATATTTCAATGCGCTTAATTTGTTTCGCCACTTTGCTACAGATTTTGCTCGTTGAACATGGTTCAATTTTTTTCCGCAATTTTCTGCGGTCGGTTCTCCAGTGGTATAGTAGTGAGCATTTCCGCCTGTCTCCAACAGGCATGTGGCTTTTTTTTGGCCTATGTCCCTCTCTCTTGTACAAGTTTTCCGATAAAAAAAACTGCGGATTTCTCGTTGCTGTCACTTTATTTTATGAAGTTCAATATTTGGGATGTTGCCTCTATCACAGATTTTTTTTTCAGGTTTTCAAAGAACAGAAATATTTGGAAGTTGCAAAAGACTGTGGAGAAATCATCTGGCGTCGTGGATTGTTGAAGAAAGGCTGTGGAATCTGTCATGGTACAGCGGGCAATGCCTACACGTTTCTGAATCTTTATCAAGAGACGGAGGTATGTCATTTACTACAGTACCGAATTTCTCAATAAAGTTAGAATTTATATTGTAACATACTGAATATTCAAAAATGTATTTATGAAGAGGAACATTCAGATGCAACAACCTCGCCATGATAAACAAGTAATTGAGTCGAAAAATCTCAGACGCATAACGCCCCGACTACAGCTGACGGCCGCAGCGCCATTGATGCGCGCGCAACCTCCTGCCATTACCGTGCTGCGCACAAATTTTGCATTCCAGCTGAGGGTACGCTCGAATTTCATTGAACCTTCAATTCATAATTTGTTACCACTCACATTTCGCCTTCAAAGAGAAAATTAAGTATTGAAAAATTATAAAGTGATTGTTCGATGGAGTCGCGGTGTGCCATCGAATAAAATTCAAAATTTCTGCGCAGTGAGTAAGCGGGGGTGAGCTGCGCGCGCACCAATGGCGGGTCCTATGCCCATCAGCTGTTAACGCGATTATGCTGGGCTAATAAACTTCGTGATTTTCTCATGCCTGAATATATTATAAGTTACTGAAATCTTGGTAAAGTTTCTTTCGCTTTATGAACATATTTTTGCTCTCTTCTCTCAGAATTTTCTCCACAAATTTCTCGAGTAATCTAACGAAATAAATTTGATTTTTTAGGACGTCAAGTACTTGTATCGCGCTGCTAAATTCGCCGAGTGGTGTTGCAATTACGAGGAACACCAAAATCGCATTCCTGACCGGCCATTCTCCCTGTTTGAAGGTAAAACTTGGTACTTTGTTGCTCCATATTTCAATTGATATTTCTTGGATGAAGCGACTTATAGACAGAATTGAATGAAATTTTTAGGTATTGCAGGTAGAAAACTGTACGCTTTATCAGCCCTGAAAATTTAGGAATTTTCTGCCGTTTAAGAATGCACTGTTGTACAATTTGCAAAAATTTGCTAAATTATAAAAAAATTATTGAAATACTAATGAAGACATTTGATTTTACAGGCCTCGCAGGCGTTGTTTACTTCTTCGTTGACCTGATGCTACCATCCGCCGCAAAATTCCCAGGATACACACTCTAAAAAATCCCCAACCCATCCAAAGAGAAAAAAAAACAAAATTATTTTTTAAACTTTACAATATATTTTTCTCTCAACCAAGTAACAATTTAGAGAACCGTGAAATTCCTACTGATAAACCACCAAGTTCAAATTAGGAAAAAAATCATAGAAAATATATATCCCTGTCCAGTTCCCCATGAAAAAAAAAGTATTTTTAGATGAGCGATAAAATCCTTTACTGAATAGTTGAAAAAAAATCTAGAAAAAAAAAACAAAAAAAAAAAAAATAGAAAGTAGAGTAATTGAATATATTTTAATCGCGAAAAATCGTGAAAAATCGCTTTCTGTTTAGTGGAAAACAATTTATTTGTGTGCATATTTTGAGGTATATTTTTCATCTTGAAACCGAGATAAGCTATCACAAAATTGATAAGAGCCATCGGTACAGAAGTCAGATGTAGTGGCTGTAATTCTTGAATGATTGTCGACCAATTATTGTATCACGAAAATTGTTAGTGAAGATGAAGGCTTTCACAGCGCAGAGAGTGATTTTGGGGTCGAAGGTGACACCTGCAATAATTGTGACAGATGATGGAATCATTTTGGAGGTGAGCTTTCATTACCAAAAGCATTAAACATGGGTGGGGTAAAATGGGCACTGCATTTGACCTTTAGCAATTCAATATGCAGATGGTTTGAAAAAAAATGTTTAAAAAAAAAAAAATGTTAAAAAGAAAATATTTTTAAAAAAATGTTTAAAAAAAAACGTTTTTAAAAAAATGTAAAAAAAAAATGTTTTAAAAAAAATGTTTTAAAAAAATGTTTTAAAAAAATGTTTTAAAAAAATGTTTTAAAAAAATGTTTTAAAAAAATGTTTTAAAAAAATGTTTTAAAAAAATGTTTTAAAAAAATGTTTTAAAAAAATGTTTTAAAAAAATGTTTTAAAAAAATGTTTTAAAAAAATGTTTTAAAAAAATGTTTTAAAAAAATGTTTTAAAAAAATGTTTTAAAAAAATGTTTAAAAGAAAAATGTTTTTAAAAAAATAGGGAAAAATACAATTTTTCTATGTTTTAATTTTTAGAGAAATGAAAATTATGATTTTTATGTTAACAACTTTGGAAAATGTTTTCAAGGTTTTCGAGGGCTATGGAGCTAGTGCAAGGGAAAAAGTTGAGGGAAAATATCCAGGGGTGATTGTTGAAGACTTTGGAGGGAAAATTCTGATGCCTGGAGTTGTGGACACTCATGTTCATTGCGATGAACCCGGTAGAACCGAGTGGGAGGGCTTTTGGACTGCAACGCAAGCCGCTGCTGCTGGGGGAATAACTACAATTATTGATATGCCTTTGTAAGTTGATTTATCGATCTTGAAATGCATGCCTTTACCATAAGAAAATAATCGCAGCGATTTATTGGTATGCGTCCCTGAAATATTACAATTGTTGATAAAATCGAGGCCTATGTTACCGACTGCAGATCAGGGATATTCATGTCAAGGGAGTCGCCAGGTTCCACTTCGTTATTTTTGGAGAAAATACAAATAATAAAACCAACTTTTTTGGAATGTTTGGCATTCTCTTAAATCTTGGAATTATAATAAAATTAAAAAATAATTTTCTTCTTTAATTTGTGGAAATTTTTTTTCTAAGTATTATTTTTTCCATTTTCAATTATTTCAATTTCGGAAACGGTTTTATGAAAGTTGATGTCGATGGAAACATCCTATAGGAATTTATTACCAGTTACACAATTGCTCAGTCTTATGGGCAAATCACAGGGGGGGGGGGGTAGTTCCATTAAGTAATGAAAACTATATTGAAATGATTCATGATTGGGTTTTTTTTAAATTTATCACCGTTTAGAAACTCCATTCCTCCAACCACAACTGTAAAGAACTTCGAAGAAAAGTTAGCGTCTGCAAAGGACAATATCTTCATTGATGTCGGATTTTGGGGTGGCGTGGTACCAGGCAATGTTGTGAGTACCGAGCTCCTGTGATTTTGTTAATTTTCAATAAGTAGTTTTGTTTAAAAAAAAAAACTAATTGATTTTATTTCCCTTTCTCCCACAGAAAGAGTTGAAACCAATGTTGGCGTCTGGTGTATCTGGCTTCAAATGCTTCCTGATCCCATGTGGAACTCCGGACTTCGAGTTCGTATCGATCGCAGAGGCTGAGGAAGCGCTCGAAGAGCTGAAATCAACAAGTGCTGTTCTCTTAGTAAGTGTCTTCTTCTTATGCTCAACAATTTTTTTAAAATGATGATAAGGAAGTGACGAATCACTGCAAGCTACATTTTTTTTACATTAACTTTCTGTACCAATTTTCAGTTTCATGCAGAGTTTGAGGAAACCATCTCTAACGAAGGACTCGATGGAAAGTTATATAGCACATTCTTGCAATCTCGACCGGCGTCAATGGAGGTCAACGCAATTAAAAAAGTCGCCGAAATCTGCCTGAAAACTCAGTACGTAAAAAACCGATTATAGTCTCTTCTTAGTTGACTAATAAAAAATCTAACAATTGGTTCAAATAAATATTTAAAAAATTGGCTCATATAAAATATCAGGTATAAGAAAATTGCATATAATTTTCTATTTTACGTCACATAATTATTGATAGCATTTGGTAAATTTTTTGGAGTGCGAAGTCAGGATTTGGAACTCCCAGAGCCAAAAATTTGGAATATTTTTTAATTAAAGTTTTAAGGAAAAAAAAAATTGAAGATGCAGCTTAGTTGAAATCTTTGAACATAATTGCAAAGTTGGCCCCATTTTTTCCTGAGATTGATTAGAAATTTATTACATGGACTTATTGTTTCTAATAGGGTTCGATGCCATATTGTTCATCTATCAGCTTGTGATGCTCTGGAGATTATATCCGACGCGAAAAAAAGTGGAGCGCCGTTGACCGCTGAGACATGTCCGCATTATCTGACCTTTGCTGCTGAGGAAATACCCAATTCGGCTAGTCAATACAAATGTTGTCCACCGATTCGTGATCGAGAAAATCGAGTGAGGAATTTCGACAATAATTAATTTCCTTCAATGTTCTTCTAATTTTCATTCGTTGTCTATGAAAATACACTGAAGGCGTGTACTTTTCGAAAGGCAATTTTCGGATGAAAATTATGAGTTTTGGGTTGAAATTTTCAGAGGGAAACAAAATCTTGGTTTAAAACATTTTGAGAGATTTTGATACTAAATTGAGTTGGGGTTTTTAAATATAAATTTCATGGCGTTTTTTTTTTGGCACTTAGGAACAACTCTGGGAAGCCCTGAAGGATGGAACTCTAGACATGATCAACTCGGATCACTCTCCGTGCACTCTAGACCTAAAAACTGATGATTTTCTGGAGGCATGGGGTGGAATATCTTCTCTGCAGTTCGGTGAGAATTTTCATAAATTGATAATTTTTTAGGCCCAAAAAAATAATCTCCAAGAGCGCTGATTTTTTTCCTTTACATACACAACCTCATACATAGGCACAGAATCTTTTAACAATTAAAGAGAAGGTTTAGAAATTTTTAGAGGCGAAATTTGACGAATTTTTATTGCTATCTTCACAAATCTGAGCTCGATACAATTGCTCGAGTGCAAAAATAAGGTTTATGAAAAATCATTGTAAAACTCGAGAACTTCAACAAATAAAAATATGAAAAATTCGGGCTCCTATTTTAGGGAGAGCTGACAAAATAAAGCATGCTAGCTTCATTAAATATCTATTTATTCATACAGCGGCTTTTATTTTCAGGACTACCCATTGCCTGGACTGAAGCTAAAAAACGACAGCTCACTCTCCAGCAACTAGCCAAATGGGTTTCAAAAAATCCCGCAAAATTGGCAGGATTCGAGAAGAGAAAAGGGGATATTGCGCCTGGAATGGATGCGGATTTTGTCATTTGGGATCCAGAGGAAACCTTCACGGTACCAAAATCAAAATATTTCAAATCCCAAAAAATCCTAAAAAAATTTTTAAAAAATTCTAAAGATCCTTCCAACTCTCTTGAACTTCAAAATTTAATAATTAGCAGAACAAACCTGTAGGGTGTGAAAAAAAAACAAAATTTCATAATGGTCTCTCCCCAAAAACAAGTACCTACCCTCTGTAACTAATGTTATAATTCTTTTCATCGTTTAGGTAAAAACGTCGGACATTCTCTACAAGAACAAGATCTGTCCATACATAGGCCAAGAGTTATTCGGCAAAGTATATGCAACAATTTTGGCGGGTGAATTTATTTTCAATGATGGAAAAATTGTGGACCAACCCCAGGGTAAATTCCTCCTGAATGAATACCGCTAAAAATAGTTACTAAAATTGTTCTAAGTATATGCAAGGAAAGCAAAAAATGACAACTAAGCGAATAGTGATAAATGATAATCCCTAGGCCACTCAAAAAAATTGACAGCAAAAATAGTAGGCATAACACAATCCAAAAAAAAAAAACAACCAAATGGTGAAAACAGAAGGGAGAATATTTCCCAGGTAATAAACCAGCTAACACCAAGAACAGAAAAAAAATTGGGAGAATGCAAAGAAATATGACAGAATATTTGGCATAAACTCAAAGCCAGACTTTCGAGCTTTCTCAATTTTAAAAAATCATTATTTCTGTCATATTTTTTTTCCGTAATTTATGGAATGCGTTGTTTAATTTTTCATTAGTATTGATAAGTGCTAGTGAATTAATGAATTAGTGATTGACGCGTCAGTTGACGAAGAGCGAAACGTTTTGTCGAGCGAAGCTATCCAAGGTTCACTGGCTATCAACATACTATTACAGAAAAATTTATGACGTATTGGTGAGGCTCCAAGTGATTCTATGTGTCACTCCAAAAGTCATAAACAAAAATAGAAATCAGTTGACTTCCAACGACTCCATTGATTCCTTCTTCAGGGAAAATTTTCAGCGATTTCTTGTTTTAGTTTCAACCAAACAGTTGGATGATTTCAAGATTGAGCAGGCCCTCGACAAAAAGTACCAGAAGTTAAAAAAAAATTTAATCTGAAAGAGAGATTTAAAAAAAATCAATTAGACAAAAATCAAATCATCAATTTTCCTTATTGCATAATTTCTCTTGGAAAAACTTTGGGAAGAGAGATATCACATGAGTTAATAGAATGTCATGACCTTGTACTTATGTTGACTCACGCACTGTTCCATAAACAACGCAATGACGTCATAGCCGGCTAAAAGAAACGTCCGAAAACCGTTGAACGGAGAATTTATTATTACTTGTTAATAATCTGTTAAAGAAAAATTGTAAGGCGCCAAACTATGTTGAACATTTTTTTTTTTACCGAAATAAAATTAATATTTTTGTGTCCCCAAAAGTTGGAAATTTTGGGTGATTTTAGTGATTTTTTTGGTGTTCCTGTCCACTGGAGGTTTGACGTTCAGCGAGAAATTGCAGTTATTGTATTTTTTTTTTCAGTGCTTAGCTGCCTTAACCAGTTTGCCGCACTAATACATAGTCATTTTACCATGAACTACAAATGTGCGCGTTGACGTCAGAGAGTGACGTCAGCGCGCCACGGGAAGTCAAGTGGTAAAATATTCCAGTATGATGAGAAAATATTAGATCCGGAAACTTAAGGTTTGCGATGCGTGAATTTTTTCTCGACTTTTTTTAGTAAAATTTGTCCAATAACTTCTTGTTCCGGAAGGATTTGTTTTTCAAGGTCAACACTATTTTCCGGCCTAAAGCGGCAAATTTTCAAAAAATTACACTGAGACGAAATTATCCATGTTTCAAGACACCTGAAAACAGCTGTGACGACATGAAAGTCCTTCCGGCTGCGGCAGCCAATCAGACGCCGTCTTTACTATAACTCCAGCGTAAGAGGAAATATAGAAACGTCAGTGCAACTTTTGTGATATTACAAACAAAAAATTATCGGTTTGAAATTGGTGAGTTTTGAATTATGTATTTAAAAATATTGAGGAAGAATTACTATAAATTTTATGTGAAATACTACTTGATATGCGGCGACTTCATAACAAAGATTGGAAAAATAATCGCAATGGACCGTGCAATGAACATTTCAAAAAAACGGTGATGATTAACCTCAATTGCACTTGCTGCCACCGATAACAAAACCTAAATTCAATTTTCCCAAAACTAAATAGTTGTTCCAAGTGATTAGACATTTGTCAAAAGCCAATGTTCTCTTGCCAAATCCATGTAGGGTTAGATTAGAACTTCCCGCGCACATTTCCCGCACTGAGTGGGTATGCGCGCGCATCCTCGCCACTTAGCAACTACGTAGCCCACTAGAGTGTCCCATAATGAAAAAGTCCATCCAACTAAAGAGTGAGAAAACTCCCCGGAATTAGAGTGAGACAGATAGTCCCCCGACACTAAAGGTCTTTTGGGGTGGGCTCATATCCAACCAGTGACGAAGCCTACTGGAGGCTTTGACGTGGCTTCTACGTACCTGACCATTTGCCCACTCCGATTGCAGCAAAGTCCGTGACGATAAATACGTAACTGGTAAGTACAAAACCCCCAGCTGGAAAGACAAATAATAAACAAGGAGGCATGGACCGTGTACAAGTTGGTGAAAATTATTTTAATATTGCTCAATCAATCTAGTGAATTAAATGGCAATTTAAATGGGTACAATAATTTATATTGTTTTTGGGCCAAATGCAAAAAGCCGAATATATGGACATTTTTTTTTTGCCCCCCTCTCCTTGCCATTTAGTGCGATATAGGTGGACCCGTCCAGTCAATTAAATTGGGAATTATGAAAGTGTTAGTTTTTAATGTGGAAGTGGGGAGAACATGGCGACGAGATGTCGATGGGAAAAGTTGTGTGTGTTGTTTTTTTTTTTTGGTCATCTGTTAGTTTTTGAAGGTTTTTCGTGCGCTCTGGGGACATTTTAGGGGCTTTTTTGCGCGTTTCCCGGGAGTGGGGGGTGAGCGCGTGCTTTTTGGATTTTTGTCGGTGGTGGGGGTAAGTGTGGATTAGCAAGTTTTACTGTATTTTTAGAATTTTATGAGTTTTGTGATGTGACGCAGTTGAACTCGCCAGCCGGACTTCTGGCGGGAAAATTCAAATCGCGAGGTTTTGGGGAGGGGGAACGTGGTTTTGGAGTTTTTTTTTACCCAGCCGGTTTTATGGCGAGTTTGTTCTTTTTCAAATTTTTGCCGCGCTTTTTAAACGGGTTTTAGTGGGTGCGGATGGAGGTTTGGCTTTTAAAGTTTTCGCGGGTTTTTTTTTTGTAGGTGAAAAAACGTGATTTGGGGGAAAATGGAGGTGATTTTTTGAAAATTCACTATCTTTGCACTAATCAGCTCGTGATTTTTAATTTTACATGATTAGTATTATCAAGCTATTGATAAGCAATGTGATTGTTTGACCTGTGGGTTATGTTGTTGCTCAATTATTATGATTATTGTTGATAATTTTTGGCGCTCCCTGACAATAATTTCTCGAATATGTTGAATCACAATTTAGTGTTTTGCATTTTTCGGAAATTTTTCGCTTAACCTCTGTGACGTATTTTCGATGAATCATTATGATTATTCGTATACATGAATTACTTAAACTTAGCTACATCAATAACCCTACATGAAAATTCGTTTTTGGGGAAGTGTCAAAACTGAGATTCTGACTTGTAGGTTCCTCAATTTGTCTAAATACAAGAAAATTTTCCAGGGTACATTGATGGACTTGTTTGATTTTTCAGGGCTTGTGGTCCCCGGGCTATGGAAAGTATGGTCGAAGAGAACGGATCAGCAGTTGACTCAATGTCACCTGGCTCACAAAGTGGTGATGCAGCACCAGCAATTGCCACATCGGTACAGTCAATCAGTAGAACACATCAGCAGACCCATCATCTTGTTGCCTCCACCAGCATTGTACAACTGACACTTCCGTCGTCTGGAACGACTCAGGTAAACGACATTTCCTCCCTCTATATCCGGTCAATTTTTTTCTTCCAAGCTTCGAGATCTTGCAAGACCCAAATTATGACTCAAAGTCCTTCTCTGAGCCATTATTAACTGCATAATGGCCCAGAGAAAAAGTCATAATTTGGATTTAAGAAGAAGCGGTTGGAATCACTCTATTGACCATCCAAGACCTTTCTAAGGTCTGGGGTAACGAGGTAGTCTAGATCTGAGCAGATGATCATTTCAATGACGGAATTGGCATCCGACTAAAATGTTTCTTTTTTTTTCATCTGAAATCTTCAGAATACTGTAGCAATGTGCACTCGGTTTTCGGCAGTTATCGCAGAATCTAAGAGAGATAGAACATTTTTTTGTAATTGGTTTTTGTAGAGGAGAGTGAGATGCACAATAAAGGTGGTTATCACAATTGTCATATCTCCAGTAGATCGTGAGATATTGCAGAAAAATAGCGTGAATAGTACTTCTCACTGACCTATCCTTATGCAATCGTGAAGGATCGGAAAGCTAATGTGTCCATTTTTTAAACAGCTTTTATTATATTATATAGTTAGGTACCATCAACAGTTCTTAGATAACTGACGATTTTGAAATTTCTATTTTGTTTTTTTCTCCCTTTGATATCAATTTTACAATCACGAAGAACACACTTTAGTATGATAATGTATATACACAATTCCAATGTATTTCCCCAGTGGCTCACTCACGTAACATAAAGTAGATATATTGATCTGTTCATCAGAAGGTAACAAATATTTGAATATTTAAAATTATTTGACTATTTTTTACTACGATCTCTAGTACATATTGTCACTCCCAAAGTGAACGAAAAAAAAATGAGGAATTAAAGTTAAATGAATTGAGTCCGCAACTCTGACACGTGCCTCTCAAATATATGTATCAAAATTGTTGTTCGTTGTACAAAAAAAAAACAAAAAAGCAAAACAAAAAGCAAATATAAAAAAAATATATTAGCACAACATGGCCAGTAGGCAGTTGCACCTTCTCACTGCTTCCACTTTCGTCCAAATGAAAGAAAAATCACCTCCTCGACAGCAATTGATCTATCTCAATTGATTTCCTCCTATGCGTGAATATGTCACCATGCACTTGTTCAGCTTCCATGTTGTAGCATTGACTGCGATGCATATGCTGTGTTTTGATATGATGTGCAAATGCCATTCTCGATTTATACGACTTACGGCAGTAATAGCAGTAGAACTTTTCACCACCATGGTTAGACCATATATGATCCTCCATTCCTTGTTTTGCATGGGTAACATGCGATGGATTACAGCCATTACAGCTGAACACTGTGCGTCCATTATTGTCCTTCAGACGTCTATAGAACTGTGGAAAATTGAAGGTAGCAAATCGCTTTGAAACTACACAATAATGTGCACCTACTCGAATTAATATTGATTCACGTTTATTCTGTGGTGTAAAACTAGGATGCTGTCTTCTCGACAACCTCCTAGCGCTGCTCTCATCGTCCGAACGATTAGAGCCGGCCTCTGAAGCCCTGGAAGAGGCCTGTTCATCTCTAGCTCGATGTGTTTCATCGCAACTCGATTCGGTCATGAACATATCGTCATCCTTTTGCACTTCAACGTGCTCCTGCTTTAGATTCATCCTTGTCTTGACAAGTGCTTGAAGCCCAGAGATGGTCTGGCTCTGAGCAGATGATGAGCTCGATGGATATTCAGGATTCTCTGAAAATTGATTCATCATTTGGGCACCTACCAAATGCTCCTGGGTCGTTGATACACGGTCTTGATCCTCCGGCGCAGCTGTTGCATTGGATTTGAACAATGTTGGGGAGTATGGAAAGAGTGCTGGATCGTCCAAGTCACTTTGCAAGCCTGTGTCTTCAGGTGTTGCATCTGTTACACTTGTACTCATATCTCCAAAGGATTCTGTGCTTCCAGCTTTGGTTTCCATCTGCGATAGTGTAGTGTCTTCCAGGATGATGAAGTCCGGTTCACTCTTGAAAATTTGGCGATTGCCTGCATCATCGTCCTCGGTTTCCGATAGCGTTGGAGGTGCTTCGATGTTCGAGTCGAATGGATCAGTTTCACTGTATGGAATATCCATCAGCACCTGCCTACGTTCTTCTCTACTGAGGAGCTTGTCCTTCGCCTCTTGGAGGGACACACGTGTCTCTTCCAGCTCTGTTCTCAAGTAATTTATCCGCTGATTAGCTTCCTCCAATGCCTTGTCCGATCTACGTTTAGCATCCTCCAGAATTTTTTGGGTCACATTTTTTAATTCATCTTGCCCCACTGCGTCTTCTCTCATCCTAGATATCTCCTTCTTGAGGTGAGATACTTCTGCCTGGCTCTCGGAGAGCTGCTCCCTCAAGCGTCGTATTTCCCTCTCGTAACCCAGGGTTGATATCCTACGTGCAGGGTTCGGCACAGAAGAACTTGGGCTCTCCAATCTTCGGCATTTTGAGGATGAGACATGATCAACTGGTGATGGGGATTGCGGGCTAGAATGACTGGCCATCTGAAATTTTGGGTAATGTCAAAGAGACTTTTATCCAAGGAAAAGATATGTCATTAAGTGTAATTATGAACAACCCATTCGTCCTTAATATTGTTATTAAGATTATTCATTTGCATATATATATACTACTAAAATATTAGGGAATTTTTGGTAGTATGGTCCACTCAAATCGTTGGCAATCTTTTGTTATCTATGGAATTCATGGCAGGATAGGAAGCCTTAGGTGCGCGAGGAAGTTTCCACGGTTTTGGCAAAAGATGGCGCCACCAGAAGGTTACGGAGGAATCGTTATAACTGAGGGTCTCAATCTGAGGTTGACTATATGGTAACAATATAGCTTCAGAACATTAGCTCTGTATTAGCTTTACCTTGTTTCCCGCGCGAAAATGTCGAGTTTTGAGCCAAAAGAGCGCCCTTTGCCGCCTTTTGATTTCCTTTGGCAATGTGCAGGAACCTGCCGGTGGGGCGCAACTATCGCTTATAGAAGCTTGATGCTGCCTTGGGTAAGGAAAACCTGCCGTCAGTGGTTTTTTATATATTCAAAACGCTGAGTTTGCTGTGGCAACCCAACCAAGAAGGCAAATAAACCACATAGCAAAATTCGAAGACTTGCCGAAAATTATTCGCAAACTGCCCTCGTTTGCCGTAATTTTTCCGCTCAGTGTTCTATGGGTAACTAACCCGAGTTGTGTTTGGTGATTTCGACTACACTACGTAACAATATATGATATAATGGCTATGACGTAAGAGAAAGTAGTGTCTAATAATAGACAACACTTTGAGTAAGATGAATGGATACCGTTCTGTCCCAATAAATCTCCATTTTTCTCCTAGAAAATGGCGGGAACTAATTTGTATATCTAGTATAATGAAATCTAACCTCACTCGGCTTATTCCCTTCTTATATTTCACGCCAATTGATCTACTCACAAACAGGTACGGGCTATGTAAATTATCCGCACTGGTCCATTCTATGAATGATTTGCTTGGAAATTATTCATAAGATAGGGTATATATATATATATATAGTGCACATTTTATCTCACATTTGACTCACCCTCGATGTTTGTATCTATTCTATACTGTAAACATATAGATAAAGCCCCCAAATTGCATCAAAATGTGAGAAAGAATCGATTCTTCGGGCAAAATGTAGTTTATGGTTATGAAGTCAAATTTCGCCATTTTGAGGTTAGTTTTCAATTAGCATAGAGCGAATTTTTTTTTGGGCAATAGTCGCGCCAACAATTATCTATCCGATGATCTGAAAATTCATATACCCGGTAGGGAACAAGGCTATCACTTGTTCGATAATTTTCAAGGTCTTGGGATATTACATTAACCACTGTACCTTTTAAACCTGTTTACCAACCTTTGAATTAAGATTGTGACTATTCAGCGCTTGATGATTCAAATGTACACTTCATGCAAATGAAGATATGATATGACGATATTGTGCGCGAGGTTTATGATACTTAGCAACACATTCATATGATGGAGGAGAGCTCTGGATGGCATACCCTCCCACTCTTCCTGTTTTAGCTGTAAATTCACAGCCCCCACCACTGAGCTCTTTCTTCCATGGCGAGAACTATATTTATTGTTATACAATGAGTGGGCTCGCTGATGCGCGTGCTCGTCTGATTCTCCACTTTCTCCCCATGAAAATTCGCGGATTAAATCGCGGGTAGTCGACTTTCACCAAAATTTTGTTTTATTGAAATTTGAAATTGTTAAAAAATTTTTTATGAAACTTTTTTAATGGCCCAACTAAATGAACTATTTGTTGTTGTTGTTGTTGTTGTTGTTGTTTTTTTTTTTAAGGCCATGTACCTAGACACCCTATCCTTGTCCATTGGTTCGCGCCATATCTATAGTACTTCCGGTTCTTCGCTTTGTTCGTTTCACTTATCTATGTGCAACGTCTATATATAGTCGACATATGATAAGACGCGAAAAATATCGCAGAAGCTGAGAGAGTTCTTTTGGGAAAATTCCTAGTCGAAGTTTTCTGTGATTTGTTTATCATTTCCGGTGAATTTTTGCAGATGATTGAGCCTACATTGACCAAAGTGGGAGCACCTTACTTGTACTTCCGGTTGCGCTGTTGCCGCTGCGCACTTCCGGTGGCCAACTTCCACTGCGAAATAGACAATTTTTGCAATTACCTGAATTAGTTATCTTGGAAATATCTCGTAATGATATCGCAGACTGTCACCGGCCGGCCTATCCGCCATTTGTGGCGCGAGATTTGAAAACAGTGCGACGCGCAGCAACAGCGCTCAGCATTTTTGTACTGCGCATCTGGTAGCGCCACGAGCGCTGCGCCGCTTTTCTCCATCTGCACTTTATTCCAAAATTAATACCTAGTCATTCTGCGATTGTGCGAGGAATGTTACAGTCTCTCCCCTTCTTCGAGACTTAAAAGTAATGTTTAAAGAAATTTGCAAGTCATTCGAGGGAAGTTTGAAGCGTGATTCACTCTGAAGCCTGAACTGCAAAAAAATGTTCCTTGACATTTTCGCTTAATTTGAAGTTTCTATTTCCAAAGCAGATAACAATATCACGAACTATTGAAATATCTTGTATGGAAGTTTGTCACGAATCTTCCCAACTTTTTGTTTTATGTAAAAATATTGATTCTCTTTTTGCCGTGAGGTTTTATTGAATGGGGTGAAATTGGAGTCCTCTTTTCAGCTGTCTGCCAAGTATTTCTGGGATCAATGTGATTAGCATCTTATCTAGTTTCGGCCATTTTTGCGGTCGATTGCAATGGAGGAAATTGAGTCTGGCAAAAATTGCCGGCCTATTTTTTTATTTGTCCGTTTTGTTAAGCTAATAATGTTGCCAATTGGTACCAAATTATTCGAAATTTTTTTTTTTGAAAACATGGTTGCTTCTGAGTTGGCTTGGAGCTCACCTCTCCCTGGAATTCCTGGCTCGTATTTTAGGAAAATTGAGATTCTGCGATGGATCCTGTTTTGTAGATAGGAAGTTAAAAAATGATTTATGAAGTCTCGATTTTTTTCCTCATAATTTTAGATATTTCAAAAAAGTAAGAATTACAAAAATTTCCAAACATGGGAAAAATACATTTCTTTTATACAAACATTTTTTAGGAAATGTAATTCTTGAGATTTTGAAATCCAAATTTGAGAGGTCTTAACAAGTCTAACAACGTTAAACATTCCGAAACTCGGAAAAAGTTAAAAAAATATTGACCATGCCCACGTTTTTAAGTAATCCAACTAATGATGTGTTTTCTTCCTGATTTTAGGTGCAATCTGTAATTCAACCCAACCATCAATCTGTGATACAGAGTGCTACAAATATACAACCAGTGGCAATATCTAAGGGGAATGTTATTCTTGTCAGCAAACCAAACTCTGTTATACAGTCGACCCAAGGGAATATACAAACACTACAGGTGAACAATTACTGTACAATGCACAGGTCGATTTTGGCCAAAGTTAACATTGGCACCTTATGGGGAGGCAAACTTAGATTTTTTGATAGTGAATTTTTAAGCCCGTGGGCGTTGATACTATCCAATAGGAACCCCCAGAAGATATTTCCGTCGATTTTGGGTCGAAAAATTGAAGTTAATTTTTTTCGATTTTGGCCAAATTTAACATTGGGGTCTTATGGGGAGGCAAACTTAATTTTTTTAAAATTGAATTATTGGCCCCGTGGGCGTTGATACTATCCAATAGGAACCCCTAGAAGATATTTCCGTCGATTTTGGGTCGAAAAATTGAAATTAATTTTTTTTCGATTTTGGCCAAATTTAACATTGGGGTCTTATGGGGAGGCAAACTTAATTTTTTTAAAATTGAATTTTTGGCCCCGTGGGCGTTGATACTATCCAATAGGAACCCCTAGATGATATTTCCGTCGATTTTGGGTTGAAAAATTGAAATTAATTTTTTTCGATTTTGGCCAAATTTAACATTGGGGTCTTATGGGGAGGCAAACTTAATTTTTTTAAAATTGAATTTTTGGCTCCGTGCGCCTTTATACTATCCAATTGGGACCCCTAGAAGACACTCCCGTCGATTTTGGGTCGAAAAAGTCAAATTAATTTTTTTCGATTTTGGCCAAATTTAACATTGGAGTCTTATGGGGAGGCAAACTTAAATTTTTTAAAATCGAATTTTTGGCTCCGTGCGCCTTTATACTATCCAATTGGGACCCCTAGAAGACACTCCCGTCGATTTTGGGTCGGAAAAGTCAAATTATTTTTTTTCGATTTTGGCCAAATTTAACATTGGGGTCTTATGGGGAGGCAAACTTAATTTTTTTAAAATTGAATTTTTGGCCCCGTGGGCGTTGATACTATCCAATAGGAACCCCTAGATGATATTTCCGTCGATTTTGGGTTGAAAAATTGAAATTAATTTTTTTCGATTTTGGCCAAATTTAACATTGGGGTCTTATGGGGAGGCAAACTTAATTTTTTTAAAATTGAATTTTTGGCTCCGTGCGCCTTTATACTATCCAATTGGGACCCCTAGAAGACACTCCCGTCGATTTTGGGTCGAAAAAGTCAAATTAATTTTTTTCGATTTTGGCCAAATTTAACATTGGAGTCTTATGGGGAGGCAAACTTAAATTTTTTAAAATCGAATTTTTGGCTCCGTGCGCCTTTATACTATCCAATTGGGACCCCTAGAAGACGCTCCCGTCGATTTTGGGTCGAAAAAGTCAAATTAATTTTTTTCGATTTTGGCCAAATTTAACATTGGAGTCTTATGGGGAGGCAAACTTAATTTTTTTAAAATTGAATTTTTGGCCCCGTGGGCGTTGATACTATCCAATAGGAACCCCCAGAAGATATTTCCGTCGATTTTGGGTCGAAAAATTGAAATTAATTTTTTTCGATTTTGGCCAAATTTAACATTGGGGTCTTATGGGGAGGCAAACTTAATTTTTTTAAAATTGAATTTTTGGCTCCGTGCGCCTTTATACTATCCAATTGGGACCCCTAGAAGACACTCCCGTCGATTTTGGGTCGAAAAAGTCAAATTAATTTTTTTCGATTTTGGCCAAATTTAACATTGGAGTCTTATGGGGAGGCAAACTTAATTTTTTTAAAATTGAATTTTTGGCCCCGTGGGCGTTGATACTATCCAATAGGAACCCCTAGAAGATATTTCCGTCGATTTTGGGTCGAAAAATTGAAATTAATTTTTTTCGATTTTGGCCAAATTTAACATTGGGGTCTTATGGGGAGGCAAACTTAATTTTTTTAAAATTGAATTTTTGGCCCCGTGGGCGTTGATACTATCCAATAGGAACCCCCAGAAGATATTTCCGTCGATTTTGGGTCGAAAAATTGAAATTAATTTTTTTCGATTTTGGCCAAATTTAACATTGGGGTCTTATGGGGAGGCAAACTTAATTTTTTTAAAATTGAATTTTCGGTCCTAAGTTGATGAATTGCTTCAAAAAAATTGAGTATTTTTTAATTCTTTTCCCAATGTTTTACCAATTTTTTTTCTGAAATTTTTAGGTCGTGGATCCAGGTAGTGACGATAGTTTTTCCGATGAGGAATCACCTAAAAAGAGAAGAGATCTAACGAGACGAGCGTCCTACAGAAAAATTTTGAATGACCTAAGTGCAAGTGAAATTGCAGGTAAACCAAACTATAGTCCCCTTCCCTCAAAAATGTTGCTCAATTGATTCCAATTAATGTTGTCACACCTCACGAATAATCGATTCAATTCTTTAAGTCCGTGTGCATGTCAGATCATACGCAACAATTCTTCCGGAAAATTGATCATGAAAAAAAATGTACCAAAGAGTTTTTTCTTCAAAAATTGAAGAACAAAAATTTCAAAACTATTTTTTTTTTGTTATGCGTGGTCAACACTCTAAGTCAAGGTTTTCTCAATGTTGCAAATATGTCTAAAAACTTGAATGAGAAAAAAAATTAACTACCCTAAATTTTCACGATAATTTGCTTATTTTCGAATCAGGAAAATGTGAATGATGACACCCCCTCGAAATAAGCTTTCACGTTTCACATGTTTTAATTGATTTGTTAAAGAAATATAGATCCCTGAAAAAAAATGTTCTAAAATTTTGTGGAACATCAAAATGTTCATTTGATGTCTACACCAAAAATTTGTAGTTTCCCTCCACATAAAAAATATGAAAATAGAGATTCAAATCTTAGTTACAACAATAAGAAAAAGATTACTCTTTGAAGGAATACCTAAAACAAAAAATGCAAATATCCAAGAGACGTCTAATGCTAAAAATTCCCTGAATTTTCAAATTAATTTTTCTGTTAAATAAACAGTGTCTAATATCGAATTTATTACACAAAAAAACTTTATTGAACACTGTAGTAAACAATATAAATTTCGAGGCACTGTCATCATTTATTTTTTTCCTATTGACTATCTTAAGGTCCATTGAGATGCCATACCAAGCACAAGATAAGCCCCTCACATTTTTCCCGCACAGTTTAACGCTTCAATTCTTCATTACGCCCAGGCTATTATTAATTAATTTTAGCGATTTATTAATTTATCGATTATGAAAACATCGAGGAGCTGCTATTAATGTTGGTCGTTTTATGTGCACTTGAGATAGTCCAGAGACATTGCTTTTCATAATTTATTTCATAATTCATATTGAACATTAATCTTAAGTTAGGTGTCGCTTTTAGCTATCAAAGTCATGAATGTCCAGTGGAAAATGATAAGAAAATTGATACCAAATTAAGAGTTTTTAAACACTCCGAACCCTTCAAGTATTTTATGATATTAAAATCTTGAGATATTTCCCCTATTTCGCTATTTTCCCATAATAATTCATTATCTATTTAATTTAATCTGAAAAAAATTAATTCTTAGTTGATGTTTTCATTTAGAACATCTAAAAAACTGTCATTGCACCACTGAATTTATCACTCCGCAATAATTGTTTAAATATTATTATTGAACACTCTTACATCAGTCGTTCAACAATTATGGAAACAAATTCCAAAATTACCAATCCCATCCCGAATCCTGTGTCATAAAATCATTCACTGCAATCTTCCCTCTGATTTTGTCTTGCACGCATACTTCTTCATCTATTCTAATGGTTTTCTCATGTATGACCTGACTGCACGATTTTATGTTGTTAAACTCAACGAGCGAGGAGTCCATATGTTATGTACCATTCAGTCTCGATTAAAATTATAGGTTGTACTATATATATATTTATGTATCTATATATATAATTTTTTTTCCAATTCCTTTTTCGATTCCAAAAAAAATATGTATAATTATAGGTTGTACTATACAACTAAGTAGTCCCAGATTTTTTTTGCCAAATTTAGGAAGCAATTATGTAAAAAATGCAGGCAAAGCATTGAAATTATGTTGACCTCCCTGGCCAATCCATTTAGAAACATCATTTGGAAATACTTCTCTTCTGGCAAAAAGATGAACTCTGCTTTAACAAGTTCCCCTCCTTCCCCGAGTCCCGCCACGCCCAACACGAAGCGCTCAACGCTACTGCGCAGCCATCTGTTGCGTAGTGGGGGGAAGTTGGGGAACTTCCCGACTTGTGATTGACACAAGGGAGTTTCGACTGTAAATGCAGGCGGATTCATGACTACGATGGCAATTACAAAATTTTGTTTGTGCAATCTGACATACCTAGGGCTTGCAAAGAAATTACTACAAAATGGTAACTAGCATATGGACTGCGGAGCAAAAACTACATAACTCAGTGAAATTACCTTCCTCAATTGTAATTAAGAGGTAATACCACTGTAACAATTTTCTTTTAGGGAACAAGGGAAGGAAAGAGCATTAAAAAATCGGGAAAATTAATGAACACATGAAAAATATTTTTTAAAAATTTATTGTTGTGTGTAGAAAATCTCTGGCATTTTTACAACCCCTCTCAGAAAATTTTATTCTCACAAAACTCGAAAGAACGAAACATAAATATTCAGAACAACAAAACAAAACATCGTACTGATTATGATTTACTAGAGAGTACCTGGGGAAGTTCTCACATATAATGTGGTATTTTATTCGAACATTAGTAAGGTTCCACGAATTTGCTACTTAAAAAAAAAAAACAAAATCAATATGATTTTACAGTGGTGTTACCCCTTAACATAACACTGTCACAATCCCCAATGGAAGAAAAGAATTAATAAAAAATTCCCACAATTTGATTCGATTTTGCAGCAGGTAACTTGCCTCCCCTAGAATCCTCCCTTGAGTGTGACTCTAATGTGGACAGTGATATGTCTTCCCACTCGCTCCACTACCAAACAGGTTGGTTCAAATATTCATCTAGCTAATACTTCACTATTTTATTTCTCTTCATCTATTTTTTTTTAACCCTTCGTTAGTTGCGCGATTTCGCCCGCGGTCATTCGCGTTGCGACTCGACGCCGCAATGTTATATAGTGAGCAAAATTTCGGAACCGCGAAATATCCGCGAATAACGAAGGGTTAACTCTATTTTTATTCTTTTTTTTTTCATTTTTTTTTTCCTTTATCTATCAGCTTTTTATCATTGGGGCAACGAAAATAATTCACTCAATCAGTCCAGTTGTTTCTGAATCACATCCTATCCCTGTGTGTACTGTCACATGTTAATCATCATCGATCAATTCTTTTTGTGTTTGGTATGGCATTGGGGAAGTCGCTGCGGAGGTTGAGGAGAGCGAGATAAATTTTTTTTTTTTTTGCATTTTCGAGAATTGGGAGAGCTTTCAAGGGAAGGTCTGGGAGAGCTGAAAAAGCAGAAAAATCTTGGAAAATTGGGTCACCGATTTTTTTTTTTCAATGGAATATAATTGATAATATCGGAGACCATAGCAATGTTAGTACCAAAATTTGCGTTCTTTTTTTATTCAATAGATTGCATTTTGGAAAAAATATCTCCTCTGCCTCCGAAAAATGTCTGAAAGACAACAGAATTCGAGCGCAAAACATCAAAAATCATTCCCAGTTATCGAGTTAGATAATTGCAAGCTCTGTGACAAAAATTGATCATCAATTGACGTTTGAAATTTCGAATTTTTTATAGATAATTGATTGAAAAAATTGTAAAATTTATAAAGCTGTTGAACATTGTTAATTTTTTATTTTCAAATTTTGCAAAAGTTTTTTTAATTTTCCATTGACGAATTTCTGTAAAATTTTTGAAATAAATCCAGTAAGATCTGCCGTGAGTAATACAAAACATTCCGTTATCGGCCAGCTAAGTAGGGATGACCAATAAGCGTCAACGATTTGAATTGTGAGTTCAAACGCTATGATGATTGGCGGTAACGAAGAAATCACTCATGCGCATGCGCCGGACGGATTGGCGGGAACGGGACTATAACCCTCTCACGCTGAAACTGCATAAATTTCTGTTATAACTTGCGAGACTATAACTTCACCTCAAATTTTACAATACCTGAACAATATTCTATCAAATTTTCGAAAATTGATGAGTCAAGACGATGTATTTTATGTCATTGGCGCGCGAAAACTGCGCAGCCAACCTCGCTCCTCGACAGCCTAGTGGCCACTTACCTCCCTAGTGCTTCACATACCTCCCATTGGCTGTCGAGGAACTCCGTTGGCCAGGCTGAAAGGCATTCCTATAACAAATTTGACCATAATAAAATTATTAGTATGGTAAAATTTGTTGCACTAATACTTTTCAGCCCTTGCAACTATTCCGTCACACTGCTCAAGCCCATTAACGCCCAAGCCGCCTAGGCTAATAAAAGTTTCCATCAAAAAGAAAATTGAAAAATGGAGAAAAAACGAAATGGAATTGAAACATTTTGCAGTAATACCTGCGGGAACAATACAAATTGCTACCCAAGGGGAGGGTGTGCCAGGGCTTCACACACTGACAATGAGCAACTCTGCAACAGCGGGTGGAACAATAGTGCAGTATGCACAGGGCCAGGACACGCAATTCTTTGTCCCAGGTGTGTCCCCTACTTCAAATCTTTATGTTCTATGATTTTTCGTCTCTCTTGTTTGACCTATGACACTCCACTATTCCCCTTCCAAAAATTTTATTCCTTTATTGGTAATTGTGTTCTATATATTTATGGTTATTTGTATTTTATACATGCGAGTGATGTTTGATAAGAATTATCTTTCGTTTGTTATAGTAGTATGTGACATTTTTATCTGTTTTTTTATACAGCAGCGGAACATTGTTGAATAGAGATTAAATTTTTTGATGGAGGATTTTTAGCAGCAGGACCTTCAGGGGATGTGGTTGAGGGCATGTAACAGGTGGCTCCGGGAGTCTAGCCGATCTCTCCCCACCGGCGCTGTCGAGGAATGCAGTGCGCATGCGTCGGCGAGGGTGGGGAGAGATTGGCGGGAAACTCGGAGAGAACACTCAGTGTGCCGACTATATGTGCGTTTGTCGGTGGTTTTGGAACTTGGGTCATAGTTTGGAATGGGAATAACCTATTCCAGAATTGTGGACCGATTTTATAGGTCAAACGTTTCAGAAATAACTGTATATGATGTCTATTTTCTCCGGTTCATTACTTAAAGGTTAGCTGAGTGAGGAAGAAGTAATCCACAGCGTTTAGAAGATGAATAGGGTTAGAAGAGGGAGCAGGTTTCCTAGCGGAGAAACTCACAAGTTCTAGTGGAACTGGTGGCGTATGTTGGTAAATGAAATTTTGGGAACGAATTTTTCAAATATATTTCTGCACATGATCACCAAGTTTCAATTTTTTATAATGAAATATGTGGGAGATGTGTTTTGGATCTCCCCGAAAAATGAGAATTTTGGGAAAATCCGCGCAACCAAAATTTCTTTAGCCATTATATTTCATGTACAGCCTATTCATATGGATATGCAATATTTTTTATATGTGCAATATGATACGAACGGTTTTATACCGATTTTAGAATTCTCTTATGTCCGCTTAGAGAATTACGTTGAAAGCATCACGTGTGTATCGGTGGTCAGCAAGAGTTTGAATTACCAAATTTCTTTATACAAATATTTTTATACAATATAATAAAATATTGTATATCTATATTAATGGGCTGTATATGAAATATAATGGGTGAACAAATTTTTTTCGCACATTTTGACAAAATTCCTATTTTTTGGGGAAATTCAAGATGCATCTTCTCTCAGATTTTTCGTTATAATAAATTGAAGTTTGGTGATCATAGAAATATACTTGAGGAATTCGTACGTCGAGAACTTTCATTGTATCGATTCCTGCATTGGAGAATGGAATTAAATTTCCATAACATAATATTCACTATATTTCCAAATTTTTATCACCACGAAATGTTACAGCTTATTCAAAAGAAACCATAATTTTTATCAAACAAGTCCCTCTATGTGATTTTCAATTGTATGATGTATTTGCAGGGATTTGCTATAAAATTCAATTTGCACCACAAATAGACAGGACATTTTAATTTCACAATTTCTAAAATTTCTAAAATCTGAGAGGTTAAGCTCCGAGCACCCAACTCTGCAAGAGACCAATTTTTGGAATAAATCATTCAATTTTTTTTTCTTTTATTTTCTTGAACCTATTTATTAATCACAATTCATTGATAATCCCTGCTGATAGGTCGTAGCAATTGCTACTAAACATAAAGAACTTATTTGGAGTGTACAGTGTCTTGCACTGTTGCAGATTACACAGGACATGGGGTAGTCGTTGAGGATGCTGCCAGAAAGCGGGAAATGAGGTTGCAGAAAAACAGGTCAGTAGATTTTTCTAAAAAAAAAAAAAAAAAAATTCAAAAGAAAGTTCTCATTATGTATATATACGAGTCCAGTGGTGCGTGCTGTGCACGCGTAGTTCCTTTTTCCGCCGCACGCACTGGTGGCGCGTCGGATTCTGTCTTACGCTTTTCGATAATTTCGATATACATCGATAGTTCCTTCCGTCTCCCTTTTTACTATAGGATATATATATATATATATATATATACACTCTCTTCATTTTGAGTAATGAATATATATATATATTCATCTACACTGTCGCTCTATTTGCATTTGACATTGAGTTCACAATTTTAAATTTGTAGTTACAGTCTTCTAGAAAAATCTGTTCTATAAATTCAATATCGATGACATCAGCAAATCTCTATAGATCATTTCCATATGAACCCAAAAAATCTGAAAATTGCAATGCTTCCATATGAATAAAAACTTAATTTAATTTAATCAACAGAGAAGCCGCACGTGAATGCCGAAGAAAGAAAAAGGAGTACATAAAATGCCTGGAGAATCGTGTAGCAGTTTTAGAAAATCGTAATCAAACGTTAATTGACGAGCTCAAGTCCCTGAAAGAGCTCTACCAGCAGAAAACTGACTGAGACCGGTGTCTGATTATTTCGGTACGTAATCCGATGAACTTATGTCTCTCATCTCATCTATGCACGTTGTCCTCCAATGCAGCATGATGAGATCATAATTTTGTTTCTCAGAAAAAAGGAAAAAAAAATATAAACAGAGCAGAAAAGAGGAATGCAAACACAAACAAGAATGCAAATTTTGGGAAGCGAGTTTAACTTGAATCGTATAAGTGTTTCTGTATAATATTGTATTTATGTATCGACGTACGATGAAAATGATTTTTTTTTTTAATGGGTTCTGAAAGGCTTGTGAAACTTGCTGTTGAGTCATTGGGAGAAGCCAAAGGTCGATTACTTTTCAGGGGAGATTTAGAGTTGTGGAATTCGGGGATTTTGCTGAATAATTCATTTTGGAATATTTGATGTCTGGGGTGGAGTGGTTTAACTATGAAGTATTCGCCAATTCAGCCACCCATTTAAAAAATGGTGCTTCGAAAAATTCTGAAAAAAATCGGGGATATTCGATAACTCGAAAATGTGTTTTGTGATTTTTTTCGATTTTTTTGGGCCATCTGGTACCGACATATTTGCACGTTTTTTTTTTGGGAAATTTAGATTTTATGTTGATGTTTATACTCAAAATTTGTATTTTTTCCCCAGTTTTTCAATAACAGTATTGAAAGAAATTGATTTCAATTTCGATGGAGGAATGATGGAATGCAAATTTTGGGTTGGTACGTCTTTATAAAAAATTGGTTTTTTTTTGGCAAAATTTTGGGTCCTTGGTTTTTTCAGAATTTTTTAGAAACTTGAAATGGATGGCTGAGTAAATGGACGATTCCCATATGTCAATTTATCTTGACAATGCATTTTTTGTTGGCATATTGAAATCTAGGGATGATTGATCACTTGAGCAAATTTTTGAGAGAAAAGATTACAGCTATAAAAAAGACTTTATGAATTTTTAAAAAAAATATTTATCATCTTCATGGACTTTTGAAAATTTATGGAATTTTTGAATGCTTCAGAATTTTTACATCTTTAAAAAAAAAATACAAATTTGGAATTTGAAGCATTTTTCAGATTTTCCACAAATTCATTTTATGAATTTTGAATTTTGAATTTTGATTTTTTTTTTTAAATTTATAATATTTGGAAAAAACTTCAAAATAATTTTGCAATTATTCCTTCGTCTCGTTTCACCACTTCACTTCAGAATTAATGAAAACTATTTTTTTTTGTCCAAACTGTTATCAGTTTTTGGATGGAACAAATATTACCATATTTGGCCCAGGTATCATTTATTTGCAATGGAAAATGAAATTTTTAATGCAATTATATGGGAAAAAGATCTTGCATCTGACAAAAGTGTCAAAAAAAAATTTTTTATGTAAAGAAAAATTATTTAAAAAAATACTAATAATTGCCGAGCATTAAAAATATCTTTTGGTACTTTGTTCAGTCCAATTTCCAAATTCGAATTTTTAATTTTGGAGGTCAGAATGATCAAAAAATTGGGACTAGTAATATACAAAATTTATAATGAACTGTTAAAAGAACTAATAACAAAAATTTGTTCTTCATAAAAAAAAAGAATATTTTTGAGCAATAGCATTGCTCATTTTAATTGCAAATTTGTAAAGAGATCTGCATCTTCGATTGCTTAGAGTGGACACAAAAAAAAAACTGAATTTAAATTAAAATACAAATTTAGGGTTAAAATATGGATTTTAATTTTCGAAATTGAAATTTACATTTCTTCAATGTAACCGTGGACAGAACATCCCCGACGCAAATAAATAGAACTGGAAACTATTTAAATTGAAAAATCTGCATTCCACCTGTTGAGGGGAGAGTACCTTGACTTTCTCAAATTTTGAGATATTTGAATGAGGCTTTTTAGGCAATTATTGGCTCAATAATTTACAAAAAAATCTGAAAAAAACCAGGTGGGTTCAATATTTGAAAAAATGTCTCAGAATTTTTTTCAGATTTTTTGAGTAATTTTCAAATAATGCAAAAAAATATTTTTTTCAATTTTCCATTTATTTATTTTTTTAACTTAAAAGTTCTGTTTCAGATGTAAACTTCCTGGACCAAAAAAAAATTAGGCAATAAAATAAATATTTTCTTTAATACAAAAATAATTTTTTTTTAAAACCAATTTTTCGTTTTTTTTTTTTGAAAATCTTTTTTGGATGTCATTCAAATATCGCGCGACTTCTAAAATTCAGAGTACTCTCCCCTTTACCCAAAAAGAGAAGAAAAAAAGTAAAAAAAAAAATGCTAATGAATCTGCAGAAAGAAATAAAGTCATGAACATCACCACTGTAAAATAAAGCAAGCAAAAAAAAAACAGAAAAAGTGTAATATATTTAAGAAGAAAACAAAAAGTGGAAAAATGCAAAAATAAAAAAAAATGGAAAGAAAACAAGAGAAAAAAAGTTTAAATAGAGAAAAATAAAAAAAACATCAGGAGTGCCTTGAAGATTGCAGTATATACATATATGTTTACGTATGAGTTATATGTATGTAACGATATAAAAAAAAAATGATAATATTAATCGATCAATAGGGGAAGGTTGAGAGAATAATTATTTTCAAATGAAAAAAATTAATTAAGTGTGAGTGAAATGAAGGGAAATATTTTATTTCAAAAAATTGTGAATTTTTTTAGGACAGGAAGAAAAAATTGTAAAAAAATTGAATGTTGGAAATTGTTGAGGGCTAAAAAAACGAAAATTTTAGACAAATTGATTTTGGAATATTTGTTATCAGAAAATGGCGCAGTGAGAATAAGTTGGAATTTCTTTTTAATTTTTTTTTTCAAGTAAGCAGATATAAAAAAAAATGTCAAAATATGTGCTATAGCAAAGTGGTAAGTCAAGGGGAATCAGATTTGTTTTTTGATGCATATCTCGAAAGTAAGAGGAGATGGAAAAAATTTCATGAGGAACTTTTTGTCGAGACAATTGAGATCTACAAAAAAGTTCTAATAAAGATTATCTGAATTCCCCCAGGATTTGAGATATTCATAAAAAACAGCTCGAAGAAAAATATCTGCTAACTTGGTTTGAGAAAATAGAAAATATTCCCAGAAATTTCACCTAAAAATCATTTTTTAATTTTACTATGAATTTTCCTTAGCCCTTAAAAATGAATAAAACAATTCGAATATTAATTCATGTGATGATGTCATCGGAATGTATGTGTCATATTTGTTGAAAAAAAAAAGGAAAAATTATGGCAAAAAAACACAAAAAAATAATAATCATGAGTTTGTTCCAATTTTTCTCTAGCCTTGTAGAATAATTAGACAAACGAAAGAAACATGGTTTCATAAGTAATTTGTACTATTGTCTGTCTGCGAATGTCCAATTCGTACCTCCGCTGTCCCTCCAAGCGAATTTATCCATAAAACAAATGATTTTTTGTCTAAATCAGTTCATTGAAATTGGGGAGTGAAATTTGAATTTGCTAAATTTTTGTGATGACTGGACCCTTCTAAAAGATTGTAGAATTTTTCCACAATTTTCTAGGATGCTCTTGAATTTTTATCTCTTCCCAGAGATTTATAGAATTGTTTTAGACCTTTTAGAAATATCTAGGAATAACCCTGGAACTTTTATAAAATCCTGAAATTTTCTAGGAATAGACTAAAATTTTTTCGAGTTGCTTAAAACTTTCCCTGATTTTCTCAAAATTTTCTGGATGTTCCTACAGATTCCTAGTACTTTTTTGAAGATATATAGAATTTTCTATAATTTTTTAGAATCTTCCAAATTTTTTTTTCAAATTTTCTAGAATTTTATTGAGTTTTTTAACATTTTTTACATCTTTTTAGAATTTTAGAGTGGTTTAAAATTTCATGCAATTTTAGTGTTTGAGTTCTTTAGAACGTTTCAGAATGTTCTAAATTTTAGTGCAAGGCCGGTGAGAAATAAATTCCTTACTTACCGACTTAGTTCTTATATGCGCTGAAAGATGGCCTTAGTAAATATTCACCAGTTCTCTTATGCTCCCATATTGCGAATAGAAGTATCCACATTAAACAAAAATTTTCAATCGATTTTTTTAAAATTTTCTTTTCCACGATTTATTAATAAAATTTGTAAAATATGATAAATAATTTTAAAGTGTCGCAAAAAATGCACTAAAAATTTGAGCAATTTTGAGGGGGTCGAAAAATCGAGATTTCGATCGGAGAAAAAAAAATGCTTCGTAATTTCAATGAATTGATGGTTAAGGAAAAATTAAGATAATGAAGAAAATATGATTATATGTATGATATATGTATATCTTGGTTGCTGCACCGATCATATTATAAAGTATTGTAAATAGATAATATATGTATTTTTACATATCATTGGCCTTCTTGAAAGAATTAACAAATATAGCTTTTAATTCTATTACTGAAAATCCAATTTAGTAAACGTGCTTAACCTGGGCTTCGTAGGTCCCAGTGTCTCAAGGGAAGGTTACCGAAAACAATTTTTTTCATTTTTTTTTTCAATCCAAGAGAAAACATGGAACATCTCCAACGAATTTTTCAAATATATTTCTGCATATGATCACCAAATTTCAATTTTTTATAATGAAATATGTGGGAGATGTGTTTTGGATCTCCCCGAAAAATGAGAATTTTGGGAAAATCCGCGCAACCAAAATTTCTTTAGCCATTATATTTCATGTACAGACTATTCATATGGATATGCAATATTTTTTATATGTGCAATATGATACGAACGGTTTTATACCGATTTTAGAATTCTCTTACGTCCGCTTAGAGAATTACGTTGAAAGCATCACGTGTGTATCGGTGGTCAGCAAGAGTTTGAATTACCAAATTTCTTTATACAAATATTTTTATGCAATATAATAAAATATTGTATATCTATATTAATGGGCTGTATATGAAATATAATGGGTGAACAAATTTTTTTCGCACATTTTGACAAAATTCTTATTTTTTGGGGAAATTCAAGATGCATCTTCTCTCACATTTTTCGTTATAATAAATTGAAGTTTGGTGATCATATGCAGCTGTATGTTTGGAAGATTCGTTAGGGACCTTGGGTATATCAAAATTGATTTTTATGTAACCCTCCCATTGACTGACTAATGTTACTAACAATATATATATATATATATATATTTTAAAGAAAATATCACGATTTTAGGCAAGTCTCTTGGGAACTCTTCCGATGAATTGGTTCACTTCCAGTGTCTGAAAAATTCAATGAACAATTATTAATTAATTGTTTAATGAGCTTGGGCAATTTTCAATGAACAATTTGCAATTACCTCGGTGGGTGAAAGGAAGTTTTCGTTCCCTGAGATGACGTCGATGCTGAAAGGAAAAGAAAATCGTTATCAAAATTTTTTTTTTTTACTTTTTTCAGAATTTTGGATATTCTTGAATTCTGCACAATTTTTGAAAATTGTTTTCCAAACAATTCCGAGGTTTTTTATTGTTTTTTTCTTAATTATGTGGATAATTTGTGGCCGATTTTCACGATTTTTTTTTCATTTTTGAATTTTGCAGAATTTTGGACAATTCCATAACTTCAATTTATATTAAAAAAAAAAAAAAAAAAAAAAAAAATACAATTTTTTGGGAGTTCTTAAAACCTGAAAATTTCCTTGGATTAAACTTTTATGGAATATTTTTTGTTATTTTATTTCCCTCGATGCTATAGTGAGTGCATTGACCAGAAAAACAAAATTTGAATTAAAAATTATTATTTTCCCGATTTGAGGGGGTGACTTTTTCGCCCACAATTTTTTCAGGGCTCTCTGACTTTACGCTAAAATGTGCATTAACAAATAGAAATTTACTTTTTCTTTTTGATGAATTGGTTGATTTTTTTGGTTTACCACCGCAGATGAGGTCGTTGAGCAGTCTTGGACCGGTTTTTGTCTTTGACGGAGTGGGCTTGGCCAATTTCTCATTTTTCATGTTGTAAACTGCTGTGCGATAGACCACTTCCATTGGTTGCTTCTTGGTCCTGGTATCGCGGGCAAAGCAAGTAACAAAATTATTTATAAAATCCAGAAAGTCTTCATAAACATGATGACACTATTAATTCATTAGTCTTCATCTAAACTATTGCAATCACCAATCGTAATAATTTTTTTTTCCATCTGCCCACCTATAATTTAAACAAATGGCCTGTGGGTTGGACCCTCCGCGGGCCAAAATTATAATTTCCCGATGTCTCCGTGTGTGTGTGTACTTTCTTTCCAATGTCTCATTTTTCTCACCACAGAGCTCTCCAAATGATTCCAATTGTTTATAACGCTCTAACGCCGAAACGGTTGAAGATACGAAAAAAGTCAGAGGACACAAAATATGTATTTTTTTATAAGGAACAACATTTATTCGACACATTTTTGCGTATCTATAATATTTCGTGAGATACAGCGTTATAAACAATTGAAATTGTTAATAGCAATGGGAAGCAGCAGACACATATGGACCAAAAACTAATCAGCTCTAAGTTAGGGCAAGACGCTTCGATTGCGTCATACAGGACCTCGATCGGATAATTTGTTCACGAGAAATCGTTCCGGGAAATTTTTGGTTACATACGTACATCGGCACACACACACACACACACACACACACATACAGACATTTTGTTTTAAATAGTCTAGAAAGGTCAGAAATACCATGAAACGTGGAGATCTGATGGAAAATCGGTTTTTAATTTTCAGGGACAAAACAGTAACTTCCCCTATCGGCAAGTTAAAAACTGCTCACCTAGTTGCATCCCCGATGACAGGTCTCTTGACACTTTTCACCCTGTTGAAATCCTTCTGTGACCTTGAGACAGTCGAGCCACTCCCCACAGAGCGCTTCTCCAGTGGTGATTTTCTAATGCCATTACTAGGACTCATTGCTTTTCTTTTAGTAACTTTATCCACCCCCTCCTTCGATCGTTTAATATCGTTTTTCCCCTTTTTCTCATCCCCCACTCGATAGTTCTCGTAGACCGGAAAGGCGTCCATGACTCTTCCAAAGACATTAGCATAGATAGGGCCAGCCCTATCGGACCTTTTAGCGCCCTTATCCCCACTTTTCTGCTGTAAATTCTCCCCCTTCTTCCTTGTCTCACTCTCCTCCATTCGTTTCTCTCCCCCCTCTTCTAGGGACTTTTTCTCACCAGAACCATTCAGCTTGGTACATCCATCTAGGGACTTTTTGTCACCAGCAAGCTGTGGCTTGGGGGAGTCGTCTAGGGACTTTTTCTCACCAGTTAAATGCCTCTTGAAATTACCATCTAGGGGTTTTCTCTCATTACTAACATTTTGCTTGATTGCCTCGTCTAGGGACTTTTTCTCACTAGTAACTTTTTCCTTTGGAATCACCAAGTTGTCCTCGACTCTCGCAATTGTTGTTTCATGGGTTTTAACTATTGTGGAGAGCACTCTATTGTCATCCGCATCACGAGAAACAAAGTTACCAAGATTTCCCCTAGAAATGACCTCAGAGACCGCTTTGGGGGATTCCAGATCTCCCCTAGTTCTAAAGTCGACTTTGTCACCAATGCCCAGTCCGGTATCACCCAGGCAAATTGTTGTTGTGTGAATTTTGGGAGAACTTACATCGGAAGTCAGCCAATGGCTCTTGTCTTCCTCACTGAATATCCCTAGGTCCTTGGTTTTTAGGGGATTTCTGGAGAGCGCCTGATTCTTTCTTCTCCGCCTGAATTTATTGGTTGGCGGGGGTTTGCCGTCGGTTTCTACTATGTTGACCTTGCCGGAGTCGGCGGCAAAGTGAACTTCCGTTTTGCAAAATCCCACTTTTTTCTTTGAGAGAGTAGGAATTGCGGGGATTCCCGGTAAGTCCGATGCGCCTAGGGTCACTATACTGGTCTTTGGGGAGTTTATCAGGTTGACCACTGTCACTTGGGCGCCATGAGGCTTCGGGGAGGGAATCTGCAATTGATATGGTGTTGAGTGTTTTGATAGAATGATTACATGTCTAAATATTACGGTATGATAATATCTTATAGTAAAAAGGAGAGACGAAATAAACTATCGATATATATCGAAATTATCGAAAAGCGTGAGACCGAAACCGACACGCCAGCCGACAGTGCGGCGGAAAATGGATATATAATATACCAGCTATAGACTCCTCTATAGCTGCGCTATATAGCTATATAGCTATAGAGGAGCAGCTATAGCGCAGCTATAGAGGAGCTATAGAGGAGCAGCTATAGCGCAGCTATAGAGGAGCAGCTATAGAGGAGTCTATAGGACCCCCCCCCCCCCCCCCGCGAAGCCCCCGCTTGGAGGGTGGGGTTTCGCCTCGAGCGCAAACTTTGCGCGAGCAAAAATCCCCAAAATGACGGCCTGGAAATATATACTATGCCGTAATAGTTAGACCTCCTGCCTGATAGAATATAGGATACCGAAAAGTTCGGGGTAGGGAGGGTATGGAGGGATTATATCTGGGGTTCTTATAGGGAGCTTCGCCAGTGCTACCAACCTGAGATCTCGGAGACGGGGATTTCGGTCCGGCCAATCGCGCTCGTTGTGGCAGCGGTGAAGTTTTTACCAATATTTCCGGTTTCTTGGGGTCCTTCATGGTGATCGCTGAGGATATGGGAATGTAGTGGTTCTCCACGGAGCTCTCCTGCGTCGAATGAGGTTCCATTCCCTGCGCATTGATCAAGTAGTGACTTTCGCGAGGTATCTCCTTGATGCGGTTGGAACAGTCGTCGATTTTTTGAGAGGTTATTGGAGATTTTTGGGGAGTCGGGAGGGCATTTTGATGGGGTGAGGGAACTTGGAGGGACCTGCGGAGCTTGGAGGCTCGGGTGAAGCTGGATGTTGGTGATTTGGGAGTGGTGTCCAGGGGAAAGAGCAGGAAGTCCTCGTCGGAAGTGCTGCGCTTCAGGAATGGGAATTTGGGGGAGGTGGGGAGGAGGGAGGGGGGAGGCATGTCGGAGACTCTGGAGGAGGACCATTGGGAGGCTCGCACCACCTGGACATGTCTTCCGGGCTCTTGGCTCTGGAATATCTCAACTTGACGACGCGCTTTTTGAACCACTGTGCCGTCCACTGTGTTCCGCTGGCGAGAGTCCACCATCTGGAATTTGAGGGCGTTAGGGAAGTTTTGGGGGGGGGGGGGGGGAAATTTTACCTTTCCGTACGAGTGGGCTGAGCCGTTGGTAAATGCACGCCATTGGCCAGTCTCGATTCGCGCCTGCTCCAACATTCCCGTTATTTGGTCGACACCCGACCATTCCCGGATCTCCTCGTTTTTGAAGGGCCCGTCGTCGTCGAAACGCCCCGGCGAAGACAGCACAACCTCCATCTTCATTTTTCCTCAATTTCCATCAATTTTCCTGGAAAAAATAGAAAAAATCGGGGAATGAATTAGCGAATCGGATAACTTAATGCGGGGATGACGTCACACGTGGTATCGGGGAAAACATGTCGGGAACGAAAAATAGTGGCGAAAATTTTAAGCGTTTTGAAAATGTCACAAAATTAGAAAAGTTTAAAAATCTGATTTTTTTTTTTTTTTGGGGAAATTTCGAAAGTTTTGCGAATGGAAAATTTGGGATTGCATAATTTTGGAAAATTTGCTAAATTTAAAAAATAAGGCAAATTACAAAAATAACAAAAAAAATATATCGAAAATTTCGAAAATTTTCGAAATGTGTAAAACTCGAGAAAAAAAAATATTGGGGATTTGAGTAATTTAAGGATTTCAAAAGAAGTAAATCATAAAGAAAAATTACTCAATAAAATTTTTTTTTTCAATTTCAGAAACTGAAAAAAAAATTCAAACTTCGATTTCACAATTTTTGAAAATTTGTACCTTTCGAAATTCAATGATAAATTAAAAAAAAATGATCCGTAAACGTTTTATGCTACATAAATTGCATTCGTAAAAAATTACAATTAGCGCGAACGGCCATTTTTGAATTGTCCGTTTTTTTTTTCCTAATGTTTAATAGTCTAACTAACAACGCGATGCTCGTGTGTATGAAGACTAAGGTGGACAAGTGTCGGACACTTGTTTAACATAAACTATGATCATTGAATACATAAAGTGGCATAAGAATTCGCAATCGACGCTTTACGTGGAAGCGCCTTCCTTATCCGCCAAATGCGCATAAAATAACACACACAGAAATTAAAATTGTTTCATCGTTATTTATCATTATAACATCACTAAAATTGCGATATAAAAATGCGATAAATTCTGGAGCTCAAATCGTAAATTACAATTTTTAGAGCGCAAACCGCGATTTCTAAAATGGCGAATTACGAACTGCGTAATCGTCCATTTTTATTTTGGACTCGTAATTTACGCCATCGCGCGCTTTTTGAATTTAAAAAAAAGGGGGGGGGGGTCCTCGAGGGACCCCTAAATTTTCCCTACATTTTTTTTCAAAATTATTCCAACAAAAATCGCGAGTCCAATCCGCGAAATTGAATTCGCGGTTTTTCGCGGTTGAGACCTTTTCCCCAAAACCGTCTCAAAACGTTGAAAATGCGTTGAAACTAGATGGTAACCCTCATCTGCCGTCTAAAACCACCAACTTCCCTTACCAAAAAAACCCAAAAAAAAAATTTTTTTAGGCCGAATAATATTAAATAATAAAAATTCGTGATAATTTAATTTCGCTAATTTTCAATAATATACATTAACTGCAGGCGAGATGACAGGAAGCGGTAGTCCAACGCGTTCATTATTACCAACACGCGCTTCACACTTTCTACGAAATCGCCCACACACCTTTTTCCCCCCTGCCCGCCAATTCCCCCCCCCCCCCCTCCCCCTTTTCATTTGCTTATTCACCATTTCACTTTTACGCGCGTACAGTGGAACAAATTGACTCATTTAGATGCGATAATTGTGCAGAAAACAGTTGGATAAAATTGCGGAAAAATGAGATATCCGTGAAAGCCGAATGCATCCATGAAAAAATTATTGTTGTTTTTTTTTTGTGTAATGACGTTGGGTTCTTCAACCTGAAATTGGAAAGCGGAAAATTATTTTTCGTCAATCCCGTTCGTTGAACCAGTTTCCTGTTGTTTTTTCGTTTTTAATGTTTGGCCTGGGCATAGGTAACTGCGTACTTCCGGTGCGGCGGAGAGAGAAGATTTCGAAATTTCCATTTGTGATCCGTCGTTGGTCAATATCTCACTAACTATCGGTGGTAACGCAAAAAGTCATATGACCTAAAATACGCGTTTTTACACGTGGATCAACTTTTGCTATACACATTTTGCGGGACCACCGATGGTTCTCCCGGAAAAGCGCCATGATCAGTATGTCTCTGCCCATAACGAAACCGCGCTCAAATTTCCGTGATGAACACACACGCACACACAGCCACACACACCTCAAAAAATTCAGGTCTTCGTCTAAGATCCTTGGGGAGCTCAAAATGTAAATCCCATCTCGTCGTAGTGGATCATTATAATTTTAATCTGCACTCGGAGTCATAAATACGAAATGCGAAGCAATCAATATTGATGGTTTCATTGATTTCCCCTTTACGAAGTTTTTCGAGTGGGCGGTTGTTATGCCCTTGACTGCCCACTGGTTTCGGTTGAAAAAAAATGAAATCATGTACCTACGTATTTTTATCTCAATGGGAAACTGGGTTAAAGATGAAGGGGAAATAATGAGGCTTCTGCGATGGCTCTTGTCAGCCCGCTGTCATTATTCCGCTGAATATGGTAAATTGAGGGAAGCATTAGGTTCTGAAGGATGTCTGGTAGACATCTATAAGTCTAAAAGACACACGCACACATATTTTAGTGCCCGCACACCATGAAACGTCGAGAAAAGTGAAAATTTCATGCTGTAGCAACCTAGTTGAATTAAGCTTGGTGGATATTGATAGCCTCAATTTTTTATTTTTGATGAATATCTCGGAATCTATGGGACCTGAGAGAATCTTCATAGGACCTTTTTTGTAGAGCTCGATTGCCTCTACAAAAAGTGTCCTTTACGTTTTTCTCTATCGTCAGTCCTTTTCGAGATATTCGTCAAAAACGGAGGCACGCCAGCATCGATCTGGCACATTTCATTTTCAGGGTGATTACTATAATTCCTACTGGCAAGATCATTTTTAAAAATTTAATTTTGAATTTTAAATTACAAATGACATTTGGAGTACACTTTTAATTATTATCATTCAATTAAAAGTCGCATTGGCATTTCCTGTTGTCCAGGTGTTCTCACGAGCCTAAAAAAGTGAGTTGTGGAATAATTAAGTACGAGTGGGTGAGGGCTTACGGGGAAGGAGATGCATCCTACGAGAGCTCAGACGCCTCTCAGCTCTCGATTGTATTACTTTGAAACGTGAATACAAGTGTGTGTGTGTGTGTGTGTGTGGGTCGAGGTACCAAGTGGCATTGGACGCAGCGGTAAAGCCGGTTCCTCCGTACGATTTCGAGGGCAAACGCTTCAACTCCCCCACACCGCCCCCCCCCTCCCACCCACCCCGCTCCTGCCATCTTTACCTATGCCCTCACCTTTCCCTCTACCTCGGGCCCTCGGAATAACTCCTAAGTACTCCTTATTAACGCTACGAATAATGTTTTTAGGATATTAGTGCAAATATTCTCATTTTTTAAAATAAAATTACGTCTTCTTGCAATTAAAATTTGAAATTTAAAAATTTCAATTTTTGAATTTTCAATTTTGTCTAAGGTCCCGATTTGGGGAAAATTATTATAATCACACCGAAAAAGAAAGTGGCAAAATCCGAAGACCTTTATATCCTTCTGACACGTTTTTGATAAGACTTTTGTGTATGTGTATGTGTATGTGTGTGTGTGTGTGTGTGCATGTGTGATTTTTTGGCCCACACTTCGCTCGTGAACGAATCGACCGCGATTTTTTTTTTTCAGAAATTTGAAGGAGAGTTGACCTTGAAAAGCACAATTTTGGGCGCAAAGGAGTGTGACCTTGAAACCACATTTCTTCAATTGTTACCAACAATTGCAATCGTTTGAAAGGCTCTAGCGCGAGAACGGTTAGAGATACGAGAAAAAGTGTGTGATGAATATTATTCCTGGGACGAAAATGCACATTTAATGTTTTATGACTTTTTTTTATAACTCTCGTAATTAAGGAGATATCATTGGTTGAAGCTGTGCGGGTGACGCGCGCTCTTCTTTTGCATACACAAGCACACACACACACACACAAGCACACACACACACACAAGCACACACAAGCACACACACACACACACACACAGTCATGCGCGCGCGCACGCACATATATATATATAGGACAGGTAAAGGACGTTAATATAATGTTCGATTCGATTAATCGAACTTTCCTTCAACTTTTTTGTCACCTTGAGCATTCGCCTTCTAGGGACCTCTATCACCACCAAATACGGCCTCTTTTCCTCAACGTTAAACTCGCGTTTGTGCAATATATCGAAAACCGGTTGTTACATATCGATATGACACACTTTAATGCACAAAATTAATTTCACGATTTTCCAAACTTTCATCGGCTCTCCCATGACCATTAAAAGTGGTCACTTGTTCCTAATGAGCTTTCCACATTTCTTCCTAATTTTCTAGCCTTTTTTCGGTTCTCTAGATTTCTTTGGCATATAGTTTCCAATACTTAGGCCTTTTCGAGATGGATCATTCGAATTTTTTTTTTCTCGATTTAGGGGAGAGTTGGTTTTGTATTTTTTTTTTCAAACTGCTTGGAAAAGTTGAAAAAAAAAAATTTTCTGTGAATAGTTTTCTTGTCGTGTTTTTGCTACGTCAATTAGGAAGTCAGACTTTTTTTTAGAAGATTTTTTTTTCTATTTATTTTTGCATTTTTTGACAGTTTGTATTTTTTTGAAAATTAAAAAAAAAATCTAGAAGTTGGATTTTTTTTTCATATCTCAATTACTTTCGAGAGGATTTTTTTAAAAGTATTTTTAGGGGTTTTTCGGAAAATTTCGAGTGATTCTTACCTCCAACTGCTCAACCGGAAGTCCTCAATTTTTCTTCAATTTTTAATGCGGTAAAATCCGAACCCAGAATTCATAATTTCCACATTTACGGAACTAAAAAGCACTGTAAAAAAATTGACAAATTGAAACTTTGAAAAAAATAATTACAATTGTTGAAACTACGAAAATTGATCTTTAGTTTGCAGCTAAAAAAGTAAAATTTGGAAGACGAGCAAAATAATTTCTCAATATTTTCCCCTACCAAAATTGCAATTTTCACAAAATCTTTCTGGAAAAAAAGTTGTGAAATTTTCTTTCACAAATTTCCTAATTTTCCGCAAAATTTAATCTAAATTTTCCACTTCACAAGCTCAAATTTACAATTTTTTTGCAATTTTTTGTTTCAATTTTGAATTAGATTTTTAAGTATCCATTTTTTTCAAATAGAATTTTCTTATTAATTTTTTTTCATTAGAATTTTATTTATTTTTTTTTATTAGAATCTTATTTTTTTTCTCATAGAATTTTCTTATTTATTTATTTTTTTTCCATTGCAATATTTTTTTTTTTTCATTAGACTTTTCTCATTTGGATTCAAATTTTGATTTTTGGTGGAAAAAATTGAATGCCAATTTAAAAAAAAAAAATTCAAAAATTACAACACTGCTTTTTTTCACCGATGATTTCACTATTAGTCACAAATGACAAATTTTACCGGTGTTAAACGTCGCTGAGTATCCCGTTGTAGTTGTCGTTCTATTGACTTGGCCAATAGTTTCATTAATAGTCGGCGGTTGAGGCGTTTGTTTTGAGTGAACTGAGTCTCAGGTGAGAGATGGGGCAGTACTGAGGGCCCCAGGTGGAGGCCTGGGCGACCGGGGGGCCAGGTTAGTGCGTGTGGGCCCGTTGGGGCCCACAGTGGGGGCCAGTAGGGACCCGTTTCGCTCCTTGACCACGTCAGTCTTGACTAGCTCGACTTACCAGACTCTCTTTTCTTTTCGTATTCGTAAAAATGGTTTTAGTTCTCCTCTCCTCTTCATCTTCATCTTTCCCAATTCGATTCCTTTTTAATCGACACTTCTAATTGCAGAAATTTTTACATTAGAAAAAAAATTACGAAATTTTATATGAGGTCATGGAACTTCATACAATGTTTAGAAAATTGCACAAAATTTCGAGAAAATGTTACGAAACTTGGAGAAAATTGTACCAAATTTCATTCAACATTTTGTTAAATTTTGTAGAGATTTTTTTTTTAAATTTCCATGTCTTACAAAATTTGGTTAAATTTTGTAAACATTTTTCAAAAAAAATTTCCATGTCTTACAAAATTTTATTTAATTTTGTAGTAATTTTAAGTAATTTTATAAGTAATGTAGAAATTTTAATTTTAAGTAATTAAGTAATTTTTTCAAAAAATTTTCCATGTCTTACAAGATTTTATTAAATTTTGTAAACATTTTTCAAAGAATTTTCCATGTCTTACAAAATTTTGTTAAATGTTGTAAATATTTTTCGAAAAGTTTCCCATGTCTTACAAAATTTTCGTAAATTTTCTAGACATTTTTCAAAAAATTTTCCATATCTTAGAAAATTTCGGTAAATTTTTGTAGACATTTTTCAAAAAATTTTCCAGATCTTACAAAATTTATGTGAAATTTCAACCATTGAAAAAAAAATTTTAAATGTCCAATTTTTTCAATTACGCTTTTTCATAATTTTTAAAATTTTGAAAATGCCTCGGTGGAGACCTTGGAGACCGGGGGATTAGGTTAGTGCGGGTGGGCTCGTTGGGGACCAGCAGGAATAGTGGGGACCAGTTTTCAAAAATCATTAAAAACTTTTTTGGAAAATTTCAAAAATCAAAAAAATTGTTAAATTGCAAACTTTTAAAAATCAGAAAAGTTGGGAAACCAAAAAAAAATTCTGGTGAAAAAAAATTCCGTTTCAAGTCGTTCCCATTTCCAAATAATTTTGTAACACATTGCTTCGTGCAAACAAAATTTTTGTCCTCGTAAAATCGTAATGGTTTCTGCTGACCGTGTCAGTTGTGCCTGGGTACCTTGACATCACCATTCTCTCTTCCCTCCTTGTCCACCTCTTGTATTCCTCGTTTTAAGAGTTCAGGACTTTAACCAGAAACTGGGTATCGGGGAATGGGTGGGGGGGGGGGGGGGACCAGTCTTACAACGGGATCATTCCTCATCTCCTTTTATTTGCATCGAAAAAGTTCTTTGTCGTCTGCGGTTTTCGAGGGATGACGCACAATAATAAGAAACGTCTCATCAAAATGATTTATCTTTTCGTATATCCTCTGAAAAAAATTTGAACCGACTTCTTAAACCCATTCAAATTTTTTTAATATGAATTTTATGATCATTGGATTTTATTCCTTGACTAATTAATTTATACAAAAAAATTTTCCCTCAAATATTTCAATTTTCCAACATATGTCTCTCCCATAATTTTTCGAACTGGGACTTTGGAGAGAAGGGGGGGGGGGGGGGGGTTTGAAAACTTGAAATCTCGAAAAAAATCAGCTAATGATTTTATTTGAAAGGGCGGTTGTTATCTGTAATTCTTCAATATGGACAGGGAAAAAAATGTTCTTCGTAGAAATGCTTTACACAGTGATGAGGGGATCCCTATCAGTCCTAGCGACGTCAATCACCACCTCCTTTCCAAGGGCTCTGCCAAGTATCCCCGAGAACTCTTGGAGAAATCCACGCTCAGAGTCGGAATGATTGGTCAGAATAACGACAGTCTCTCTGTGGACTGCATCCAGAATATCGTGATGAAGCATTTCTCCAGTGACGAACAGATCGGCTTGAGCGTTCTTCAGGACTGAAGCACCTGAACCCGCGCATACGGCGACGGTTCTTATCATCTTATCTGGGGAAAGAGAGGATTGGTGAAGATGAATATAGAAAAGAACAGGACGCAGTAGGGTGGATTTTTTTCTGGGCGATTTTACCCCTCAGAAAAAAGCTCAGGGAAAATCCTAGAACAAAATTCCCCAGAAAATCCCCAAAACAAAACTCGTAAAAATTCGAGAAAAAAATCTCTAGACAAAAAATCCTACCAAAAAATTTCTCCAAAGAATCCCTAAAACAAAAGAACCCTAGTAAAAATTTGAGAAAAAAAATCTCCAGAAGAAAAATCACGAAAAAAAATCCTAGAAAAAAATTCCCAAAACGAAATTCTCTAGTAAAAATTCGAGAAAAAAAACTCCAGGAGAAAAAAAAACAGAAAAAATCCTAGAGAAAAATTCTCCAGAAAATCCCTAAAACAAAAATCCCTAGTGAAAATTTGAGAAAAAATCTCCAGTAGAAAAAAAAAAACAGAAAAAATCATAGAGAAAAAATCTCCAGAGAATCTCCAAAACAAAATTCTTCAGTGAAAGTTTGAGCGAAAAATTTCCAGCAGAGAAATCACTAAAAAAAATGCTACGAAAAAATCCCGGAAAGAAAATTCCCCAAAAGAAAAATCCCCATAAAAATCCTAGAAATTCCAAAAATAATTCTCTACAAGAAAAATCCCCAGAATAAAAATTTGTCTTAAGATTTTTTATACGCTTATAAATATTGATTTAAAATTTTTTTTTGTTTTTTAAGAATAACATCGATATATAATGGTGATCATAGTGGAATTTTCAGGCGAAATCTGAGGCAAAAAATTGAATTTTTGCAAAAGAAAATGCTTTTTTGACTTTATAGAGGAAAATAATATAAAATTTGTGTGTAAAATTGATTTACCTGGGTTATGAACCCTTGCCAAACGAACATAACTCAAATTGGTTCGACGCTTAATGAGGTTGACCGCCTCTTGATCCGTTATCGGAGTTTTTAAAGTGCAGATTCGGCCCATTCCATTTTGCGAATTCTCGGGGGCTAGTTGAATCGGCTCGCACGTTGAAGTTTCTGCAAAAGGAATTTTTTTGTAATTATGAACTCGAAGCAATTCAATATTTTAATTTAGTTTCCAATTTTGTCGGACATTTTGAAAAATTGGAAATTTCGAAAAAATCCAATTTTTGAGGAAAAGTCGTTTTTAAATTTGTCCGAAAATAATTAAATTTTATAAAAGTAGGAAACCTTTGCAAAATTTGAGAAATTTGCGGAATTCATATTTTTCTTATCAGTTTTTCAAAATTTCACATTTTCTGATATTTTCTAAATTTTACTGAATTTGAAAATTTTTAGTCATCCATAATTTTTCCAAATTGTGAAAATTTGTAGAAGTGTTAAACAAATCAAAATTTTCTTAAAAACTACAAACTTGCGACATTGCTAAAAATTTCTGAATATTGAAAAAATTCTAGAAGATAGAGAAGTTTATTCCCATTTGAAAATTTCAGAGTATATAAAAAAATTGGAAAAAATTGCCGAAATTTTCGAAATTTGAAAAATATTCCAAAACTAAATATTTTCAAAATTTCCGAAAAAATCGTCAATTTTTTTAACATTTTACAAACTTTTGAAAATTGTTGTTTCCACAACAACTTTATTGACATTCTAAAAATTTCTTATAATCTCGACTGCGCAAGTCTAAAATCAGAAATTCTGAACAAATTCAGATGTTTGCAAGTTTAAAAAAAAACTCAATGCAAACCTTTGAGTGATCAAGTTTTCCTCGAATTAAGTTAATTCCTTACAAAAAAAAAAAAAAAAAAAAAAAAAAAAAAAAAGATCTAAGATCTATGCAGAAACTTGTCGAAAAACATTGCCAGGACGTTCATTAGCATGCGCAGGAAATGAGACCGAGAAAAGTGCGCGAACGTTTCGATATTTCGCAGTAACCGGGTTTATCAATGAAAAAAACGAACCGGGTTTATCTCATGAGCAATGACTCACCGAAGGCGCTTGCCAGCCAATCGTTTACACCACCTCTGATAGAGTCGAAGGAAGTATGAGGCGAGTACAATGCGATTTTATGCTCCAGGCACTTTCCTGCAATTCTCTCCTAAGAAAAAATTAGACATGATTCAGCCAATTCTAGAGATAATGAATTAATTTATTGTAACAGCGTTGATCAACAAAAGTGGCGCAACAGAAGTGAACACTATAGTTTTTTTCTGCAATTTTTTTGCCAGAAATTCTCCAATTTTCAATTTCCCGATGGGAGATCCCCATCAGATCTCCACGTTTCATGGTATTTCTGACCTTTCTAGACTATTTATAACAAAATGTCTGTATGTCTGTGTGTGTGTGTGTGTGTGTGCCGATGTACGTATGTAACCAAAAATTTCCCGGAACGATTTCTCGTGAACAAATTATCCGATCGAGGTCCTGTATGACGCAATCGAAGCGTCTTGCCGTAACTTAGAGCTGATTAGTTTTTGGTCCATATATGTCTGCTGCTTCCATTGCTATTAACAATTTCAATTGTTTATAACGCTGTATCTCACGAAATATTATAGATACGCAAAAATGTGTCGAATAAATGTTGTTCCTTATAAAAAAATACATATTTTGTGTCCTCTGACTTTTTTCGTATCTTCAACCGTTTCGGCGTTAGAGCGTTATAAACAATTGAAATCATTTGGAGAGCTCTGTGGTGAGAAAAATGAGAGATTGGAAAGAAAGTACACACACACACACAGACATCGGGAAGTTATAATTTTGGCCCGGAGGGTCAAACCTACAGGCCATTTACTAAAATATTTTCCTCGGAAAGTTTAGCCCTGATATTTTACAGCGCCTTTAACTACCTTCCATGTCCTCGTTGTGATACTCTTCAATGGTGCAAATATCGGCGGATGATAGGACACAATGAGGTCAGTTTTGAGATCGACCGCCTCTTTCATGACCCGCTCAGTTAAGTCATTGGTGAGAAGAATGTGGGAGACATTTTTCGGCTCAGTTGGCTCAATTAACAGTCCAACATTGTCCCACGACTCAGCTAGCGATGCATCAGCAAAATTATTCATAGCGTTCACCACTGCATTCAGGGGAATCCCCTTACTCACGTTAGAACACATGTTGCGCAGATTTAGGAAAATTGAGTGGCACACCAACTTGAGACTTCGATGATGGAGCATCTAATAATCTGAAATTACAATTACAATTACATTCTTTCGTCCAGGAATTGGTACTCCTGCATACTGCCCAAACTCAACAGGGCAAAAATCCCTAGGGAAAATGTCGCCCGCTCTAGTTGTGAATCTAGGGATTTTTCCGCCCGGAACTTCCTCGGACCGACTTCCGGGTTGTGGGTCATGAAAATGGTTTGCCCATAAATCCATAATTCAAATATTTACAATAGGGAACTTGGTTTTTTTCGACTATCGAATGCTCAATACGTGTTTCTCGAATCACCCGAGAGAGCTGTGGCGTCGCGAGTGTGCGCGCGACAGCCAATCACAGGCGGGCGTTGAGATGACTCGAGCGGAAGCATCCAATAGGAAGTGAGGAGCGCCAGGGCGACCCTGGTGGCGCCGCCGCCAACCTCAGAACATTGAAAATGATTTATTATACGTATTTTTAATAATTTCGTAATTAAATAATTTATTATACGTCTATGCCTCAGAATGGCTGAGTGGACTAGGCACGCAGTCTGAGTACTGCCGCTTGCGTTCCTAAATTCAAATCCCCAACTATTAGCCACTGGCCAAGGGTCATCAAGGTAAAATCCAGGATTAAACACAGCATTAATAATGAGACCAAAAAGTTTCCCTTAAAATATTTATTAATAACCACCAGTCAATTTGTACAAAAGTTCAAGTTAACGATAAAATTAATCACTGTAAAACCAAATTTGAACTTTGGAGTCATCACCAGCGCTGGCCAATTCACCAGGATTTTTTGCCGACCACCTAACAGCATTAACATCTGAGGAATGTGCGTTTTCGAATGAAGCAACAAGAGAGAAAGTCGGTTGATTTGGATCTGATTCACTCTCCTCCTTAAAAATTCTGATGGTGTTGTCTCCGCAGGCCGTTGCTATAATACCTGTCTTCTTGCACCAATCGACATCGTAAATTGTCCTCGTGTGATACCCGGAAAGGGTGCAGACATTCTTCCAAACGGAAACGTTGTCTGGTGTAGGTATGCCCAAGTCGTTGTCTGGTTTATACTCTTGCCAAATTTTCAGAGTTTTGTCATCGCTGCAGGTGACTAGCCTCGAGCCCGTTGGATCGAACGATAGACTCCAGACAGTTGATGTGTGTGAGGATAGGGTTGCCACGCAACTCCAGTCGGAATCAGCGGAGTCCTCCTTGAAAATCTTAACGGTATCGTCGTAGGAGGCGGAGGCCAGGATGTCCTCGTGCGGATGCCATCTCACCTAAAATTTATGTGTTTGTTGAAGCCTTCGTTACAACCCCAATTTTGCCCAATGTCGTTAGTCGCTTTTTGCTCGGGTTCATTCTTTCAAAAGGAAAATCAAAATTGAGGGAAAGCATGATGGTATGAAGGCGATATATAGATGGTAGATTATTTAGGGATAGAATTGACTTTAGTGAGGATGAAGGAACATTCGGGACTTGATGATTCATTGTTTCAGTCAATTGCAAATTTGTTAGAGTGTCACACGAACAAAATTAGTGCAATCTTACAGCCAACGACCATATCACGCTGAGTTCGCCAGTTCTCGTCCGATCACTGAAGCTAAGCAGCGTTGAGCGTGGTTAGTACTTGGATGGGTGACCGCTTGGGAACACCACGTGTCGTTGGCTTTTTTTGCTCATTTTTTAGTACTACTTCAAATGATAAGAAGCATACTTAGCATTCTTACTTAATTACCTTTTTTACATCCTGCGCATGCGCATTGATGACTGCTGCGCAATCATACTCATCGTCATTGCACTCCCAAACCCAAACCGATTTATCCCGACTGCAAGTGGCGATTAAGTGTCCACTGACGGACCAATCAACACTTTTCACTTCGTTCTCGTGACCCTCGAGGGTTGCTCCGCACTCGAACATGGTACCCCTCTTCTCCCAAATAGCAGTGGTTCCATCGAAGGACGCCGATGCTATATACTGACCACACGGCGACCAGGAGATCTCGCGAATTGTTCGTCTGTGACCCTCCGTGAGGATCAATTTCATCACGTATTTTTGTCCCTCGAGGGAATAAATGCGGATTGTTTGATCCTCGCCACAAGACGCCAAAACGGCATTTGTTCGATGCCAAGAAACATTCCAGACTCTGCCTCGGTGACCTGTGAGCGATTGTTTCAATGTTAATGTGGCCATTGTCACCTGGAACAGATCAAGGAATATTTCTTGGGTTTTTGACATTGCGGGCAGGTTTTGGGGAGGTTGAAGGTGATCGGAAAGGTACGCGCAATTGCAGATTTTTTTGATACTCTTGTGGATGTGTATAGCAACATGCGGAGTGTGAAGACTAAACAATTGCGCTAGCGACTGGGCGCATGTATAAGAGGACCCTTAGTAAGCAGACGAGGAAAACGGCGCGGCGCTCGTGGCGCTAATAGATAAGTAGGAAAAACATTTTGAGCGCTTCGTATTTTTTTTGAAATTTCGCGCCACAAATGGCGGCGCTATCGGGATTAAAACCAGAATAGTTTCAATCTGTGATATCTCCTTAAGGATGCGTGCTGGCGACAAAAGCCATATGACCTTAAATCTTCGTTTTTTAATCAGGAACAATATTCATTACCAACATTTTGTCCTATCTTCAATAGGTTTCAAGGTGGAACTGTATTAATTATGGAAATTGTTGGTGAACAAATAACCTCCAATTTCTACTAAATTTTGGTGTGCAAGCGTAATTATCAAGAAAAAAAATGATCGAGAACAAAATATCAGTAATGCTACGAATTTTAAAAAGTTTGAGAATTCCAAAAAATTAGCAAATTTTTCGAATTTTTGGAATTATTCAAAATAGAGATGAAAAAGTTTTGCATAAAAAAAATCACGAATTTCGAAAATTCTATAAATATGAGAAATGCCAAAGGACATCGCAAAATTTTGGGAAAAATTTCTTAAGCTATTGACAAAATATTTTAACCCGGCAAAATTAATAAAAGTTCAAAAATGTCCTATTTTGAAAAAATTAAGAATTCCCAAAATTTTCCTAATTTTTAACTCTTCAAAATATGCTAAAATGAATTTCAGAAACAAAACGAAAATCTAAATCAGAAATTTACGAAATACAAAAAACAAAATTTTAAAGATTTTGAAAAGTTCTAAAAGTTGTGAAATTTCTGCAATTGTAATACCAAACTTTCGAGAAGTTTTATAAATTGCGGAAAGTTTGAATTCCCCAAAGAATTCGAAACGAGAACTAACGATTTTGTCCATAAAATGTCTTGGACACTTATAAAAATAAAATATCATTCCCCACTTTGACTTTTTCGAGGATCGATACGGACACATTCTATCAATCGGCTGTCACTTATTCAATTCAAATATTTACTAAACTCAAACTTACAATGACCTTTCCACCCTTTTTGCCTTTCCCAAATTTTTAGCACTTCAAAAACAGGAAAAATATTCGATACAAATCGCCGGAGACTCCCACCTGACTGCGCCGAATGAGCTTCCTAACCTCAAAGTCCACTCGGTTTTGGCGGCAATTTGAATTTCGACCGTGCCGACAATCCCGCAATTTTTTAACCAAAATTTAAATTAGGTAATTCCCAAAAAAACATTCATCAATTACACTTAGTTCTAACATAATTTTCCCGAAGATTGATTCTAAAATAACGGAAATTAATAAATATTTTTTTTCAATACTCATGAAGGTTATAATCATAATAATGATTTTGTGCAGTATTGTTATAGTGATATAGTTGCATGGAGAGAAAAATCTGGAAAAATTTCTATAAAATTATGTAAGACAAGTTATGTAATTCACTAGGGACACGTGATTCAGTGAAAAATTACTGTGCGCATATGAATTTCTGCAGGAAAAAAATAATACCGTAATTTCCGACGTGGCAGAATTTCAAACCTTCGATTTGGCGCCAAAAATATATATTTCCATACACTCTACGAAGTGTTCGTTGGAAAAACGCAAAGCGCTAAAAAGCGACAGATTATCGGGGGCCTCAGACGAAAATAATAATGACAAACATTTTCGGGAAACCGGGACCTAATGTTTAAAACAGAGGCAAAGGGTCGACTCTATATTCCAAATAAGATGAGACAACTCGACAATGTAAACGTCTCGGCGCATGCGCAGCTAGTCAAAACGTGAACCACTAAAGGTTTCGCTCAACTTCTTATATATTGTTAGAAAATTACTCTTGGTATTTCACCTAAATTATCAATATTTCAAAAAAAAAATGTAATTGCATTTCTAAACATTGTTGACCATGCGAAAAGTTTTTTCTGTCTTACCGACAGTAGATAGTTACCCCCACTCCACCTGAACGGGTTCCCTTAAAAAAATCACTTAATAAAAAAAGCGAATAATCGTATAAAAATTGCGCCTGCGATTTTTAAAAATTCAAAAAATTTCGCGCTTGTCTGCACTTACCCAGGAGCGCTAAAAAAATTATGAAAGGTGGAAATTCAGGCGCGGTACAGTGTATGTATAGCACTCGTGGGATTATGTAGAAAACTACAATGAATTGATAAGTTTTTTTCATTTAATGTAACGACAAATTGACGGATCGGTCACTCCCCGGCGTCCACTAATCACATGTGCATAGCAGTTCAAATCATAAAACTGAGAGCGCAAGGTTAGTTGTACTTGGTTATTGTTTAGTGCTTGACACAGCGCGCTTTAATTTGTGTTTTCACTTTTTGGTGATTGGGTTTTTTTTTCGTCGCTTTCTACGGGTTTTTTTTTCCCATTTGTGGAGCGCGAGGATTTCCATGGTGAGTTTTTCCAGGAAATTTGAAAAATGGCGGCGCGGGGCGGGGAGGGGGGCGTAGCGTAATTCTATTGACGAACCCCTATGGGGAATTTTCCCGTCAAATATAGTGCAGGGAAATTGCGACGTTAACACACATGTTCATATATATATATATGTATATATATTGTTTGAAAAAGTTGACGAATTTTTTGCAATAACAAATTTTTGAAATATCGAAAATTTTTAGTGAAGTGTCTGAGGTTTTAGGAAATTTTGGGATTTTTTTTTTTTCAATTGTGAAATCTATAGGCAAGTGCTATGAGTTTTTTGAAATTTCTAAGAAAAATTGATGGACCAAGTTTTGCATTTTTTTTTTCATTTTCAACAATCTTATAAAATTTTATGAATTCGAAAAAATGGGAAATTGTCCAAAACTTTTGTGTAATGTTATGCCAATTTTGCAGATGTTTTTACAATTTTTTTTTACTGCTTTCATGTGTTGATTTCACTGCTTTATTGAATTTATTGAGTGCAAATTTTCTACAATTTTTCAGAATTTATAGAAAGTTTCTGGATGACTCTCATAGAATTTTAGGAAAATTCTTACAATCCTTGCAGTGGTTATTGTGTTGGTAAAAAAATTGTAAAAAATTCTGGGACTTTTATAAAAAAATTCTAACAATTGTTTTTTAAAAGTCTGTGTATTTCACACTTCTTCACTCGTTCCAAAATTTTGAAGTTATCGAAATCGACAACTTTTGACAAAATTTAATTTCCTCATGTTTTGTTTTTTTTCTAGTTTTATGAAAGTTGAGATATCAAGTTGCAATTTGCCACAAGCCTTATCAGGACATTATCATCGATAACAGGAATTACTATCATTTTTTTACTACGAGGTAATGGCTATATATAATTTAGGACACAGTCAGTTTTCATGTTCTATATTTTTCAAATATATTTGAATTATTATTTTTATATTTATTTTCCAAAATTTATAACATGCACTTTTATCATTTTATCTTACAAAATGTTTTTATTTTCATAACAGAACAATATTGTCTTAGCCTTATTCTCGAAATATAAAATTAGCTCCAGAAAAAACAAATTATCTCCCTTACGTTTAATCATTAGTAATTAACTAACTCTTGCTTATACAAAAAATGTCTAATTTGAATCCATCAAACTAAAAGTCATTTCTCGGAACTGGAGTTCAATTTATTATTTTTATTTCAACTTATTTTCCGTTTATCAACTTAAAGATTGGTCTTCCAAGTTGGAATTTGTTCCCAACAAGAGGAATCATACGACGAAGGGTAAATTGCACAATTGAACGTATATTATTGGCCAAATTAAGTGATTGGTCGATGAATTGGGGGATTTAAGTCACTCGCACTGTCCATGTAGAAAGGTCGTTTGCAGGAGGACCCCTCTAATTTCGAGATCGAAGATAGTGAACAGTGAAATATTTTCTGAACAGTAAATTCATGGACTTCAGACGAAATGTTAGTAAAAAAAATGGAACACATTTGGAAAAAAATTTGTTTTCACTATTTTTGTTTCCAATTATCAAGACTTTAAAGCGACTTTTTGCGACGTCACAAACACCAAATTCGTGGATATGACCACGTTAAAAAAAAAAAAAAATGAAAATCGGTCACTCTGCAAAAATTTTCTTCATAAAGTCTTCATTTTGTTGTAATTTTCTGCGCCGGCTGCGCGCGCAGCTTGAATCCGATGGATGGCGCCACATGCAAGCCCACGCGACGCCTTGCTACGTCACGAGTGATCTTTGATCATCTGAACGCCTTATTTTTTTCTTGAAAAGTCATGATTAATAAACGGGGCATTTGAATTTTTTTGCTTTCGAAAAATGGAATATGGGGACCATGTACTATGCGAGGAAAAAAGGAATCAATCATGCAATATTGTGATTGTCTTCAGAAAAGTTTTTCTGCGGACTTCAAAGTCTGACATGAGCACTTGGTAATACAATTCTACTTATTCCCCGACTAATCGCATCATTGATTGGCACATTGGGTTCAATACATGTGCATCTATTTGCGGTGCATAGAAATTAATTCTTTTCAAGATAACCAAATGAGCAGAGATGTAATATGTAGCTTGGGGGGTATTCTAAGCACCTCTCTTGCACGTATCATGAACCGCTGAAATATGTAAATGAATTGAGTGGCTTGCAGAGGGTGATGGAAAAACGCACTTTTTTACCATGACGATCTTCCCAAGCCTATATATGATGACATCTGACCCACTTTGATCAGAGTTTCCTGCAAGTCTCATTACAGTGGAAGAGCACTATTTATGTCGAAAATGATAAAGGAGTGTTGTAAGAAGTTGGTATTTTATACTGAAGAAGCAAAGTCCTACTTTGATTAGTGATAATGATCTCTAACGCTTCACTCTTCGTTACTCGCATGAGAGGCATGGCGCCGGTAGACTTAGTGTGTCGTTTGAAAGTATCTCCCACCCACCCACTTTCCCATCCTCCCACCCAGCCACTCACTCATCCTCCCACCCACCCTCTCACCCACCCTCTCACCCACCCTCCGACCCACTTTCCCACCCACCCACCCACCTACCGTCCCATCCGCCAACCTACTCTGTCAGCCACCCACCCACCCTCCCATTCTCCCACCCAACCACACTCCCATTCTCCCACCCAACCACCCTCCCATTCTCCTACCCAACCACCCTCCCATTCTCCCACCCAGCCACCCACCTACTTCCCCTGCCATCCACCCACCTCCCCTCCCACCAACCCACCTCCCCTCCCAGCAACCCACCTCCCCTCCCACCAACCCACCTCCCCTCCCACCCAACCACCCTCCCATTCTCCCACCCAACCACCCTCCCATCCTCCCACGCAGCCAAGCACCCACCCATCCTCCGACCCACTTTCCTACCCACCCTCCTACTCACACACCCATCCACTCACTTACGACCACCCACCCACCCACACACATGAACAGGAATGAAAAAAAATGGAATTGGCTGCGTACCCCACATTTATACAATCGAAATTTACTAATTCCACTCTTTGAATCTGTATAGATGACTCCAAATGCCACCGCCCAAGGAATTTCGGAAGGTCCTGAGCTCCTGAATGATTGTGATTGGCTTGATGATGTTCCAAGGGGCGGACCTATAGATAAATATCGTGACTCCGCTTCGTTCTCCTGGAAACAGATGAAATTAGTCCTCGAAGATATCAATGCCATTCGTTTCAAGGTAACCCGTACATCATTCTGCATTTTTTAAAAACATTTTTAATAGAACAGGTGTTTTTTTCCAGAGGACTATTTGGAAGGCGATGGAACAGGATCCAGATTATCAGCCAATCCATTTTGAGAATTTGAGCACTGACGAGCACAAGAGAATAACCGCTATTCAGTGTGCAAGGATGGACCACCGGAAATTTATGCCAGGCCTTATTGATATGCCTTATGAGGAGAAGGTATTGTAATCTTCCGAAAAAATTGGGAAAATCAAATGAAAATTAGGGAAAAAATTGCATAATTTTGAGAACCCAAAAATGTACAAAAATGCCTCAATTTCCTAAAATTAAAAATGACAAAACATTGATAAAAGCATTCCCGAAATTGTAAGAAATTATTTAGAAAAACTTACTTAGAAATTAATTAAAAATGGTTCGAAATGAATTTCATTTTTTTCATAATTTTTTTTCAACTGCCGTTCGATGTCTGAGGGTTTGTTATAGCAAGAATTCGTGTATTTCCCTCCAATAGTCAACAATTAATTCAATTTCTCTGCTTGGTCATTTTTAGTCAGAAAATCTACTGACCCTCCATGAAGCCCTCTCCGTCTGCAAGCCAGCTCTCGCTGTGAAACTCGCCATGGGATGCTACGTCTTCGGAAATGCCGTCCTTAGTCTTGGGACTGAGAGACACTTACCTATCTTCAGAGAAGTTTTTCATAATAAGGTAAAAAGAAATTCCCCCTACATTCCCTGACAATTGTGTTTGTAATTTCTGAAAAATGGGGATCATTGATTCTAATTTAATCTGTACTTTTACATTGAGAATTTCAGATACTCAAAACTTTTCACATACTCAAAATATGTGAAAAGTTTCTCACAAAATTTTCGATTACACAATTTTTTTTTTGACGATTCAATGAATTCAAAAATTTATTTCCCAGTTACTAATTTCTAAAATTTTGGAAAATTACCAACTTCAACTTAATGAGATGTCCATCCAAGTTTTTATTTTGAGAATGTTTCGAAGTGGGGTATCTCAGTCTTGCTTACAATTGCAATAGTTCATTTAAAAAAAAAAAAAAAAAAAAAAAAAACAGAATTTATTAATTGACATTTTTACAGATTATGGGGTGTTTCGCCTTGACTGAAGTTGGCCATGGAAGCAACACAAAACTGATGCGTACTACAGCCACTTACGATCCAGTGACTCATGAATTTGTTCTTCACACACCTGATTTTCAGGCGGCCAAATGCTGGGTCGGGAATTTAGGTACACCTAAACTACTTATAACTAAAGTTTGCGGTCCCATTTTTTTGCAGACCCATGGCAAACAAGTGCGATTTTTTCTCATATTTTTTGCGCTGTTATTACAGTATTAATATGTGTTGAGTTTTCTATATTCATTTCCAATTAAAAAAAATTTCAGTAATTATTTGTTCATTATTATTCTTCTTTTTTTTAGGCAAAACTTGCGTCGTGGCTATCGTTTTTGCCCAACTGATAATCCAGGGGGAGTGCCATGGATTAAATGCTTTCATTGTACCTGTGAGAGATCCAAAGACCTATTTGCCTTATCCTGGAATAATTGTGGGTGACTTAGGTGATAAATCTGGACTCCATGGAATTGACAATGGGTACAAAAACCAAAACAAAAAATAGAAATTATTCTAAATGTGACAGCATAATTTTTGATAATCAGAAATTTTATATTCAATTAATTAATTATTTGATTTTTCTTTCATCTATGAACGTTAATCTACTTTTCTCATTTTTTTTTTTTTACTATCTCCATATATGCAAAAATTTCCTTTTTTATATAAAAAAATTTGGTATTTTATTTGGTGAAAAATTTAGATCAGATATAATAGCAAAGATATTGTTTTTATATAAACGAAAAAAAAAAATCGAAGATCCTGATTTTTGAAAATAACAGGAATAAAAGAATTTCTGCCCAAATTTTTTTGAACAATCTTGCTTAGAAAATATTGGTAAATTTTGGAGGAAAAAATTTTTTTCAAAAAATCTTTGGATTGAGCAATCATGCATTTCAATTTTTTTCCAGATTTATCCGCTTTAATAACTACAGAATACCAAAGGACAATTTGCTGAATAGAACTGGAGATGTCACTGACGAAGGTGAATATGAGACATCCTTCACCGATCCCCAAAGAATCATGGCAGCAGTGCTCGAAAATTTGACAATTTCGCGGATTGGAATTAGCGGTGAAAGTGTCAATAGTCTTGGAATTGCTGCTACAATTGCCATTAGATATGCAGTTGTCAGACGACAATTTATGTCTGCATCCCAAGCGACGGAGAATCCTGTAGAGTCCCCCATAATCGAGTATGAGCTCCATGTAAGTTCTAGTAATTTTAACTATCAAAATTTTAATTGTAAGAAATTTTACAAATGGACATTCCCCTTGAACTTTCGATGTCCCAATTATCGAAGGGAAATTCAAACTAACGACCTAGTTTGAATTTTAATGAAGGTCTGTTTGGACTTTTCTATCTTTCAAATTTTGCAAAAAAAAATTCAGAAAATTTTTGAAATGCCAAAAATGGAAAATTCGAAAAAAATTGGATCGAAAAAAAAATGTAAAAAAAAAAATTTCTAAAATTTTTCATACTTCCAAAAATTGTTTTTTTTTTTAATTTATTATGTACACTTTACAAAAATTTGACAATTTTTTGAGCGTGACAAATTTTTACTATTTGTCACAATTCGTATAATTTTCAATTTCAGTTGATTTATTTTTATTTCCAGCAATGGAGAATATTTCCTTACATGGCTGCTGGAGTTGTAACTCGAGCATTTATGACTGAATTCTCCAGTGAGTTTTTTGGGGAAGTGGGCAAGTCGTTATCCGGTGAAGAGATTGAGAATATTGTGAGTAGGAAAATTTACAAAATTTCGTCCATCTGAGTGGAACATTTATTAATAATTTTTTTTGAGCCACATTATTTTAGCTTAGCAAAATTCCTATGTACACATAATTATTTGCCAATGGCAAATCGTCTCTACATGTGCCCTCTCAGCCTTGTCTCCTGATTTTACACCCCCAAAAATTATATTCTCCCATCAACAAATTTTGGACAACTACATCGATAATTTCTTCGAGGTGTAATGCTTGTATTATTTCTTTCAGAGGGAAATTGTTGGTGAACTGCATGCTATTGTTTCAGCTATAAAGCCGCTCCTCACGTGGACTGCTAAAGCCGCCATAAGTGAATGCAGGGAGGCTTGTGGAGGTCACGGTTATCATAAAGGTGAACAAATTAGTGATTTTCCAAAATTGCAATTTTTTTTTCTTATCTAATTTTCTTGAATTTAATAATTAAAAAAAAAAAAATTCGGTCAAAATTTTGTAATTTTGCTGATTTGTCTGATAATTTATCGTGAATTTTTATATCACGGATTTTTAGTAAGTTTTATAATATTGTAAAATTTTGTAACTGTTTTTATTTTTTTTATGTGACTTCTGAGTAATGTAAAAAGGAGAATCCTAATTTTTTTGGGGTCTTTCAGCCTCAAAATTGGGAGACATGGCTGCAGATCATGAACCATGTGTGACATACGAGGGCGACAATAATGTCTTGGTCCAGCAGACTAGTAATTGGATTCTTCGCCAGTGGGAGAATTTTAGAAAAGGAATAACTGATGGCAGCCCCTTGGATTCCATCAATTTTCTCTTCAATGCTGATCAAATAATTTCGAGGAGATTCACCGCCAATCATGTGGATAATATCATGTCGATAACCTGTAATTATTCTCCTGAAGTCTTCCTCTTAAAAACAAGTTGATCCGAATATTGAAAAAAATTGAAACCTTCCATACTGTCACAAAATATTTTTTTTTTCGTTAATGAAGCTTTTAATATATTTTCTGGGCCATTTTTTTTGCAAAGATTTTTTTTTCAAATTTGGTTCATTCTTCAATGTGAAAAGCTCAAATAAAAAAACAAAATGGGAAAAAAACTAACATAACAAATTTTTTTGAAAATGCTCAATGAATGAAAGAAAATTTATCATAGAAATTTATTTATGCTGCAATTTTTGTATTCATCATAAATAATCATTTTTGGTTTTCAGTTATCCGAGAATGCTACGAATGGTTGATCACATGGTTGACCATAGAGATGTCCCGAAAATTTCAAGCCGCGAGGAATAAGGGCCTGGATAATTTTTCAGCAAGAAATAAAGCGCAGGTTTACTCTGCGTCCCACCTGGCCAAAGCATATGGAGAGGTGAAAATCTAAAAAAAATTTTACGGATTATTTAAACTCATTGACAATTTTTTTTTTTTGTTTTTTTTTTACGAACGAACTAGCGTTTTTACATTAACAAAAACTCACTGACTGTATAAAACTCACGGAACAAATTTTTTATTCCACTTTTACAAATGTATAAAAAAATACTCTTGGTGTATTTATTTTTGCTGAGATTGGGTAATAATTTTTTTCTTGTCATTTCAGCTGATTGTCATCAAATACAGTTTGAGGAGAATCGAGAAAATGTTGCCACGTGATACCCAACATCAGAGTTTAGCCGCAGTTTTGGACAAGTGTCTTTTGCTCTACTCGTTTTGCTGTTTAGAGAAACATTTGCCTTCATTCTATCAAGGTAATGTTATAAGACTAGAAAAAAAATTTGAGAGCGTATGTTGTGTTGGATGCTGAGGCATCGTGTTCAGAATCCAATGCCTGTGTGGCTGGGCTGTATAATCAGACCAAAGTTTTAGAACACCTGCAGAGCGATCTTACGATTTTAAATTTTGAATTTTGGGCTTTTTAGGTGGGTACTGCTCCGGACCCCTCATGGTGGAATTACTTCGCAAAAGTATACTGAAACTTTGCGCACAATTGAAACCAGAAGCTGTGTCCATTGTTGATGCCCTAGCGCCTCCAGATTTTCTCATTAATTCGGCGATTGGAATGTCAGATGGGAAGGTGAGATCTCGAAAAAACAAGAGTTATTTTTTTTATTCAATCTTCAATTTGTAGAATTTTTTTGAATTTTTTTTGAAATTTTTGAAATTTTTGAAATTTTTGAAATTTTTGAAATTTTTGAAATTTTTGAAATTTTTGAAATTTTTGAAATTTTTGAAATTTTTGAAATTTTTGAAATTTTTGAAATTTTTGAAATTTTTGAAATTTTTGAAGTTTTGAAATTTTTGAAATTTTTGAAATTTTTGAAATTTTTGAAATTTTTGAAATTCTTGAAATTTTTGAAATTTTTGAAATTTTTGAAATTTTTGAAATTTTTTAATGTTTGAAATGTTTGAATTCTTCAAGTGGTTGATTTTTTTTTTAACGCAACTTTTCAAAATTCATTTCAAGAATTTTCTAATGCCAGTTAAATTTTTTTTTCAGGTTTATGAGCGTCTGGAAGAAGCTTTTACATGTCACTCCGGTGTGAATGGCCGTCCCAGTTGGTGGCGTGAAATTGCAAAAGCCGCAGAAAATCCCTTGCAATTGCCGAAATCGAAGCTCTGACCGCAATGCATAAAAGCAAATCGACAAAAAAATAAAAATTCTGCACACAAATTGGTGGTGCACATATCGGTGCAATTTTTCCACACATCACGTTCCACATATATGTATATAATCAGGCGCGAAAAATCGCAATGATAACTCCGCTTCAATTAATACAAATAGCTTAGGATTTTTATATCTACGTTGGAGAAGAGTTTTCTTTTTTTTTGAAAATTTTCACTTTTACCTTTTTTTCACTTTTTACATTTTTTAATTCCCAATTGATCGAAGAACATTATCAGATTTTTTTGCAGATATATCCGTGTCAGATATATATATATATATATATAACTATCAAATATAATCATAATTTTCATTTCCTCAATTATGGGTAAAAAAAAAAGTAATAAAATATTTTCATTGAGCTTCAAAAAGAATGAAAAAGTTAAAACGAGATTTTTTTTTATTAGTGTGAAGTTTGAATAAATTGGGCGGGAAAAAATTGAAAGTGAGAATATTCGAAATTTTTAATTTTTTGAAATTTTTTTTAATGTGGATATAAAATTTTTTTGGGATTTCCAATTTTGATTATGGAGCATCTTGAATGACTTTTGTGCCTAAAAGAAGTGACCACAACTTGCAATCTATGCATGAAAAAAAAATGATTTTCGAGCCTCGATGACATATTCATATATATGTTCTATTTTCTGAACCTGAAACTATTTACAAAAAGAAATGTCTTAACATTCCCCTGGGAGCAGAATGCCTCTGCAACAGATTCAGTATTTTTTTTAACACTATTTAAGTATTCTGTATGTCGTCATCATTGTTTGTTGCACAAAGAATTATAAGGTTGTTGAAAAAGCAGGTCTTTATGAGTATTATTAAATTTATCGAAACATTAATATTGATTGTTTATTATCCTCTCTGAATTGTTAAAAAATTGAAACTGAAATTGTATGTAAGAAAAAAAAATTTGGTCTGTCAAAAATTATCGAAATTAAGGGAAATTTCAATCTAAAAAAAAAATTTCCAAAATGAATATAAAAAAAAAATAATGAAAAATAATTTTTTTTTCAATGTCAAAATTTTGAAAACTTTTTTTCTAAAAATTTTAGAAACTTAATTGTTAATAGCTAGAAAATTAAAAAAAAATGTATATATATATATATAGCCCACTTCAGTGTCCAAAATATTGAAATTGCTTTTTTATCGTTCATGTTTGATGATCGCATTTCGCACAGTGTCATGAGTCATTGGAGTTAAGAAACTCATAAAAAAGTGCTGACAATATTAATGCAAGGCATTTTGAGCAGTCACACTTGTGACACAATTCTTCGCACGCGGTGAATTGCATAAAACATATTAAAATTCTTTTTACAGCGTTTATGCCTTCGGATATGCTGTAAGGGAAATTTGAATCGGAATAAAATTATTTAATTTTTTATTAGAACTTCACAGGTTTGTAAGTTGTCGATCTAGGAAAATTATTGGAATGACTCCGAAAATGAAAATTTCCACTTTTCTCGATGTTGACATCATTATGACACTGTCTGTATGTGTGTGTGTGTGTGTGAAATCTCAAAGTTCTCAAAATTTAAAAATTTTAAAATTCTCAAATTTCCAAAATTTCCAGAATCTCAAAATTTTCAAAACTTTGAAATCTTAAAATTCTTAAAATATCCAAAATTTGAGAATCTGAAAAATCTTAAAATTCTCGAAATTTTGAAATTTAAAAGTTCTCAAAATCTAAAAATCTTAAAATCTTAAAATTCTCAGAATTCTCAAAATTTTGAAATTTAAAAATGCTCAAAGTTTTGAAGTCCCAAATTTCTCGGAATTTTCAGTCTTAAAATCTCAAAATTATCAAAATTTTGAAATTCTCAAAATTTTCAAAATTCTCAAAATTTTGAAATTCTCAAAATTTTTGAAATTCTCAAATTTTCAAAACGTCCAAACTTCTCAACATTCCTAAAATTTCGGACCAATTCAATTCGTCAATTTCGTCATTCCCAAAATTTGTAAACCCAAAAACATTAAAAATCCCCAAAAACCTGAGGCTCAATATTCGGCTCGCGTTGCCCAACGAGAAACCCAAACAAGTTCACCTTTTTCTCCAGGCTGTCGTGAAACATCGAAAAATGGTGTAACATTGGTAAATTTCGAAGGCTTTGTAATACGCGGAAGCAAAGAAGTGGCTGTATGTTCACTTCCGCTTCCCAGATTTCCGGTAGCCTGCACTTCCGGTTGATCTCCAATTTATAATGAGGAAAATTCGGGAAATGGAGTTCATTCAGTTGGAAAATGCTGACACGCCGGGTGATTTTAGTGATTTTGGTGATTGGTGTGGGGGTGAGCCAGGGTGCCTCAATACCTGAGAGACATCACCGCTACCCAAGGTCCAGATGTACATCTTGTGGTCCAGATAATCCTGCGGCACTCGCAGCGCAATGGTACTAAAATCGAAAAAACAAATTCGTTTCTCGAAATAAGTTCCTTAACTGAAAACTGAGCCGGACCAAGTAATTTGTTGCATACTCCAAAGCAGCAAGTTCCTTCCAATGATTGCAATTTTGTCCCTGGTCGGGGCCACTCAGAAGGGAGATCCCAGATGAGTTTCCGGTTTCCGGTTTCTTGGAACAAGTATTTTGTTAGAATTTTTCTGTGATCTCCATTTTTTTTCCTCATTCCAGGAATACGCCAGGGTACGACAATTTCCCGAGCTTCCTGCCCCGATCCGGACCTTACGGTCGTCTCAGTGGCTCTCTGTACCCCAGCATGGTGGATTCCATGCAAAGTCTGTCGCGACCAACGTATCCGCTTCTGCGATTCGAAAGAAGCCCTGCCAACCCCGAGCCCGAGAATAACGACCTGGGGCTCTTCCGGGGTGGCTACCAGGACGAGTCGGTTGGTTCCCATTTTGAAAAGCATCTGGAGGAGCTCATCAGAAGAATCATCTTGGCTACGAAACGAGAACAGCAAGCAGAGAATTCGCTGTACCGTCAGAATCCGTTCTCTCAGGTTCAGGAGTCGGCTTTAGGTATGCTCGGGTGATCGAGACCGTTGGACCGATCTGACCCATCTGATCCATCGAACCCATCAGACCCATCTGATTCATTGAACCCGGCTGAACCCATCCGACCCATTGCAACTGACCAACTCATCCAACCTATCTGATCCATCGAACCATCTGATCCATTACACCAATCCGAATTAACCAAATCATCGGAATCATCCAAACCGTCGAACCCATCCGAACTATCTGATCCATCGAACCGATCCAAACCATCTGATCCATCGAACCCATCCAAACCATCTGGTCCATCGAACCCATCCGAACCATCTAAGCCATCTTAATCGTCCAAACCATCGAACCCATCCGACCCATTGGCACTGACCAACTCATTCAACCTATCTGACCCATCGAACCCATCCAAACCATCTGATCCATCCGAACCAACTAAACCATCTGATCCATCGAACCAACTAAGCCATCTGAATCATCCAAATCATCTGATCCATCGAACCCATCCGAACCATCTGATCCATCGAACCCATCCGAACCATCTGATCCATCGAACCCATCCAAACCATCTGATCCACCGAACCAACTAAGCCATCTGAATCATCCAAACCATCGAACCCATCCGACCCACCGATACTTGAATTAACCATTTCATTGCGATGTTGCATCAAGTAGGCTTAACAAAATTTTTACTTAGATAGTTACAATAGCTGATGTATCCAGTATCCGTTGTAAGTTTAACCAGACCAGTTTTCGCACCTCTTTTCGTGTTTGACTTCTATCGGAAGGGTAGGTCAGCAGGTGTTGGAATTCTATAGCTCAGGAAGTGACTGACCAAAGCTATCAAACTTGATCTCCGATTGATGCTATGTTCGAAAAATAAGAAAAGTCAATTCAAATGAAATTTTTAACGAAAGGAATCCCCGATAGCCCGAGGCGATATTCGAACCCGGGTCTCGCCTTTTTCAATTTTCACCGTTAGTAAATTGAATTATATTTTTCGAGGTTTCATCAGGCAAGCAGAGGATTACACGGCCCCTGATGACGACCTGCGCCAGGTCATGAGCGTCAGTAGGTTCGGTCCGAAGGAGTATCCAGTCGCCCGGGATCCCCACATGGTGTTCGGAGGAGTTACCAAGCACTGGGAGGGTTTGGACGCGCAGAGGCTCGGGGAGAGCAGCGAATTCGATGAGGATCAGAAGGACCAGATCCCGGATGCTGATGGGGACCAGCGGGGACCAGAGGAGGTCGCTGAACCTGTGAAGGAGGCAAAGCAGAAGACGGAGGAAGATGAGGTCCAGGAGAACGATGGAGGAGCAACTGGTGCAGTGGAACCTCCCAGTGATAAGCAGGCTGAAGAAGAGACAACCACTGAAGCTTCCTAGAAAGTTCCTTGTCAATTTTTCCCCAGAATAAATGTGGTTTTGAAATTACATGGATTACGTCTTCTATATTTGGTGAATCGTCCATGCTCCTAGAGAGCAATTCCAGATGCAATTTTCAACTTGCCGATAGGGGAAGTTACTGTTTTGCCCCCGAAAATGAAAAATCGATTTTCCATCAGATCTCCACGTTTCTTGGTATTTCTGACCTTTGTAGACTATTTAAAACAAAATGTCTGAATGTGTGTGTGTGTGTGTGTGTGCCGATGTACGTATGCAACCAAAAATTTCCCGGAACGATTTCTCGTGAACAAATTATCCGATCAAGGCCCTGTATGACGCAATCGAAGCGTCTTGCCGTAACTTAGAGCTGATTAGTTTTTGGTCCATATGTGTCTGCTGCTTCCTATTGCTATTAACAATTTCAATTGTTTATAACGCTGTATCTCACGAAATATTATAGATACGCAAAAATGTGTCGAATAAATGTTGTTCCTTATAAAAAAATACATATTTTGTGTCGTCTGACTTTTTTCGTATCTTCAACCCTTTCGGCGTTAGAGCGCTATAAACAATTGGAATCATTTGGAGAGCTCTGTGGTGAGAAAAATGAGAGATTGGAAAGAAAATACACACACACGCAGGCATGGGGAAGTTTTAATTTTGGCCCGCGGAGGGTCAAACACACAGACCATTTGTTTAAATTAGAGGTGAACAGCTTGAAAAGGTGAAAAAAATTATGCAGTGGTGCGAGCTCTGAAAATAATGCGTCAATTATTCCCGGAATTTCTGCCATTGCGTGTCAATAATCATAATTTGTGCAAGCCCAGACATTTTTTGTTGTCGCTTTGGCACGCATATCGCACATTCCGAAATACCTTATAGGACCTGGATTTTTCGATGTCCCCAATTGTTGATTTTCGAATTTGGGGAAGTTGTTGAGATGACTCCAAATTCCGAAACCCTATTTTTGCTATTTAGCTAGTTTTTAATGCGGGCTCAGATGTTCTATGAGATGCCTTGAGATCGAGTCTCTTCTTTTCCTCCGTCCCTCTCTCTTGTACCGTCTCTTCAGCGTTTCTTAGGGAGGGCCTACTGGACACCCATCCATGTGACTGGGGCCGACTGTTGCCATTGAGGCTAAAATTCCAGCACAATTTGTTCAATTTTATGAATCCTGAAGACTTCATTGATCTTGTCAGATGGAGGGAAAATACTCAACCATCCTATGTCCCACGTTTACACCATTCTGGATTACCAGAAATGAGAAAATTGACAATGATGGGCAGCAGTTGAGCATAGTTGGACTTCAAACGTGGCAAAGTAGATCGAGCATTAGCGGAATGCCACACCTGCACTTTGATGCACGAAATGCGTATAAGAATGTAAAAAAATATTTGCAATAATTAGAGTGGCTATTTATGGATGCTATATATACAATAAGTATAGGACATAATGTGGTTTTTTTGTATATAATGAAAACGAAGAATCTCCAATAATGTGATGAATCATGAGATGAGCTCACGTTTTTCCGAAACGCAAACACACACACACACACACATACGTCTTTGCTGTAGTGGATAGAGTATCTGTCTACAGGGTCACAGGTCCTAGGTCCGCGACCGACCTCCGGCGAACGTTTCACACGAAAAAATATTTTCTCATCGATTTCTACCGATACCAGGAACATTCCACGTGTGCTATTGGTGATACCCATAAAATGAGACCGCAAGGCCGGGCGGGAACCTATCCCGATGCGGGGAGAAACTTCCATTATAGGTGCCCACTATCGTAGCACAGGGTTTCTGGCGGTTTACCCTGTGTCTAGGAATACGATGGCCTCAATGGTGAAAGTCGGCTCCAGCTATATGGATGGGTGTCCGGTAGGGCCTTTCGAAGAAATGCTGAACAACGCCTGCCGCCGGGTGTGCAAGAAGGAGGGACGTCGGAAACACACACACACACACACAAACACCCACACACACACACACACACACACACAACCCTTATCAAAAACCATTATTTTCGAAAATTTTGAATTTTGTATTTCAATAACTTCCCTAACTAGGAAGTTAATGACTATGGATACCATATCCTGAATGAACGAATGAAATTTGAGGATAGATAAGCGGGACACGCGCAAAGTATGCCAATAATTGGCACAATGACCCATATTACATTACGAGACTCTTCTGTGTGTAAAAGTTATTCATTATTATGGGCCACTTTTATTTCTGACACAAAAAGCTGAGCTTGCAGAATTTATCACTCGGCACTATCAAATTTCTCATTTCGCCGATCCACTTCTATTTCAGATTCAAATCCCTAATTCTAGTCACAATTTCTAGCAACAATCACCAATTGCTATGGGAATAATTCTATTTCAAATATAGGGGGGGGGGGAGGGGGGGGGGGGTAAATATTGCATAAAATTCCATAAAATTCAGTCGAATCTGCTCTACATTCAAAATTTTTTAAGTTTTTCATTTTTCACTCCCCGATAGACGGCCTTGAATGAATGACCTTGAGATCGCAAATGGTGCTTCCAACATGCAGCTAGTCCCCTAACTACACCATTCGTCAATAGATCTTGATATGCGACCACCTATCATCCATTGATCGTCCTAATTAATTTCACCCAGACGGATTTCTTAATCACCCACTCATTTTGTTTGAATCCCATCAAGCAACATCAAAAATTAATCAAACATTCTTCGTCATCGCTTGCTAAATTATTTCCAAAATACGAGTGAGGAAACCTGCGTTGGCTGAACATCGCGCTAATTCGTGGATGTCGTCAGACTCCCCCCTCCCCCCCCCCCTCCCCACCGGCCCACCCACCCACCCACCAACTGTGAAGCGGGGAGTCCGGGGATCGTTGCATTTTTAAGCGCGCTCCGATGTTCTCCAATTCATTCACTCCCCGAGTGTCCAACTCCCCGAACCATGAGGTTCCTCCAGTGTGTGCTAGCCCTGGTGCTCGTCACGAGTGCACTATCTGCTCCGCGAGTCTCCAAATCCTTGAAATCGTCAAGGACACGTGAGCCCATTGATTCTGTCCTAGCCGTAGACGCAGATGCATCAGATCCAAAGGATGTCACCAGATCCAAAAAACAGACGACCACCTTCTGCGTAGAAGTGAAAAATCCACCAGCACCAGCCATGCAGCAGCAACAGCAACAGCAACAGCAGCAGCCACACGATACTTACGTGATATGCCCAGGAAATACACCTACAAAGACAATCTCGTACTATCCAATGCCGATTGTTCACGAGGAAACTCGTGAGCCGACGCTACCTCAGATTATCCATAAACCTCATCCAATACCTCAGCCTTTGCCTCAGCCAGCTCCAGTACCAGCTCCTGTACCTCAGCCACAACCGCAACCTAGACCTCAACCGATTCCTCAACCGCAACCAAGACCTCAACCGATTCCTCAACCTCAACCTAGACCTCAACCAATTCCTCAACCAATTCCTCAACCAATCCCTCAACCAATTCCTCAACCTAGACCTCAGCCAATTCCGCAACCCAGACCACAACCGCCACATCATGAGGTCATTCCGGATCAACCTATCGTACCAAGACCTCAGCCGCAGCCACAGCCGCAGCCGCAGCCACAGCCGCAGCCACTACCCAACGTCTCCTGTGAAGATGAAGTGGGTGTACTTGTGCCAAATCTGATACCCTTCGTCTTCCCCGTTGGTGGATCCAGCGCGGCATCGTCATCAGCAGCAAGCTCTGGTTTTGGCTCATCGAGTTCCTCCAGTTCGAGTTCATCTAGCGGTGGTGGTATTGGTGGGCTTGGTGGTTTGGCCTATTTACCTGGTCTGACTGGACTTGGTGGTTTACCTGCTTTGGGTGGTCTACCTGGGATCACCTTCCAGCCTGGGGTAGGTTTGAGCGGTCTTGGTGGTCTAGTTGGTGTAAATGGTCAAATTGGTCCAAATGGCCAGCTTGGTCCAAATAGCCAAATTGATCCGAATGGCCAAATTGGTCCAAATGGCCAAATTGGCCCAAATGGCCAAATTGGTCCAAATGGGCAAATTGGTCCAAATGGGCAAATTGGTCCAAATGGCCAAATTGGTCCAAATGGCCAAATCCATGTCAGTCATCTAATTGGTCCAGATGGTCGCATTGATCTGAATACGTTAATCGGTCCCAATGGTGTAATTGATCCAAATAGTTTGATTGGACCAAATGGAGTAATCGGTGGCAATGGAGTGATTGGTCCATATGGTCTAAATGGCCAAGATGGAGCACCAGGTGCGCCAGGTGCACCAGGTCTAGTTGGCGAACTGTGTCCTTGTGATACAGTAGGCGGCCCCCTAATGAGTTACTTCAGAAATACCGGAAACCAGCCTGATCAGCTATCACCGAACGGAGGAGTGATCGGGACCAATGCAGGACCTGGAGTGAACCCGAGCACTGGATTACCATCCGGAGTAGATCTTGGACTATCAGGACTTGGACCAATTGGCCAACAGGATCAGATGGATGGGGCACAACCGCGCATGGCAATTCACAATCATGCACACTATCCCAGCATCAGAATCCCTGGAGGTGGACCAAGTTATGGGGGCAACGGTGGAGTCAACCTTGGACTGAATCCAGGAATGAGAAATGGGGCAAGTTCTTATGAATTAATATTTTACTGACTTATAACAAAATTTGATTTATTATTCCCAACTCCTATCAGGTGGTGACCTTCAAATCTCCATTTTTGATCCTGTTGCGAACCTACATCTGGGTTCAATCATGTTGAATCTAATTAATCTTCATCTCATGTAATAAATAGCTAATTGCTTTTGGTTTCTGTGCAGATTGGACTGGACGGTCAGCAGCAAGTTCCAAATAGCCAAAATCAGCTTCCCCCTAACTATCAACCAGCACCCAGGAATCAGCTAGTTATGACAAATGGACCCGACGGCAGGCCAGTATTGATCAGTCAAGGTCCTGGTGTTCAGGGACCTAATGACCAGTTGATAATGTCCCAGGGACCAGATGGTAGGCCACTGCTGATCAGCCAGGGACCAGGTGGTCTTCAAGGACCTAATGACCAGGTGATACTGTCCCAGGGACCTGATGGTAGGCCACTGCTGATCAGTCAAGGTCCTGGTGGTCTTCAGGGACGTAATGATCAGGTGATAATGGCGCAGGGACCTGATGGCAGACCACTGCTGATCAGTCAAGGACCTGGTGGTCCTCAAGGACCTAATGACCAGGTGATAATGTCGCAGGGACCCGATGGCAGACCAGTGCTGATCAGTCAAGGTCCTGGTGGTCTTCAGGGACCTAATGATCAGGTGATAATGTCCCAGGGACCTGATGGCAGTCCAGTACTACTATCCGACGGCAGTCAGGTCATCTTCAATCGCGCATCGCACGGTCCTTCAGCCAACAATCAGGGACCCCAGATCACAGTAACAGGTCCTCAAATGCTGGGATCACCACGTCAGGGTCAGGACAAACCCTGCAAGGGCAAAGCTAAAAAGTGGTACAGGTCCGCCGATCAGGCACGAGAAGGTGCAGACGCAAGCTTGGAGGGCGTGGCACCAGCTGATCAGGATGCCTCTGCTGCAGATGTCGCTAAAAATACCAAACGCTCACCAGGACAAATGCTGATGGAGATGAAGTCTGCTGCAAGAGTTGCTAGAGAAGAGAAAAATGATGGCAAGGTGCAGATGAGCATCATTGGATCGGGCGGAGAGTCGTACCTGATTGGAGGACCTAGTGGTGCTGTTGAAGTCAGGGATGACAAACGCGATGAACTACGAAAACGACAGGCTGATGAATCAGAGGAGGAGGAGGAGCAGGATTAATTTGCATCTGTATTGGTTAGGTCGTTTTTTTATTGATTGTTTTTTTATTGCGACAAGCACGTGGAGATTTTTTTTATTATGAGAAGCAATTGTACTTTTTTATTGTGAAAAATATATTTTTTTATTATGATAGATTGAGGTGTGTGGAGTGACTTGTGGGTGATGAGTCCTATATATATCCCTACATTGGGGGTATTTTATCCCCGCACAGGTGGGTGAGGAAGTGGGTGGGTAGGTGGGTGGTTAAGTGGGTGGGTGAGTGGATGGGTGGGTGAATGGGTCGGTGAGTGAGTGGGTGAGTGAGTGAGTGGGTAAGTGGGTAAGTGGGTGAGTGGGTAAGTGGGTGAGTGAGTGGGTGTGTGGGTATGAGGGTGAGTGGGTAAATGGGTGAGTGGGTAGGTGAACAGGTGGATGGATAAGTGGGGGGTGGGTGGATAGGTGGACTAAGTGGGTGGTTCACAGGTAAAAGGGTAAGTGGGTGGGGGGGGGGGTGTTACACTGTAAGATTTTTTTTTTCCTTTTTTTCCAATCATGAAAAAAGGGTTTTTGGAGAATTTTGACCTATTTGATCGGCATTGCAATTTTTTCGTCTGGTCTGGCGCGGAAGTAGTCAGTTTTGAAACAACCTGTATATCTTTTTGCGCGAGTTTGGTCTTGACTGAAGACACCCAGATTACTCAACTTCTGCAGTCACCATTTCCAATAATACGTGTGACGTATCAACATTTATCACAATAAAAATTTATAATTGATATAGCTTATCATCTTGATATCTATTAGATATAAAGCCCCAACGGCCATTTGTCACCGTTAATTTCGGACATTGGTGTTTTCGTGATTGAACTTGAATCATTATGAAGTGTAATTTATTTCGTTTGCAATATGCTCTGCTCTTGACTTTCTCGTCAATTTTCATCATTGGAATTTGTGAGGGCGCTACAAATGCTGAGAGAGAAGGAAGAGACGCAAGTTTGGAGTCTTCTGAATGTCCCGAAAATGGCGAAACGAGCCAAATCCAGGAGAATTGCTCCAATTTTATTGCGGATGAGAATGATAAAAGTATCAAGAAGAAAGAAGCGGGTGGACGGTTGAAAAGGATGTATCAGCACTTTAAAGATTTCCACGAGTACTTGCTGAGGGAAAGATCGGAGAATAATGCGGTGGCTATCACCAAGAGTATCATCGATGCTCCAACCAGTCCAAAGTGCCCACCTGGTCAGAGGCCGGATGGCCACGGCCGATGCAGGGTTCCCTTGTGAAGTAATTTTCGAAGATATGTCAGTGCAAAGTTTATTCATGGTGAAACAAAATTGAGTCAAAGTTAATGTGAAGTATTGGAGATATTTTGTAATTTGTAGAATTGTCCTGAAAGTGAAATAATAAACGCTACTTTTGTTGAATGTGTCGATTTTTTGTGAGTATTGTATATATATGGGTTGATGGGTGGATGGGTGGATGGGTGCCCACGTGAATTGATAGGTGGATAAGGACGTGGGTGGGTGGGTGGGTGGGTGGGTGGGTGGGCGAGTGGGTGGACAGGTGGATAGAGAACTGGGAGGGGGGTGGATAAGTGGGAGGGGGGTGGATAAGTGGGAGGGGGGTGGATAAGTGGGAGGGGGGTGGATAAGTGGGAGGGTGGCTGAGTAGGTGGGTGGGTGGCTGAGTGGGTGGGTGGGTGCCTGAGTAGGTGGTTTCTTTAATGTTGAAGCGAAGGATGGTTATGGGGTCCTTAGAAAAAAAATCTATTTTGGCTATGAAACATCAAACATCCTGTGATTAATTTCGCTAATGAGTTTTCTTCCTTGCTACACGAGGCCTGATCAACCGTGCGAGATAAGTGGACACAGTTCAATCCAATTTTTCTTCTATGAGAGGTAAGTCGACTTATTTCGCTTCCGATTGTGCATTGAAGTCTCAATTGTCCCATCTCTGTTACACTCTGTGATCGGATCTGAAAAAATATAGAAACAGGATCGATGTAGAAGCGGATATCTTATCTCCGCAGCAGATTATTTGGAAAATCTGAAAAAAAATCAATTGAAGGGTTTTACGTGGGAGCTCTGCAGCGGCTGTTAGCATCGGGTCTTCTTCCCCTTGGGCATTTAGGACCGCGAGTTGGTGCTGTTATGATACTCTTCAAGATGTCCTCAGGATGGATCTCTGATGGCTCCCTGGAATTTTCCAAATTTTTTCGTTCAACCGCTTCGTTCTCATCGGAAGTGTCTTCATTTGAATTGTGACCAGAGTCGGAACAATCTTTCTCCTCGTCATCTGAATCCGCCGAGCATTTAGCCGGAGCTTCTGACTCCTCTTCTGGATCTTCGTCATTGGCGCAAGCTCCCCAATTTTCGATCACGGACATCGATGAAAGAAGCACGAGCAAAGCTGCGAATTGCAAACCAAATGAGCGATTAAACCGCGTCATGATTTAAGCGCGAAAACCGAAGACGCAATGACCACCGGAAAGCGACCCGTGTTGCTGTTTAAATCGAATTGGTATCGACGCGATAATCTGGATCGATCAATTTTTTATGATGATTGAATTCGATAGGTCAGATCGATCCGTAATTGAAAACTGGGTTATAGGCGAACATTCGCGCGCGTTGCCTAAATAAAAAAAAATCACTTTTATAAATCCATTAAAAAAAGTTGATTGAAGCAAAATATGAATGGCTGAGTCATTTTTAATTAATTACTTTAGGGATTCCGTGAAAATAGTGCATAGGCACGCTTCTTTTAGTGCGCGGTTCCTCTATTGGCAGAATCTTCCCCTCGCGCGCTCCTTTACCCCTGAGCGGCTGCTCCCACTCCTCGTGCATTGGCCGCCCCCACTGCTAGCCTGATGCGCAGTAAACGTGCGCAGTTGCTTGGCAGTGTCGTTCCACACTATTTTGGGCTGCAGATCGGGACAAATATTTTTATATTGTTACAAAATATTTTTTTTGCTTCAAAGAAAAACAGAAATTTATTTATATAATAATAATAATAATAATAATTGTTATTATTTAGGGGAAAAAATATGGAACAAATAAAATGATCGTAAATGTTCATGACGCAGTTTTTTCAGCTAATAGAGGCACTTTACGTAATTACTCTTCGAATCAGTCGTCAAAAATTGGCATCAAATTGTTTAATAGCCTAACAATTATATGTTATCACTAAGATACCGTACGACTATGGATATTCATTTGAAAATCACACTTGTCCATTTTCGTAATGAAAAATATACCGGAAAATAACTCTTGTGCTCTACTTGTATAATTAGACCACACATTGGTGATTAATTGTAAATATGGTGAGGTGCCAATGTAACCCAAGTTCAGGGGTTTGGAACCCCTGAATTGATATTTGACCTACCAACGGTCAAAATCAAAAATAATTTTTAGTTGAAATAACTGAACTGAAATGAACACACCATGGAAGAAATACTTGACTACTTGGAAGAAATGATAAAAATAAGAAACATTTATGATAAGTTTCAATTTCGTCATATTCTTCTAATTACGCCTTCTGAGGTATATGGATAATTAATATCCACCTGGAAACTACGTGACGTTGATGTCACTCAATGTGGCCTTCAGTTTTGGATTAATTTCAAGATATCGTCGGTGGGCATTAGTATTCTATGAAATTCTGATAACACTGATGAGTCGGGATATTGCAATGAGGGTTAGTGCGGATATTATCGAAATATCTGAAGTAATGTACTTCTTTTCTGGGCATAAATCTGTAGACAAATGATGTCGTTGTATGTATGTGGGTGGGTGGGTGTGGGAAGGCGAGTGGATAGTAGATGTGGGTTGGAGGGAAGGTGGATGTGATTTGGAGGGAAGGTGGATGTGGGTGTGAGGGAGGGGGGTGGCGGTGAGAGGGAGGGTGGATGGGGATGGAAGAGAAAGTGGGCGTGGATGGGAGGGAAGGTGGATATGGGTGGGACCGAAGGTGGATGTAGGTGGGGAGGAGGGTGGAAGGGGGTGAGAGGAAGGGTGGATGGGAATGGAAGGGAAGGTGGGCGTGGGTGGGAGGGAAGGTGGATGTGGGTGGGATCGAAGGTGGATGGGGGTGGGAGGGAGGGTGAGAGGGAGGGTGGATGGGGGTGGGAGGGAGGGTGAGAGGGAGGGTGGAAGGGAAGGTAGGCGTGGCTGGGGGGGAAGATGGATGTGGGTGGGAGGGAAGGTGGGTGTGCGTGGCAGGGGGAGGGGGTGGGCGTGGCGGGAGGGAAGGTTCCTGACTTGGACCCACTCGAGCCCAATGGTCAACTCACACCTGGGCACTAACCGATGGTCCGAATAGTATTGGACATACTGAGAACTTACCTCGCAATGATCATGTCATTACCACGATTTAACCTTACCATATAAACCTGAGCCGTCTCAAGCTTCGCTTATCTATATACGTCAGGTCGGTGAACCTTATAGCTAACGGTTGGAACGGTAAGCTTCCCGTTGAAAAGTTCAATAATTTCGAAACGTTGGAAAAACATAAACCCCCCACCCCCTACCACCCACCCACCGCCCACTTTATTCCCATTGGCTCAGATTCATTTCACATGAATTTCGTTCTCCATTTATGGCTTCAGAAGTCATTAATCTATTCGACATGTTTTTTAATATCGCTCTCGATATCAATTATTTACATCATCCAAATAGAATGATAAGCATAATGATTACCTGAACAATAATTATAGCGCTAATTGGAGCTTGCAAAGCTAATAAGAAAAATTCGAATTAGCCAGTAGGAAAATACATTGAGTTTTTGCCTGAGATGGCTTTATTCCAAAATTCATTAGTATTAATAGAATAATTAAATAATTATTCACACGGTAATCAGCTGAATACACTAATTAATTGGTACTAATTAATCGGTCACGGATGAATAATGGTAAATTTATTGAATTGAAAATTTTAATTATCAATTATAAAATTGAGAAAATAGGGAAATCAAAAATAGTTAAATTGATAGTTGGGAAATTTAGAAGAGTGTGTATATGTGTGTGTGTGTGTGTGTGTCACAAAATTCCCAAAAAATCAGTTCACTCCCCCCGAACGCGTAAATCCCACCAAGGTGACGCAATCTTCCATTTACCGCGGGCGGCGATCTGCTATACGCGCGAGCACGAACAAAATTTTGTCCCTCAAAATTAAAAAAAAATTATTTCAGAGCAATTAAAAATTATGTAAAATCACGTAATCATCTTATTGAACCTAGCCGCGTATACTTTCCACTTGAGACCATATTTAGTCAGTTTGGCCCGAAAAAATTGAAAAATTAAAATTTTGACAAAGTCTTCATTAGCGAAGTGAAGAATTTTTATGATAATCCCGTCTTATTCCAGTTTCGAGGAATGTCCTAATTAAAAATGTAGATGTTGCTCGTTCTTATCTCACCTAGCATGTAACTTCGGAAGCGTAGGAATAAGCCAGATAGAAGTGGTACAAATCTTCTCCCATTGGTGGATATACCATGACTTAGTTATGACGTTTGCGCGAAATGAATGAAATTCTGGCAATTGCTTGTACCACATGCCTATATAAAGAGTCATTCACAATTCTCGTTATTCAGTGTTCAAAATTGAGTGATCAACCAGGATGATGAGTATGAACTGCGTGATTCATCTGTGCTTGATGGTGTTCGCCACTCAGCTCGCCGGTACCGTTCAAGACCATCCGCAGGAAAAAGAATTCGACGTACGTATTACTAATTATCAACCTAATATTTTTTATTAATTAATTAATATTAATACTAATAGTCCCTTTTTATTAATATATTTTTTTAACTATTATATTTCATGAGTGTCTCGGATGCGCTCATCGCTCCGGAAGGGGTGGGTTAAGGGGGGGGGGTGGTTCTGAACGGAAAGTTCCTCTTCCACTTTTTGATCCGAAGCACCCCTAAGGAGTTCTGGGGGTGAAAAGGGTAGTCACTGAGGTCACCGTGTTCAGCCATTCTGCACATCTGTGACCGTGACGCACACCAGCACACACACACACACACACACACCGGGTGGGTCAATTTACCCCTAGGGGCCCAGGGAACTAGTTCGCTCTGGGGGGTCACATTTTGTCCCAAAAGGTCGGTTTCACCCCAGGGTGTCAATTTTGCTCCGATGGGGGGGGGGGGGGGGAGCCCATTTTGCCCCAAGGGGTCGATTTTATGCCTGAAGTTGCAATTCGGTGCAGGGAGTCAGTTTTGCCCCAGGACGGTTTCGCCTGGTTTGTTATGTGTGTGTGGGTGAGTGGGTGGGTGAGTGGGTGGGTGGGTGGGTGAGTGAGTGGGTGAGTGGGTGGGTGAGTGGGTGGGTGAGTGGGTGGGTGAGTGGGTGGGTGGATGAGTGGGTGGGGGAGTGGGTGGGTGGAGGGGTGAATGGGTCAATGGGTGGGTGGGTGGATGGACGGTGATGTCTTACAAAATAAAATTGGTTTCAGTATTTCAAAATTCGTGTGCGACATCCGGAGTTTGTTACAAACACCTGGCTGATACCCAATGCGCGTGATTGGCCGAATCAAATTGCGTACATGAAAAACATAACGGCGGAAGCTCCACTGACGGTATGTATATAAACTAAGAATTTCAAAAGCTCAAAAACCTTGAAGATTTTGAAAGAAATTTTCTGAGTGAAAAAAAATTGTGACTACGAAAAATTGCATTGACTGAATTGTATGCATTCTCTAACAAGCTTTTTTCTCTCTTCACAGTTTAATTATACAATTGAAGATTTCCCTTATATCTTTCAAAACTGGAGACCTCTGGACCATGGTTCATTTTCTCTCTGCGATGCGAGCTCATATTATGGACAATATGACATTCGTTATCATGTGCGACACTTTCTTGGTATCGGAGCGTGTCCAATAGCACAGGTAAGCCCTAACTTTCCGAGTGCAACTTCCAAAAAAAATAACATGTGAATATGACCTTCAACCAGTCAAAAATAGTAATTTTCGTCCCAGTGGGCGCAAAGTAGAATTTTCCCCCCGCTACGCCGGTGGAAAATCTCACTTTACGTCCCCGCGGGAACGGAAAACGATATTATAGCCCTCTAAACGAGGCTGTAAACGAAGATTTTTCCCCCGTACAGCGGGCGAAAAATTCGACTTTGTACCCTCGGGGATGGAAAGTTTTTATCCGAAGCGAAAAAAAATGGCTACATCAAAAATTATTATTATTATTATTATTATTATTATTATTATTATTATTATTATCACATATTATTAACCGACTTGAAAGAAGAATTCAGAAAAAAAGTGAAAACCTAAAACTTATTTTTATATCATTGCAGGGAACTGTGGTATACCCACACATGTCCAATGAAGAGCCCGAAACCGTTGGATTATATAGACCACTGGGCTATGATCTCCGGCCTAAAAGGTTCCTAGTTACTATCTATACTCCTGATAAGCAAGTGATATTCACCGGAAAATTTTACTTTGAGCAAGCACTCCACATGTATTCTAGGGGGTAATAATCACTGGGTCATCTAAACTAATTCTGTAAATGTCCATCGTTGTTTATTAAAAAGTTGAAGAAGATTATAGACGAAAAATTATTGCTCTTATGTATCATCCCTACCTGTGATGCTGCGGTTGGAGAAGGGGCTGGACCACCAGTTGCATGGCTTAGAAAAATAGTCGAAGATATGACTTCAGTAATGAAGTAACTAGCATAAGTGGACTAGCAAGCATTGGTACCTGGAGTGCTCTTGAACGTGTTATGACCCGAAAACGCTTTTTGCGTCAATGGGCTGTTTTAATTTTTAATGTCAACTTCTGGAGCAAGGAAGATAGAATTGTATAAGTAAAATTAAATTAATGTTGCATTGAGTTGTTTCTTTGCTCTTACATTGAGCGAATTGCGCTGGAAGTCTGGATTAAGGAACACTTCCACTCCTCCGCTTGGCGAGTGCAGTGGAGGGAGTAGATCGACGGCTGGCGGGGAGAACCAGAGGAGTGGGGGTAGCGGAACAGCGGACGACTGTCAAGCGCTTGGACTGGCTTAAACGCTGGGTGAGGCTCGCTGTGGGCTATTGCGCCGCTTACGCGCGCACTTTGAGACAAGGGGGCGTGGCATTCATGAGGTGGGGGACTCGCTGGAGGGAGAGCAGCCTGAACTGTAGTGTCTAATGATAGACACGCTCGATGCTTCGAATAAATTATAAAGTACTGTTATATCACAATAAATCTTTATTTTTTCATAGAGCACAGGGCAAACGTATTTGCACAACTGATATAAAAATATTTTACGGGTTCAGAAAAAAATGGAAATGGAGATATGTAATTTATTCTGAGCTCTTTTCATCATCGACATCAATTGCATCGATACAAAATCGACTTGAAGACAGTCTCTAGCCGAAAGGAGTGGGGAGAGCCCAAAGCCTACAGCATCAAAAAGAAGTCCGACTATGAATGTCTCTTTGATAATCAGCTTTCTCCATCTTGGTAACGAAGAAGGTTCCTGAGAATAGTCTCTCTGCTTGGAGTGTATTATCAGACCATACATTGGTAACGATCTTCAAATAAGGTGTGGTCACATTCACACCCAAGTTGAGGGGATCGGCAAATCTGAACTGAGCTTTAACCTCTCCCTGCCAGCCCTGGAAATAGAAATGAGTGTGAGTGCAACTCGGCCAGCACCGACGAGCGGAGGGGGAATGCGTCCCCACTCCGCGCGCCGTTAGAAGTTGCGCTGGAGGGGTGCGACCGCTTCGTTGCGTGCCGTGGCGCGTGGGCCCATGCGCAGTGTATTATGCCCGCCTCGGAGGGGTTACGGCACGCCCATCGCGCACGTGGAGGGGGTAATCTGTAACTCTGAGTACGCAGAAGCGTCAGCCCGCAAACTAAAATTGTGGAAAGTGGTCTGTACCCTCGCGCCACTGAATATATGACCTGATCATATTGTCCAACTCTACAATTTGTTCTTTCAACAACATAATTATGAACTGGAAAACATTGGACACGTTTTAAAATTTGGAATTGTTCTGAGTATGAGATAGTCTTCTGTGAGATCAAAAACAAATTGTGTTCTCCCAACTCTGAGATGAGAAGGACATTGTGCGGAACGGTTAGTGGGTTGGCAAGGTCGAGATAAGTGAAAATTGTGAAAAATGTAATGAAAAAATGATAATAACGTTCCAAAATTGCTGCAAACCTCTGGTACCGGACAAGCTTCAGGATTACCAAGGACTCTACGGATCAAAGAAGGGATGGTGGCGTTGTCGCAGAATGGGACTGCGTTTATGGATATGGTCTTCCAGCGATTGAAGAAGGTGGTGAAAGTCAGCTGTCTTATTGTATAGGCAATCTACACATATCGAAATGAAAATTAGCCCAAAGGGACGAGATTGTCTTACAGAGTCCTATCTGTTACTCACCATTGTGTCATCTGTAGAATTAATCTTTTTGAGGTAATTTACTGACTGATATGGGGTGGTACCAATGGACAAACCACTGGCGTCGGACCAGGTCGGTTTGCTCACCGCGCTCCAGTATGAGTTCTCCGGGATGTCAACGTTCCATGCAAAAATGTTGATATTAGAAAAGAAATCATCTCCGTAAACCTGGAAGATATGCAAGATTAATCTGATTTGAAAGAAAGTTTGAAATTTTTTTTTCAACTCTTAAATTCAACAATTAAAATTTGTTCAGGACTCGGATTTTAGGAAAGAAATTTTGGATTTCCCAGATTTTGAGAGAAATAAATTTTTGAGAGAAATAAATTTTTGCGAGAAATACATTTTTGAGAGAAATAAATTTTTAAGAGAGATAAATTTTTGAGAGAAATAATATATTGAGCAAAATTTTTCGGAGAATAAAATTCGCTCTTGCTATCTTAATTAATTACCGTTGATTAACTAACTAGTTACCGTTTGATCGGCCAATGAAAGCCGCACACACACAACGAAGCAGAGGTACGTAGCGAATTGCATGATGGCGAGGAGCGTCAAAGACTGGTGCTTTTAAATTGTAAATAGTTTCTTATATATTGGCGTTAGTGCCTCAGGTCCGAGACCACCATAAAAGGTAGTAGAGCCCGCTCCATTTTTGGACGAATATAATGGAGTAATATACTTTCGGCTGTTTGATCCACCTTACCCGGTAGTTGGCGAAATGCCTTCGGTTGAGCAAGTTGAAGAATTATGGGGAGGATCATATGGTCACTCTCGAAGCCAGATCAGAAATGACACAAACTATAGGAACTGTTCTGATGATGTGATTAATTCAGCAATGACATTGTAAACACTGGTCATATCATTTTGACAGTTTAACCTTTAAAGGGCATCGTTGAAACGCAGATCTTCCAGCGCATCGCGCTGACACCCAAGTGACTTTGAAAGTTGATTACTCAGCCGCTATTGAATATTTTGTTACAAAAATTTTATCCTACATAGTTTAACATATCTATTTCAGTATACAAGTAGTATTTCCATAGTTTCTTCATTTTAATTATATGAAAAAAAATGCTTGATTTTTTCCAGATTAAGTAATGTTTTCGAGACATCGAAAATTGGGGTGGCGAACACTCCGTGCACCACACAAGTTAAGACTTCTAATTGCACTAACTCGTCCCTTCATTGACCTATAACTTCAATGACGTAATGCTTGTAATAAAAACTATAATTATTTTTTCGTACATCTTTGCTCATTTATCACAAGGTTCAATGACAGTTCATTCGTTAATTCCAAGTATTAGGCTAATGGATGGTGCGGAGGGCTTAAATAGTTAATGTGAATAGAATGAAGAAGAGATTTTGATTAACCGCCAGCTCTCAGGGGAGAGAGGGAAGAAATGTGGGGGGGGGGGGGGGAGGGGGGATATGAGGAATAAGAAGGTTCAAAAATTTATTACAACTTGTGGAGACTCGTGTGAAGAGTGAGGATGCTGGATGATGATGTGACAAGTAGGATGGGATGATGAGGATACAGATGCTGTGAAGGATGGAGGAACAAGGTCAATGAACTCTTCTACGATTATTGGGTTGAGCTGATAATCTTTGGATCCTTTGCCTCATCAGTTCGTTTAATTGCGTCGATAGAGAAGTTAATTGTAAGTACAGGTGATGAAGTGATAAGGCGATTCAACGGATTATAGAGAATTAGGAGTTACTCAACTGAGCTTTCTGTAATGTTTTTGGTTTTAATGTATTATTTTTTAATCCGATTCTGCGGTCACTGAGTTTTGAATATCGGGAATTCAATGGAGACATCCATGGTTGACACTGATCAATCTGGTCAATCAGTCTTGGACAGAACTGGATGTTCGATTTCATGGATATGCGGTAATGTCGCTTAATTACATTTGTCGTAAAGTTGTGTTTAAGGGTCTATTAATGAATTTTCCGGTCCCTGAGCCAGCTGATGCATGAAGAATTTATATAAAACGCGAAGTAGTGTGGGAGAGATTTAGTCTTCACCGGTCGACAACAGAATGAAGGGCATTTGCATGTGGTTTACGGTATTTGCAAGTCAGCTGTTGCTGACTGTTCAAGATCATCAGTATGAGGAGAATCTAACTGTATGTATTGAATTTATATGGGAATAGAAATATTGGAAAATTTTGGAAACGTTAGAAGCTTTTGAAATTTTGAAAATTTTGGAATTCCGTATTTTTGTAATTTTGGAGTTTTGAAATTTTGAAATTTTGAAATTTTGGAATTTCGTAATTTTGTAATGGAGTTTTGAAATTTTGAAATTTTGGAGTTTTGAAATTTTGAAATTTTGAAATTTTGAAATTTTGAAATTTTGAAATTTTGAAATTTCGAAATTTTGACATATTGACCTTTAAAATTTTGAATTTTTTTTTCAATCTAATAGGAATGTTCACCCTATTTCTCACCCTCCTCCTCGAAAGCTGACTAAAGAAAAATAAATGATACCCAAATTTATATTATTTCAGTGTTTCGACATCCAGGTACTTGACCCAAAATTCTTCACAAACTCCTGGTTGATAGCCAATGCACCTGACAAACCTGATCAAATCTTGTTTCTGAAGAACATCACGGAAGACACTCCATTACAAGTGAGTAAAGAAATTATTACCACAATTTTACCACAATGTTTGCAAATTGAACTAGTCAATAATGTGTCATGCTCCACAGTTCGATTACACGCTGCAGGACGCCCCATATGCTTTCCAATCTTGGACCAACGTACACTACAGTTCATTCGCACCTCTCTGTGATGCTCGTCCATATGCCAGAAGATACAATATTGGTTATTTCGTGCGTCAGTTTCTCGGCATTTATAGCTGCCCAGTGGAAGCGGTATGCCAAGCAAAACTATCAAGACTTCTTAAAATAAATTAAGTTGAGGGTACCTGACGTTGAGTCAACATTATGTTGAATTGACGTCGTGTTTTTTTATCTTTAACACCTTCGATTCATTATGGACATGTGGGCTCGTCGCCCATACGCTACACCGCATTTGCATGATAAGACACAGGAAACCACAGAAAACCTATATTGGTATAGGCGGCTACTCTAAGAGCCACCTTCCGCTCATCAGACATTCCGACAAAATTGTCGCCCTGTCGGGGATTTGAACTTAGGAACCCAAGCGCCAGCGCTAAGACTGCGCTTAGTCCACTCGGCTATTCTTGACTTGACTTGAAAATTGTTTATTAACATTTGTCATATATACATACTCTATACAGTAATGATATCTCAAATCCTTAGCGCTAGATCGCTATTGTAATGTCGGTATATTAATGACGTTGAATGGACGTTATGTGCAATTAAAAATAACACCATAGTATAGTATAGTACTATACAATTAAAAATGGAACACCCTAACAGAAAAAAGATTTTTGTAAAATTAATTTTACAAAGATTTCGTTGTACAGGTTTTGGATAAAATTGCTTTGAAACGCCAGCAGAAATAAAGTGTTGACTTGGAGGAATAACACTATTTTTATTTTGCCGCAGGGAAGCCGAGTGCATCCAGGAGGCCTCTTCAATGTGCCTAGATCTGTATATCTGCATAAGCCAATCAACTACGATCTTCGACGGAAAAGATTATTGGTGAACGTCTACGGTCCGGATGAAGAAATGGTATTCACTGGGAATTTTTACATTGAACCTGCCCTGCCGCATACATGCTGAACATTTTCCAGATGCTAAGACATCACTCAAACCTTGATTGACTTTGTGAGTAGCACTCAAAATTTGAACTAAAAAAATTAGGTCAAAGCATTAGACATTGTCTTTCATGGAAGGATTAGGCCGCAATCAATTAATCAGTTTAATGAACAAATTACTGAATATACTTACTGATAAATTTTTGAGAATTTAGAAATAAATGGGTTTCATTAGGTTGTACAACTAATAGTTGAATAAATTTTTATTTCTTTGATAATTTATTGAATTGATTTTATCTACGAAAATATTCACTGTAACAACAACTGTATGTGGACACTGGGGGATCATTGTATTCCATTTCTATTCATGTAAACAGTCACGATATCACCATATATTATTTGTTTTGGTTCAATCTTCGTCAAGGCATTCTTTCGAGGACGTAGTTTCGCCGACAAAGTATTCACTTTCCTGGGAAAAAAAATAAACATGACTTAGGAAAGGTATGTTGTGCCTGAGACCGAACCAATGTTTATTTACCTTGGTCCCCGCTATGAGGGCCTCCAAGGCCACCTTCTGTTTTCTTTTGAAGAATCCAAGTTGGATGAGGGCAAATATCAAGAGCCCTAGCAGAAGAATTCCAATGAGCACGGAAACTGCAATCACCCAGATGGCTACTGGGCCTGCTATAGGGTTACCCAGGAACTGCGTACTAACAAGACTGAAGCTTCTCATTTTCGACGGTCCATTAGTTTGAGAAGGTTGCGTAATTAGCACGGATCCATTCGACACAAAATAAATAATATCTTTGGAAGTAATGAAACTATCTGCAAGAGTAAAGAACGTTTTCAGAGAAGGTTGTAAATCTAGGGAACAGTGGGGCAGAATGGGACATGCGTGTGAGATGTTTGTATACCTGTCCCGTTATGCCCCACTCTCTTATCTATCGTTAGTTCCCCTGCTTCACTGTTTGAAGTGAACAAAACTCTGGCATGTCCGAACGATACGAAGCAGTAGACAGCTTAGCGCTGCTTGCTGCTACGCCAAATTAGGTCGGTTGTAAGTATAAACCACTAGAAGCAGATTTGGTTGTCAATATAAGTTGACATGGGCAGGCAATATCAATATTAGATAGTGAAGACATATCTAAAAGTCACCTCTGGTACGGAAATTGGACTAAAAGAGAAGAAGGCTGTTTCGGAGTGATGACAGAAGAGTCATCTCGCTGTTCTTTTGGTACTTTTGATCGATTTATTCATTAGAAATCACCTGGATATAGATTGGATTCAGGTGGAAATGGAGTTAAGTCGCTAATAGACTGAATGAAATCGATTTTGAACGGAATAACTCTATTTGGTGAGCTCCTGCCTTGCTGGTGCACCACTCGGATGTTCGGAATGCTCTAGTCCGACTGCGCGGATTCGGTTCGCCTCTGTTCAGCTTTCGTTTTTGGAATCAGAATCAGATGCCAGTATGCTTCTAACTCTATCTTCTGCTCGAGATCTATATGTTTTGAACTATGACAGAATTTGTTTTTGTTCTTCCCGAATTGGCTGTCAACGCTGCCTGCATGCTTGCTGAATCTCGCATGAGCACTTACCAATAAAGTTTTCCAGTAAGAGATCGATTGTTAACTCCAGTTCCGTGATTATAGAAGAATCAGCAGAGTCTCCTGGTACATTCATAATGCATGTGACATTGACACAAACGACTGCAGCACTCTCGCAGCTGATGATCAATGCACGATTCCGCAACGAGCCTTCGAGAGACCTTGTAAAATCATCTGGATCCATCTCAATCATCTTCTTCTGATTCTCAGCAATTCCTTCTGAACTGCAGGAATAACCGTTATCGTTGCTATTGGTGGTGTCGTAGAAGCTTGAAGATGTTGCGTTGATTCTCGCGATCTCCAGCAGTTCATGTTTAGGTGTTCTGAGATGGGTTGGCACCATCATCATCAATGCTACCTGCTGGATCCCAGTCACTCCGAACTTTCGGACTCCATACACGTGGTGGAACTGGATCGTGTCAACCTTCTTGTCTCCTGAAGCGCTGAGGTATGAGTAGGATGTGTCTTTCGCCTTTCTAGAATTTGACTGATATTATCCATGGTGTAGCTCAACAAGATTGGGGAGATTGTGACCAGACCTGGGCACGAGCGGTTTTTACCAGATGACGAGATGGCGAAGAAATGCTGTTGCTCCGAAAAAAACGAATGATAGCTGATGGAAAATATTCATCTGAGATTGGTTCTCTCAATCTTTCTTTCCTAACCTGAGACAGCACTTCTCATCATCTCGTCTTGTCCTTCCCTATGCACAGTCCTGAATGATGACCTACCCTGTAATGTCTACGGTAGCATCGATGATGAAGTTTATTACTAAACTGTCAATTCCCTTTTTGTCATTGACATTTTCACTTTGGGTTGTAATCCTAATGGGCAGCGTTATCGAGTCCGAGGCACCATCCGATGATATTCTTACGTGCCTCATAGACAATGCAATAGTCAGTAGATTCTGGAACAAACAAAATCAATCATTCTGTATTTCCTTTTACAGGCTTCTTTGACAACAGTTTCCCACAGCTTTCTTTTTTAGTGCGTCGTCTTGTACTCCCCACGGTAGCGGCTCTGCAGCATTTCTTCGGAAGGGCCTAATGGACACCCATCCAGTGGTTGGGGCCGACTTTTGCTATTGGTGCGATCGTATTTCTAGACACAGGGTAAACATCCGGGAACTTCTGTGCTACGATGGTGGGCACCTATAATGGAAGTTTCTCCCTGCATCGGGATAGGTTCCCGGCCGGCCTTGCGGCCTCATTTTATGGGGACCACCGGTAGCACACACAGAATGTTCCTGCCCAGTCCCAACCTCACATCTAGGGGATGAACTGTCTCTGGGATCGATTTTTGTGAGACAAATCATCAAACCCTACCTCCTGATCGGACACCCATCCGGGTACTTACCTTACGTCGCAATGGATTTCCAATTTGGCAAATCACTTCCAAGGACCCATTAGTCGAAGGATGCTCTTCACAGTCGGATTGTCTATTTGCCAAAGCTATAAATCCTGGTAGCAACACGTGTACTTCAGCTTCATAAGCCGGCTCACCATAATTCCTAACATCGACGGAAATGTTTACAATCTTCTCCCCTCCTACGACATACTTGTTATCCACCCCTAGGGATGTTGAAGTATGCGACGTTAGATTGGAATAACAGATGTTGTCGTGTTGGCAATCGAGCTGAAAATGGAAAGACAGCGAATGCTCGAGCGTCGAATCTCGTTGATTGATTATTGCCGCCGGATCCACAAGTGTTAGCGATGCGGAAATGACCATGGGGTAGGTTTTAGTTCCTTCCTACGCCAAAGATTTATAGAAGTTTGTCAAAAATATTATGAATTTTTCAATAATTAGACTTACCTTTAAATTTATGGAAACATAATTACACATATTAATGCTTCTATTTAAAAACCCTTCGATTTCATAAATCCCATTGCTATTGGTTCGTTTATCGATTATTGCACGGCGATAAGCCTCATCAACTTTGAATATTTTTTTCACCTCTGAAATTACAACATATTGTTTAAAAACATTATAGTCATCAATTCTCCATTTTTATACAATATTTGTTATGTAATAGATGGCGTAACGATGAAGTAAGATAGCTTGCTACAGTGGACTTTCCGTAACTCTGCCAGCGCTAGCAAGCGGAGGGGAGGGCGTCCCCCACTCCGCGCCTTTAGAAGTTGCGCGTGAGGGGTACGGCCGCTTGGTTGCATGCCGTGGCGCATGGACGCATGCGCGGTACGATATAAGCGGTTTGGAGGGGTAGCGCTTAGCGCAACACGCATGGCTTTCACTCGAGTCACCATATTAGCTGTCTCCCCTCCTACGGCCACGCCCATTGCGACTGTGGAGGGGGTACTCTGTAACTTCTCGTACGCGGAAAACTCAGCCCCCGAAGCGGAGAGTTTTGGAAAGTGCACTGCATTGAATTTGTTTTATGTTTTCAAATTTAATTAGTTTTTTTTTTTTAATTTAATTAGTTGAAACCCTTTTATGGATGGATAATAACTTACTCAACGTGTCAGGTACTGCCCATCCACTATAATACCCGCAGAATTCGATAGAGAATTGGGTGGCACCGCTCTTCAGCATCGCTGATTCCACATAGTTCAAACTAATATTCACTTTAACGACCGGTTGCGACCGGAAGAGCACAGCATGTCCGGATTGATAAGCTCCAACTGCGATGTCAGGATAGCCATTCCGATCGATATCTCGAGGTTCGGAGATGGCGAATCCGAAGCCACGCAGGTTGCCATAATCCTTGCCCAGGAGCTTCTGGCTTGGCTCCGCGGATAGACCATATCGGCCTCCGTTGAAGATATATACTGCACCGCAATCATTCTCGTAAGGAGCTCCGACTGCGATATCTCCATAACCATCGTGGTCCAGATCTCCCAGATGGACCACACTGGATCCGAAGCGTGCTCCTGGAATTGTTCCGTCGATCCAAGTGATGTCGAAGCCCTAAAATATCAGAAACAACCATTATCTCGATAGGTCCTGCTCGCTACCAGTCTGTGAATTCTGTGCAGCATCTCTGGTCCAGATCGAATCAAGTCATTTGCGATTAATATCGGTATACGTAAATGAAAATTGACTTACATTGGCATTTATTTCCGCCGAAACAATGTAAATTCGCCCCTCGTCACCATCTTCACTCCAGGACGGAGCTCCGACAATGATTTCATCTCTACCATCATTATCAACATCACAAGATGTAATAGAACTGCCAAAATATTCGCCATACTGTCTTCCCCAAATAGTTTTCACACCAACTGGCGGATTTGACCGGAAATTACTCACTTTATAATCATAAATTTCAATTTTTCCGTGGGTCTTGTCAACTTGCGGAGCTCCAGTAACGAACCATCTTGCCTTGTCATCGAAGTAGTATCCGGAAGTAACACTGTATCCTGGAAGTAATTGTGTGACTCATTTTTAGGATACAGGTCTATATGATAAAGTCGGATTTTTTTTTCTGGTTTGCTCCAATGGAAATTAGCGAATCGGGATCGTCGAACATTGGATGGAGATATATATATATATATAGTACATAGATTTCGAGGCTTGGTCCAGGTGACGAAAAAAATTGTTTGAATCATTACCGCTATACGTATTCCAATATAATAGTTTCTCCTGGCTCAACGACCGCAACCCCCCAGTGTCGCTCTCTGAAACTAGGAGTGCAGTTCCGGACCATCCAAAGCACCCAGGAGCTCCAATCATAATCTTCCAAGTGGGTTCATTCCGCAATACATGTAGAGCAAGTCCCATTGATCCAACCCGATAAATCCACGGATGGTGAAACTCTCTATCCGATATGTCTGTAATGAACTTCTGCACAGGTCGTTGGAATGCGCTGGAGGACTGCGCATGCGTGTAATAACAGATTCCACGCATTCTGTATTGGCCCTTAATAGCATTTGTCCACCTAGGAGCGCAAATCTTGGGAAGGTAATGCGGATTGTTTCCAGGGTGAGAAATTTGAATGAATACTGTGTATATAACAAATGCTAGTTTTACATACACACCCACCCACGCTCTCACCCAGCCTCCCACCCTCCTACCCAATCACCCACCCTTCCACCCACCCACGTGCTCACTCACCCACTAACCCATCCACCCACCCACACTCACCCACCCAGGTACCCACTCATCCACCCACCCACTCACCCACCCACCCACTCACCCACCCACCCACACACTTTCCCACCCATCAACCCACTCACCCTCCTACCCACCCACACTCACCCACCCAGGTATCCACTCACTCACCCACTCACCCACTCACTTTCCCACCCATCCACCCACTCACCCTCCCACCCACCCAGGTACCCACTCATCCACCCACCCACTCAGTCACCCACCCACTTACTTTCCCACCCACCCGCCCGCCCACCCACCCACCCACCCACCTATCTACCCCCAGCCACGCCTCCATCCACCCACATATATCCACCTACACACGCTCACACATATTGTGTGTTTGTTACATACCACGACTCTAGGTTGGTCTGTACTTTCTACCGAAATCGAGGCACCAATCCACGCTTCATCAGTCAATCGATTAATCCAAGAAATTCCACCACGTGTATCCGTAATGGGCCATTCCCTACAGTTACCATTCAATTCGCAATAATACACAGCGCCAGGTTGGTTAATTTCAGGCAATTGCGAAGAATTATCTCTGGGCGCACCCACAAGCACCAATGAATCAGACATGCTCGCGTACAGAGCAACTGCGTATCCAAAGTAACTTCCCCTGGATACTCCTGCACGGGGATTATTGAAGACAATTGCATTGCTGGTATTCAGATTGTATGCGCTGATTTTTAGAGAAATCAACAGAACTGGAAAAACACTCGTTAACCACTGCAGCATTTTGATTCGTATGAGGAAAAAAAGTAATTACCAGATACAAAATTATGGAGAGGGACGCCAGGAAGGATGTGGTGAAGGAAAAACTGATTAAAGCTTGTTATTGACGGTAAATGATAGCAGTTATTTTGGGTACTTGCGATAAATTTGGCCAACGCGTGCAAGTCCTACTCTCAAAATCTCATCATTCCCCGATCTCACTGACCATTCGCGGATGCTTCATTCATTGATTCATTCAAGACGACGTGGAGCGAGATCCATTGGACCTACGAGAATTTTCTGTTAACAAAAAAGGTAGCTGGTGTAATGACGGAAAAATTATGTAGTATGGTCTTTTTGCCTAGCTGTCATAGTTTACGAGCTAGCTGCAGATTTGGTTTCGCTTTAATGTGATCAAAAAATCGAGCGCTTTTGAGTCCGCGAAATGAAGCTAAGTCAGGAATGGGGGAATCATCATCTTGATCTGGAATGAGGAATACGGTCGGGTGATATATAGGTACAACGTTTGGGTATAGTTGAAGTCTTAACGCTCTTATCAGTGCGGCGACGAGTGATAATATATAGCCCACCTGTACACTCGCACGGAGAAACGTTGCCATACTTTAACTACACTCGTTAAGCCATTAATATGTTATTGAGTACTCTCATTTTCCAGTCGATAATAACATTTCTTAATGATCCAGTACGCGGCCATTATATGATAAGGAAATTTCACTTTTGATTTTCAGGGTGATTACAATAACTTCCCCTAGATCGGGAGATGAGTAAAACCATTAAAGGGCGAGTTTACTCAACTTTTTTTATTCAATTTTACACTTGGCGATCTTCGAGGAATTGTGCAATTTTCAGATTCGAAATCCTGATTTGTATATGTCAACAGAAATTCAATTTATCAATTTAAAATTCAGTGTTTACAATTTACAATTTTCAAGGGCTGAGGTTCAATGCCCAATAAGCTAGAGATGCGAGCTCTAACCGTTGGAGGGCTCCGTCAAGTCACACTGTAGATGAAGTGAAATTCGATCGGTGTAGAAGATCTAAATGAGATGATAATGGTGGTCATCTTGGAGTCCGCCCGGGGCGTTCGGAGCAGTATAGCTGCAATCGAGATTTATCCCTTTATATGGTCCAATACATTGTGTTCAGCGTTGCGAACCATACCATTATCATGGTGTTTATACCATGAAACTAGGCCCCATACCATATACTATGATGACGGTCATGGTATCATGGTATACTTCTTTTTTGCGGGAAAGGAGGGAGCAATGTATTTGAAGAAATATTTTTTACATAACTTTATTCAGAAAAAATCCATAGTCATATTTCCGTCGATTTTGGGTCGAAAAAGCGAAATTAATTTTGGTCGATTTTAGCCAAGTTTAACATTGGGGTCTGATGGGGAGGCAAACTTAATTTTTTTAAAATTGAATTTTTGGCCTCGTGCGCGTTGATACTATCCAATAGGAACCCCTAGAAGATATTCCCGTCGATTTTGAGTCGAAAAATTGAAATTATTTTTTTTCGATTTTGGCCAAATTTAACATTGGGGTCTTATGGGGAGGCAAACTTAATTTTTTTAAAAGTAAATTTTTGGCCCCGTGGGCGTTGATACTATCCAATAGGAACCCCCAGAAGATATTCCCGTCGATTTGGGGGTCGAAAAATTGAAATTAATTTTTTTCGATTTTGGCCAAATTTAACATTGGGGTCTTATGGGGAGGCAAACTTAATTTTTTTAAAATTGAATTTTTGGCCCCGTGGGCGTTGATACTATCCAATAGGAACCCCCAGAAGATATTCCCGTCGATTTTGGGTCGAAAAATTGAAATTGATTTTTTTCGATTTTGGCCAAATTTAACATTGGGGTCTTATGGGGAGGCAAACTTAAATTTTTTAAAATTGAATTTTTGGCCCCGTGCGCGTTGATACTATCCAATAGGAACCCCTAGAACATATTTCCGTCGATTTTGGGTAGAAAAATTGAAATTAATTTTTTTCGATTTTGGCCAAATTTAACATTGGGGTCTCATGGGGAGGCAAACTTAATTTTTTTAAAATTGAATTTTTGGCCCCGTGGGCGTTGATACTATCCAATAGGAACCCCCAGAAGATATTCCCGTCGATTTTGGGTCGAAAAATTGAAATTATTTTTTTTCGATTTTGGCCAAATTTAACATTGGGGTCTCCAGTCAGAGCCATCATCACCGACTCTATTCTGAGGCGGGTGGGGAAGCTATTGTCTTAGATAACTGAGAAACTCACCTCCAACCAATGGTCTATTCCATCTTCGTCATAAAATTCTGGGATTTGTCTATCTCGGATCGACTGACGTAAATCTACCATGGCATAATATAAATCCGCTGCCATTCTTTTCGCATCCTGGTACATGATGGTAGGCATCGACGCCTCGAGTTCCTGCACTCCAGCGAGAGCCTGCAAATTAGGAAATAGGGATTCACTGCTAAATTTTAAGCGTAAAATTAAACGGAAAAATGTTCCATGGGTCACTCCACTTGTTTAGTGGTGAACTTGGTACCAATGTGAAAATTTAACCTTCATAAAGTCAGTACATCACATACCTCCGTTGCACAATCGAGTAGAAGACTGCTATCATCTCCAGCCTTAATTTCACAATTATCCTTTTCCGTCCGAACTTTTTTTATGTGCTCCGTCAGCATATAAATCCTTCCCTGAACTTGGAAGTTTGCCGTTGCGTGAGACACTGTAGCTTTGGATATATAATCCAGCAGCTGCTCTTGATGCAGCTTATGCTCAGCAAGTAAACGTACAATATATTCTGCACAATCTTTGCTTGATTGAGGCCTTGCGGCGAAATCCGCTGCTTTGGCTTCGTACTGAAGGGTTGGACATAAATTAAACATTCAAAAAAACATATGGGGTCCATACTAATCAGTCGTTATACCTTCTGTTGGAACTTAAGGGATATGTCTTCTCCATACTTGAGACGAACATTGCCAATCGCTCTATAAAATGCCGAAGTCATGGATCTTCCCTTGGCCCCAGCAATTTCACTGAAGCCCAGCAGATTTTCAATTCTCTTTTCCATTTCTGAATTGATGGTTTGGTAGGCTTCTAACTCCGATGTAGATGCCCGGATAATCTGGAACTGAGTTTCACATTATTAGGATTTTTTTAGGTGTATTTAGAAGAGATATAGCTGCAACTAGATGTGTTAACTCTCTGGTCTGTCACTCCCAGCGTCAGCGAGCGGAGGGGAACGCGTCCCCACTCCGCGTGACCATGGGAGCTGCGCGTGAGGGGTATGCCGTGTCAAGCCCGCTCGGGTCTCACTCGACTCATCCTATTAGCTCGGTCTCTCTAAGGCCACGCCTATTGCGGGCGGAGAGGGGGTGATCTGTAAGTGTTCATGTGCGGAGGGCTCAGGCCCCAAACTGGCGCGTTATCGAAAGTCCACTGTATACATTGTGAGTGTAGTTGGACTTGCTCACTTCGACTTCAAATAAAAGAGAGAATTGCTATTGCGCAATTTTTTGCTCTGTTTTTTTGATATTGAAAATGTTTCAATGAATTAATAATTAATGAAGAAACTTCAATATGCACAAATGCTAAGTGTTAATCAGGTAATCACTGTTTCATGGAAATGTTGGGAACTGATATCCACAATTTTTATTGGAATGCTATTAATACCAACCATTGAGGGTCGCACGCACATCCCGACTTCAATTATAACCGGATTGGTTTGAGTCAATTGAATAGATAACCAGATTTGTGCGGGTTAGTTTGATGAAGTTGAACCGGATTTTTCTAATTATCGATTACGGGTAGTGGAAGGGGAGTGTAGTATAAGAACGCTGAAGTTTATGAATCGACTTACTGATGATAGCAGCACGCAGACGTAGGCGAAAGTCTTCATCATGATGGCTTCTTTACTTTGATGTATTCTTCACGCGGAGTTATGCCCCAATTGAGCGGTTAGGTGACTTTCATCAGTATTGTTGAAAATTGGTGAATGTATTTTTCGGTCAATGATATTTATTATCTACGTGCTCTATCTGTATGTACAAATCGGTTTACGCCAGCGGCGGTTCTCTAGATACTTGATTTCTCAAATTGTCCATTCTTTAGTCATTATTCATAATTAAAAGCAAGGCATCTATTAATGGAGTATACCCGGTGTTCCAAAGGAGGGCAAAAATTCCAAGTCCAAAGTTTCTTCCCAACTTTTCTGTTTGACGCTCCCTCCATGAAGGTCTTAAAGTTTGCTGTTGTGGAATTACAGCAATGCTTAGCCCTGTGACCAGTGCTTCCAGTTCTGAGAAGGGTTCCAAGTACACGAAGAATCTCAAGAATTGGTCGCGGTAGAACTACAGTTCTGGGAATTATTCCTGGTGGAACTGCAGTTCTGGGAACTGTTCCAGGCGGAACTACAAATGTGGGAAATTCTCCCGGCGGAATGGTTTCCGGTGGAACTGCAGTTCTGGGAACTGTTCTCGGTGGATCTGCAGTTCGGGGAACTGTACCCGGTGGAACTGCAGTTCAGGGAACTGTTTCCGGCGGAACTGTTCCAGGTGGAACTACAATTGTGGGAACTGTTCCCGGCGGAACTGCAGTTCTGCGAATTGTTCCCGGTGAAACAGCAGTTTTGGGAACTTATCTGGTGGAACTGCAGTTCCGGGAATAGTTCCTGGTAGAACTACAGTTCTGGGAACGGTTCCCGGTGGAACTGCAGTTCTGGGAACTGTTCTCGATGGAACTGCAGTTCTGGAAGCCGTTCCCGGAACGGTACCCGTTTGAACTTCAATTCTGAGAATGCTCCCAGGAATCACTCCGAGCGGAACAACCCTCATAAGATCTGCTCCAGGTGAACGTTAAGTTCTAGGAACTATTGAAGGTAGAACTTCGTTTACGAAAACTGCTCCAGATGGAGGAACAATTTCGGGAAATGTTCCAAGAGTAGGGATTCCCAAACTGTTCACGTGAAACAATTCTTGTGGTGGAACTTCAGTTCCGGGAACCGTTCCACTTCAAACTTCAGCAACTCCAGTTCGGGGGGGGGGGTCGATTGAGCATGTCGTAAATTCTGATTGCACAATCCATGATATTCTTCGTGAAATGTCATCTTCTAAAAAAGACTTGACTGGTAATTCTGTCTCTCTTGGTAAGTTCGTATTACCACTCAAGGGATGATGTGTAGGGAATGAATTACCATCAGTGCATACTATTTTAACGGCAGTCGGCAACGCTTTATCATCGCATCAGATCACGCGGGATACCGACCGAGTGCTGTAAGTTGGCGCTGTTAGACGGACAACCATCAATATTGCCAACTGTTAGACAAAAAATTGAAGAAAGCCGGCCGAGTAAGGGTTATTCATTAATCGAGTGATTTGCGAGAACATTTCAAGGAAGCTCCGAGATTTTCCACTGGAAAACAACCTCATAGCCCATTGTCATTTCTGCAAGACGATGATCGCTGGGCTCCTCCGGAATTTGATTTTATGGGGAGAAATTGTGGTAGCCCTGCAGAGTGGGAGGCTGGGCGCCGAATGACCTAACTCGAATTTTATTTCCAAGTGCTTCGTTGACAAAACACACTTCAGATCTCCCTCATTGTTGACGACTTGGAGCAGCATAAATATAACGACATTAAATAACAATAAAATTTTTTAAAATAATTCTGCGACTTTTTAAGATTCAATTTTCCGAATAGAAACAAAATATTCCAAATCATATTTCAGACGAAAATATTGGAAATAAACCAAAAATTAACAATAAATAAAAAATAATAATGATGTTCAAATTTTATCTAATACAAACGAACTAAAATATACTCGGTCTCTCTCGGAAAATAACGAATAAAAATTGAATGAATTTTTTTGGGGGTGATTACAATAACTTTCCTATACCAGAAAGTGAAAAATAAATAATTAAATAGTAGAATGACTGAAATATTTGTTTTCTTTGAATTGAACAATGTCCATTATATTTTATATTTTATTCCCACATACACACGGCACGTTGTGAACCTTTTTCTTAAATACTAATAATATTATTCGCAACAAGATTTGTTGTCATTTTTGTTTCATAATAATTCATGATGATTAATCATTTTTATTTTGCGAATAATCGACCAATAAATAAAAGAATAAAACAATAATATAAATTCATTAGATGCAATATATATATATCTATATATATATACATGAATTCACATATACATATATATATATACATTTTTTTTCATTTATAACAAATTATATTGTATTAATAATTGTATTATATCATATATGTACAGACGGGTACAATATTGTTTATTCTTTTTGTTATTTTTCCTTCTTTTTTCTCATTTTTCATCATTAATGTGTATATTTATAATCGCAATATTTAATTCTCATCTTCTTGTTTTGTATACATACACAATTAATTGAATAATCGGCCCATTTTCTTTATTAATTTAAATTTATCCACCTAGTCGTGTGTTTTCGATAATTAATTAGTTTTTTCACAGCTAGGTAGGAGGGCTAGGGCCTTATTGATTTTTAAAAATGATTTTTTTTCTTCCGTTTCGCACTTGATCAAGCGCAAGCTAGGATCAGCATTCACGATAGCCTCGTAACGTTTTTTTTTAATGTTATTTATTTATGGAATAGTCTATCATTATTTCATTTAATTAATTCTTTCACATTTTGTATTCAATAATGGGTTTTTCGTCACTAACTTTTTCCCTCTTCTTGGGGCTGATTTTTTTTCATTTTATTGAAACCCCAATAATGTCAAATTGGTTTTATTTATAATCTGGACCATTTTCTTTTTATTTATTTGAATAGAGAGTCGATGTCAAATTTATTGAACGCATAATTTCAATTTCAATCACGAGGAGACAATTATTTTCAGTTGATCACACACGTCTTAGTGTCTTTCTTTTAAGCTGAGACGACTAATTATATATAAATGTAAGTTTTCAATTTTTTTTTATTTTAGGATTATTTTTTTTATCAAGTAAAACTCTCTTTATACACATACAAATTTTGTTTTTTGTATGGGTGTCATACAAACTCATTTGAATATATAACACTATTTGTTTGTTTATTAATAATACTTATATTTTTTTATTAATAGTATTGAAATTTAAAATGGTTTGGATTTTCTTTTCATTGAAGAACGTGATCGATCACTTTGAAAATTAATTATTTTTATTTTCTCGTACTGATGTCCAATTTCAATATTTTAATACGTAGGATTTTTTTTAATTCCATTATAATATATATATACATATATATTTTTTCAGTTTGAACGTTCGGCTCTCTTTTCAAATGTTGGACCTGTTTTTTTCAACTTTTTTCATAATTTGTTTCTCATAAATATTCTGTACAACGTTAAATTTATTATAAATCATTAAGGTTATTATAAATATTCTTATCAATTATGTAATTATTATCGGTAGTGTAAAATTGAAACTTTACGTTACTTACGTAGATAGATTACCGTTTTTTAAATATCTTAGCATTTTATTTTTCTTTGAATCGCTTGACTTCCTAAGCTGTTACTTTTTTTCTCACACATTGGTGAATTATTCAGGGTTATTTCTCATTTTATTTATACGCAATAGATAATTATTCAATTTAATATGTCACTATACGTATTTGTATTGTGGTATTTATTTATTTGCCATTGTTTATAGTTAGTAAGAATATGTAAAATTGGTATTATTCTTCATTGCTTTCTTTAGACAATCCTTTTCTTTTCGTATTTCTTCTTAGGTGATTTTTTTTATTATAAGCTTATTCCATATAATCAGTTAATTTACATGGAATTCAAAATGACTTTTTTAATCAGGCTGTTTTTCTGGCCGCGTTTGTCCACAGTATTTTTATTTCACTCATTCTCGCATAATTTATGGTGTTTTATGGTCGAACTATCCTTCTTTAATGCTTTCTTCTTTTCTTATTCGTAAAGATGTGACAAATGGGCGTTAGCAATGGGTTGAAGGTTACACGCGTAGCAGGTTGTATGCACGTTGCGCGCGCCGATCCGTTCATCTGGATTTTTCTAACGCAATTATTAGGCGCGCTGTGGGATTTTGGGAATTGAAAAAAATAATTTATAATGTTGACGAGTGAATCAATAGAAAAATTGGAGGTTAAGTTCAAAAGGAGCTGTATTGATTTTGTAAATCATCGATTATGTCACAAATGAGGGTTAGGGTTAGGCACAAGGTCACGTGCGCAGAAAGTGTTGAAGAAACTTCAAAAAAGGATGAGTTCGACAATTTTTGTGGAATTGTTGGGGGGGGGGGGTGGATGTCGGCGTGATGTTGGCTTAACGTCGGCTCGCGTGTTTTAGGCTTCAATCTTCAAGAATTATGTTCGAAAAATTTAGGAAATATAAGTTAATCATAATTAATTTAAAATTCAAATGAATAAACTAATTTTCACATCGTTTCGGCTGACCCTCCGATGTTCCTTAATTTTATATCTTGATATGTGAACGATTAACAAAATCCCTACTTTTCTTCAATTTTTCTTTCCCTTTGATTTGAATCGAAGGAATTCATATGAACACAGATTTCATATTTTATTCAATTTATCATGCCAATAAAAGGCATTCATTGTTCTTCCCATGATGTAGTTTGCTAAAAATAATTAATTATTTTGAATAAAATTAGCCGATTAAAATATTTACATGCAAAATTATTATCCTTTCAATGATGGCTTTGGTTTTATTTTTATTTAATTGAAAATAAGGATTCATTTATGACCAAATAAATACTTTTTCGTTCTTTAATCAAGTGAGAAAAATGGTAAATAATTCATTTAAATTATCTAAATTATGGTAAGTGAAAATAAATACGGAGTAATAAATTTTGTGGGATTTTTATTCAATGCTCGTTTGAGTGTACCATTAAAATTTGGCTATTAATTATTAAAAGCTGCCAGCCATAATTTCTTTTGGTTTATTTTATTTTGTTTATTAATCAATTTAATTATTTTCATTGTTTTCATGTGCAATTACCAATAAGTTCCCCTCATATTGTAATTGATGAATGCGCTGCCCAAAGTATATCATATATATTTACAAATATTGCATTTGTGTTATTCCTCTGCTCTTAATTTTTATAAACAAAAAGACAATGCGTAAAATAATAACGAGTGTCGTATGATTTTTTTTTGTAATGACAATATTATTATTGTGATTTATTTTATAATATAGTCAACAGAAAAGTAAAGGATTAAACACGGTCTTATAATAATGAAAATGAGATAAATAAAATTATTTTCAATAGATTACGCTGGATCGTGCGATCGTATACTGATCGGTTTTTAATTTTCATTTTCTTTTGCCATTTTAAAGTGTTTTCGCTCATTGGAGAATTGACATTTTCAATGGCAATGGCATCTTAATTTTTCTCTTTGTAATTAATGGTCAAAAATTGCCTATCTAGCCTACAATCCGCTCGGTTCTTCCCAACTGCATCATCTTTTTTTTATTTTTTTTCCCCGTACCTCCTTATTTTCACACATACAAAATCATTCACCCACTCACAACAATCAATTATCTCACAAAAAAACAGGACGAATGGAATTCGTACAACAATCTCACTCGTTTATTTTCAGTTTTCATAAATTTTGCGTTTCTTTTTCATCTTTCATTTTGTGGCTCTCTTAACTTTTTATCGAAAATAAAAATCGTTCAGATCGCTGTTGTATACAGAAGTATATATAGCACATATACAGTGCTAAAATTACTCGTTATTTTTGTGGGGGCAGCACTTCTTTTCCTGGAACTTTTTCTAAAATTTAAAAAAAATTTTGAAATTGGAATAATTGAAAAAATAATTTACTTTGAAACGATAAATATTTTGAGAATTTGAAAATTGAAAATCAATAACTTCGTAGTTTAATTCATAGATATTTCTTCGAGGAATATTATGAATCTACAATAATTAATACTTGGTTTTTAAAGCCGACCCAAAATAAATTTTCACGTAATAATTTTCCCCCTGGCACCCCCTTAGAAATTGCATGTACTTTTACGACGCACTGTATATACATATATATATTTATGCGTATACCGCGAAAATTGGCCACAATATTCTTCGTCCTTGTCAAAATTATTGACTACATAGACTTTGCTATTGTTTATTCATTGTTCTTCACTAATCAACGCAGCTTGTTGCTTTAGATCAAGCCATTATAATTAAATTACAATATGAAAATTTGTGAATTCATTAATTTCTTTAATTTTTTTGTTCTGGCAAACTGTGAAGCAGAGGTGCTGATGATTTTATCTGGCAATTTATGACCCCCCCCCTTCCCCCTCACTTCTGTGTGCTCGTGTGTCACTTACTATTATTCTTAATATTTATAGTATTATATATTATTTGTGAAGTATTTCTCTTTTCATTCTTTGGAAAAATTTTGAACGTTCTTTCTTTATTAAAACAAAAATTGATTGATTGAAATAATAATTTCATTAGACCTTCTTCGCATGTCCTGTGTTCTTTTCTCTCTAGATAATTGTCAATAAGCCGACAGTGAAATGAAAATAATTGTCAATTTTTTTGGTAGCAGTTGTTTACACATCAGCACCCATTTTTGCCAGAGAGACAAGGAAACAGGTATTTCCCGGGATCTGGGGAGTCTCGGCGCGCGCAGGTTGGTGGTTGCGCGCGCAGGCGACAACTGTGCGAGTCAAAAGCCCCCAGACTCACGGCCGGACAACCTATTTCCGTGATAACTTTCACTTTTTCGAGGTTGGTAAGTATGCAATACCAATTCCCAGACGAGAAAAAGTAATGGGCAATACGGAAACTGTTATTAAAAGAATATAATAATAAAATAATTGAATAATCTCTCCGACCAATTTAAAATAATTTTTCATCCCTATCATTGCAATGTATCTTTTTCATCTTGCTCTTTGAATTATTTGTGTAGTTTATGTTTATTAAATATGTAATTTATAATATGTTGGGTTTCCATTCTTTTTGAATTGTTTTTATGCACTATCGTATATTTATAATATTTATATATATTTATAGAATGGTGTGAGAAGAGACGAGACTGGATTTCGGACGATCGATACTTCTTTTCTTTTTCTTTCATCATTAACATTTTGAGTCGCGTTTTCATTAATCTGGGCAAGAAAGAATAGAAAAACATAATTCATTACTTTATTTGCAAATTTTTATTCAGTCGTGAACGAAATTCAACCGCGTCAATGCTCCACAATTTTTTTTATATGATCGGTGATCAAAAAAGTTTAATACAATATTCTAATATCAGCATTTTTGTTTAAAACATTAATAATTATATACAAATGCATAAAACAATTTTTTTTTCATTTATATTTCTGCCACATTCTCTGTTTGTGTTGTTTCTTTATTGAATCAGCTTAGTCTTTAATTCATAATGTCAATGTCATTCTTCAATTTTTTTTTGTTTTCGCAGGATATATAGACGTAATAATTCAATATTTATTTATATCATATATATATATATAAACTTATGGACTGTACTCGTATTTTTCCTCTTTGTTTGCTTACACATCCTTGTCCATTTTGCCGTTTCATCGTTAATTTTACCTCATTCAATTAATAATTGATCGTTAATTGTTGGTTATAATGCATAATATATATTTTGGTTTCAATTTCTAAGTTGTTTATTTGATGTCTCAGATCCTTCAAAAAAAAATTTTTACCACGTTAATTCCTAAAGTGTAAACTCATTTTTTTGAAATTTTTTGCTTCGTAAAGTCTATTTTCAGTGTTAATTTTTTTCATTTTTTGTTTTTTTTCTTTTTTTATTATTTTTGTTCATTGAGCTGGTGTTATATCCTTGTAGTGTTGCGTTATTAATAGCACTCTCGACCGTATTCATTGCATTAAATTCACATTCCGTGCATTAAGAACATTGCAACCATTTACGATTGTGTATTATTGAATAACATCTGGTTAAAAATGCTCTCTATTATTTATTTCGTTATTCTCTTTCGAAATTGCCATCGCTCTTATTGGTTTATTGTTGCTTCATTCTTTTCTGTTCATTAACAAAATTAATTGTTGCATTAATTGCGAAATTTCTTGCCCTTTTGACGGTAAAAGTTTCGCCATATTTGTTTTTTTTTATATACTATTTATATATTTGTTTTTTTTTCACCTTAATTTGTAAATATATTTTATTTTCTTATTCATTTTATAGTATTTTTTATTTTATCTTTTTTTTCTTCTTTTCCTTCTCGTCGCAGGCAAAAATTAAAAAAATTGAACTCGACGCCATTTTTTCTTCATTGGAAAATAATTGAAATTAAATGGTAAATAATTAACGGAAGCTGATGTTCGGTAAATTTGTTTCTTTATCATTTCTCTTAAAAATCTTTTTCCGGAGACACTTTATTTACGTAAATGAGTTTTCTTCTTCTATGGTAATGTGTCAATTGTCTGGGACTGCCAAGTGCTTTGTTTGGTCCAATGTTTAATAATTTTTGTATAAGCATTTCATTCAGGTTATATATGGGACGTGAATGAACATGGCCGCCATTTTGTGATGAGTGTTCGTTGTGCTTCCTCTGTCAGAAATTTCCGCTCTTCATGTTTCTTTCTCTTCTTCTTTTTCTTATTCAATTGTCCATCTTGATTCTTGCAATTGATTTCAATCAATTATTTTAATTGATTATTCAAATTATTTTAATTGAAACGAATGAAATACACCACCATAAAATGGCCGCTTGTTCGACTTGTTGCGCCCCCCCCCCAGAATTACACATCCGTCTTATTATTTTTTACCCTGTTGTTGAATACAATATAACCGTTTTTCTTTTAATCATAATACATCATACATATATTCACATTATAATAATTTTATTTCAAAAATTTAATAATAATAGTCGTAATAAATAGTTTATAATTGTGTTAACAAAAAACAAGATCTTTAAACCGTCATATTTTTATTTTGTACGGTTGGCATTTATCCATTTCTTCTGATCTTAGAAGCTAACCTAAAGAATTTAAGTTTTTTTCATCATGCGTTTTGAAGAACAAAAAATGAACAGGAAGATTATGTATGGTAGAGCATACTCTGTGCATTTTAAAGACATGTCCTTTCATTTTTCGTGGTTAGATTCGCTAAACCGCGGTTTATTGGACGCAGTCACAAAAATTTCTTTTCAGGGCTTTTGACGAAACGTACTATTCTCATTCAGTTATTTGAAGTAGCATGGGCAAAATGGGTGCAAATTAAAATTTATCCGATTATTGCATTTGAATAATAAAAATAACTGCTAAATAATTTTTTATTAGACGAATATTTTGTGTTTTTTTTCTTTTAAGATGTTTATTAATTTCTTTGTCTGAATTTATAAAACGTGGAAATAGGTTGTTGACATAATTATTCATGTCAAGATGTGCCCAGCCTACTTCATGAATTTATTGAAGCCTTATTTATAACTAAATAATTAATGTGTCTCCGTATTATTTTTTCATCATCACTTTTCCAATTAATTTATTAGACGTCATTGCTTTTGGGGGATAATCAATTGAGGCATGTGGAAAAAAAATTGAATTATGTATTGTGATTGAGGTCAACATATTCTTTTGAATATTTATCATTTGTCACGTGTATAAGTAGATTTTAGAGAAAAGAAGCAGATCAATGCATTTCATAACATATGTATAGACCTTTCTTTTCGTTATATATAGTGCCCAAACATGTTCATTCCAATGAATAGGAAGACCGCCTGATTTTTGTGTATTTGTCTGTAGTTTCTTTTTCTTGTTTCAACGTTCACAAATAATTAACGTAAAAGCATCATCTCATTGACATCTCCTTTTTTCCTACACTCTTGGAAACGAAAAGTGAGATTATTCCATTGAACTTGAACAAAGTGGGTATCGAAATATGCATTCGCAATAAATTATTACAATAAGTGAAATTTTGAGGATTATTCTTCAGCGTATAAAAGAATACTTTTTTGGTGCAAATATATCGTGTTATTAATTAAAATTGAACAGAAGAATAATTCTAAAATAAAATTGATAAAAGTTAATTTGCTATAATTTCCTTTTTTTGTTCGTATGTGTGTTGGTATTTTAATTCTCCATCTCATCGTTAATAATAATTATTTATTAATTCTTCATCCTTATCTCCTAGTGTTCATACGTTGTCTATTTAATTATCAATTATTTACCATATATACCTATATATTATAGACTTAACCGCTTAATTATATAGCAATTAATAATTATTAATTTTTTTTTGTTTATTTTTGTTTATCATTATTAATTAATGTCGGAGAATGGGCGTGCGCGCATATATATATATATATGTATATATATATATTCAATAGTTGTTGCATTATTTTGTTATGTTAGATCTTTTATTATAGTTAATGACAGACGCGACGTGTGATGTGTGGTGCCTGTGGTGCTTGCACATTCTTTCTCTACTAGAGACTCTCAACCTCTACGCTCATGAACGCCCTCTGGATATTTTTTTATTATTTTATATTTTTCATTTATTTATTGCTGACATTGCTGTTCTTCATTTGCTTACCCGCTGATTATGTTTTATGATCTAATATTCACGAGTTCTTCAAAGATGTTATTCTTCTTTTTTTAATTTCAATTCCCCAGATTGAAGATTGTAATTGTCTTGTCTTATTTTTGTAAATATTTTCTTTTTTTGGCTCCAGAAGAAGACGTCAAAAGTTGGAGGCTGAAAGGCGTCCTGCTTATATTGCTCGTTGTGCCATCAGTCGATCCTGCCGCGCTGTGCCCTCTCGTCCATCCTAGGAAACAAAACTGTTGAAAATTTTATAGGTATAATAATGTGGTTATGCGTGTGGAAAAATTTATAATATGATATAATATAAAATAATATAATATAAAATAATATAATATAAAATAAAATAATATACGATTTTACTCAAAATCTTTACGTGAATAATTTGATCAACACATAATATGAATATTAACTCTTGTTAAAATATCAAATAAGAAACTTTTGTGATTATTAATAATGCTTAAAATATGCGATGTTTTAACGTATTATCCAACCAAAATGTACTTTGGCAAATAAACTGATCCTGGTTCCTTCTAATCATTCCAGAAATGGCTAACCTCAAATTTGTCAATCGAAGAATAATTATTTAAACCAATGACCGATGTTGTTAATACTGCTGTCCAACTGAGACCCTGGACAAAACAAGCCAAAACAATCTCCAGAATTACTCACATGTTGTTAGGTCTTAACAAGGCTCAATGGTAGCCATTAGTAAACGCCGCCGGTATCAGGGGACCCTGGAACATCAATAAGCCCAACGTAAACAAAACGTCATTATTACATTCTTAAACATGACAAACCACTAAATTCAGAAAGAACGAAAGAAAAAGCACAAAATGATTAATAATAACACAATATTTATTATTATTAGCACTTATATTAGTTGAATAATCGATCAATTATGCTAAATAATTATTGATAATGAATGAATAAACATTATATCCAGACACTTAACAAGGTAGATATGATTTATCATCCATTGTCGAAATTTTAAACTAGTTAACTTCAAGTTTTTCAATCTTTTTCGGCCGGAATAATACTGCAAATGAATAAATTAATTAGTGAAGCTTGCGAGACAAAATTATTTGAATATATTTCCATTAAAATTGTGAGTATATTCATATGAGACACTAATAAATGACGTAATTACAGTGCAACCCAAAAATTAATATCATTCAAATGAAAATAATAATAATGAATTTATGAATAATTAATTACAATTACAATGAATTGATATTAATTGGGATTGTCGATGACTTTAGTAAATAATCAGTCCCAGTGTCGTCGGTTAAATAAAAGATCAAATATAGAATTTGATTAACTAAATCTGGGGAAATCGGTATAATGAATATCCGATAATTACTATTTATTTATTTCTCTTTATTAGCATGAAAACTAAAGTTTCTTATATATATATTCACTCACTATTTATGTTTTTTGTAAAGAAGATGAGATGTATAGAGAAGTTTGGACCGAAATATTAAGTGTTTGCTTAGATTCGGAGATGTTATTCAAAGCATCCAATTCAACATGCCCAAAAAGATGAGAATCACTTGAATAGACCAATATGTTTCTGAATGGTAAATTGTGCACGCACTCGATGGTAAATCCGATCACAGTTAACATTTATGATGTTTATATAGGTTCAATCACAGTGGTGTGTTGGTTTTCTTCAGCTAGTTGCACGTTCCTGGTGTATAGTATTTCTGGATCAGTATTGCTAGACCAGTACTTCTGGACCACGATTCCTGGACCAAGATTCCTGGACTAAGATTCCTGGACCAAGATTCCTGGATCAAGATTCCTGGATCAAGATTCCTGGATCAAGATTCCTGGATCAAGATTCCTGGATCAAGATTCCTGGACCAAGATTCCTGGACCAAGATTCCTGGATCAAGATTTCTGGATCAGGATTCCTGGAGCAGAACTCATGCGGCAGGATTCCTGGATCAAGATTCCTGGACCAAGGTTCTTGGATCAGGATTCCTGGACCAGGATTCTTGGATCAGGATTCCTGGATCAAGATTCCTGGATCAAGATTCCTGGACTAGGACTTCTGGATTAGGATTCCTAGACCAGAATTCCTAGACTAGGATTCCTGGCCCAGTATTTCGGGAGCACTATTCATGGTCCATACTGTCAAGTCAAGCTCCATTGACCATCGAATGCGTGTACAACTCAACACCTAGCATCAATCCTCATGATCAATCATCCACCTACTGAAATTCCAGATTTGGCAATAATGTCTAGTATCAACAGGTAGTTCTAATAGTGAAATTCGAGAGAAAAACTGATTAACCCGCGTCGGAGTTTATGAAAGTAGGTTGTTTTTCTGTTGACATTGACAGGTTGCTTGGTAGTGGATTGACAGACCAGATCATGTCGACATCATATCCAAGCGTGTCTATAGCAGCTTAAGCTATAGAAATTTCCCTAAACTTTGTACGTGTCAGTGATTCCCCTAATGAACGACTTCCGAAGCTTTTGATGGTCATCTCAAATTCGGAGATGGTTCTCAAGAAGCTATGCACCAATTCCAGTTGACCTGGTCTATCAAACTCCTCACTACCTTGATTTACTAAAATCCAAGTCAATATTTTAGCATAATGATCAATCGAAAGTATTAATTATGACGGAATTTCACTTACAGGACTGTAGTTGAGCGGTGCGCGCGAAACGGCAATGGCGGGAAAAGCTGTGGTCGGTGGTTGTGGACTGGCTGCTGCTTGAACATAGCTTGCAACAGCAGAGTCCGCTGCTGCTGCAGCTGCTGCGGCTGCTGCACTCGAACTGTACATGTCAATGGGGCCTGGTGAATTGGCAGCTGGGAAGGAGCGTCCCTGTGGTCCACCGTGGCCACCAGCACCATGTGGTGAGGCTGGTGGGAATCCAGCTTGCGCTGCTTGGTAGTTGTTCATCACTGTGGAATTCAGTCAGAAAGGCATTCTGTTAGCACGTTGAAGTGATGTTGGTAAGCAGTGAGGTTGGAGAGGTGGAGGAGCACGGCTTGATGACTTGGAGGCTAGCAGCATTCAGCACTGTCATCCAGAAGCCTTGCTGAATGCTGCTAATGGCAACCTAGCATAGGCTGGGGAAGTGGACATGACCTGGACCAACTGTGTGGCGAACCTTCTAGCTTGATGACGTCAAGCAAAATGATCCCTCAACTGATTTGGACGAAGATTCAGGGACAAGTTGGAGATCAGGAATTTTGTTCCCATGATCCATCCGGGAGGAGCGGCAAGAGACACAAGCTTCTTGAGAATTCTTCCACAGAATTTATTGCAAAGCCGATGGGGGGTAAAAGAATTTCAAACTTGTAGATACAATAACGAAAAAAAAAAAAATAGGAATTCCGGGCATGATGACAAACCGAACGGCGTGGCGTACAATCTAAAAACCCATTCAGCTTTTAAACTCTCAACAATGGGCCGAGAGCGTTTACGAAGTTTTCTCCAGTGACGACACCCCACGCCCCCCTACACCGCTCGATCATACCGCGTGAGGTGCTGTGTGTGTGTGTGTGTAACGGCATGAGTGTATGGGGACGCGTATGTGCATATGTGGGCTGTATGTATGTGCGTGTGTGGGATGGGCCCGTCGGGCGCGTGCGATTCAAAAGTTTGATTTATTTGAAAGGAGATTGCGGATGGCAGGGGTTGGGATATCGTCGCTGGATTCTTCTCCCAAGTGGGGGGAAAAAACAAAAAAAAAAAAAGGGGGGAAAAGATGGAAGTCGCGCATAGCCGCCGGCGCTGTGTCGTCCTACATACGTTCAACTCGCGAAACGTCTTCTTCAGAGGCTCTCCCACACGAAAGATTCATCTACAAGCTTCTCTAGAGAGTGCACTCCTACTTACTCCTCTGCATGCATTCTTTCTTTTTTTTTTATCATTTTTTTTCTCGGCTCTTTAGGGGGGGTCATTACGTGGTGGACGTGTGTCGCGCACCGAGGATTGTTTTTTCTTCTTCAAGTTCCTGACATGGTCACTGTGATCGTCGAGGAAATGAAATGTGTCACTCTCATGAAATTCTGAACTTCCTGTACCGTCGATTTTTTTAGACGAGGTGTGTGTGTGTGTGTGTTCTGATTTGAACATGGGGTTGCACTGAAGTGGAGTGTAGAGAAGTGTTTAGTTCAATTGTTTGTTGACATATATCTGGGGAACGGATGACTCTAGAGGAAAACGCTATTACGATTTTTTGTTGGCAATGATCTCTTCTATAAAAAAGGTTATATAACATTTTTCCCTAAGACCTCTCGTTAAGGCGATAATGCCGCAAATCACATGCAGTGAGAAAAATCTTCAAAAAAAAACGAACCCACGAAATTTGAAAAATTTCGCGCCCAAATGTATTCGCACCACCCATAAACTACCCTCTCAAATCCCATTCTTTTTCTACCCCACAATAATGGTATTGAAGATAAGGGTAAACAAATTATATGGAACATACCAGAAAGGGCTTGCGTGAGCAGGGGTGTGTTGTTGTTTGGTGTAAGTTGTCCATTGGTGAGATCCACTGAAACATAAATCTTATATTTACAACTGTACGTTTTACCTTGATTAACTTTTTTCTTTTTCCTTCCTTTCGATGGATGCAATTTAGAATTGAAATGATAATGATTTTTCGTAGCGTGTTCCTTGCCATTGGGATAACGACTCTGTTCGATTTATTTGTCATTTATTGGTGGTTAGGAAAAATTAGAAATTTCAATCGAAGAATGAATTTGTGTTTTTCATATATATATATAATAATAATAATAATAATAATAATAATAAGAATAATAATAATATAATAATAATAAATATGATAATATATATCTATATTTTTTTTGATTTTTCTATTTTTTTTTTATTAAATATAATAATAATAATAATAATTATAACAACAACAACAATAATGGTTTTAATTATATGATGATATAATGTTTAATTAAAATTAGATAATCAATTTTTTAACCCTTCTATGACGTCACTCGGGTACGTGGCGGCGGCGCGCCGCCATATCACATGGTGGCAAAAATTTTGGGGGAAATTTTTTAGAAGAAGACTTGGCGCTATGCGCTACCGCGATTAACGAAGGGTTAAAGTGGGATTTGCTATCGAATGTTGGGAATAAATGCCGATTAAATTTTTGAATTTTGGCGGGAAAAATCTTGGTCGCTTATTCAGAAGAGTCGTAAACCACTGGCAGAAATGTATGAAAATCGCGACGACTTTCGGCGTCGCAATGATGTGAATGCATTTCGTCTACTTATATTGTCAATTTTAATTTTTAGGATTAGATAATGACTACAGGGACTACTGGAATTATTTAGGTATATTCGGATGGAAAAACATTGTTGTAACTCCGGAAAAATATTTTGAATGTTTTGGAGGATTTGGTGGCCGCTGCTCGCATGGTGAGCGATGCGCCGCCCATGCCTTTTTCGAAAATTTTAATGCGTATTAGGTTCTGACATGAAATGAAAAAAAATTTGATGAATTTGTTGTAAATATATATATATATATACTGGTACATATACGTATATGCTTGAGGAAATATTTTTTTCGTGAGAATTTTGAAACCTCACATCGATCATTTTGAGCTGTGAATAAGACCATAATAATTCTTGTAGTTATGTAATGTTAGGATTATGCGAGCTAATAATTTGGATCAGCTAATCGAGACTTCATACATTTCTTCCGTAGTGCACTCCGATGAACATGCTGGATTGCCGTCTCCGAGTAACCATTATTGCTCCCATGGTAAAACACCGCTGGCACCCCTAACATCCAATAAAAAACAAATAATCTGATAATGAGTGATGTTAAAAAATCTGGAAAATTATTGAGGAGCTTATCCAGGGACGGAATATCGTTTTTCGTCCCGGCCGACCGAGAAGTGAAATTTTCCGCCCACTGCGCGGGGAGATAATCACTCTTTGCGCGTACACTGGGACGAAAAACGATGTTCTAGACTTTTGAGTTGAAAAAATATCAGTAATCTGTATGGAAGTTCAATTTGTTTTTTTGAAAATTATTCAAATTTGTAATTTTTTATTTTTGGGAGTTTGCTAATAATTAAAATGTCTATCATGAGTTAAGGTAGAGCTCCCCAATAATGCTCCTCAAAGTAAAATAAAAATACAAAGGAAAAAAGGTCGATGTTTTTTCGATCCATAAGATCGCATATTAATTAATTAATTGATTAAAAAAAATAAAACAATAAATAAATGAATAAATGAATAAACAAATAAATTATTTCATTTTCAGTTTTTTTTTCGAAATCTTCGTTGAATTCCTCAATTTTTTTCTAAGTTTGTGAAGTTAGGAAATATATAAATATCCCCAATTTGGGGATAAAATATCCCCGATTTGGGGGTAGAATATCCCCAATTTGGGGATAAAATATCCTCAAAAATATTTTACACCAATCGAATTTTATTACCTCCTCAAATCGCAAATTTTTTTTTCCGTCGACCTATATAAAAAATTTCGACAATTTGACACGGAAACTTGAGATAAAAATTTGGAGCAGCATAGCGGAATAGAAAATGGCTGGGAAAGGAAATGGGGATAAGGATGTAGGTTGAAGAGGCTCGTGAAAACGACTGAGAATAAAAGCGGATTACCGTCCAGTAACTTTTGTTAGCCTTGGGGATAAGGTGAGATGGGGGGTCTGGGGGGTTAAAGAAAAAAATCAGTGACTAACGGCATAAAAACAACTTGGCAACGGAGCAAAGCGCACGTGGCTTCTTTTTTTGTCATGTGAGATAATAAAAATCTCGATCACAAGTGGGGAAAGTGGGGGAAAAACGAGCATACTAGATGCATGGGATAAAATTTTGAGACAGAATTTTTATAAACTTTTCCGTTTTTTTTTTTCAAAATTTTTGAATTATTTGGCATTTTTCTGACACGTTACAAATTTTTTAATTTTAATGCCCACCATTTTTTAATTTTAGATAATTTTTTGATCGCCATATATATATATATCTATATATTTATGGATGCATTATATATATGTTTATATATATATACATATCAATTATATAATTTTGATTTTGGGAACATAAAATTATTTTAGAAAATTATATATATTATATACATATTATATACAACAGAATATATATATATATAATTTCTCAATAGTTTGAATACTTCAAACTTAAAAAAAAAATGGAAGTCCTCAAAAGTCCTTCAAAAAATTTGGTAGATATAAATTGAAAAAAAAAAAACAATTTTAGGACTATAATATAAAGATCAGGCCTACTATTTTTTAAAGAGACGGAGGATATATTAGGGGAGGACCAATATGGGATGGTTTGATTGTGGGGGGGTGCGGGTCGCGTATATCGAATGATGTAGGCCAAGAGTTCATCTATTTCGAGGAAATTTCGCAGCTGACGTAAAAGCGATCGAGATTGGTAGATAAGAATGAAGTTGCTGGGGGTGGCAGCGGGAGGGGGGGTGGAAGGGAAGGGAAGGGGGAGGGTGATGGACAAAATCCGACGGAGAACTTGGTCCACGATTGGTCAAGTGGATCTCAACTATCATCTGGGGTATAAAAAAGAGCTGCACCGTTTGCTCCAGACGTTTATGATACACATTTTTCCCGACTTGTGCACTTGTCTCGAGCTAAGTTGAGGGATGGAAAAAATAATTCACCCTCGGAAATATATACTTGGCCAATATATGTTATAAAGTTTCGAACAAAATTGCTGAAAATTGCGTTTTTGGTAGACTCCGATGATGTTTCCCTCCTAAAATAAAAGCAGGTCAATTCGCAATGCAATATTGAGTATATCTATATATTTATTTTACTGTTCAATCTCAAATAATTGACCGAATAAAGCTCGCGGAGAACCAGCTCTTCAAGGTATTCCATGGCACATAAGAATTCAAAAGAGAAAAATTATTCGTTTTCAACGGGAAAATTTTCTCATTCGACCACCAATTAAAATTTTCTTCTTTAAAAGATACTTTTTTCACTATGATTCAAGCACCACATGAAAAATAAACCGAGAGTCGCTACCCAGGCAGATGAACTTGTTAGTCACGATTAAATTGATGTAATGCAACACTGAAAAAAATTTTTTTTTGATTGAAATACATGATGGCTCAAGTACGTACTTGAATCAAGTAGACTCCAGACTTGAATCAAGTATATCACGTAGAGCATGGACTTGAATTAAGTAGACTACAAACTTGAATCAAGTACACCATATACTTGAATCATGTAGCCCGTACTTGAATCAAGTACCCCATGGTTGAATCAAGTCGCCCATGCTTGAATCAAGTCGCCCATACTTGAATCAAGTCGTCCATACTTGAATCAAGTAGCATACACTTGAATCAAGTAGCCCATACTTGAATCAAGTAGCCCATACTTGAATCGAGTATCCCATACTTGAATCAAGTACCCCGTACTTGAATCAAGTAGCATATACTTGAATCAAGTAGCATATACTTGAATCAAGTAGCACATACTTGAATCAAGTAGCATATACTTGAATCAAGTAGCACATACTTGAATCAAGTACTGGGTATTTGAATCGAGTAGCCCATACTTGAATCAAGTACTGGGTACTTGAATCGAGTAGCCCATACTTGAATCAAGTACTGGGTACTTGAATCAAGTACTGGGTACTTGAATCGAGTACTCGGTACTTGCATCAAGTACTCGGTACTTGAAACAAGTAGGTCGTACTTAAATCAAGTACTCGGTACTTGAATCAAGTACCCCGTACTTGAATCAAGTCGGGTAAGTAGGGTGCGTACTTGCATAAAGTACGTCAAGTAAAGTACGTACTTGAATCAAGTACATGTTCAACTGATATTCAATCCAAATTAATTTTCAACTCAACTCAATCACATTGTAAGGAATTTTTTTTAGGGAGATTAACAGTTTCATTAATTGCAAATGATCAGGTTCAAATAATTGATTGAGGTACGAAAATGATGAGGAGAAAGAGACACGATTTATTCAGAAATTTATTAGTTCGTTTAATGATTCTTGCTCAAGACTGATTTTTTATCGGTATTAAGGGACCTAATTTTTTTTAATTTCCTCGATAAAAAATTATGAAAAAAAATTGTTCATCAACGAATCAAATTTCTAGGTCAAATTGGTGAAAAAAAAAATTTTTATTGTCACTACAACTTTTTTTTCGAAGAAGAAAAAATAAAATAGCAACAGGAAATCATGTTTCTCTCTTATCACTGTAGAATATTAATATCAGGTTATTGGGATGAATAAATTTGAGTGATGAGGGCTGAACCGAGGAGAACAAGTTTCCTCGAAAAAAAAAACTACACGTGTCCGTACTCCTCTAGTCTAATTATATAGGGAAGGGTGGGGTATTATGGGACAGTGGGCATGATGGGACATGAGTGCAGAATGGGGTGGAGTGTATGATTAAGTCCCATGTGTCTGTTTGGGCATGTGTCCCATCATGCCTCCTGTCCCATAATGATCCACTCTCCCCTATCTATTGCTAATTATAATAAGACGTTCATTTTATAATTTACCACTTCAGTTTCTATGCTTTAGATCTAATTTTTTTACGCCCCTACTTTTCTGGTATATTATTGTAAACTCGTATACACACACACACGCACACACAAGAGCAATTTTCTCAACGAAAATTTGTTCTAGTCTACCGACTATTCTATCACAACTCCCTCTTACTACCATTGCTCACTAAATTTTTTAAAATTATTTACGGAAATTAAACCATAAACACACTGACACATAATCATAAATGAAAATTATAGTCATTTACAGAATATTACAAAAACGTACTTAATATTTTTTTAATTTTTAATTATTACTCCAAATTAATCAGTTTTACGTCAACTAAATAATCAGTTGTTTCTTTACCTAGTGAAAATTTTAGGTCTAAATTAATTATTGTTTTATACAAATAAAGAAATGAGAATTTTTTACAACTCACTACTGCTCTGACTGTTTATCTAAAAAACAAATTTTTTATAAACTTTTTCAATGTTGCTAGTGATTACTACGACGACAATTCATATACAAACTCGTTTTTACTAATTTTAACTCAGTCCGACTAGCTGATTTTCGTATGTGAAGGTCGGAACAATTTTTGGATTTACGGAAAAGATGTGGGTACGTTAGTTTTTGGCGCGGGATATTTTGGCGCCTAATTTAGTACGAATTCAAATTACTTGGTGAAATCAAATGTGATTGGCGCTTTTCCGCGCCAAAAAATCCGGCGCCAAAAATTCGGCGCCAAGATTTTGGCGCCAAAAATCCGAAGCTAATAATCTGGCGCAAAGAAACCAGCGCCGAAAATTCGGCGCCAAAAAACGGGTGCTAAACATTTGGCGCCAAAAATTCTGTTCCATAGGACTGAAAATTATTGCAACCTCACACACATCATTGACTGGTCTATTAAAATATTGAGTTTCTGTATTGTTGGAATTTTTGTTGTAAAGTTAGATTGGTAGATTTTACTCGCCGCTAGGTGGCTGTGGCATCTTCGGGGCAGGCTCTTCCTTCTCAATTTTTTGTCTGTACTCCAACGGACATCACTGCATAATTTCCATCTTCGTTTCAAATATCCCCCATTTTGTATTTTCCCCCCTCAATATTTCAGATAAATTATTAACAATAAAAAAAAATTTTTCCACATTCCTTCCCCCAAAAACTTGCAGCCAGCATGATAAAACATTGTATATATAATATATATATTATACATATATGTATATATACTTCTTTACTCATATATTTCTTTCCATAGAAAGTATTTTCGTATTTTTAGATAATTCAATTTTTCCTCCCCGCTCTGAAGAATATATTATTATATATATCGTTGGGCAAAATATATGCAGAAATATATTGAATATTCATAAGATATTTTTGCATAATTTGTATAGTGATTGAACCCATAATTCATACTGCAAATATGTTTTACCGTGTGAGTCTGCGTAAGATTTGATTTACGTATGAAAAGAAGACAGTTTTCACTAGAACTAGAATATGGGGGATTCCCCATCAAATCAACTACCCATGGCCATCATGGCTCCAAAAAATTCTGAAAAAATTCCACCTGGCTTCCCAACTCGAAGAACTATATCCTGAATTTTCTGAGAATTTTTGAGAAATTTGGTACCGAAATATAAATATTTTTCACCCGCCTCAATTGAGGCTATTCGATTTTCAAGGGAATCAAATATTCATTTTGAATTCATGCTTATACTCGCCGCGTGAGCGTGTGAGAGTGCGCGCGAGCGCGTGTGTGTGTATCTGGGTGTGTATGTGTGTATCTGTGTGTGTGTGTGTGTGTGTGTGCGTGTGTGAATTTTTTCAGATTTTTTTGAGACTATGATGGAAGTGGGTGGATAAATTAACGGAGCCTCCCCCACATATGAAACATGTTACCATGCATCAATTGATTATTTAAATTTTCAACATTGTACAGTATCTCATGCATGCTTCCCATACGGAAAAATATACATTTCCGCAGAATATATATTTTTGGTACAAGATCGGCCCACGTTGGGTATGAAATATATATATATATATATAATGCTTTCTGTACGTTCTTTCAATATTTCGCGCATGTATATATTGATATATTTTTTGAATGAAGGGATAAAAATTTTTTTTCAATATATTTTTCCATGGGGTCTAGACTCTAGTGAAAACTATGCATATTCTTCCCAATTAACAAACATAATTAGCTGGATCAGTCAAATATTCAACGTGGGAGCATTTCGAAGATGCGAGTTACTATGAGCTAGGCCAAGTCATTCAATACCATTTCAATATACGACTATATATACGTGTATGATCATATACATTGTCCTTATGTATTGTACTGTGTAATTTTTTTTATGTCACGCATTTTTCTACGTTGCATTTTTTTCGTGCTTGGGAATATTCCGATACTGCATTTTCTAGTTTTTTAAAATTTTAAAATTTTGGAAATTTTGGAAATTTTTGACTTTTGAAATTTTTGAAATTTTTGAAATTTTTGAAATCTTTAAAATTTTTTGAAATTTTTGAAATTTTTGAAATTTTTGAAATTTTTGAAATTTTTAAAATTTTTGAAATTTTTGAAATTTTTGAAATTTTTGAAATTTTTGAACAAAATTTTTTACCTCAAAAATTTCAATTTTTGAACATATTTTTAATGGCGCGAAAATTCGAATGAGGAAAAAATCATAAGGCGACTACTGAGAGGTTAAAAAGTGCCGCAAATTTTTTAAAAATTAGGAAGATCAATTCAAGATGTCATATTGATTCTTGAATTGGTTCTTCAGTATTGATTTTTTTTAAAGATTTCACTAATATGTGTTCTATACATATATGTATTAAACATCATTAATGAACGGAATCAGACGAAATTCCTAATGCGCTTGTATACTCGAAACTAACCGCACTTTGCAATTTATATCACTCAGTTTGATTGAAATTGCAATTCCTGAATTGTTTTCGGTACATCCTGCGGTCTGTAAACTGTATCTACATCAAAACAATCGAGTTCAACTTTGTTCAATAGTATTTGCGCAGACTGCCGGAAATTTATAGGGGATTTACAGATTCCCCCAGCAAAAACGCTACCTGATAAGTTTTTGCCGCACATTATACTATATATATCTCTGAGTTCGGAATAGGATCTCAAGACTGGTCCACATATTCAGCTCATGGTATCACGAAAAAAAAATTGTCCAAGTCAAAAATTTCAAGATGATACCACTGGGAGAGACCAATCAAGGAGAGACCAATGGGGCAAAACGGGTTTTTGACAACGCCCTCTATAGCCCCATGGGGCAAAACGGGTTGACCAAAAATTTTAACTCACTCCATAAAAAATTTTAGCGCCTGGACTCGTCCGCGGCGTCAACCCGTTTTGCCCCACCGGGTGAAAATCCAGTGGTAAAAAAATTTCGATTGCATCCTTTTGTCCAATTTTCATTTTGTAATTTTCGTTTTTTTTTCACAACTTTTTTTAGCCATCGAAATTTTTGAACATCATGGATTTTACGTTAAATAATTTTAACTTTGCGTAAATCTTAACGCGAAAATCCATAGATTCGAACATAAAAGAATTTTATTTTCAAAAAAATTTTACAAACTTTTAATGTTTCAGGGATTTAGAAAAAAATGGACTTTTTAAACCGAAAAATTGGAATATCGAAGCTTTGATAATTGTTAACAGAGCAGAACCAACTCTGTTCAATAGTGAGTATACACTCCAAAATTTATAGGTGCTTCACAGCTTTGCTGAGCAGAAGCGCCAGCTGATAAGTTTTTGCCGACTAATATATCCGTTTCTTACGTGGGAACATAACCTCTGAAGTGGTCTTACACGTAGCCCAATGTTTTGCGTGTACGTGAGGTGAAAATACATGTTAGTATATATGGGGCATTCCAGGCCAAATTTACCATTTTGAAACCTGACCTTGTCTAATTCAGTTCCTATATTTTTTTCTGGATGCTAGATGACGAAAAATGTATCCTAATTTTTTTTTAGATTTTTTTGTTAATTAACGTTTTTTAAATATTTTTTTTTAGCCAATTTCCACCTGCCATAATGTAAAAATCTGAAAAAATTCACAAAAATTGACAATTCAAAAATAAAATTTTTGAGCCATATTAAAAAATGGCGTTCGACATAGATCATCTGTTATGGCCAAAAAACCATTTTTTGTATATTTTTCACCAAGAAGTGTCATAGAAATAAACAAGTTCTTATGATGACATGATATTTTTAAGATACCTGATGATGAATCTTGCAATTATTTTTGCAATAAAACGATCCTTACACTTCTCATTAGCAATCCTAATTGTCTATATTAGGTTACATACGGTGTGTGTGTGTTCTATTCACCAAAATGTGAAGCTTATGATGATAGGTGATTTAAATTTCTCCCTTTTAAATTAAAATCCCTCAAATCAAGATTGTGTCTCACCAACCTTTTATTTTACAATTTTTGTTCTTTTCTGGTTTTTTTAGGAGCTAATTTGAAAGGGTTGTCGGAAGATGCACCTCACCCTCTGGATGATTATCGTGACTGTATTAAGTTAGTCGTATGTTCCAATCCATCACCAAACTGTTATCTTGGTCAATGTCCTGATTGTCCTGCTACATCAGTTTTGCATGATTTACTGGAGACCATTTTTGAGGAGAATAACATTTCGAATGTAGTCTATAAGAATTGGGTATCCACTACGCGTGCTAATCTAGAAGAATTCATCAAGAAATCTGATGACTTTATCGACACTTTTTGCGAAACGATTCAAAATCTTGTGCCTCACAATTTTATCGCTAAGCAACAGGCATCCTTCATGAAGGAGACAAAAGAGTCACTTCAAGCCAATGAATTCTTGGCTGTTTGTGACTATGCAGAAAACTATGCATTCGTAGTGCAAGAAGCTGCACCAGGATTTCATTGGAATAATGATGCAGCCACAGTCTATCCAGTTGTGCTCTATTTTAGGGAAAACGAGGTGATTAATCATCGAAGTTTGGTAATTATATCCAATTGCTTGAATCACGATGCAACTGCAGTGTATGCTTTTTCAAAAGTTGTAATTGATTTTATGAGAACTCTCAACAAGAACGCCACGAAGGTTCACTATTTCTCCGACGGAGCACCACAACAGTTCAAAAACTGGAAATATCTTCTAAACTTGTATCATCACAAAGATGATTACGGGATTGATGCTGAACATCACTACTTCGCCACTGCACATGGTAAAGGGCCCTGCGATGGAGTCGGAGGAACATTGAAGAGAGAAGCAGCACGAGCTAGTTTACAACTTCCTCTTGATTGCCAGATAACAAAACCAGAGCAACTATTCGAATGGGCCGATCACCCTAACCACCTGCCAAACATTACTGTGAAATATTGTCCTCAAGAACAGTACGATGCAGCAAAAGAATTTCTGAAAAGTCGCTTTGAACTAGGAAAGACGATTCCAGGCACACAAAAAATTCATTCCGTGATTCCTAATGTGGATGGTCGACTATGTGTGAAACCTTATTCTAGTTCTAATAATTGTACTTATCCGAGTATTGTGAAGAAAAAGAAACTATAAAAATCGAACCACAGGAGTATCCTTCGTTTCTTGATCCTTCGCAGCTTTAATTGGCAATATCTTTTAGATTATCACAGCTAGAAAAAAAATTCATACCACATAAAATGTGTATTTTTACATAAGGAATAACATCCGTTTAAGACTTTTTTTCTGCCTATAACCGTTCTTGCCATAAAGTGCTATAAACCATTAGAATTGCTAATGAGAATTGTAAGGATCATTTTATTCCAAAGATAATTGCAAGAATCATCATCAGAAATCTCAAAAATATCATGTCATCATGCAAACTTGTTCATTTCTCTGGGACTTCATGGAGAAAAATATACAAAAAACGGTTTTTTGGCCATAACGGATGATCTATGTCGAACGCCATTTTTTAATATGGCTCAAAAATTTTATTTTTGAATTGTCAATTTTTGTGAATTTTTTCAGATTTTTACATTATGGCAGGTGGAAATTGGCTAAAAAAAATTATTTAAAAAACGTTAATTAACAAAAAAATCTAAAAAAAAATTAGAGTACATTTTTCATCGTCTAGCATCCAGAAAAAAATATATGAACTGAATTAGACAAGGTCAGGTTTCAAAATGGTAAATTTGGCCTGGAATGCCCCATATATATATAGATATACACGTATATATGTACTACGAACTGAGGATTAAGGTGAGCATCAAATCGAGCGAGTCTACGAGAACTTGGTGAAACAACGTAGGCACTTTAGGGTTGTAGCTTACCAGTGCAACCCGTGCTTGGGCTCATTGATACTCGACCAACTCTTGGACCCACCGCCCGATACACTATCGCCCCTAACCAAACAACAGACATCAACTGTTCTTTACTAAAGTGGTATTTACTTTTTTTCACATATTCACTGGTTCAAACTACCTATATATATGTACTGTGCACTTCCCATAACTTTCTAGTGCGGGCGCTGAGAGCTCCGCGTATGAAGAGTTAGAAATCCCCCCACCTACGCGCGCTATGGGCGTGGCGACTACATTACCCCGCCCGTGGGCCCACGCGCAACGGCTGGCCCGGTCGCACCCCTCCAGCGCAACTTCTAACGTCGCGTGGAGGGGGACGCGCTCCCCTCCACTCGCTAGCGCTGCAAGAGTTATGGGAAGTCCACTGTACACAGGCTCAATTAGTGATAATTAAAAAAAGAAACGCTCAATTTTTTCATGAGACCTTTCTACGCTAAATGAATTCGTTAAAGTAAATTTATTGTTTAGCAATGAATATGGAGGCTTTTGTCCTATATTTCCATACAATTGCCCTCGTCTCTTCTCGAATAATAATGTCGTTGGAAATTTGAACTTAACTAATCCATGAATTTGGAAATTAGATTTAGTTATTCATCGTAGGCAGTTTGAAATGGAATTGTTAATGATTTACACCTGAAGATAATGCGAATGTGATTAGTTGATGAATTTGTCATAACGTGTGGTATAGATGGCATGGTCTAGCTCATAGGGATATTAATGATCAATCTAGAGTAGCTTTTGACTGTGGTTTTAATAGCGAATTGTTGGGTAAAGCTGTTATTCGAGATTTTTCGACTGATAGAAAATTTTACAATTTTTTTTTCGGGTCCCGGGAGTCATTGCTCGCATGGTGAGCACTGCGCCGCCCACGGGATTTTTCAATTTTGAGCTGAGGAGATGGGAAAAGATGCTGTCAATGGTGAAGCTACACCATTATAACATTTTTTCAATGAGTTAAATTTTTTTAAATGATCTAAGAAGCTATGGAATATATCTAAGTGTTGTAAAAATTAGTTATCAGTCGGTAATCGGAAAATAAAATTTAAAAATTATGAAAAATCATGGTCTATGATTTTCGTGAAGTTGAGGTATTTGATAGTCTTGATTGTTTGTGTTGTTTTTTTTATTTATTACAGACATTTATGAATTATAATTCTTAATTGTTATAATTAATAGAGCATTTTTCAGCGAACCATATTTTAGTACAAGTTTTTCATTCTTTGTGTCACATGTTATGTGCTTAAATACAATGTCCCAGATAGTTTGTTTTACATTTGTTTGGTTTTGTCAGAACGACCTCCGATGGACAAATATTCATTGTATTTTGATTATGTGTTTGAGTAATTAGGCTTTCATTTTGCATTTTCCGTCAGATGCATCTGTGGGCTTTTGGGGTTTGATTTGATACTTCGATAGGCTCTTGGAGTGTAATTTTGTTTTCGTCAATTTCGAGAATATTTTGGAAATTCTGGAATTTTTGGAAATTTTGGAAATTTTAGAAATTTTAGAAATTTTGGAAATTGTGAAAATTTTGAAAAAACAACATTTTACAAAGTTTAGAAATTTATAACTTTCAAAACTTAAACAGGAAAATAAAAATTCGAATTTTCAACCCATTCTAATAAATCGATTGGATAACAAAACTGGAGTATTGCAAAAGTTCAAACAGATTCGGTCTGAAATTCCCTGTTTTTTACACTCCAAGCCTTTCGAGGTGCCCCTTCTATTACCAAAATCTTTCTCACCCTTTTTTTCGTACAGACAATTCTCACATCTTGCGAATATAATTTTTATAACGGTCGCATAGCGCCGTAATATTTTGACCAGTTCAAATTGGCGAAAATATTAATGAGGCCTCGGAAGTGACAACAAGCCATCGATATCCGGGAAAAAACCTTGCTCCACGAATTGCCGACTATATGAATAAATATGAAGAAAAATTTAAATAAATTGTTCAATTTACAGTCGCGGTCTGAGAGAAGTTGAGATTGATTAGAATAGAATTAGCCACTGAAAAAGAGCTTCGAAATCCTGAGACGACTAACAGATGTTGGCGCCGCCATGTCAGAACTGGAGGGGCTAGCCAATCAAAATATCAGCGCCCAGAAGCGCTCCGTATGCTCCCACTTCGTTGAGCAGTCGGGTCAATGAGTTGGCTTCGACTGTCGCGCCGAGCTCCCCCACCACCGTCTATGCCTGCGCGTCACCATCCAAACTCCCCCCTCCCTCGCGCTATCGGGAGGCCGTGCGCAGGCGTCAGCGGTGGTGGGGAGAGATTGGCGGGAAACCCAACGACCACTACATTAGACGACGCCGAATCTATTTGATTCCGTGAGTGTAAGATCATGATTGTTTTGAAACATCTTATATATATCTTTTGATGTTATCTCGACGGGGAATTCAGGGAAAAACGTATTTCCCACAAATCGATGACCTCTTTCGGGGCTCCTCCGACCGTTAAAAAATGAGAGCTCCGATCATAGACGAAGAGAACACGAAAAACGCGTGATTACGTCACAGGCGAGATAACAACAATTCTTACGAATAGCAACAATTCAACTGTAGTTCGATCGCATTATTACAATTGGCTTACATTATTCCCCTTCCGCGTTATCTCTGTTAATTGTCGATTGAACTTCATTATTTATTACTATCATTATTACCAATATTGATTATTAATTATTATTATAATAATACGAATGAACTGCAGGCACCCATAAAAATATTATAATATCGTTAAGCATTATGTAATAACAAATGTAAGCTCAGGACAGATGGTTTCGTGTTTTATTTTTCATTCCTTTTTTTTAAATTTTTTACTTCGTAACTGTAATTTGTTTTATTTTGTTCAAAACTTCTTCCAATCCTCTGAATTTTTATAAATCATTGATTTTGTCCCAAATAATTTTAACAAGCCAAGGGACGGAGGCGCATCGTCCTTCGCATGAACACGTTGTAATTATAATGTGATTTTTTTATTTATTTATTTTTCGAGGGAGTTATAATGGGGAATAGCGACGCGGAGAGAAATATGGATCACAGCTTTAGTTGCAGATAAAAATATATTGACAATTATTTTTTTATTTGATCAATTGGGTCTTTTTCGAAGAGGAATGGAAGAATGTTGAGGATACAGACTTATTTGAATTAATTAATTAGAATTATGCGCTTCGGCGAACAGCTTTTTTTGTGAACAAAAATTAATGAATTAATGATTATTAATTTTTAAAAAAATCAGCAAATTCATTTGGCTTTGGGCGGTTCATCACTGATTTTATCAATCGTGCTCATTAAGGTAGCTCAGTCGTGAAATTTATCGTGAGAGCTCAAGCGTCTGGCGCAAAATTCTCAAAATATTGAAAATTTTCGAAATTTTAAAAGTTTTGAAAATTCCAAAAATTCCAAACATTTCTAAAATTTCAAAAATTTCAAAAATTTCAAAAATTTCAAAAATTTCAAAAATTTCAAAAATTTCAAAAATTTCAAAAATTTCAAAAATTTCAAAAATTTCAAAAATTTCAAAAATTTCAAAAATTTCAAAAATTTCAAAAATTTCAAAAATTTCAAAAATTTCAAAAATTTCAAAAATTTCAAAAATTTCAAAAATTTCAAAAATTTCAAAAATTTCAAAAATTTCAAAAATTTCAAAAATTTCAAAAATTTCAAAAATTTCAAAAATTTCAAAAATTTCAAAAATTTCAAAAATTTTAAAAATTCCAAAAATTTCAAACATTTCAAAAATTTCAATATTTTCAAAAATTTCAAAAATTTTAAAAATTCCGAAGATTTCAAGAATCTTAAAAATACCAGAAATGTCAAAAATTTGAAAAATTAAAAAAATTTGAATAATTTCAAAGTTTCGAAAAAAAATGCGTTCTTTTGTCAACCGCGTTAATTAGTAACAACCGAAAATTAATTTCGAAATCAGGTACGCAGTGTTAAATTTTTACTGAGAAAAATCGCCCAGTAAATCAACGAAAAAAACCTTCAACAATTCCTTGCACACCTCAAGATTGAGCTACCTTAATTCGCGAAGAAGTTTCTCTCAACTCTATTTGCGGCATCACTCGTTTAAATTCTTTTCAATTGATTAAATTTACGTTTTTAATATTTTTCGGAACTCTTCTTTTTTCTTTTCTTCCCTAGTGGTGCGGAGGTCTTACACTACGAATAGCGGTATTAATTTTTCATGGTTAGCAGACTCGATGGGGAGGGGGGTGGGGGGCTGGTTAATAAGCAATACAAGAGGAGGAAAAAAATAGCATCAGTCTACCGTGAATATAAACTGTAGGTACGCAAACGCTGCTCGTTGTCTGAAAATAATTCGCGAACTATATTTTTAGCTCATAACAATGTGTTAGTCGCTTAAGGCTGAATACTACAGATTGTGTTCGATTTTTCTTTAAAAACTCCAGTTCGACCTCCAAATTTAAAAATAAAAATATAAATTTGACGAATTCCAACAAATTTTGAACGTTGAAAGACGTGCCAAAAAAATTGTGCATGTGTACGTACCTGTTCATGTGTGTGTGTGTGTGTGTGTGTGTGTGTGTGTGTGTGTGTGTGTGTGTGTGTGTGTGTGTGTGTGTGTGGATGCATGGATGTATGGATGTATTTATGTGTACTGCTGTATACTTCTAGGAGTGTTTGGTATTTCTATATGTGTGTGTGTGTTTGTCTGTGAGCGTCGGTTGTGGGTGAGAACGGTAGTCGGTGAGGGGGTGAGTGGGTGGATGGGTGGGTGGGTGGGAGGGAGGGAGGGTGGTGGATGGGAGGGAGGGAGGGAGGGTGGGTGGGAGGGTGGGTGGGTGGGTGGGAGAGAGAGTTGGTGCGTGGGTGGATGGGAGAGAGTGTGGGTGGGAGAGAGGTTAGGTGGGTGAGTGGGTAGGTGGGTGGGAGGTTGGGTGGTGGGTGGGTGGGTCGGTATGTATGTGTGTGTGCGAATGTATATGTATTACAATTATTGCTAATTCCTCCGTGTAATATGCTCGCACATTAAACTTCGTGACTCATGATCTCTAGTCTATATCCACAGAAGAATGATTCAATGTAAAAATTCATCTCCTTTGCACGCTCATTCAACCCCCAAAAATCCTAAATATCTAAGTTATTTACCTATTTTACCAATATTCTAAAGTGATCTTTTTGATTAAAAGCTTCTTCCCATTATTCGCGTCTGTTAATCTTAAGTGATTACATTAGAACTTCAACTACAAGTAACTACGCAACGACTACTAGAGAAACACGTTTAAGATTCACAATTTTTTTAAAATTTGTTTCAACTATTGTTTTATTTGTCAATAATTGTTTTTCATTGTAATTTATTTGTTGTATTTTCCATTGCCGTTTGTTGTGGTATTAATTCAAGAACTTGAAAATGAGCAAGAGACAATTTGAATGGCCCTTTTCATTACCTCCTTCTTTTTTCTCATTCTGATCACATTATCTTGATTTTTGTTTTTTTTTTATTAATACATAAAATAAATATTTTTAGAATATTTTTTTCTTTGCCTTTGGGCATCCTAGATTCGGACGTTTGCTTCTTCCATTTTCATATTTTTATATTTTTTCGATGACTTCATTTATATTTTTCGTCACAAATGAAAAATAAAAAAAAACTTAACAGAGAAATTAATCGAGAACTACTGAGGACGGTTTTGGAAAACTGTTTATGTTTTTTTTTTAATTGAAAAATGAATGCCATTTATTTATATTCCTCCTTGAAACGTTTCTGTTTCAATTTTCGTTGAAACAACAAATTTTCCAATTTTCTTTCGATTATGCAATAATTTTTTTTTCCTTCCTTGTCTATTAACGTATTTCTTGGGTGAAATAGTTGTGCGATTTGTTTGGCGTTAAAAGGACGCGGCAACACTGCATTTTCAGGCAACATAATCCGTTGATCCTATTCGAGATTTTCCCAAAAATCATTGACAAGGTATTGGAATCCAAATATATGACTTTTTAAACCACCAATTGCGTGAAAGAATGATTAATCTCCTTACAGCATTCGTATTTCCCACTTCTCCATTCAAATTACCCGCGCGATTCCCCCCACTTTCGCCGCGCGGCGCTGCCGCGTCGCTACTACTCCGCCCCACCACGCGTCACCCAGTACTGCAATAATGAAAAACCGTGACAGTTTTTCGCGTATATTAAATTAACTAAACGTCAGATTAAGTTAAAAAAAATTTTCGATCATCCGTTAGAGGCTCCTCTACCACCTCCTAATTTTGTGATGCAATGGTATGGGTTTTGCGCCCATACAAAAATTTTATTAGGAAATCTGACGCATGTAACGCTCGGCTCAGCGCGCGCAGTTGCACGCGCTCACTTTGTAATTTTTTTCCTCCTCATCTAAACGTCAGAAAATTCTCAAATAATTTGGGCAAGTAGAGCACATCGTCCTCTGACAGTAGAAAAAATTTCATTCAATTGGTATATGATTTCATCCAAGAAATACGTTAATTGATTTCTTTTGAAATGCAGAAAGTACCTAATGGAATGGGGGTGGAGGCAGGCGACGCTTTGCTTGACGTAGGATCACTGAGTTAGCCAGCCATGCGTCTGTGAACATTTATCGTATCGAAATATTGCTTAACTAAACAATGCAAATAGAATTTTTTTTGCGAAAAAAATTCCAGACAAATTTAATTTTTTTTTACCATACACGTAATCATTCGCTGAAATAATCCATGAAAATAATTTTCAATATTCAATTTATCATATTGAATAATAAATTTATGTTTATCAATTAAATTTTTTTGTCAATAAATTATTGCCAGATATTTAATTGACACATATATCCACTGTCCTGTTCGGCAACAATTGTATGAACATGCATATTTTACATTTATATATTTATATATATATAGTCGATTTTCAATTTTCACGTTTTATGAATATGATATTTTCAGAATATGTGATTAACACACGGGCATTATATAATTATTTATTCTCTTCTCATAATTTAATTGCCATTTCGAATGATCAACTTCAGGTAATATACAGGTAATAAATATATATATACATTTTTTTCCATTAGGATATTTGATAATTGAGTTATTAAGAGCAGATGGATAAATCAATTATGAAAATTATTATTACTCATATTTCGTTATAAAGTCGATAAGGGGAGAAAAATTGGGGCAGGTGAAAATGAAAAACGACGGAGGTCGCGAATGGTACATACCACCCCCCCACCCCCCCCCCCCCACCCCCCGCCCCACCCACTCACCCACCCATGTTTAATCGCGTGAAGTGGGGATCATAAAACAAACCCTTTCACCACCAAAATGTCAATTGCTAAAAACGAGAAATAGGGGTGGGTTTATTGGAGTATCGTGTACTTGAAATTTATATGGGGACAACTCATCCCCACATCATTCACACACACAACAATGCGCTCATCGCATTCAATATTCTATTACGAGAAATATTTACAAATGTTTACATATTCAAACCGGGGATAAAATATTAAAGAAAAAAAGGCGATTTCGCGAAGCGGGGAACAATGATTAGGGGAAAGAATTGGGGGGGGGGGGGGGGGGGGGAGGGGGGAGGGTGGAAATTGATAACGATGACTGCAAATAAATTCAGGATAATTCTACATTGAGTAAGTGTTTTTGAAAAATTATTTGATAATTTTGCAACGATTTTGTGTACTTGGTTTTTTTTTTATTTTTAACATCGTTTTTTTTTATTTCAAAATTTTTTCCTCTTTTTGGGAAAATGTGCTTTCCTATTTTTGCTCATAATGTGAGACCACTGTGCAGTATTGCCAAATTCCATGGATTAAAAAACGGAAAAGGGTTAAAATGTTTTAAGACAGTTTTAGCGAATTTTCGAGCCATACGCGGCGCGTCACTCTCCGGACTAAACGCACATGAATATCTCGAAAACTAAGAACGCTGGAGAAAACTTTATGAAACATTTTTTGTAGAGAAAACTGTGCTCTACAAAAAGTGTTTCTTCAAAATTTTCCTGTTTTCAGTAGATTTCGAGATATACGTCAGAAATCAAAGATTGATCTAAATTTCCATCGCCAAACCATGCAATCTAAATTTTCCATTCAACTTTTTTCCCCCAATTTTTTTCAATGAAATAAAAATAATGAATGAAAAATTAGGAAGCTCATTACGAATGGAAAATGCCTACCTTCGACTAGCTGAACCACTGGCGCATAATTAATAATAAATTGAGAATGTGCGCTAAATAAATGTGACAACCCCGAATTATTTATTTCCATTAATTGTAAATATTGTCGTTAATATTAATTGTTGAAAATATATCATAAATACTAATCAAATCAAAAATGTTTTTTCCTCGGTTTTTTTTTAATCACACTTCACTCGAAAAGTCACTAGATGAACTTGACATATTTCCGCTCTCGAGCACTCTTCTAACTGTTTAATAAATAGTCTCATTGCTCGGGAATGATTCTGTATTCTGTCGAGTAGTTGTGTAGCTGGGTGTCTCCTGTACTGAGGGTAGGTAGTCCCAGTGCACCTGAAATTACCACCATACCCTCATCTAAATCCCTAGATTAAGGGGAGGTGATACCCGAAAAAAATTCTCATTTTTGATGAAAAAAAAATTCTGAAAATGTCTGCGTTTTTTAAATCCAAAAATGGAGGAGTTTTTTTGGGTATAATCTTCCCTTAACACTTGACCTAGTCAATAAATGAATTGGGGAACTTTAACAAATTTTTGTTCAGTTCCAAAAAACATATCAACAAGCTTCAAGTAATTTTATTTTCGATATTACTACGCAAACTACTAGTTGAATCCAAAGCTACCCACAAGCTCTAAATTGCTCCAAGCGAATTAATCGAGTCAATTCAGATTGATTATATTCTTAGTAGAAAATGAATGTCGCGGCAATGTCGCTCCAATGTCGCCGCAGCGTCGCGGCGACATTCCTGCTGCGTAAACCCGCGAACAGATCGCCGCGACACTGCTGCAATGTCCCTACGACGTTTCTGCCATATAACCTCGCGCGGGCATCGCCGCGATGTCGCTGCGATGTCCCCGCGACATTCGCATGGCCAATGTCGCATTAACTACCACAATTTCTACCAGGGATATACATGTATTGCGAAAAAAAATTGAAAGTATTTTTTTGCCTTTTTCTTATTCACATTTTTTGTGCAACTTTCTTATTTTTTTGCAATATAAAGTCTAGATTGAATAGACTGTATAGAAACATGTACCAGAAAAACTGCTTTTAATTTAACCATCATAATTTGATTCAATTGCTTTTATAAGGGACTCGCGGCTAATCCCTCGGGAAATTGGTCGAAAAATGGTGGTGAGTGTTTTTCGGACATTGGCGTGACGATGGGGAAATTAGGGATGAAAAATGAGGATTGAATATCCGTCATACGTCAAACGTTATTCCCCTGGTGCGGCCATGCCTCGTGAACTATTTTTTTTTAGCGAAAAAAATGTTATTTTTTTTTAGGGGAAATTTTGTTGTGGGGTCAATTGTTCACCGACGGAAATCCGCCGATATATATAGCACCTTTTATCTGATAAGATGCATATGGGTGAGTGACAGTGGTCTATTATTTTATACAGGGGCGATCCAACGTCCGAAAAACACTATATATATGCATTTAAAGGAATCAGCTTTTGGAAGGATTGCATTGAAGTTTTCTATGGATTGATCGATCAATTTCAAAATTGATATAGTAAATTGATTGGCTGATCTATTAATCAATTTAAATTGATATTTACTTTGTATTTTTCAGTCCATCAATTTCAGTAAAAAAAAGTCATTGATCTGATTGATTTTGCGATTGATCGGTCCGATTACTTTCGAAAATGCTTTGGTCCATCAATTTCTAAATTGATCTATCGCATCAATTTCTCAATTGATCTATTTGATCAATCTATACATTGACTTAATGGATCAATCTCTGAATTGATCTGTTTGATCAATCTCTAAATTGATCTATTTGATGAATCTATAAATTGACTTAATGGATCAATCTCTGAATTTATCTGTTTGATCAATCTCTAAATTGATCTACTTGATCAATTTCTAAATTGATCTATTTGATCAATCTATAAATTGACTTAATTGAACAATCTCTGAATTGATCTGTTTCATCAATCTCTAAATTGATCTGTTTGATCAATCTCTAGATTGATCTATTTGATGAATCTATAAATTGACTCAATTGATCAATTCCAAAATTGATCCAATAGAACAAGTGTTGGATTGATCAATCTGATTGAATCAATTTTTAATCGGATTGATCCGATCAATCTCAAAATTGACCTGTTTTATAGATTCTTAAGGCTTGTTAATTTCCAAATTGATTTGTCCGATCAATTTTGAAATTGATCTATGCAATCAATTTGTCTGCACTTTTTCACCAAATACCATAATTCCTTTAAATGAATTTGTCACCATGAAGATGATTATATATACATATACGTATATATATATATATATATATAGGGACCTTCTTTAATTAAACTTTTCAATTCATATGACGAAGCCGTTTTTCTGGTACATGTTTCAATATTAATTGATAAATTTTTTTCTCTTGAATATTCATGCCGATTATAATGAGCTCCTTTGGTTAGTCTACGATTGATTCATTAGTCGTTTATTTCACGCATTAATTAGCATCAAAACTTGTCCTTCTCGAGTTTCGTTAATTAAATAAAAAATGAAGGAACGAAAATAGAAACTAATATGGAAAAATGAGAAATATGGGAAATGGGATTGTTCGGATAAGCGGGAGGTAAATTATGCTGCCCTCACGTCTAATCAATCTTCCACTAGCAAAAGATAACACCACTGTAAAAATGAAATTGATCGTGTCGTTTGGTCAATATTTTTTTTTCGTCGTCTGTCCGTGAAGTGGTAAAACCAAAAAAACTCTTCCTTGATTTTCGGTCCATATCTCGAGATAGAAGAAAGATGGAAAAAATTGTTCATAGAATTTTTTGTAGAGCCAATCCAAGTCTACAAAAAAGTTTATATAACATTTTTCGTATCTCGTTTAGATTTCGAGATATCGATAAAAAACCGAGCGCAACGATAAGCGCCTCCGGACCAGAAATAATTTTTTTTTCTAGGTACGCTCACAGTGGTGTTGCCCCCCCTCCCTCCCCCCCCCCTCAATGCAGGTACTGATAACCGAGGAAATTATCTTTGATAACGAAGACGTGAATGCTAAACGTTCCTCAACTTTGCCCAATTTCTTTTTTTTCTCAATTTCGCGTAATAACACGTCTAGCTAATCCGCAAAAAAAAATCCCCTAGTTGAATCGACTGCAATTATCTTCTTTTCAATACTATTGAAAGGCGATCAAATATGCGAAAGCATTGAAATTACGCCTTTGAGTGTAGCATTTCGCATCAATATGATAGACTCATCGATTTGAAATGTGGGATGATGGAGAACAGAGCAAAATGGCTAGATACTCATTACATATGAAGTTTTCCCCTAGCCTAGTGTAGCGGTGCATATATTAGTTTTCTTAAAAATGGATTGATCGTATCCACTCATGTGCCTAGGTAAAAATCGCAATAGCAGCCTAGTATATGTTTTTTTTCGCCAGTTTATTGCGCTTAAATAATTTGTACAGGACAAACGATGCATTCGTTGCTCGCAATTAAAAGAATTTCATTATTTTACTCCAAAGAGGTGGGTGGTGGGCGAGTGGGTGGTTGGATGGGTGGTTGGGTGGGTGGTTGGGTGGGTGGTTGGGTGGGTGGTTGGGTGGGTGGTTGGGTGGGTGGTTGGTGGGTGGTTGGTGGGTGGTTGGTGGGTGGTTGGGCGATTGGGTGGGTGGATGGTTGGGTGGTTAAGTGGGTGGTTGGGTGAGTGGGTGGGTCGTTGGTTGAGTGGGTGGATGGGTGGGTGGTTGGGTGAGGGAGTCGATGGGTGAGTGGGTGAGCGGGTGGGTGGGTCAGTGGGTGAGTGGATGAGTGGGTGGGTGAGTAGGTGGGTGGGTGGTTGGGTGAGTGGGTGGGTCGTTGGTTGAGTGGGTGGGTGGGTGAGTGAGTCGGTGGGTGAGCGGGTGGGTGGGTGAGTGGGTCAGTGGGTGGGTGAGTAGGTGGGTGGGTGGGTGGGTGGGTGAGTAGGTGGGTGGGTGGGTGGGTGGGTGAGTGGGTGGGTGGGTGAGTTGGTGGGTGAGTGGGGGGTGGTTAGGTGGGTAGGGGGTGGTTGGGTGAGTGGGTGGGTGGCGGTAAAGTAGAATAAAAATAATAGGTGAAATGAAAATTATGGAACACTTGCAGCATTCAATAGATGTGCAATTTAATGTAGCATTGTTGTATTGTAAATGCACGTAACGAGTTAGTTCACAGAGGCATGGCATTGTATAGGTCCAAATTGGGATGATAAAAGAGTGCAGTTGGGGTTGGTGGATTGTGGTGGGTCGTTGGTTGCGCCTGTATGTGGTTCAAGTTGAGGTTAAGGGGCGCGATGTGGCCTGTATTATGGTGGTTAAGGTGGTTAAGGCTAAGGTGGTTACCTGTCGGATAGGGTAGTCCGAAACTAGGGTATCCAGAAAAGCCGCGGCCTGCCGTGTATGCCGCGTACGCTGCTGGAAAACCTATAGTTAACAGAGAATAGCATTTTTTTTATTGCATATTGGGAAAAGTGTAATATCACTGGAAATGTGTGTTTATGGGAAAGACAAATAGGTGAGTATTTTTCACTTCAATATTATCTAACCGCCATTCAAAAATGGTTGAGAAAATTTATTGGAATGAATCCTTTTTCTTTAGTTCAATAGCCAAGTGGTCAATCGTGTGCGGCCTGTTTCCCCTGAGGTTATCGCTGAATATCTCGAAAACTCAGAGAGATATCGAATTTTTTTATAAAACAAATTTATAGGTCTAATTGTGCTGCATAAAAAAGGTTTATACAAAAAAGTCGCTATCTTGATTCCATTTCGAGATATTTGCTGAAATGTGAGGAATCATAAGAAACGACTCAATCCAATTGACCACTTCACTACTAAACTCGTAATATTTTATGAGAGTTTGTGATCTGAGATATGATCCTTGCGGACACAGCAGTACAATCCTCTTTCGATCCGTGATGTATTAATTACTCACCATCAGGTAATGTTCCGAGTGACCACATAAAATCTATAAGGAAAAACAAAAATGATTAATACAGTACATATTGATATCAATACTACGAAAGAATAATGATCTGGGTAAAAAGTTTCATATATTGTGATTTTTATTCCCTTTCTCTCTCATTAAATATATTAGTCACTTCCACATTCGTTTAATCGGAATCTCTGCATTTTGTTGGTCAATGAAACTAACACGTGACCAAAAGAACTTGACTCCAGACTTGACTCGAGTGCATTTCAGATTGAACTGCAGAAGTCTTTGGTGCTCGATTCAAGTACAAAAAGTACGATTGAATCAATCGGATTTGAGAGGTTCTTCAAGTGTCAACAAATAGAGCATCAACTTGAATCAATCAAGGAATCGATTTAAGTCAAGTGGTGTGTCGGCTTGAGTCAAGTAGAATGTTGGTCAAAATTGAGTCAAGTGCTTGTCTTGAGTCAGATAAAGTATTGAGTTGAGTCTAGTAAAGTGTTGACTTGAGTCAAATAGAGCGTTGATTTGAATCAAGTAGAGTTTTGACTTCAGTCAAGTAGAGTTTTGACTTGAGTCAAGTAGAGTGCTGACTTGAGTCAAGTAGAGTGCTGACTTGAGTCAAGTAGAGTGCTGACTTAGTATAGTGTACACTATTGAAGTATAGTGTAGATTTGAATCAAGTAGATAGTTGACTTGAGTCAAGTAGAGTGCTGACTCGAGTCAAGTAGAGTGTTCACTTGAGTCAAATAGAGTGTTGGTGAGTTCATTCAAGTCAATCACTACTTTCCTCAAGTTCACAGTTTACTTGACTCAAGTACAACTTAACTTGATTCAACCTGGTCTCTACTTGTTTTGACTCGAGACTCTACTCATTCAAGTTGGACTCTGCACCCAAAAGTTTACTGATTCCATCCAGGTTAGTACTTAACCTAATTGGGATTGACTAAGGTCAAGAAGTTGATCAATTTGAGTCAAGCTCTACTTGAGTCAAGTTGACACTTTACATGATTCAAGTCGAGGCTCTAAGTTTACTTGACTCAAGTGCGAATTTTTTTTTTATTCAAGTACGGAATCTACATGAATCAAGTGAGAAAAATTCGTGAGTCAAGTATGGAATGTACTTGAATCAAGTAGCAATCACTTTCAATCGGAGAATTTTTTTCCTCAAGGAACATTTATACAAAAATGGGAATAATGTTTATTTTGCAGAAATTCGTTGGTATTAAACGACTTGTGGAGTAAATTTTAAGACGACTTTAAGTGAACAATGATAGAAAAAGGAAATGTTGAGAAATTGGACAGAAATGAGGGAAAAAAATGATGAAAACAATAGAATGAAAATGACTGATAAGCTTCACTATGTTAGAAACAATTGGCATCCATGAAATTTCATAATTTGGATACTAAGTTTTAAAATCAATAACCACACAACTATGGAAATGAAAAAAAAATTACTATCACACTATGTCACTTCAAGTTTGTACTAATTTGGTATTTTCAGACTGTCCTTTATAGGTACAATAAGGTCTAAAATTCTACTGACGCGATTGATAAGATAATCCCAATCTACGACAAAATAATCCTATTATTATGGTATTCCTAATTAAAAATAACTATGGTTAATTCTCTCCAGCTTTTACAATATCACGCTTTTCGGTTAGTTGGTGATCTTACAATGTTAAGTACATAATTATATGTGTTTCTAGGCTCTCTTCTAGGTAGGCTTATTAAGTAGTCATCGACTAAAGAGCCGGCGATTTGCTGGGTAGATCAATTGAGTGGAGGAATGCTCATTGGTTGTGAAAATTTGAAATGAGTTGGAGGTACATAACAAATTCAAGGGGGAAAAATGATATACACACACACACAAATTTCAAAAATTTCAAAAGTTTCAAAAATTTCAGAAATTTCAAAAATTTCAAAAGTTTCAAAAATTTCAGAAATTTCAAAAATTTCAAAAATTTCAAAAGTTTCAAAAATTTCAAAAATTTCAAAAATTTCAAAAATTCCAAAAATTTCAAAAATTTCAAAAATTTCAGAAATTTCCAAAATTTCCAAAATTTCCAAAATTTCCAAAATTTCCAAAATTTCCAAAATTTCCAAAATTTTAAAAATTCCCAAAATTTCCAAAATTGCAAAAATTGCAAAAATTTCAAAAATTCAAAAATTTTGAAAATTTTGAAAATTTCAAAAATTTCAAAAATTTCAAAAATTTCAAAAATTTCAATAATTTCAAAAATTTCAAAAATTTCAAAAATTTCAAAAATTTCAAAAATTTCAAAAATTTGAAAAAATTCAAAAATTTGAAAAATTTCAAAAATTTCTAAAATTTCAAAAATTTGAAAATTTTCCAAATTTTTCAAATCTTCAAAATTTTAAAAATCTCAAAAATTTCCAAGAAAAAATCCAAACAGGCGCTGAGCCCCAGCAAATCGCCGCCCCACTACGACACTTAGATCGACGTCAAAAAAAAATAATAATAATACAATAGTAAAATGTAAACACCGAACCACAATTCTACAACTACAAACTCGCTATATCTAATTTTTCATATGGCCCAAAATCCAATAGAAAAATTGCTCCTCAAAGGCTATAACGCAGATGAACAATTATTTAGCAATTATTTTCTCTCCATTATTATCATATTCTAATCTAATCTCCTAAATAATATACACTCATATATAGATTAAAAATTTTTAATATATTCGTACCTAAGTAGTCTCTATCGGGCTGGTTTCGAGTATGTCAGGGCGTCGTTTATCATTTTTTTTTCTCATTTTTTTAATGCAAAAAATACCGTTCAATGAAAATGAGGAATTTGAAAAATGAAAAGTTTTGAACCGACATTACATTCTTTATTTATCGCTATTAACATTTCAGAAGATATATAAATTTCAAGGAGAAATGTACTAGCCCGAGTAATCTTATTGCGAGAATATTTATCAGCTCAGGCAGGAGTGTTAGTAGATTGTGAAAAAAAATTTCCATTTAATCGGCAAATATGAAAAGCTCTTAAATTTACATTTTCAAATGAATCACTTTGACTTAAGTGGATTGTTGCTTTTTGATAGTTTAATTGCGGATTCTTTTTCGCCATTCAAGACAACTTAAGCGAATTATGATTATGCTTCATACAAATCCGGCCCAATGACGTCATACTAAAATAGAATGGAGATTGAAGGGGCGAGTAGTGGGAATGCTTTTTTTTTAGTTTAGCTGGGTCTACTTACAAAACTGACTGGTGAGCTTGACGGGCATAATTACGGGTTACGTAATTTTAGGTGTAGATTTTTTTTTTTTTTTTTTTTTTTGGGAAGTGAAACTTCTGTTGGGTAACGGGGGGAGGGGAGGAAGGGGGGAGGGGCGCGAAAAGTCCCAAAACTCCAAACTTTTAATGAGTTCGGGGGTTTTGGAGTTTTTGTAAATTTCAGATATTGAAAAAAAAATAAAATTGAAAATTTTGGAAATTTGAAAAAATTTTGGAAATTTGAAAAAAAATTGAAAATTTGAAATTTTTTTAAAAATTGCAGACAATTGAAATTTTTGCAAAAATTGTCGTGATTTTGGGTATTTACGAAAATCCAAAAATTGGACGCAGTGACAAGTGTACAAAAAATTCCAAGTATATGAAATTTATGTGACATAAATTTTTAAAAAATGCAATTACGAATATTTTATATGTTACGAGCTGGGGAAATTCCAAAAAAAAAATAATAAAAAAAATTCAAAGCAAGAAGAAAATAAAATGTTTAGAAAATCAAATTTAAAGAATCAATTTTTTTTTTAAATATTAACAATTTTCAAAATCAATAAAAATCCCGAAATGCCAACTCGAAGTTTCACTTCAATCGCGTAGCTCTCTACGCACTTGCTTCGGTGTTAATTACACGACGATCCGATTAATCAAACGATAAAAGGTGTGAGACATCAAATTACGGGTATACGCCCTCATGGAATAAATATATAACCGGAGATATTTTCGGCGAAAGATGCTGTAAGATACATTGCAGATATATCTGTACCCATTTATAGATCTGGTGATATTTTGAGTGATTGGTACGGAAAGATAGATATTTGGAAAAAAATCGGGTTTCTTCATTTTACGCCACTGTTCAATAGTCAATGGACCAATGAGGGAATCACCAATAGCCGATGGACCAATGGACCAAGGGTCAAATAATTGATGAACCAATGCCCAATAGTCGATGGACTAATGGTGCCATCGTCAATAGTCGGTGGACCAATGGGCCAAAGCTCAAACAATTGATGGACCAATGTCCATTGGTCATTGGACCAATCGCCAACATTCAGTGGATCCATCGCAAATAGTCAATGAATCAATAGCCAGTGGACCAATAACCAGTGGACCAATAGCTAGGGGACCAATAGACCAAGACTCAGTGGACCAATAGACCAAGAACCAGGGGATCAATAGCCGGCCCACCAATGGACCAATAGTAAGTGGACCAATGAACCAATAGCCAGTGGACCAATGGACCATTAGCCAATGGACCAATGTACCAATGGGCCAGTGAGTCAATACCCAATGTGAGTCAATGACCAATGAGTAAACCATCATATAAACAGTATTGCTGAATCACCAGAGAATGCCCCATCTAGGGAACATTTTTCGAGGTCAAAAATATCTGAGATATATCTTTGGGATCAATATTTTTCCATGTGGGCGAACATGATTCAGTATAACGTATACCCGCTACAAGGTATATTCAATAAGTGACTAATATATGTCGACTGATTTATTGGCTTGTTAATATGTTGTTGATAACGGTCAGCCACTTTGGTGTCATCCTCCATGGACGTCTTATTCCAAAAAAAAAATTCAAAAAAAAAATTCAAAAAAAAAATTCAAAAAAAAAATTTGAAAAAAAATCCAAAAAAAAAATTCAAAAAAAAATTTCACAAAATCCATTTGATTTGAAAAATTGACCATCCATGAAGGATGATCATTATAACATTGTTCTAAATCTAAAAAATGTGTTTAATACGTCTCATCATAAAATCTAGTCGGCTAGGTATAATATATATCAATAATAGGAACTTATACAGTTCGCAAAAAGAAATTATTATATTATCTTTCTAACTATTTATTAGACTCCTAAGGTACGTATTGCCTAGATTAGATTATCATAGTATTTTCACATTAATTATTATTTCCTTACATAATGTTTATTTATTTTTTTTTTCGATACTCAAGAAGTTGTAGATTCTTCTTTCAATAATTAATCTAAAGTGTGACACAAGTATTTACCTATTTTCTAAATTAATTATGCCTCATGAAATGTAATATATATAGGGCTATTACAGAAGAAAAAAAAATAGAAAATGAGGAAAAAAATAATATTGAGAATTTCAGCTAATGCGATTTTCTTAAAATATATCCAATGTCAATATCAAATGCTATTTTTCTTTACCGGTAAAAAACAATATACAATATATAGAATTTATGGCATATATATCATTTTACTTTTTTTATGTAATTTAGAACTGGAATTCTTTTGCGTTAAGGTACGTTTGATTACAAGTATTTTTAATTCGCGAATTATATATCATTTGATCATTGATATCTACATCGTTGTATATATATATATATATATCGATTTTGGGTGTATATATAATTAATCGGGATTTGATATATTTAATATACGATTTTACCATTTTTCGGTGAATACGGTATTTCATTTTTTTTTGTTTATTTTTTTTTTTTGGCATTATGAAATTTCATGTTATTGAGAAAAAATAGCGTGAGAAAAAAGTCGCGGTTTTTCGCGGTTTTTTTTTGCTGCACTCGCATCATCTTTTAGGGGGTGTTGAAGGGGGGGCGGGGGGGGGGGTGTCTGCATGATGTTTGAGTTAATTTTTCTTGGGGGTCGTCGGGCTCTGTCGGGTTAATCATGATTGATAATTATGGGGGGAGGGGGGAGGGGGGGGGGGAGGGTGGTACACAGAGAATTTATGGAAAATAATCAACAGCAGCATTTTGATAGGCTGTCTGAAAAAATTTAATTGTTCTATAATAATAATCTGCCAACTACTGATTGACACTGTTGAACTTTCGTCGTTGATTTTTTTTTTTATGCCTACGATCTACTGCTGCGTCTATGACTACGGAAAATTGACAAATTTAGGCCACTGTCATTTAGCTCCTACTTTCTGGAGAGTATTTTTTAAAAAATAAGATCATGATAAATTGATAAGAAACTGGACTCTTTTATCTATCAATTATAATTTTTTAGGTATTGGAAATTGATGGGGCAAAAAGTTGTTTCAAGATGTGCGATTTTTACTAATGATTTTTTGTAGAAAAATTCTCAAAAAAAACAAAAAAAAAAAATTTCAAATTTTTTGAACATTGTAAATGCTCGAAAATTTTACAAATTTCAATTTTTTTTCACTTCCAAAAAATCCCAAAAATTTTGAAAATCTTAAATTTTTGATGAACAAATTTCGTTATGAAAACAATTGATTTTCAAAAAAAATTTGAGTACCTCAAAAACTTTCGAAATTCAAAAAATTCAAAAAAAAAAAAAGATAAAAAATAATATTTTGTAAATATTGAGTACTGAAAAATTTTAAAATCCCCAAAAATTGGTGAACGCCAAAATTCCTACCATAAAAAAAATAAACAAAAAATTTTCAAAATCTCGAATGATTATCCTAAAATTGTTCGACTATTACAATCGCACAGTTAACAATTGTAACACGAGATATCCCCCCTCCATTTTTTTTCCAACCCAGTAGGCAAGCACCACCCCCACGGACACGCTTCGCTGGCTGAAGGCATTAAGTTCCATAGGATTTTAATTGAAGTGCTTTTAGCGGTAATTGTGATAGACGCCGGAACTTAATTATTCGATATAGCCGGTGGGCTTACGGTGAAACTGAATTAGGTACTTCGTACCTGGCATAGTTATTATCCTTCTTTCCCTCCTCGTTGGAGTTCTATCAAGGGGAACAACGCAGAGTGGGGGGTGGGTGGGGGGAGGGGCGACGGGTGGAACTAGAGAAGCTATAGCTCTACAGAGGGATTCACTCCTATATTTCTCGTCGTTACCGATTCACACCATGGTTCGATAATAAATCCTCCAGGAGTCTTCGACGGCCCATACCGGGTGAAATTTATATTCATTGGATCCTGCCCATCCAACACTCCAACCCACTCCCAGAAGATAGTGCAAGTATTGAGGGTTCTTCGAGATGTGTTAAATAAAAAAAAGAATGTTTGAAAAGTGAGAAATTTTCGAGATATGAAAAAATTTGAAATTTTCGATTTTTTTCGAGTGGAAAATTTTGAGTGATAATCGAAATTTTGGATGGACCTGAAATTGGTGGATTTGAAAAATCTGAAAAACATTTGAATTGAGGGCTCGAAAAATATTTTGAGGAACTCTAACTATGGTCGCACATCTTGAAATAAGGTAATTAATTTTTGGCATCGATTATTGTCCAATTAAAATGGTCCATATCTACAGCCTAGTTAGATTCAGATCTCCTAAGAAACTCACTACCAGTCTCAAATTTCGCGGTTCCATTATAACCGGATATTTATCCCTAGATCCGTCTACTACAGAGAAAATATTGAGGCCCCATTTGGTTTGAAAAAAAAATCTAATTATCTACCTCTGTGCACCCAAAAAACTTGTCTGACTCATAACGAAGTATCTACTTAATCCAGTAGATTTAGATAAAGTCTTGACTCAAGCCACCGATCTGGTTCAAGTTGAATGGTAGTTGACGCAATTGTGCGATCTACTTGACTTCGGTCGATCTGTACTTAATGCAAGTCATTGATCTACTTAGTTCAATTCGACCCTCTACTTGATTCAAGTTCATCTACTTGAGCTGACTCAACTTATCTTTGATTCAACTCAGTATTCCACTCAACTTCAGTCGACTCTCTACTTGATTCAAGTTCATGTACTTGATCCGACTCAACTTGTCTTTGATTTAACTCAGTATTCCATTCAACTTCAGTCGACCCTCTACTTGATTCAAGTTCATGTACTTGATCTGACTCAACTTGTCTTTGATTTAACTCAGTATTCCATTCAACTTCAGTCGACCCTCTATTTGATTCAAGTTCATGTACTTGAGGTGACTCAACTTATCTTTGATTTAACTCAGTATTCCATTCAACTTCAGTCGACCCTCTACTTGATTCAAGCTCATGTACTAGATCTGACTCAACTTGTCTTTGATTTAACTCAGTATTCCACTCAACTTCAGTCGACCCCCTACTTGATTCAAGTTCATGTACTTGATCTGACTCAACTTGTCTTTGACTTAAGTTAGTATTCCACTCAACTTCAGACGACTCGTACTTAATCAAAGTCACCGATCTGCTGAGTCAAGTTCACGTGAACTTGATTTAAGTCGGATCTACTCAAGTTCGATCGCGCTATACTTGGTTCCGGTCAATGCTCTACTTAATTCTAATCAAGTTGAGTAGTTAGTTCGAGCAATCGACTTAGTTCCAATTGATGTGTATTGAGTCAAGTTGACCGGTGCTTGACTCAAGTCAGTGATCTACTTGATTGTTATCACTATGTACTTGAATCAAGTTAAGTCGTCAATTCGAGTCAATAATCGACTTGGTTCAAGTTGATGTGTGCTGAGTCAATTTAACTTGCACTCAACATTGACTTGACTCAAGTTAGAAATCTAACTAAGTCACGCGAACTTGAACTTCAAGTTAGCAAATCGTTAATGTGGAATCAGACAATTTTTTTTTTTGGGTGATTTCTGATATTTAGGACATTCTACGATCACAGTGTTCCTGAACATTGCGTTGAACAGTCTCAAAATTTATATTTTTTTCCTAGGCTACATAATTCATGGGTAAAATAATGAGGTGGTTATGTGTCTGGAATGTTTCGTTGGTTGAAGTCTCAGTCAGGTTAAATGATAATTCAATATTAATTGATTATTGGGAAAAAAAATTGAGCCCGTCAATTTGAATGGCAGCAAAGGAATCTCGACCCTGTACATGAAGTTGCTAGGAAAATTTTTACGAAAATTTATGAACTTTTTACATTTTTTTTAAACGATCCAAAAGTTCAGAAAGTCAGGAGGACTGTCTTCAAAATTTTTAGATCACCGAATATAGGTAAATAGGTAATTCATTATGTAGATAACTCAATGTATTTACGAGAATTATGGACACCTCGACTTAAGTATTATAAAATTTCAGAATCCCTCAGAAAGTTTATACTTAGACATGCAATTTACAGGAATTTCCAGAAAAAATTTTCATGTCACTTTCATTTACACGGGGGTTCTATATTCGATTCAGATTGACTGGGCTGCATATTTCGTCACTCTGAAGTCCACTCATTTTAGTTATTTGTTGCAAATTTGGGTTTGCAAATGTATCTGCCATTTAAGCAAAAATTTATGATTTAAAAATTTATATAAAAAGAAATCGAAATTTCGTTTGAGCGGTCTACTCCGAAGTACGCTTCGCGTCACGTGATATGGCTCGGGTCACGTGGTGCGACTCGGCTGACGTGGTGCGACTCGGCTCACGTGGTACGATTCGGCTCACGTGACACGATTCAGGTCACGTGATACGATTCGGGCTACAGGACCGACTAAGCGCTTCGATATTTCGATGACGGACCTCGATTATCGATTGGCATACTATAGCGTGCATCCCAACTTTGCTCCAGGACGTGTTTCTCCACGGACATGACTGGTCATCTAGTAGAAATTGAGAAAGTTACTGCGACATTATCTGCTCAAATGTCGTAGGAACCTCGCCGTGATGTCGCGGTAACCTCGCAAAATTATAGGGCGGGCGGTATCTGAGAATATGTTCCGAGAACTTAATTGCCATGAAAAATTCTGGCGACCAAAAATTTCTCCAATGCCAGATCACTAATTACGAAAATCGGTAGAAGAAAAAATTTCGCAAAAGCAAATGAAATGTTACCGCGACATTGTCGCGACATCGCCGCGACATGGCCGCGACATGGCCGCGACATAGCCGCGACATGGCCGCGACTAATCAATATCTACTAGCCAATTACTGTGGTCGTGATAAGGGTGTCAAAATAGTGGGTCATAGTCCAATTGTTGGTATTGGATGATAAACAGTTCCCATATCTAACCCCTGAACACCAAGTAAATCACTCATTGAGTAGCTCAATGTTGCTGCACGTGATGCAGCAGCTGCTGCAGCAGCAGCTGCTGGATGTGGCCTATAGGCACCAGCAGCTGCTGCAGCTGCCAATGCTCGTTTCACATCATAAACAGCAGCTGCTGCTGCAGCAGCAGCATTTGGTGGTGCTGCATATTGATATGTAGCAGCTGTAGTTGGTGCTGCAGCAACAATTGGGGCTAAAAGATGATGCGGTGCAGAAGCTGACGCGGCTGTTGGTAAGGGATATGGCGCGTAACGATAAGTGGTGGGGGGTGTTGCGACCATCACCAACTCACCGTATGCACCTCGACCTGCTGCTCGTGTCTTTGCCAAATTAGCGGGTAACATAACCTCTTTTGGCTGTGCTTTCTTGCATTCAACCTGGAAGGTAAAGAGACATTAGAAGGTATCATTTAGCGGATCAGCATCAGGATCATCGTGGGGATATTAACGAATGGACCTCCAACGTATTTCTTGGATGAAATCAACAGAAGTGGATCAAGTCTATTGGACACCATCCAGAAGACATCAGATGCCCATGAGGGCATCTTCACTTGCCTCATCCAAGGAATACCTCGAGCATTCTAAACTTGTCAAACATCTGAAATTGGAAGCTTACTTGCTTGAATTTCCCATCAACAATCGCAAATAAGTTGGTCCAGGGATCTATAGACTGATCAATAATTTTGGTAACAATCTAAATGGCGGGGATTGACGATGCCCATGTTGAACAGAATCAAACAATGGAAATTCAAACAAGGATTTCTAACTTCAACTAGTGTTTCTGATCTGTGCGAGACACTAGAATTTCTCCTTCCAAGTTCAAATATTTCCCAAGAATGGCTCAGGATAGCCAGCGGGTGGCATGTGTGTCAAATACAAATAGCCGATGTGAAGCTTGGACTCTGCCTCGATTATCCGCTAAATTAATTCCGTTCATCTCTAGTTGGTTTCGTCATGCTGCCCTCAGCTATTCACAAACCCCTCTGGTCAATTGTGGTAAAACTTGGTAAATAGGATAGTAAAAGTCTGGGAGTCTCTTTAGTCTTTCAAGTCGTGAACTTTATGGGCTTGGTCACCTTTGTGAAATGATTGATGATTTGGCATTCTTCGATTTTTTTTTGCCCCATTCAGTTTTCGATGGAAGAGGAAGAGGACAATCTTCAGAAATTTGAAAAGTAAACTCACCATTTTATTGTTTATCTCATGGAAGTGGATCTCGCAAACTTTGTCGACCACGTCCTCGCTCTGAAATGTGACGAATCCGAAACCTGCAATCAAACGAAAATCGGTTTGCTTCAATACATAGCTGGTGATAAGATGTGCTTACTATGTTTCAGGAGAAACAGAAGTGAAAGGTCTACATCTAATAGAATATGTATCGATATTTTCTTCGGTCTCTATGTTTTATTATAGGCGGGACCGGACGCGTGGGTTGCTGTTGGAGTGGGTGGTTTAAATAAGTTAATGCAAACACAGTTTATATGTAAACACTCTGAACACACTATGTAATCACTGGGTCCTTGTCCTTGCTTGTCTATATTCTCGTTCGATTTCGATTGTGTCATCGATAATCGAGATTCTATCTTCGACTTTCGAGTTTTCGAAATCGATAATCGATTTATTTCTTGACCTTCGGGTTTTCGAATTCGATAATCGATTTATTTTCCTGGTCGAACCTCTCAATTATTTATACTAGTTCCTTGCCGATTTCGATTTGAATTTTTATCATGGCATCGATAATCGAGATTTTTCTTCGATAATCGAGTTTTTTCTTCGATAATCGATTTATTGCGATTCTCATTCGATTCGCGGTCGAAGCTCTCAATTATATATAAGGATAGAATAGTTCCTTGCCGGTGGCCGGTACGCGGCCACATGCCTTTACGTGTCTGGATTCTCGTTCGATTTCGATTGTGTCATCGATAATCGAGATTCTTTCTTTGACCGACAGTCGCGCATGCACAGTTCCTTTCCCCGCCGCGCTGGCTAGCGGCGCGTCGGTCGCGATCTTACGCTTTTCGATAATTGCGATATATATCGATATTTTTTCGGCTCTCTCCGGTTTACTATACAAGTCCGGCAGCGTGTGCTTCGCACGCGCATTTCCTGTTTCCGACACACTGACTGGTTGTCGTGTGGTGGTTTCGGTCTTACGGGTTTCGAGATATTTCGTCTTGCGCGATATCGAGATATTTCGAGATTTTTATTCGCTTCTCCTTTTTACCATAGGATACTAGATTCATCGATAATCGAGATTTTTCTTCGATAATCGATTTATTGCGATGCCCTTTCGATTTGGGGTCGAAGGTCTCAATTATGTATAAGGGCTAGGCTGGACGAGTGGGTTGCGCATACGCAGTCTGTCTCTCCGCCGCGCTAGGTGGTGGCGCCTCGGTCTCGATCTTACGATTTTCGATAATTGCGATATATATCGATATTTTCTTTCGTATCTTCTCTTTACTATGACATTATTTTACTATATAAAGTTTCGAGTTAATAAATAAACTCATCGGGTTTATTAACCTTTTAATTTTTTTTCTCATTTACAAAAAAAAAAAAACGATATTTTTCCAAAAAGTATTCAATGAGAATTGGCAAAAGTTTGGATAGGATTTTCGGAATATTCGCTCTGATGATTCGCATCAGGGCAAAATGATAATCGCAAGATACTTAACTCGATATTTAAAGCCCAAGTTTTGGAGGGGGGGGGGGGGCGCGATGTGAGTGAAGAGGATAGTAACTAGTGAAAATACTTAATCGGCTTTTCTTGCGGAATCTTCCGCCATCACTTGAACAAGACTAACTACCACAATTTTCTCATCCCTCACTCGCTTATATGGCTAAAACTATTTCCCCAGTGACTCGGCAACTTCATCAAGAATTAAGGGTTATTAAAAACTTTCCAATGCTCACTGTGGATGATATTAATCTAGCTACTCCTCAGTCCACTGTTACTTCTTAAATCCACATTACTCCTGGTGGATGAAGAACTCGGGGAAAATTTTCAACTGAAAAGTGCAAAAGGGCTTGGTGAGTTTATGAAATATCCGTGAGATGTCGTCCGTGATGACCTCCATGAAAATTTAGTATATCTCCAGTTTTCAGCATGCTTCGCTGCTTTATACCAAAAGATTATGGAGCACTGTGAGAGCTTGATGGTGAGGAAGTATATTGAAAATTGGAGGTGGTATCAAATGAGGTAATTAAAAAATTTTTTCTGTATATTAATTTTTCAGTATTGTCGAAATTTGGAGTGTTTTTCATATTTCTGAAATTTCGAAATTATCTGAAATTTTTAACGCGACTCATGAAATCTTCGAGCAATTTTTTTTTATTTCTCTACTTTGCAGATTGTTAATGTTTTTGTAAATGAGCAAATTTAATGATAACTTTCTGTTCTCTGTATCCGAACGTCAATAACGACGCGCTAAAAATAGCGGGAACTGAGGATTAATGTTGAATAAGTGATGCTCAGAAATGTATGTTCAAGTTAGCCAATGCGTTCATTCCATCAGTCAGTACGTAGTCTTGGTTATTATTCATCAACATCCTTGGTATTATTGAATTCAAATACAGTATGAGTTGGCGAGAGGGAGGGTGGGTAAGTGAGTGGGCGGGTGAATGAATGGGTGGGATAAATGAATGAGTGGGTGGGATGGGTGAATAGGCGAAAGGGTGGATGGGTGGCTGGGGTGGAAGGATGGGTGGATGGGTGTGTGGCTCGGGTGGACGGATGGGTGAGTGGCTGGGGTGGGCGAATGGGTGGGGGGGGGGGGCGAGTGGGTGAATGAGTGGGGGGGGCGAGTGGGTGAATGAGTGGGGGGGGGGGGGTACTGGGGTGGGTGGTTAGGGTGGGTGGCTGGTTAGGGTGGGTGGGTGACTGAGTGGGTGGGTGGGTGGCTGAGTGGGTGGGTGGGTGGCTGAGTGGGTGGGTGGGTGGCTGAGTGGGTGGGTGGGTGGCTGAGTGGGTGGGTGGGTGGCTGGCGGAGGTGGGGTGGATGGGTGGCTGGCTGGGGTTGGCGAGTGGGTGGGTGGATGGCTGGGGTGGGGTAGATGGTGGGATAGGTAAAGGGTGGGTAGGGTGAATGGGTTGGAACCCACTAAATCCTGAATCTATTGGTGCGTCCCTTATGCGTCACACTCCGTTCGCTGTTGGAAATTTTTGAAATTCCAGAAATTTCATGGTGCTCCTCCAGTATTATTCGACAGAAATTCATTACTGTTTCTTGTAAACGGGATCCGCTGAAAGTACTGCGCTAGTGATTAAGTTACAAACTTTGTAAAGAGCTGCAGTTTGACGTTCATGTCATTTGTAGAGGATTCAGTGCCTTTGGTATCCTTCTGTAAGAGGATTCAGTATGTACTTTGAGCTCGACACGAGTGATATTTAATTAACGTTGTTTTTTCTAGGTGAGTATTAAATACGGACGCAAAATGTTAAATATATCAGTAGAAGAATGGAGGAGAGTGTATCACCAACAGCGAGGCTTTATTTTTATTCTCTGTAAATTCTGGAGTAAAATTTCCTTAACATACGTTCATTATAAGTTTGAGTCATTAAAATTGTTGAGTCGCGGAAATGAACAATCAGCTCGTCATCAGAATTCTGGGGGTTGAAAATTTTTCCATATTTCTGGAGTTTTTTATACAAAGCGGGTGTGTGCATATATATTTCGCGTTTTTTTTTTCAAGAACGAATGACAATATATTATTCAAAACAATTTTTCATTCGTCTCTAAGCTCTTCGCTCAATCTACAAAGCTCTTCATAAATTTCAACAACATTTTGTCCAAAGTCCTTCAAAATAAGTTTATCAGCGGTATAACCGGTACTACGGGGCGATATTTAACGAGGAATTATCTAAAAGAGTAGAGTATGGGTAGAATTGAAGTGTAGGCGGAACGGTTGGGTAGAATGGGGCAGTGGGGGGGGGGGGGTGCAGAGGGGGGTGGTTAAGCTGAGCTTTTGCCGCATTATCTCGGGAAGCCCTGGGCTTGCACCCAGTGATCGTAGTTGGGTGCCGGTTGAAGCTGACTCAGTTTCACCGGTAATCCGGTAGCCATCCCCTTCACTACCACCACTTTACTCTCGCCCACCCACTCCCTATTCCTCTCTATTTTCAGTATCGCCGGAAACAGAACTTGAAACTATCGCGGCCCATCGAGCGATTGCATACATTAATGAACTCTCCGACCTCCCATGTTTTTTAATGTAAATTATTATTGAGGTATAAAATCTATTTGACGCCTTTCTTCCTATTTCCAGATTTTTTGTCTTCCTTTCCAGAATACACTCACAAACAGAGACACATAAGCACCCATCCACTCACCCCCCACCCACCCACCATCTACTCACCCATTCACCGACCCATCTACTCACCTACCCATCTACTTACCTACTCACCTACTCACCTACTCACCAACCCACCTACTCACCTACCCACCTACTCACCTACTCACCTAGACACCTACTCACCTACTCACCCACCCACCTACTCACCTACCCACCCACTCACCTACCCGCCTACTCATCAACCCACCTACTCACTAACCCACCTACTCACCTACCCACCTACTCACCTACCCACCTACTCACCTACCCACCTACTCACCTACCCACCTACTCACCTACCCACATACTCACCTACCCACCTACTCACCTACCCACCTACTCACCTACCCACCTACTCACCTACCCACCTACTCACCTACCCACCTACTCACCTAACCACCTACTCACCTAGCCACCTACTCAGGAACCCACCTATTCACTTACCGACCTACTCACTTACTCACCCACCCACCCACCCTCTCACCCACCCACCCACCCTCTCACCCACCCTCTCACCCACCCACCCACCCACCCACCCACCCACCCACCCACTCACCCACCCACCCACCCACTCACCCACCCCCCTACCCACCCACCTACTCACACACCCACCCACCTATTCACCAACCCACCTACTCCCCCACCCCCCACACACACGCACAGACACCCACACGAAACATTACATGTATTAACAATATTGTTGGCCTTTCGATTTTTTGTTCATTGCAAAGTGTACTTTTTTCAACTCAATGTACTTTGATAAATTCGGAGTACAAGCGGGGTATAACCGACTAAAATGTGGGACACAGCAAGTAATGCTGTAACCTTTCACATGCAGTGGAAAAACAAATTTAGCACTTGTGGAAAAATAATTGTGCTTTCATCCACTTCTGAAAAAATGTGACCACTCGCAAATGCACTCACCTTCAAAAAAGCGCGAATATGAAGTTTTTGAATACAATTACAATTTCTTGGAATTTTCGAATCATAAAAAATAATGAAGAAAATTTGAAACATGAAAAAAAACCTTGGTCATTCGAAAAATGTGGAAAATTCCGAATAAATTTTGGGAAGAAAAAAGCGTTGAAAGTGGAGGATATCTGGTTTCGGGCGACGAAATGTGCCGATGTGATAAAAGTAAAAAAGGAATACATAGTCGTCAAAAATATGGGCACTTCGTGCAATCATGGAGCGGCTGCTGTCCGCTTTTTTTTGCAATTTTATTATTGCGAACTGAAGGAAAAAAAAGGGCGAGCCTTAATACCGAACAAACTCTGGGTGCCCAGATTAATTTTTCTAACGAAGCCCGGTGGCAAAAAAGTTTTGCACGATTTGCATTTTTACCACGAATTAAAAGTAGAAGCGGAAGAGTGAGAGAGATAGATATAGGGGGAGAATGGAAATAAAAAATTATGAATAGGGGTAGTGCCTAGAGGTTATGTGCGACGATTCAGCCGTAGGAGAAATAAAGGACGTGGATGCAGGGAAAATAAAGTACAGCGGATGGAGAAAATTTCTGAATGTGGGGGTGGATATGGGAACTAGAAAAAGAAAATTGAAGAAAGTGACGTTGCAGAGGGCAATTTTAGGGAGCACTTATGAGAATGTGACAGGGTGCGGAAGAGGGGTTAGTCTCGAAAAAATTGGAGATCGGCAATTTTCTAAATTTTCCAGAATATTCAAATTTGCCAAATTGGCCAGATTTTCCAAATTTTCCGAATTCTCCAAATTTTCCAAAGTTTCCAAATTTTCCAGATTTTCCAAATTTTCCACATTTTTCAAATTTTCCAAATTTTCCAAATTTTCCAAATTTTCCAAATTTTCCAAATTTTCCAAATTTTCCAAATTTTCCAAATTTTCCAAATTTTCCAAATTTTCCAAATTTTCCAAATTTTCCAAATTTTCCAAATTTTCCAAATTTTCCCAATTTTCCAAATTTTCCAAATTTTCCAAATTTTCCAAATCTTTCAAATTTTCCAAATTTTCCAAATTTTCCAAATTTTCCAAATTTTCCAAATTTTCCAAATTTTCCAAATTTTCCAAATTTTCCAAATTTTCCAAAGTTTCCAAATTTTCCAGATTTTCCAAATTTTCCAAATTTTTCAAATTTTCCAAATTTTCCAAATTTTCCAAATTTTCCAAATTTTCCAAATTTTCCAAATTTTCCCAATTTTCCAAATTTTCCAAATTTTCCAAATTTTCCAAATTTTCCAAATTCTCGAGATTTTTAAATTTGTTGAAATTGCAGAAAGTTTTGTCAGTTTTCAAAATCCAGAACCATCCCTTATTTGTTAAATTATTGTTTTTCGAAGGCAAGATTTTGGGATTTTTTTGGAAATGTTGGAAATTTTTAAATAAAAACAAAGTCGACGTTAAAAAAATTGACATTTTTACGTTGAAATTTTTATTTTATGACAAGAATTTTTAGGAAACAAAAATCCATTTGGAAAACAAATATTCTCAAGCAACAGGAATATCTGCCAAGGCAACCAGCTGTAGAATTCAATTTCGTTGACTCAGGCTTTTTCTTCTCCCCCCCCCCGGTTCCGGTATTCAACAAAGGGTCGATCTACCGGATAAAAACATCGGCTAAATTTGAATATTCTAATACCCCGGGTTTCCTTATTATTCTTCGCCACAGACATACAGAATGAAGTCTTTGAGGGAGAGATGGCCATGTCCACCGGAAAAAAAATTTATTAGCCGCCTTAAGATCTTAATTCAAGTTTTATGGATTAGACATTTGGGTACGTTAAATTAAATCCCGACCGACCTTAACTCGGGTCCATTAATTTAAGCCATTTCACCTGTCACTTAAGATAAGGCAAAAATTGGACCAAGAATGTTGGTAAAAAAAATAAAAATTCAGAAATTGTAAAAATTGTAAAAATTGTGAACATTTCAAAAATTTCAAAAAAATCAAAAATTTCAAAAATTTTAAAAATTTCAAAAATTTTAAAAATTTCAAAAATTTCAAAAAGTTCAAAAATTTCAAAAAGTTCAAAAATTTCAAAAATTTCATAGATTTCAAAAATTCCAAAAATTTCAAAAATTTCAAAAGTTTCAAAAATTTCAAAAATTTCAAAAATTTCAAAAATTTCAAAAATTACAAAAATTTCAAAAATTTCAAAAATTTCAAAAATTTCAAAAATTTCAAAAATTTCAAAAATTTCAAAAATTTCAAAAATTTTAAAAATTTCAAAAATTTCAAAAATTTCACAAATTTCAAGAATTTCAAAATCTCCAAAAATTCCAAAAACTTCAAGAAATTACAAAAATTTCGAAAATTTCAAAAATTACGACTACTAGAATTCCAAGTTTTCCAATAATTCAACCATCATTTTCCCAAAATGAATAAAAAAAATTGAAGTTGATGGAGGTATTAATTACGTCGCGGTTGTCCCCAGCTAATGTTGGATTGAAGGTGTTCAATGTATGGCTTGTGAATGTTTTAAGTCGCCTCGTAAAACTGGCTAGTAGTAATGGTTATTACTGGTCAGCCTGTGGTGGTGGGGCGAGGGGGCGGTGAGGGAGGCCGCAGGACAGGAAGTTAGTAGCCAATAAAGGGTCCAGCCGCGTAACTGCTGCTCGTAGACCTCGAGTTACTTCCTCCCATGGGGCACCATAATACGGCGATGGGGCTGGTGTAACAGTGGCACTACTGAGAGGAGCCACTGCGTCATTTGGCTCTCGCATAATCGATTAATACAACCCTCCTACCCCCCCCCCCCACCCCCCCCCCCCCCCCCCCCGCCTCCTAGTCGACCGACCACCCCCTGCCTCCCCTTCCTGCCCAGAGAAGATACGTTGTGGGAATACTAATATCCTGTCTGACCATTTCCTAGTAACAATCTACTTAACAACTAGCATGCACGCCTGCGCAGTCATTAATGTTTCAATGGTCTAACAAGTAGTACAATGCTGAGCGGTCCAATTGGGGCGGCATGTACTGTGCTTCGAAATGACCTGTTAATGTATCATCCGAAAAATTAAAAAAATTGAAAAGCGATCTTGGAAAAAATCGGCAAGTTAATAATGATAATAGTAATATGTTTCAGGAGGATTAGATATTTCAAATTTAAAAATTGAGAAAGGGTTGAGTTATGGGGTGTGATTTAAAAATTAAGTCACCTCGATCTGACGTTAGGTTGATCCAATAATTCCGCGGAATGTGTCGCGGTCCCTCGGTATTTCGGAACACCGGCAAGGGGCGGCGTAGTGACGCGGCAATGCGGCGCGGCAAAAATGGCGGGAAACGCGCGAGTAATTTGAATAGAGAAGTGGGAGATATCAAGTGCAATTGCTGACTTAGGAAGAGCTAGATCTATATTCTATAATGTTGAATCAGAGGGTGATGCCGTACTAAAATTCGATGTCGCCGTGGAGCGGTCCTCTGAGTGGTTGGGGATCGCCTGCAGAGGGAGCGAAAGGGATGAAGATATGATGCCAAAGAGGTGATCAACTTGTTGATTTAGGATTCGGTTCGACTATTGGCGCCCGGTGGGTGGGATTTGACCGGTGGGGTGCTATGACTACTTGATGGAATCATGCGAATGCCTTGGCTGCAATGGAAATCCATATATATATGTGTATGGGGTGGACCCCACTCGATGTGAGGGGTCATAACAACCCCTTTGGGACTCGTGACGCAAGTTCCCCTGAAATGAAGCAATCGAGTTTATCGAGCAATATCTGCCCCGATATGGGATTATTCATTCTCGTCGATATTAGTATTGACCTGGGATACAGGTGGGCCGATCAACTATTCAACTCTAGGGGTTCTAGGATGATGAGACACACTCAAAAAATTATTATTATATGGCACTAATTTGACTGATTTAGGAGGAACATAAAGTGATCGCCAAGTTTAATAATTTTAACTTAAATAAGTTTAATTTTTTCGGATTTTGGCCAAATTTAACATTGGAGTCTTATGGGCAGGCTAACTTAATTTTTTGGAAATCGAATTTTTGGCCCCGTGCGCGTTTATACTATCCAATTGGCACCCATAGGAGACACTCCCGTCGATTTTGGGTCGAAAACGTCAAATTAATTTTTTTAGATTTTGGCCAAATTTAACATTGGGGTCTTATGGGGAGGCAAACTTAAATTTTTTAAAATCGAATTTTTGGCCCCGTGCGCGTTTATACTATGCAATGGGGACCCCTAGAAGATACTCCCGTCGATTTTGGGTCGAAAAAGTCAAATTAATTTTTTTCGATTTTGGCCAAATTTAACATTGGGGTCTTATGGGGAGGCAAACTTAAATTTTTTAAAATCGGATTTTTGGCTCCGTGCGCGTTTATACTATCCAATTGGGACCCCTAGAAGACACTCCCGTCGATTTTGGGTCGAAAAAGTAAAATTAATTTTTTTCGATTTTGGCCAAATTTAACATTGGGGTCTTATGGGGAGGCAAACTTAAATTTTTTAAAATCGAATTTTGGGCCCGGTGCGCGGTTATACTATGCAATGGGGACCCCTAGAAGACAGTCCCGTCGATTTTGGGTCGAAAAAGTCAAATTAATTTTTTTCGATTTTGGCCAAATTTAACATTGGGGTCTTATGGGGAGGCAAACTTAAATTTTTTAAAATCGGATTTTTGGCTCCGTGCGCGTTTATACTATCCAATTGGGACCCCTAGAAGACACTCCCGTCGATTTTGGGTCGAAAAAGTCAAATTAATTTTTTTCGATTTTGGCCAAATTTAACATTGGGGTCTTATGGGGAGGCAAACTTAAATTTTTTTAAATTGAATTTTTGGCCCCGTGCGCGTTTATACTATCCAATTGGGACCCCTAGAAGACACTCCTGTCGATTTTGGGTCGAATAAGTCAAATTAATTTTTTTCGATTTTCGCCAAATTTAACATTGGGGTCTTATGGGGAGGCAAACTTAAATTTTTTAAAATTGAATTTTTGGCCCCGTGCGCGTTTATACTATGCAATGGGGACCCCTAGAAGACACTCCCGTCGATTTTGGGTCGAAAAAGTCAAATTAATTTTTTTCGATTTTGGCCAAATTTAACATTGGGGTCTTATGGGGAGGCAAACTTAAATTTTTTAAAATCGGATTTTTGGCTCCGTGCGCGTTTATACTATCCAATTGGGACCCGTAGAAGACACTCCCGTCGATTTTGGGTCGAAAAAGTCAAATTAATTTTTTCCATTTTGGCCAAATTTAACATTGGGGTCTTATGGGGAGGCAAACTTAAATTTTTTAAAATCGGATTTTTGGCTCCGTGCGCGTTTATACTATCCAATTGGGACCCCTAGAAGACACTCCCGTCGATTTTGGGGCGGAAAAGTCGAATTAATTTTTGTCCATTTTGGCCAAATTTAGCATTGGTACCTTTTGGAGAGGCAGACTTAAATTTTTAAAATCCCGATTTAGCAAAGTTATTGTAATGATCCCGGGAATGAACTCTCAGAACCGGAAAATTTAGCCGTTTCTCGACATTTTACATTCCACTCTGAATATCTTCAATATAGGCCATCTCTGGTATATATAACTAACAAATTTACGTAGACCATCCTGATGGAGATGATTATGTATTATTCAGTGATCCATTATAAAATGGATGGACTACGAAAAATGCAGTAAAATGGCGAGTTACAATTTCTACATTTTCCCTTAACGAGATATTCCAGATTTTATGAGTGTGTTCGATTTTTAAGTTGATCTGCAATAATTAATCTCGCATTCAAACTAGAATAGTAGTGAAGTGGGATGAAGTATAATCCGCCATTGCGGGATGCAATACCCACGATTTGGGCATCAAATGTCCCTGCCTCGTCAATAAAATATCCCCGGGTCACATCCCCGCGTATCTATGTTATCCGCATTATCTATGTTATCTATGAACCGGACCTATCTATGTTCCCGAACCGCGGGGACCTACATCCCCGAACCGCGGATATCTATATCCCCAAACCGCGAAAATCTCCCTCCTATATACCTATATATATATAGATTCCTGAATCCTCTCTCGCTATATACCCAAATCGGATATTTTTTATTCCCCGTGAGAAACTTACTAAGTTGACATTTCCATACGCAACAATATCTGCCAAAATAATTTTTTTTTTCCCACACCACTAGCATACTCCCCAGTGGTAACTGGCGTCGATAATGGCTAGCGATCAATTAATTACCGTAGACGGTGTTGGCGAACGAGCGTGAGTGACTAATTACAGTGGATCGAGTTGAATCCCCCGTGGGGAGGAGGGGCGCGCGAAGGTCGGCCGGGGGGGGGGGGGCGGGAGAAGGGGGGGGGGGGGGGAGGCGGGGGTGACAAACGCGTTCCCTGCATATAGGCCCCTCAACCCTTTTGATTTCACCCCTTCCGCATTCCATCGAACGTCTCTTGGCATTGAACTATCTCCGTCCCCATGAATTTCACTTGTCCCTCTCGTTTTCACTACGTCCAATGCTGCATATAAATGCAGAAATCAATTAGCGAATCGGTTAATTACTAAGTTTAGCAGCATCGTTCCATGTTTTTTTTTTCTTTTTTTTTTATAATTTCCAATATTGGGCTTTTGAATTTTGAGGAAAATTTTCGAAATTTTGGGTTTTGCAAAATTTTTGAAAATTTCAATTTTTTTCGAAATTAAAAAAAAAATTTCAAATTTTAGAATTTCGCAATTTTTGGAATTATCGATTTTTTTTCGATTTTTGTGATTTTTTATTTTTTTATGGCTTTGTAGATTTCGATAGGAAATTTTTACTTCTTGCCTAGAAATTTAGACATGGAATATTTTTTTGAACAGTGAATGCGGATGAGTTACCAGCCAAAATTGACGATATGTGATTATAACCATCGATCTGTTCACATAAATTTGGCCCACCCCATTCGTTATCACCGTGCAATGCTGCATACAAATGTAGAAATCAATTAGCAAATCAGTTAATTACTAACTTCGCCAATTTCACACTGAATTTTTTCCCAATTGAATTTGCCGGAGTAGAGAAATTCAGAGACAATTGCTATTTCACGTTTCACAGAGCTTCCACAAAAATCGTCTTGTCTTAATCAAGAGGAGAAACCCAAATGAGCTACTCTTTCCTTTCTTCATCGCGGAGAAAAAATTCCACTGAGTGAGAATGAAATTATAGGCGGGCGGAGGTGGGCGGGTGGGAGGGGGGGGGGGGCGGGGAGCTTTAACTATTACGATAGATTAGACAAGCGGGCTCCTCCAGATGTCTCTGCATCAGCTTTATGAGATCGTCCTCGGCAGATGTTTCTGAATTACGGTTAAGTTTGAAACGGTAATATCTGGACGAGGTTAATGTATTTTTGCGATATGTATACTTGAATTCGTCGCGGCATTTATTTGATTGACAATTTTTTTTTACGATACATCTAGAAGGTGAATATTTTTGCCCGTCTATATCAGTCTGCAATTTTGTATGTGTGTGGGTGGGTGTGGGTGTGGGTGGGTGTGGGTGGGTGTGGGTGGATGTGGGTGGGTGTGGGTGGATGTGGGTGGGTGCGGGTGTGGGTGGGTGTGGGTGGGTGGGGGTGGGTGGGTGTGTGTAGGTATGTGTGGGTGGGTGGGTGGGTGTGGGTGTGTGTATGGGGGGTGTGGGTGGGTTTGGGTGACTGTGGGTGGGCGTGGGTTGGTGTGGGTGGGTGTGGGTGTGTGTATGGGGGGGGTGTGGGTGGGTTTGGGTGACTGTGGGTGTGAGCGAGTAGGTGTAAGTGGCTGTGTGGGGGGTGTGAGTGACTGGCTGGGTGGGTAGGTGGGTGTGGGTGAGTGGGTGGGTGGGTGGGTGGTTGTGAGTGGCTGGTTGGGTGGGTGTCTGGGTGAGTAGGCGTAAGCTGTGTAAGCTGTGTAGGTTTGAATTCGAAGAATTCCCCAGGTTGGCAAAACCTGGTATTACCCGTGGAATTTTTTTCCACGAGCAAAATAGTACGAAGTTGGCCATTACAATCTGGAATAGTGCCATAAGATATAATTGAACGGAATCCCTCTCTATTAGAGGTAACCATCATTTCACCGAGAGTCCCGAGACTGGTTCTACTCTCCACCCCTCATTTAGGGGATGAAGCAAGCCCCATTGCCGTCAGACCAGCGAATTCACTGCCTCTTCAACCATCTCCTTCTCCTTCAACCGCCCTACCCTCCCCACCCCCTTTTGCCCCGGCATTGAGAGCCACCCCCCCCCCCTACCACCCTCCTCACCCACCCGCACTCAACTGGTTTTCGCTTCCCATTTCGCTGTGCCACCCACACATTGCACGGTTATAATACACGACTGAGAGAGTATTGCCCATATCCAGGAGAAGTGGATACATGTATCGTATTTGTCAGGAGGAAACTATTCCGTATGTACGCCACGCAGTTTTCATCCTCCCCCCCTCCCCCCCCCCGCCCTATCACCGCGCTACCCTTTGCCAATGTGCACTTGCGGCGGGAAATTGCTGCGATTTATTATCGCAAAGTTGGGTGCTAACACTCCGCAACTCCTTCGGATGATGATAGCCAGAAGTCGGGTCGGAACGACCTGACATTATCGATGGTGATGTTTTTCGCGGGTTTCCAGCGAGCGAAGGGGGGAGGGGGGGGGGCGGCGATATTTTTGAAATTTAAAAAAACTGAATTTTTTGGAAACTTTCCTGATTGTTGATGCATAGCGATCGGAAGAAATTGTTGTAATATGTCATCCCAAAAATGTGTGTGTGTGTGTGTGTGTGTGTGTGTGAACTTCTTGAAACAGTCGAAACAATTTTCACAGTGATTACGAAAAGACTGATAATGAGGAGTTGTTTAATCAAGGAACAAAGGGGAGACCATGGAAATGTACGACGTTTTCGTCGTCAAGATCGTCGAGGAATTGGGAGCTCTGTTTTATAGTAATAATGAGTCTCGCAATCAGCGGAACCCGTCGCACCGTGAAAATGTTTACGCTGCAATTATATAGATGAATGGGCGGGAGGGGGGAGGAGTGAGTGGGGGGGATTAAATTGTTCAACAATGGGTGAGGAGAAATGGCGAGTCTCTCGTAATGGTTTTGGGTTTCTTTTTAGTGGGGTATGTTCATATTTTCCCGCCAATTATGGATACATTCGCGTTCCAGTTATCGAAAATATTTCCTTCCCTCAGAATTCTCACTCATGGCTCGTGTGTATGTGTGGTGGCAATTTTGGAAATTTTGGAGATTTTGGAAATCTCGAAAATTTTGGGAATTTTGGAAATTTGGAAATTTTGGAAATTTTTGGAAACTTTGGAAATTTTGGAAAGTTTGAAAATTTCGGAAATTTTGGAAATTTTGAAAATTTTGGAAATTTTGAAAATTTTGAAAATTTTGAAAATTTTGGAAATTTTGAAAATTTTGGAAATTTTGGAAATTTTGGAAATTTTGGGAATTTTTGGGAATTTTGGAATTTTTTAAAATTTTGGAAATTTTGGAAATTTTTTAAAATTTTGGAAATTTTGGACATTTTTCTAAATTTTCGAAAAAAATTGGAATCCTCAAATTCGATACCTAAATTCGACCCCCCCCCCCTCTCCCCGCCAGTCCTGCCAAAAATCGTGAATTTGGATGCTGAAAATCCGATTACCCGGTGCCGCGTAAAAAGAAGCAACAGTGGCCAAAGTTTTATTACGAAACAAATAAAATATATGTGTATTTTCGCGAATGCTCCGTGCCATGGGCGCACTTTGATTTACGAGACAACTTTTATATCGCATTGGGTGTAGTGAAGGAAACAAAAAAAAAAGAGAATAAAGTCATCTCTTTGAAAGCCCGCCCTTCTTTTATCTCATTCCACTGTTAACTCCGTGAGATAGTCACAAAACTACTGATATTACGTCTTTCCTTACATTCTACATTATAAAAGTTCTACTCGTTTCCGGATCCGAGCCACGCGCGCATATGTAAGAATGAGAAAAATTTTTAACGTCCAGGAGGGGGAGAGTAAAGCGAAAACGCAGCGAAAATTTTAAATTCAATGCTTGGGCAGTATTGAGTTTTTAGGATGGCCATAAAAGTGAAGTTAAGTGTCCAAAAATAGCATAAACCTCAAGCGTCGCAGAGCATTAGTGCATTACTTTGAGATGATGTTAGTTTGCGGAAGAAGTTTCAGGTTATTTAATTTCTTTTCAATGCCACATTATTTTTCATGGGTCAATTGAAACTTTTTTAAACTGATTTTTGTTTTTACTCCTCAGCGAAATTGTGAGCATCAGGTTTCCGACTCCGGTAATTGCTTGTTGTTGGGAGAGTTGCGTACGGCTGCATTTCATCATCGTCGGCAAGTTATGCATTTTCAAAATTGCAAAAATCTCAAAGTTTCCGCAGTTGCCAAAATTTCCGAAAGTTTCCAAAATTTCCAAAGGTCCCAAAATCTTCAAAATTTCAAAAATTTCAAAAATTTCAAAAATTTCAAAAATTTCAAATATTTCAAAAATTTCAAAAATTTCAAAAATTTTAAAAATTTCAAAAATTTCAAAAATTTCAAAAATTTCAAAAATTTCAAAAATTTCAAAAATTTCAAAAATTTCAAAAATTTCAAAAATTTCAAAAATTTCAAAAATTTCAAAAAAATCAAAAATTGCAAAAATTTCAAAAAATTCAAAAATTCCAAAATTTTTTAAAATTTCAAAAATTCTAAAAATTCCAAAAATTCCAAAAATTGCAGAACCTTCCAAAATTGTCCAAATTTTCAAAATTTCCAATATTCCCAAAACGCCCAAAAATGTCCAAATTTTCAAAATTTCCAATATTTCCAAAATGTCCAAAAATCGAATCTCAAATGGCAAAAGACATTGAGCAGTATTACATAATATTAATTGCAAGTAAAACCAGGCTCGATTGTAAATCAATACAATGTTGTACTCGATCGCACACCAAAAATTCCACAGTAGTTTTCTTCTCCCCCCGACAACGTGTAATCCGATTTTTCGACGATGTACAAAATACGCCGTCGATTTTTTCCGAAGCCCATACAACGTCGTTATATTGTTACATGTCGTCACATAAAGCTTTGCCTTCGCAAAGCGATATAGAGGTTCTTGCAAATGCCACGAGAAAACCCTGTAGACTTCCCTGCATTTTTTATATCTTTTTGTCTTGCCAACTTGTTTCCCTTGGACTCGCTTTTGCTCCTCGTTGAAACTTTTACTGAGCGACTTGTTCGCAATCGGCCCGTTTAAAAAAAAAAATAAAATAACGTACTGGGGATGGGAAGTTATTGAAGAAACGTCTGGAGAATACTCGAGAGATCCAATGATGAAAATCTAAATTTCATCGAAGTACTCCTTGCTCAGATACTTCGTCCATCATTGATACCCACAAGCAGTAGAAATTTGCAGAACAGAACAAGCTAAAAAAGGAATTTTTCAATTTACAGAATCGGTGGAATTTCGACCCAAAATTAATTGTCAACTGCCCCATTGAAAAACCAATGAATATCACTCAATCAATTGGCCCCACATAATTGAATTACGTATTATGCTTATAAAGACGTAGCTACAATTCCAGGAGATCAGCAAGGCGTATTTGGATTAGGCTGTGCTACGGGTTAAAGCGTAACCCTGTAATCTCAGCAATGTGTATCCATTTGGTCCCTGGGGCACATAAAGCAGCCTATCCGCTTGTAATCCGAGCTTAATTGCCAACCGAATCAATGCCAGCCCTATCCCTCCACATCTCCGTTACATCAGAACAATCATATCGCATTTTGGACATTTATTCTCTGTCATTCAATGCAATACATTTCATCGGAGTCATCCATTACACTTGGGAATATGATTACATGGCAAATCATGATTTGACGACTCAACATGCACAAATTCAACATGAGGAAGCTCAATATCAACGAACTCAACACGAAAAAGCTCAACATGAACAAACTCAACATGAACAAACTCAACATGAACAACCTCAACATGGACAAACTCAACATGAACAGCCACCATGAACAAGTTGAACATGGACAAACTCAACATGACCAAATTTGACACTAAACAAACTTAGCATGAATAAACTCAACATGAATAAACTCAACATCAAGAAACTCAACATGAACAAACTCAACATGATGAAACTCAACATGAGCGAATTTAACATGAACGAACTCAACATGAGCGAACTCAACATGAGCGAACTCAACATGAGCGAACTCAACATGAGCGAACTCAACATGAGCGAACTCAACATGAGCGAACTCAACATGAGCGAACTCAACATGAGCGAACTCAACATGAGCGAACTCAACATGAGCGAACTCAACATGAGCCGACTCAACATGAGCGAACTCAACATGAGCGGACTCAACATGAGCGAACTCAACATGAGCGAACTCAACATGAGCGAACTCAACATGAGCGAACTCAACATGAGCGAACTCAACATGAGCGAACTCAACATGAGCGAACTCAACATGAGCGAACTCAACATGAGCGAACTCAACATGAGCGAACTCAACATGAGCGAACTCAACATGAGCGAACTCAACATGAGCGAACTCAACATGAGCGAACTCAACATGAGCGAACTCAACATGAGCGAACTCAACATGAGCGAACTTCACATGAGCGGACTCAACATGAGAAAACTCAACATGGACCAACTCAACCTCAGCAAACTCAACCTGAACAGACTCAACATCAGCAAACTCAACTTGAACAGACACAATATCAACGAACTCAACATGAGCCGTCAACATTCACAAACTCAACCTCCCCAAATTCAACATTAGCAATTCCAACATCAACAAATTCAAATTGAAGCAAGTGGGCCGACCAAGTTTCCCCCACCAGGGCCATACCTGTTTTATCATGGAAACCGTTGCAGGTGAAATAAAATTATTATATCTCATTTTGGGTCCAGCCACTTGTTAACGAGTTCATCATCTTTCAGGTAGATCTGAACAACCGCGACTTTTTCAATTTGTATCCCGTGTCTTTCAGTTGCTTGATTTTTATGATCAATAGACCTTACACTGGGTATACAGTACAACATCGAATCCAAGGCATGCAACGATTACTAAATAATGACTGGAGAAGAAGAAAAGAGGATGGATGAATCCAGGGAGACTGATTAGTGCTATCAAGAAAACTCGTTCAATTAACTCTCGACCCAGAGAAATAGAGAGGGGGAGGGGGAGAGGGGGGGGACAGAGTTGGCTGCCAAAAGGTACGGGAAAAGATCGTCAATTAACTTTTGCCACGGGGTGAAATGGAATTGATGAAACTCGGCAGATTTTCCGCAATGAAAAATTACCGTTTTATTTTCTTTCCCCAGTTTCCACTCATGGCGAGTTGGAATTTTTTTCACATCTTTTTTTTTCAAAGATTCTGCGGTCCATGGTTGCCATGGAGATTGTGGTAATTAGTAAGAATCGTCGGATGCTGTGATTGATGGAGCTAGGGGACGCTGTATGGGGAGTTCCGGGAGAATAATGATTTTTCGAAATTGGTCTCATGACCTCGGGAAATCGTTTGTATGTGGTTCGACTTTAGATGAGATCTGCAATTTTTGGATTTATCTCACGAATGAGACGGTTTTGGGGGAAAACCTAAAACCCCTTTTTTATCTAAAAATAAATTCTCTACAAAAAATAATTAATAAGATTGTCACGTTAAACCATTTTTTAACCAGATATTTGAGTTTTTAGGAGAACGCTTCAGAAACAACGAAGTGGAACGGAACAATTTTTGGATGGTCCCACTGCGTCTTTATAACGGTTTACTCCGAAAACGGTCAGAGGTAGAAAAAAAAGAGTCTAATAAATATTGTTCCTCTTTTCACAATACATATTTTATGTTATATGACTTTTTTCTCTCGGTCCCATATTTTGGGACTTACGGTGATCTGAACGTTCGCGGTCCGGCCCGCGGCCCGGCCCACCCTCATTCTGTTTACTGGAATTTCGCGTGTATCTCGCTGAGAAATGAACGGATAAAAATTTTCTCAATATGTTTTTTATTGGAAATTAAATTCTCTACAAAAAATATCTATAGCATTTTTTCGCTGCAGCCATTGGTTAAGGAGCAAACGGTAATTACGTTGAAAGCAAACAATAACGTCCTGATAAATCATATCAAAACATCGCTCAAACTTCTGAAATCTGGCAAAATCACAAGTGTTAGCATACTAACTATGTGGGATTAATTTGTGAAAGTCCAAAAAACGGTAATAGAATGCAGGACGTACATCGGGCAATAAAGTGGGGAAAACAGTGAACGTTGAATTTTAAAGAGGAGACTAATTATTTTTCAAGCTCCTCGGCGAGCTAGGATAAACCAATTAACTTGGGGCATTTTTGCGAAAAAAAGACCCCGTGTAATGGTGAGTTTAGCTGGCTTTTCCGGCAGTGATTGATAATATTAAAATTATAAATATTTGTTCACAAAGTAATGTAAAAATTTATTGGTTGAAAAGTCCACTCAGACACACCCACCCACACACACGTCCACTCAGACACACGCCCACTCAGACACGCCCACTCAGACACGCCAACTCAGACACGCCCACTCAGACACGCCCACTCAGACACGCCCACTCAGACACGCCCACTCACATACGCTCACCCACACACACGCCCACTCACCTATGCCCGCCCATAGCCACGCCCACCCAAACACACGCCCACTCAGACACGCCCCCTCCCCTCCCCCCAACCTCACGTGACCACCTAGGACATGGATGGTCAACAATCAGAATCTCTAAGGAGAAATCCGATGATATAACCTTATTTTCACTCTCCACAAATATAAATAGTGCAATATTGAAGTCTATCGAAACTAATTGCCTACCGCTTGAACGATTTAATCCTTTGACATATGTATTTCAATTTATCCCATAAATATTGTGCCCATAGACACGTAATATTTAGTGTGACTACATTCGTATTTTCAAAGGCAGTTAAATACCCAGGGATATATTGCTATGTCGTTCATTTGCCCTGCGGTGAAAATGTCGACGATTAAATGTCAGTTTACTGAGACATCGTCTTGTCTTCTACTGCCTCCATCTGCTGGTGTACAACACACACACCATTCACATAGAACTTGCCTCTGCATCCTTGGGTAATACGCGTTTCCGTCGAGATTGGGATTCTAAGACACACCCTCCCCCCCCCCCCCCGGCCGCCCACCGCCCACCCCCTTGGTGCTATGCAATGCCTTTTGACATTCACTGTAACTGCTGGTTGGATGGAGGGATTCCCGTGGTATATCTAATATCCATACAGTCGTCGTCACACTTGAAATATCAAATTCAGTGAATTTCATGAGACGTTTACATCCATTTGACTTTGTACATTGAAATTTAACGATATTGGAAGGCATGTACGTGGAAGACAGGTTATAGAAAGAAAATGTTATGGTTAGGTGGTAGATAGGTACCATCAATATGTTGAACTTATGTTGTGACGCGAGTAACTAGGTGAAACACGTATGCGCTTTGTATGTGTGTGCAATGCTCAAGTGAGATGTTCTCGGGGATGCTGGATGCATTTGTTATGGGAATTCAGGGTAACGGGTTCGGTGGTGGCCGGGATTGACGTCATTGGTTGCATTATGTCAAATTTGGAGGAAGACAGTGAGATGCGGAGAAGAGGGTGGACTTTTGGCCGGGACCAGCGGCCGGATTGATCCAATGTTAATGGGTTGGTCAAATTGGTTAAAGGTACACATCAACACCTCTCCCCCCCAGAAGGGTGGGTGCGTAGGTAGATGGGGGTTGGGTTGGTGGATAGGTGGATGGGGGTTGGGTGGGTGGATTGGGGGGGGGGGGGGTTGGGTGGGTGAATAGGTGGATGGGGGGTTGGGTGGGTGGATAGGTGGATGGGGGGGGTTGGGTGGGTGGATAGGTGGATGGGGGGGGGTTGGGTGGGTGGATAGGTGGATGGGGGGGTTGGGTGGGTGGATAGGTGGATTGGGGGGGGGGTTGGGTGGGAGGATAGGTGAATGGGGGGGTTGGGTGGGTGAATAGGTGGATGGGGGGGGGGTCGGTGGGTGAATAGGAGGGTTGAGTGGGGGGTGGGTGGATAGGGGGGTTGAGTGGGTGGGTGGATATGGGGGTTGAGTGGGTGGGCGGGTGGGTGAGAGGGTTGGGGGGTTGGGTGGGCGACGAGGGGTGGTAACAAACTTGGTACAAGATCCTTCAGGGGGGTTGAGTGGGGGGGGGGGGAGGGGCGTAGGTAACTGGGGATGGTAACAAACTGGGTACAACATCCTTTCATGTGCTTTTATATTTTATCACAAAATCACTCACGACTAGAGTTGCTACATTGTTGTAAAGCAACTTAGCTTAGCAGATTAACAAAGTCCCGACGATGGTAACACGCTGAGAGTCTGTCACATGGTGTTTACGATATAGTAAATCTGTAGGGGATTAAGGATAGGTTCGTCTATAGATTAGCTACCACTGAGGCTTGTGGAAGCTCTAAAACTAGGAAGTTTATACAATTTTATGATCATAGCGGTTTACAAAACCAGGTGACGAGTAATTTTAAGTATAAGATATGGAAGTTATGGGAGGGACGGAGATGGGTAATAGTGTTTGGTTGCTCGAGGTAGCAACACTGGGGTCATTAGATAGGGCTCAGGAATTTTTCGGTAGTATCTCTACCAAGATTTCCACAATTTTCGAAATTCAAAAATTTTGGAGTTTTCAAATTTGCAAATTTTCACAAAAAAAAAATTAAATGTTTCAAATCATCAAAAAATTCCAAATTTTCAAAAACTTTCAAATTTTCAAATTTTTGCGATTTTGAAATTTTAAAGTTTTTAAGTTTTAAGTTTTTCAAATTTTGGAAATTCTTCAAAAAATTTCGGATTTTTGAAATTTTCAAAAAATTTCAAATTTTCAAAACTTTTCGAGTTTTTCCTAATTTCTAATTTTTCAAAATCGCAGAACTTATAAATTTCAAGATTTCAATGTGCCCGAAACTTGGATCCCAAACAAAATGTCCGAAACTGTCAAAAAATTGAAAGAATAGTGATGAAATAACGTTGTGAAAAATTCAATTTCCTTCATAATTTCGGCGGAGCAATTTCTTCGTTTCTCGTGCATTATATTCATTCGCCTCCCCTCTCCTTCTGTTTTTTTTCGTCACGTCGCTTTTGCCGACACCCACGGGGAAATGCCAACTGTTGCAACGATCCGCCGGGAGAACGCACGAACTTGCTAGGTTATTCCATGAATGTGCGAGTGAGGGCTGGAGAGGAACTGGATTCTGGATATATAGAAAAGCAACCCCTCCAGCGTCCCCCGAGACCTCTGAAGGATGGTGGGAGGTGAGTGGGGCGGCGGGGGTGGTATGAGGTAACCGACACAGTCAGCCCGCGGGCAATACATTCTGACGCGTTCCATTGTATCACGAGGTTGATGTACAACGCATAAATTTTATATGCCAAGCAACATTTCTGATGATTTCCGAGTGATAACTTGTAGAGTAGGTTCATCATTCCTGAGGTCAATCTCGTAAATATTTACGAAGAAACCGTCATTTGAAGGAAAGAGCGATTTCAGCGACTTCGCTAAAATAAAAATTTCATTTTAAAAATTTGAAAATTTGAAAATTTGACAATTTTAAAAATTTGAAAATTTTGAAAATTTGAAAATTTTGAAAATTTGAAAATTTTGAAAATTTGAAAATTTTGAAAATTTGAAAATTTTGAAAATTTGAAAATTTTAAAAATTTGAAAATTTTAAAAATTTGAAAATTTTGAAAATTTTGAAAATTTTGAAAATTTTGAAAATTTTGAAAATTTTGAAAATTTTGAAAATTTTGAAAATTTTGAAAATTTGGAAATTTTGAAAATTTGAAAATTTTGAAAATTTGAAAATTTTGAAGATTTGAAATTTTTGAAAATTTGAAAATTTTAAAAATTTTAAAAATTTGAAAATTTTGAAAATTTTGAAAATTTTGAAAATTTTGAAAATTCTGAAAATTTTGAAAATTTTGAAAATTTTGGAAATTTTAATAATTTGGAAATTTTGAAAATTTGGAAATTTTGAAAATTTGGAAATTTTGAAAATTTGGAAAATTTTGAAAATTTGAAGATTGGAAAATCGGAAAATTGGGAAATCGGAAAATTGTCATTTTTCCGAAATGGCCGACACACACCCGCACACACGCGCGCGAGGCCCAAAGAATATAAAATGCTATATACACTGTCACATTAGAACCCCGCGAAATACCGGTAACATTGATAATTAATATTATTCCTGGTTAAATTGAATTCTTTCATTCCCAGCAAGGCTCTGATTCTATTAGCAATATTTCAATGAAATTAAAGAGTTAATTGGAAGTAGTTGGCTCGCATTTAAATGTCAAACAAAATGAGAACTGTAGTGGGTGGCACTAGGGGAAATGGTAATCGTCGCTTGAAGGTATCACTTGGGAAATCCAAGCATCATTTAATATGTTTGCTAGTCGGCGCTGGAAAACGACGGTATAACTGACTACATTTGCTTGGTATATGTGTAATACTTGTCTAGATGGTAGCCAAGGGGTTTGATGCTGTACTCCCGTTCAAGCTGTGATTTTCCAACCCCTCTGTGGCATTATGAACGACTTATTACACTTGGGGAGCGCAAATTTTATGTTACCTCAAAATGTCATCTGTTAAGGTCGTCAAAAATTTAAAACCTAAAAAAAAAAAATTTCGAAAACTCTCACACTTTTGGAAATTTGAGAAATTTGAAAAATTGGAAACGTTTCAATAATTCTGAAAAATTCAGAAAACATTCGCTGAATTTTCGAACTTTTATAAATTCCAAAATTTTTGAAAATTCCAAAAGAAAATCGAAAATTTGCAAAAAAAATTGGGAATTAAAAAAAAAATTGAAAATCCCCCAAAAAATGAAACATTTAGAAAAAAATTGAAAATTCCAAAAAAATTGGAAATTAAAAAAAAAATTGAAAATTCCAAAAAAATTGAAAATTCAAAAAAAAAAATTGAAAATTCCAAAAAAAAATGAAAAGACCAAAAAAAATTGAAAATTAAAAAAAAATGGAAAATTCCAAAAAAATTGAAAATGCCAAAAAAATGAGAATTCCAAAAAAAAAAAAAAAATTGAAAATCCCAAAAAAATTGGAATTCCAAAATTATAGAAATTTTCTAAATCCCCTAAAAGAAAAGTGGTCCACGAATCCGCTCATAATCTTCCGCGTTCCCACGATTAAATTCAATGTTTCGTTTATTTAAAGTTCCGCGAGCAGTGGCGAATAAAATTCTTCCTGGATGAAGAAGAAAAAAAACCCTCAACTTTTTCATGAGCCATGTTTTTCTGAAAAGCCAAGTAATGAGGTGTAGAAGTAACTTTAAACTCGAAACTCACTCCTGAAAAGCCCTGAATTTTTTATCGATACATCAACGTCGTTTCAGAGAGACTATCCGAGCAAAATGAATTTTCAAGAGCCCTACTCTTTTCTTCGTGATTCAAAAGTACAAGTATACTCTTGGACCTTTCCTCAGATGCCATTGTACGAGATAAATTAATTATTTCGACTCACAGGAAATTGGTCTCTCGATGTTTCAATGGGGAATCGATATTTACCTGAAACAAAAATAGAAAACATTTATTCCTGTTATTTTTGGGATTTTCACTACTTGCTTATATCTACGTAAATATGTGACATAAATCGTGAATAAAATTGAGCAGTTATAAAATTAGCAAGTGGGGGATGTAAAGATCCCCACTGCGGGGATATAAATATTCCCAATTCGGAGATAAAAAAATATCCCCAATTTGGGGATAAAAAAAATATCTCCAATTCGGGGATAAAAAAAATATCCCCAATTCGGGGATGAAAAAATATCCCCAATTCGGGGATGAAAAAATATCCCCAATTCGGGGATGAAAAAATATCCCCAATTCGGGGATGAAAAAATATCCCCAATTCGGGGATAAAAAAAATATCCCCAAATCGGGGATAAAAGAATCCCCAATTCGGGGATAAAAAAATATCCCCAATTCGGGGATAAAAAAAAATCCCCAAATCGGGGATAAAAGAACCCCAATTCGGGGATAAAAAAATATCCCCAATTGCGGGATATAAATATGGCCAATTCGGGGATAAAACGATATCGAGAATTTGGGGATAAAACGATATCGAGAATTTGGGGATAAAAAAATATCCCCAGTTCGGGGATATAAATATCCCCAATTCGGGGATACAAAAATATCCCTAATCCGGGGATATAAATATTCCGATTCGGGGATCTAAAAATCCCCAATTCGGGGATAAAAAATATCCCCAAGTCGGGGATATAAATATCCCCAATTCGGGTATACAAAAATATTTCAAATCCGGGGATATAAATATTCCGATTCGGGGATCTAAATATCCCCAACTCGGGGATAAAAAATATCCCCAAGTCGGGAATATAAATATCCCCAATTCGGGGATATATCTCCATTGTGGGGCTATGAATATAGATCCCCACTTTGAGGACGTAAAAATCCCGACGTTGAGCATATCAAGATCCCCACTTTGGGGATGTAAATATCCCCACTTTCACGGATCTAAAAAATCCCACTGCGACCTATCAAGGGTTAATGTGGCAACTACACAGAATCACTTATCAGTGTTGAAGTTAATTGGATCATTCTTCTTGCGCCAGATGTAGAGTGGAAAATCTTGGGTGGTAAAAGTGTGCCGATTTTGGTGGGCGAGCGTAGTTGAAGGGTAAATGGGTAGGACCCTCATGGGGATTGGCAGTAATCCGATAGGCCTAACGGCCTGACTGTGGCACTTAGGATGATTAAACTCGACAGGTTGTCCCCGGCATTCTCATTTTTTTACCACTCTTAATTCTCGGGCTTTTCTATGCCGACAATTTTCTCAGGATTTTTTCTCTCAATTTTTTGCACTTTGTCAACCCCTCGTCTTGTTGAATGCGGATTACAATAATTTATAGTGAGGCATGATTTCATTCTGCAAGAAGTTTGTGTTTATTCTCTGTATCAAGATTTTTTGCCATAAACGATAGTGAGTGGGTGAGTGCTGAATGGATGAGTGGGTGGGTGGGTCAGTGGGTGGGTGGGTGAGTGGGTGGGTGGTTGGGTGAGTGGGTGGGTGAGTGGGTGCGTGGATGAGTGGGTGGGTCGGTGGGTGGGTGAGTGGGTGCGTGGATGAGTGGGTGGGTCGGTGAGTGGGTGGGTGGGTAAGTGGGTGGGTGAGTGGGTGGGTGAGTGGGTGGGTGAGTGGGTGGGTGAGTGGGTGGGTGGGTAGGTAAGTGGGTCGGTGGGTGATGTGGGTAAGTGGGTGAATGGGTGAATGAGTTTTCTACCTAACTTAGGAGATATCAAGGGTTGAAGTTACACGAGTAGAGCAAGCAACTTCACATGATCGGAAAATTATTGGCTCAACCCCGCGAGCGCCCTATAGCCGCAGTATTAATTTTTAATTCCAGTTTATTATTTTAAATTCAAGCACAAGTGATGCTGTGAGCGAAGAGTTTGGAGCAATTTCCGAATCAATTTACGGTAATTGAATCATCGGCGCTCGGGTAGGGTTCTTCCAAACGTGCTTTTCGAGGGTCCACTAATTTCTGGTACGATTGGATGCTCAATCAAAAATTAATTATCGCATTTACGAATTTCAGGATAACGGAAATTATGACTTATCCGCTATTTTGTTTTTGAGGTGATATGCTCAGTTTTCGGGTGTGGAAATTGGTTTCGTTGGAGAGGTTTTTTTTCCAAATTTCAAATTCTTCCGAATTCTGTTCCAGATTTCTGGTAAGTTGGAAAAATTTCGAAGTAGTGGAAAATCAGCCAAACAATTTTTAATTGCCGAAAATTTTCCCAATTTTCAGTTTCCAAAAATTTTGAAAATGTTGAACTCTCAAAAATGGTCAAAAAAAATTTCGGAACTCTTCGAAATCTCCAAAGTTTCTGCAATGCTTGGAGTTTCCAATGTATCTAAACTCTCCAAATATTAAAGATTCTGAGTTTCCAAAATTCTCTCAAACTTGAAATTCATTCAGAAAATTTCAATTCACACAGCTTGAATGTGAAAAATTCAGAATGCAAGTTATCGTCAACACCGAAGTATTCCCACCGCTGCTGTGAAATTGACATCTCGCAGCTCCTTGTAATTCCATGCGAGCCATCGCCCAAGAGAAACTCTCAATCCCCATTCCAAGCATTTGCTACCAATGGCAGGATTGAAAATCAACTCTGGTTTTCCCCCGTTCCTCGAGTCCCCTTGTGTTCATCAGAAATCTTGAAGAAGTTAATTTTTCGAGCGTGAAATTGCACTAATCCAGGGATATCTGAGAATCCAGGGGCTGAAGGGGCGAAAGGTGAGTGGGCGGGAGGGGAGATGGGGGCTAAAATGAATTCCAATGCAGTTGCTGAAATTAATCGAGATCGAGGGTGAAGGGGCGGAGGATTGAAATTCTCAGACCCCTCTATTATGACTAAAATTCAATTCTCAATTTCCGGAATATTCAGACTGGGTGTTGCAAGATAAATAAACGGGATGCGGTTGTGACCCTTTACGGAGCACATTAATCATTTTTCGATTAACTTCTCTTCTGAAGTATGGGAGATAATTAAAAACTTCACAGACGCACAAACACAGCCACCTGCTCACCCACAGAGTCGCCCACCAGCCTCCCACACACAGGGCCCACCCATACATACGCCCACTCACATACGCCCACCCAGCCACGCCCACTCAGCCACGCCCACTCAGACACGCCCACCCACTCACGCACGTCCATTCACATACGCCCACCCACACACACGCCCACCCACTCACACACGTCCATTCACATACGCCCACCCACACACACGCCCTCCCATACACACGCCCAGCCAGACACACCCACCCACACACACGCCCACTCAGACACGTCCACCCACTCACACACGTCCACTCACATACGCCCACCCACACACACGCCCGCCCATACACACGCCCGCCCATACACACGCCCACTTAGACACACGCCCGCTCAGACAGACGCCCACTCAGACACACGCCCACTCAGACACACGCCCACTCAGACACACGCCCACTCAGATACACGCCCACTCAGACACACGCCCACTCAGACACACGCCCACTCAGACACACGCCTACTCAGACACACGCCCACTCAGACACACGCCTACTCAGACACGCGCCCACTCAGACACACGCCCATTCAGACACACGCCCACTCAGACACACGCCCACCTGCCCACCCACCTGCACACCCCATCGTAAAAACCTTCCATTTGGGACTTTTCAATTAATTACCAGAACTTTACCACACTGGAAATTGAAAAAAAAATATAACTCTGAAAAATGAAGCTTATTCATGCGGCAGTCAATGCTATAAATATCGAATATCCAATTTTTTCAATGACTATCGGAAAAACAATGTTTGCAAGATTTCCATAACACCCTTAACCGGCGAAACACCTGTGCGTGAAGGTATACCCCACTTTTGATATACTACGACACATTTTATGGCATAGAAATTAAGCGTTTACCCGTTGAAGTCAGCGTAAATGTTGCGGTTGGATTTCGTATATGTGTGTTTATAATGTGTGTATGTAACACGTGCCCCTAATCTCCCCCAGTATATCAGCAATAAATGGGTATGAAATCCCCCTCTTGCAAACCTATCCAAACTGAAATACCACGCTACGTAGTAGAATACGGCGGGGACCCTTGAAGCATAAATCTTGGAGCAAATCTTGCTTAAGCAATTGAGCATGTCCATTTCAATAATTTTCAGTGATGCCAATGGAAATTATTCCAAGCTCGATGATATTGCAAATTAACCAAAATGTGCAGTTATTTTAATGCCCTGAATACATTTCATATTTCATTTGGAATTGAGCCAATGAATTTTCGTTAATAACTCTTCGGGAATGGTAGTAGCTGAATCAGATGGGCATCTTGGAATATTTCCAATGGGCAATTTCTCAGATGCATCGTATGGGAGATATTTAACTGTTCAATTTTCAGGAAGCCGTTGCAATTATCCCAAAATCGATTTTTTTTCTTCCTGTGTATGTGTGTGTGTTTTCGTGTGTGTGGGTGGGTGTGGGTGGGTGTGGGTGGGTGTGGGTGGGTGTGGGTGGGTGTGGGTGGGTGTGGATGGGTGTGGGTGGGTGTGGGTGGGTGTGGGTGGGTGAGTGGGTAGGTGTGTGTGGATGGGTGTCGGTGAGTGGGTGGGTGGGTGGGAGTGGGTGTAGGTGTGGGTGTCTGTGTGTATGTGTGTTAAAATCTCCAATTACCCCCAGCCACATCGGGCCAATTTCAACTGATTCCCTAAATGTCCAAAATAGATTGTAGATAACAATGATTTGGGTCGGAAACATCACGAGCGTATCCGGGAATAGTCTGATCTAAAAGCACCTTGACAACCTGATTTTCCTCGAAATAGCCTCTGACAATTTGATCGATTTGATCAGTCCCAGAGTGGAAAAATGTTGCCCTAAGGTGAGAGACAGGGGTGACAATATTGATGAGGAGGGCATTAAACGAAGGACTATTGGAGATATCTAAAGATTATTCTACGAGGTCTTACGATTTTTTTCGTTATCTCAAAAGATCAAATATCAAACGAGTGGATTTAATGGTCATTAGTTAAAGTTAATTATTAGGTAATTAGTTGATTTTGTCATCAGTTGAAAACGACCGATTTTTACTTCCAAATTCACCCGCCCAAAGTGATTCGTCAGCCATTCCAACTGGTATAATAAGCGCATTTTCAAATCAATCTATTTTCACCATAATCATTGCAGACGGCTTGAAACACAAGCGATAATTCACAGGGATGCACGTCTTCCGTCTTAATCGCCAAGCGTGGCCCCGTGATGGATGGGATGTTCATAGCTGCGCGAACTCTAGACCATCCGCCACCCCCCGCCCCCTCCCACCCACTCACCCCAACCCCTGTAATTCTGAGATATCCCCCTCGGGCTGGCTACGTTAAGGCTACGCCCTAATTACAGCACCGATAGGTGCAGCTTATATCACTGTTGACTGCCCCCTCTTCCTCCCCCCCCCCCCCCCCCCCCCCCGCCCGCAAAATTCACCCACACTCCATCCAACTGTTTCTTGACAGTCGCTGCACGCGTTATTAATCGCCAATTACTCGCGCCTCTAATCTCATCTAATTGGCTTTGCTGTGAAAATCATGTGGAAAGGGGGGGGGGGGGTTAACGAAAGTCATCGCATTTGGAAGTTTGGTAGATTGCGCCACACGGATGACAGATCAAGTCTCCAAGGGCTTTTAACTGGATAACTTTGATTTAGAATTGAATTAGCATTCATCAGGGGCAAGCATGATTAATTTCTAAGTAGTTGGGATTCTGAGAATTCAAGATTTTGGAGTTAGGCATGTGGGGTGGTGTAGGGGGTAAGTCGAGGAAAAAAATTGGGGCGATTCCCAAAGTGTGCCCCTCCCCCCCCCCCCCTGGCCCTGAAAAAAACTCGAAAATTCCATGAAGCAGAGTTGCACTCATTTTTCCTCTCTGCAGACGGCATTTTATCATCGCGATTATGCGATATTAGGTAGCTCTCAATTGAGTGGTTGAGTGGGTGCTGTTAGATTGGCCTGAAGTGCGAGACACGACCACTCGCGATGGTCTCAACAGTGTCAGTGGGTAAGTGCCCTCTGTGGCAGTGTCGTCTCTCTCGTTCTCCTGGATCATCTGTCTCTCTTTCCCCTCTCCGTCGCTATGTTAGTTCTCCCCCCCCCCCCCTCCTCCCCACTGACCATATCCCGCTGGCTCTCCCCTCTCGCCCCCCTCCCCCCGCCACCTGGTCATGCCCTCTCTCGGACCACCCCCTCCCCCCTTTCTGCTCTAACTCCCACACCCCTCGCCCACCCATCGCTCTCTCTCTCAACCCTCAACCCTCCTTCCCATGTCTCTCCCTCATTCTCCACATGTCCATGTTAGGTGATGGCATCTTCCTGTCCATTCTCGCTGACTACAGTAAACTGGTAACAGTGTACAACCGTAACAACTAGTCTAATTATCTGTCGATGCTAACGCCAGGACTATCGCTGATAGCTGTCATCCCTTTTGAAATGGAATGCAAACTATAGAGGGCTTTTCAATAGGCAATGTAATTCCCCATGTCTGCATGGTGCAGTGCATATTGTTCAGCCCCGGCAAAAATTCGATACACGTTATAAATAATTAATGATGGTCACCTACCCATCCATCCATCCACTGACCCACCTAGCCGCTCACCCACCCATTCCCCTATCCACCCACTCATTCACCCACACGCACCCATCTACCTACCCACCCATCCATCCACCATCCACCCACCCATCCACCCACCCATCCACCCACCCATCCACCCACCCATCCACCCACCCATCCACCCACCCATCCACCCACCCATCCACCCACCCATCCACCCACCCATCCACCCATCCACCCACCCACCCATCCACCCACCCACCCCCTCACCCATTAACCATCCATCCATCCATCCGCTGACCCACCCATGCCCCCATCCACCTACTCACCCAGACGCGCCCACCCACCCACCCACCCACTCATCCACCCACCCACCCACTCATCCACCCACCCACCCACTCATCCACCCACTCATCCACACGCGCCCATCCACCCACCCATCCATACCCTACCTACCCACCCACTCATCCAGCCACCCACCCACTCACCCAGTCATCCACCCACCCACCCACCCACCCACTCACTCACTCAACCATCCATCCATCCGCCCATCCATCCGCCCATCCATCCAGTTACCGATACACCCACCCAATCATCAACCTACCCTCCCACCCACCCACACGCACATATACAAACTTCACCAAAATGAAATTTCATTCAACAGTAGCATCGATTTCTTTGAAGATCAATCAATTTCTATGTGCAATTTTCAAAGACGAAAATTGATTGGATAAAACGATGAATTGAGTGGGGATGAAATTTCAATACAGTTTTATGAGCTGTAAGCCTTTGTCAAAGTATCCTTTATGCATGACCCTAGCAGGTACATCCTGTTTTAATGGCCAGAGATACTTTGACCAAGGGCCATCCATCCCAGAATATCGCTCGGTGTTTACAACGATACGTCAACGATTTTTCTCACCGGGACTATCTCCCTCACCCTTCCACTGTTTGTGTCACGTTGTCAATGGCCATATAATCACCCTGGTGAAACTATTTGCGAGATAACATGACCGGTGGATTTTACGATCACGGCTATTACTTCTCCTCAACCCTCCCCCCCCCCTCTCCCTCCCCCCGCATTGTCTTCTTCCGATTTTTTTCTAGGCGCTGCATTTTTTTAACTCAGGCATTTATCATGCGGTGATGAAATTCCTGAGATTTCTATATTTTTCAAAATAATATTTATGGGACTTATCACTTGGTTAATGAATTTTTTTTAGCTCCAAAAATTTTGGCAATTTTTGTTCATTTTTGCAGTTGCGAAGAGAAATATTTAAAATTGCGGAAAGTTTCAATTTTTGAAATTTTGGGAATTTTGGAAATTTTGGAAATTTTGGAAATTTTGGAAATTTTGGAAATTTTGGAAATTTTGGAAATTTTGGAAATTTGGGAAATTTGGGAAATTTTGGAAATTTTGGAAATTTTGGAAATTTTGGAAATTTTGGAAATTTTGGAAATTTCGGAAATTTTGGAAATTTCGAAAATCTGGAAATTACATATATATGTAACCTGTAAATTAAAACTAATCACTTAACTCGTTTATCTCTAGAAAAAAAAACTGCTTCCCACAAATAAACAACTCGGCAAAAAAAATTATTACCTGCAAATAGAAACCCTGAGCAATCTCTCTAATAAATAAACAAGTCGCAAAAAAATTATTTACTGTAAATAGAAACTCTAATCAGCGCGCTCATTTGCTTCGGATAACCTACATTTAATTCAAATAAACTATTTCCCTAGTGACGAACGACTTTCACGATTGTAATTAGATCCTACAAGGCACGAAGGGGTGGTTTTTCATATCTGATACTGCTTAACTTTATACACCCCCTCCCTCACCCACCCCCTTGTTGTCATATTTATAAATCGCTTGACACAGACAGAAGAGTAACGAGTGACCCAAATGGTACCACCCGACATTGCCATCCACAACTAAAACGCCATATATCTCCTTAACCAGTGCCTTATAAAAAAAACTATATATAACAAAATTTGTTCAGAATTCATTTTGCAATAAAAAAGGTAGAGTGCAATTTTTCCGCAAACTGAGCGGTTCTCGAGATAAAGCCAAATATTAACAAAAATCTGTTTTTATTGGATGATCTCATCGTTTTGTGAGGACCGAAAGAAAAAAAAAAATAATAAAAAATTAATTTGAAGCGTAGGAAATTTTCAGTTAATAGGTTAATTTGCGCAAAGAACTATTGCAGGGGATAGAAATTTTTCTAAGTTTTTTTCCAGTGAATTACCCATTTTTTAGCGACCCATCTAGCCCGATAAACGCAAATGTGTCTGTAACCCTTTCACGCCGCGGAGGGTGGGCCGAGGCGGGTGGGGGGTGGGTGGGGGGGGGGGGGAAGTGAGAAAATGCTCCTCCTAGGAATGTGTGGTGGATCGTGACAGGATAACATACCAGAAATCCGTTGTGCAGGGAATGCAGAATTTATAGGTCGTTTGTTTGGCTCCTGGATTTTTCTCGTTTTCATCTGTCAAAATTCGTTGGAGAAACCAATGTTTTTTTCATGGAACCATTTACCACCTCAAGTACATATATATATAAGAACCTACATTTCTGCCTAATATAAGTAAAATTCTAGAAAATCGGAAAACAAAGATCGATCCTATTCAAAATTCGCTTCTCGCGGTTCAGGCCGAAGAGGAGTTCGAGATAATCGACTGTATCGTGAAAATGAGTAGAGATAGGAGAAAAAGTGTGAGATAAATATTATTCCTTGCACAAAAATACATATATAATTTTTAATGACTTTTTTTCATAACTCTTATAATTTAGAATCTGTAATTGGTTGAAGCTGCGCGTTTGCCACTGCGATGGGCGTGTCCGAATGTTTTACGCACACGACCCACATACACACACCCACACCCACCCACACCTACCCACACCCACCCACACCTACCCACACCTACCCACACCTACCCACACCCACCCACACCTACCCACACCCACTTACACCCACCCACTCACACCCATTGAAATGAAACTTGACTTAAGTCATTTTGATCAGGAACAGGCTATCAGTGCAGTAGATCCTTGGTAGAGCAATAGATCTGATGTAAAGCGTTTCTATGTTGATTGATTTTTTTTTTGGGTGAACAAATGTTGATTTCTAATGGAACATCAAAGCAGCGACCGTAGATCAGACAAAAACGTTTGTTGGTATTCAGCACGACTACTGGACATTCAACAAATAACACATTGCAATATTCCTGAATAAATGGTCCATTAGTATCGAATGAATGCTCTTTGTCGAGCAATTGATTAACACGTTATATGAAATTGGAAAGAGTTCATTGTAATCTGCAGTCACTTCATTCCATCAATTCATATTTGAATTGTATTGTCACGTTTGAGCCATGTATTACCATTATTAGATGGATCGTATATGCATCATATATGTACGTTGCGCGAATATTGTCAGTGTTAGGTGGTATTACATAGACTGATGCATTATCAACCGATTATAATACCGAGTTACAGTGCTACATTACAGGAGTCACCAGTATTGTTTAATAATTATGAATGTCATTCAGAAATTATGATGAGGATTGTCAATGCCTTTTTACACGGGCTTCATCCGCAAAATGAACAATATGGCGAGCGTAATGTGCATATGTAATTTGTAATTTTCCGTATCCCTTCAAAACTTGTTTTTGAAAATGTTGAAAATGTTGAAAATGTTGAAAATGTTGAAAATGTTGAAAATGTTGAAGAAGTTGAAAATGTTGAAAATGTTGAAAATGTTGAAAATGTTGAAAATGTTGAAAATGTTGAAAATGTTGAAAATGTTGAAAATGTTGAAAATGTTGAAAATGTTGAAAATGTTGAAAATGTTGAAAATGTTGAAAATGTTGAAAATGTTGAAAATGTTGAAAATGTTGAAAATGTTGAAAATGTTGAAAATGTTTTTGCCTCTACATTTTCCCATTTATCTATAACTCTACTGATTCCACACAAAATTTCTCTGCACCTTTTCGGCAGTAAAATTCTCTACAAAAAATATTGACTACAATTTTTCCCTAAAACCACTTGTTACGGAGATAATGAACTTTCTAAGGAGTTTCCGTTGTGGCCCCTATGGGTCACTCTCATTCCACCCACCACCTGTTATATATTTATCCTCGAGGCCAATTTTTTACCATCGTGGCATTATAATCCAAAAGATAAGTGAAGTACTACAACTCTCTCTCTCTCCCCTCTCTCTCTCTCTCCCCTCTCTCTCTCTCTCCCCTCTCTCTCTCTCTCCCCTCTCTCTCTCTCTCCCCTCTCTCTCTCTCTCTCCTCCTCCAATAGCGTTAACTTTTGTATTTACCTCTCTATTTCCCCACCAGACTTTGCACCATACAGCTCTTCTAACTTCACCACCCACCGCCCACCCACCCGCCCCCTCCCCCCCCCCTTTTCGCAAAGTCGCCGAGGCTGTACATTTAATTGTGTAGTCGTGGCATTATGCCCCGTAATTTAATAATGCGGACTTTGCGGACTCCCGTGTGTAAATAAAAGTGAGTTTTCAAGGAGAGATGAAAATGCGAAGAGAAAGAGATGAGAATATTAATTCAGTGGATAATGTCCACGGACAAAGTACATATTTTTTTTCACATGCAAGATAGTGGAGAAAAATATAAAAAAAAAAATGAAAAAAATTATTCCCCGTGGTATTAGAATCAACATTTTAGTCCGCATATTTTATGTTTATTTTCAGACATACTACGGGGCAATTTTGCAGTGAAGTCGTAAAATGAGATAAGTCAAATTTTCTTCATGTCGCGTTTACTTTTACGGATATCTTGATATTTAAGGGAGTTGGGAAATTTTTTTAGAGAACTTTTTTGTAGAGATAAATGCCCTCTATCAGAAAGGATGATAAAATTTTTTTCTATCACTCTTGGATTTTGAGATAGATTGGAAAAATGGGAGCGCGGAATTTTAATCCGTCAAATTACGGCACCACAATTTTCCAGCATTTTGGTTTCAGGCAACTGGGTAGGAAAGTATAAATTCTGTGTATACAGAATACAGCAGCATCATCCCTTTCATCGTAAGGTGGACAAAAGCATACATATGGGTGTTTGTAGAGTAAGCGACAGCGCGGGTGGTCGGGGGGTGGGTGGGGGTGGGGGAAAGAGAGAAATGGGGAGAAGTGGAATGTCCGTAAATAGCTGAGATGGCAAGCGCCCGGCCAATATGCATGTGAATGGATGATACCCAACACGCTCCCTCGCCACGCGCATTTCCCATAACTTCCAACCTACCCCCCTCCCTCCCCCCCCCCCCGATCCTGATGGACCGAGAGGACAGCCACCCTGCCTCTGCTCCAGATCTCGAGTTATCCCCCACATAGAAACGCTTTTCTCATTTCATCCACTGTATCACTCAAGTTTGGCTAGAGTCACGCTGGAAATTCCTCCCTTATCAGTGGTCCATGGAGATCTGTCCTCTGGATAAAATTTCAACAAGTGTGCCCAATAAAAAAAAAAAATTTTGTTGCGTATTTTTTTCTGGATTTGTGGAATTTTGAAAGTTTGGAGAATTGGATGTCCTTTGTAGACTCTGGGTCATCTATCTCTTATCAGTCGTATTTCACGATAAGCTGACGATCTCATCAAATTTATTTGACGAGTGATTGGAATAGCAAGCACCATATAGCCTCATCCAGTCAATCTCTCGCGCACTTGGGATATTATGTCTAGAATATGAATACCTTTTTGAGAGGTCATGGACTAGTCAATACCACAGTCAGTAATAACGGCCAACACCATCACACGAACTATGCCGAATTAATTGCTATTCAGCCGAAGGCAACCTGCACTGCACTCAATTATCTCCAAATTTTGGACTCATGTTGTTATGTATTAATTTCGATTGGCATTGTTATAGTTGCCAACTTCTCAATTTCGCCTGCAGTTGTGCAATCATCGGTATAATGATCATCATTGTATCGTGCAGAATGGTTTGCTTTTTTCTAATTATGTAGTATGAATCATATTTTGAGGAAGGAATATTTATGATCGGTTGATGGAGTTAAATTTATTTGGAAAATCTGAGACATTTATGCCCACCCAGCCACCCACCCGCCCCCCCCCCTACCAGTACTCACCCACCCACCCACCTACCGTTACTCACCCCCCCCCCCCACCCACCCACCCACCTGCAGCTACCCACCCACCCGCCCACCTGCAGCTACCCACCCACCCACCCACCCACCCACCCACTCACTCACGCACCCACTCACTCACCCACCCACCCACTCACCCATCCACCCACTCGCTCACCTACAGATACCTACCCACCCACCCACTCACCCACTCGGTCACTTATCTAGCAATGCCCAGCCACCCATCCTCACCCACTTACACATTTCCCTTAAAATAGGCTAAAATTCACAGAAATATCTTGAAATGAAAACATCCGATAAAAAATCGATTCGTCAAATTGTGGATAAAATCAATAATCTCCCCTATCCACAACTTAAAAATTCCGAACCAGGGAAAACTTGAAATAATCCAGAATAGTGGTATATATTAGTGAGGAAACTGTCGTGATGGCGTAAGCGTTCAGTCGACATCCGGAATAGTGGAGAAAGTTAGTTTAATGCGGGCACAAACCCCCGAGGCAGATATCACTGATTTAATTACCGCGTATACCCTACCCTCTGTCCCTTACTCCGGCTTTACCCATCCACCCCTCCCCCCCCCCCCCCCCAACCCCCTTTCCTCGTCTCTTTGCCCCCCTTTTCGTATCACCAAAACGACCTCTACTTTACAAGTACATATACGTATATGCACACACGGCTTGTGTCCTCATACATACCCCATTCCTATCGTAAACCCCAGTTGATTGCCAGCCCAGCCCCAACTATTGGATCGGATTGCGCTAACAGAAGTTTCTAAGAGTTCATGCGAGACTGCTGAATAAAGGGGGGGGGGGTGGAGTGGGGAGGGTGTAGAGGGGGAGGGGGGGGGGGACTAGTTAACACCCTTTGGTGAATCTTGAATTCCTAACGGTATAGATTACTAAAGGTGAGGCTATCGGTGATTCTAAATTTTTTTTTTAGAATTTTTTTTTTTTGTTTTTGATTTTTTTTTTTTTATTTTTTTAGATTTTTTTGGAAATTTTGTTTGTGAAATATTTTCACTTTTTTTTTTTAAATTTACTCAATTTTATTTTAAAGAAAATTCCTCATGGGGGCCTAAGTGGCAAGTGGTTTCCGCTGGATCCCAACTAATTAACGTCTCGTGGTGACTAATTATTTAAGGAAAGCGGTTTCTCGACTCGGGGATGAGATATAATCGAATATCATCGTGTGATAACGCACATCAGGGTTGAAATGGAATTAAGATAGTGATAGTGACTTCGGGGGGTGAGAGGATGATACGAATTTGGGTGATTAGGTGAAACACTGGGTACATACTGACGTGTCTAATATTTCAGGGTACATTCGAAACGGAAATAGAGGTGAACGCTAATTTATGAATGAAATGAAAATTTTGGAAAATTTGGAAAATTTAAAAAATTTGGAAAATTTGGGAAATTTGGAAAATTTGGGAAATTTGGAAACTTGGAAAATTTAGAAAATTTGGAAAATTTGGAAAATTTGGAAAATGTGGAAAATTTGGAAAATTTGGAAAATTTGGAAAATTTGGAAAATTTGGAAAATTTGGAAAATTTGGAAAATTTGGAAAATTTGGAAAATTTGCAAAATTTGGAAAATTTGGAAAATTTGGAAAATTTGGAAAATTTGGAAAATTTGGAAAATTTGGAAAATTTGGAAAATTTGGAAAATTTGGAAAGTTTGGAAAATTTGGAAAATTTGGAAAATTTGGGAAATTTAGAAAATTTGGAAAATTTGGAAAGTTTTCAAAATTTGAAAAATTTGGAAAATTTGAAAAATATGGAAAACTTAAAAAATTCGGAAAATTTTGAAAATTTTCAAAATTTTCAAAATTAAAAAAATTTTGATAATTTGAAAAATTCAGAAAATTTGACAAGTTTGAAAAATTGTGAAAAATCAAATCAATTTTGATTGAAGCGCTATCAATTATCGTGAAAAGCCAAATTGGGAAAAGACTGGACTGAAAAACTGGACTCTCCCATGAGTCCGAGTAAAAGAGTAGCGAAGGGGGAGGGGGGATTTGACAAAAGTCAGAGAGAATAATTTGTGTTACAAATGTACGCTTGGAACGACGTAATAGGTAACAAGAAGAAAACTAAGCGTTCGCATTAATTGTACCCAGGGACATCTAGCTCTGTCTCACTCAATGCCAGACTCGCTTTTCGTAGTGAATAAAGGGTGAGGTTACCATGAAAGAGGGCAGTAAACGGTATTTTCGTTGGCTTGCTGATTCAGCTACAGCTATAGCATCCTTCATAAATCAGCAATTTTATGAATTTAACGAATTCAGAAACTAGGGAAAATTTTGGAAAATTTTGCAAAATTTCGGAAAATTTCGGAAAATTTTGGGAAAAGTTCAGAAAATTTTGGAAAGTTTTGGAAAAGTTTGGAAAATTTTGGAAAATTTCGGAAAATTTTGGAAAATTTTGAAAAAGTTCAGAAAATTTGGGAAAAGTTCGGAAAATTTTGGAAAATTTTGGAAAATTTGGAAAAATTTGGGAAAGTTTGGAAAATTTGGAACCTTGTGAATTGAATTGTTTTGAACAGAAGAAAACGCTTGGAGACATCTAGTTCTGCAAATGCCACCCCAAATTTCACATTGAGTAAAGGGTGAGAGGCTACTGTAAAAGAGGGTAGTAAAGTTAGTTCGGTTGGGTTGCTGATTCGGCTGAAGCTTGCATCATCCCCTGCACACAGGGGCTAACGAATCGTGTCTCGATTCTATTTTTCCCTCGCTCCCGTCGCCATTTTCCTATTTTTTGCTCGCCGTTTCCTGCGCGCTCTTCTACAATTTTTACGCCGAGTCTCTCCCAATGGGAGAAAAAAACTCGATTTGGAATTCTTGTCTCACATGTTTTTCCCTAAAATTGTTCAAAATTGCGCGGGTAATGCGGCGGCGTGCGCATGCGTCAAATTCAAATGCTTGAGCGCCACCCGGAGATTCCACCTGCGATGACTCCTTAATTACGCGAGTTAGAGAAAAAGTGCATAAAACATAAAATGTGTATTTTTACGTGGCCATCATTTTTTATTATATAAATTTTTTTCTATCTCTAACTGTTCTCGAGATACGGAGGTATGAACATTTCAAATATTGAACGGCTATTATGGGAACTAACTAACTATATGGGAACTAACACACACTCACACACACACACACACATGCAATCAGCCACCCACCTACTCATCACCCACCCACCCACCCACTCTCACACACACACACACACACACACACACAGACACAATGTCACACAATGAAAAATGAGAGGGATATATATAATTTTATTTCCTCCCACCCGACCCACCCCCCACCCCATACTTCTAGAGGTGCAACTACAAGGATATCTTGAAATTTTCTACTGTATATTTTTATTGACACGACTACATAGAAACGATAAATGCGGTTCTCTTTCTGCCCTGCTAACTACCCATCTATGTAGGTATATACCTATATATACCTATATAAAGATACATAGGTATTTCTGCTTCCCTTGTACACAAGGACTAACGAATCGTGTCTCGATTTTATTTCTCCCCGACCCGATCCCATTTTGCGTCGGTTTTTTTCCGTTTTTTTTGTTTTTTAGTCATCTGCACACACTGTTTCTTGCACGCCTTTACCCCGGAAAAACGAAGCGGCTCAAATTATTTTAAACTGTGTTGCAATTTTCCTCCTTTATAAATTTTTTGCCCCATCGTTTTGACGGGCTTTTCTAACCTAACTTGAATAAATTGGGTAATTATGTTTGGTTTTTTTTCAGAGCAGTTCAATTAGGGTTTATTATCAATTCAATACTTGTTTAATGTAGTTAAACTAAACGCACATACACACACACCCAAGCCACACCACCAACCCACCCACACACACCCCAGCCACCCACTCACACACATTTATTAAACTAAATGCACACACGCACACACACGCATACCCACATGAATAAATACCTCCAAATCCAGTTAATGATGGAGCCATATTGAAGCTACCAATTAATTCTGTGAAAAATGTCGTGTTTCGTAGAGGATCCATATCCTTTTTTCCCCCATGAATGAGGACGAATTTATTGTGATAGTAAATGAATGAAGCGGGTGGATTCGAATTTGAATCTCCCCTGATTATCCGTGAAGTAATTGAGCACTTGAGGCATTCAGTGTTTTATCATTTACTGGTTTAATTAAATCGTTCTTCAGGAAATGAGCCGTTGGGACATAAAAGAAAGAGGATGTGCACGGGGAAAATATATTTTCCACTTGGCGGATTAGGTTAAATAAGTTGAAGGTGGAAGCGGAAAATACGGCAGGGCCACAAGTAATTGGAGGGAAAGTTTTTTTTAAGTATAAGCATTGTTGATCATTTAATATGCACAAGTTCTCTTGATTTTTTTCTTAGATGCCACAAAAGTTCACAATCGTTTCGTAATTTTTCATCTAATCACATCCCCAGTCGGGTGTGTGTGTGTGCGTGTGTTCGTGTGGGTGTGTGGGTAAGTGGGTGGATGGGCGTGTGGGTGGGTGAGTGGGTGGAGGGGTAGGTGGGTGGATGAAGGGGGAGATGGTGGGTGGGTGGATGGGTGGGTGGGTGAGTGGGTGTTTGGGTGGGTGAGTGGGTGTTTTGGGTGGGTGGGTGAGTAGGTGTTTTGGGTGGGTGGGTGGGGGAGGGGGTGTTTTGGGTGGGTGGGTGAGTAGGTGTTTTGGGTGGGTGGGTGGGGGAGGGGGTGTTTTGGGTGGGTGGGTGAGTGGGTGTTTGGGTGGGTGCGTGGGTGTTTTGGATGGGTGAGTGGGTGTTTTGGGTGGGTGGGGGAGGGGGTGTTTTGGGTGGGTGGATGGGTGGATGTGTAGAAGGATGGGTGGGTGGGTCACCTCTAAGCTACGTTAACTGTCATGATTCAAGCAGACTTTTTGTTTACCATTTCGCCCCAGAAATTATCAGTAGTGAACGTAGAAGGCTATTTTCTGTTGAAATATTAACGCGGTCGTGTACAGGCCGATTGAGAATATACGAAAGACATTGCATCGCGGTGAAATTTATCGCGTGACAAGGAAGAATCCGACAATTCGTGGGGGACATGAAAGTTCACCTATCTCTTCTACTTGCCGTTTAATATCGATTTCATCGTGAGCTTCTAGAGCTTATACATAAATTCTTCTGTATGGATAATAGAAAGTGAGTTGAGTAGTGACTTTGAATTTTATTTATTCAACGCAAAAAAGACCGATGATACATATTTACACGAGGACACTAGACTGTGATGTAATGCAGAAAGAAATGGAAATAGTTCCTCTATCACTGAATTTTATTATTAGTAACAAAGTACAAGAAGTGAGTAACTGAATCAATACGAAGAAATATCTTCATCAATCTACTTTTCTGATTAATCTCCAGGTTCTTGCAAATTAAAAAAAAAAATTTTATACCCATTTTTCTATATCATTCTTTTTTTTTCTTTCATTTATGACATTTGGTGGGTGGGTGGGTGAGACGGCGGGTGGAAGGGTGGGTGGGAGTGTGGGAGGGAGGGTGGGTCGGAGTGTGGGTGGGTGAGTGGGAGTGTGGGTGGATGGATGGGAGGGTGAGGGGGTGGGAGTATGGGAGGGTGGGTGGGAGTGTGGGAGGGTGGGTGGGAGTGTGGGAGGGTGGGTGGGAGTGTGGGAGGGTGGGTGGGAGTGTGGGAGGGTGGGTGGGAGGGTGGGTGGGAGTGTGGGTGGGTGGAAGGGTGAGGGGGTGGGAGTGTGGGAAAGTGGGTGGGTGGGAAAGTAGGTGGGTGGGAGTGTGGGAGGGTGAGTGGGTGAGGGGGTGGGTGGGTAGGTGATGGAGTGTGTGTGTGTGTGTGTGTGTGCGTTCAAATTATTGAGATCTCTCTTACGATCGAGAATGAAGAAGCTTCCATCACGAAAGCAATTAATTTTGCGCGCACACTTTATGCCCGTCTTGTGCCTTTCGTTGCAGACACATTTCACATATCCAACTCCTCTTTCACTCAATTCTCTCATCACTCTTGTTTTCTTTTTTTTTTTTGCTCCCCCCATTATATGCTTCTTACTTTCACTTGTCTTTACGTCTCTGATTCTACGGCCGTTCCATAATACACGGAACTTGCCATAAAAGACTGCGGTCTGGCAATCTCACAATGGCGGGATTACAGCGTAATCATTGAGATGTACCTATAACCCTTCTTTACGGAGGAAAAAAAAACACAATGCGAACGCTCTGACACGATGAACTCGTAAAAGCCTATTCGACCGAGAAGTTAAAAAATTTCATTTTGACGACCTCGTAACACATAATGCAGGTTAACGAGTACATTCCGTTGTGGGTATGCTTTAAAAGCTCCTGTATCAGTTTTTATCGTAATCGGTCGCACATACATTAAAATATTATGACAATCGTTAGGTATATGTGTAATCGGTTTTTATGGATACGCGGCGCACCAAATCTGGGCTTGACTACTTGCTGCGTGATTTTATCGCATTTTTTTGGAATTCGTGGTCCGGTAATGTTCGACAGTTTTTTGGGATATTTGGGGGGTTTTTGATAGGTTCATTTTTTTGACAATTTCGGAAATTTTCGGGCATTTTTGAAATGTTTTAAATTCTTTCAAGTTTTCCAAATTTTCCAGATTTGCTAAATTTTCCAAATTTTCCAAATTTTCCAAAGTTTCCCAAAATTTTCCAAAGATTTCCAAAGTTTTCCAAAATTTTCCAAAATTTTCCAAAATTTTCCAAATTTTCCCAAAATCTTCCAAAATTTCCCAAAATTTTCCAAATGTTCCTAATTTTTCTGATTTTCCAAATTTTTCCAATTTTCCTAGTTTTCCGAATGTCCCAATTTTGTCGATTTTCTCAATTTTCGAAAATTTCCAGATTTTCCCAATTTCCCAAAATCTTTCAAATTTTCCGAATTCTCCAAGACTTCCGAGAAACACTTCCTAAATGTTCACCACATTTTACCGCAACAAATATGAATTTCGAAAGATTGGTATAATAAAAAAGAGGCACGACTTGTCGCAGGAAAAAAAGTTGTGACGGACGGAGAATTGCCCTTCCTTACCACTCTGGGCTTTAATTAACCCAAGAATAATTACTCGAATTAACTCACATTAACTCCTCGAAACTAAAAAGCACCCCTCGAGGTAATTCTCTAGCTCAAATGAGACCGAGTCTATTTTCTGTTAAATTTACCACATTTAGTGGTGTTGGGATGAAACCACTTCATTATCTTCAATTAACATTATTGTGATTATCATTGCAATTCCTGTTGTTTTTCCTATTATTTCTGCAGTTCGAAGACGGCGCAATGGAAAAACCGGAAAAAAATTCCGATTCCATTTTTTTTGCACATTTTAGAATCAAGTCTGTTTCAGAAAATTTCAAAAATGTCAAATTTTTGGAAAATTTTGAAGTGTAAACCTGTTAAATTGTGCTCAACATGATAGGAGTATATTCTGGTGAACCGCAGATTTTCCATTTCCCCTTTAATTTCCACGTTTTGTTCATTGTTCCAGGAACTCATCTCGTTTGGGCTTTTCGCTGTGGAAAACCCACCCACCGCATTGCCCACCAACAATAGTCAATTTTCATCGAACAATGATTTCAGTGTTTCTCAAATTCGATAACAGTTTCAATTCGCTGGATATTTTGATGGCACACGCTGAACTATTTTTGCAATTATGATGTGGTATGGCCTCCGAATATACGAGCGATTCCATCCAATATGGATACAAAATCGGGCTTCGCAGTACTCAGTATTTTGGATTTTTTAGATGGAATAGAAGTAAATGAAAACTATTGAACTGTGTAGCATGTTTTGCGAGGAGATATTTTAAACTTTTTTTTTGCAAACATTCGATTTTCACACATCTTTAAAATTTTCCAAATTCTCCAAAATTCTCCAAAATTTTCCAAAATTTTCCAAAATTTTCCAAAATTTTCCAAAATTTTCCAAAAGTTTCCAAAATGTTCCAAAATGTTCCAAAATTTTCCAAAATTTCCCAAAATTTTCCAAGATTTTCCAAAATTTTCCAAAATTTTCCAAAATTTTCCAAACTTTTCCAAAATTTTCCAAAATGTTCCAAAATTTTCCAAATTTCCCAAAATTTCCCAAATTTTACCAATTTTCAAAATTTTCCGAATTTTCCGAATTTTCCAATTTTTTCAAATTTTCCGAATTTTCCAAATTTTTCGAAATTTCCAAAATTTTCCAACTTTTTCCGAATGTTCCAAAATTATCCAAATTTTCCGAGTTTTCTCAAATTTTCCAATTTGATTTTTTATATTTTCTCGAGCCTTTCAAAATCTTCAAAATTCGAAAGCCTCAACTTTCCGCACTTCCTCATTTGATGAGACCTTCATCTCTAGGTAATGTACCTGGAAATATTAGGAACCCATAATTGATCCATGCAGCCCGTAATTGAAGTAAACCCAATAATAGTATCATATTTTTAGTTTCGAAAAGGAGGTCAAAGGGCCACCCAGACTCTCGCATAGGACCCACCTGATATCTTCGACTTATTGATTCGTCAATTGAGTTATTGGATTCAATTTTTCAAAAAAGGAATAAATGTAGAGTGAAAGGAGATCTCAATTTGAGACTTAAAAAAAAAACATAAAATTTCGGCAATGTCCAACATTCCCAAAATGCAAAAAAATCAATTAAAAAGATATCCAAAATAAAAAAACAAATTCACTATTTTCATTCAATTTTTCGCCATCAATATAAAAATAAAGAAAACTAAAACACTCGAAAAATATTATTGTAAACAAATTTTAAACCACTTATCCCCAATCTGTTTCACAAAAATAATAAAATCCATTGGCTCTGCTACAAACAGTGATAAAGACAGAGGCGAGAGTAACGCTCAATTAAAACTAACGATTTGACCTTTGTGAGAAAAGACGAAGGTAAATGCTTGAAGCAGGCACTTACAATAACCCGGTTTTACTCCAGTGCCTCTGGAGAATCTCGTTGCTGGAGCACTCAGTTTGGAACACAGAGACGCAAACGAATAGTGGATAAATCGAGAGAAATTGAGGGTAGCATTGTCGCGCACCCATTGACTTAACTTATTTTATTCGTTTTACAATATACGTCAATAACATCGCTCGTATTTCCATTTGCATTGCTTTCTTAGTTAGCACAATTAAATCCAGCAATGTCTAATCTGCATTTTTCAATTTCCGAATAGGAGAGTTATTATAAGAAACTGACAATGAAGAGTATCAAACAAATGTGCGTGTGGATTTGGGGGAGTGTGGGTGGGTGTGTGTGGGCGTGTGTGGGCGTGTGTGGGCTTGTGTGGGCGTGGGTGGGCGGTCAGTTGTGAGTGGGCGTGGGCGAGAGAGTGGTTGTGAGTGGGCGCGGCGGGGGGGGGGGGGGGCGGGCAGTTGTGAGTGGGCGGGTGGATATAAGTGGACGTGGGTGGACAGATTTGTGTAAGTGGGTGTGGTTGCGGGAGGGTGTGGGCGTGGTTGGGTGTGGGCGGGTGGATGTAAGTGAGCGTGGGTGGGTGGAATTGTGTAAGTGGGCGTGATTGGGCGGGTGGTTGTGGGAGGGTGTGGCTGGGCGGATTTGTGTAAGTGGGCGTGGTTGGGCGGGTGGTTGTGGGAGGGTGTAGGTGGGCGGGTAAGTGTGAGTGGGCGTGGCTAAGCGGGTAGGCGTAGGTGTTCTCCTAATAGACTGCACTCACTCTGCCTGCTCCTTAAATTATGAGCCAATGATTAGCCAAATGACGTAATATTTCCCATGTCAATGACTCGGCACTGTATCACCTGGAGGGTAAGTTCTCATTCATAAGCTCCTCGCCATGCTGCAGAAGTTAATTATCATTTAATGAAGAATCTAAAATACGAAATCTCCACTCGAGAGGAATATTTACCATGCAAATTGGAGAAATGTGATTGCTCTAGAGTCCGGGGGGGTTTTGTCGTGGATGACGGTGACGAGAGGTGGGAAATCTACCCGGAGGAGGGATTATACGAAGAGAAACGTTATATCCCGAGATCTCATCTATTTCGCGATAATGGCGTGTGCGTTGAGATCCCCTACCTCACTCCTACCTACCCACCATGCATGAATCCACAGAATCTGCTATATTACAGAAAACTCTGAAGCTTTTGCCGCAGTCGAGCAAGTGAAACATCCTCCCATGGGAGAATTCATGGTTACGGATCTCTCGGATTTGCTTTTTCCACTATTTTTAGCGCTTTTATTTTTCACCATCAGCCAAATGTCGTCAAATCACTCTAAAAGTGCTTGATATGACGTCGAGTAATGTCGTCGAGAAATTTTTCAGAATGTCGAGAAGCTTTCTTACTTTTTTTTTTCTTTAGTATAGCAAACTTCAAAATTGCGATATTACACGGATGCGTCGAGTTTTCATACACACGAGCCCGTTACGTTTTACATTGGTTCATGACATTTCGGAGGATTTCAGGTCTTCTCACACAACCACCCGCCCGCCCACTCACAGCCACGCCCCCAGCTACATACACCGCCCACTCACAGCGACCCGCCCACCCACAGCCACACGCCCACTCACAGTCACCCGCCCACTCATAGCGACCCCCCCCCGGTCACCCGCCTACTCACAGCGACCCGCCCACCCACAGTCACCCGCCCCCTCACAGCCACCCGCCCACTCACAGCGACCCGCCCACCCACAGCGCTCCGCCCACCCACGCACACACCTACTCCCTCAACCACCCACACACACATCCATCCAATCACCTGTTTATTTCACTTATTTATCATATTGTACTAAATTAAAAAACATCGAGACTTGAAAAAAATGAGACGACAACAACCGAGCTAAATGACTGCTTTTCATCCACAATTTTCTCTCCCAGTGTTATCAGTTTATCATCCAAAATCCATCAATGATCCGATGCCTGTCGACTGGCGATTGCGGTCTAATAATCCCCAAATGGAGCTATTTCATGTTCCACAAAATTATAAGCGTCACGATATAAAGTATTTACAGAACACCGAATTTATACATCATCGACACGACCAACACTGTAACAATCACGCACATATTTTTTTTTGCTGGTGTAATGTCCACAGAAATCATGAACTACAGCCTGGAAAATGCTAACACACGTAATGAATTTCCGCTTCGCTTCCCCTTTGGAATTAATTATCCATATATATCATCCATTCCTCATCGCACTATTACCATTCACATTTTCGAAATATACTAGGGACTGACGAATAATATAGCTCTCTGGCCGCCATAATTATACAACAAAAATATCGATTGTTGCCAAAAGCTAAATGGAATTTATGAGTCACATGCGGAGAATTTCAAAATGTGTATTTTGTGGTAGCGCGCAATTTTTCATTTTGGATTAATTAACATTTCCATGATCTCATCATTTTGAAATGTTTATAACGCCATTTCTCAAAAACGGTTAGAGATAGAAAAAATTCGGTTAATAAAAAAATGTTCCTCACATGAAACTACACGATTTATGTGGTATGACTTTTTTTCCTAACTTGCATAGTTAAGGCGTAAACGCAGGTAGAATCGGCGGACGGGGCGAGTGGTTGACTGCTGCGCGCGCACTCTGCGGAGTGACCTGTCGGTGGTTGAGACCTCGGAAAATTTCGGAAAAAAATCCGTCAGGCATGAATAAGAAATCTATTATTTTATCTATATATCACCCCCCCCCCCCCCCCGCAAAATGACACTTTTATTCCGCTTTTGCTAACCGAGAAATAATTTAAATACCTGAAGCAGTTTAGTTTTCCGCTTTGTGATTAAGCCCGCTAATTGACTGTTAAAAGCCCGCAAAGTAGACAACTCCAATCCACAAATTAATGCTCTCAACGACAGTGTATTCAAATTTCTGTTGGCTCATCAACTCTCTGTGAAGTGATGGTTCCTTTTGTGCTAGATATGTTGAAATTTTCAGTGAATAATGTGACTCGATCTGAAAGACCAGTCAGCGTGCGAATCAAAAAGCCCATCGAGTATGTGTTTCATAAAAAATGAGCGGGATATGTGTGTGACTCACGACGGGTCGCATAATCACCTTCCGACATGCGTATGCCTGTGTGTTTCTGTATGCTCCTATGTGTACGTGTGTGTGTGTGTGCAAAAGACGCTGAGCGTCACGTGCCCGTCACGGAGAAGAGCGCGCCACCCGCGCAGCTTCAACCAATCACATATCCTAAATTACGAGAGTTATGAGAAAAAGTCATAAAATATTATATGTGTATTTTTATGTAAGGAATAACATTTGTTATATACTTTTTCTTCTCTCTCTAACCGTTCTCGCGATAGGGCTTTTTACGCAATTCAAATTGAAGGACCTTTTCAGTCTGGAGAACACGAGGAACTGAGTCAAGAAATCACACACAGACACACACACACCCACACCCACCCACACTCACCCACACTCACCCATACGCACCCCTACCCACCCACATCCACCCACACCCACCCACACCCACCCACACCCACCCACACCCACCCACACCCACTCCCACCCACGCAAAAAAAATATCAAAAATTCCAACTTTCAGAAATTTCCATGTTTTCACTAATGTTTCTGTATCCCTTGTCCTTTTGCCGTCGTCGCTTGCACATAACCACACAGTGGGCACTTTACTCCTCTCCTTTGTGCTCTTCCAGTATTACACAGATACCAGTGGGGATCGCACGTAAATGCACACCCTTCCACTGCACTCTGACAATCCTCCCAGCCGCCCATCCTCCCATTTGGTAATCCAGGAATAATGAACAGCTGTCACTTGCAATAGCCGAGCTACTGCTCGCCGACAAATAATGCCGAGTTTGCCCGGCATTTAATCATTTCAGAAGTATCAGCTGATTGTGCAAAAATCCAGAGGGTGAGATCATTAGGCCAATATTGCTATATTCATTAATTTCACGCTTGACGGATTTTTAATTGACTGACTCCATGATGTATGACATCATTGGCCTGTCGAAAAAGGCTTGACAATTTTTTTTTTTTTTTTCGATCATTCAAATTTGTGGAGTTGAATTTTCGGAGGTCCTGGGAGGTCTCAAGGCTCATGCATTTTTTAATTTTTTTTTTTAATTGAAATCATTACTGGTTACAGCCGCAACGGCTTGCATTTAATCATTTCAGAAGTATCAGCTGATTGTGCAAAAATATCGGGGGGGGGGGGGCGAGGGGAGGGGAGTGGGGTCATTAGGCGAGTATTGCCATATTCATTAATTTCACGCTCGACGGATTTTTAATTGACTGATTGTGGGTGATGTATTCTATCATTGGCCTGTCAGAAAATGCGATGAAAATCGTTGATTACAATTTCTGGCCAGTTGCTTTTCAACGTTTGATAGATGCGACCACCCTAGATTTTTTATTGTGATTAGGGGAATTTTTTTTTTGAAAAATAATTTTTTTTATTTTTTAATCTTGAAGAATTTTAGTTTTGGAAAATGTTGAAACTCTTGCAAATTTTTGGCCTAAGATTTTTAGATTCCCCAACCACATCCACTCAAGCCCACCCACACCCACCTACATCTATCTACACCCACCCACACCCACCCACCCACACCCACCCACCCACACCCACCCACACCCACTCACACCCACCCACACCCACTCACACCCACCCACCCACACTCACCCACCCACACATACCCACCCGCACCCAGCCACATTCACCCACACCCACCCACACCTACCCACACCCACCCACACCCATCCACACCCATCCACACCCACCCATACCCACCCACACCCACCCACACCCACCTATACCCACCCACACCCAAAGTCCCAGGCCAACTTATGGAGGGTTAAAACACTTAATGGGAGACCGAAAATTTTAGTTCAGAATAAGAAATCAGTTTTTGAAAATAGGAAAAAAACCGATTACGACTGTTTACCATCTCCGTATTTTTCACGCTGGAATTCACTCACTTCCAATGAGAAAAGCTTGGAGAATGGGCAGAGAGTACGTAGAGCGCTTGTGTTTGTCCTCATTAGCCGCTCGAGCCAACAACCCCCCGCGCCCACTCCGCCCGACAACCCTCAAGCCCAACTGAGTAAGGGGGGCGTTGGCCCGTGCTCTCGTGGACTCAATAAATTCACTTGTCATCCAAGCCTGAATTTCCCCATCCCAAAGGCCTCCCCAAAAAGGACGAAAGGCTTAAAAAAGAACCCTTTTGATTTCCACGATGGGCTGAAAAATCATAATTGGAGGGGTGGATTTTAACGAGTCTCTACCGAGGAAAAAAAAATCCCATTGTTTCAGCGCTATGGCTCTCTCTCGCGCGAGCTTTTTGAAAAAAAAAGTCACTGGTGCATATGAGCGATCGATCTGTTTACACGTTTGCAGGGTGTTTTCTACTCTTTTTACCCCTTCTTCAATATTCTGAAGGAATTTTTTTTACAAAATTATTCCAAATTTTTTAAATTTTTCAAATTTTTCAATGTTTTCAAATTTCTCAAATTTTTCAAATTTCTCAAATTTTTCAAATCTTTCAAATTTTTCAATTTTTTCAAATTTTTCAATTTTTTCAAATTTTTCAAATTTTTCAAATTTTTCAAATTTTTCAAATTTCTCAAATTTTTCAAATTTTTCAAAAATTTCCAAACCTTCCCAAAATTTTCAAATTTTTTCAAAAATGGTCAGAATTTTTCAAAATTTAGAAAAAATTTTCAAAATTATGCAAGATTTTTTAAACTTTTTCGCTCTAGCAATTTTTGCAATTTTCCGATTTTTCAAATAAAAAAAAATTATAACTTCAAATATGAAGACCGATTTTTTTTATTTTCATTTCGGAAAAAGTCTAAGTTTATCAAATATTTGTAATTTTGGGAATTGTAAAATTTTCCGAAAATGAGGGGAAAAATATCATGGGTACATATGACCGATCGATCTGTTTACCCATTTTCAGGATTCATCCTTCTCCTTTTATTTCCTCGCCAGGACTCCAGCGGAAAAACAGGCGACACACACATGAGCAGACCAATCCATCTTTTTACGCGTTCCAGAAAGACGTAGAAATGTTAGAACTCCTCCAAGTACTGAGGTTACTTTTAACAACTTTTTCAATTTATAATTTCGTAATTTGTGGGATGGTTGACATTTGGATTTTTCCTTTTTCTAATTTTCGAAATTCACAGAGCTTTTACCAAAATTGCATTTTGTTTTATATTCTTCAGACGTGACCTTTTAAAATCAAAATTTCAGATCCTGAGCTTTTCGAGACATTTTTTTTCAAATTCGTTTTTGCAAATTTTGCAAAATATTGCAAATCTCACAAATTTAAATGAAAAAAAAAAAGTTCGGATTTGTCCAATTCCCAAAAAAAAAAAATCCAAATTTTCGAATTCCAAAAAAGTTCAGTATAATGAAAATGTTTCAACTTTTTCAAAACTTGATTCAATCCAAAAAAATTTTTTTTTTAAAATTTTTTCTAAAATTTTCGAGAAAACGAAGAAAAACTTGAGACTTTCCATTTTGGGATAGCGTCCTATTTTCTGCTGAATCAGACTATTCAGCGTTTATCCGTATCGTTCTTATTCACCTCGCTCGAGAATTTCGCGAGAAAAAGAGTTGACACACGCGAAACGAAATTATCAACGAAGCCCGATTTTTCCACCCTTTCCACCCTCCCCATCATATGCACATCCCCTTGACACAGATATGCACTGCGTACACTTTTTTAATTCTGTTTTAATCTCCGAGTTATTGCTACTCTCTATGAGTATTCTTCCTTCTTGTATTCTTTCGTAACATCCATTCATTCGTGTTTTTCAAATACGCTTTAAAGCTTCATATGGTCGCGATGCTAAATCCCCACCCCCCTACCTCCCACTCCTCCCACTCGCCCCCCACCGCCCGCTACTCCCCCCTACCCACCACCACCCACTTCTCCCCCTCTCCGCCCGGTCTACCTCCTCCCTGCCCCACCCACTTCTCACCCCCTCCCCACCCCCACCTTCACTTAGAAGTTACAATATCCATCTTCTCCTCTTTCTCCCACCCACCTCCCACAAATAGGAATGAACACCAGAAAATCTGGTAAATAACAGAGTGGTCCATATATTTCGTAATCGTCATCCGTCCAATTGTTTTTTCGGATCCAAAGTTTTTTTGGGTTTTAGAGTGAGAGGACGAAGTAGGTAAATTGTTAGGAGTTAAAAAAATTTATTTTCAAAAATCTTCAAAATTTTCAAAAATTTCAAAATTTTCAAAATTTTCAAAATTTTCAAAAATTTCAAAATTTTCAAAAATTTCAAAAATTTCAAAATTTTTGAAAATTTCCAAAATTTTCAAAATTCACAAAATTTTCAAAATTTTCAAAATTTTCAAAATTTTCAAAATTTTCAAAAATTTCAAAAATTTCAAAATTTTTGAAAATTTCCAAAATTTTCAAAATTTACAAAATTTACAAAATTAAAAAAAAACGAAAATGTAAAAAATTTCAAGAACCTCAAGAATTTCCAATATTTCCCAAATTCCAATAGTATCAAAACTAATTTTGGCCACACCAAAACAAAAACAATAATCTGCACAGTACATCAAGTAACCCCGCATACGCAATTGGGCTGCACCACGCAATCCGCTGATGCCCGATCATCCCCTAATTCCAAACCCATCATGTGCCTTATGTCGGCTACGGTCTCCCCATAATTCAGCCTAGACGATGATCATAAAAATTTATAAACTGAAATTTGCAATAACCCAGACTCGCCAATTTTGGGTGGCCAGGGTGAGTTGATAGTGCTTGTAAGCTGCATGTCTATACACTAGGTGAACCGTCTGTATTTGAGGGGGGTGGGGGTGGGGGGGGGTAGGAAGGAGGTATCGGGTCAAACAAGATTCAGTCGTGCAACACGTGCGCCAGATTGTATCCAGGGAAGGTTTTTATAACCCCCCCCCCCCCCCCCCACCCGCCGAATGCTCTTTCGCTCGTGTCCCAGTGTAAGTGAAGCTCAAAATTTGTGCAGCCTCATACTCCCCATAATATATCTATACATGCTTTTTCGCTCGTGTTATTCCGGAAAATCGAGTGCAAGGTACAAGCTGTTGTACGACAAAAGTCATGAACGACTGGATTTATTCAAAATTCAATCAGAGAGTTCTATTATTCACAATAGCATTCTGCAGCTTAATTAATCGAATTCATTGGGCTGATTCAATTGATCCCTGATTTCATTGTATTATCCGATTGCAATTGAAATACATGTAGTGGGTAATTAATCAGTATTGATGGAATGAAGGTGTTGTGCGAGTGCATTTTGGATTAAAAAATTAAATGGCCAAACCCTGTTTATAATTCAGGAACAGATGGATGACGAAATTTGGCAAACCTTGGGATATACCCGATTTGGTGGAATGAAAATCTCAAAATCTACGAAAGATAGCGCAATTTGTCTGAAACAAAATTTGTAGATCTTACTGTGCTCTACAAAAAATGTATTTATCGGTTTGGCGCTATATCTCATAGATTTTGAGATATTCACCAAAAACGGGGGGGAAGCAGACATAACTGGTAGCCCACTTCGCTGATGGTGTAGACTCTTCGGAGCTCGGGGGGAATTGAGGGGCCAAGCTATAGGCACATATTGCACAACCGATATCAAGAAGTGATGATGAACTACTTGTGTTCATGTACATCTCGATGAGAAAGATCAGTTGACCCCGATCGAATTCCTCCATGCCCGCCTCTTCCCATCTCCACATTCTCCTGCTTAGCAACATACCATCAACGGCTCAACACACGCGCCCAAGCTAATGGAGGTCCTTCTCCCGTATTGATATGGAAGGCTATCTTCAGAATGAAGAGAATGCGGTAAAGGAGATAAAGCTTTTGGTGTGCATCCGAGTATCGCTAGTAAAGGGTATCGAAGCAGTCAGTGGGATCGTATCGATAACGATAATTGCGATCGCTCAAGCCGCGTACCATCACACGATATTCCGAAGGTGGAATGTTTGTGCAAGTGTTTAGATCCATTATCTTCACAACATCATTCCAACCTTCAATTGCTACGTACGTAGAATCATATAGCGGCCAATATGAAAAGGGCCCACTTTGTCGGTTGCCTCGATTTTAAGCAATAGGGAAGTGGTTCACTGCTTGGAGTAGTTCTGACCTTGAAAATATTCGAATTTGAAGGATATTGCGCAATGACCCGTTCTGCCCCACCTCTCCCGATTTTTTTTTTTTTCAACATTTGAAAGGAGCGCACTAGACTTGTCCACTATTGATCAGAGCAGTTCTAGGGCTGGGATATTTTATCAAAAAAAAATAATACTAAATGTCACTCACTATATGTGTCTGACGTAAATAATGACTTTACTACTTGCCAGCAGGAAGATTACGTATTTAGGTGCTCCTAGTGCGGTTTATGTACACAGGGCTTAGTAAATCGTTAATCAATATTTATTCTCATTTGCCTTAAATTTAACGAGTACCATAACAATGTGTCGTCTATATATATCATCTTGTGTCGTAAATTATGTAACATCGTTCGTAATATTTCCCAAATCCAAAGACATTAAATTCAAAAATGTCTCACTGAACTCTTCCACAATTGATTAGATAGATGCTTGTGGTGAGTAAGTGATGTAGAATTGTCATCTACAAATGGCACTGCGAATTTATCAAGCATGCAGTAACTACATGGCAGCATGTAGAGTAGTGAAAAAAAAATCGGCATGGAGCGTGAAAATCGTGAGATGTATGTATAGTTGAGGCAAATAAAAGCGATGTGAAAAATCCCAAGGAGACAGGGGGGGGGGGGGGGCGGGGGGGGGGTGGGGGGCCTACCCACCATTTCAATATTTCTGAACTTCACGAGAATGCCAAAAGCCTTTCGTCTCCTGACTTTTCTCATACCTTAATTTTTTTTTGTCCCCACCTCCTTCCCCCAGTTCTTTATAGCTTCTTTGCAACTGGCAACCCTTTCGTGGATGTATGCGGGTGACAATTGGAGCGTGTGAATATACGATATGCTTCGAATGTTGTAATTTATTAGGCAATGTCAGTTTACACGTTTGAGGGCATTTTTACCGAGCATCTAGACAGCTTTGGTGTGGATCTGAGATGGTTGATTGTAGATCTGAGCAGGTTTACCGTAGATCTGTGCAGTTCTACCGCAGATCTAAGCAATTTTACGGTGAATGTAGGCGGGTGTACCGTAGATCCAAGCGGTTGACGGTAGATTCAAGTCGTTCTACTGTAGATCTAAGTAGTTTCAGAGTGGATCTCAGCAGCTCTACCGGGGATTTAAGCCGTTTCACCGTAGATATAAGTAGTTTTAACGTGGATTTAAGCCGTTCTACTGTAGATCAAAGTAGTTTTACCGGGGATCTCAGCAGCTCTACTGTGGATGTGAGCAGTTTTACCGTGGATCTAGCACATTTACCGTAGATTCAAGTCGTTCTACTGTAGATTCAAGTAGTTTTAGAGTGGATCTCGGCTGCCTTACTGTAGATGTGAGCAGTTTTACCGTAGATCGACGCCGTTTTATCGTGGATTTAAGCTGTTCTACTGTAGATCTAAGTAGTTTTACCGTGGATCTCAGCAGCTTTACCATGGAGCAGCTGTACCATACATCTAAGCCGCTCTACCGTAGATCTAACCAGTTTTATCGTGGATTCAAACCGTTCTACTGTAGAGCTAAGTAGTTCCACTGTAGATCTAAGCAGTTTGCCGTAGATTTACGTCGCTCTACAGCAAATCTACGTAACTCTACAGTAGGTCGAAGTAGCTCTACAGTAGATCTAAATAGTTCTACTGTAGATGTGAGTAGTTTTTCTGAAAATCTCACAAAAACGACGGCTCCTCCACTCAGGAACGTACCTCAATTTTTTCGGGATGAGGAAGTTATAGCATGTCTACAGCTCGTGCCTGATATGTGGTTACTGGCGGCTCCGATCCAAATTTCGGTTATTTATCTGGAAGTTTCTACGAATGAAAGGATCAAGGAGTGCATGCTAAAATAATAATCCGATGGAGTACTAACGATTACATGTCCACCTTTCTTTATGACATAATCACTCAATTTAGATTACGTCTAAAGGATTATCCCCTTCTATAATCTTCTCATTGATAGATTCATCAATATTCCATGGCAGATTGGTATTTTCAATCAAATTCAACCTCGCTGATTCTGGTTCCAATCTCTCAACAATTTCAGGTTTGAAGAGATTATTTTTGGGCAGCAATTTTGCTAATAATTCTTTATTGGTGATTAATGTTGGTATAGTTATATTGATCTTAAGTGCTTTTTGCAGCTAAATCCATCATTATCTACAGTATTCAAGTATTTCTAGTATTGAGGATGGTGAGACCGAAAAAAGCTGCCTGTATCCTCAATTTTTCGAGTGTAGAGCACCAGTTTGAAACGCTAGAAGGATGAAGCTCTGCAATGGCATTAATGGTAGCAATTGCTGTGTCTGATGCATCGATTTTCTAAGGTCCAGCAGAGTCCTCTAGAAATTCCAATGTACGATGATTCACCCTTCAACACCCCTTTAACCGACGTTCTGCTTTAAGGAATGTCCGTTGCGAAGCAGCAGCATCAGATGATCATCCAATCATTCGACTGACTTTCGCCTCCATTTTTCTGCAGGCCTTGAGGGACGTCCAGCTTCGAAGCCTAGGAGATCCCACCATGATCTCCAGCAGCGAACAGGTCCAGGAACCAGCAGCTGTTTCTCCGTTTCGGTTTGCTACTATCGGAAGCCACATTCTGTTTCTCCAGCATCAACAGCCCCGCACCACCCAATCCTCCCAGATGACACCTAGCAGCCTGTCTCCCACCCCGACCAACCTGAATCCACCAACCCTCAACGGACACCTGGACACTCCATCAGCCTGCACCTCCAAACAATGCTGTGGAAGCCCAATCTAACCCGCACTTTGGCCACCTAGATCAATCACTTTGCCTATCAAACCCACAAATATTCCACACACACCTTCCTGATACCATGATAAACAAAGAACTCACCACTCACGAAACTACTCACAACTTGCTAAGTCATGCAAAACTATTTCCACCTAGTCAGTAGCAAGAGGATGGAAAATCTCGCCCCAGCGTTGGCTAAAGAGTAAGAGAAACTAAGGAGACAACGCTCTAGGTACTTGGCATGGTTCACCACTGTTGCCTCCCCCTCAGCCCCATCCGAAGGAGACAAAGGGAGATTTGGAGTTAGTGCCGACACGAGTACGTCGTTTGCTATATATAGCATATATATATATATATATGTGATCTACAGCAACAGTCCGTGAAGCGTACAAGCGTCCCCGTAGCACAGGGTGAAATGCTAGGGGAGCATTCTTACTCTGGCTCCTCTCGATATACGCTGGATTACGTCAAACCCCGGGCGTAACATCCGGCGTCGGGAAGTTTCCGCCTCAGACTTTGGAGATCCTTCTCTCTCTCTCTCTCTCTCTTCCTGTCCGTCTCTCTCCCGTCCCTCGACATTCCCTCAGTTGCTCTCTTGCGCTGGGTGTGTACGGAGTAATTGCACTTCAACGACGACGACGTGGTCTTTCGAGTCAAACCAGGAGAGTAAAGAGGGGGGGGGGGGGGGGGGGGGGAAGGGGGGACCCCTGAATTCTGGTATAACCCAGACATTTTCACAAGTTTGAAAGTGGGAAAACTGGGAAATCCTCGAGGTTCTATCATGTGACGCGAAAAAAAGGAGGTGATGGGGAGAGGCAGAGACGAGACATGGAAGTGGGTGGGTGGGTGGGTGGTTTGAGGATGATACGTTTGGGGATGGTGAAAGCGGATCTGATTGGGTGGATGGTCTTCTCTAACGCTGCAAAGCTTGATCACACTGATAGAAGGTTGTCATTCAGAGGACTCAGCGACTACTTCCGGATGACCTATCGTGGTATCCAGCAACATCACCTGCTCCAGCAGCAGAGCTGCTTAATTCCCTCTGACCGACTAATTCCACAACGACCTGGTCTGCCAAGGGAGCCCAGATGTCTCCAACTCTCCCCTAACCCTGACATTTCCACAAGTTCCGTAACATGGATAACTCCAGCATTCCCCAGGTGCTATCACGTGACGCGGAAAAGAGAGTTGATGGGCAAAGGCAGAGACGAGACACCAATGAACGATCTTGACGGTGTGTTTAAACGAGCGTGAATAATCCTCATGGCCCTTCTATATAAGGGATTAAAGGGGTAGGAGCGAAATACACTTGAGGATGATGGAAATGGGGGGGGGGGGGGGGGGTGGGCTGCTGGATAGCAAATGCATCGTCGTCAAAGGGATAGAGCAGAATCAAACCCGTATGAGGGGTCCAATAACCGATCGAAAATCCTCCTGCCTCTATCTTTCTCCAGTGAAACGATAATGCTAGGGTCGCACAGAAGGTCTACAGCAATTTATGGATAGATATATACATGTGGCCTCGACTTGCCGAGGTGGGTACCAGCAAAATCCTTTGGCCAGCCAAGCTCATATAATCGTTCTTCAGAGGTTACTCCCCCCTCTCTCTTTCTTTACTCTTTTTCTACTCCTCTTTATTTCCTCTCCTCCTACCTCCTCCCCTTTCTCGCGAATATTTTTCTTTTCCTCAAGGCCCTCCAGCTTTTATCCCCACTGGGGGATGTGCTCAGCCACGCGAAAATCATAGCATGTCCCATCGGTGCGCGGGTTAATCCAGAATCCAGTATTGTGATCTCGGTTCCTGGTTCGAATTGAAAGACCATGAAAGTTTCTGTAAAAGGGAGAAGGGGGAGTGGGTGGAAGGGAGGAATGGGTGGGAGAGGCGAGTGGGTGGGAGGGGGGGGGGAAGGTGGGAGGGGGAGTGGGTGGGAGGGGGAGTGGATGGGAGGGGGAGTGGATGGGAGGGGGAGTGGATGGGAGGGGGAGTGGGTGGGAGGGGGGAAGGTGGGAGGGGGAGTGGGTGGGAGGGGGGAGGAGGGCAATTGGTCTCTTGTGTAATGTCCCTACATGCTGTCTTGTCTTGCAGCATCATCTTTGGGATTTTACTTCGAATACTTGAGAGTTACTGAAGTTAAATTGGCGATTAGAGGATGATGGGAGGTATTGAGAAATAGGTTGTCACGGGGCGACCTTACCATGCTTCAATTAGGAATGACAGGTCAATGGATTTAGATGTCCAATGTATCAGCTAAGCAGCGTCAGAAGCAGCAAGATCTTCAACGATTGAGGTGGATTTGACGGTTTTGGAGATCTGTCAAAGAAAAATGGTTCAAGGAGAACCATTCCTACCTTGGCAAGTGGGGAGTGGGAAATTGAAATGCTTGGCGAACAATTTTCGAGTGGGAGACACAGTTGGAAACTGCAAATGCTGCTAGAATGAGTAGTCATTTCAATCGATGGGAACTGGTATCTTTCAAGTTTTAAAAGTTCCATCAGGTGCTTCCGATAATTGGATTAGCCATGGTGTCTTTTTATCTACTGCTTTGCGTTTGTCGGTCCAAGAGAGGGATTTGAATGTGTAACCGGGTAGTTTCGGGTAGTTTACGGTTGGAATATGTTTTGGCTGGTTCAAGGTCGGGGGATGTCAGGAGGTACTGCAATGTTTTGACCACTCAAGGTCACTCGCAGCACAGTCAGCCTATGCTAGCTGGGAGCCTACTGACGGAACTTGACCTCCGTGACCTTGGAACAGCAGGCGTGCCCAATATGGTTCTCGGAATCAAGGTCCTTCCAGGAACATGGTGTTGTCATGAACTCATCGTCAAGTTAAACTTTTATATCGGTAAATGTAATCGCAAAATCATGTAAAACTTGGTCCCCGAAAGTTCAAATGGAGTTTTCGAAGAATCTTTCACTTGACTTAAGCAGTGCAAATGCGTAAGTATTTCAATCTGTTCGACGATCTACATTTCCCGTATCAAGAAATTCATTCAAATCGATTCGTCTCTGGGGCTCTCGGATGCTGTAAGGAGAATTGTGATACTGAATACTCAACGAATGGCCTAGAGGAGTCTGGGAGAAGTTGAGAATGAGGAGAATAGAGAGTGTGCAGTGTTTCGTATAGGTGTATATCGCTATGGGGATCTGGGGTAACGGTAAAGAAGAGGAGGGAGGGGGGGGGGGGGGGGGGGGGTGGTTGGGGTGGTGGGCTTGATACCAGGCAAGCGAATTTCTGAATGGGTAAAAGATATAGTTTGATGTCGAATAAGAGAGAAGCAGAGTGGGAATGGTATTGGATGTCACCGCGATAGAGATTACGGTGGCTTTCAAAGAGCTTCTGATACTCTGCCCGACATTGACAATTTTATTCTTCTACTTCTACATTTTTCATCCCTTCCATGGGCAATCCTTTCAGATATATTCTCCTATGAGTGCCATTGAAATGTTATGAATAAAAATAGGGATATTATGTGGTTGAAGTACGCCGGGTTAAATTGCCATTGATCTGGGCGGAAAATTGGGACAAAAAATGGTCTCCAGTTGTGGTTATCATTGGTCCAGTGGATTCTGTAGGTTCACCCACCCAAGCATCCACCTATCCACCCACCCACCCACCCACTCACCGATCCACCCACCCAACCACCCGCCCATCCACCCAACCACCCGCCCATCCACCCAACCACCCGCCCATCCACCCACCTACCGACCAGTCACCCACCCACCCAACCATTCACCCACCCAACCATCCACCCACCCAACCATCCACCCACCCAACCATCCACCCACCCAACCATCCACCCATTCACCCACCCACCACCCAACCATTCACCCACCCGCCCAACGATCCACCCACCCACTCAACCATCCACCTACCCACCCTCCAAACCACCCACCCACACATACACACACACACATATATATGTATCGTTTCTAACGAGTTTATATTAATTTCGGCACTTTCAATATAGCGCAATTTCATACTTTAATTGAATCGCGTCGAATTGTGTAGGTACTAAACTTTCATATGAAATTAACATTTTGCGGTAGAAGTAAGGGGCAACATGTCAATATATAAATGTGGAAAAAATGACTATTGTTTTCATTGAAATTGAAATAATGGATGTTTAAATTAACACTGAAACAAATTAAAGTTGAAAAATACATTGAAATTGATGAATTGCAGAAGTTATTGCGAATTGACGCGAGAATTTAATCATCTAGGGAGCAAATAGTGAAATAATATTGTGAGTGAAATATACTGAGGAAAATTTGAAAATATTTACACTCTATATTTTTTTATTTTTTCTATTTTGCGGATTTTTTGAAATTGTTAAATTATGAATTTTAGTTTCCGATTTTCAACTTTCACAGTTTCTAGAATTGACCATGAATACAAATAGCCGAACCAAAAATTTAATCTTCGATAAAATCTCGCGTAGAAAAATAAAAAAAAATACCATAGAGCGATTATTGTTACCTCATGGACCTCTCAAAAATTGCAACAACAATTCAGCGTGACTGTTGAAACGTATCGATGCTGCACAGTAGATAGTCAAGCGACGGATTCTTTCGTTGAAAAAAAAAATATATATATATATATATAAATATATATATAAATATATATATAAATATATACGTATGGGTTATACGTGGAAAAAGGTTGATAGAAAACGATGGGATGAGAGATTCGATATATTACGCGGTGGAAAAATCCAATATTTCATTCATTCAGGATCTCTGGACCTCTATAATGGCCACCCTTTTTCCCTCCTATTTTTTTTTATATTCACTCATATTCAACGATTTTATCATTGAAATAATTTTTCCTCCGCCAGTATTTTTCATCCAAAGGACTTATTTTTTTCATGGAAAAAAATTATTCATGGGAAAATAATGTGTGAACTGCACTTCGCATAGACCAAGAAATATTTTAACTCACACTATTTATCTTGCTCTTCAGCATCCAGATATATATTATGCTAATTAACAATTGCAAGCCCGCAGCATGTGCCAATTGATTATCTAAACCGGCCTCGTTAAATGTATTGACCATATACTTCATCAAAGCGAGCAATCAGTAATAAACGTTAATGTGATCAGTGCAAATGTAAATAAATGATTTGTTATTTACTCACCTCTGTGCCTGCTGGTCTGCTTGTCGAACATCAGCATGGCATCTTCTATCTGTAAATAAAAATTATTCTTCATCAGTTCACATTGCTTTTGTCGTCAATAATTTTTAAGCCCTCATGTGCGTCGTCCATAGACGTATACCGAGGGGATTGCCAGCGGCCGGCGGGGAATCCCCTGACGGCGCTCGGTTCATTAGCGGTTTTCCCAAAAACTATTGAAGCTAAATCAAATTTGCGAAGAGATTTGGAAAGCTGAGAGGTTAAGCTTATTTGTGCACTTTTAAAATGTTTTTTAAAAAATGTTTTTAATGTTTTAATTGTCTAATAAACTTTTTAGATACAATTTTGTTTTGGATCTATCTTGACCGATCTCGTTTATCGGCAAAATTTTGCCCGAAAATTCTCAAATAATTCAATCTAGTAGACTTGAGTCTCATCTTTCGAATGGGACAAACCGTTTGCAAATTGGACAATTATTGCTATTATTATAAATAAAACAAATACGAAAGATCATCTCCCGCTGGAAAATTTCCTTCAATATTCAAATTCTTTTTAAAATTCCGTAGTTTTCTCGAAGTATTCAATAAATGTGAATACTCACATTCATAACTAGTCCAAAAGATTCGACGATATCTGCGATAAAATCAAATAATGGAATTGCTCAGAAAATAGGAATCGATATTCAAAACAATGAGAATGAAAACAACGGCAAGGTCACAAGAGTGTTTACTCTGACTACGAGGAATTCTATCACGAACAAGGTGAGTAGGGAGAGGAAAATATTTGAAGATTGTTCTGATTTCAGTAGTTCGGGGACGCCTCCGATAGATGGTGCGCGAGAGACCAGTACGCTAATAATAACACTAAAAGCGATCTATTGAAGTCCTGAGGCACTCGGACCCCCTAAGGACTATTAAAAAGAGTCATTACAAAGATATACAACTTGGATAAAATGAATATTATAACAGTTATAAGAATCAATCAAGAAGATAGTTATTAAACGCTCTTAATTTACGTTTCTTACGAGTCTTAGGCCCTTCAATTCATCTACATACATGTAAACATAAACTAGAACCTAATATTTGATCAGCCCCATCGATTCCTTGGACCCACCTCTTCTTGATGCCCCAAAAGTTAACCAACTGGATAGTAAACAAAATGGAGTTTCAGAATTTGATGAAATTTCTAGGATGCTCTTTCTTCTTTTACCGTAGCGTCAGCAGCCAAGACTTGAAGAGATCCGTTAGCTAGAGGGCGCGACCTAAACATAACCCCGTCGTCGTAGTCGTCGAAGAGAGAGCCCTATCGACTGGCATCCCCTTTGCTCCTTCAACCGACTGAGATGGAACAGGAACTTGGGGGGATGGGAATGATGAGTGGGGTATGGAGGATGGTGTACGCTGCGTGTGTAGCCCGTAAAGCACAGCTGGCACGAGATTTACGGAGCGTGCTGCTGAGGAAAGTCGATGGTTGGGTATATGTTGGGGAGGAGGGGCAAAAAGGATCGAGGCGTAAAGAGGAAAGAAAAAACGAGGCTTGAGGATTGAACAGAAAGGATGGACAGTGAGGTCTCGGAAATGGAAGGCAAAATGGTGAGAGGTGGACGGATAGGATTTATGGGACACAAGAAACAATAGGGATTACCTTTGCCCTGTATTCTGGACTGTTTCCCTCATTCGACCGACTTTCATCGTTTCCAGTTGACGTTCATCCCTGGCATCATACAAACCAGTTGGATGGAACTAAAAAGTTGGACGGTTCTACAGCTTCAGCGGCAATATTTAACTTGAGAAATATTATTGATGTGAAACATCTAATGCGGCGCTTGCACTGGGAAAAAATTCTGTCTGGAACAGGCATTTCCAGTACAAATGTATATATAGATATACTCCACTAGTTACGTATCACCCCCTCTCTGCCATCGACGCAAAGGCGATGCGCACAAGTTGTATGTATATATCGAGATACGCTACAGCGTTTCAAAAAAATTTGAAAAGAATTGGAAATTTTTTTTAACTAATTAGAAAATTTTTGGAACAATTTCGCAAAAATTTTGGGAAGTTTGGAAAAGTTTTGAAAAGATGTGGAAAAAATTTCAAAATTTTCAATAAATTTTGAAAACTATGGAAATGTTTGGAAAATTTAGAAAAATGTTGAAAAAATTGGAAAAATCTTTCGGAAAAAATTTTTTTGGGAAAAATTTGGCTCATTTAAAGAAAAATTGGAAAAATTAGCAAAAACTTGCAAGAAAAATTGACAACAAAATTGAGAAATTTTTGCAAGAGTTCAGCAGAATTTTGAAAAAATTTGCAATTTTTACTTTAAATTGAAAAAATTTTGCTGCAAGTTTGAAGAAATTTGGAGGACTTTTCTAAAAATTTGAAAAAAAACAAATTGGAAAGATTTACAAAAAACTTGGAAAAAGTTAGAACAAAATGGGAAAAAAATCGTAATAATTTGAAAACACCGTGGAAAAATTTAGAAAAAGTTTGGAACAATTTTTAAACGATTTGCAATTTTTTTAAAAATGCGAGAAAGTTTTATGAAATTTTGGAAAAAAATTCACACATTTAAAAGAAGTGAGTATTTGAAAATTTCCAATAATTCTCGAGGAATCGTCAAAAATTTTGCATCAATTTAGATCAAAATTAGTCTTTCCATGTTTCACATCTACCAGGTGTCCCATGACACCTCCCTCCCTTTTATTCATTTTATTAATTATAATTGTATAATGAGGTTCTTCAAATTCTTTGAAGGTCTTCCAACTTCTCATCTGAGTGCGGAGGAGTTAGCACAATTTAGAAGACATCAGGGCACCACTAGCTGTCTGAACCTGAACCTTCCTTGACACCTCAACCACAGACCGTATAAGGTGCACGTGAGTACCTAGTCAGGGCTTCTCCGAAAGCACCTATTTTTATTATGTCAATGTGGAAGGAAACGTTTGTCCAACGATACCAGCCGAACCTTGCATGAGGAACTGATGCCCAAAAAAATCCTGACAAATAGTAATTCCCTTCAGTTCACTCTTCTGCCCACCACATGGCACAATATATATATCGACAGTGATAGAAGATCGATTATAGCGAAATACAGTTGTCAGATCGCTTGACGTTTAATCCTAGGAGAGAGGCTTTCGTGCTTCATATGTCTCCTTCTAGCATTAACGATCGTTTGAGTCACATGTCTGGGGCAACTATTCCTGGTAGACCCTTTCTTCCATCTCCAATCCCTCTTGCGTGAACCTCTTTCTCGTCAATTTTTGTCATTATCGTCAGACCCTAAAAGCTCCAGCATTCTGATCAGCATGATTGGTGTTGGATCCAATTGGTTGATCGGAATGTCAGCGTCAAGTCTATCATTCCTAGCAACACTGCTTCGAGGTGATCTTCTAGACGTCATCAGAAACAACGACCACTGGGAACGAAGCGGATGTAATAAAAATTGTTCATCGATAGTTCTTCTCAAGTTAGAAAGAGCCGATATTTGTATATAATTGAAAGAGCATTGTGCTCGACAAACTCGACGATTCTGGTGAAATCCTTGTTAAGTACTCAAGTATTCTTGATACTTCTCACTTCTAGTAACTCCTCGATGCTTGGATTTGAGAAACTACAAGGGGCATTACGTATCTCTATACCTATTCTCTTCGGTTTCCAGCTTTTCTCAACTCTCAAGGGTAATCCCTCAAGAGAGCAATCGAGATTCTGAAGCGACTGGTCGACGGTGTACCTTATTACAAGTTCGATTCCCCTTCTGCTTCTTACCAACTACACTGTGTTTACTCACTATACCAATAAAACGTCACCTTCCAGACCCTTCCCAGGGGCTGAAGATTGTTCTGTCTTATGTTGCCTCATCATGTGCTCACATCCAACCTTCACTGGATTCCCCTATTTGAGATCTCAACTATTTCAGCATGATCCAGGTAATTTAGTGCGGAGCCAAAGTCAAATTTGGGTCAGTCAAACAATTGTATAGTTTAAGTTTGGGAAGTTCAAGTTGCATCAATGAGAGGACGTTGTACAGGATACTAACTTTTTGACGTCAATAGAGGATTAAGGGAATTTTGGTTTTGCCAGTTAACTTGGACAAATGAATTGCAACAATTAATTTTGGTGGAAACAATGTCTCTAGGTCGCGATGGGAGTATGGAACATATTGGGAAGTAGTTAAAAAGTATGGAGGGGAGAAATCTCGCGTTACGACAAAGTGGGCCCTTTTCATTTTCTGTTTAATAATGTACGGTAAATCGTTTTAGTGAAGGTTTTATTGAGGACTGCTGTTTTCAATGAAGAAAAGTTACTGGAATGTGTGTGTGTTTGTGATTAGTGGCATGTATTCTACCAAAAAAAACATCGTAATTGATTTTACTTCAGCGAAGTTTCTCTAAAATATTCAGCGGAACTGAATAATCACACTTATAAATTCTCAAGGTCATTTCATGGTGGTCTTTACTAAGAAATAACAGACTTTCTCAGAGATTAGGAATTGATATTCGAGGCAAAGGAGAGCAAAACAAAAACAAGGTCACCAATACTGTTTACCCTGCCTTCGAGAAATTTTGTTATGAAGAGGGAAACTTCCAGCGAAGATTTTGTCAACAAAAAAATTCAGTCCCACAGTTTGAAGTAAACTGTGAGCCGAATGTTGACATTCAACCATTTTCTCAAATCTTGATGAAGTCAGTAAAAACGGTGGCAGTCATGGAGCGACATTAGAGCAAGTTGTATGCGAAATAAACAACAAAAACAGTAACGGAGAGCAGATTCCAGACCAGAGTTGCCAACCATACCATTATCATGGTATTTATACCATTATCGGAGGGAGCAATGTATTTGAAGAAATATTTTTTACATAAACTTTATTCAAAAAAATTCCATAGTCATATTCCCGCCGATTTTGGGTCGAAAAAGTGAAATTAATTTTTTTCGATTTTGGCCAAATTTAACATTGGGTTCTTATGGGGAGGCAAACTTAAATTTTGTAAAATTCAATTTTTGGTCCCGTGTGCGTTGATATTATCCAATAGGAACCCCTAGAAGATATTTCCGTCGATTTTTGGTCGAAAAATTGAAATTAATTTTTTTCGATTTTGGCCAAGGTTAACATTGGGGTCTTATGGGGAGGCAAACTTAAATTTTTTAAAATTGAATTTTTGGCCCCGTGTGCGTTGATATTATCCAATAGGAACCCCTAGAAGATATTTCCGTCGATTTTGGGTCGAAAAATTGAAATTAATTTTTTTCGATTTTGGCCAAGTTTAACATTGGGGTCTTATGGGGAGGCAAACTTAAATTTTTTAAAATCGAATTTTTGGCCCCGTGCGCGTTTACACTACCCAATTGGGACCCCTAGAAGACACTCCCGTCGATTTTGGGTCGAAAAATTGAAATTAATTTTTTTCGATTTTGGCCAAATTTAACATTAGGGTCTTATGGGGAGGCAAACTTAAATTTTTTAAAATCGAATTTTTGGCCCCGTGCGCGTTTATACTACCCAATTAGGACCCCTAGAAGACACTCCCGTCGATTTTGGGTCGAAAAATTGAAATTAATTTTTTTCGATTTTGGCCAAATTTAACATTGGGGTCTTATGGGGAGGCAAACTTAAATTTTTTAAAATTGAATTTTTGGCCCCGTGTGCGTTGATATTATCCAATAGGAACCCCTGGAAGATATTTCCGTCGATTTTGGGTCGAAAAATTGAAATTAATTTTTTTCGATTTTGGCCAAGTTTAACATTGGGGTCTTATGGGGAGGCAAACTTAAATTTTTTAAAATCGAATTTTTGGCCCCGTGCGCGTTTATACTACCCAATTAGGACCCCTAGAAGACACTCCCGTCGATTTTGGGTCGAAAAATTGAAATTAATTTTTTTCGATTTTGGCCAAATTTAACATTGGGGTCTTATGGGGAGGCAAACTTAAATTTTTTAAAATTGAATTTTTGGCCCCGTGCGCGTCGATACTATCCAATAGGAACCCCTGGACGATATTTCCGTCGATTTTGGGTCGAAAAATTGAAATTAATTTTTTTCGATTTTGGCCAAATTTAACATTATGGTCTTATGGGGAGGCAAACTTAAATTTTTTTAAATCAAATTTTTGGCCCCGTGCGCGTTTATACTACCCAATCGGGACCCCTAGAAGACACTCCCGTCGATTTTGGGTCGAAAAGGTCAAATTAATTTTTTTCGATTTTGGCCAAATTTAACATTATGGTCTTATGGGGAGGCAAACTTAAATTTTTTTAAATCAAATTTTTGGCCCCGTGCGCGTTTATACTACCCAATCGGGACCCCTAGAAGACACTCCCGTCGATTTTGGGTCGAAAAGGTCAAATTAATTTTTTTCGATTTTGGCCAAATTTAACATTGGGGTCTTATGGGGAGGCAAACTTAAATTTTTTAAAATCGAATTTTTGGCCCCGTGCGCGTTTATACTACCCAATTAGGACCCCTAGATGGAGATTATTTAAATTTTTTTGAAGAGCCCTATTTTATCGGTAGATACCATTATTTCCCCCGGAATACCATTGTTTTCCCCGAAATATCATTATTTCTCCCTCCCCATACCATGAACCGAGGTCCACGGGTTGGCAACGCTGTTCCAGACTCAATTCGGTGATTCCAAGAGTTTTTTGAAACACTCTATAGCCTACTCATGAGGAGGGGTGTCTAGGACGCGAATCGACAAAGTGGGCCCTTTTCGTTTTTTTGCTAAATAACACAAATTAAACTGTTCCAATTATCGTACCGGAGTCTAATTGATGCCAGGCCAAGATTTTACCAATTACTGAATGATATAATTTTCAATATCATTCAGAAAATTGCAATTATGTCAAAAACTAAAAAAGACACATTACATTTTTTCCCAAAAAAATCCAGCTTATTTCACCAATACTCATAAACATGATTGTTCATTATTTCCCGCGCAAATCATCCCATAAATATCGAAATAAAGTTTGCTCATAAACCTTGACCATTCAACATCATTGATAATCCAATAAATTCATAATATACAGAAAAGTATTTTCATTTCTCTCATTTCCCAGCGCATTATTGTTTTCACACTCGCATTAAAATTTACTGATGAAAATAAAATCATGAAAAATGGGGCCAGGAATAATAACGAAAATGCATGCACCCTGTAGAGACGTTATGTGAATGATTCATTCGCGGTTAGAGGAGGAGTGGTGGGCTCAAACTGTGGGAGAAAATTGGTTGTGTATAAAAACAATAAACCAATGGAGCGTTAGTGCGTAAACAAAAGGCATCCTCCGACAAAGGCAATAAAAATCGGCACGAGGAAAGGGGGTAGGGAAAATTAAAAACAACAATTTATATAGTCAATATGACATTCCTTTTTCCTACCCGCTCCCAATTACTGAAGGTAATAACGTTGAATCGATATTGCCAGGATGTAAAAACAATACGTGCACGCACCATCAATGATTAATGGCTTCAGTGGCTCAATTCAGAGATGGAAAAAAAAATGATTCGATATTGGATGATTTTTGCCGTGGTTAGTGATCAATATGGAAGGTCGTTTTCTTCAATATCATTATGATTACCCACTTAGTTTAAAGGACAGGTGTCAAGTCCTGAAATTTTCACTTTTCTGAGAGGTAGAAAAAGCTATGTGTGCGTGTGTGTGTGTGTGTGTGGGGGGGGGGGTGGGGGGGGTGTGTGCGTGTTTGTCGGTAGGTGGGTAGCTGGGTGGGTGGGTAGGTGGGTAGGTGAGTGGGTGGGTGGACGGGTGGGCGGGTGGGTAGGTAGGTGGGTGAGTGGATGGGTGGGTGGGTAGGTAGGTGGGTGGGTGGGTGGGTGGGTGGCTAGGTAGGTGGGTGGGTGGGTGGTTAGGTCGGTGGGTGGGTGGGTGGTTAGGTCGGTGGGTGGGTGGGTGGGTGAATGGCTGTGGGTGGTAAAATGGCTTAGTTAATATCATTCAAATTTAACTCGACACTCCGAACCATCGACCGCCAAACAACAAAAATTTTGATGACAATTTATCCATTTTTCTTCCATCCCCCAATCGGAAAATCCAATTGAACGTCTAGCGGTCTCACGAATGCCGCACTGCAAAGAAAAGTATCTCTACTCTGTCTCTATTCTCCAGCTTTCCTATTTCCTCCCTTCCCCTCCCCCTTAGTTTTATTATTTCCACTCTCTTTTTTTCTTCTCATCTTATTTCTCAGTCTCGATCCTCCTACTACCGTTCTCATAGTAGTCCTCCGGATCCTCAACTCTTACGGAGGTAAACTACTTTCGACTTGCGCGCCCGCTTTCCTACCGAATCACGCTCTCCCGCCTCGGGAGAAACTCGGTCCATTCATTTTTCTTCCAACTCGAATGAGAGAAAATGAGGGGGAAAAAATTAAGGGTGGTGGGAAGACCAAACGGGGCTGCCATGTTTCCAGTTCTGGTGCTTGGTAGGTTGCGCTGTGGTCTGAGCGCCGCCGTTTTGCTAATGTTTAAATTCTTGATCAAATTTCAGATTTAGGAAAATAAGCTTTCCCCTTCCCCCTCCCACTTACCCGTCCGCCCACCCACTCGCCCGCCCACCCTCCTTCCACCCAGCCACTCGCCCACCCACCCGCCAGCCCACCCATCCACCCACCTACCCATCCGCTCCCTCCAACCCGCCCACCCTCCCCCCCACCCACCCACCCGCCTGCCCACCCATCTACTTATCCGCTTCCTCCAGATCGCCCACCCGCCTGCCCACCCACCTACTTATCCGCTTCCTCCAAACCGCCCACCCTCCCCCCCATCCACCCACCCGCCCACCCACCAACCCGCCCGCCCAACCGGCTCCCTGAAGAGCCACAAAGACGTGCCCTCCCTGTAAGATCCTCCAGTCACCACCGCACCCGCTCCACCTTCACGATGCATCCCTTCGTATTCTATTCAATCCGTTATTCATCAAACCGGGAAAGACAGTAGATTTATTCCGCAAAATGAACACATTGCATCCGGCCTTCAGCCGGCAGTCCTGGTGAGAAGTAAAAAATGTGCCGAGGGGTTTGCACGATTTTACGAGTGGGCGGCCGGGTGGGCCGGGGGGGGGGGAGGGCGGCTGGGGTTGGATGGGTGGGAAGAGGCGAGCAAAAGAAGAGAAAACAGGCCAGGTCGTTTCGCGAACCAACGTGTACCAGGTACCATACATCGATGTTTGAGGCCGTACACGACATTCTCGTATCGCGGTAAACCCCCTCTTTTCACGGAGAAGCTTACGACTCCATCACGATGTACAACCCCCTTCGTCCCCCCGCCCCCCCTCAAATACATTCAAAAGTATTTTCGTGCAACCCCATCGTGTACGTTTTTACCACACTTCACATAACATCACATGCCAAATTCATTTCCATCTCTTTCTTTACTCCAACCTATTCCGCCACACACTATTTTCTCTCGTCTCCATTTTCATTTCGAATGTACTCACCCCCCCCCCCCCCCCCCCCGCGCCCCGCAAAACGTCACGATTCCTTTCAGTAGATCCCGAAAAAAACTTTATATCAGCAGCATGAACACGAAATAACGTCGATGCAAATGTGTTCATAGCTCTTGCGTGGGATTTCATGATCGGCCGATGTGCAAAAAGAAATTACATATTACGAAATCAGGAAAGTAATGACCCGGAAAAATGTCGTTCGTCTTATGTCATATATCGCGTGCCCTGATCACTTTTTGGCGGGCTGGTTAATCGGCGATATCTCCGGAATTATACGAGTTACAGAAAAAGTTGTAGAACCGAAAATGTGTGTTTTGATTAGAGGAACAACTTTTGTTGAAAGCATTTTTTTGTATCTTGAGCTGGTTTGCTGATAGAGCGCTTCGAACAATTCTAATCCATGATACAGCAGTAGAAATTTGAGTCGTGAGGATAACGTTTAGGGTGAGCAATTCACTTCAAGATATTCGCAGGTCAATGCTCAAGTCTCCAGAAAAGTTGCTACATCCTCCGTAATATTGGAGTAATATTGGGGTAGCTATCCTAAATTACTGGCGGTGGTTATCGTTCTTCATGAAGATGAAGGGCGATGTAGATCTTTGAGAAACTCATGACTACTTCAAACACAGCAGAATTTAATATGACCGCAATTTCATGGAGTCTTGAGAGGATATGATTTCTACTGGTCCTATATATCAATCTCCTTTTACAACCAGACCAAAGTTACCGTAGCCTGGCCTGGTGCCCTACCCCCCCCCCCCTCCTCACCGCCTCCCGCCACCCACCCCAACGATATTAAATTGCGATACTGTTGGCAGTCTTCCCTGCTGTCACCAGTCCTCATGCGTCTGCCAGATGTTTAATATGGCCAATTCAATTCTTCCCTGACATGTATGAAAGGGTTATCTGTGGTATCATTAGATTAAAATATGGACAGCCTGTGGCGAATATTTTTATGATCGGGTTTATCAGAAAATGTGGCCTAAAGGGTTATGCGGGTATAGAAATTTTTCCAATTTTTCTCATTTTCACAAAGATATAAGTGTGTTTTGATGTGGGTGTGGGCGGGTGTAAGTGGGTGGGGGGGGGGGGAATGAGTGGGCGGCCGTAGTTGACTGGGCGTGTTGAGGTGGGTGAGTGGGCGGGGGTAAATGAGTGGGCGGGTGCAGATGGGTGATCGGGCGGGTTTAGGTGGGTGAGTGGGCGAGTGGGCGGTGGTAAATGTGTGGGCGGGCGGAGTTGACTGGGCGTGTTGAGGTGGGTGAGTGGGCGGGTGTAGGCGGGTGGGCGAGGGTAAATGTGTGGGCGGGCGTAGTTGGCTGGGCGGGTTTAGGTGGGCGGGTGGGCGGGGGTAAATGGGTGCGCGGGCGGGTTTAGATGGGTGAGTGGGCGGGAGCAGATGGGTGGGTAAGTGTAGGTGGGCTTTTTTTTGCCATATCTCGCAAGTTTTCACTTCTATTGAACAACCAATACCATTCTTCCCCTCGAATACATGAATAACGTGGCAGTCAGTTATTTAGATAACTCCATTGTTATTCAGTTTCGCGAATGCAGCGAATTCTGGCATTTGAGGAGGCAAAGTTATCAGAATATTCACAATCATCACGACTGGCAACCTTAGCACACTCCGATCGTATAATACATCCCAAAATGTAAAATCATACATCCGATGAATATTCACATGTCAACAATTTTACAACTCTTGGTGAAGCTCATGTAAATTTATGAGATGAATCGTGACCAGAGATTGGATACGATCGGTGCATTCCAAGTGGAAAATAGTTCGTTTTTTTTTTAAATTTTTTTCCGCCTTACACAGGAACATTGGAGCAGATCAAGAAAGACAAACTGAGTATATTTTCCCGGAAAAAATATGAATGAATCGTATTTATCAATGTTTCAGTGGGATGATGAATAATGTAACTGTTCAAAAATGAAATTGCCTACGTAGCAATTTACATCACTCATCAAGACAATTCCACTTTTCCTATTTTACGCTGGATAAAAAATTAAAGTGAACCACTCCAATGTCCAAGCACAAATGTGACTGTCCGGGAATTAACTTTTTTTTGGGGGGTCAAATAAAAGTTGGCTCCATCAACAAGCGACAGTATCATGAAATGGTCCATAAGTGTCACCTGTCAGAATTATTCATTTTGAATTTTTTGGCGGCAAATCGATGGCTTCTCAACTGGCCAATCAAAAACATTGGTTCATTAAAGTTGCAATGCGTTAAGAAAAATTGAAATAATTAATGACAAAAATATTTTGGCAATTTTCCAAATTTTGTAAAAAAAAATCGACATTCAAAATCTTTTCAAAAATTTTCATCACTGTAAAAAAAATAAAATTCTCCGCGAAAGCCGCAGACAGACGCCGGAAAATCGATGTTTCAAGTAAACAACTGTTTCATCAAGAAACTCAAAAAAAAAAAAACCTAAAAACCCGCTGGAAAAAAGGTGAGAAAAGTTGTCCAGAGTTTTCCAGTCGTGATCTCGAAAAAGCGGTGGAGAGACCAGAGCTCTTCGCGCACCACCTATAGTCACTGTATATATAGACTCCCTTCGTTCTTCACACGAGAGAATCACGGAAGGCCAAATATAAGGGAGTGAATGAGAAAAAAAGAAGTAGCGAGGGGGGGGTGGGGGGGGGGGGTGGAGAAGACCAAGAGAGAGAGAGAAGTTGGGCATAATTTTACCGTAGGAAAAGTTTTCCCAAGGCTTTTTTCCCATTGCCCGGTGTACCACGCCGCTAAATTCGTTTCCGAGCACCGCAGCCCTATCCACCTCCCCCCGCCCACCCACCCACCAGCTCCTCAACACTGAGAGGTTTTTCCGAAGAATCCCTGACGCCATTCATAGACACTCTCTTGCAGTGTGTTTGTTACCAGAGTTGCTATATAGGTGTCACCAAGAAATTGGAAAATTCTGTGTGTGTGTGTAAAACCCTTCATGGGCGTTCCAGAATTTGTTTTTCCTTTTAAATCGAGATTTTTTTATTTGGACCGCCGGTGATTAAATTGATACGCGAAAGATGAATGTATGGAAATATTCATCTCAATAGTTTCAAAATGATTGTCATCGTGTCATTTTTTTCGCTGGTAATCCATCTCTCCACATGATTACTGATTAATTATTGACGGTGGGAATCCCCGGGTTATGACGCAACACCACTCAACGAGATGAAATTGTTCGGTATCGACTGGATGAAAAATACCAGAAGCCGGAAAATGTTGATACCAATGGCTGTCGGAAAATGTGTGTATGTAGTAATAAGCTTTGTAATGAAATGGTGTCATATATTTTTCGATTTGGCTTTCCAATCATTTCCAGATAGGGAAATATACCTTTTCCGGGAGTATATAGTTCTGAAATTGAGGATCCGTGTCTCGAGGAATGGGTGGATGGATGGGTGAGTGGGTGGTTATGTCCGTGAGTGGGAGGGTGGGTGAGTGGGTGGGTGGGTGGACGGGTGTGTGGAAGGGTGGATGGGTGGGTCGGTGGAAGGTTGGATAGATGGGTGGGTGGGAGGGTGGATAGATGGGTGGGTGGGATGATGGATGAGTGGGTGGGATGCTGGATGAGTGGGTGGGAGGCTGGATGGGTGGGTTGGTGGGTGGGTGGTGGGTTGGTGGGTGGGTGGTGGGAGAGTGGGTGGTTGGTGGGAGGGTGAGTGGTGGGAGGGTGTGTGGTGGGAGGGAGGGTTGGTGGGCGGGTGCGTGGTAGTGTGGGGGGGGGGGGGGGAGTGGGCGGGTGTGTATGTGTGTTTTTGTGGATTGGACGACATTCCGAAAATTCGAAAATCCAAAAAATCTCTGAGGATAGATATAGATATAGCTATTCCTGATCCGATCTCCCTACCGACCCCTTATTTATTTATATCCTTGATGCACAATGCAGTCCCGATCGTCGATATATGTCACTACATTGGATACAATACAACCTGCCTGTAGCGTCCGCAAGGGGAATAGAGAGAACAAGACATAGGGGGGTGGGGCGCATTGGCCAAGGGTAGGTTGGAAGATTTACGTTATCGGATATCGTTTTCCGATTGGCCGGGAGAAGCTTAACGACCGATGGAAAGGTAATGGAAGTTTGTCAGGTGTGGGTGAGGCGCCTTTGCCTCATGTTGGTTACCTCTTTCACAGCTGTCTCTCTCTGTTTTCTGTACTCACCCACTGCCACCATATAAACTATACATCCCACCCATCCTCCCGCTAACTCCTCCCCCCCCCCCACCTCCGCCATCGCCCTAGGGCTTGCGATCTCGTTCCACTATACACCGCTGTCCTCCCACTAGTCGTTACTTGGTTTACGATCCTATCTGGAATTGTTTGATGAAAACGAACTGACAAATGCTACCTGGCAACGTTAAAACCATGATATTTGCCAATTCAAGAGCTGGAGACACGTTGAACAATGCTGGAATTAAATAAAAATTTCATATCCTCTAAAATTTGGGGATATCGACATTTGGGAAACGTCTGAATGTTAGAAAAAAAATTCAACAAAATTAATACAAAAATAGAAAAAAAATTTCTAAAATTTCTAATAATAATAATAATTTTTCTACCATACACTTGATGCTGGACCAACTCCCACCTAACCTCCCACTAGTCGTTACTTCGTTTACGATCCAACACGGAATTGTTTGATGAAAACGAACTGACAAATAACCTGGCAACGGTAAAGCCCTACTATTTTTTCACTCCCTATTTTTCGTTTTTTTTTACACACCTAATTTTTTTTCCAACGCTCAACTAACCGTATTTTGAACTTTATTTTACGAGGCAGAGGGGTGCGTTTTTGGTGATAGTGCAAACATTTTTTTTTTCATCCTAGGTTTTTCTGCTCATTGTGATGTACCTACTGAGGGTAGGTTACACGTTCACGCACAGTTACAGGGTAGAAGTTTAACGACCCATAAATTCCCGCAGGGGCTCGGAATGAGACGAGGTGAAAAAAAAAAAAATTCACGCGTGAACTGGTACGTTACAACTACCATGGCAACGAAAACGATATTTTCGACAGATAGTGTATTGAACTTTGATGTGACATTTTTTCCCCCATGTCTCATGGTTTTCATTCCGACATTTCTCGTGGGAAATTGTTGATTCCATTTTTGTTGAGCCAGTGAAGCAGCAACTGGTCCAATTTTTCAGAAAATGTAACTATGAAAATAAAGAAATAAAAAAAAATGTGACTATTTGAAGAGAATGAAATTTTACAGCATCACGTGTTATGAAATAGTCAATGGGAAAATTTTAGTGGCATTACTTCGAAAATCAAAGCTAAAGTTCGGAAGGTTATTTGATTGCAGTGTGCTTAATTTCTTTTGGCGCCAAAAATTCGGCGCCAAAAAAATCGGCGCCAAAAAATCGGCGCCAAAAATTTGATGCCAAAGGATTGGCGCTAACAATTTGGCCCCAAACAACAGGCGCCAAAAAATCGGCGCCAAAAATTCGGCGCCAAAAATTTGGCGCCAAAAATTTTTCCTAAATTTTGACTTCTGCTTCTCTACGGCAGATTATACCCAAATCCCGTTCCTCATTCTTCACTCCTGATGAATGTAATCACTGTATATAGAGTGATCATATCAGCATTCTCCATCGATCATCGCTAACAGAACTTGACGCGCCTCGCAATGTACCCCCCAATGCTATTCATTTTCGGATGTATTTTTTTTTCATCAAGGTAATTCTGCCACCAGTACAGACTGCATCTATTCTGGGGTCTTTGGAAAGCGAGTGATGTTGGCAGTTTGACGCGTGGGGATTTGTCGAGTGGGTGAGAGGATCGTCTTACAAGCAAACAGGGACAGGAGCGTTAGTCGGATCTACTTAGGGAAAAGCCCCGGCCACGAATGACAAGCGAAACGTAACTGAAAGGGGGGAAGAGAATGAGAGATACAGGAGTAGGGGTCCAATGCTGATGCTCTTCGCATTTCGCTCACTCCAATCTCCACCAGCGAATCATGGAGAAATGAAGAGAGAACGAAGCGACAGTTAGGTGGTTGCAGCTCGCCGTTGGGGGGACTCTTCAGGGGCTTCTTAATTCCATTACTTCGGGTCGCCGTGGGAGACGCTACGACGCTTGTCTCTTACTATCCATCTCCCATACTGTTGAAATTTTTTACAGGTATTGTCCGTATTCTTAGTCACATATTGTTCCGTTTTTATGTAAAAATGAGTTGCAGGAAAAATGTAATTCGCTCAAAAAAATGCTCCATCGCCGAAAGTGGGTCGTAATAAAATATTTTGCTCTTTTGTGCATTAATGCAAATATATCTATTCACTTCATTGGAGTTTTCTGAAGCTAGCAAATTTCTCCCCGCGAATCAAGAATTTTTTTCCACCGCTGCTCTCACACATTTTCCGCCAGCCGTGCGTTTTTTTTAATCCCAACCTTCCCACTTCGTTCTACCCCCCCCCCCCCGCCTTTTTTTATCCGTCTTTCTGGTCCACACTGCCGCAGAAATTTTGCACGAAAAATTGTTGCGAGGTATAATACAACTGGGGACAGTTTCATTTGTTACGATGTGAAGGCCATGCGACAATCTCATTTTCCGGGGGCGGAATTGAATAGAATAAAATGAATAGACATTTTTTGTGATGTTCATTGGAGCACTTGGATAGTTGGAGGATTTTCTGTTTTTTTTTTTTTTTTTTTTTTTTTGGGAGAATTGTTGAGATCTTTTGTACGCGATGGGGAATTGAGGGACCATTTTTTAATGAGAAAATGGAAGAAGAGAATGTAAGATTCGTTTACGCAATTTTTTTAAGGGAGAATTGGACACCCATCCATCTGTCTGGTGACTTTTACGACTTCAGTCATCGTATCTGTGAACGCAGGGTGAACTCCCAGAAACTCCTATGCCATGCTTGGGAAAGTCTGCTGGTAGGGGGGTACCCTTCCCCCCACCCCCGTCCACTTGAAGGTTATTTGATTGGGGTGTGGTCAATTGTTTTTAGCGCCAAAATTTTGGCGCCAAAAATTGGGCACCAAAAATTGGGCACCAAAAATTCGGCGCCAAAAAATTCGGCGCCAAAAATTCGGCGCCAAAAATTCGGCGCCAAAAAATTCGGCGCCAAAAATTTCGCGCCAAAAATTTCCAGCATGGGGCATATCCACTACTACCTTCCCAAAGCCCTGCTCCATAGCAGCTGCCGGACTAGAGAAGAGCGCACCGGAGGCAAAGAAACAAACACACACGCACACACAGAAGCATCCTGACCATCGAAGTCGACTGAGCCTCCCATCGTTATTGGCCTCTCCTATCACAAAGTTAATAATCTCCCAATCGATCATAAAAATGCCGATACCTTTCAAGAAACCATCCCATAAATACCACCCTCCATATACATCCTCATTCCCCCCCCCCCCAAAGATTTTCCCCCAATAACACTGTCATAAGTGGAATCGTGAGAGCGCTATAAGTTCTTGAATTTCGTATCATAAATTCACGTTACGTATTTCCCCGTCTCCGAGAAAACTTATTTGTAATATGCGCACACACCGGAAATTCACGACATCTTCATTTGATAGAACAGGGTGGAAAAAGGTAAGAGTAGAGGAACACCAGGGACAGTATATATAAATTTTCACCACACGTGACTGCTTCAAATATTTAAAGACTCATGTGCAATGTTCACTCTTGAAATACCCATTTTTTTGCCGCCTTTTTTTTTGGCCTTTTTTAAACCGAGGTGAATGGATGTGACACGTTGGTACATGACATCCTGGTGGGGTTTAAATATGAAAAACGCGGGATACCCTCAGAATTTAGGAGAATCCATGGTAGATGTTGGACTCCTGACAACGGCAATATATGGCCTGGAGTCTATTGGATTCGGGGATGACAGCTTTGCCGGCTTTAATTTCAACGTAAAGACTGGGAGAGATTTTCACTCGTTGTCATTGTGCAATGGTGGATGGGGATGAGAGGACAGGGAGGCTGGGAAGGTCAGCTGTTGGAAGCTCCTGGGACTGCCTCTGCTTGCTCGGCATGAGCCGACTGATGTTGCTGGTGTTCTGATTGTCGTTCAGCCTCCAGTGGTCCAGCTCATAGCTCATCTCAAGCTACCTCCTCTTCTGCTGCAGAGCCATCACCCAGCTCAGGAAACGTAGGATAACTAGTGGGATAAAAGTGTGTGTCCGCATTGAAAACACAAGAAAACTTCCCGATTTATAATTTCTGTTTGCAATTCCTAGATTTTCCGATACGTCAATTAAATGTTTCAATCCCATTTATCAAGCTGATAATTATGAATATTTGACTAGCCGCATAGTCAGCGTGAGGACGAGAATTATGCGCGTTACTGGAGTGGGAGTGAGACGCCAATAGGGGTGCGAACGCTCGAGGCTTAAACCCGTCATACCTCCTTAACTATGACAAATATGGAAAAAAGTGATAAAAAATTAAATATGTATTTCCACTTACTGAGCAAATTCTGTTAAATACTTTTTGCCGTATCTCTTACCGTTTTTGAAATAGAGCGTTGTAAACAATTCAATTGTTAATAACAAAAAACAGCTCGGTCAATTTAAACCAAAAGCTAATCCGATCTAAGGTCCATGAAGACGCTCCGAATAAGACCTCGATGACCCCGATCGTTCAATCCGATCGTAAGAAATCGTTAACCAAAAATCCGATTCCACACATACAAACACACACACACACACACAGACATTTACTCGGAATTTGATGGGAAGCATTTTGGTATACTTAAAACCCTCGTTACGAATCGAAATAAACAAAATTGATTTAGGGGTCATTACAATAACTTCCCAAAAAATCGGGAGGTTAAAAGGAAACTGGCAAGATCTTCCTATCAACGCACATGAATGGAATGGAAGATGCATTAACAAGAACTTCTTGCAGCTCACCATCTCCAGTTATTTCACCTTCTTCCGCTTCTTTTTTTCCTCTCTTCGCCTCTTCGTTTTCGTTATTTTTCTTTCCACCCAACTTTCACCCAATCTTTTTAATTGTATTGCTCCGGTCAGCGTAGCGCGGTGATAGAAAAGTTGGCGCTGAAGGAGTTGGCGGTTTGGTTAAGGTGAGTTACTCACAGCACCCGCGATATTCTATCCACTTTACCATCCTCTCATCCCTCTTTTCTACTGGCCCCCCCCCGCCCCCCCCACTACCCCCCCCCCCCCCTCCCCCTCTTTGGCTACTTTCTCAGGCTACTTTTGTGTTTACTTAGTTTCTTAGTTGACCAAGAAGTACTCCCTGTTTGGCTTCCCTGGTGAGGGGGAAAAAAGTGTTGTTGATTTTGTTAGAGTGCATCATTTCATTTTAACATTTCATTTGAAATTGTTGAAGGTGTTTTTTTTTCCTAGATTGAGTTTCACTGGGGCGTCTTAAATAACACCTAGTGAAGTTTAAATTGAGAGGAATAACTGACATTCAGGTTTTCAAATAATTTTCTTGGGAATTTTTTTTTTATTTGAGACTGTTTTGAGGATTACAATGTTTCGAAAAATTTTGAATCTTCGAAATTTCGGCGGGAAATTTTTTTTTTCAAATCCGCGAGTTAATGATTTGTGTAAAAAGGGTTAAGGGAGGTGACAAAAAAAAAATACAATGGACCAATGATCCAATGAGATTTACGCTACCGCAACTACCACTTATAATAAATTCACCACCTAAATCCAGCCATGATATATTACTTTCCGTGGCCGCCGTAAGAGGGCCAAGAAGTACTGATAAATGGATGAAAGGACTGGGAGGATTTTGATATATTGTGTGGATCCGAGTAAGTTTTACGAGGCCCACGAGACCATCAAATGGTCCATCCTATCGTGTGCGCGGTCCGAAATCACGAGAGGGTGGACTTTTTTATCTCACCTTTTTACCAAGCAAAATCGAAGGAATTTTTTCGGATATGATGCATAGTCTTGGTAATTACGAGGTAGGACCTCGATCTTCTTGGCCATTGTGAGCAGCCGATAGTTATTTTTTTGATAAGTTTTTTCTTTGGGACAATGTTGCAGGTGATTGGGAAAGTTTGAGAAATATTTTCAAGGGTCGTCGTATAAATTGGAGTTACATATTGGTTAGAATAGGTTCAGTAGTTTCTACAGTAGTTCACACTCACACTCACACTCTCACAGTCACTCTCTCACACTCTCACACACACACTCACAGTCTCATACTCACCCTCGTACACTCACACTCTCACCCATATTTTCACTTACACTCTCACCCACATTCTCACTCACACTCTCACTCTCCCTCAGACTCCCACTCTCACTCCCACTCTCACCCTCACTCACACTCTCACTCACACTCTCACTCACACTCTCACTCACACTCTCACTCACACTCTCACTCACACTCTCACTCACACTCTCACTCACACTCTCACTCACACTCTCACTCACACTCTCACTCACACTCTCACTCACACTCTCACTCACACTCTCACTCACACTCTCACTCACACTCTCACTCACACTCTCACTCTCACTCTCATTCACGCTCTCACTCAGATCCTCTCTACATCGATACATGTAAAGTCACGCGGCGGCGAACAATATAGCAATTTTATTAATATTACACTTTTGATTTTAGGGGTGTGCACAATAACTTACCTATATGGAGAACTTGAAAAATGGATATGCCACTTCCCTATCACTTTGGAACAATTTCATCCACTATGGGGTTTGAGTGGGGGCGGAAGAATTTATACCACCGAAAATCCTGAAACCGGAACAAGTGAGAGGGGAGCTCTGTGACACCTGTATCGCATTCGACACCTGTAGCATCGCTGAGTGAGGAGGGAAATAAATGGAAAGCATTTGAGATCACGGGCTATTTTCAACCCTCATCCCTCCACCCAAATTGTCAGAAAGCGGAGGGACGAAAAACAGACGATGGTGAATTGTGTAATGAATGAGGAGCCTGTGGGAGGAAGACCAGGAAATGATGACGTAAGTGGATGATTATGTGCTATATTGTTCATCTTTCACTTTCGCAGCTTTTGCAAAAAAATTTATACACTTGAGATTTTAATTTTTAAAATTTTCGCAATTTTTGGGTTTGCAAATTTTTGGGTTTGCAATGTTTCAAATTTTTTGGCAATTTTTTTGGAGCTTACAATAGTTTTTTTGGATCATTTTATCGTCATTTAGAAATTTCTATTCTGAAAAGTTTGCTGAAAGATCTTGGGAAAAAATATGTCAAACAAGAATTACAATCTGGAATTTTTTTTTATGTCCCCCATGGGCCCCCAGCACATTTCGCCCGCTTGTTTCCAATCATTTCCCATATAAAAACATGGTGACAAATGCCGCTCGGTTGAAATTTAACTGGAAAAAATAATCACAAAAAATTTTTTTCTCGACTCGCGAGAAATGTCCTGTACCACTGAATTTTGTTTGCAATTGGTGTTGAAAAAATATTCGAAATTCAGCAATTTCATTGGCTATTGATTGTTGATCCCCACACCTCGCTTCGATAACCCGTGCGAAATCAACCCGGGGGATCACTTCGCGGGTGACCCGCTAGTCCCCTCTGTCATTCGTTGGATGATTAATCGTTTAATTAGTGGCAGTGTTACGGCTCCATGGCTTCACCCCAACTCCGCAGCTTCCATGATCGCATCGCGTGCAATTCCACCTCCCCCTTACCACCCACCCGCGCCACCACCCCCTTCTCCGCTTCCACCTCGCGACCGAAAATAGGATCACATTCCGGCATCCACTTATTGCCTTACCCCCCCACACACACATACACACACCTACCCACACCCACCCACACCCACACCCACCCATACCCACCCACACCCACCCACACCCACCCACACCCACCCACACCCACCCACACCCACCCATACCCATCCACACCCACCCACACCCACCCACACCCACCCACACCCACCCACACCCACCCACACCCACCCACACGCACCCATCCATAAACCCACACACACACACACAGCGTTCAGTTTCACTTTAAAAAATTCTCGCATTTTAGAAAAAAAAACAGAATTTCGAAAGCCTTCAATTTGGATTTGTCAAAGCGTTGACCCGACGGGAAAAACCGAATCAAAAGACGGAAACAACTCCGGAGTGTTTTGAATTCGCCAAATTTTCGATTAAACTCAGCCGAACATTTGGCTTTGTGCGAAGTCATTCAATTGGCGAATAGTGACAAGAGATGGGAGGGGGGGGGGGCGGTTGCACCCCAATGTACGTTCCATTGAGTCGCGGATTGTGCATCGCTTATCGCGCGACGGGTATTTCAAACCGATAGAAAAGTCCCCTAGAGCTTTTTTCTCCCCTCGATGTGTGGTGAAGAATTAAATGTACCTGGAAAAAATAAAAAAAAAACGCTGGAACTGAAGTGAAGTGCATGAAAATTCGATCACGCGAATAATACTTGGTGCAAATGAAAACGCATTCTCGCTTTTTTTTTCAATTCCCCGCGCTTTTTAGTGCAATCACAGCCGAGAAAAGCTTTTGATTTGCCGGAATTATTTTAACGTCAATTTACTGTGGTCAGGTTTCATTTTGTCTCTCGGAGTGCTTGATTTTCTGCTCCTATTTTATGTTCTATGTTTTTTTCCCGTCGTTTACAATTTTCCGGATGTGGAAAACACTTTTTAGCCAGTCAGGTGGAAGAATAACCGCGGTATGATGGGATGATTATTCATTTTTACGAATTTTTCGGATTTTAAGGAGTTTGCATTTTTTTTATTTTTGAAATTTTGGGTATTTTGGAAATTCGGGAAATTTTGGAAATTTTGGAAAGTTTGAAAATTTTGGAATTTTTGGAAATTTTGGAAATTTTGAAAATTTTGGAAATTTTGGAAATTTTAGAAATTTTAGAAATTTTGGAAATTTTGGAAATTTTGGAAATTTTGGAAATTTTGGAAATTTTGGAAATTTTGGAAATTTCAGAAAGTTCAGATATTTTGAAAATTTTGGAAATTTTCGGAATTTTTGAAATTCTGGAAATTTTGGAACTTTTCGAAATTTTGAAATTTTTGGCAATGTGGGAAATTTTAGAGATTTCGGAAATTCTGAAACTTCCGGCAATTTTGTTAATTTATTGAGTTCTTGAGTTTTACAATCCCCAATACTTTTGCCATTACTGAACTTTCGTCGATTCGCAAGTGAAATGAAAATTACGGAAATTTATAAAAACTTTTCGGCCAATTTATGAATATTAAACATCCAGAAAATCTCAAAAATTTCATTTCCACCAAGCCAAACAGTAATTTCCATAAGGGTTTTCAGTCCGCGTAGAATCGCCCTTCCGAGAAAATTTTTACTAACGTGTAATGATAACGTTTTATCCATTTTTCCGCAAAAAAAAAATAGTTGGGCACGGATGGCAGCTGATAAAACATCGCACTTTGAGTTCTCCTCGATATGCATACGTTATCATTTTTTTTCCCCATCACTGCACAATCGCGACAAAGTCCGTCCCCTAATTTTTTCCATCCAGATAACATTGAAAAACACGTTATGAAAGCGATATAAAAATTGAGAGATCCCAGTGAGCGGGAGTAAAGCAAAAGCGCGGAATGTTATTTTTTGTGAGCAACTCTATCCACCGGAAAAAAATATTAATTACGAAATTCCGTAAGAGCCTCGGTGTGCTTTGATTTTACCCAAAAAGTGATTCACGATAGTACGGGAGTTTCCATTGGTATCGGCTCGCTCATCCGTTTATTTTTAATCTTTTTTTATTATTGTTTAATGCTCGTACTGAGAAATAACATTATTTGTGATTGAATAAAAATTGTGGGCACTGTTGTGTACGTAAGTAGAAAAAAAAACAAAATTTTCATGAATATTTTAGATAAAATTCTTCGTCGGTTCAAAGATTTCTCAATTTTTTAGAAAAATGTTACATGTCAATGGGTGGGTGGGTGGCTGCGTGGGTGGGTGGGTGAATGTCGGTAGGTGGGTGAGGGTGGGTGGGTGGGTAGGCGGTGGATGCGGGTGGTGGGTGTGGGTGGGTGAGGGTGGGTGGGTGGGTAGGCGGTGGATGTGGGTGGTGGGTGTGGGTGGGTGGGTGGGTAGGCGGTGGATGTGGGTGGTGGGTGGGTGTGGGTGGGTGTGGGTGGGTGTGGGTGGGTGGCTAGGTGGGTGGTGGGTGTTGGGTGTTGGTGGGTGGTGCGTGTTGGTGGGTGGTGGGTGGCTAGGTGCTTGGGTGGGAGGATGGGTGGGTAGAAATTTTAGAAAATTAGGTGTGTGTGTGTGTGTGTGTGTGTGCTCAATTTTTCAACGTCTAATCAATATTTCCCCTCCTATTATCATCCCTCCTGGAAAAGTTGCGCCGCAAAAAAAAAGTTATAAATAACGATCGGAAAATAAATATGCCGATAACTCCTATTTTCACCGTTAAGACGCAGGATAAATTATAGCCCTAGGGTGTAAAATATCGAGGGGCCGATCGAAGTATAAAAGTCGTTGTTTCGATTGAGTCGCGTCAACAAAATGCCCCCCGGGCAGACGCGTCCCATCAATTTGCTCGTATTTTATCAGAAATTTATAAGCAAACTCAAGCACAACCTTCCCACCCGCAGATGGCCACAACCCCTCCCGGGAATTCGTTGAAACTTTACGAGTCGAGCGTTAATTCGATTCGAGCCTGTGTAACACATTCACACCACACAAACATAACGGAATGGCGTACCATGAAAAGTTTAGCATTGATGCAAATATGCAGAATTTTAAAAATTTTAAGAATCGATTTTTTTTTTCATTTTAAGAATTCAAATTGGAGAATTTTGAAAGTTTTGAAAATTTTGAAAATTTTGAAAATTTTGAAAATTTCCAAATTTCAAAAAACCAAAAAATTTCACAAATTTGAACAATTTTCACACACTTCCAAAATTTTCAAAACTACCCGAAATTTTTCAACCCCATAAAATATTATAGAAATAATTACCATATTTTACGTACCATTTGGGGATAGGAGCCAGGAGGCTAGATCGTTATCTGAATTACAACTTTCTCTATACAATGTTATTATTTCTTCTCCCTCCGCTTTCCGCCCACTTTCAACTTGGTGTAAATTCTATAGAAACCTGTTATTTACCGAAGAGTGTGAAAACCTGAGGGGCTCCTTTTACGATGCGCACCTATCGGAAGCCGATTATCGTAAAACGAGTCGGTACAAGAGCGCTAAGACGAGAAAAGAGAAAAAGAAAGAAATCTTGGAGCAGCGAATTTTGTTTGAAGTATTTTCCCTAGGAAAGGTAAATAAACGAGGTGTGAACCTTTACGAAATGTACCAACCACTTTTGGATAGAAATTAATTCGTATTTAGTCGCGAACCCATAAACAACCACCCACACTCACTCACCCACCCACCCACACTCACCCACCCACCCACCCACCCACCCACCCACCCACCCACACTCACCCACCCACCCACCCACCCACTCTCACCCACCCACCCACCCACCCACCCACCCACCCATCCACACTCACCCACCCACCGTCACCCATCCACCCTCACCCATCCACACTCACCCATCCACCCACCCACTCACCTACACACACACACACACACACAGAGACGCACACACACATAATTGTCTAAAATGGTTTAGAAAGGTTTGAATTTTGAAAAATTGCAATGTTGAAAGTGCAAAAAAATTCAACATCCAAAAAATTTTTTCAAAAATTTTTCTTCATTTTTTATCCCCGGATGATAACAATCCTTGAAATTTCCCGCTGGTATTCACAGGTAATAGTATGTTGATTTGTAATTCCAGAATTCTCAAAGGTCCCTGAAAAAATGGTCAGATAATTAAACGGGAGCGTTCGAATTAACGATGATAAAGCTCAATGAAATATGAAAATTGGACGATGTTCGAGGCTGCGGGGAAAAGGCGTGGGTCTCCAATGCATTGGAATGAAAAAATGGGCAAAAAAAAAAGAAAATTGGGCTTGATGTTACGTTTCGTTGCGCCCAACCAGTCCCATTGGGGAAAAAGGCAGAGCAAGGGTGGGCTCTCATTTGAACTCTGGGGCCCGGAGCGGTTGTTACCGAAATTAGTTCAGCTCGCATGCCAATATAAATTGGCGGTAACCTGCACACTCGCATACGTAAGCCCTGTGGACTATCTCATCTGTATTTTATTTCAGTATGATTTTTTTATTCCTCAACTTTCTCGTCAAGCAACCTTCCCCGGTAGCTCTTAACATCAGCGAGAATGCAATTAATAATGAATACAGGTGAATTTTTCAAAATATCTAACTTCTCGAGAGGAGGGAAGTTATCGTTTTTCCCATGAAAATGAAAACTCTATTTTTCGTTACATTTCCATGTTCCAAAGCACTTCCAAGAATTTCAAAAAAACTGTTGAGGACAATTCTTCATGTGTGTGTATGTGAGCGTATGTATGTTTGGGTGGGTGCGTCGGAGGATGGGTGGGAGGATGAATGGGTGGTAGGATGGGTGGGAGGATGAATGGGTGGTGGGATGGGTGGTGGGATGGGTGGGAAGATGGGTGGGAGGATGGGTGGGAAGATGGGTGGGAAGATGGGTGGGAAGATGGGTGGGAAGATGGGTGGGAAGATGGGTGGGAGGATAGGTCGGAGGATGGGTGGGAGGATGGGTGGGTGGGTGTGTGGGTGGGTGGGTGAATGGGGGATGAGTAGGTAGGAGCATGGGTGGGGTGGGTGGGAGAAGGAGTGGGGGGGGGGAAGGTGGGAGGATGATAGGGGGGAGAGGTGGGAGGACGAGTTGGGGGGGGGGGGAGTTGGTGGGTGGCAGACGAAAAACTTCCCCCTTTGACGATAAACCGATCAATCAATCTATAAATAATCTCGCTATTATATATTACGAACATTTAACCTATACTCCCAAGTGCCATCTAAAAACGTTTCGCATAACCCTTCCTAAAGACATGATCAAGTACACTGGACAGATGAGGGGTGAGATTAATTAATGCCATAAGATACACATTGCAAGTAGTTGTGTATATGGGTGGTCACAACGAGAAAAGGGTGGCAGGGCGACGTGATTACGGGTTAATCAGAATTAATCAGTTGTCGCATGCACGTCATCACGTCGTTATATGTGACGTCTCAAGGATCACTACATATATATATATATATACAGGTGTCACTCAATTTTGTGCGATTTCGTAATTTTTCCAAAATTTTTACTTTTTCTTTCAAATATTGAACATCTTCTAAATTCTGAAATATAATACCTTCCTATAATACCTGAAACACCATTGAACGCACATTGTTAGTTGTATGTATGCGTGTCTACTACGAGAAAAGGGTGGCAGAACTACGTGATTATGGGTTAATCAGAATTAATTAAGTGTCGTAGCATGCACCTCACTACTTCGTTACGTGTGACGTGTCAAGTGCCACCCCCCCCCCCCATGCACATATAGCTATGTATATCCACGCGCCCTTGCAGCTGCAATCTCATGTAAACCTTCCGGACTATGATGGACCAGTCGCGCAAGTGAGATTCAACTGCATCCTCCCTTGACAATTTTTTTTCGCATTTTTTATCATCCAACATTTACGCTCCCCCGCTTTTTCACCCATCAGAATGTGATTTTAATGAATGATATGCATACGCATGTATCAGGTGATTCACATAATAAAAGTGGAAATCTGCAAAACCCACTCTTGGGTGGAATGTTTATAGCCTGTAAAAATTGTATCAAGCTTTCCAAAAATAAATTTAGATGGATTCATCATTAATGGTGAACAAGAGCCTCTTATCATTAGATGAAGAGGTTGATGTGTGTGTATGTGGGAGTGGGTGGGTGTGAGTGGGTGGGTGTGAGTGGGTGGGTGTGAGTGGGTGGGTGTGGGTGGGTGGGTGTGTGTGAGTGGGTGGGTGTGGGTGTGGGTGGGTGGGTGTGGGTGTGGATGGGTGTGGGTGTGGATGGGTGGATTTGGGTGTGGATGGGTGGATGTGGGTGTGGGTGGGTGGGCGCGTAGGTGGATAGCTGAGTATAGGTGGTCATCAACCAGCCTCCAACCTATGTGATCAATCATCACCACCCTACCACCTCTAACCCCTCGTTATCTCCCGTACATCTCTCCTCAATTTAACCTCAATAGCCCAACCACTCCTTATCTCACCAAAAAAAGTCCACCCAGAACCGAATACATCAAATGTAACCGTGTGATCCTTTCACCGCTATCGACACCAGCTGCCGTTAGAAGAACACATCAATGGACCAACAACGAGGCCCCCATACGACTGAATAGAAATCTGAAGAAAGCGATGTAGAAAGTACCTTCAAAAATGAATAAAACTGGGAATTCAATGGAACCAAGGATCCTCATTGGTTGCAAGTCAACTTGAGCACGTACGAAGCCAAGGAGAATAACCACACTTCCCCCCCTCTCCGCCTCCCCCCCCCCCCGCAAGATAAAAAAAAATAGAAGGGCTTGTAGGATGGTAAGAAAGAGAGATTGTAACAACGTCGTCGAGAGATGCCTAATTAAATAAGACGTACGGAAATACCGGACGACACTAACAAGGCTGACTCCGCAGAATGCTGCATAAAGGGATGAAGGAGGTGGAACGAAACAGGGGAGACGACAACTGACGTCCAGCCTCGAGTGGTTAGACGAACTGGGGGTGGGGGTGGGGGTGGGGTGGAGGCGGGGTGGTTGGGAGGGGGCGGGTGGGAGTGGGGGGAGGTGGGGTGAGGGCGGTGTGTTTGGGAGGGGCGGTTGCGGGTGGGGGGAGGTGGGGTAGGGACGGGGTGGTGGGAGGGGGCGGGTGGTGGGTTGGAAAACTCCTTCACTGACTTTGTCTTCTTTACGTGTAGCACCTTCGGGAGCGCCTCCAGCAGAGACACTGGTAATTGTAGTGTGTACTAAGCACTAACCACTCGAGTAAGTTGAAATCATTATTTTTGCAGACGTGTATTTTTTCCGACCAACTGCATTCGAGAATAGCAAGGCATCTCAATGTAGTTGAAAAGAGAATTATAGTATTGTAACCTCACGTATCTTCACTTGTCTTCATGTCATTTTCTCATAGAATCAAGCGCGGCACGCTATCGAATAAAGAAACTACTGGAATCTGTATCGTGTCAGTGGGATATAAAAATCTCGTACAGTAGAAAATAAAGCTTATAATGGAGAAGTTGGATGATAGAAAAGGTTCGAAGGCCTCATGATATATTTTTTGTTCCTCGTTGGATTTTATTGAGAACTTGGGCTATATTCTCCTCTCTATTTTCTTCGAGGCTATCTAAAATGCTTCCGTTACACGCTCCACAACACTCCGTCACGTGCAGCGGCAAACGGGCAAGATGGAAATGCTAAAAAAAAAGGAGAGTCGGTGGAAAAGGAGACGAGAGAATGGAGGCTCACATTTTACAATCATGAAGTGGGATGAGGTGGAACAAAAAAGGAGCAACAAACAAAAAGCCTGGAGGGCTTTGCGTCTCATTGGCAAGTAGGGGCGCCGAGCCTCCATGGAGCACCTAATTCCACAGAGTGTAGCACTGAGCCTGCTATATGCGCCGACGAGGAAACCCTAAATGGGATAACACCAATGAGAATTAATAACAGCAATGCCAAAAGAAGGCATAAGCTAGCAAGTTCAGACGAATTATTTCATCCTGATGCAGTGGATTTCACATGATTCACCGGACATAGTAGAGTTGGATTATGGAATTGGAGCTAGTCATCAGGAGCCTGTTAATTCTTCAGGATATTTAGCAGCAGGGTTAGTTCAGAATGTGATCATTGGTACCATGAGCAATATTTCATGTGAAACTTGCAGAATGATTCTGGTTGACTTGGAACTCTGCTAAATGTTAGGAAGGTCATTCAGGATCCTGATGATTCTGGGATGGAGTTGTCTTCTACAAGTTGATGGGTGCTCCCTGGGATCCAGCGAGCAGCAGGTTCCTAAGGGATCGACAATCAGAGACGATGGTGAGGACATACAGAAGGCATTTGGATCCAGCTCTAGGCTCTATGCTGAGGACTTCCTCAGGCTGAGCTGCAGGGTGAAGACCCAGAAGCTGGAGATATCTCCGGAAGATCATGGTACAGCTCCAACTCTGAATGTCTGCAGCTCATGGAGATCAACGGAGGTGTCCTCTGAATGACCTTGGTGAAGTTACCAAGAATCAGTGAACCCTGCTGCAGTGCTGCACAAAATTTCCAAATAATCCACCAAAAGTGCACGGCAAAGTTGAAGGATTATGCAATGCTCTTCATCATTCAACTTTTAATTAATTACAAGAAGTAGTTGAAGAGTCCTACCAAAATTTAGTTAAGTCCAATGGTTGAATGACTCCACTTGCAATTCCCAAAACAGAACTTTTGATTTGCCTCAATGTACCCACTGATCTAATTCCACTTCCCTCCCCAAAATCCATTCACAAATCTTTTATCATTGCTCTACGTAAAATTACATGGAATTGAGTAAATGGAGAAAGTTTAAATTAATTGCTAGGCATGAGTGAACAAGGCGAAAGATTTACCTTATTCGAATCCTTTGGTAAATTTGTTAGGTGACAATTTCACCCAACATTTTCACTAGTTTACTCACTGTTTGGGTGAGGGACTTGCGGCGGTTGATCGATGCTGATGCTACGACAAACACATTTGAGTTATTTAAAGTACTTTCACTCCAGCCCGGCCCACCCCCCCCCCCCCCCCCCCCCCCCCCCCCCCCCCCCTTTCCTGAGAGAGTTCGGTGGGACTGCCAACAGCGGAAGTGAGGGCCGGGATCGATACCCACCACCTTCGGAAGGTTTTAAGTCAAACGCTGGAGGAGAGAGTGAGGAATTTGGTTCCCGCAATTTTTTTTTCCATCCTCTTTCGATAAACTTGCCGAGTTTCATGATTAAATATACGGAGAGAAAATGACGTACGAGTTGGATGATATTCCAGAAATATTCCTCGTGTGGTACGTGATTTCTCGTGAAAAGTTGGATGCTGGAGATAAAGAAATGGGAGTCAGTGGGGAAAAAGTATTTTTCAATCGTATTAGCATACGTGGATGAAACTCGGATTGTAAGTTACTTTGAGTTTTCCGTTGCAATTTCTTGGAATTGAATTTTTGGGAAAATGAGTTTGCGGGGTGAGTTGCAGTTGTTGAGCTGGGGATGTATTTCCAATGGTGATGATTAGTGGGTGGGACATTAATGGGCTGTGTCCCGATGTGTGGATGGGTGTGTGTGTGCTTTCCAATCTCTCATTTTTCTCACCACAGAGCTCTCCAAATGATTTCAATTGTTCATAACGCTCTAATGCCGACACGGTTGAAGATACGAAAAAAGTCAAAGGACACAAAATATGTATTTTTTTATAAGGAACAATATTCATTCGACACATTTTTGCGTATCTATAATATTTCGTGAGATACAGCGTTATAAACAATTGAAATTGTTAATAGCAATGGGAAGCAGCAGACATATATGGGCCAAAAACTAATCAGCTCTAAGTTACGGCAAGACGCTTCGATTGCGTCATACAGGACCTCGATCGGATGATTTGTTCACGAGAAATCGTTCCCGGAAATTTTTGGTTACATACGTACATCGGCACACACACACACACACACATACAGATGTTTTGTTTTAAATAGTCTAGAAAGGTCAGAAAGACCATGAAACGTGGAGATCTGATGGGAAATCGATTTTTCATTTTCGGGGGTAAAACAATAACTACCCCATCGGCAAGTTAGAAAAACTGTATTGCATTTTAGGGGTTGTAAGTGGAAGATGTCATAGGACACAACCTTCAGGGGGAGACATAGTCGAGGGCTTGAATTTCTTTTTATTCTGCAATAAGTAATCTGGATCTGGGGCGCACCGCCCCCCCCCCCCCCCCCCCCACCCACCCCGCCCACCCACCGCCCCATTCACTCCTGTTTTTTTTTTATCCACAAACCAACCCTCACCTTATTTTGCCTGAAAATAGGAACCCGCCTTGCTCGTTCTCCCTACAGAAGCGACTCTCTGGCCCTTTATCATTGCGGTTGTTTACGGTTGCCTAGTTCGCGGGAAAACTTTGAGGACGCGCTGGCGAACGATTTATCATTCAAATTATTTCTTGCGGTTAATACCTACAACGAGGCAGCCAACAATTAAGGTAGAAAAACATCATCCAATTATTCGTTATCATTAATTAAATTGTGCTGAATGGTGATTAGTGTGGGGCAGTTTTCATTTCTTTCGTCCATCATGGCTTGTTAGGATAGCGATAATTGTATCAGCAATTTTCTGTGGAATAATCTCCATTTGTTATTATTATTTAAAAAGTTGGAATAGTTTTGTTGGAAGGTTTTTGATAAAATTACAAATAAAAATAATTGATTTTTTTCCATAGGGAGAGGGTTAGTTCGAGGCATTTGCCGTCATTTTTTCATTGCCACAGAGGATGCTCGGTGGTTGGTGGTAGGAATCGGTGGGTGAGTGGGTGGGTGGGTGGGTGGCGGAGTGGATGGTTGAGTGAGTAGGTGGATGGTTAGGCGGATAGATGGGTGGGTGGCTGGGTGGGGGGATAGGTGGTTGGGTGGGTGGGTGGTCGGGTGGGTGGTTGGGTGGGTGGGTGGGTGGGTGGTTGGGTGGGTGGTTGGGTGGGTGGTTGGGTGGGTGGTTGGGTGGATGGTTGGTGGGTGGTTGGGTGGGTCGGTGGATGGTTGGGTGGGTGGTTGGGTGGTTGGGGGGGTGGGTGTGAGTGAGTGAATGTATCAGCAATTTTCTGCGGAATAATCTCCAATTGTTATTATTATTTAAAAAGTTGGAATGTACATGTTGATAGTTTTTGACAAAATTACAAATAAAAATATTTGTTTTTTTTTCTATGGGGAGAGGTTTAATTTGAGGAACTTGCCGTCATTTTTTCATTGCGACAGAGGATGCTCGGTGGTTGGTGGTAGGAATCCCCAGGTGGTGGAAATAGCGGGTTACTGTCGACTCTCGACATGCCCGGCTTCGATTAATCAATGGAGGGAGCGCGTAACAGAGAGGGAAATGGCGTTTTGCGGTCGACGAACGGCGCCTCCCCCTCCCCTCCCTCCTTCGCCACCCCCGCCCACCGCCATCCAGTAATTCATTGTACAGTGAGAATGACCAAGTGGAGTGACTTTGGATTGGTTGGAAGTTTTGATGAATGAAGGAGAAAGTGCGACAGCTCGACTTCCTTCATACCGTGACACAAGTGGTTGTGCCTTGTGCCCACGCGACTACCACTTGCGGCCACCCCCCCCCCCTCCCCCCAAAGAGGCGGATTGAAAATGCTGTTCATTAGCACGCAAAGCGCTAACAGAATTTCAAATTATTACATGTGTTGCTGATGGTTAGATGTTATTGTAGGAGTTGATGTCCAGGCTTCATCAATCAACTATGAGTGACTTTAGGAGAATGACAAATTGGTATGCGTCATCAATATTGAAATGTGACCGGATGTTTTTCACTTTTCGATAGGAGTAAAAAATCTGCATATTTAAGATATAACCCTACTTGTTGGTGTGTGTGCGGGTGTGAGTGGGTGGGTGGGTAAGTGTGAGTGGCTGGTTGGGTGGGTGGGTGAGTGAACGGGGGGGTGAGTGGGTGGGTTTCGGGGGGGGAGGTGGATACGTGGGTGGGTGTGTGGGTAGGTGGGTGGGTGGGTGGGTGTGTGGGTAGGTGGGTGGGTGGGTGAGTGGATGGGTGGGTGGTTGGGTGGGTGGTTGGGTGGGTGGTTGGGTGGGTGGTTGGGTGGGTTGGAGTTAGTGAACGATGCGTGTTCACGAGGCAACTTGGAATGCCACAATTTCGGAAGATTTTTCTGTGGTCTCGGCAGGTCACCCTCACTCAGCTATTACTTCGTTAACCTGGTCCTCGATTTTGACTTAATTGAATGGCGAGACCACCTGTCGCAATGAACAGCTTCATTGACTTGTGCAGTGATACAATTGGCTTGATATTACAGTAGCTTGGCAACCATTACCTAATCGCACAGTTCAATAAGAACTGGATATTCGCCGAGCCAATTCGCTCATTTGGCAATATTGACCAAGTCACCAGAATTAAATTAGACGGTATATTGCGTTAAATAGTATTCTTGAATCGGTGGCTATTGCCAAATGTTCAGTGAGACCAGAGGTACTCCTACTTCTCAAGTGTTCAGCGACGAACTAGATCGACCCGATCCAATCTCTTTTTTTTCCTACCATCTCTTGAATCAATTCATAAGCAGATGAGTTGACCAAAAGTTCTGCATATTCCATTTGCATGAAATGGTCCCACTTTGTCGATCCCAGTTTCAGACCAGAGCTATTGGCATTTTTCTTTACGTCAAAAATTACCATTTTCCTTTTGGTACCATCCTTTCCAATTTGGGCGAGCGAACCGAAAAAGGCCCACTTTGTCGGTTTGCAACTGAAGCGACTTTTCGGGGGTTAACTCCAGTATGACGTAACCCAGATTGTCGTTATTACACTGAGAAGAGTTATACGGTGGTTCATAATCCCCCTTCTCCAGAGGATACAGAGTGCGCTAGAATCCATGGGGAGGGGGGGGGCGGTTCATGTAGAGGCCCATCTCCAGAGTTAGATAGGCACATAGTGAGCATAAGTCAGCCACTTTATCCCGTGCTACACGTTGCATTAACGGCCCTCGCCTTAATTCCGCAGGTACTACCTCCCGGGCTTTCTCTTTTGGTTTTACTCCTCACCAATGTAAAACAGCCACACTCAGTTTCCCAACGTGACTTTATTGTCTCATTAAAAGTGACGCAAAGTAATGTTGGCTATGCCAAGGGCTTAGGTCCGGGGGAACAATTTTGATGAGCTTCTGTTTTCGCCGACTGACTGTCTTGCTCAATAATTTTATCATCCAATGGTGAACAATCGCATTCCTCCAGTCAACCTTAAACCCCTTGGCAATGTCAATATCATTAATAAACCGCAAACGATAACACTTCGAAAATTTCCCTTTTTTATCCTTTCAATTATATCCGGAAAAATTGCAGAGACAAACAGTCATCGAAACTAATTTTTCTCATGAATTTAATCAGCGTTCACCCGCACGCTGACTCGGGCAAAATGTTTATTACCCACTAAACTCACTAAACACGCACAACAGTCAAGTCATGAAGTCTCCCTACAGTTTTATTCCAAACCCGTCTCATAAGCCTATTTTTTCATTGTCATGCCTCCAAATTAACCTTAGTGGTCCCTCCGTTATTTCACATTGGGTCATTATTCATTCATGAAAACGGTAATTTTCATTAGTCAGGTAATGCATTTATTATTACGATCTCCCTGAAAAATCACGCGCAAGCACATTCACCCACCCACCCATCCACCCACCCACCTAACCACCCGCCCACCCACCCACCTAACCACCCGCCCACCCACCCACCTAACCACCCGCCCACCCACCTACCCACCCGCCTACCCACCCACTTACCCACCCACCTACCTACCAACACACACAGAGATACACATACACACGCACACATACACACACGCACCTGCCCACCTACCCACCCCCACACACATATACACACACATATCCGTAACTATATATATAGCCATACATTCGCAGGCGCACACACATGGGTGCAAAGTTAGCACACACACTTGCACACACACACACCGATAGCAAATTTTTAGTTTCAACACTGAAAGGATTAATCTCATAACCTGCTTGAACTCATCATCCCCCAAACTATCTTCAACTGACAATACGCTTTTCGCGTCCGCGAAAACCTTCTCCCAGTAATAAATATTTCGCGGATTGTTCATGGGTGCATAATACCGCGGAAAAGGCGCGCAAGATCCCTTTTCAAAAGTAAAATTCCCAAATGTATTTGATAATCCTCATTGAAATTTTGATTTGGCATTTCACATAGTCACATGCGTTACCTCTTCACAATATTTTAACCCCAATATATCCAGCTATCCCCCATGCCATAATCGGATTTCCATGGGGTGGAAAAAAAATTGGCGACAAAAAAAGAGGAAGTGGGTGAAGATGGAAAGAAGAGGAAACGCACGATTTCATATAGTGGGATTATCGTAAAATGTTCAGCGAACGTAAAAAAAAAAAAATGGAAAATCCAGCCGCTCTTGTGGAATATTGGTGATATTGTGTTTTAATTGGAAAATGGGGTATTTTGAATCGACTTTGTGATTCAACCTATCGAGCACGACGTTTGACTACCTGTTCAGTGTACTGTCAGTCGGTGTGACGGACGTCGCGTGTTTTATCGAAATCACGTGCATCTATCTAACCCACCCATGTCATTCCGCTTTTGTGTCTTCGGTTTCCATTAACCTTTTCCATTTAAACAGAAGCAAGTGAAGCCCTAAGAATCCCAAGGGCCCATTTTTTTTCTACTTCAAATATGCAAAAAAAAAAAAAAAAGAAAAAAAAAAAAAAAAAACAAAAAAAAATAAATAAAAAAAATGAATAAAAAAAAAGAATAAAAAAAGGAATAAAAAAAGGAATAAAAAAAGGAATAAAAAAAGGAATAAAAAAAGGAATAAAAAAAATGAATAAAAAAAAAAATTAAAAAAAATAAATAAAAAAAAAAATAAATTAAAAAAAAATTGAGCCGAAACCCCCTAATTTTTTGAACCGGAAGTGACATCTCGCGGGGTTTGGGCCGCGCACGCGGATTTTTTTTCGACCTTGCTCGGCCACATCTGTCGCAATCGTGAGACCTTGATAAGAGCACGAAAATCCGCTATGACTTGGAAAAGCCCCATTGGACCCCCCCCCCCCCCCCCCCCCCGCCACCCTGTTTTCCCCCAGAGTCATTTGTCACTGTCCACGACAGAAGTAGACAGGGAGGTGAATCGATCGTGACCAATCGAAGCCAATACCTCTTCTTTGGGACTTTCCACGCCCTTTTCGACTTCGACCATGTTGGGGTAACCAGTCGCCAATAATGACAGGATTAATAGAGTTGCGAGCGAAAAAAAAATGTGCTGAATGGTGGGTATTGATTTGCGAGATTTTTCGGTGCCGTTGGAAGCAAGGTCTTGGAATGGCATTTACATTTTTGGAAGCGAATACCTCAAGAGGGCAATGTGTCGGAGGTTGCAGCAGGGATTATGAGGGATGAGTACCGGCTTCGGTGATGCTGTTGAATTATGGGCATGCCAATCTTATTTAGAGATTGATTGGGTTCTGAACTGCTGAAATGTTGTTGTATGAAGACGAAAATGAGGAAATGGTGTTGCAGGAGGTCGCTATGACTGTGTGTGTGTGGGTGTGTCTTTCTGGATATTTTTTGGAATTTCGAAAATTTGAAAAATTTTCAAAATTTTCGAAATTTTCAAAATTTTCAAAATTTTCAAAATTTTCAAAATTTTGAACATTTTCAAAATTTTCAAAATTTTCAAAATTTTCAAATTTTCAAAATTTTCAAAATTTCCAAAATTTTCAAAATTTTCAAAATTTTCAAAATTTTCAAAATTTTCAAAATTTTTAAAACTTTCAAAAATTTCCAAAAACAATTATGAAAATGAAATTGTTGAAAACTCAGTTCAACTTTTGCATTTGTTCCCAACCTATTCACTACCTCCGTCCAGCCATCCTACCCAGAACAGTCAATTAAAGCTCAACAATCAGACCTCAAAAGGTGTGGAGTATGGACATTGGGTTGGGTTGGTCATGAGTAAACAGAAAACAACTTTTGGGGAATCAAGTCGTCCTTGTTGAGCTCATTTTACGTACAATACAAGTAGGAAGGGGAGAAATTCTCTGGCGAGGCAAGAGATGATATTTTTTTCCATTTGTATTATAGATAAGAGGATGGGATACATAAACTAGCAAAAGCGAGAGAATAAAAGTTAGTACTAATTCCAAGTATGTGTGGGTGAGTGGGTGGGTCGGTGGGCGGAACGCTGGGTGGGTGGGTGGATCGACACGAGAGTGGGTGGGTGGGTGAAGGGTGGACGGGTGAGTGGGTGAATGGGTGGGTGAGTGGGTGAGTGGTTGAGCGGGTGGGTGAGTGGGTGGGTGAGTGGGTGGGTGGGTGAGTGGGTGGGTGAGTGGGTGGGTGAGTGGGTGGGTGAGTGGGTGAGTGCGTGGGTGGCTGAATGGGTGGGTGGGTGAGTGGGGGGTGGGTGGGTGAGTGGGGGGTGGGTGGGTGAGTGGGGGGTGGGTGGGTGAGTGGGGAGTGGGTAAGTGAGTAAGTGGGTAGTTGGTTGATTGGGTAGGTGGGCAATTGAATTTGCTAATTTCCGTCGGCACTTCCCCTTGCCCTTAGTTTGCAAAATTGGTCAAACGGCGCGGTGCAACCTCTCAAAGGTTAACAACTTCGAAGCCACATCGTAGATTGTCGCGAATAAATGCTTCCAGAAGAAAGAAAAAGAACACAACTGGGTAAATAAAGCCACACGGTTTGGCGGGCTATCATGAGTTTTCCGAGTTATCCGGGTTTAAAAAGGGGGGGGGGTGTTAATTACCCACCTCCCCCCCCCCCCCCCCCACCCACCCTCCGAACCAGTAGCGGAAGAGGCAGTCCTGGATGAGGGCCCCCATCCTCAGCTTGGAGGGTTCCAAGATAACGTTTTCAATTACCTACAGGATGTGACGTAGTTATGAGTTTAGGTACGTAGAGGTGTGAGGATACTGGGTGAAGAGGATGATGATGAGGCAGGATGGCCCTGTCGCTCGAGGAGCGAAGAAAAATGCGCAAAAAAAAAAGAAGACGTGAAAAGGGGGAAAATAGTGAATGCGCTCTTGCCTCGTTACGAGGATAATACTTGTAGACCGCGTGTACTCCAGAGATAAACTGTGAGCCGATCGTACAGCAAAACTGACGCTCATGGACTTCAAATTTTGTTCGCTATAGGAGGAAAGTTAAGAGGGCCGATCCAATTATCGGGAAGAGTCAATTTGGGAAGATGGAACAGCTTCCCTTTCTGTGTGTATGTGTGTGTGTGCATGCTGCTATGGAGCTATATGTCTGCTCGTGTGTGCGTGTGTGTATGTGTGGGTGGGTGGATGGATGTGGGAGGGTAGGTGTGTGTGTATGTGTGGGTAGGTGGGTATAGGTGGGTGGTTGGGTATGGGTGGGCGAATGGGTATGGGTGGGTGTGGGTGGATGGGTGGGTGGGTGTGGGTGGGTGGATGGGTGGGTGGATGTGTGGGGGTGGATGGGTGGGTGGATAGGTGTGAGTGGGTGTACATCGCACCCACACAATCATTATCTGAATTTTATATGCAAATTAATGGAAAAAAATGATGGATTATCCTTTGGAAAATTAGCATGTATTTCAGGCTGATTGAATAATTTAAATGTGATTGAAATATTGATAAAAGAGGATATCGGAGAGTTATCACAAAACATTCCATTAAAAGTGAAATTATGGAATACTCGCGTTCGCATTTCCGCCCTTTTCCGGGATTTCTATGTTTGAATGGCAGGGCCACGTCACTCATTTGGACTCGAGTAATTTCACGGTTTATACCCGGCAACGCTTTTTATCCCTGTTCCAGAATAAATGCATCAACCGATATCAAATTGCAATTTTCTTCTTTTACGCTTTTTTTTTCATGTGAAACTTCTTATCTTGCAGGAGGATTAAGTTTGTTCCAAAGCTTTTACTATCTAACGGAAATTCCCGTATTATCCATGTCACGTGACAGTCAGAAAAGTTGTCGGTACAATTTCAACAGTTTGGAATTTTTGAAGCGAAAGAAAGGAAATTTTGGGAGACATAAAATTGGTAAAAAAAGGAAAAAAGGTTTCCAAAATTTCCAAAAATTCCAAAATCTCCAAAATTTTCAAAATTTCCAAAATCTCCAAAATTTCCAAAATTTCCAAAATTTCCAAACGTTTCAAAATTCCCAAAATTTTCAAAATTTCCAGAATTTCCGAAATTTCCAAAATTTTCAAAATTTCCAAAATTTCCAAAATTTCCAAAATTTCCAAAATTTCCAAAATTTCCAAAATTTCCAAAATTTCCAAAATTTCCAAAATTTCTAAAATTTCCAAAATTTTCAGAATTCCCAAAATTTCCAAAATTTCAAAAATTCCCACAATTTCAAAAATTCCCAGAATTTCCAAAATTTCCAAAATTTCCAACATTATTAAAATTTCAAAAAATTTCGAGAAAAATGAGCCAAAAAGTGACTCCAAAATCTTGGGTCACAGTATCCGGGCAAGGATCTCCGGGGAAGTCTCTTTTGACTGAAAATTTTTTCCCCCTCCTCAATATTTCGGGATGGAGGGGGCCAAGTGTGGAGCATATACATTATCCTAACGCTCACGTCGTTGGCTCCTGCCGTTGACGTCATATTTATCTCCCTAACTGCGCGATTATGTCGCGTAAAAACTGCCTCCATGCGATATGCGCGCCCGCACCCACCCACCGCCCCTCCCCCTCCTCCCCCCCCCCCCACAATTTATCTTGTGTGAGCGGCGCGTATATAAGGGCCGCAGGACTCTGTATAAGGAGATGAAAAGTTAAGACCATTCGTAACCACTTGAAGTTTTCACACAGAGCCCGAGTTTCTCCCTGGGAAAAATTGCACAGCGTTTCTCGAGTTTTGGTTAATTAAATGAATGTGAAAATAAAAAAAATGGGGTGCACCAACTTGCGGTAAATTCCCGCAATATTTCATTCTTTTGGATACTCAGGGTGGTCCATCTTCCAGGAGAATAACCGACATCTGCGATCAATAATTCTCCCATGTGTGTATGTTACAGAAATAGCCGAAATTGAAAAAAATTGATTGCCTCGTGAATAAAAACCAATTTTTCGGGAGAACCGTTGGAGATACAAAAAAATGTATATAACAAAATTTGTTCCTTATTTCAAAATGCATATGTTAGGTTATATGACTTTTCAGGCTATCTCGCATAATGAGGGAGCTACCGCACTTTGTTGCTAAAGAAAAAAGGACCGAAATTGACCAGGTTTCGGGACGAGCCCATCTAAGGGTGGATCTGTGTGCAAAAAGGGGTAGAAAAAAAAATCCCAAAATTTCATCCCATCAATATTTACCTAATGGTCCACGTTGGAGATGTTAACCATGTGAGTTATCGTAATCCAGGAACGGAGAAGTGCGCGCATACGAGAAAAACCCGCCAAAAACTAGGGTGAAAGCGGTGGAATAGAAATGGGGGAATTGTTGGGTGGAAAAGGGGTTGATGTACGATGGGGGTAGGTTGGCCATAGCCACTATCTATGTCTTCCGTTTTCCCGGATACGCGGCCGAGGCGTCTATATACTCTCCACTCACACTGGTATTAGGGCGAGTGAGTTTCGAGTTACGCTGGGTACGCCAGCAGAAAACTTTTCGTTCGGACTTACCCATGGGACTTTGGTCTTCCGTTTTCCTCCTTCCCACCTTCCCACCCCGCCCCCCCCCCTTTTCTTATGTCCCTCTCACTCAGGACAATTTATAACCCGAGCTAACCGAATTCTAAGGTATCCAGAGCCATTTCTACTTTTCTTTATTTGACACTTTGCTTGTGATGGTACTATCCGGAAAAACTTTGGGAATATTGAAAATTTAGCAGGCATTAAATAATTCAACATCAAGGCGATAATTTTGGAGACCACTGAGTGGGGTAAAAAAAAAATTAAAATTAAAAAAAAAATTTAATTAAATTTTTTTTTTTAATTAAAATAAATTTAAAAAAAAATTGAAAGAAAAATTGTAAAAAAAAGAAATAAAAAAAAATCTATTTTCTGATTATCGATAAAAGTGATCTCGAATAAATCATTCCCGTCTAACTAAATTCTCAAACGTTAATAAATCCTTGTCAATTTCTTTACCTCCGCGTTTATACGAGTAAAGCGAATTAATCTGTTTCGTATCGTTCAAACTTAATCCCACATTTATCCCCATCATCGATCTCCCTTGAATTCTCGTTAAATGGCTCTTTTATACTCCCACTTACTCCGTCAGAAAACAGACAGGTACTCTAATAAAATTAGTTTCTCTTATCGACGATTGGATTCAACTGGTAGAATAAATGGGAATGAAAATACGCAATTTGTAGGGGACAATATTGAGAATAAGAATGAAGAAAAAAAAAATATGCGACGTTCGCAAACATGAGAGACTTAACAACCCTTAAAAATTTCAAACATTGCAAACATTGTAAAAATGGAAATGGGTTGTGGGTTCGACCCTTCACGGGCCAAACTTATAACCTCCCGATGCCTGTGTGTGTGTGTACTCTCTTTCCAATCTCTCATTTTTCCCACCATAGAGCTAAATGATTTCAATTGTTCATAAAGCTCTAACGCCGAAACAGTTAAAGATACGAAAAAAGTCACAGGACACAAAATATGTATTTTTTTATAAGGAACAACATTTATTTGACACATTTTTCCGTATCTATAATATTTCGGGAGATACAGCGGTATAAACAATTGAAATTGTTAACAGCAATGGAAAGCAGCCGACACATATGGACCAAAAACTAATCAGCTCTAAGTTACGGCAAGACGCTTCGATTGCGTCATACAGGACCTCGATCGGATAATTTGTTCACGATAAATCGTTCCGGGAAATTTTTGGTTACATACGTACATCGGCACACACACACACACACACACACATACAGAGATTTTGTTTTAAATAGTCTAGAAAGGTCAGAAATACCATGAAACGTGGAGATCCGATGGAAAATCGATTGTTCATTTTCGGGGGTAAAACAATAACTTCCCCTATCGGCAAGTTAAAAAAACATTGGAACTACGAAAAAAAAAAATCGTCATGCAATTCTGCACTCGCTCATTAAATCACCCTAGACAATCGATGCGCTCGCATATATTTTCTATATTCCAATTTCGTATTATCCCAGAACCGAGTTAATTCGAAAACTTGTGAGGTGCGCGTATAGTCCACCATCGCCGTACTCTCGCGCGACTCGAACAAGTCCAATTTGCGATTTTGCAATTCCAATGGTCGCGAGGCGACCCTTAGCTAAATATGTAGATCCGACCCTCCGGTCCAGGCTCTCACTCTTCCATTTTCTCCTTTCACAGCCCCCCCCCCCCCCGCCCACCCACCACCCCATTCCACTCCAGCCTCCTTGGAAACGACCGCACTCGTATTTCTCTCTTTCACTCTGCAGCCAACCATATTGCGATTGACTTCCTCTTTCACCCTCTCGCACCGTGAATCCTGCGGTAACCTTAATGCACCGTACCCGGACTTCACCACCCGAAAACGCATTACGTTGAACTCGTGATGTTCGAAAATTCAAATCTCACACGGTATATTATCTCTAGAGAATGAACCCCTTCGTTGTGGCACCTCACGACTCAACCGGGGTCGCATCATAAGGGCTGCGCCGCGCAAATTACAATATCGTAACCGTAAATTACGATAACGTAACCATAAATTACGACATCGTAACCGTAAATTACGACATCGTAACCGTAAATTACGATATCGTAACCGTAAATTACGGCATCGTGACAGTAAATTACGACATCAGAACTGTAAATTACGATGTCGTAACCGTAATTTACGATACGGTAACCGTAAATTACGGTGTCGTAACCGTAAATTACGATATCTTGTTCGTAAATTACGATACCGGAACCGTAAGTCACGTCAATGTAACCGTAAATTGTGATACCGCAACCGTAAATTACAATAGCGTAACCGTAAATTGCGTAAAAGAAATCGTAAATTACGACTTCCCTTTCCTGAATCAAATATAGGAGACCGTACATTACGATACTGAAAAACATAAATTACGATTAAGTAATCGTAATTTACGTATTACAAACCGTAATTATGCAACACGAATTGTAATTTACGATTAAGCAAAATAATAAAGCTTGCCGAGGCTCTTAAAAATTGCAAAATTTCAAAACTCTCAAAAATTAAAAAACGTAAAATACCGTAAATTACGAAAAGCGTATACCTCAATTTTTAAAAAAATCACTCCCAAATTTACACCACCCCCAAAATGTATAACCGCAATTCTGCAAGGTCGAATATTCCAGTATCGTACGGTATATGATCCCTGGTGAATTAATTACCGGATTACAAACCCGTAAGTCGGATTAAGTGAAAGTGTCATTTAGTTATGTAATACGTTTAATGAAGGGATTTGAAAATGGTTCCCCTTATAATAGCGATAGTTCCTTCACTCTCCGATTTTGGGGATTCCCCAATATTTTTAACATTTTTACGGTGATGCTGACTTCCCCTCCTCCCCCCTCCCCCCCTCCCCCCCATCAACTCGCCAAACCGAAATTGATTCAACATTCGCACCCCTCACTCAGCTCCCCCATCAAATGAATTTCATAGAGTCCAACCCCTTCATAAAGTAAATTTCTCCACTCCTTCATTCTGATCGCTCGGTGAAAAATATGAGGCAGTAGTACGAGGGCTCACCACGCCAAAGTCATTGGATGGATGGAGCCCTCCAGCGAAATTCGATGGAAGAAAAACAAACCGGGGCTGGTTGAATTTTGACGTGAAAAAAGAGCTTCCATCTCCCATCTCGATACTCGATAAGAGGGGGATGAATTCCCCACCTTGGGATGTCCCTCCAGAGTCATCTAGCTCACAACTCCCCCAATACGCTTTTTCGTGCCCTAAACTTTCGACGGAAGATCAGATGCACTCTGGTCCATTAAGTCATAGCTGTTGTAATTACCAAATGTTTGATTATAATTTCCGGAAGTTGTCAAAGAGAAAGGTATATGGAATCAAGCCACTCTGGAGATACTGAGGGGCATCCTTCAGATAGTCTCAATCACTTTAATGAATAAGTACAGAAACTTCTTGAACCAACAATGGGAAATACGATGAATTCTCATACATCAAGGATACTTCTGATGCAAGAGCCCTCGGGGCTCCTTCTTTCCACAATTCTTTTACTTGACTGATCGATTTTGCCTTCTTCAATGGCAGATATGATCTCAAAAATGTAAATAACAATCATAATGAAAAATCGGGGTTATTTGTTTCCCATCAGATCTCCACGTTCCATGGTATTTCTGACCTTTTTGGACGGTTTAAAAAAAATGTCCGTATGTGTGTGTGTGTGTGTGTGTGTGTGTGATGTACGTATGTAACCAAAAATTTCCCGGAATGATTTCTCGTGAACAAATTATCCGATCGAGGTCCTGTATGACGCAATCGAAGCGTCTTGCCGTAACTTAGAGCTGATCAGTTTTTGGTCCATATATGTCTGCTCCTTTCCATTGCTATTAACAATTTCAATTGTTTATAACGCTGTATCTCACGAAATATTATAGATACGCAAAAATGTGTGGAATAAATGTTGTTCCTTGTAAAAAAATACATATTTTGTATTCTTTGACTTTTTTCGTATCTTCAACCGTTGCAGCGTTAGAGCGTTATAAACAATTCACTGTCCATTTATCGTCGGTGTATCGAATATTACGTGCTCGCTGTAGGTGTGCCCCAATTCCTTGGAAGTCCGTCATTCTTTTCAATATCTTCAATGGTGGGAGTAGGACCGTGGACGTCAGTTATGACTTTCTGCCCTTATCAAAAGTTCCCTACGAATCTAATCAGCAAAAATTGAAAGTGCAATCCGATTTTCTACCGAAATGAAATTGCTTTCGGGGAGGTATTGCAACGTGTTGCTTTCGTAGAATGCAGCAGTGTTTCAACTTTCCGTTGGAGCAAGTTATTGATTGGCTGTGTGTGTGTTTGTTTCCCTGGTCTTTCTAGTCCCCGGCGGGGTGGCTGCTCTAGTGTTGCTCTGAAGGGGCCCCTGGACACCCATCCGTGCGGGTGGGGCCGGGGTTCGCGATTGGAGCTATGGTATGTCTGAGAACAGGGTAAAACTCCGGAAACCCTTGTGCTACGATGGTGGGCACCTATGATGGACCCCCTCCCTCGCGTCGGGGTAGGTTCCCGCCCGGCCTCGCGGTCGCATTTGGTGGGGACCACCGATAGGGCACGCGCAATGCTCCTGCTACCGGTTGTTGTCATGAGACAAGATCTCACCATCTGGACCATTCTCCGGAAGCTGGGGACCTCTCATCTAGACTCAAAATACTAAATCGCAAAGTATGGGCTCCACCCACTCCACCCCCCTCTTGTGACATATAATGATCGGTAAGAATTGGTACAGTGCATCGGCCCTCCAGACTCCACCTCCATAATTTTTCTATGCCCTTTTCAAGAATGAAATTGACTGGTGGACTCTCTCACGTACATTCAATTTAATATATATCCCGGCATTTTCCTGGAGTACCAAAGATATTTCGATATTATGCAACACATGTCGAAACGATCTACGATAGGTTTCGGGTGTGGGGCTGTCTGAGAAAGCTAGGTAGTGAGTGGGAATATACAAGAAGCGCCAGAAGAGAGGAGAGGCCAATGCAAATGGAAAGTTATGCCGCAGAAAAACGAATATTGAATCAAGCAGCCGGTCGAGGGTTGAAAAGGCGGGGGAGGGGGTAGATTTTTTTCCGCTTTTTTTTCATTTTTTTTTTTTTTTTTTGAAAGCAGCTAGGGTTGGGCTTGATGCTAGCTTTTCATCCGCGATCCGACGTCGTCGCCAGAATCCTCCCACTCTCATTCTGCCCCTATCGTCGATTCGAATATACACCGTCTTTATGCGCACTTTTTCCTTTTTTTTTTTTTTCATCCAACCCCGCATTTCATCTTTCATATTCGAGCGATACTGCCGGTACCACTGGGGCTGATGGAAACTGTTGGGGGTTATGATGCAAATCCAGTTTGCTCGTGGAAAGCGAAAGAATTTTCAGGATTAATTCACTATGGTGATGGGTAATGAAACGGAAATTCAATGTAAATAGGTGACGGCGATGGTTTTTACAATTTTGGTAGGGGGTGAAGGGGGGGGGGTGGAAAGAGATGGAGATCATGAATATAGTGAAGTTCAGACTTATAGCGTGTTCAGACACACACACCCACCTACACCCACCTACACCCACCTACACCCACCGACACCCACCTACACCCGCCTACACCCACCCACATCCACGCACACCCACCCACACCCACCCACACCCACCCACACCCACCCACACCCACCCACACCCACCCACACCCACCCACACCCACCCACACCCACCCACACCCACCCATGCCCACCTACACCCACCCATGCCCACCCACACCCATCCACACTCACCCACCCACACCCACCCACACCCACACCCACATTCACCCAAACCCCCTCTCCCCGTCGCACGTACACACCCTTGAAATTGCATCGATATGAGCCTTTTCGTTCTGGCGCTCTATATAATAGCTTCCCTACCTCAAAAAGTTAAAAATTCCATATGTATAAAAATGTCTGTAATGTCAGTTTCCACCCATACACTATGAAATTATTATTGATAAATCCATTGATATAGCGTGGGTGAATGTTTTCATAACAAATGCAGGAGGGGGCGTAGAAATACAAACACAAATCGCTTATTGCTGTTTATCGAGGGGTGACCAAATGCGTATGGATTATACACATGGGAGAAAGACTTTATTTCAAAACGAGAGAGCTCACTCCAATGGCCATTTCTTCTCTGTTTATCCACGCTTCATGCTACCGTGATTTTTCCGCAGCGTCGCTTTGTCGTGGCACATCCGGCCGCTTCCGGTGTACCCAGGCGGTCCCGGATGCAAGATGGCCGACACGTCGGTGAACCCAAAATGTGGTATTCATGCATGTGTATGCGCGTGTTTATTTTAGTGTGTGAAAACTGGATGCGGCGCCTGGGATGAAATATTAGCGGAAAAGGTGAAAAGCGTATACGCGCACACGCAGCAGATCTCTATGCCTGAGAATATTCGGGATTCGAGGTCTATTCATGTGAATGAATGCTCTGAATGATGATGATAATAACAGAGATAAGAAGAATTTTTTCGAGAAATTAATAATAAGAATAATCTGAAAATAAATGATGGGGAGATTGGGCGGGGAGAATATAGGGTTTGACTACTTAACTATCAGCCTACACTTAAATATATGTTTAAAATATTTTTAAAATTTCTGAAAAAAATTCTGAGATTTCGGAAGTTTTATACATAAACAAGTTTCATGATTTTGAATTAAAGACAATTTTTTTCCCAAGTTCTAAAAATGTTCTCTAATTTTAAAATTCTCTAAATTTAAAATTTAAAAATTAGGGGGACAAACAATATCTTCCACAAAAAATCATTGTTTTTTTTTACTGTCCATTCCCTGCACTTCCCTTGCATCTCCACCAAACTATGAAAAATTTCTCGGCAAGAAATTGTCCGTTCCATCACTCTAGATCAGTAATTTAACTTTTGACTTTTAATTATTCCAAACTCCATCTCTTCTTTAAACCTCTTATTCCACCTCGACAAAAGTAGAAATATTTCATCCACGTCGTTTTCACTCGCGTAAAACTTTCTCAGGAAATATGAGACGGTATAACGTAAGAGAAAAGGACTGAAGAAAAAAAAGGGGGAGGTGGGGGGGGGGGGGTGAAAAAAAATAGGAAAAATGGAGGAAAATAAAACTGGAGAAAGTGCAGTCACCGTGTGTGCGAATCCGGAAGTGAAAATAAGGGGTTGCGCACAGGAAAAGAAACGGGTGAAAATTCTTCAGCCATGCGGACCAAAGGATTTTCGCGCGAATTTCCCAAGAGGGACGGCAAACAAAGAGCGAAACTAAAAAGACAGAAAGAAAAGTATGTGCGTAGGATGTTCCCACGATGAAAGTGATTTCTTCAAATTTTGTAAAAATTTTTTTTTTCGAATCTTCAAAAAGTGTGTTTTGAAAAATACGAATTGTTGAATTTTCTACCCCTTCCTAGTTTTCCATTTTTTTTCGAATTTCCCGGAAAATTCTCAGATTTTGAAAATGAAAGGGATGATCAAGAAGAATTGGTAATTTTTACGGGGAACCTAAAGTACGCCTCGGTATGGTGCTTTATCTCGGGAACACAATTTTCCCTGTCATGAAACCATAAACATTCACCTCCGGGTGTGCCCTATCCAAGCCTTCTCCACCCTCCCACCCACACATTCGCATCCTCTTCCTCCACCAACATGTGTCTCTCTTCCACTTGGCCATTTCTAGCGCCATTTAGATAAACTCGTAATCTAGGCGACATTTTATACAGTGAAATATACCCTTGGGGTATGTTGGGCTTGTCATGGTTCAATGGTATACTGTGGGAATGAAACACGCAAAAAAAAGTAAATTCAAAAAAAAAAAAACAGAGGACTTGTTTATGACGAAAAACGAGCTATACTATAAACTTCGTCCTTGATTTATTTTGTCAATTTTTTTCGTCCGACTGGGAGGAGGTGGGGGGGGGGATGTAAAATAATTCGGAAGAATTTATTTGTTTTTACAGATTTTTTTCTATCTGATTTCAAAAACGCGCCCACCCACCCACCCACCCACTCATAAATACCCGCCCACTCATCCACCCACAAACACCTGCCCACCCACCCACCCTCAAACACCCGCCCACCTACTCACCCTCAAACACCTGCCCACCCACCCACCCCCAAACACCCGCCCACCCACCCACCCTCCAACACCTGCCCACCCACCCATCTTCAAACACCTGCCCACCCACAAAGACCCACCCACCCGCCCCCAAACACTCGCCCACCCACCCACCCTCAAACACCCGCCCACCCACAAAGATCCACCCACCCACCCCCAAACGCTCGCCCACCCACAAAGACCCACCCACCCACCCCCAAACGCTCGCCCACCCACCCACCCACAAACACCCGCCCAGAAACATCCGCCCACTTATATGTACCCGCCCACACACACATAATGATACCTTCCTGCAACCGTGTCAAATTTTTCCACATATTTTCAGTTCTCAAAATTCATACAATTTCATTCATGAAGTATACATTAGGGTTAATTGTCCAACCAATTTCATCCCTCTCAGTTTCGGCCTCTCTAGCGAGTCGTTATGAAGACGTTATAAAGTGGCCAGAAATGTACTAACTCTTTATCGCTCTCACTGACATTTGAAATCCGTAAGGTTCCATTTGATAACCCTCCCTTTCTAGTCCTCTCCAAACCCTTTTACGTACTTTTCCGTCCGTCGTATTATACTCAATGTATAGTTGACTACCATGACCGTTAGCTATAATCAAAGTTAAATCCACCTCCTAACCCTCTGCAGTAGTAAGTAGAGTTATGAGTGAAACTGCACTGTACGGCACTTAATGTTTAACGATATTTCCGGGGGACTATTAAATCCAGAAACGCGTCTTCTTTCCAAGAGGCTGAGGATATTCCGCCCATTTTACTTTATTGATCCTTCGGAATTATTAGTACCAATTTTTTTTTTATTGAATTACAGCACGCGTTCTGTATTATTCATTGGTCTGAACTGAGGCTTTTGGGATGGTTGGAACTAGCGTAGTTTGGTCAATTTGAAAATTACCAACTTTGAGACTTTCCAAATTTTTGATTTGGACATTTTGGAAATTTAAAAAAAAAATTTTCCTTGACTTTTGAGGTCCAAATTTCTGGACTAAATTACAATAAAGTTTTTCAGTTTAGAAAATACGTTCACAATTTTTCTGTGCCAAAAATTCCAAAAATTGTCAAATTTCTCCAATTTGCGCGAAGGGGCTGACCGCACTCTGGTGATACTACTTAATTGTTTCCCTGAATTATCTTCGGCTCTCCATTATTGATACTTTGATCTCCTCCAATCCAGTCATAAAATTGCAAAACCAAAATCAAATTATTCCATCATTTCCCCCCCCCCCCCCACCACCCACCGCCCGCCCCGCCGGCCTATCAGCACGACGCAATTTTCCCATAAAAATTAATACGATTAACTGAATTACCGAAACAATGAACTTGAGCATGTGATCTAATAGCTTCATGTTTAAATCCATAAAATATTTGATTTTGCGTATTTAAGCAAATTATACCGTGAATATATATGAATATGGAATGTGCATTGAATTGGTACCGCGATAACTTCCCGAGTAGATTATCGGATTGGAAAGTATTGTCCAGCTGGTCCATTATAAAAAGGACTTCATTTGAATGAGGCAATCGGCGCAAATATGAAAATATTATGTTTTTATGAACAATTATCATGGGACTCTGAAACATTTCTCCGGATTTAAACAATTGGGGAGTCCTATATTTTCGTATGCCGTAATGTGAGAATGCACAAATGGAAACTGACACTCCAAAAAAGGAAACAAATAAAAAGGGATTTAAATGCTCTCACATCTCTCGTTTTAGCGCGTTTGAACGGCAAAGATTTGTTGGATAAACATTCGAGGATTCGTTATGAGTGCTTCGGCTTAATTTTATCCACGTCAATGCCTCTGATAAAAAATACAATTCGTAATTTTAAAACCATCTATTAACAAATTTTTACTTCCCGGTTCCGGTTACTAAAAAATACTGGGATGATTTGCGCGTGTGTATGTGTATGTGTATGTATATGTGTATGTGTATGTGTATGTGTATATGTATGTGTATGTGTATGTGTATGTGTATGTGTATGTGTATGTGTATGTGTATGTGTATGTGTATGTGTATGTGTATGTGTATGTGTATGTGTATGTGTATGTGTATGTGTATGTGTATGTGTATGTGTATGTGTATGTGTATGTGTATGTGTATGTGTATGTGTATGTGTATGTGTATGTGTATGTGTATGTGTATGTGTATGTGTATGTGTATGTGTATGTGTATGTGTATGTGTATGTGTATGTGTATGTGTATGTGTATGTGTATGTTGTGTGTGTATGTGTATGTGTGATTTTTATAAGTTCCAAAAATTTTCAAAATCGTCAGACAAATTCAGAAGCGAAAAAAACGCACATATATATATATATATATATATATGTGTTTTCAATGCTTTTTGTTACTTGTTTATCCTCAGACAATTCAACATTCTTCATTATTCTTTCAGTCTACCCGCTTGTCACCATGGACATCTTCGGACCCTTCATACCCAGCAGTAATTTATTAAGTCTTGAGTGCACCAACGTAACAATGTAGACCTCACTCCGCAGTCTCCAGCCCCCTCAAGAACTCTCAGTTACGTTGGCGAGAAAGGGAATGAAGAAGGATTGGAAAATATTGCTGACAAAAAAAAAATAACAAAGAGGGAAGATGCATAAATCTTGGCTAATGAGAGTGCTGACCGTTCACACGATTTTGGTTCATTGTTATTCAGCGTTGTTTTGTCCAACCTGTGATTAGCGCTAATCACCGCTGGCTGGAATCATATTTGACCAAGTAGAATTCAAATATTCAAAACGTTAAAATTGTGATCTCTAAATAAAATCCGTCTGACTATTTCGCGTCTCTTTCACTACTACCGTCTCTCCCCTGATAAGCTAACCCTTGTTCCCCTTTTTTTATTTCACCTCGACTCCTCTTACTTTCTCCCACCCGCCCTTCCCCTCCCCACCCACCCACCCACCACCCCATTCTTTTTTTTTCTCTCTCCAGTGACGTTGAAGGGGATGGTTTGTAGTGTGCACACCAGCACAGTCTGTTGGGTGATTAGTGCGCTCATTACGAGCGACGCTAATGATGCTTACGTATATATAACCCTTCCCCACCCACACCGCCCCCCCACCCTGTATCCACTTCTATTCCCACTCTCTTATGCGCGTCCCAACGTACAGAAACAAAAGCTTGACTTGCTCAACGCCTGGAACAGGAAACACCTTCTGTGAATGTGTGTATTTGTGGCACCCGTAATCTCCCTTCACCCCCCCCCCCCCCCCCCCCGCCCTATCCACCACTACCATAGACCCATGTCACGACTTCAATGCCTCTACGTGCCTTGCACACATCCATTTTGGATCAAGAGTTGACCTCGTGTGTGGGCACAAGAAATAGTCACAAATGAAGGTTGCCTATATGTCCAGTACTTGTGTGTTTTGCTTTGGTACTGTGTAACACAACCACTGTAGCCTCTTGATATAGGTTAAGTTACACTTGATTCAGTGGCGCTCATTTACTTGAAGAATGAATGTTATCCAGCAGGGGTGAATAAATTGAAGTAGTGGGTGCAATCGATGGACCAAGTGGTGGTATTGGTAGCACAGGTGTGGTGTCTAGGGGACCTTCTAGATGGCAGCGGACAAGGTTTGGGTTCCCCCATTTTTGAATTCTACATAATTTCCGAAAATTCCGGTTCGCACCAATCGAAACTAGCCCATCATCAATTTCAAGCGTTGACATCGACTTCAGGATTGCAAACAGAACCACTTCACCGCTTATCTCCCAATGATGAGTGTATATCAGTAGCGAAGTGGGCTATCGAGTTAAGTCTGTTTTGGCCCCGGCCTAAGTTTTCGGTAAATATCTCCAAATCTAATAAACATAGCGCCAACTCGATAAAGACTTTTTTTCTAGAGCACAGTGAGACCTACAAATTTGTTATCATGCAAATTGCGCTATCTTTCTTAGATCTTGAGATATTTACCAGAAACTTGCACCAGGCCAAAAGCGACTTGACTCGATTGACCGCTCCTCCACTGGCACACACTTTTTGTTCACAGGTCCGTGGTCAAATGGTTCCATCTACAATCCTACAGTCGATACAACCCAATTGATGACACCCTCGTTTTTCTCGGAGCGACCCAGCATTTTTAAAAACTGATCCACTCCAATAAACCAAAAAAAAAAAACAACAAAAAAACTTGATTCACTGACACTCATTTACGTGAAAAATGTCCTCTACCTTCGGCAAATAAATGAAATCACTCCGCAGGCTGAAATCGATTAATCACGCAGCTCACCCGCCATTCGCTTCAGCCGCCTCCTTTTTTTTTTCTAATCATTATGAAAAAGGAGAAAAATTGCGGAGTTCGTTCCTCTCATTTACGATCCATTGCACATTTTGTGTTCAATGAAGATACTAAGGGGGTGGGGGGTGGGGGCGGGAGGTGGGTGGGTGGGGGGGGGGGGGGGAGAAGCCAAGAAATTTGAACAAAAGAAAATATCACTCCTCTTTTTTGCCCCTCCCCCCTCCTCCCGATGGATCGAGAATGGGCGGGGGCGGGGGAGGGGGTGGGGGGGGGGGGGGAACGAAGTGAAATGTATAAAGTACAATTCGCTTTTACTTATCGTCGGGGATTTCTCTAATTGCATTTTTATCGGAATAAAAAATGATGCGAGATGAATCCGTTATGGAGCTTTAGCCACTCTATCTCTCGCCCTCTCTCTTGCTCCCTGGTTTTTTTTTTCACCCGCACAGCTAGTGAAAGAGTGGGAGTGGGAGTGGGAGAGTGTGATGCAACTCGTGGAGGAGAGTGTGAGGATAGCGACAATGAATAGGGATGTTGGAAACAAAAGCATTCGACCGGTAGTACAGGAACACGAAGACAATGGAGGGGGGGGGGGGGAGGAAACGAGGGGGTAGTTTGAGGGGCGGTGGGAGGGGGAGGGGGGCGGGGGTGAGTGGGACTAGTTACAAATGGCGCGTATTCGCAACGACATTGTTTTAAATGGCTGTCAGGCGACCGGAATTTATCCCGTTTTGCGAAAACGCGACAAGGACCGTTAAATTTATTTATTCATCGGCGGAAATGGGGGGGGAGGGGGTTAAGGGTATTTTGGTAGTAGAAAAATTTCGGAAATTTTGTGCTTCGTTTTTCTAGTTTTGTTTTTTTATTATACTTTAATAACAAATTTTTTTTCTTATATTTTTATTTTTTTTTAATTTTTCGAGAAAATGTCAACATAAAAAAAAAACAAAATTTGATCTATAAAGATGGTCAGAATTGAGGTAAAAAAATTGCAAAAAAAAAGGAAACAATTTTGGGAGCACCTGAAATTTTTTGAGAATTTTTTCGAGATGGGAGGCTGAGATGATCCACAGCATCTCTCGCATATGGACCAATTTTGGTTGAATACGTGACAACCCCAATTGTTTTTTTTTAAGAGCAGTCTTCAGGGCAAGGAAAATTTGACAATTCGCAGATTTTCAAGCACAAAATTTCTGCTCCTGAGAAAAATTGTAAAGATTCCAAAGGACAAATGATCATGCGCTGAAGAGTTTCATCACTTTTTTTTTTCTGACTTTTCTACCCCCTCGAGTTTCGTCTTTCTCGAGATCTTTTCATCCCGTATACTTGCCATCGTAGGCTTCCGGATGAGATCAAACGAAACTCTTCGTTGAAGGTAGAAATTGGCCGCTTCCGAGTCGCGTTAATTCTTAATTTCTTAATTTCAAGTCGACCTTTAAGTACCCGTAACCAAAGAGGTCTGGCGACGTGAGTTTTAGTCATTCTCCCCCACTTCGTAATTTTTACCTCTTCTTCCCCCCCCCCCCCCCCCCCCCACCCCCGCCCCCTCCCATCAACCAACACTCTCTTCTCTTTGCACTCCGTTTATGTGGCTTCCGCGGTAAAACAGAAGATTCTGGATTAAGACGAAGGAGCAATTAAACTCTTATACTTTTTCCCATATTTCTACTTGAGAAACTGCGTGACCTTTTCTAGTTAATCAGGCAGCATTGGTGAATTAGTTAGCGGCTCGGGTGCTCGTAAAATATGCAAAAGTTGCAAAAGTTTTTCGTGAATTTTTGGCAAGAATTTCGTGACCTTTAATTTTTTTCTTAGTTTTTTTTTCAATTGAAAAAAAAAAAAAAATTTTTGTAAGAAAAATTTCAGCTGTTGTTGATAATTGTAAAATGATAATTGTAGGATGTAAATAGAACCATTTGACCACTCACCTGTAAACAAAAAGTGTGTGTCAGTGGAGGAGCGGTCAATCGAGTCAAGTCGCTTTTGGCCCGGTGCAAGTTTCTGGTAAATATCTCAAGATCTATGAAAGATAGCGCAATTTGAATGATAACAAATTTGTAGGTCTCACTGTGCTCTACAAAAAAAGTCTTTATCGAGTTGGCGCTATGTTTATTAGATTTGGAGATATTTACCGAAAACTTAGGCCGGGGCCAAAACAGCGTTAACTCGATAGCCCACTTCGCTACTGATATACACTCATCATTGGGAGATAAGCGGTGAAGTGGATCTGTTTGCAATCCTGAAGTCGATGTCAACGCTTGAAATTGATGATGGGCTAGTTTCGATTGGAGCGAACCGGAATTTTCGGAAATTATGTAGAATTCAAAAATGGGGGAACCCAAACCTTGTCCGCTGCCATCTAGAAGGTCCCCTAGACACCACACCTGTGCTACCAATACCACCACTTGGTCCATCGATTGCACCCACTACTTCAATTTATTCACCCCTGCTGGATAACATTTATTCTTCAAGTAAAGGAGCGCCACTGAATCGAGTGTAACTTAACGTATATCAAGAGGTTTCAAGAGAATCCAAAAATGGGGGAGCCCAAACTTTTGACCGGTAGTGCGTGCTTGTAGATAGGTCCATGGAGGCATAGGGGCGGTCGGGGGAAAAAAGGTTCGCGAGTATGTCTGTCAAGGGAAGCCGCGTAATTAAAAATTTAGCCGTCATGTCGCGGCCGATTTATCAGCTGTTGGCATTAAAATCACTGGGTGTGAGTGGTGGTATACTCGTCGAACAAGTGGCAATATATAGGTATATTGGTGCGGGGGGTGGGGCTAGCAAATTTAATGACTATGGTGACACGACGGAGCGTAATCATGATGATCATGGCGTCGGGAAAACGTCAAGCATGAGTGTCATGACGCGTGTAGAGTTTACCGTTTGTGAGATATCGTATAAATCAGTACAAAATGAGGCAAAATAGCACGCGCACATGCGGGCCAAATGCGGACCAATGAATTTTCCGTTAATCGACAGCGCATTGAGTTTCAGCCATTTTGTTGTTACAGGCCTGTTCTGTCGATTTTGAGGAGGTATATAGTACCGCGCTAATCCCATACAATGAGTTGATTCAGCGTGAATAACTCATTCGATTTTGGTGGGTGAGAAAAGATCGCATTTTGGGGGTTCAGACCATTTTGGGAATTTTGAGAATTTGGGAGGTTTCAGGTATTTACGTTTTCTTCAGGTTTAGTTGAAAGTGACGGAAAATTAAACATTTTGAAGATTTCCCAAGTTGATGGAATTTCCAGAAATTACCAAAAATTGGCAAAAAATTTCAAAATTTCCATAAATTTCCAAAAAATTCCAGAAATTTGATAAAAATTCCCGAAATTTCCAAAAAAATTCCAAAAATTTCCAAAAACTTCCAAAAAGCTCCAAAAACTTTCAAAAGCTTCTAAAACATGCCAAAGGGTTTTCAAAAACTTTCCAAAAATTTTCCAAAAATTTTCCAAAAATTTTCCAAAAATTTTCCAAAAATTTTCCAAAAATTCTCCAAAAATTTTCCAAAAATTTTCCAAAAATTTTCCAAAAATTTTCCAAAAATTCTCCAAAAATTTTCCAAAAATTTTCCAAAAATTTCCAAAAATTTTCCAAAAATTTTCCAAAAATTTTCCAAAAATTTTCCAAAAATTTTCCAAAAATTTTCCAAAAATTTTCCAAAAATGTTCCAAAAATTGTCCAAAAATTTTCCGAAATTTGTAATAGTTACGAAAAATTATGGAATGTCTAATACCGCTGGCAATATAAAAAGTTTGAAACTCTCAAGAAATTTCATATTCACCCCACCCACTTTTTCCTCTCGAATTCCCATCAAACATGATATGCACTTACCGGGCCGAACTGTTCGAAGTAATTTTTGACGTCCTCCAGCGTCGTCGGCGCGGATAACCCGCCGACGAATATTTTCTTTGTCCTTGTCACCATCTGCAAAAAAAAAAAAATTGCGAAATTAAGAACTTGAAGCATGACTAAACAATTTTTTCACGTTTTTCGGAATTTTTTCTTCCGACGTTTTCCACGATTTCCCGTCAAATTTCCTCCATTTATTCCCGTAAAATGTGAGTATCAATATAATAAATCATCGCCACACAAAGCCTCAACCGATTTTTTCCTCCCCCCAATGCATTAATTTTCACAAGAATTCATTCGTGAATAAACCCGAATCACTTAATGTAGATTTTCACCAATATATCTATATAGCAATTCCATCTCATCTGGAAGCAACCGATACGCGCGATTAATAATAACCATCGCTTGGGCTCTTACTGCGTAGTTGAAGGAATAAACCCGATGGATCTTCAAGGGGTGTTCGACCAAGTGGAAATGAAAATGGCGGATGGGGGACGGGGATGAAGACGAGACAGAGTGGTAGGAAAAGAAAAGCTTGAGACCTCTTTGCGTCTTTTCCACACGAAGAAATCGAGAATGATGACGGACAAAAAAATGAATGGAAAGCAACTGAAAATGGCAAGTCTTATTGGGATATATTGGAATGATGGGAAAACGCATGATAATGTATGTGTACTTATACTGTTATTGATTTCATTAATTTTTTGGGAAGTTATTGATTTCGCCACAAATTTTGTAATATGGATTTTGCGTGATAATTGCGATATTTCAAGATATCTCCAACAATTTGAGCCTATCGTCAACGATATGTATGTGGCTGTGGCTGTAATTGTGGCTATGAGAGTGGCTGTGGCTGTGACTGTGGATTTGGATGTGGGTGCGGCTGTGGACTTGGATGTGGATGTGGCTGTGGACTTGCATGTGGGTGTGGCTGTGATTGTGGCTGTGGCTGTAGCTGTGGCTGTGGCTGTGATTGTGGATTTGGATGTGGGTGCGGCTGTGGACTTGGATGTGGATGTGGCTGTGGACTTGCATGTGGGTGTGGCTGTGATTGTGGCTGTGGCTGTGGCTGTGGCTGTGATTGTGGCTGTGACTGTGGTTGTGGATTTGAATGTGGGTGCGGCTGTGGACTTGGATGTGGATGTGGCTGTGGACTTGCATGTGGGTGTGGCTGTGATTGTGGCTGTGGCTGTGGCTGCGGCTGTGGCTGTGATTGTGGATTTGGATGTGGGTGCGGCTATGGACTTGGATGTGGGTGTGGCTGTGGCTGTGGCTGTGATTGTGGCTGTGACTGTGGTTGTGGATTTGAATGTGGGTGCGGCTGTGGACTTGGATGTGGGTGTGGCTGTGATTATGGCTGTGGCTGTAGCTGTGGCTGTGACTGTGGCTGTGACTGTGATTGTGGATTCGGATGTGGGTGTGGCTGTGGACTTCGATGTGGGTGTGGCTGTGGACTTCGATGTGGGTGTGGCTGTGATTGTGGCTGTGGTTTTTTTAGAATTAGCGCCAATTTCAAAAATTTCAAAAAATTACAAAATCCTCCAAATTCAAAAAATTAAAAAAAAAAATTCCAAAATTTCCAAAATTCGAGAAGACCCTCAGAACACAATTCTTGTATTTTTCATGCCAAGTTGTGAAACTCCTTTTCCATGTACTCGACAAAGTTCTCGAATTTTTTTCTCGTGGAGGATGAGATCCCTCGGCTATCGCAGGATAGAAAGGCAAGGGCGTGCAGAATACCGGAAAAAAAGAGAGAAGCCGAGAGTCGGAGAGAGAGAGGGGAAAAAAGTCCGGAAAAAAAATGGGAAAACCACTTGCCTTTACCGTCGTACGACGCGTTTACGTATACACACACTCTCCTCCTCTCTTTCGATAAGTTGAAAAAAAGCCGACGTAGTGGGTTCCAAGTATAAAAGAGGTATATGAAAAGCGGGTTAAAGAGTGCGGCGAACAAGGGCGGAGAAGCGTAGGTGGCGTTTGGATGCGGGGGGGGGGGGGCGGGGCGAGAGGGGGAGGGAGTCCGGGGGTGGTCGGGGTGGAAGTAGAAAATTCTCCCGTAAATGTCTTTTGGGTGACTTTGCTAGACGACCTTTTGCCCCAGTAAATCCCGTAATTTTCCTTCGTATCTTCTGGTCCAGTCTAAACGATATATATTCATGGAACTAAAAAAAAAATTTGAATTACCAAAATTTGGAAAATTGTAATGTTCAAGATTTTTCCAAATATACAAAAACGAGAGAAAATCGTGAATCAGAAGTTGCCGTGCATTAAAATTATTTTAAAAAATTAAGTCATTCGCCTCAACCCGGGCGGAGACAAGTGGGGGGTTTTGGGGGTGGGGCTAAAAAATGTAGAGAATTCTCAGATAAATGTCTTTTGCGTGACTTTTGCTAGACGACCTTTTGCCCCAGTAAATTCCGTAATGTTTCCGCATATGTTCTATTTCATTCTGAATTGGATATTCATGGTGATAAGAAAAATGTAGAATGACAAAAGTTTCAGCAATTTTCAAAGTTCTTTTTTTTTTAAATTTGAATTTTGAAAAAAAAACCCTTTCAAAGGGGTCGAGGGAATGGAAAGCATGGGAACATTATTGGACAGATTTTTTTTTTTTATGAGAAGGTTAAAATTGGGGGAGCATTAATTAAGATCGTTAATTGTGACGTCACCGCCATAATGTGATGTAAATTGATTGACGAAAAAAAAAATTTTGTCCAACGGAAAACAAAACCAAGATGACTGTAATGTGACGATACATTTCAGTACCTCTCACATCCAACCTATATATAGTAGAAAGTGCCGACATATGAAAATAATTTATTGCAGAATTTATTCATTCAGGAATTTGCTAAAAATTCCTGGAATTCGATATGCTGGGTAGTAATTGGACGTGGAGAACTAAATTAAGAATTATTCACGAAAGTGTTCGGGTAGCGACGGGACTCTGAAAATATCCAAATGCTATTCTCATTTGATTTTTGGGCTATTCAATATTCCGCGGTAGAGTTGAATAACGATTGTTCATGTATAATGAACATGAATAACTTTATTTGGAGTCCTGTGAGCAGTGGAGAAGTCTTATTTTGAACTAATTCTAATATTTAAACAGCAGTTTGATCGTAAAAGTACTTCAATATTCCGTCGAAGCTTGAGATTGGAAGATTTACAGCACACACACACACACACACACACACATCCCCCGCCAGCCATCCACACCCACACACATCCAACCACATCCCCCTACAACCACCCACACCGACCCGCACCCACCCACATCCACCCACATCCATCCACATCCTCACACACCCACCCACATCCACCCACCCACACCCACCCACACCCACCCACACCCACTCACACCCACCCACACCCACCCACACCCACCCACACCCACCCACACCCACCCACACCCACCCACACCCACCCACACCCACCCACACCCACCCACACCCACCCACACCAACCCACACCCACCCACACCCACCTACGCCCACCCACACCTACCAGAACCCACCGAAACCCACGTACACTCACCCACACCCACTCACATCAACTCACACCCACGTCAAGGGCCCCAAGTCCGCGCCAAGTATCCGGAGAACGTCTCACATGATGAAATATTTTCTCTTTCCCGCACGGCCGGGCGGGAACCTAACCCGAAGCAGGGGGGTGTTCCATCATAGGTGTCTGCCATTGTAGCACAGGGGTTTCTGGGGCTTTACCCTGTGTGTGGAGATGCGATGGCCTAAATGGCGAACGTCAGATACATGGATGGGTGTCCAATAATCCCGTGCAAAGGAACACTTACTCTGGGACGTACAAACGAGAGAAACGGAGATAAACAAACACATACACACATTTTGGTCCAAGTGGAAATTCGTTAAAGCACGTTTTAATGGGAGATTGCTTTTACATTTGCTGGGGCAACTTCATAAGTTGCCCTGCAGGAAAGTTGAAAAATCCTTCTCTCAACTAAGATATGAAATAACATCTCTTCATAATCTTCCAAACTAATCGTAAAATTCCATCAGCTCGAGGAATAGCAGACTCGCCAATTTGCTAATGAATTCTCTCCTTTCAATTTTCCTATTTTCTCAAGATAATTCAGGGGGATTGAAATACCAAGGAATTTCACTGGGAACCTGGAGTAGGGAAAGACACAAACTGGACTCGGCAACAAGTCCATTCCAAGTTTTCTAGGCTTTCCTCAATTCGTAATTTGAGCTGAGTGGAAGTTCATGTGGCTTTTCTCCCTTTTGTCTCTTGTGGATTCCCGAAGACAATGGGAGTTCATTTACGATTTTATCTTAAAAAGCTCGACTTTAAATCCACCTCATTCACTGCCTAACCTTCTACTACTGCAAATCTACGTTCAGCAGTTTTTCCCTTGCTTTTGCTGCATTAGCGATTTTTTTTCTTTCGATTGTCCAATTTTACGTCCAAATGATGTAGAATAATTTTCCAAATTTTCCAAATTTTCCAGATTTTCCAAATTTTCCAAATTTTCCAAATTTTCCAAATTTTCCAAATTTTCCAAAATTTCCAAATTTTCCGATTTTCCGAATTTCCCAATTTTTCCCATTTTTGCAATTCTTCAAAATTTTCCGGATTTTCCAAATTTTCCCAATTTCCCAATTTTTCAAATTCTTTAAATTTTCATAATTAATTCTGCTCTCCAGATTTTCGCCACGAAGATCCCAAAAAAATCGGTCAACTTTGCGATAAAAAAACATGAATAATGACGCACACTACAGCTTCTCCAAACGGTAGAATAATTCCTCTAAATCTCTGCATATGCCACTTGTCATTCTGCATTTTCTCGTCTTCCTTCATTTATTCCAATATCGTCATTCTTTGTTCATACACTCTGTTGATTAATTCTATTTTGCTTTACTTTCCTCTACCGACTTCGCTCATTTCGCGGGGAACAAGGGGGGGTGGGCGGTGGGGGGGGGGGGTGGGGGGGGGTTGGGAGCAAAATGAATTGAAAGGTTGAGGAGATACATCAGGATATAAAGAGCAGTCTAAGCTCCAGCCATCACTGAAATTGCCCCCTGAATCCACCTCGCTCTTATTCTCCTCTATATTTAGCCTCACCCCACCCCAATTCTCGTTACTTCTGTACCTCCACTTATTCTCAACTTTTTTCCCGGATTTTCATGAGAAGCCCTCGATAGCGGAGCTATCGACGTTTTCCTGGAGATGCGGACATTTTTGTGATATCAACGTCTCCCATAATTTTTGAATTTTTTTTCCGTGAATTTCTGACCATTCCGAATCTCCGGAACGTTTTGCTCGCGCTATGGTCTCAGCGCCGCCGTCCGGATGTCGGAATACGTCCGATTGACACTTGCCCGCCCAGTTCCGAAAGATTTTGTCCCAAAAATGGAAGAGTCCGCCGGGCGGCGCGGCGCTCGCCATGCGAGTACTGAAGGGTCAGACCTTCAAAATTCATTTTTTCCGTCAACTTTTCGAATGTTCAAACCTTTCATGAAGTTTTCCATGGAAAATTGGAAAAAAAAAGAACCTCGGCGGCGATGTGACCACAGCGCGACCTCTCCAGAATTAAAAGAATTATTAGTCTTGCCTGTAAAATCCGCAATTTGACATAATCTTCCAGTCGTTACGCTGCCTGACCGTGAATATAGTCAACAGTAGAATAGAAATGGGGGTGGGGTGGGGTGGGTGGGTGTAAAGAAAACGTTAATGGAAAGAGAGAGACACGGTGATTCCACTTATTATGCCGTAGCATTATGTAAATACCGGAAGGCTATTACAATTTTACAACTTACTGGGAGTAGCTTTATAGTTTTCATCGCCAGCGGCTGCTACATCTTTTCATCCCTCCTAACAAAACTCTGACTCATTCTTTCACTAACCCATTCTTCTCATCCATCCCCACCACCCACCTCCCCCCACCCCGTCCCCGCCATGAAAACTATTTTAATTTCCCGAAGACGGAGCTCTTATTTTCCAGTCCGCCCTTTTCCGGCGACATATTTCCCATGATTTCATACTCTTATGGCTTCGTTTCCATTTTTTTTTATTGAAGTAATTCAAGACTTCCGGTTAGGGGAGTACACTTCCGGAAGAAAAATTTGTAGTTTTTTTTTTAATCGAAAAAAGGTAATGAAAAAGTGATTTACGAATTATCATTAAATTTAGTAGCTACATATTTGATGTGTATATATATGTATATATATATATATATATATATATATATATATAATTGTATATGAAAATTTGACGATCTGTAAAAGGTTCAAAAATTTTCGAAATGCAAATTATAAAAATAAAAATTCTTTCGCTTCTTTCTGCAAACTTATTCACGTACGACCCCCACCCCCTTTTCACCTCGCGGCGCTCTGTGAAAACTATTTTAATTTCCCGAAGACTCACTCCTTATTTTCCCTTCCGCTTTCGTTTTTTTCGGACGACATATTTCTCATGATTTCATACTTCTACGTCTTCCGCCCCTTTTTTATTCCCGTTTTTTTTTTCTTTTTTTTTATTAAATCCGCGTGCTTTTGGCGATGAAGGAAGAGGGTGGAAAGGGGGTGGTTAATATTGAGGTGGATTTCCGCGTCTTTTGCGGTACCTTGCGGTGAAATTACATTCAACCTGGCTTTCAATGTTTCCTCTCTTTTGCATAATGAAATAGTACCGTTAGTATTATATTAGTGAAATTCCACCGTGAACACGAGACACCGGGATACTTGAGATGTTTTCATTTTGTCGACACTAGGGTGTTGTTGGTTGGGGATATCTGAGATGAGTTTAATCGTTTCTCTCATTGTTTCGGAATTCTTTGCCTATTTGCCCTACCGCGACAAGACGCAGAGTTGTGTTACGAGGAACAAGTGGTAATGAGATATTTAGGTCAGACGGATGATGAGTTTTCAGATGCTAATTTCCTCAGATTTCAAGGGAAATTTTACAAGTTGTGAGTTTAAAAATATGTGGGTCTGTGTTGCGGAAATGGATATGTGTGTGTGTGTGTGTCTATACGCGTGTTGATGGGTGAGTGGATAGGTGGGTGGGGTGGGGTGGGTTGAGCGGGTGGAATAGGTTGAGCGGGTGGAGTGGGTTGAGTGGGTGGGATGGGTTGAGTGGGTGGGATGGGTTGAGTGTGTGGGGTGGGTTGAGTGGGTAGGATGGGTTGAGTGGGTAGGTTGAGTGGATGGGTGGGTTGAGTGGGTGGGTAGATTGGGTGGGTGGGTAATTTGGGTGGGTGGGTAGTTTGGGTGATTGGGTTGAGTGGGTAGGTTGGGTGGGATGGGTTGAGTGTGTGGGGTGGGTTGAGTGGGTGAGTGGGTTGGGTGAGTGGGTAGGTTGAGTGGATGGGTGGGTTGAGTGGGTGGGTAGGTTGGGTGGTTGGGTTGAGCAGGTAGGTTGGGTGGATTGAATGGGTGGGTGTGTGGAGTGGGTCAAGTAGGTTGAGTGGGTTAAGTGGGCTGAGTGGGTGGGTGGGTTGAGTGGGTGGGTGGATTGAGTGGGTGGGTGGGTTGAGTGGGTGGGTGGGTTGAGCGGGTGGATGGACTGAGCGGGTGGGCGGGTGGGGTGGGCGGGGAGCTGGCTTAGTTGATTGAGTTCGCGTTCGTGTGTGTGTGTTAACGAGATGGTGGACTATTCTCCTTAATTGCCGTATTGATAGTAGGTATCAGATACAGTGCAAAAAGGTGGACAAGTGTTGGTTTAACCCTGTGAGGTTACACCCGCATCTTATTTATCGCGCTTTTCGTGAGGTGGCTTAATTGGTGGGGCTTAATGTAACGTGATTTTTGGACCTGGGGTGCTTCAAGGTAGGGGATAAGAGGCAGTTTATTGGTAATGGGTTGGCAAGATTCAGGGGATTACAGTGAATAGGTGAGAATTAATGATTATTTTATGGGGGATTGCAAGTTTGAATGTGGTTCATTTAATGGAGAGGTGAAATGGTAGTCATGGGTCATTACCAAATCATTTGATGATTATTCATTATCGAAGTGCCGATAGAGGAAGTTAGTGAGGCCGGCAATGGAAAATGAAATCTCACCCGTGGAATGAGAGGACACGGCCGGGCGGGAACCTAACCCGACGCAGGGGGAGGGGGGAGGATGATTTAATTCTTCATTTTCAGAGTCGTTACAGCAACCCTTGTCTGACATTCAGAAGTTAAAACAAGCTACACCAATCTGTACAAGACCTGTTAGCCCGATAAAACGAGTTATAATCTGGGTTACAAGTGCGAGTACATTTCACAATGTCTTCATCCAGTGAAAAACTACTACCTTTTCAATTTAGAATCCCTCTGATCTCTCATTTTACCCTTATTTCACCCTCATTCTCGTCCCATTCCTTCATCCAAGATTTTAAAAATGATCTTCACTCCCGCCAATTTCTTTTCTCCCCTTTCACCTAGTGCACCGAAGCTGAAGAAGAAGAAATGAGGAAAAAACAAAGAGAGGGACTTAAAGAGCCAGCGGAAGGAGTCACTCGTAAAGCTCACTGTAAAACCCTCTCTATCTTCGGGTCCAGGGAAGATGGGAGAAACTAAATGCGGGGTCAATTTCTCTCAGTCGTGATGGTCTACAAGTTGAGTTGTTCGGGTCAATACTGTGCAAAAAGTGGTAAGAAATTTAATGTTGGAGAATTTTCGAAAATTGTGAGAACAAATTTTGAAAAACTCTTCAAATTTTATACAATTCTGAAAAAAAAATTGATCCTCGAGACCCATCAAATTGTCCGAAATTTTTAAAAACATTAAAAACAATTCCAAAAAATTCAATGTTGAAAAATTATTGGCAAAATTTCGAAAGTATCAAAAAGCTCGATATTTAGAAAGAAGCTCGAAACTTAGAAAAAATCTCAAAACTTGGAAAAAGCTCGAAACATAAAAAAGCTCAAAACTTGGAAAAAAGCTTGGAGCATAAAAAAGTTCAAACCTTAGAAAAAAGCTCGAAACTTAGACAAAAGCTCGAAGTTTAGAAAAAAGCTCGAAATTTAGAAAAAAAAGCTCGAAATTTAGAAAAAAGCTCGGAATTTCGAGAGTTAACATTTGCAAAAATTGCGAACTACCTGCTTTAGCGAACACGAACAAAAAGCTAAGAAAGCTGACGAAAGGAGTTTCTCGTAAAGCTCCTTGGAAAAGCTTTCTATCTTGGGGTCCAGAGAAGAAGACGATAGAGCCCAAGTGGGGGGTCAATTTCTCACAGTCGTGACATTCTGCAAGTTAAGTTGCCGGGCCGGTCATAAATACTGTCCAGAACTTCAGTACTGAACTGTTTGGGAGGGCGAGGAATAGTTGAGTGAGTGGGTGGGTGGGCGGAAAAGTGGGTGGGAGTGGGAGGGGGAATGGAAGCAAAGGGGTTCGAGGTTTATCAGTGAATACGATGGCAAAGCTTCCCTATCGCACTGTCCAGTGCGCTCCCTCCCCCTTACTGCCCACCCCACCCCACCCCCGCCCGCCACCGAGCAGGGTCTACTCCAAACATCAATATACATACATGAGCAACCCGGGCCGCCCATTATTTATGGAATCTCAACCCTTGCTCAAGGAGGAGAGACCAACCAATGCTAACCGTAGCTATTGACGTCTATTTCTAGGATCAACTTGTTTTATTCACATTAGGGTAGAATATGGGAAATAAGTGGGTATTTTCAGACCGATATACGGTCATTGGTTGGACTACTGAAAAAGGGGCTCAGTGAAATCGAATTGCAATTTCTTATAGATGAATACCATTCGTTATACTCAACTGTGAATTATCAGAGGGTCCAGATAAATTTGGAAATTGTTACAACTTTCAAAAATTTTGTTAACCTCCATAATTTAGATTTTTTAGAAAATTGTAAAATTTTCTAGATAATGGTGAGAAAATGTTGAAAATTTGGAAAAGTCAAAATTTTAACCAATTTTGAAATATTGAAAATTTTCAAAAAATCTAGTTTCTTAATTGAAAAAAAAAAAATCTTAATACGAAACAAATGAGTTTGGAAAATTCTGAAAATTTTGGATTTGTAATTTTGACAATTGTTTTGCGAATTATCAAAAATGGCCAATTTTAAAATTTGTCGATTAAATTACCTTTATTTCTGAGAATATAACAAAAATATATGAACCAAAAAAAAAAAAAATATGATTGACCTATGAAAATGTCAGTATGGTATGAGAGTGACCCCCGGTTTATTTTTATTGTTATTTTCGGCGGGGTGAAATTTTCTGGGTTGAGAGGTAACGATAATCGACCAGTAGACTACACCTAAGGGTAGTGGGTGCCTATGCCCCTCTTTAAACCTCTACCCCACTGGTAATCCGATAAAGTCGCAACTCAAACAGTTTAAGTCAGAATCCCACCAGCCCCAAAATGCCCCCCTAGGGGCCAAGTTCAGGGAGAATGAACGCTGAATCTAGTCTATGTGGCAATATATGGTTTGAAGGGTGAGGCTGAATAGTTGGGGGAAGCGCGAGATGTTTCATCTCATTTCGTTTTGGCTTCTGGCAATTTTGAATTGACATTGATGGAATAATTTTTAAATTATCGTCGATGTAGTATAGAGTGCCATACACATACGCCACCATCCCCATCTCCCACCCCCCGTCCACCCCACTCAGCCACACCACCCAACCCACCCGCCCACCCACACCACCCAACCTACCCGACCCACCCACCCAACCTACCCGATCCACCCACCCACTCAACCCACCCACCCACTCAACCCACCCACCCACCCACTCAACCCACCCAACCACCCACCCACCCACCCAACCTACCCAACCCGCCCACACAACCTACCCAACCTGCCCTACCCACCCGCTCACCCACCCAACCCACCCACTCGACCTACCGAACCCACCCAACACACCCAACCACCCACACACACATACACACACATGTTCTTGGTAAACGTTGAATATTTAAATATGTGTAATAAATACTCTGAAAATGTGAGACCTTTATTTTCCACTCAAGTTGCAAAACTCATAAAAAATCTGCAATGAGCTATTTACTCAATCAAAAAGTGTATTATATTGTCACAAACAATGGAGCCCATTTACTGGCGTTCGAGTCCTTGAGACATTATTGAAACCATGCATCTGCGCCGAGTCCCCCTAAAAGACCCATAAGTAGAGGTATACATTGCTTGACAACTGCCTTACTGCATTCAGGATTCTTTTCTTTAGGAGGGACGATGGCTATCAGGTAAATGCGTGGACCGTCGATAAGATAAAAAAACGCGAATCAGAATTTTAAAAAGGTAATTAGTTGATCACTTTGATGGATTTTTGGCCCCCAGTTGGTTGAATACTATTCAAGTGGAACTCCAGGAAGACATTGCCGTCATTGATATAAAATCAAAAATAAAAAAGAACACACACCCACACACCCTAATTGAATTAATTGATATAAAACGAAAATGATTAACTTCGTAAATTCCCTGAGAAACAGCCGCAAATGCTTCAATGCAATTCAATGAATGGAAATAAGACAAAAGCGACGGCATGAATGGTAATTCATTAGTCTCCCAAGTCCAGCGAGCCGAATCTCACGAGTATTAGATAATAGACGGTCTTGTGACCACTTGCCCCATCCAGAAAACTGACTCTTACCGTTTTATGACCCCTGAGATTGTCTACGTGCCGATCGTAAAACTTTCCACGTTCACACCCCAAAAATCTTGAGCCACGTGGTGGAATTAAGCGTCATCAGTGTCCGCACCGCCTAGCCAAAATCGTAAAAGGAGAATCGCGGCGAAATTATTTTATCATCCCATCATATATTTTCTTTAATGAAGCAAAATTACATTTGTCTATTAATTGAGATCACTTATATTACTACGGGATTATTAACCCATCCACCTGCCACCGGACCCACCGCACCCGCGAACCTTCCACCCACTCAACCCACCCACCCAGCCCATCCCACCCAACCCAACCCACCCCACCCAACCCAACTCACCCCACCCAACCCAACCCACCTAACGCAGCCCACCCAACCTAACCCACCCAACGCAGCCCACCCAACCCAATCCACCCAACCCAACCCAACCCACCCAACCCACCCAACCCAACCCAACCCAACCCAACCCAACCCAACCCACCCCACCCAACCCAACCCACCCAACGCAGCCCACCCAACCCAACCCACCCGATCCAACCCACCCGATCCAACCCACCCCACCCCACCCGACCCACCCCACCCGACCCACCCCACCCGACCCACCCCACCCGACCCGACCCACCCCACCCAACCCACCCCACCCAACCCAAACTAACCCAACTCAACCCAGCCCACCCCACCCAACCTAGCCCACCCCATTCAACCCACCCTACTCAACCCTACCCACCCAACCAACACCACGCAACTCAACCCACCTCACCCAACCCAACCCACCCCATCCACCCAACCCGCCCACCTCCCACTCGCCCAACCCACCAACCGACTCAACCCATTCAACCCACCATGAGGAGGACAAGGGGGAGGGGCCGAGAGATAGTGAATATACCATCTCCGAATTCGGGGCGGTTACAATACCGACTGAAATGCAGCAAGTTGAAAATCAATTCGATAATCGCATAAAGTCGACTTTGAAATCAATCGGATAAAGTGAGTCATCAGCGTTGTATTTGGAAGAATGAATGGCTGAAAAAATTCGCATTAGAGACTTCCAATATCGAAGTATCTCTGTCAACAAGTAGAGTGTGAAGTAAGCGAACTGGGGTAAATTTATTCCAAGCGAAAAAGTAATTTTCCTCCAACTGTATATCGCTAGGTGTCGATTATTTACTGAGATATTTGCAGATCAAAAAAACGTCTAGAAGTCGACTGAAGTTTCTAACTTCACTGACACCGATTGATGTTTTATTAGTGCAATCGTGTCTGAGTACTTTTTGCTATGATTTATGGAATGTGACGAGGGTGAAATCACTTCAGGTAAATTAAACTTACTTTAGCTTCAAATTGAACTTTCGGTCTGTCGAACCGCAATTAAAACTTTCACGATGTATAATTCTTTATGTATGAATAACAAAATTTTATACGACTATTGAAGGCGGGATTCATTGGTCCCGATTGATTAGGCACGTGTTGCACGTATCTTTCAGTGCGAAAAATTTTATCTTAGCAAAAGGGAAGGTTATGGGTATATATTTAATTGCAAATTTATAAATTGATTTTTCGTCGTGAGTTTCAGCTCCAGATTACTTCAAAAATTTCAAAAATTTCAGAAATTTCAAAAATTTCAAAAATCTCAAAAATTTGCAAAATTTCGAATATTCAAAAATTTCAAAAATTTCAAAAATTTCAAAAATTTCAAAAATTTCAAAAATTTCAAAAATTTCAAAAATTTCAAAAATTTCAAAAATTTCAAAAATTTCAAAAATTTCAAAAATTTCAAAAATTTCAAAAATTTCAAAAATTTCAAAAATTTCAAAAATTTCAAAAATTTCAAAAATTTCAAAAATTTCAAAAATTTCAAAAATTTCAAAAATTTCAAAAATTTCAAAAATTTCAAAAATTTCAAAAGTTTCAAAAATTTCAAAAATTTCAAAAATTTCAAAAATTTCAAAAATTTCAAAAATTTCAAAAATTTCAAAAATTTCAAAAATTTCAAAAATTTCAAAAATTTCAAAAATTCAAAAGATCACAAAAGTTTCAAAAAACTAGTTGACACTTTCCCATAAGATTACCTCCTGCGCCCACTTATTCCCAATTTCACGCTAACTGCCCGATTCTTTAGCATTCCCATTAAAAAAACTCTCAAATAAAACGAAAAATATATATTTCTCTTTTCGCAAAAAAATCACCACAATAATTACCTCCGCATAGAAGGCGAGATGAAAGCCCATAAACAGTAATTTACGTATTCACGCTCCGGTGATTCTCCGGTCAAAGTCAAAATGGGGTGGTCGGTCGAAGGGGGTTGGGGGGGGGGGAGGAGAGGCGGAGCGGAGTGAAAAGGTTATGGTGGCACACGCGTAACGAGGAATTTAATTAGCAAATCTCTTGTCCCGGCGCTCTAGCATCCCTCAATATTTTCTTCATTAGCCCTCCGTAAATTATTAATTTTTTTTTATTCCCGCATTATTATCGTCTGAATAGCCCCAAGCGCAGTAAAGTGGGTGGAGGGAGGGCGGAGGACGCGAATCGGTGAATAGAAGTGAGATTTTATCGTCACGTTAATGTTCAGACCCTCGACGCGATCGTTTTCAAATAACAATGCGCATAATTACCCCCAAACGGTTCCCTCATTCCACGTGAATTGTAAAATAGCAAGTGTATAGTAGGGGCTGTTCCAATAAGAGAAAGGGGATATTGCAACCTTGTATGTTAATCGGTGTATACAGGGTGTTTCACAAGTAATGCCAATTTTCCATACTTGTTTCTCAAGTGGATGTAAAATGCAAGAAGCATCTCATCAAAAACTCAACTACCTCCTTATTGAGGGATTGTCGCAAAAAAATAGATGTATGTGATCTTTTGCAGACACTTTTATTTACGACAATAAAGGTGGGGGTTGAATAAGTCTGTATCGAGTCAATCATGAGATCCCCACCCCCCCTCCCACCCACCCTCCTTATCACACTCCCAACCGTCCGTAAACCCACCCGCCCATCCACTCACCCGGTCAGCCTCCCACCCACTCACCCTCCCACCCACTCACCCTCCCACTCACTCACCCTCCCACCCACTCACCCTCCCACCGACACACCCACCCACCTACTCACCCTCCCACTCATCTTCCCACCCACCCACTCACCCACTAACCCACTCAGCCTCCCACCCACCCACTCACCCTGCCACCCACCCACTCACCCTCCCACCCACCCACTGACCCTCCCACCCACTTACTCACATTCACACATACCCACTCACCCACTCTCCCATCCACACACACACTCACACAAATATTTTATTTCCCAAAATTGGGAAGTTCAAATATTTTGCAGGGCGCTGTGCTTACAACGCGACCAATGACGTCAGACCAAGAGCTGCCGACTAGTGAAGAGCGATCGGTAATGTTTGTAACGTCCTGTACATGTGCGGGAAACAAGCCTCAATGTCGCACCCCGCTTTTCTCATTAATGAGCGTCAATTAGCATTGATTCTTCCACCTCCCCGCCCTCTTATGCCCATCACCCACCCACTTACCTCAGGTATGCGCATAACGTCTATGTGTTAGAAGGCAAGCACTTGAAATGTACTCAACAGGTACGTGGCGCGGTAATTTCAAATGAATGGTTCAACCTTGCATGAATAATATAATATCCGTGGGTGGCGGGTGCGGCGCGGGGGGGGGGGGGGGGGCGTGATAAAAATTGCATAAACTCATTATAAATTAATGATAATGGATATTGACTCTATCGTCAATTTAAAAACTATTGGCATATCGGTAGATTTTTATTAATATTTCAACAATTTTTCCCTCGAATTTTCCCTGACTTCCTCGGCAAATTCTTTCTTTATTAATTTCTCGAGATAATGTCACAGCCGACGTATTTCTGAAGTTGGTATTAAAAGTGGAGGGGAACAAAAAAGTACTGAGAAGTATTACAGATGTTCGCCACTTTTCAATTAATAAAACTTCCATCCCAGGTATCATCCCTACTTCCAACTTTTTCAGCTTTCCAACATTTTGTTTAAATTCGATATCAGAAATTTTAGAATTTCCAATAAGCATGTGTCTGTATGTGTGTGTTCATTTATATGTATGTATCTATCAGTCTGTGAGTGTGTGTGTGTGTGTGTGTTTGTTTGTCTTTGTGTGGGTGGGTGAGTAGTTGAGTGGGCTGGTGGGTGGTTGGGAGGGTAGGTGGATGGTTGGGTGGTTGGGAGGGTGGTTGGGTGGTTGGGAGGGTGGCTGGGTGGGTGGTTGGGTGGTTGGGAGGGTGGGTGGGTGGGTGGTTGGTTGGGAGGGTGGGTGGGTGGGAGGGTGGGTGGTTGGGAGGGTGGGTGGTTGGGAGGGTGGGTCGTTGGGAGGGTGGGAGGGTGGGTGGGTGGTTGGGAGGGTGGGTGGGTGGTTGGGTGGGTCGGTGGTTCAGTGGTTGGGTGGGTCGGTGGTTCAGTGGTTGGGTGGGGTGGGGGGTGGTGGATGAGTGGGTGGATAAGTGGGTGGATAAGTGGGTGGGTGGGGGTGGTGGTTGAGTGGGTGGATAAGTGGGTGGGCGTATGTACATGTATCTAAAACCAAATTGCACACCAATATATGTCGTTATTTTATTTTCCATACTGCAAACATACAAGATGTGAACATGAAACTATTGCAATGCTTCCATACGGGAATAAAATGTGAAAAAAAAAATTAGCGATGAACATTTTCGTTCTTTCAAGTCTGACATATTTTCCTTTATTCAAAAAATCAAAGACAGTGCGAATACTTTGAAAATGCTAAAAAGGCATGCGTTTTTTGTCTGGATAAAGTGGAGAGGAGCTGATGGTGATGGAGGAATACAAAGATGAAAGAAATGAAAGAACTGAAGAAGTCTGAGTGGCGAGGGTATTTCGGAGGGTTTTCGAGGGTATGAAACAGTGAACAGACGACGAAACGGCGGGAGGGGGAGGGGGGAGGGGTTTCAACGGTAACACGCACGCTCGAAAAGTGAAGGAGAGTTAACCTATATTCACATTTTTCTCGGATGTTTTCGAACATATCGGAAATTCTTCGAATGGTTTGGAGTATTTGAAATTTGGGATAGTTTAAGAGCTTTTCCAATTCTTAAAATTTCTCAAATTTGTCGAAAATGGTGTTCAAAATTTGCCAAAAACTCGGAATTCTCCGAATTCATTTTTTTGTAATTTTTCTACAACTCAGAATTTTGAAAAAAAAATTTGTATATAAATATTGAAAAAAAAATAATTAACAAAAAAAACTCCAAAAATTGTCTCAAAGCTCCAAAACCTCATAAACATTACAAATAGGAGCAATGATGAAAATAATCAGTCCACTTGTCACCCCCCCCCCCCCCCCCCCCCCCGCCCCGCCACTCCTCAATGAATTTCCTTACAACCCTCTACTTTTAATTACACATCACGTTATTTATTCACAAAAAAGAAATGCTGTTTAGTTTAGGCGGTTTAACCTACTTTCCCATTTTCGTCGTGTGTTCCGGGATGGGATACAAACAGAAATGGGGGAAATGTGAGGAGCAAGTGGAGCTGGTTTTGTTAGGTTTTGGGATAGAAGCATGTATCATGTAAAATTCCCGGCACATTCGAACGCTTCTCCACCCCAACCCGATTCCTCCCCCATCTTCAGCAGAGACAACCGCTGGATTTAAAAGGGTTTCGATGTAAACACGTGGATATCCCGTAGAATCGAAGAGCGCTTTGAATTCCTTTCTGTTATAGGAAATTGTTGCCGAGGAAATCCCGAATTCTTTTTTCAAGTGCCCAATAGACCACTTCATTGATTTACTTCGACTTTGGAAAATTAATTTTTTTTGTCACTTGAGTCAAATGAAGTTGGTTCGTGAGTCGCGACTTATATCGACTTGATTCTCTCACACTTTGATTGTAGAAAGAGTTTGCTTTGGAAATTCTTTTTTCAAGCAGAGCATCGACTAAAAGTAAGTAGAGCGTTGACCTGAATCAAGTACAAGCAATTTGAGTCATAAAGAGTCGAATTGAACTCTGTTGAGTCGCGTTGAGTTTTATAAAGTCAACTTGAGTTCCGCAGAGATAACAGGAGTTCTGTAGAGTCCATTCGAGGACTGCAGAGTCGACTTGAGTCAAGTCTAGTGGACATTAGTCGTTGAGACATGTAGAGTCGAGACATGTAGAATCGAGTCATGTAGAGTCGGTGCATGTAGAGTCGGGACATGTACAGTCGGGTAATGTAGAGTCGGGACATGTAGAGTCGGGTCATGTAGAGTCGGGTCATGTAGAGTCGCGACATGTAGAGTCGCGACATGTAGAGTCGCGACATGTAGAGTCGCGACATGTAGAGTCGCGACATGTAGAGTCGCGACATGTAGAGTCGCGACATGTAGAGTCGCGACATGTAGAGTCGCGATATGTAGAGTCGCGACATGTAGAGTCGGGGCATGTAGAGTCGGAGTATGTAGAGTCGGGGCATGTAGAGTCGGGGAATTAACAAATTAAATAAACTCATTCTCCACTTGAGTCACGTCGACAATATACTTAATCCAAGTCGATGCTCTCAATCTAATTGATAATAATCTTCATAGACCAATGTTTACTTTGAACGAAAATCGATGGATTCGAGATAAGAGACACTGGGATGATAGGGCGACCTCGCAAGGGCTAAGGTCGTATCATCCTCTACTATTTTCCAGCTTTTATTTTTTGAAGAGAGTTTTTCTGATTCAATGGGTTGGGGAGGGTCGTGAGAAAATCAGTTGTGAACATGGAACGACTGGCAATGAAAACACTTGAGCGAGATCGTAAAATCCAATTGATAACGATTTTTGGCTAGCGCTGTGTGTAAGGCGCTATATACAGAAATCGTTATCCAGTGGAACGAGGGAGAATGGAATTGTGTCTAATAAAATATTGAAAAGATATTTGTGGTTCGAAAGATCATGATAACGAAATGAAAGATTTAAAATTTCGGAACCATCCAAAATTGCAAGGACTTTTGACTATTCAGGGAATGCGAACAAGCAATCATGTTGTGAAAAAATACGAGATGGGCAAGTTATTGGTCGAAACCTAATAGGTGATTTGACTCAGTCGACTTGAGTCAAGTCAAGCCGACTTGACTCAAGCTGACGCGACTTGAGTCAACCCAAGTCGACTCGACTCGAGCTAACGCGACTTCATTTAAGCCAAGTCGACTTGACTCAAGCTGACGCGACTTGAGTCAAACCAAGTCGACTTGACTCAAGCTGACGCGACTTGAGTTCAATCAAGTCGACTTGACTCAAGCTGACGCGACTTGAGTCAGACCAAGTCGACTTGACTCAAGCTGACGCGACTTGAGTCAAACCAAGTCGACTTGACTCAAGCTGACGCGGATTGAGTCAAACCAAGTCGACTTGACTCAAGCTGACGCGACTTGAGTGAATCCAAGTCGACTTCACTCAAGCTAACGCGACTTGAGTCACGCACAGTTGACTTGAGTCAAGTATAGTGAACTTGAGTTAAGCACCAATGAGTCAAGTAGTGTCAATTTGAGATAAGTATGGTCGATCTGAGTCAAGTAAAGTTGACTTCAGGCTTTTCAACCCATTCATGGACCACGTAAAATTATTCAGCACTTGATTCTTCTCATAGATATCGAGCCCCAAAGACATACATCATCGGCCCCACCCCGTTATTTTTTCTCCATAGAAACAAGTGTATAACTGATGAAAAGAAATGCCAAGAACTTTACAGGGTCATAAAGAAAAACGAGGAAGACGAGGTAAAAAAAAATGCGAGGGGGATAAAATTACGTACACCCCTGGGAGTTGTTTCTCCAAAAGGGCGTGAGAATGATCGACGTTGTATTTCCCTTTTTTTTTCACATTTTATTTCCCTCAAAAGAAATCTACATACATGAATTTTTCTATCACCACTTCAGCCGACAGCCATCGATCTACCCTTCACCGATAAAAAATAAAACAAATAAATTTTTTCTGATGAAAAAACATTGAAAGAAGAAAATCAACGTCATGGAGTACTGTAGTCCATGTATATATATATGCATATACCCACATATACGTATAACTGGAAATTGCATCACATGAAGTTTGCTGGTGTTACACACACAAACATACACACACACACACACCCACACACACAGACACGTACACACACACATACACACGTACACACACACAGACACGTACACACACACACACTCACGCTTCCTTACTCACACACACAGGCACTGAAATAATCAATGGAAGAAAAGGGTATAAAATCGGAATTCAGAAGACCGAAACTTGGATTCGAATGAACACAAAGCTTCGAATTCTATACCATGAAAGAAAATTGCGGCTTTTGCCATTGGTAATATAGCTCCCAGATCTCCCTTCCCCCCCCCCCCAAATCCCATAAATAGAACTAATGCTGTTTTTTTTTCATCTCCGGGAAATTACTTTTTTCCCACCGCCGGTTTAGGTCTCATATGAGTGGAAATTGTCACCTATTGTTAGAAGTGAACACAATCCACAAGCTTAGCGTGACTATGATGAAATAATATATAAATCTAGGGGGTGGGAATGGTGGGGCGAAGGTGAATGGGGTAGAATGGATGCCTCAAAAATTGCAGTTTTTTTCCTGCGCTTTTATATTTTTAATGAGACGACGTAAAATTGAAAAAAAAATTAAATACATTTTTTGTTTAAATTGGAGGCCAACTGGCATTTTCAAAAAAATTGTCTGTATTGATAATATGAAAAAAAAAAATCCGAAAATTCAAAAACTTGTATTTCAAAAATCGCCAAAAAATGAAAAAAAATACAATGGAAAAAAAATCGAAAATTGTACGAAAAAGAAAATTATATTGTCAATAAAAAAAATTTGAAACAGTTGTGAATTTCTAGAATCTATCCTTGAGTGCCATTATCCCTCAACAAGCTCTGCCCTTGACTTTCATTATCCCTCAACCCTCCAAAAAACCAAAACTAATACATTTTCCTCATTTCTCGTAAATGCCTCCTTCCAAAGACGGTTTAGTGGTGAAATCATTTGGGATTGTACCCAGCATTTTGAAGGAACCGACGGATTAAGACGAAGCGTTGTGGGTGGCGGGTGGGTGGGAGGGGGGGGGGGGGGGGAGGTTCATACGGACCAGGACAGGAAGTGGATGGGAAACAATGGGCTTTGGAGAGAGACGTTAAGAGAATAGACATAAATATTCGGGACTGTACATTTAAAACATTCAAATTTTTTTAAAAAATTATAAAATTTCTAAAAATTTTATACTTATTAAAAAAAAAATCAACAACTTCCAAATTATTTTTCATTTTCTAAATATTCATATATTTGTGGATCCTAAAAAATTAACAAATTTTACCACATTTTTTTTTACCCAATTTTAGAAATTTCAAATTTTCCAAAAATTTCGACAATGGGAATTTAAAAAAACCCAATTTGATTTTTTTTTAGTTGTCGCATTTCGCAAAATATAGAAATTTTCAACGATTTCAAATTTTTCCAACAAGTCAAAAAAAATAAAAATCGAAAATTGTGCAAAATTAAAAAATCCAAAAAAGTTAAAAAAGCCTTTTCAAAATTTTCAAAATTTCCGATTACAAAAATTACTAAAAAAATTGAAAAATTTGAGAATTCCATAAATTTTCGAGGAATTTAAAAAAAGGAGAGGATATAGTTGATACATCCCAGGCCAGGAAGTGGATAGGAAACAATAGCCAAGGCTTTGAAAGGAGACGTTGAGGGAGTAGGCATATATATTCGGGCTAGGGTGCAAAAGGGATGGTTGAACAGATAAGAGCGTCCGCCCGGGGGAGTCTCGTAGCTATGCCACCTCACTTTTACGAGACTGTTTTCATAACTTTAAAGACCCCCTATGACTCCAGAAGCTCATAAAAAAACAAGGGACTAAGACGTGAAAGGGGGAGGGAAATTGAGACGAATAAAAAAAAAAAGAATTTTTCTCTTAATGACTTATTTGCTTATGCCTCATTCTCCATATTTGTTATCACACATTTTGTCTATGACAGTTCCCAATAACGTGCTCCCTTCACAATGAGCCGACCAACATTCGAATCACGATATCTCCCAAGTTATGAGAGTTAGAGCCAAACTCATTAAACATAAAATGTGCGTTTCGATGCGACGAATAATTCTTATTTCAAAAGTTTTTCTGTATTTCGAAGTGGTTTCGCAGTAGAGCGTGATAAACAATTTTTTTTTGTATGATTATCACTTTTCTGAGACCCTGGTTGTTTCTGACTATGCACACACACACAGACACACACAGGCGCAGACATGCACACACACCCACACACACATATACATGCATACACACACCCGCACACATATATACACAAACACACACACACACACACAGGCTCCTAGCAACCGTTGAGAATGCATCAACTGTTAAAATACCATCACTTTAAAATAATCCATGTTGAATGTTGTTTAAAACACCTGTACCTTTTCAGAGGTGATAAGCGGTGTGATATACGTAGTGACCGCCGTGGTGTTGAATTATCAATAACTTTTTTGCTGATAGAATGTGGCTCCCACACACTGGAACCACTTTAATTTATCCTCAATTGGACAATATTAACACTCCAAAAAAACAACCAAACTGTTAAAATATTCTCTCCCCTGAATTTACAGGAATTGCATTGAAAAAAATTTCCACAATTTATTAATCCCAATATTGATGATGAAGATCCTCGTCTCGTACAATAAACCACAAGTAAACGCGCACACGAAACCGGCCGGAACCCGGGTGAGAGGGGGGCGAGGGGGGGCGGGGGGCAATCCCGGTGGTGGGGTAAAATTGACTTACCCAAACAACGAATAACTACTGAACAACAACAATAAAAAAAAAATTATCAAATTAATTCAATCACTTGTTTTATTAATCTCAATGACTTCCAATTGCACTATTTTCACCTCGTTCAATAATTATACCATCAATTTATGTAAATACCTCGACGTACACAGTAATCACACTATATATACATATATTCTTTGAGAATATATGAATATATAATTACTACAAGAATTTAGGAAAATAATTTATGTGATTTTTTGGGGGTGTGAGGATTAATTTAATTAGTGGATGAATTTAATTTTTAGGTAGATAATTATTGAGTGACGTTTACGAGTGATACAGGTGGCGTCGTACGTACGCTTATTTTCGGTTATATTATTTGGAAAAGCACGCTTTGAGCGCCGAGAACGGAATGGGGGAGACGTTGGATGCCCGGGCAGTTTCGCCGTTTCAGCCGAGACTTGGAGGGGTGCTAAAATCCCTCCCTACCCTACTATCTTATCCGAAATAGTGGGAGTAGGAGTTTTCGTGAAGTAGAAGGGGTGGCATTGTGGGTGGTGGTGGGTGGTGAGGCGGGAGGGGGGCTTTGGTGTAGATTTAGTACGTGGGTTCGTGAAGTTGCCAGTTGAATCGTTTGTATGATTAGTGCGCATGCGCACAGAGCTATCCCCACTTGGCGCCCATTCCCCCACTATTGGCGCGCGGGCAGCGGTGGTGGGGTGGCTCAGTGGAGGGTGTGAGGAAGTGAGATAGTGATGAAGAGAGAGGGGAGATTATGGTTGCTCTCTATCCACTGCCAGCATCGACCGAAATGTACGCGCGGTATTCGAGACCCAACGGGAATGCTTAATGCTCTCACGGTGCGTTCTGCGCTTGACGAAAAATTGGAAAAAAAAAAGAAAAAAAAAGGAAAACCGGAAAATGTAAGGGATACCTACTTGTTACGCCTCAACGTGGTGCCATTGATGGATTTCAGAATGAGGTTTTTTGTTGGGAATTTTTTTTAAATAGCTGATAGGGGAAGTTATTGTAATCACCCCAAAATTGCACCTGTTTTTTCTTTTTTCTTTTATTAATCCCAATAATTCATCAGCTTATAAAAAAAAACAGGTTGAAGATGAGAAGGAATGCAGGGAAAAAATGAAGATTATTTTTAATTAAAAAATACACATTTTACGTCGTCTGACCGCATCAAGGGTCACACTCCTTTTTCTGAAAAATTTAAACCTAAAGAGTATGACATCCTAGACCCACTTTCGTCGATGACAATTTTTTTATCTGAAGCAAGCAGCGAGCTTTAAGAACAAATCGATAGACCCAGGAGGTCCAGTGAAGTGTGGTCTGACCGATACGACCTGTTACTACTTGTTATGATTCTGCCTTGGTCGAGCTGAGTCCCTATGGCATTTCGATGGATACCTTTCATACATTATTGACGAAACTTATTGAATTAATCTTAAAGTGGGCACTTGCATTCTCGTCTGACCAACATGGACCTTTACTACTTGCGATGATGTCTGATCGTCAAATAACTTTAAGCCCGACTCAGGCATATTCACAACCCTTTTGCGACCACCATGGGCGCCTGATGAAGTTCCAATCTGGAATACTCGCGCACAGCCCTCATCCGGAATTTGATGGAATGTCGCGGGTGCATTGATGTATACAGGTATACACTCATGGGTAGGGATGCTAACCTAAACACTGAAAAAGATCTCCATTGAGTAGAGCTTTGGGCCAGAACACCAACTGGCATATTGCCAGTAGTATGAATCCACATGGTACGCACAGTGGAGTATACATGAAAGAGGCAAATTTGGTTCATACAAACTCTATGCGAATACAAAAATTGTTTGTGATAGCCAGCGTAAATCCGGGCGGTCTATGGAAGAGTTTCGGAATGAATTTGTCATTGAATTTAGTATACCATACAGAAAATTTTTTTTTCAGAATCAATGCAATTTCTGGACTGGACCAATGGGCGGGGCAAAACGGGTTATTTTGTGCTGATCCCTCCTGGCCGACTTCCTCTCCCAGAAATCGGGCCAAGAAACTCTGCAACCCATTCTGCCCCACCTCATTAACTTGATTGAAACTGAACACATTGGAGCTAACACATATATAGGTAACATTGGAGATATGAAATAGTGAAGGCAGATTGACATAGATTTCAATCGATATGAAGACACTTTAATCTCCCTCTTAGCCAGAATGGGCAAGAAGCCGTTGGGCATATTCAAACATTTTGGCTTACATCCAGCAAAGAGACTGAATGAACTCGGCGGGAAAACCGCACCAGTCTCCCCAAGCCAAGGGCTTCTTACTTCAGCTCACCTTCCCCGAAAGCCCCACCTCTCTCTTCAATTACAACTATACACCCTAGTGTTTCCAACGCCGAGAAATGCCTGAAACCAGTTGTCGTTGTCTACCCTTGATTCCGTACCTCAGTGTTCCAGGCAAACCCCAAGATTCAAGACCATAGTTATTATACACAATTCAGGGATTTCTAAGGGACTTATTGCAGTGTCTGACGGGTGTTGTGCTCATTCAGGGTACATATACATGTACTTCATCATTCTATTTTGGGGTGGAAAACATAGGCTACAATAATTGTGATAATTCCTCCTGTGGTGGTTCTAGCATTTCGCGATTTTGCGGCATGTACATTACATGGTAGAAAGCTTTGGTGTCTTCTTCAGCGAGCACTCAGGTTGGAGATGGATTTATGAGGATATTCAGCATGCGCAAAGTTCGGTGAGGTCGGTGGTAGGTCAGAAAGATGCTTCTGACCAGTCGTCTAGGAACCCAGAAAGCGGCCGAGTTAAAAGTCACTTGACGACAGCAGGTACCACCAGACCCGAAGAACCGGAGTTGTCGAGGACTTTAAAACGGCAGTGGCTTCTCAAAGTACCTTCATTAATTAACTCTGGTGGCAACCACAACCGACAGAAATTCTGATAATTGTTAATTTAGCGGAGTGGCTTTTCAATTCCAAGTGGACCATCCTGCTGTTATGCTGATTGTGAGGAAGACATTATCAGCAGGAGATGCAGGCATTGTCAGCTTTGGAAGAAGCTCGGAATATGGAGGTCCAATCGCATCAGCTGTCAGGTGCTACAGCCACAAGGTTCCAACCAACATGGTGGAACAGGTGCTGTACCAGGTTGGCTTGCCCATGGAGACAGCTCTCGTGTTCTTCATCACGCAAATTATTGCAGACCATCTCTGTACTAGGGTCAACCTTTGCCATTGCATTGGAACCAAGCACTTTGACATTCAGGTCTATCATGTATACCTCTTATCAGTAGCAGAAAACATCGAGGTCAGAGTTTACTTGTGGATGAGAAAAGCTATCTAGCATGGGGGGAAGGGGGTGGGGTGGGGGGAGAAGGGGCGGGGCGGGGGGGAAGGGGGTGGTGTGGGAGAAGGGGGTGGGGTGGGAGAAGGGGGGTGGGGTGGGAGAAGGGGGTGGGGTGGGAGAAGGGGGTGGGGTGGGAGAAGGGGGTGGGGTGGGAGAAGGGGGTGGGGTGGGAGAAGGGGGTGGGGAGGGGGGGGGGAAGGGAAGGGGGGATGAAAATAGGGTAGAAATGGTGGAATGGAAGTTGTCGGGGACTTTTGGTACCCACTGGCCACTTTGTACGACAAGCTACAACTTCCAGACTCCTCTCCTTTTCCATTCCCCTATAACTGCTCGTGTTTTCTGTTTACGCGATGTTGAACAAGGACAGAGATCATCCTCAGCTGAAATCCTGAGGGTGAAAAAAGAGGCTTTTAGAGGGGACGTATTTCTACGCGTTCCTTTTTCTTCTCCCCCCCCCCCCCCCCCCAACCCCCACCCATCGAGCCCTTTTATCGGACAGCAGTAGAAAGAACTGTTTTCTTCCAGCTTCACTGTTTTTCCGGATTTTTCTTCCAGGACCATGCTCATGGAGAAGTTGAGTTTTCCGAGATATTTTCTAGTGTAATGTTGAAGAATGAGGTGAAGTTGGGGGTGGACTGGGTGGAGGTGGGCGGAAATTTTGGAGTATGTTAGCGAACAAATCATTTTTACTCCAGTAACCTTTTGGGTTTCCCCCGAATTTATGGATGCATTTATGGTATTTCGTTTGCCGAAGTCATTATCTTCTGCTTTTTAAAAATCTTCCTATTTTCTTGTTTAGAAAATGATGAAGTGAAAAAATTGAAAAAAATACAGAACATGAAATGTAGAAAAACTTTCCAAAATTTTTGAAATTACAGACAGAAGAAACTCAATATCAACATCAGCTGCACCACAACACTAGACAAGTGGCCGAGTTATTCGAAGACTTTGGTCTCCTTCAGTTCCAGTTTGTCGGATTCTTTCCGGGGATGATGTTTATGAAGAAGATGAACTTTTCTCGTGATTCGAGCATACCCAGAAACTAGGGAGGAATGGGAGGATTTGGGGCTTATCATTTGACAATTGGAAAGTCTTTCTCGAGAAAACAAAATTAGTGAGTGCTCTCAGCATCGATGGTTCAATATCTTATAGCACATGGTACTTTCTTTAGAACTAAAAAAAAAATTTTACAAGGGTTCATGGCACATTCTACAAAATACAATAATATAATTTGGCCCAAATTTTTCGATTCTCTTGTGTGTAAGTGTGTGGGTGGGTGGTTGGGTCGTCGGGTTGAGAGTTGGATAGTCGGCTGGGTGGGTGGGTGGAGGGTTGGATAGTCGAATTAGTGGATGGGTGGGGGGTTGGATGGTCGGATGGGCGGGTGGGTGGTAGGGTGCTGGGGTTAGTGGTAGGGTGGGTGGGTGTTCGGGTGGGTGGGGGTTGGATAGTCGGGTGGGTGGGTGTTCAGGAGGTTGGATAGTCGGGTGGGTGGCATAGTCGGGTGGGTGGGGTAGTCGGGTGGGTGGGATAGTCGGGTGGGTGGGATAGTCGGGTGGGTGGGTGGGATAGTCGGGTGGGTGGGTGGGCGGGGGGTTGGATAGTTGGGTGGGTAGATGGACGGGGGTTGGATAGTCGGGTGGGTGGGGATTGGATAGTCGAGTAGGTGGGTGGTAGGGTGGATAGTAGGGTGGTCGGGTGGGTGGAACAATGAGCCATGTGGAACCATTTCAGAAATTTCAACGATTAAAGGAATTGCCATGCATAAAAAATATGAAAATTCGAAAATGGAGGCAGACGTTTGATCGAACGATCCGCGTAAAACCATTCGCTTTCAGAAACCACAGTTCTATTAGAGAGATAGATATTGAATATTATTCTGGCAATTGTTGTCCAATTCCATCAAAATTGTGCGGTGTACATAACGAACGATAGGCTCCAGTGTCATTAGCGTATCGCTACATTCAATAATCATGTTCAACTGTTGAATGATAACTATCTAGTGCAGTATTTTTCGTGTTAGCATACTAAATAGGATGCCAATGAATTATAATAGAGGTACAATTAGTATATGTGATGGAGCGAGTGTATTTAGACGAGTTTGGCAGCCATCGTTATGGCTCAATATTCACCAGTATGTGATGATTTGATAGGCAGTGCTGAATAGCTCGAGTGTGAGAATTTTCCAAATGCGAAATTCCTGAGTGATTGATAGGACAGGAATTTTAAAACTTACGAATTTACACTTTTTTTTTGAAAAATCAAAAATTTTGAAATTTTTCACAATATTTTAAAATTTTAATGTGGTGCCAAAAAAATCACATATGAACACACACACACACACATCCACACGCACCCACCCACACCCACACCCACCCACACCTACCCACACCCACCCATCCACACCCACCCACACCCACCCACACCCACCCACACCCACCCACACCCACCCACACCCACCAACAACCACTCACACCCACCCGCACCCACTCACACCCACTGACACACACACACACACATTGAGTCTTTTCATTTCCGGGGCCATCAGATCGGAAAGTTTAACAATCTTGATCATTTTACAAACGGCTAAAATTTTCAAAGCCTCAATTTTCAAAATATCCTGATGGGTCAGCAGTCAGAGAGGATTCAGGTTTAATAAAACCTGAATAGTAAGCTAAACCCGGGCATTTCTGGGTTGGAAATTCGAGGAAATCTCTCATACCATGAATCATCCATGCCCTCCAACGCCTCCCCCTCCCACTCCCCCCTCCCACCACCCCCTTTTACGACGGTGCCTTCAGAAACTGGTCGATACGTTACACATTTTCGGGGCACTATAGGAGGGTGGGGGCTTCCAGAAGGTGGGGTTTAGTAATTAACGGCTAGGAAAATTGATGTTTCTCTCTCTTGGCTTGTTGGAAACGAACTAACATTCTAGAGGGTCAAACAGACGAAACTTGAACTTTTCGGCGAAGAGGGGTCGGAGAAGATGGAGCTATATATGAGCAAAGTGAGTGAAGAGCTATATGGGGAAGTTTAGGTTTGGAACAAGCGTTGAGTAGAAATTGGGTGTGTGTACAGTTGAAACGAGTAATTAGGAAACATATATTTAGGTATTTACATGTATGTGTAGGTATACTGATGGTTTTTGGATGTAGATGTTATCAGGAAAGTCAATTTTTTTTTTGGCGTTTTCCAAAAGTGAAATGTAGGATTTTTTTTCAATTCGCGGAATGGGATCTGGGAAAGAAGCACCCCAATTTTTTTGAATCGCTCTTATCAATTTTTGATCATTTTTTCTTTATTTGCGGAACACTCCGCATAATGCAGCACTGTGACGAATTTTTCATGACTTTCCGGAGACCTCTACAACTGGAATATATAGTAATAATAAGGGAAGATTTACCAGAATTCCGGAAATCTGAAATACATACTGCAAGATAATAGCCGCTTTACGGAATCATCAATTATGTAACAAGTTGGATTTATATACGTCCGAACGTGAAGTATTAATGGAGATAGATAGGGAAATGATCAGGAAGGTGAACTCTGAATGACAGTGAGTGCATCTTTATATAGGTCAAATATTTGAAGATTTTAGTCTTTTCAAAAAATTTGAAATTTTCGAAATTTTGGGAATTTTTGAAATTTTTGAAATTTTTGAAATTTTTGAAATTTTTGAAATTTTTGAAATTTTTGAAATTTTTGAAAATTTTGAAATTTTTGAAATTCTTGAAATTTTTGAAATTTTTGAAATTTTTGAAATTTTGAAATTTTTGAAATTTTTGAAATTTTTGAAATTTTTGAAATTTTTGAAATTTTTGAAATTTTTGAAATTTTTGAAATTTTCGAAATTTTTGAAATTTTTGAAATTTTTGAAATTTTTGAAATATTTGAAATTTTTGAAATTTTTGAAATTTTTGAAATTTTTGAAATTTTTGAAATTTTTGAAATTTTTGAAATTTTTGAAATTTTTGAAATTTTTGAAATTTTTGAAATTTTTGAAATTTTTGAAATTTTTGAAATTTTTCAATTTTTTCAAATTTTTGAAATTTTTCAAATTTCTTAAACTTTTCAAATTTTTCAAATCTTTGAAGATTTTGCAATTTTTGAAATTTTGCAATTTTGCTGAATTTAATTCCTCAATTCTTAACATTTTTCAATTTTCCTTGGTTTCAGAATTTGTGAGATTTCTTTACATTTTGTTTTTTTTTTTTACATTTTTAACATTTTTGATATTACATATTTTCCAATTCGAATGCCTATTTTTTGCACAATTGCGTGCAAACTGGGCAAAATCTCCGCGTACTTCGTATCCATAGTTGACTATAATTTGCTACGTGCCAACAGGTGGGGCAACACTACACCTTGTGGCTTGTCACACACGAGTATGAAAGGTTTTTGTCTCTCCAAGCAAAGCTATTCTTTTACCTCCCGCCGATTCAGTTTCCCTCTCTTTTTCCCCCGTATAAATTGCAGAAGAAACGACATTTCAAATCGACTGATCGTTCTATACCGAATCGATCTCGAATGTAGAATCGTTACGGAATTGAAGCTCACTCGAGCGAAAATGGTAAAAGATTACGTTCGTGGAATTCTGCGGCCATTCCTTTGATTCCACTCTTTTTCTTGCACATAGCGAGCCACCCGCCGAGCGACATTCACAATTTTTTTTTAAGGTGATTGGTATGGAGGAACATGCATTTTATAGATACACCTATGTATAGCATCAGCGCTTGTTCCGCGAACGGATAATTCTGAATGTCTCATTTCATTTGTTACCGTTCGAAAATGAAACCCCTTTCAAATTCCAAAAATTCTTTCAATTTCCAAAAATGTCTGATTTTTTTTTGCCCCCACAAAACGACACACACACACACGCACACACAATTTTGTTTTTATTTTTCATCGAGCTCCATCTACACCCACCTGGTCAGTTTTTTTTCCTTCAAACCTAGTCAGTTGACCTTTATTTATTTGTGGGAACAGTGGGAAATGGCTCGAAACGCTTACCAGAGATAAATATTTTTCCCCCATTTTTCGATTTTTATCGATAACTCAATGACATTCAAGAGAGTGACTGAGACTGAGTGAGACGAAGAGAATGCCAAACCACAATATCCATCCAATTCCTGTACCGACGATTCTTTACTACCCCCTGGGAGACAACGGCCGGAAATGGCTTTCGTGTCGACGAGCAACGACAGCGTCACTTCTCGGTGTGACGTAACAGTTAGCGAGGCACGAAAAGGGGGGGGGGGAGGGGGTGGAGGAAGAGGTATCTGGTGTGACAGTGAACGCGATTTCTCGATTAATCGACCGACGACGTTACAATCAAGGAACCGAGGGAACCCACCCCCCCCCCCCCCGCCCTCCGCCCACCTAAAACTAAATCGATAACGTCTTGGGACGGTAATTGTCCCGTCGAAATTGTTCCGTTTCAGCACATGGACGTGTCCAGTATAACAGCTCACTAGTTGTCGCGTATTCAATGACCTCGGGGAGAATCTGGGATGACCCACTTACGATACACACTAAATTGATACCGTGTGGGTGTGCGGGTGGCTAAGTGGGTCAGTGGTTGGGTGGGTGATTGGGTGGATGATTGAGTGGGTGGGTGATTGGGGGGGGTGGGTGGGTGGGTGGGTGGGTGAATGGGTGGTTGGGTGAATGGGTGAATAATTGAGTGGGTGGGTGGTTGGGTGGGTGGTTGGGTGGGTGGATGGGTGGGTGGATGGGTGGGTGGATGGGTGGGTGGATGGGTGGATGGGTGGGTGGCTGGACGGGTGATTGAGTGGATGGGTGAGTGGGCGAGCGGGTGGGTGGGTGGGTGGTTGGGTGGATGGGTTGGTAGCTAGGTAGGGGTGTGGATTAGTGTAGTAAATCGGGAACTTATTCGTGTCGATGTTAAAATTGTGCATTTTTGCGAATAGCGAAATTCTCTATTTTTTTTTATGAAAGACTCTTCCGGTCCACCGTTCTCAGTAAAATTATCGAGTCACGTGTGGAAAAGACATGAATATGATTAAGAGGATAATCTCGTGAAATCCGTGGAGAATGATGTCGACATTCACCAACAAAATCGTCCTGTTCGGAATAAAAAGAAGAGCTCGTCGTATTATCATGCCACATATACTGGCATTACGTCGCTTCTGCATATACTTTCGCGCATAAAAGGCAAACTCCCCAAGAGGAAAATCGCAAACGGTAAAACTCGGTCGACACAAAGAGACGTTGATACGTTGATATGGTCTCGAGATTTTTTTTTTTTTTTTGTTACTTTTTTCACCTTTTATCCGGAGAAAAGTGAGCAAGACTGCCAAGGGAGTTTCTCATTGCAAACGATCAAGTGCCAGACCGAGGTAAACCCTCCAGTCTTCAACCAAGTGCTCGCCCCTGACTTTGAGATCACACCATACAACCATAGAATGTTTTTCCACGTTTGGGGAAAACACCTTGTGGTCTTGTAACTGATACAACGTCGACCGAGGCATCTGGCGGGAATGATGGTGCGACAATTTTTGGGACAGTAGTGTCATTTTTCAATTTGTGAAATTTTGGAAATTTTGGGAATTTTTGGAAATTTTTGGATATTTTGGAAATTTTGGAAATTTTGGAAATTTTGGAAGTTTTGAAAATTTTGGAAATTTTGAGAATTTTGAAAATTTTGGAAATTTTGGAAATTTTGGAAATTTTGGAAATTTCGGAAATTTTGAAAATTTTGAAAATTTTGAAAATTTTGAAAATTTTGAAAATTTTGAAAATTTTGAAAATTTTGAAAATTTTGAAAATTTTGAAAATTTTGAAAATTTTGAAAATTTTGAAAATTTTGAAAATTTTGAAAATTTTGAAAATTTTGAAAATTTTGGGAATTTTGGAAATTTTGAAAATTTTGGAAATTTTGGAAATTTTGGAAATTTTGGAAATTTTGGAAATTTTGGAAATTTTGAAAATTTGGAAAATGTTGAAAATTTTGGAAATTTTGAAAATTTTTAAAACTGACAATTTTAACCACTTTGAAAATTCTGGAAAGTTTCAAATTTTTGGAGTTTCCAATTATTCAAATATTCTCAAAAATTTCCAAAATATCCTTCTTCCTACTTTCCAAATTTTGCCCTCATTAATTTTTCCCCCTCCATTTTTCCCATAAACTCTGGAAACGTCTTTCCATACTTTTTCAATTTTCCCGAGACATAAATCAATCAAATGAGATCAAAAGTTGATCCGGTAATATAATCACATACTTACATCAATGAAATAAAATTCCCAACAAAGGTATTTTCAGTTTCGTTTCTATTGTCGTAGATTCATGGATCATAAAATGACGTGAAATTCTCATCGATGGAGCAGTACATCGCATTGAACAAAACAGTTGAATTTGTGTTAGAGCTGTAGCGCAACTAAAAGTAAATCAAAGGAAGGAAATGAATTTTTATCGAGAGAAAGAGCCTTGCACAGCTCCACTGACTTCTGCCCTCCCCCCCCCCCCCCCCGCCACCCACCCGCGCGCCGCCCGCCGCCGACCCTCATCCAAAAGCCTTTTCATACATTTTATCGCTCTCCCCTGGCTCTCTGCCCCAGGTAAGGCTAGGAACTCTGAAATGATGTATAAGCGAGATCCATGAAAAGCTCTACGTAAAAACAATACACCCATTCTCCACTGAGCTACGTTCACTCTTTCATTCTCTCTCTTTTTTCCATTTTTTTTCCAGTCTCATAGAAATTTCTTATTTCAAAAAATCATTCGTCTTCTCTCCAATTTATTCATTCGATTCCAACGAGAGAATTTTTCTTGGCGTGAAAAATTTTCCAATTTGGAAATTTTCTGGAGACGCTCATTTTTTGGATTTTCCGAAAATTTTGGGAGCTCGAAAATTTGTTTCTTTTTTCACTATTAAAACATCAATTTACCAATTTTGGAAGATTTCAAAAAAAAAACCATTTTCAATTTTTTCAAATTTTTTTTCTCAATTTTTTCGAGTTCCAACTTTGTTGTTTTTTTTTTTTTTAACAAAAATCTGCGAGCAACAAATGAGATATGTTGGCAACGACCCTCGGAAATATGCGGCTAAAAATTGTGGTTTTCCCGGCTTACCAGAATATCTCATTAAAAAAAGAGCCCACACGGAAGTTATTTCTCGATTACGTGCGGGTGTTCTTATTCCACTTCTGGTTTCCCGTATGTTTATGTAGGTCCTCAAAAAATGTTTTCTCTCATGTAAAAAAAAAAATCATAATACAAAAGATGAGTGAGTGGGTGAGTGACGAAAAACAGTGGTTCAGGTCGGCGACAAAAATCTTGATGTAACGGCGGGCCGGATCGGCGGGGTGGGGGGGGAGGCGGCGGGATCGAGAAGAGAATGGAAACTCGTCCTTCTCTCTACATGGATATAATGAGACTCGGCAGTAATCTTAGACGGGCATGTGGGGGCTATGAACACGTTTTACATGTCTCGTTCTTCAACTGACGTTCACATGTTGGGTGGTTCAATGTTTCTGATATTTACAACAGTTGCGCATTTTTTAGTCTACTAGGAATATTCAAAATTATCAATTTTCCCAAGAATTTGAAGGTGTGTGTGTGTATATGTATGCAAATGTGAGTGGGAGTGGGAGTGGGAGTCGGAGTCGGAGTGGGAGTCGGAGTGGGAGTCGGAGTGGGAGTCGGAGTGGGAGTCGAAGTGGGAGTGGGAGTCGGAGTGGGAGTCGGAGTCGGAGTGGGGGTACGAGTGGGAGGAAAATCCTACATCGGCAAATTATTGGTGTTGCCCTGATGGCTTGTCCAAATTTCTTGCTATGTTGAAATTTCAGTATGACGGAGTAGGGTTAGGATTCGGAAGAGAATAGAAACCCATCCTTTTCTCGACATGGGTATAATGAAACTCGGCAGTAATCTTAGACGGGTATGTGGGGGCTATGTACACGGTCCTACGGTCGGTGGCCACGTTTGAAATGCCCCCTTCCTCTCACTCCCACCCCCACCCCCTCCCCCCGCAAAATGGATATACCCGCATTTCATGGTAAAGAGGTGGAGATATTCTCATGCATTTCTATTACGTATGAGGCACTGTGTTACGGTGAAATAAGGCAAGACACGGATATTTCGGGAGTTGATGGTGTTAACTAAATATTGAATTTTCATTCCCTGCTGCCTAAGATAATGAAACATGAAGGACGGAAGTCATAATCAGTTTTGAAATTGTGGAAATATATGATGAGGGGAATGGATATACATGCGCTGGGTACCTATATATAGTTGGGCGGACCATCCTAAATCCGGAAGTTATGCGGCCCTAATCGGTCGCACTAGGTCCAATTGTTTATTGGCGTTTTTCCTCCATGCAATATTTTCGAATCATTGAATTATTAATGGTAGATGTTGGGTATTGTTATTTGACCTCGCAATCCTTCAATTTTCAGCCACAATCCGATTGGACGTTTAATACAATAAAATGGTTAGCCCGAAACTGTCAGACACTGCTTATACACGAGCCAGTGAATTTCAGTTCACTTCCGGTCGATCATCTGCATTGTATTTTTACGGAACCAACGTCACTCCGCAAATCGATAAAATGAAAAAAGGGGGAAAAAACAAATTTGAGGGAGTTACGAAGAGAGAAATGAAAGAACAACAAAAAGAGGGGAAAACGTCATAGCAACTGAGGTAGACGTGGGAAAAACTTGGATTCAAATATAGAAACGACTGGCCGAGTGACATTTGATGGTATCAAACTCACTGGGGGTGCACGTCTGGGAATTGGTTAGGTTGGTTTTCAAGTGTCAGAACATTCCGGGGATGGTGCATTGGGGTCGTACATTTCAACGTTACAATCGCCCGCTGCTCATCAGGGCATCAACGCTCGACACTATCGGAATTTCAGCGATTGGCGATTGGAGGGGGGGGGGGGGCAACGGGAAAATATGATCAACATTGATTAGCCCAATTTAACATAGAGGCGGCGTCATAGACACTATTTTTTGTTATTTGTGAAATTTCGGGAAGTTTTGAAATTTTGTAAATTTTGACATTTTGAAATGTTAAAATTTTGAAATTTTGAAATTTTGAAATTTCGAAATTTTGAAATTATGAAATTTTGAAATTATGAAATTTTGAAGCTTTGAAATTTTGAAATTTTGAAATTTTGAAATTTTGAAATTTTGAAATTTTGAAATTTTGAAATTTTGAAATTTTGAAATTTTCAAATTTTCAAATTTTCAAATTTTGAAATTTTGAAGAATTGTTCAGATTTTTCAAAATTTTCAACATTTCCAAACTTCTTCAAATTCTTAAATATTCGCAATGTTTGATATTTTATTTTACTTTTTTGTATTTATTTTCATATTCATTTCAGATTTCACATTTTCAAAAAAATATAATGGAAAAAATTCCTTAGTTGATACCCCCATTATCATTCTCGATAAAGCTGCCCCCCCCCCATTAACTACTTTGACTTACCCATTCAACGCTACCTCGTCAATTAAAAGAAAGTCAGCTTCATTGAAATTGTTGATATCTTACCTGAAACAGATAACAAGAATTGATTCGTTAGCGGGCTGTCTCTACTATCTAAAATAAATGATCAGATCTCTACTGTCTTCAGTATAAAGCCAGACCCTACAACAAACCCCCTTGGCATTTTCTCTCTTCTCATCCGTGTCAATATACCTTTTTCGACTGTCTGTGAAAAATCGTTTTCATGGTAAAACACTATAAATCCATCCAAAAGAAAATTGAGTACAAGACCTGCTTCCAGAATAATCTTTATTCTACGGAAAAAAGTTAATCATGTTTGTAACGTTTTCGCACCTAGCATCTCTGTAAAGTGTTTACATTTACGCGCATGTGTGTGTGTGTGTGTCCGTGGGTAAGCGTGGGTGGGTCCGGGTAGGTGTGTGTGGGTCCGGGTGGGTGTGGGTAGGTGTGGGTGGATGTTGGTGAGTGTGGGTGGGTGAGTGTGGGTGGGTGAGTGTGGGTGGGTGAGTGTGGGTGGGTGAGTGTGGTGGGTGGGTGAGTGTGGGTGGGTGGGTGAGTGTGGGTGGGTGAGTGTGGGGGGTGTGAGTGGGTGGATGTGGGTGGGTGGGTGTGTGTGTGTGTGTGTATTACTCATCCTTGATTTCTTCATAATAATTTTTATTAGTCCATATAAGAAGGAGTTATCTTTTCATTTCTCCAGCAACTCCCAATGCACGGTAGAGATATCATCTCCGAGCAATTTTGATCCAACAATCAATTAAATGACGTTTCAGTCAACCATCTTCCCATGAGCGCGTCAGGATCCGGTCCCGGGATGATCTCAGCTGCATTACGTTGATGAGCTTCAACTCAATCCTACCTCGACCCCCTGTACTTTATACCCGAGCCCTTCCTACAGCCTTCCCTCCCACCGCCGCCCCCCCCCCCCACCCGCTCATCCACGTCTATTCTGCAATGTCTACTCACTCCCCAAGAGAGTGTGTCCCACTCCTACGTTACCATCGAGCCCACCACCAGTGTCCCCCTGGTACACGGATAGCGATATATACGCCAGTACTTACTATGGTGTAACGACGCGTCTCTCGGGCATACCCCAAGGCAAGAAGATAGACAAGGACGTACGTGGCACAACCGAGGATCTGCTTTTGGAATGGTTAGAATTGGTAAAGGATTTCAATGTCCTCAGGGATTTTATGCCACTATTTGACAATCGGCCTAATTTGTGACGTCACAAATCATGGGGTTCCGGTACTGTTGGGCTGCCTAGTGCGGTGGCCCATATTTTTTTCTCGGATAAATTTTTTTCCGGGGCAAAGATGGGAGCTCTGCATCGGAGTTACATTCAATGTCGGAGGTTTTTTGAATTGCACGGGTCCGTAAAGGAAAAAAAAAAATTGATTCCATCAAAAATGGGAACTTTTGATTCGTGACATTGGAGAATTGTAGGCGGCGATCAGACCAGAGTGATCGGTGACGGGTTAGGATCATCATGCGGAGCTATTTACAAGCGAACACGTGAATGGAGGAAATTATGATTCGGAATGATCCCGCAATTTCGGTATTCTAGGCTCAAGTCATAACGGAGATTGCCCAAAATCTACGTATCACCGAGGGGAACGAATAGCGAGAATGAGGGATGGAAGAGACCGACATGTCATCGGTAATTTACTCATTGTCACAGTTGACAGTAAGTCATATTTCATTATCCCACGTATTGCAATGACCTATCCACTTTTTCAACTGATCCATCAAGAGAGTTTGATTTCAATGGGTGTGGGTGAGTGTGGGTGGATGTGGGTGGGTGTGAGTGGATGTGGGTGAGTGTGGGTGGGTGTGGGTGGGTGGGTGAGAGTCGGTAGGTGTGGGCGGGTGTGGGTGGGTGTGGGCGGGTGTGGGTGGGTGTGGGCGGGTGCGGGTGTGTGTGTGTAGGTGCGGGCAGTTGTGTGTAGATGTGGGTTGGTATGAGTGGATATGGATGTGTGTGGGTGTGTGTGGGTGTGTGTGTGTCTACACATGCATTCTGACATTGTCCCAGCCGAATATGGGGACACCGTCCCAAGACAACTTGGATACACCGTCCCATGGGAAAACTGGGACATCATTCTACTCAACAATTTCCCATAATCCTATTCCAAAAAGAAAATGTACCACATGATGAGAAAATCTCAAATCTCCTCTCAAAAATTCTATACATCATTCTGAATAATGAACACTACATGGTACAAAAGAATCACCATTAAATTTCAAGTGTAGAAATAAATTGCTGAAGACTTTAAAGACTACTTCTACTCAATTTGTCAAGCGAAAATGGCTAGTACTAATTTACAGGTTTACCACAACGGTTGGCTTTAAGTACTCGGAGCGCTATATCAGCCCCCTCCCCCCACCCCCCACCCGCCCACTTCCCCCCACCCCTTCAGTATATCTGTGAGAGTGACTCGCTGTACCAAAGCAAATATCCTCTAACTACTAAAGCGTCTTGCCATGGGATGGCAATTCGTAGGCGACTATTAGCGAACCGACATTCATCCCGTTTAACTCGAGTTAGCGCCTGGTCACGTTAACCAAAATGGCGCTGGTACTGGCTATATAGGGGGCGGCCAAGTGGGTGGCGGGAAAGAGGCGGGGGGGGGGGGGGGGAGGGGGGTACGGGATTGAGCAAAGTGAACCAGAGAGGTATGAAACACGTAGATGTTAACGAACCAAATCTATTGCTCAATCCGTGAATCCTCCATCGTGTGTTAAACTGGTACAGTATCGATTTTAACTTACGCTTATTTAATTTGCAGTACTATCCAAAAAAAGCCCAGGGAGTTTATTAGCCGAGGTCAAATGAAAATGGCGCATTCGTGTTATCCGAGTGATGTACATGTGTCCGGTAAATGTTTTAGTGGATTCGGTTGAGCGGGAAGGGGGGCGGGGTGGGTGGCTTAGTACTTGGGTGGGTGGGTGGGTTGGTGAGTGGGTCGCTGGGTGGCTTGGTGGGTCGGTTGGTAGGTGGGTGGGTGGGTTGGTAGATGGGTGGATGGGTTGGTAGGTGGGTGGGAGGGTGGGTGAGCGGGGTTGGTGAGTGGGTCGGTGGGTGAGTAGGGGGGTGGGTGGGTGGACTCCATTGATGGGTGGGTGGATGGGTGGGTGGGTAGGTGGGCGGGTGGTTGGGTGGGTAGGTGGCCGGGTGGGTGGAGGAGGGGGAAGGAAGTCGGAGAAATTTGAAAAAAATTAGTTATATTGGAAATTGTGGAGAAGTTCATTGTATATATCAGTTTTTTTTATGAAGGAAGTTCAACGATACGTAATTCAAATACTTTAAATAAAAAAAGTCCTTCTTGCCTATAGCTACAGCTAATTTTTAACACTGCCAATCCTTCCACCATATCTATGGGACAAAAGCTACTACATTGGATTGCGAGTTGACAATTTTCAACGAATGATATGGAGCTTTATGATGGTAAGCTTCCCATTTTGATGTTTGTAGCAAAACCAGAAGAGCATTGTTGGGGAAAGAGGATCAACGGGGGGCAATACGTCGTTTAACCGATTGGAGAATATTTGAAAGGGTTTCACAAATTTTCAAAATTTTCTAATTTTCTAAATTTTCCAAATTTTCCAAATTTTCCGAATTTTCCAGATTTTGAAAATTTTCAAAATTTTTAAAATTTTCAAAATTTCCAAAATTTGCCAAACTTTCCAAATCTTCCCAATTTTCCGAATTTTGCAAATTTTCCAAATTTTTCAAATTTTCCAAGTTTTCCAAATTTTCCAAATTTCCCAAACATACCAAATAGTAATTTGTATTCAATTCATAAAAATTTCAGAAATTCCGAAGAGTCTGAACTTCTGAAAATGCATTTTATGTCGAGTTGACAATCTCCACGGAATGATACAGAATTTTGTGATAGTAAGCCCCTCATTTTGATGTTTCTAGCAAAACCAGGAGCATTGTCGGTGGTGGTGGGCGAAAGAGGATCAGCGGGGGACGAATAGGTTAAACGGATGGGAGAATGGTTGAAATGGTTTTGAGCTGAAAACACGAACCTTTGGACCCCATTTAATATGTTTGTACTGTCCATGTAATAAGACCGTTTCTGCGGGAGGTTACAACCAGAGGATTAACTGGAGTATTAAATCCCATAAAGTCAGGGTGCTCTTGTATCCTTACTACCCTATCCTTGTTATTAAAATACTGGTGAGTTGATATTTCGTGCTCTTTTAATGATCATCCCTTGTTCAAATATTAACCAGATGGTGTACATTTGTTCATTTCATTTTTCGAATAATGGACTCGAATGAAAATCCCACGATTTCCAAGAAAATTACGCAATTTTCCGCGTGTCCTTGCTCATGACAAAGATTTGAATTTATGTGTACCTTATCTGCATACTCAGCTTGAATTCTCTATCCCACGTGGCGCTTGTTTTCAAGGTTTTGAAAACGGAGGACGGATGATATATTCTAATCCCTCTAAAGTCCCTTCATACTCGCACTCTATTTTTCGTCCCTCAAAGCCGTTCTTTTTGTAATCTATTCTAACCAACCAACATCATTCCAACTGTGTGGTAGAAGAGTGGGTGGTTGGGTGGGTGACTGAGTAGGTGGGTGGATAGGTGACTGGGTGGCTAGATGGGTTTATAGGTGGATAGGTGGATAGGTGGATGGGTGGATGGGTGGATGGGTGGATGGGTGGATAGGTGGATAGGTGGATGGGTGGACAGGTGGGCGGGTGGATAGGTGGATGGGTGGGCGGGTGGCTAGTTGGGTGGGTGGGCGGCTACGTAGGGGTAAGTGGGTGGGTGGTTGGTTGGGTTGGTAGATGGGTGGATAGGTGAATAGGTGGATAGGTGGATGGATGGGCGGGTGGCTAGTTGGGTGGGTGGGCGGCTACGTGGGGGGGGGTAAGTGGGTGGTTGGGTGCGTGGGTGGGTGGTTGGTTGGGTGGATGGATGGGTAGGTGGGTGGGCGGGTGGTTGGGTGGGTAGGTGGGTGGTTGGGTGGGTGTTGAAGTGGTTGGGTGCTTGGCCGGGTGGTTAGGTGGGTGGGTGGGTAGGTGGGTGGCTGAATGAGCATTTCAGAGTTTCCACTTTTTGGATAATCTAGACTTTCGACACCACCCTACTACTACTTCAACTTTGACTACTTCACCCTCTAGTAGTCCCACATCACCCAGGGCTCGCACGGTGAGCGATCCGCCGCCCAATATATTCACATGCCTCTGACAAATGGCCAATTCTTGAACATAACTTGGCAACCTTGAGAAGCAACTTCGACTGAATTTCGTTTTACATTCCAAAACTCAGGTCAATTGTCAAAATTTTTGGAATTTTACAAATTTTTGTATTTAATTTCTGGAAAAATTTGATATTGTTTTTTTTGTGAAATATTCACAAGACTTTGAACATTCTCAATATAATTTGAATTTTCGCATATTTTGGGAATATGCAAAGCTCGTACAATTTTCAATTTTTTTTTTTAAAGCCAAAACGAGATTCTGAGTTTTCGAGTAATGCCAAGATTATGTAAACGTCGTTGGAGACTAGACGCGCATCTGTTAGGTCGTGTTCAAATTGTTGAACCGAGACACACCGCGGGGGTGGTGGATGAGTGGGTGGGTGGGTGGTTTGACGGCTGAAAGGGGTTGAGTTTGCCAAACTGTTGGCATTTGCTTTTAAGTCAGGGGTGGGTGTGACAAATCTTCAAACATTCAGTTTACGGGTCCATCATTTCACCATCCAACTTCGATAAGAATTGATTTTAGTTAGTTTCAGGAGAGTTTGGGCAATCGGCGCTTCGAGATTTATCTGAAACTTTGGCAAGCGCGAATGAATGATGGATCAAGTAAACATGGAATAATCCGCAAAAATCGGGCGAGAAAAACTCGACGCATTGGAATGAAATCTTCATATCATGCAATAATTTACATTTATATGCGCTGCTAAAAAATGTTATCTGAACTTTCTGTGTTGAGTCCGATGCTCTTTACAGATCACATTTTTTGTAAAAATTGAAAATGAAAATTGACCCATTATGAACGGACGTGTGTGTGTGTGTGTGTGTCAGCCTCGAGGACACATATATATATATATATGTGTGCGAGCGTATGTATGTGTGTGTGTGTGTGTGTGGGTGTGTTTGGATATGGGTGTAGGTGGGTGTGGGTGTGGGTGTGGGTGGGTGTGAGTGGGCGTGGGTGGGCGTGGGTGGGTGTGGGTGGGTGTGGGTAAGCGTGGGTGGGTGTGGGTGTGGGTGGGTGGGTGTGGGCGGGTGTGGGTAGGTATGGGTGTGTGTGTGTGTGTGTGTGTGTGTGCATAGCAATTACAAAAAATCCAGATGTCCCCAATTTTTTTCAAAACTCAAAATTTTCCTAATTCCCAACATTTTGAATTCGAATTGTTTTTTGAGTTTAAAAAATTTGCAAAATGTTCTAATTTATCATTCGGACGATTCTATTTCTTTGCATGAAACTTGAATTCCATCATGCTCTGAACACTTGCGCATTCCATAAGGAACGAAGTAGACAGGAGGAGGAGGTGGAGGAGTATAAGTGACCTGGTCCTGTTATCACCCGTAACTCGGGTGTGTGCCATCTAACGCCTTCGTGCTGATTACATGGCGCAAAGAGCCATTACGAGCGGAGAGTCTGACTCCGAGACGCGACTGAGATGCTGTGCCACTGATACCCTCGGGTGGGAAAGAGGGGCAGGGGGAGGGGGGGGGGCGGGGTGGGAGGGAGGCGGAGAAATTTACCCAAGGAGCAAAGAAAAATAAATGGTTAAAGTGAAGAAAACGTCGAGGATGCCAACAATCCAAGAACATTTTCTCCATCTCCAGCGAAATTCATCCTCTCACTTCTGCACTATTTTTTTTTCAGGTAGTTCCACTCTTTCTCTCGCATCTGAGGACCCGCCCGTTTGCCGAATCTCATTAGGTGTCGACGGCGCCGAGATGAAATGTTTTTCTTACGAATTATTTTCAGAGCTAGATGGGTGATTGGGGAAGCTGGGAAATCAATCATTCATTTTTTTTGGGTATGGTGGAAATCATATAGTAGGAAAAAATACATAATCTTATGGGGCAAATCTGGCCACATTTAATATACTCGTACTTTTAGGGGAAAATTGTGGAACTTTTGGAGTTTTGAAAATTTTCGATATTTTGAGAGTTGTCCTAAATTGATCAAAATTTTTTTCAAGAGTAATGACCCTTTCCATTCCCACCAATATCCATACCCACCCACCTACCTACCCACTCAGCCACATCTACACCGACCTACTCACATCCATACCCACCCAACTACCCACCCGCATCGAGATCCACCCACCCACCCACATCCTACCCATCCAAACACATACCCACCCACCTACATCCACCCCTTCCCCACCCACCCACATGAACCCCTCCCCCCACCCACATCCCCCCCCCACATCCCCCACCCACCCCACATCCCCCACCCACCCACCCCCCACCCACCCACATCCACACCCACTCACTCACATACACACCCATCCACCCACATACACACGCGCACGCGCACAGAGTATTCTTATCCACAACGTCCAAAAACGTTCTCTTTTGGACAGCTAATAATAAATCGGAGGATCTTTCTACAATTCAACTCCATCAGCGAATAGCCGATGTAAGAGTGCTACTGGCCAATTTAGTACAACCCATGAATATTCAATAGCTTTGATTCTACAGCTACGAGGGCAACAAGATAGGGAACGACTCTCTGTCAAAGTTGTAATGAAATCTGGCTCTAGAAATAAAAGTGTTTACAAATGCCTGACTGTATTAATAAGTCAGCTCGGGTATAACACGGATTTTCTGTTGAATTTTCGTCGCGCTTGGGGAGAATATTTATTAATTTTTCAATGGGTCTAGAAGTGAAATTGTACGGCATCGTATGCGATGTAGTGATGAATTCACTGAGTCTCACTCGACATAAATCATTAATAGGTCATTTTGTTGTCAGACAGATCGAACTTATTGGCAAAATAAAGGTTTCATACTTGAATCGTACTATGAATCAACAATTGAATGGTATTCCTATTTAAGCCCGATATTCTCCCACCCACAGCCACCCACACCAACTCACACCCACCCACACCCACCCACCCACACCCACCCACACCCACCCACACCCACCCACACCCACCCACACCCACCCACACCCACCCACACCCACCCACACCCACCCACCCACACCCATAATAATCCACACTTACACACACCTACCCACACCCACCATAGCCCACCCATAACAACCCACACCTACACACAGCTGCCCACACCCACCTACACATGTACATACCAACCCACATCCACCGAAACACACACACACACATACATCACGTAGAAACATATAATTTCCACTTCCTGCGAATTTAATAAAATGAAAAATAAACATGTGTTCACTATTCGCCCTACACTTTACGCCTTAAAACCTCCCCCAAAGTGCATATACCAAACATCTCCTTTGAAGTGGTGAAGCTCTCACTCCTTCACTCGCCTTTCGGTATTACGTCAGGCCAGGTAACTTTTCCTTTATCCCCCCGTCTCCAACAATGAATAGATGTCAAAAACGCGGCAATTAATTCAACCTTCCTGCCGGCAGGGATGAAAATCTACCCCCATGAAAAGGAGCGAGTGGAAAGGGGGGAGAAGGGGGGTAAGTGAACAAAGGCGTAAGAATACCGTCGTTCACATCTTCTTCATCTTCACCCATACCCACACTCCACCCTTTCGCCAGTAGTTGGAAAGTTCTTCACGAATGGGGTATCCCCCAACAGTTAAACGACAAGAAAACGACGAAGATGGTGGGTAAAGTTAGAGTAGCAGAGGGTCTTAGTCGTAGATAGGGGGGGGGGTGAAGGGGGGTGAAGGGAAAGTTAAAGGTGTGCGCTGGATTTGGAGAAGTACGAAAGACGGACAGGGTTACAATGAGGGGTTGGGGGGGAGGGGGGGGGGATGAGGATCACCGAAGTAGCAGCACAATGCTACGGATCATCCCAACTTTACTTTGCTTATTGTAATTCAATTTCACGGAAGGGGTTAGTCAGTCAAGTTGGACCCAAGGATGAGGGAGGGATACTGCGGCTGTACATCAACGACAACGTCCTGGCAATGCAAAGTTCCTGGCGCCATTCATTGTGATGTGGTGGTATCAAGTGGAAGATGAAATGAGAATAGACTTGACAAGCGCGTCAGATTCTTTGGACCTGTCTCAGTATTTTTTCAGATCTTCGCTTCAAAAAAATCCATCCAAGGATTGTTGGAGCTGTCTTGTGATCTTCATCATGACCATGAGAAGCAGGTGCCAATGTACATATGTAGCCAGTGTTAGTGACTCCCTATCCATGAAAGGGATTCTACCATTCGCAATGCGTACATAACGTCCATCTGCCTCCCTGCATTTGAGAGCATATCAGACCGGATGATACTATAGGGTTTTCTCTTTTGGAAGGTCTGCCGGAGAGAGATGCTTGGTCTTCGTGGCGATGGTATGGCAAACACAAGTCTGTTGACTCAGCCAGCTATCAGAACCCCTGGTATACTGGTGTCTGGGGGGGAGGGTTAGGCGGGGAGCAGGAGGAGTGGTGGGTGGGGAGGGGGAGGGGTGGGCGGGGAGGGGGAGGGATGGGTGGGGAGGGGGAGGGATGGGTGGGGGGGGGGAGAGGTCGGTGGGGAGGGGGAGGGACGGGTGGGGAGGGGTGGGTGGGGAGGGGGAGGGAGGGAGAGGTGGGTGGGCGGGGGGAGGCGCGGGCGGTGAGGGGGAGGGGGATGGGGCTAAGGTGAAGGTGGGTGATAAAGGGGAGCTTAGATAACCCATTCCAGTCCTGTCTGACTAAACATGCCAACTCAGATTGCCATAACCTCACTCTCACCCAGACATGCACTACCAATTCTTGGGAAAAAAGGCTGGGATTGTTCTGGAAGTGATTGCAGCAGGATCATCCATGTAAAGCATCAATAGATCCATCTATATTGTCAATTCGCCTGAAGATCACTGATGGACGTGCTCATCAGCCTCGACTGACGCTGTCCAATGATACACTTCCAGGTAGCAGTCACCATTAATAGAACGCCTTCATAGGAAGATGACACAATTAGCGATGTGAAACTAATGTGAGCATTGATTCATTGAAGCATTCTGTCTTCCTAATCTCCCGCAATACGTATGAGCGAACATCTGACCATGCTATCATCGTTACACTTCAGTCATTCTCTTGTCATGCCTGATTGTCTATCAGAGATTAGTGCTACTTGGAAGAATGCTTCTCAAGGCTTCAGGAAGATCATTAATAGTGGAGATAATGATGACGGTGGTGGAGGATTGAGCTGCTGAGATGACTGATGACCAAATCCTAGATGATGAATGAGAGGGTTAGATGACAAGGTTAGTCCGTTTCAAATTTTTGGAGCATTCTCAAAATGAGTTGTAGAAGCATCCGCCGGATGTTGATAGCACGGAGGGGTTTTATCTGAGGATGGAACCGCCTAAACCACACCAGCCATTGCTCGAAGAATCCTCCAATTGCTGGATGTTCTCTCCATTTAATTCCCCAATTGAAACAATACGTGATCCTATGCCCCCCCCCCCCCAGATACTGACTGATTTCAGCCGTAGGAAGAGAGAATGCACTATCATTCGCAATAATCCATACCACAATGTTCAGGAGCCACAGCCATCGGCTGCAACAGACAGGCTTGCGATTTCTGGTGGGCAGTCGGCTGTGAACTAGCAGACTCTTTCGACCGGAAGTCAATGAGAGGAACTCAACCAAGTGAGGTCTGTGTGTGATCATTTTATTTGTTCTATTTTTCATCGGACAAACGATAATCGGACGTTGATTGGCAACGCCTCGCTGATTCTCCAGAACCACCAGTTGTGTGAGAAATTAAATAATTTGTGGTATCACAAAAAAAAAAGTTGGTCCATCTTTGGGATGGGATGCTGTGGAGGACAATGATGATTTATGGTCAAAATTTTATTCTTAGGCTTAGGCAACACTTGCTGCGATCTCCAATGGTACCATAAATTCCTTCAACACCTCCAGTGATATTAAATTGCTCGTTCCAATGTGGAATGTGCTATATAGTGTTCGGTGATAACCCTTAAAACGTAATTATCTTCGTCCATCAGAAAACCGTCTGGAAGATGAGCCAGCTGCAGCATTCACTTCCCTGAAACTTGCGTATTTTCTCCAAGCAAAGACACTGGGAACCTTGCGAAATGTTGTAAAGACTAGTCCTATGGCTTGGTCAAGCGCTGCTGGAAACTCAAACCTCAGTGAAACTGGTAACATTCAGGCAAACATCGTTTTTAAACTAAGTCCCTCTTGTAGAAGACGTAAAACCCCCACCACCCCCCCCCTTTCCCGTCCCCCGCCATCCTCGAGAGCCTGGTTAGTTCTTTAAACCTGAACACGGAAATTTCTCGTGAGAATTAGCCCGCAGCGCCCATTTCCAAGGGGCTTGAGATTTTACCGCCTCCATTCTGGTTGGAACAGTTTGTTTATCTTTTAACAAGAAGTTGCAGTAGTTGCACGAAGCAGGGGGGGGGGGTAGGTGAGAAAGGAATAGAAGGTGAAAGAAAGTACAGAGGTAAGGATGAAATGACGGTAGTGGTAGCTTGAGAGGTGGCATAGTCACCCCAAAAGTTTTCGATCTATACGAGACTAAGCTCGTGGTAGGTTCTATCTACTACCAACCCTTATATACTGCAATCCCTCTATTTCCCACCCACTTTCCACCCAAACGACCACTGGGGTTTGTCCGTTGCAGTGGCATTCGCATTTTGTCTGTGGCAAACCGCAATTAACCGTCATCCTATCTCCCACGTTTGTCGGTAACTCACGACAAGTACAGCTTGGGCCTCGTATACACTGGGCACTCGCAATTGTGTACTATGTATATATACGGAAACGTCAGCTGTCCAGTTTGGAGAACAGTGCCGCTCTGACCTTACCCATCGAGTTTCATTGGTTCGTGATCTTTGGTGGCTGGGGCTGATCTACATCTTGAGTTGTTTGTACAGGAAAATTAATTTTTACGGAGAAATTTGTTGATGAGTGTATTTCAAGTGGATAGGTAAATTGCGTTGGGGGAAAAACAATTGATGAATTTTGTGGGGTTTGTGGCTATTAGTAGCTTATCCACCCGCTCACCGATTCACCCTCCCACTCTTCCACTCACCTACCCACCCTCCCACTCACGCACCCTCCCACTCACGCACCCTCCCACCTACCCACCCACTCACCCACCTACCCACCCACTCACCGACCCACCCACCCTTCCACTCACCGACCCACCCTTCCACTCACCCACCCATCCTTCCACTCACCGACCCACCCACTCACCTACCCACCCACTTACCCACCCACCCACTCACTCACCCACCCACTCACCCACCCACCCACTCACCCACCCACCTACCCACCCACCTACCCACCCTTCCACTCACCCACCCACCCTTCCACTCACCCACCCACCCTTCCACTCACCGACCCACCCTCCCACTCACCCACCCTCCCACCCACTCTCCCTCCCACTCAGCCACCCACCCTCCTTCCTACTGACCCTCCCTCCCACCCGCCCACCCACCCTCCCGCCCACCCACCCATCCACCCTCCCACCTACCCACCCACCCACTCACTTTCCCATCTGTAATTTTCGTGCGTAACGATGATAATTCAATTTGGTGTTACTCAAAGGATATCTGAAAATTCGGACCCAACCGTGTAAATTATAATAAATGTTAGACCCACCAGTTAGACTCTTACCGTCATTGCAAATAGCTCTGTATATTCTTCAGTATTCTAAACTTGTAGAAATTTCACACGTCGCGAAAAACTTGAAAAGAGTCTGCAGTTTGCCTCCTGTTATACGACAAAACAACATACGTTCCTTCATATGCGGGTCAGGGTCAGCCATTTCTGAACTCAACTCTATCAGCCCCAACCACTTCTTCAGAACTCGACAGCAGCCTTGTCAAAAATTGCAAACAACCCTTGAGAGAAAGGAAAAACTCGAGACGTGACCCATAACAATGCTCTATTTTTTTCGTCACTTCCATTAATCATGAATCATATTATCTGAATAATAATAACGAGGGTCAGCCCAATGAACACGGGTCTGAAGAAAATTACAACAATTTTGAAAAATTTCGGATATTTCGCAAAAAAAAAATATTAGAAGTGTCCAAAATTTTGAATCCTAAAATTTTTCAAAATCGAGAAATTTCGATAATTGAGAACTAGCAATTGAAAATATTCCAGCGCGTATAAAAAAAATTGCAATTTTGATTTTTCCAAAAATCTTGAGAAAAAAAAATTGAAAAGTTTCAACATTAAAAAAATGTAACCGAAATATAGGAAAATTTTTTTAATACTCCCCGTAATCAGAAATCACATTATGCAAATAATAATGTCGATGATCGCTGAAATACCTCACTCCACTACTCAATGACTAAGTCGAAATCCCCTCACGCCTCACCCCTTAATGGATTTCTGATTGCCACCCCTAATTCTCTCCACTAAAATGAAAATTCAAAATAGGACAAGGTCGGGGTAAAAACACCCCCTTTCACTCCCCCAACATTGAGCGCTGGCTTCATTGTATCTCCATTCAATGCTATATTCCTAATTTTCAAACTTTTATTTCTAGGGTTCATAATACCCTCTTCACATCTAGGAAATTCGATTCTATCAGCGGCTCTATTAAAACTTCTAATTTATTCTCACTCCATTCATACTTCGCACACAATTCATCAACAGTCCAATCACAGTTTCGCGCACTTTTAGGAGGGCGGTGGGGGGGGGGGGGGGGGGGGGGGGGGGGGGGGGGGGGGGGGGGGAGGGGGGCGTTGTCTTAAACCAAAATGTAAAAAAACTCAATTTATTCGGAGCGTCTGACCACATATTGATTTTACTACTTAACAGTTACTACTTAAAAAAAAATAAAAAATTTCTGAAAGATCTTTTTCGTTGATAAAAATGTGTTACCCCTTAAACTAGCTGGCCCAAATATTTCTCATTATTTCTCGTTTATTACTTTTCTTACATCGCGAATAAATACCATCCAGTGGAAAAGAGTCTTTTCGGTCAGACTGATCGCTTTTCATTATTAAATTGTTGCCCTTTACCCATTTGTCCTTCGATCGCTATACTGCAGGAATGCCCCAGTGGTATTTCGCAATAGAAGAGGTAAAGGCGAAGGAGAAAAAAAAAACGAGAAACTTCAAAGGACAACAGCTCACTCCCATGAGAGTCTCAGTTTTCGCTTCTCAGTTCTGCGGTTGTGTCTTACTCCGCCTGCCGTTGCCACAGCTAAACCAGTATTACGTATTCATTTGTGATTTTCCGGGAGGTGAAACTCTATATATGAGAAGTAGGAACACCCAGTGGGTTTAAGCGGATAGTGCAACGAAATAAGATTCCGATTTTCCGGCATTTAATTGAGCCTTGGGTAGAATGAAATTTCCCGAGGGGAGGGGGGGGGGGGGCGGGGGGCGGGGTGGAAAAAGGGATCAGGTAGGATAGGCATAAAAGTTTCATGATTCCGAGTGTTGGAATTGAATGTGCATACAATAAAGTCAGCGCTCAATGTTGGGGGAAATGAAAGGGGGAGTTCTATGTCGACCTTGTGCTATTTTGAATTTTTACTTTAGTGAAGGAAATTAGGTAGTTCAAGGATATTTGCTTCTGTGGGTGGGGAGGAAAAAAAAATAAATAAAATCCACTTTTAAAACTCAATTCCTGCATCCGGAGCCTTCTCGAGACCAGTATTTCAACACGACTTGCAATGTACTTAAATTTCTGTGTGTGTGTGTGTGTGTGCATGCGTGCGCGTGAGTGGGTTTGTGTGCTGGTGAGTGGGTACGTCTGTGTATGTGGGTGGGCGAGTTAGTGGGTGGGTGGGCGGATGGATGGATGTGTGGACGGTTGGGCGGTGGGTGAGTGTGAACGCGGGCGAGTGGGCGGGTTAGTGGGTGGGTGGGCAGGTGAGTGGGCAGGTGAGTGGGCGGGTGAGTGGGCGGGTGAGTGGGCGGGTGAGTGGGCGGGTGAGTGGGCGGGTGAGTGGGCGGGTGAGTGGGCGGGTGAGTGGGCGGGTGAGTGGGTGGGTGAGTGGGCGGGTGAGTGGGTGGGTGAGTGGGCGGGTGAGTGGGCGGGTGAGTAGGCGGGTGAGTGGGCGGGTGCGTGGGCGGGTGAGTGGGTGGGTGAGTGGGCGGGTGAGTGGGTGGGTGAGTGGGCGGGTGAGTGGGCGGGTGAGTGGGCGGGTGAGTGGGCGGGTGAGTGGGCGGGTTAGTGGGTGGATGGGCGGGTGGGCGAGTGGATGTGTGACCGTGGACGGATGGGCGGGTGTGTTGGCCGTTGGGTACATGGTTGAGTGGATGGGTGGATGATTGAGGGGACCCTAGTATGTGAGTGCGTGGGTGGATGGGTTCACAAATTTCCAGAAAAAATACCTCAAAATTCCACCGTGAAAAAACTAAACCTCACTTTTAATAATTCATTTTTTTTTGCAATTCCAAGTTCTAATTGCCTACTGCAAAATAAGCTCCAACTACTTTCGCGATATTTCACCATAAAACTTCACGACCTATTGATCTTTTTTATGTGGAATCCAATTTTTTTTGCCGCCCCCCTCCCCCTTTCAGAAGATTTATTCGCCTCGTAACCGTAAGATAATACGCTCGCGCTTTTTGCGATAGAGGAATTTTATAGTTTTTATCCATTATGCCATTTGTTGAATGCACTTTGCTACGAGGATAGAGTCATATGAAGTATTGAAAAAAAAGGCAAAAAAAAAAATAGAGACACGAAGAAAACTTCAATTTCATCGGTTTTATAGGCAAATTGGCAATGTCGAGATAGAGATGGAGTGTTTACGATTGTATTTTTTTTTTATTTATTTCTCAATGGCATTTTGTTGACTTGAATTTTCATCTTGTTCCCATGATTGAGGAGAATTTATTCACAATGGATATTTCAATAAAAACGAGTGAGTTTATCGGTTTCTCATTATTCCAGTGAATAAATTTCGAGAAAGAGTAAGCAATGGCACTCAATTTGTATCATTCTGGTATATCTTTACCCAGCTACACCACATGAAATATTTATCCTACGGAAAATTCACGTCAATATTGAACAATCATCGACTTGAGAACAATAACTTTGGCGGGGGGGCGGTGAGGGGGAAAGTCTCACCCTCGCAATCAAAAGAAGAAGAATCCATTGTCTCGTCATGGATTGAAGCGTTTGAAGGTGAAATGCGCACTCGACTTTAAAATTCCCCCAGTTCACAACAGTTCTTCGGGAATCGAGGGAGTTTGGAAAAACAAAATGGTAGAGATGAGGAAAAAAAGTGAACCAGCCAGAGCGATAGTACGGCAAAAAAATTGAGAGAAAAAAAAATGTAGGAAAGTATCTCTTCTATTGCATAAGTAAAACATAACCTTCGTGTGCCCTCTCACCTGCAAGTCCCGCTATACTTTCTTTTCAGAAACAATGAAACTCAACCCAATCACATTTCGCATTCCCCAGATCCCTGTAGCGGCCTGTATAGAACGAAAATACAGCATTCAGAAGGTATCATTGAATTTTCTGTTACGTTTTTATGAAGCCAAGGCCTAATTTGTGCTATGCTGCACTGTTGGTGGATTGCTTGTTGATTCGGTAGGATCTCCTGGTTCAGGAATGATTCTGGATATGAAAATTCATGTCACTTTTACGGGCAGATGACAGCTGGCCCAAGAACCAGGTGAGGCTTTGATGAAGAGTCAGGGGGAGCTTCCATCAAGAATCTGACCGACATCAGAACGGCCAAGTCGATATTGGTGCTGATGCTTCAAATCAAGATTCCAGGGCTTCAGAATACCAAGTACCAGGTGATTTGGCCATCGACAATCAGATGTCCTCCACCGAAAATCCTGCTTTAATGAAGAACATTCAGAAGCTTTCACGCCTACTTGCTCTTCAGATCCAATCATACCCCCCCCCCCCCCCCCCCAATCACATTTCGTACTCTCCCGAACCCTACGGGAGCTGAAACCAAGTGAACTAGTGTAGAAGCGATTAGAAATGTTATCAGCTGGAGATAGTCTCCTGGATCTGGGGGAGTGGGTCGGTAGGATCTCATGGTGCAGGAATGATTCTGGACATGAAAATTCAGGTCACTTTTACGGACAGGTGACAGCTGGCAAGAACCAGGTGAGGCTTTGATGAAGACTCAGGGGGTGCTTCCATCAAGAATCTGACCGAAATCAGAATGGCCAAGTGGGTATTGGTGCTGGTGCTTCAAATCAAGCCTCCAGTGCTTCAGAATACCAAGTACCAGGTGATTTGGCCATCGACAATCAGATGTCCTCCACCGAAAATCCTGTTTTAATACAGAACATTCAAGCCTACTGGCTCTCCAGATCCAATCATACTCCCCTCAATCACATTTCGTACTCTCCCGAACCCTACCGAGATGCATAGAACAAAAATACACCATCTCCATCGTTGAATTTACCGTTACATTTTTATGAAGCTTAATTTGCTCAAGATGGCGCTGCTCTTTGCGCCACTGCTACTGGAGATGGTGAGTGGTGGAGCCACAGCAATGAAGAGAAGGTTGGAAGGGTGGAAATTGTGGGTGGTAGCGGTGGGCGGGCGGGGGGGGGGGAGGGAGGGGAGTGGGAGGGAGATGGCGGGGGAAGCGTGAATGTGGAGATGATAAATCGTGGCCAGTTAGGTACCTTAGGTACATACGCCAGTGGGAGTACGGGGTGGAAATTATTATTTGAGAATTTATTTCCAACGTTGAAATTATTGCTTGGCATTATGCTACATAGCCCAGAATGTTATAACAGACTCGAGCTCCTACCCCAGTAGCACGTGTCTCAAGTTAAGCGTGTAGGTCAGGGAGCTCGTGGGGAGCCAGGGTGACAGGTTGCGTTATATTCACGCTCAACATTTTTGAACTAGTGAAGCATTGTACAGCTTGTGAGCAAGCTGGGGGTTCTTAAAGTTGAAATGTTTAACAAGTTGGGGCGGTGTGGGCGGAGAGGGTGGGGGGGGGCGGGCAGGAGGGGGAGGGACTTCGAGGATGCGAGTGATGTTGAAATGTGTTTTCATTATGGTTGGAAACTTTGGTAATGCATGTGTATAATGGTTGAGATCATCTGTGCAATTTACCATCTGAATTGGTAACAAATTGTCAAGCAACGACGGGATACGCGAGCTGTTTCTCTCCGGACAAATATTCCCCGAAAATTAATGGAGTGCTATCAACAACCAGAACGAGAGTCTCCTTAACTATCTGAAGTATTCAGAAATTAGATCCATATGAGGTCTGGACAAGGTCTACGCATCACAACTCCCATCACGATGTCCAAGGGACAGCCGATGATAAAGATGGACTTGGGATTTTTTTTCTCCCCTTCCAAACATCAGAAAATTCCCAAATTTTTCCAGCATCTCCAACAAGTGCCTCTCCATGAACCATAAAAATTTCATCCAAATCTATCAGAAAGTCATTCCTCCAAAAATCCGAGACGGACAACGCTGATCTTCGTGATATCAACGACAATGCTCTCACCCGGAAAAAAACACGAGTGTCCAATTTGATCTCCCACAATTCACCACACTAGATCTTCTTTTTCCCCTACAAAAAAAAAAAAATTCTCTCAATTCCGACCGCATCAAGGGTACCACTATATCAGATATCCTCATCTCCACATGATTCTGAAAGCAGAACACGTGCATCCGTTGGGAGCTAAAACCAAGTGAATCGACCAGTGTAGAAGCGATTAGAAATGTTATCAGTTGGAGATAGTCTCCAGGATCTGGTGGAGTGTATCGCGGTGGGGTGGGGGGGGGGGGGGGGGGGGGGGGAGGGGTACTTTAATCGTTCCCTGAAATCAGTGAAATCACTTGGATCTAGACATAACACGAGTGTGGAAAATCTATAGAATTCATTCGCCTCCTTCCACCCCCCACCCCCACCCACCACCCCACCGCCCTTGGAGCCAACGAGCTGGGAATATTAGGTGTGTTGGGCGAAGAACGATCCTAATTACTGATTAGGCAAGTGTGGCATAATACGACGAGGGCAACACCGTGGAATAGGGGATTGGATGATAGGGTAGGTTAAAAGACCTCTGGCCTATTCGCATATCGAGAGAGCCCAAAGCGATTATCCCTTCGGGTACTAGGGTGAATACGATTGAATCGTGAAGTTACTGTATTCACGTGCATTAGAAATTTATGGTATGGAGTGTACCTAGCAAGCGTACGGATATTGGATACTTTTACATTCTTCTATTGTCCATGAAGGTGGTGGGGGGTGGTGGGGGGGGGGGGGGGGAGGAAGAAATTAGATTTTCGAAATTATGAGGCAAATATTAGATTTCAGATTGTTTTTTGAGAGGAGCGCAGGTGCCGGTCAGGTGGGACGACACGCACACACACACATACACACACACACAGACACACACACACAGACGCACACACACACATTCATCCGCCCACTCACTCATCCATCCACCCCTCCCCCCTCCACATGCACATACACACACACACACACACACACATACATTGTATATAGCAACTAAAAAAATTGCGAAAGGTGGCAAAAATTATGGAAACGAAAATATTGTGAAATCGAAAGAAATTTTGGAAATTGGAAGAAAAAAAAATTCTCAATTTCAAAACCTTGAATTTTCCATATTTTTGAAATGTGAAAAGAGTTGATAACAATTAAATTTGATTGGTAAAAAATATAGCACGTGTCCTTTGGCAGGGCCCAGAACAAAGACATACATGACCAGAGCTTTTTGGTATTATGGATCTCGCGTACATCAGAGAGAAATACAGACCAGAGAGGGCTCAGTGGTTGCCAAACCGCAAGCTGCTATACTGAATACGCTCATACTACCGATGCCCGGAAGCCCCTAACATGCTTATATCCCCTTCCACCTATGCCTATATATGTATACCTTAATATCTGGGTTTGAGTGAGACAAAATGCGAGGTTCAGCAAAAGGGTTTCTGATGGTTTTTGAGGGGCGCGCGGCGGTAGGGGGGGCGGGAGGCGGGCGGGGGGTGGGAAAGCCTCAAACGTGGCAAATTTTCGGTACTCAACAACCGAAATTCTTCGTTCTACCGCGCGAGATCACAATCACGAGTTTTCCCCTTTTTGGGAGGAAATTTCCGATGCACTTTGGGAGAAATTGTAGCGCCAGTGGTGATGAAATATTCTGGTTATTGTATATTATTCACTGACCAGAGACGGAAATTTGTGGCTCTGGAAACTGCAGAACTAGTTTTGGGGGAAATATAATATAACTAGTGGGTGAAATGAGCACAGTGGGACCGCGGAAAAAATTAGTGAATAAAAGAAAATTTTGAATGCGAAAATTTGTACACACACACATACATCAGAGGAAATTCAGAATTTTGAGACTGAAAATTTTGAAAATAAAAAAAAAAAATTTGAATAATTTTTAAAAAATTCAGAGAATTTGAGAATCGATTTGTTCCTTTCAATTGTAAGTCATTGTGCCCAGAAAATTTGAAAAATTCTGCAGATAAAATTCAGGGATATAAACTGAATTCACGGCTGATATAAATCCGTTTTCTGAAAATTTTCTCACCGATAAAATTGGACGTTAGAATATTTACGAGACGATCTCTCTCACTTGGTACATGGGATACCACCACAGTGGTCTTTTGTGCCTGGATATGTTGGAAATCCTATAGCTAGTGCAAGCGAACAAAAGAGGTTTTTCTTTTTTTTTTTTTTCTTTAACCACTGAAGGAGTGAACCACTCACCGTCTTCTTCTTCAACCGGAAAGAAAAGTGGTTCGGAGGAATTGTGGAGGGGAGATGCCGCAGCAAGCCATGAACACTAGGATGAGGGAAAATTTCAGAAATTTCAAAATGTTAAAAATAAAATAATTTTGAAAATTTTTAAAAATTACCAAAAATTTCCAAAATTTTCCAAAAAAAGTTTGAAAAATCTCAAAAAATTTTCAGATATTCCAAAAAACCTCCAAAATTTGTGAAATTTTGAAAGATCTCCAAAAAATTTCAATAATTTCGAAATGTTAAAAATCAAAAGGTTTTGAAAATTTTTAAAAATTTCCAAAATTTCCCAAAACTGTCCAAGTTTTGAAAAATTTCAAAAAATTTTCAGAAATTTCAAAAAACCTCCAAAATTTGTGAAATTTTGAAAAATCTCAAAAAATTCCAAAAATCCCAAAAATTCAGAAAATATTCAAAAATTTCGTAAAAATTGACTGAAGTGGAAAAAGGTGTACAATTTCAAAAATTTCAAATTGCGGAAGAACTACAATACCCAAATATATAAAATATAAAAATTCGCAATTTAAAGGAAAATCATTAAACCAAAAAATTGCAAATTAGAGAGCTCAAAGATTTCAATTTTGAGGAGAAGAGCTTTTTGTTCCACAACTGAAAGAGTGAACCACTCACCGTCTTTTTCTTCAACCGGAAAGAAAAGTGGCTCGTCGAAGAAATGGGGGGTTGGTGGGTGGGGGGTGGGGGGGGGGGGGGGGGACGAGGTAAGTCTTCAACACTAGAACGATCGAGTGTTGAAGAAAGAAAAGGGGAAGAATAAAAAAAGGATGGGGGGTACCAAATGGTGGAATGTCTGTGTGTGTATGTGGACTGTGGTTGGGGAGAAGGCTGGGTGGGTGGGGGGAGGAGGGGTCGAAGAGGACGCAGGAGTGAAGGAATGGGCAATCGAGTAGGATTAAACCTTCTCGATTGCTTCCAACTTCACGCGGATTCTCCCTTGGCTTTTCTCCATCCTCACCCTCGTGTAGCAAGTGGGCGGGGGGAGGGGGGGGGGGCGGGATGGGAAGACGAGTCTTTGCTTTCCCCCAAAAAAGACCGAAGCACTCGGAAAGTTAATTGAACATTTTTTATTGTCAATTTGGGATTGAGATTGGCCCAAGGAGGCACCATGGTGGCTTTTGTCGTTCATCGTGGGGAGGGGGAGGGGGGGGGGGGAAGATGAGGTCCAGGAGCCGAGAGGAGAGAATGGGAAGTAACTGCTATCACCGATAACACATTTAACTCGCAGAGGAAAAAATAAATTTGGTTTTTTTTCGCTCTATTCTTTTTTGGGCGGGGGCGGGGGGGGGGGGGGGGGGAGGGGGAGCGTGGAAAGGGTTAAAAAATTTATAAATCGCAAAATTTGCAAAAAAAAATTACGCTCGATTCTGAATAAAAAAAAAATGACATCTGGAATCTCTAAAAAAAATTAGCGATTCTTGACAGTTTGAAAATAAGAGAAAGTCTTTGCCGGGAGGAGTAAAAGATGAAAAAAAAAATTGCGGGCTTTCGAAAATAGGCACGATATTCACTTTACTCCACATCACCCTCCATAGAATCGTGAACGTTGCAATTTTTTTGAAGGGGCCTATCCAGAGAAGAAAAAGTCAAGCTCTGAAATTTTAACCGCTCAATTACCAAGATCCATTCATCGTGATGCAACGGTTGCAGACATATACACCACCTGACACGCATCAGTCCGCCGATTTTTTTTCCCTCGACTTTTTCCATTCTCCCTCCACTCTGGACCCTGCTCAGTGCCTCAATGCCATGATAACGAAAAAAAAAAGTGAAAAACGGAGACAAGTTCGTAGGGTAAAGATGAAAAGCTCGTGAAAGAAGGCTTGTGTCGGTACGAAAATGAAGGGTGTATTCGTTGTTTCTACGGATATACAAGTCCTCACTTTTACGGTGAAACAAAAATCGTATATAAATGTGCGATGGATGTGAAAATAACGAATGGAGCGGTGAAATTTCTTACATGTTTATTTTCGTGTGTTTTCGATGTGACCAATTTTGTTGACACACACAGACACACAGACTTACACATACACCCACACAGCTCCACACCCCTCCCCCACACACAAAGAAGCACAAACACACCCACACATACACACACACATACACATACACATACACATACACATACACATACACATACACATACACACACAGACATACCGATCCATATAGGCGCATACAGACACACATCCACACACATTGGTCATTCATTCTATACTTGCATTTTTACCATATATTCAAACTTGATTGGGAGCTTAGAGTGGTAAATGACACCCGTTCTGTTCCACAGACCACGGAAAAGCCCTCCCCCCCCCCCCCCCCCCCTTAAAAAAAGCGCCAGCAAATATCTCATCAGATAAGCCCGAGTATTGGTTTTCCATCGCGTCAAAATGTGTAACCAGTATCCACGTATACATCCTAGTGAAATCAGCCATTTTGATGTTGCATGATGGTAACACACCCAGCATCCCATCGTGCGCTTTATGGATGCCGTTCCACCACCCAGCCGCGAAGAGCTTTAGCTTATCTCAATGTAGCAACATATCTGGGACTTCCGTCTGTAACGCTATGCATTCATTCAACCACCCAACCACCCACCCCCCACAATGCCACGCCACCTTGTCACCCTTCCAGGGCTTTGTATGTCCTTGGAACCCTGCACCAATGAATCATCAAACTGACACAAACGCATTATGGATATTTTGAATAACATATCAAAATACATCCTAACAATGATAAGTGTCCAAATTTTTTTTTTGTGATTTTTAATTTGGGGATTTTTTTGGACCACCCCCCCTCACCCCCCCCCCCCCCCCCCCCCCCCCCCCCGCGCCCATCACAATTCAGAGAATTAATTTCTGGTTCAAGTTGTTTCATAGCCCGCAGTGAATTTCATGGAGTGGTAGAGAAAGTCATGAAGATTTAAGCACAAATTTATTGTCCTATCAATCGTGTCACACTTGTGGATATCGCTAGACGCTCTTCACTGAATTCACGTCTCATTCGGGTGGTGCAGAAGCAGTTTCTATGTGGGACGGGGTTTGGAAATTATTGGTTGGGTTATTGTGGCCGCTTTGTGAATGGGTTGTTCTGGCGAGGGGGATGCTTAATCGGCTGAGATGACGATAACACTTAGCAGCGGAGATTAATGCGTAATGGTTGCTTTAAACCATCGTTGTGACGCAGGAGAAATGACAGAGTTCGGTCAGACGTAATGCAATTGTGATGGTGGTACGTGGTGGGGGGATTTGTAAATGAATTGAATTTGAGGAAATTATGAAATATGAGGGGAATAAATGTCCCACTTTCGGACCCACCCTCCCACTCTCCCAACCTCCCACTCTCCCAACCTCCCGCTCTCCCAACCTCCCAAGCTCCTAACCTTCCACTCTCCCACTCTCCCAACCTCCCACTCACCCATCCAACTTCGCCCTCTCTCAACCTCCCACCCTCCCACTCACCCACCCACCCACTCACCTACTCACCCTCCCACTCACCCACCCACCCTCCCACTCACCCACCCACTCACCCACCCACTCACCCATCCGCCCACTCACCCACCCTCCCACTCACCTACCCTCCCACTCACCTACCCGCCTGCCCACTCTCACACACCCACCCATCTACCCTCCCACCCAGTCACCCACCCACCCACCTACCCATTTTCATCCACCCACCCACCCACCCATCCACTCAGCCACTCAGCCACCCACCCACTCACCCAACCACCCACACACACACCACACACACCACACACACCACACACACACACACACATCAACCTAAAACGCATATTTGATTTCACTGTCACCCAAATGAATCATGCCTACCAAAAACTGGCAACTTCCCTTCTCAAGAAAATCCAGAATAGTCATATGCAAGCAAACGATCCAGTTCTTTTTGTCATTTAGATCGGCATTTTCATCTTGATCTGAGGAATGTTTGGATGGTACATGAAGACTCCAGAGAGTCAATTTTCCAGATAAGGTGAAAAGTGCCAGTGTGGTTAACACCTTGACGTATGTTCCTGAAGAAAAATACCACAGCTTGTGTGTGGCAAAGCTCTTTCCCAACTCAACTTTGGTTCTCATGGAGTGATGCCATTCTCTTGGGAGTGTTTCACTGTCGACCAGAAGTCTACCGAGCGTACCATGGATCGTTGACTTTCCCCTGTGGACTCAACGGAGTGACGAACCACCAGGATATATACTTTTCGCGGTTATATTCTTTGGAGTTTGTATTAGGAGGTGCGAATTTTCCAGGCGAAATGAGTAATTTTTTTTTTTACTTTTTGGGAATTCTCTGACGTACTTATTTTCCCGCTGCGCATACACACACACTCACACATACACACACATCCACCCACCCGCACCTCCCCATCCCCACCGACCCATACCCACCAACCCAGATCCATACCCGCCCACACCCATCCATACCCACCCACACCCACCCATACCCACTCACACCCACCTACACCCACTCACACCCACCCACACCCACCCACACCCACCCTCACCCACCCACACCCACCCACACCCACCCACACCCACCCACACCCACCCACACCCACCCACACCCACCCACACCCACCCACACCCACCCACACCCACTCACACCCACTCACACCCACCCACACCTACACACATGTACAAACACCCACCCACACCCACCCACACCTACACACATCTACAAACACCCACGCCCACACACACACACATACCCAGTTGTGTGTGTCGTAGTAACGTTCTGAAATCGGGCAGAAGTTCACGCCATTTTGTAAACTAGGGTAGGAATAAAATTCAAAAACTTGGTAGACTCTCTCTCTGAGACACCGAAAAAAAAAAAAAAATTATCGCCACTGGCGTTCCAACTTCTTCAGTTTGGTGCGTCACGTGAGACCGTATAATACCCACTTGTTACTGAGCACGGCGTACATACATACGAGACATTATTCAGGGACCCCTTCTCATGTGCTCGAAAGAGAGAGGGAAAAGGTGGATAAGAAAAAAAAATTGCACGTCTCGCGTAACGAGCTGCCGTTTCCCTAGGGGTTGTTTCCAGTGTATACCTCAAGCTCTTCCATACTCCACCCACCTCCCCCCCCCCCGACCCGCCCACTCACAACTTTTTTTTTTCTTGCCCCCTACATCTCGACACGACTCTCGCAGGTAGGATATATCGGTTTTTGTTTTTTCATTCGCCCACACCTATGTTGTCCCATCTTCGCATGATTTGTTTTCATTTCAGTGGAGCGAGATCCGATAGCCAAGTGCTTCCGGTTTTATTTTCTCTTGTCCATTGGACACTTGAGGCAAGTGAGGTTCACTCGAATTATTAGAACGTGTGGAGCGAGAAAAAGTGATATCTTTATGTTTTTCCTACACAGAGAAATGGAGTAGGATGTACGCGGCTTTCAGGAAATGCGCGGGAAATTTGAAAATTTTGAAAAAAAAACGTCTGACAAAATTTGAATTTTTGGAATTTATGAAAAATGTTTGAGAAAAAATCGAATATTTTAGGAGGATGAGAAATTTTGAGCTAGCAATTTTTTATTTCTATGATATTGATTAAATAGAATAAAAAATTGATAAAAAAAAAAAAATAAATAAAATAAAAAAAATACATGAATAAAATTTGAAAAAAAGTCTCAGAAAAATTCAGAAAATTCGAATATTTTTTCGATAATGCTCTTCGAATTTTTCGATCATCAGGTGGGAGGATTTTGGGGTGGCGGATGACGGTGGGTGGAGACCAACGACTCAGCGTGCAACTGATTTTTTTGGCGTCGTCGAGATAGTTCAGCAAGTTCGCCAGTTTTTTCGTTTCATTTGGGTATTTAAAAATCCTGATGATATCTTTCTTTTCCACTTTGGTGAGAAACGTGAGAAAGGTCGAAGCGGCGAAATGTAGGAAACGGAGATTGCCATGTCTTTGGGAATTTCGTATTTTATGTACTTTTTTCGGATTTCGCTCGCGGAATCGAACGAGATGGAACTTTAATCACGATACGAACTACTCGGAATTTTTTTACATAGCAATTTTTTTTGTTTGAATCTGTTTGTCCTACAATTTATAAAATTTGAGAAATTGGAAAAATTCGGAACTTTGGCAATATTTATGGGTTTTAAAATTTGGGTAATTCGCGAAAATTTAAAAAACAATGCCCGATTGAGAAAGTTTGGAAGTTTTGGTCTCTGCATGGTTTCATGTGATGTACTGAACCCAACGAATACAATGGCGATAATTTTTTTTTCGAGGTCGAACAGGGAGTCTACTAAGTTTTTGAATTTTTCTCTCCTTTTTTTTCAGAAAAGGGGTGGATTTCTGCCGACGATTTTTTTGTACTCGGGACAGAAACATGGGAAAGTTTTGCAGAGAAAACGGTAGGAAGTAGAGATTACATTATGTGTTGAAGATTTTTTCCAGCGATTTTTATGTTCATTTTTAAATGCAGGTATAGTCGCCGCTTACGAGCCAAGAAATTCGTAAAAGTTCCCAAAATTTCCAAAAATTTTCGAAATTTTCAAAAATTTTTAATTTCCAAAATTTTTCAAAATTTTCAAAATTTTCAAAATTTTCAAAATTTCCAAAATTTGACAATTTTCAATATTTCTTAAATTTTTGAAAGTGAAAACAACTCTAAATTTACAAAATTTGCCGTCCAAGGGAAATATCTTTTAAAAAAATAGCTAAAACTTGCCGTAGTTAAGTGAACTTATATTCCGAAATTTTGTTTCTGTCGCCCGTATATACGCACCCACAATTTTTAATTCCACCTTCTATTTTCATTCAAGTTCGCCTATTCTGCGCTAGGGCTTCCTCATCTCACGGAATGTTGAATAATTAGTACGTGCAAGAATTCCCCATTAGAAATAATTTTCAAACAGCCCAGGACGTAAAAAAAACACACACAAAGATCGTCTTAATTAAAATTTTTTTCCCGTTCTTCCCTCAGTCTTGGGAGTTATCCTCGCGTGTAAATCGCAACGATGGCAGAGAGGAAGATGAGGTTGATGTTAGAGTCACCTTCATCGAGGCAGAAAAAACTTCTCTCGACGCTTATATCTCCCTTCTGTGTATTTTTTCATCGTTTCTCATTTTTTATCATCGCAGTTCTGTATTACTTCTTAAGAGATGGTTTTCCGTGGGTCAACTAGTGTCTTCTTTCCAAATAATTTTTTTTAATTTCCATGGTTTTGTTTTGAAATTTTTGAAACACCCAGCCACCCCGCCACCCACCCACCCACCCACCGACCCACATACCGACCCACCCACCCACTCACCCACCCCATTTCACCCCACCCCACCTCACTCCACCCCACCTACCCACCCACTCACCCACCCAACAACCCACCCGCCCACTCACCCCACCCAATAACCCACCCGCCCACTCACCCCACCCACCCCATTTCACCGCACCCCACCTCCCTCCACCCCACCTACCCACCCGCCCACCCTCTCACCCACCCACCCACCCACTCACCCACCCACCCACCCACCCACTCACCCACCCACCCACCCACCCACCCACCCACCCACCCACCCACCCACCCACCCACTCACCCACTCACCCACCCATGCTCATCCACCTACTCGACCACGCCCACCCAAACCCACACACACACACTGACATTAAGAGCGAATACGATTCCCAAAATCGAGAAGAAAAAAAAGCATACATTTCTAAAATTTCCAAAAATTGAAAAATCTAAGGCTGATAGCAAAGTCACCTTCCCTGAGCCAGAAAAAAACTTCTCTCAGCGCTTCCACTTCGCTTTCATGTATTTTTTCGCCGTTTCTCATTTCTACCATTGCAATTCCGTATTACATTTTCAGAGATGGTTCTCCGAGGGCCAACGGGCGTCTTCCTCTATCCGCTATTTTATGAAAATTGCAAAGGTACACGATATTCCATTGCCCTTTGCAGCTGGACTCACGTGATTAATGGCTAATTCAATTTTTTATTCCATTGTCTGTTTATTTATTGATCTAGTGCACTGGGTGATGTATTTAAAAGCCCTTCTGGGAAACGCGACTGAAGATTGATGTGAAGTCTAGGAATGAATACCTAGATCTGGGAATATAGAGAAACAGAAGTATTCGCCTTCAGGATATTTTCCTCTAGAGTGAAAAAAAATGTTAAATTAAGGAAGGACATCGCTGAATTGTAGTTTCCCAATTTTGAAGGAAACTTCATGAAATTTTTCACCGTTTTTACTGGACCAAAAACTTGATGCCATTCATTGTCATCTGCTCCGAAAAATTTGGAAAAATTAATAAATTGTATGGGAGCGCTCGCACCAATGACTCCCCGCGTTTCGCGCCCTTATCTCGGAAACTTTCAGGTTTAGGCAAAAATCGTATATAACCTTTTTTGTCAGAAATTGAATTCTGTACCAAAAAGTCTAATAACATTTTCCTCTGAAATAGCTCATTAACGAGATAATTGCTAATTGACTCGGCGCGGATTAACGCGGCCTTTAAATATCGTAATCGACTTGGACATCTTCAGGTTTATGTTATCCACTTCGCGCAAAAATTATTACCCACATATTGATTCACCAAATTCGCTCATAATTCCAAAAAAGTTTCCCCCAAATGGAAAGTACAATGGACAATTAAATCCGTTGTGTTTAATGAGGCCAGCATTTTTCGCTCAACCCGTTTTTCTCATCTCCGTCCATTTCCCAGTTGAATCACGTCATAGCATGTGGAATTCCAAGTTAAATGCACAAGATTATTAATTTTGAAATTCGGGACACGTGTATGTCACGTCTGTGCGCTTCCGGGTTACCGGAAATTGTATGTCGGAATACAAAGTGCGATAACGAGATTTGCTTGTACATAATTTCTTTTATGATGGCCCATTAACAATTGCCATGATTTATATGAGAAATTATTTTCCGACCCATTTTACCCCATATGTTTTGGTGGGACCGGGTTGAATTTCGATGTACATTTTGAGGGAAGCTGGTAGAATTTGAAAACCCGTGAATAGCTGCGGGACCATTAGTTTTCAACCCCCTACCGCCCCCCGCCCACCCCCCACCTACTTAAAAAAAAAAATTTTTTAACCCCATTTTTGACTTACCTTTGGATGTGTTCTCCTGGGAAATGCCACTTTCGGATCGATCTGTAACAAAAAAAAAGGTTCCATGTTAGGGTTGCAATCACAAATTTTCCCTAGCTATCGACTCCTCCGACTTCATTCTCATCCATCAACAAACTTATTTCCCGGCGAACTGAGAATCAACAAAAATTCAAAACTAAAAACTGCCCGAGGAAAAAAAACCCCAGCGAACCAATTTTTTTTTTCTTCATTTTTTTTTCCGCAATTCCTAGGAGCATTGCTGGCTGCTCTACCCACATACGTTTTCCCAAGAACTTTTTCTCAGATACACATCATACGAGTCCTCCCAATGGACCGCGGAAAACTTGTGAAATATATCACAAAGCTATCGAGAAATTTAATTGGCCCCAGGAGCTGGTTCCCACCACTCGTATGATGCAGTCAGTCATTGGGGTATAATTTCACGCATTTTCGATTAAATCCCCCGAATGGCCCTTGTGGGTATAGTAGGCAATCCTAGCCTCCTTAACTTCAACCTACGATGTATTTAACCTTTCTAGTTTTTTATATCCTGGAATTCTCGACCCACTTCATATTAAGGCATTTCTGCTTCCCAGGTAGAGGGTAAAAATTTTCACCCCCCCCCCCCCCCGCTTCCCCAAACAGGAGATCATACAATGTCTCCGACAGACATCCAGAAATTTGATTCAGATCTGCGCGAAATGGTGATTATCTCGTTAACGAGTGGTTACAGCCAAAAATTGTATTGATTACTTTTGATAGGGAATTCGATTTCCCACAAAAAATGTCATACACAGTTTTTCCCTAAGTTGAAGCAGTCTCGAGATATACCGGAAAATAGTGGTACCATTCTTGGAGCTCACATATCGAGCCCACCTATGGAGCGATTCCGCGAGAGGATTTTTGGTTGATATCTCCAAAACTAAGAATGCTAGCGAATATCAATATAAAACTTTATTGTAGATCTGAGTGTGTACTACAAAAAACGTTTACATGAAAATTTGCCTATCTCCTTCACATTTCGACATATGATGGCCAAAAAAAATCTGAGAGATTGGCTCAATGCGCGCTCATAGAGATTTGAGGGGGGTGGGCGAGAGGGAGGGGGGGGGGGGGTAATATTGGACTGTAGCGGTATTTGATATTTCTAAGAGATCTTCAAAAAAAAACGAATTCCATGAAGAAATTCCGAAACCAGAAAATCCCCCCCCCCCTTTTATTTATTGGCCGCGTTTTCCCACCCCACTTGATACTGAGCATTTTTCCATTTTTTTTATCATGGCTTTGGGTTTTTATTCTCGCTGTGGCTCTCATAGCTCATCAATACTACGCTATGCCAGCTCGTACCTGTCGGCAACCCTCACCCCCCCCCCCCGCCGCCACTCTTTCATATGCCCACCCGCTCACCCCCCAATCGACTGCGATCTCAGGGATGATTTATGGTAATCCTTCTGCTTCCGTGCCGGTCGTTCATCCTGGTCTAACCTCGACCCCCCCCCCCCCTCCCGCCCTATTCTATCGTTCACATCCCCTCAAATAATGCCGTGTTTATTGCCTCACCCTTCGATGTATGATCGATCTCCCACCGACTGTACACCCGAAAACCTGGGAACCTGTCATAAGACTCAGGGTCTCGTCTCAGAATTACACTATAAAAACAAAAACTTTCCGATAAAATCGTGAAGTTAAAAATTGGATATTTCATGGCCGATATTATTTTTAAAAAAATTTTTTTTCAATAAAAAAAAATGTTTTTTCTTCATTTTTTTCTTAATTTTTAAAGAAAATTTTTTGTTATTTATTTTTTTATTTTTTTTTGAGAATTGAAGCGCCGAGTTTGAGACTGAGAGGGATGTAATTTTTTTAAGGCTTGTGCATTGGGGTCTTAAGACCTCTATTAACCCCCTGACTCATCCCCGTGGTAAAATAAAAAATCCGGGGGAGTGATTTTTCTCCCAGCACCCTGCTTTAATCATCGCGCCCTTTAATCACGACGAATAAATGCATAAATGTCTTTACTTCGGCGCATCACAATCGACTGTAATTCGATTCTGTCGACTTCTCGCGCGCGCCCCGATAGAGATAGATGAAAAAAAAATAAAAAAAAAATCGTCCACCACTGAGTTTATTGGAAAACAGAGAGGTTTGCTCGTTCGAAAGAGATAAAAACAATTGAGGAGTACTCTCGACCCCGAGAATGAAAAGTGGTAGGAAAAAAAATTGCGAGAATAAGGTCGCGATAAAATTTGCATTACTCCCGGCTTTTTTTTTCTCAATCGAAAGGAAAGAAAATTAGAGAAAAAGGGTAGTGGAGAAAATGAAAAAAAAAAATGAAAAAAAAACGTGAAACGTTGAAGGAATAAGCAGGGGAATGGGGATGAAAAATGGAGGGAAAAGTAGAGTGCATAGATATTTAAACATCGAACCCGGTTATCGAAGCGGCTGTAGCGCCTCAGGCAAAATTTTTCTTAGATAATATTCTTCTGGAAATTGTTTTTAGGAGAGGCATTACTCAATTTGAAATATTCTTCAATTTGAAATGAATCACTGGTGAGGGAATATTTTCTGAACGAATATAGAAATTTCAGAAATGGAAAATCGATTTTGATATGATTGAAGTGAATATGCACGGAATCGTACTTTATGATCCTGAAGTTCCATTGTAATTTACAGTTTGTGAATTGTAATTTACGGTATCAAAATCATAAATCATAATTTAAAATTTGAAATTACAATTCGTAAAGCATAAAAAATTATTTGAAAATCGTCAATTGCGATATAAAAAATGATAAATGCTATATTTTTTTGCCCGAGCTCTGTGAGCAAATAATTGCCATGGATATGAAAAATTGAGGGAGAAATAGGGTGCATGGATATTTAAACATCAATCCCGCTGATCGAAGCCAGGGTGAGGCCGCAGGCAAGCTTTCTCTCAGGTAATATTCTGGTGGGAATTGTTTTTTAAGGGCCAGTGATATCTGGAGGCTTGGGGCTTCAACCGATAGAAGCACAAGCGGGTGGTGTGGGGATGGCCACAAGTATGTTGAATGTTGGAATTGAATTAGAGCAAAAATGGTCGGGAATTAGTGAAATTTGAAAAATTTGAAGTAGAAATACATATGAATAGTCAGACGCGATTCCCACTTTGGAGATAATCTCCCACCCAGCCACCCACCTATGCAGCCACCCACCTATGCAGCCACCCACCCATCCAGCCACCCACCCACTCACCCATTTACCCACTCATACACCCACCCAGCCACCTACCCACTCACCCAGCCACTCACCCATCCAACCACCCATTCACCAACTCATACACCCACCCACCCATCCACCCACCGATGCAACCACCCACCCACTCACCCATCCACCCACTCATCCACCCACCCACCCATCCGTCCACTCACCCACTCACCCATCCACCCGCCCACCCATCCGTCCTCCGATTCATCCACCATCCACCCATGCATGCACAAGCGCACACACACACACACACACACACCTGTTGCAACGAATCAAGTAACTTGTGAATATGGATACTTCGTTATAATTCAGCGTTTCATCTCCCCTGAACATCACATACATGTAAACAACCCAGAGCGAGTTGAATAAAACCGTATAAATCACGTAATACGTTTCACTTCAAGACGAAGTCCACTTAAGATGATGCGCTAGACTCGTATACCAGGTGACTTATATCTTGATAAAATGATCGAGTAAAGTCAACGAATACAGGGGGGGGGGTGTAAGAAGGGGGTGGCGACGATAGAAATTCAATCTGGTTGGCAAGCCTGGAAATTGAAGGGAGGAATAGAACTACCTACTGTCGTAGAAAACGATGATCTGCACCCGTACAAAAAGAGCCAGAGAAATGCGAGTGGTGGACTTTTTTTTTCCTACCCCTTTGCCTTATCACCATCTCACTTCAACCCCTCATATTGGCAGATAGCAGAGAGGGGCAATTCACTGAGAGATTCCCGTGGTTTCATTCCCAATCTCCCTCACCACTACTTCATCGATCGATTTCCACTCCTTTCCTTGGGTGGCGCACGGCAATGATATCGCTTTTTTTTTAACCCACCACTATCGGATTTTACGTTAATTCGATTCCTCGATCCTTCCCAGTTGTGGAAATATTTTCTTACCGGTTTTTTTCTATTTTTTACGAGGTAAAAATACTGAATGAAATTGATGAACTGAACGCCTCCCATAATTTTGACTAGTAACAATTCGAGAGATCAGTGGAAATTTTTTTGGTATGTCATCAAGTATGAAAAAAAAATTGAAATAATGACTGATCAAGGTTAATTGTAATTTTTATAGTGATTCTGGAATGAGTTCATTTTTGGAGTTTTGGAAATTTTGTAAATTTGGAATTCTGAACATTTTGGTGAATCACAGCCACAGCCACAGCCACAGCCACAGCCACAGCCACACATCAACAGTGACACATCCACAGCCACACATCCACAGCCACACATCAACAGCCACACATCAACAGCCACACATCAACAGCCACACATCCACAGCCACACATCCACAGCCACACATCCACAGCCACACATCCACAGCCACACATCCACAGCCACACATCCACAGCCACACATCCACAGCCACACATCCACAGCCACACATCCACAGCCACACATCCACAGCCACACATCCACAGCCACACATCCACAGCCACACATCCACAGCCACACATCCACAGCCACACATCCACAGCCACACATCCACAGCCACACATCCACAGCCACACATCCACAGCCACACATCCACAGCCACACATCCACAGCCACACATCCACAGCCACACATCCACAGCCACACATCCACAGCCACGTCACCCAAAGCCCCGTCACAATGTGTGACGGGGCTTTGGCGTAGTCGGTAGAGTGTCTGCCTACTATTCTAAAGGTCCCGCGTTCGATTCCCGCTCACTGCAAAATATTTTTTCTGAAAAATATTTTCTCACGGACTCCGACCGATGGCAGGAACATTCCGTGTGTGCTATCGGCGGTATCCATGAAGTGAGACCGCGAGCCGGGACCGAACGCGACCCGTCGCGCGGGGGGGGAGGGAGGGTTCCATCGTAGACGCCCGCCATCGTATCACAGGGGTTTCTGGAGGTTTACCCTGTGATTAGAAATACGATGAGCTGAAATGGCGAAGTCGGCCCCAGCCGCAATGGGTGGGTACTCTGATCCGTAGTATTGCCCATGTAGTAATGCTTACCAGCGGGGACGTGGGTGAATACGAATAGAGAAAGAGTGAAAAAAAAAAAAAAAAAAAAAACATCCACAGCCATTTAGAAATACAATAGCTTGAATGGCGAAAGGTGGTAGCCGCACCGATGGGTGTCTATGTGTAGGCAATGGTGGAGATGCCATGAAACGTGGAGATCTGAAAAATGGAATTTTTATTTTCTGCGCAAAGCAATAATTTCCCCCATCGGAAATGTACAAATTATGCACTGATGTCACCCAGTTCCACTACAACTCACGAACTTGAGACTAGACGACTCCCAAGAGTTGTCTAAGCGTCACTCAAGATTTAACTTTGGTCTTGGGCGCAAGATCGGAGTAAATATCTGAGAGCTACAAGTGGGAGATTTTCTCACTCCCCCCAGCCTCTTTTTTTGGTACTTGCTCTCTTCTTCGACTAGCACACATGCACAAATCTTCGATCCACTCCTCTCGCGTCTCTCCTTGGCCTTCTTTTTCTACTTACTCCCAACTCTCTTTTGCCCTTTCCCCAAGCTCACTCCGTTTGCAGTTTGCCAGTTCGCAAAAGTATCGAATAGCTGTGAGCGCAATGGAAGCTGAAAGGTTTCCGGTATGGCGGAAACTTTTGACTGACGTATCTTCCCGTTTCCCCGCTCCTACCCACTTTTTTTCGTTCCACATCCTGACAATTTCTTTTTTTTTTCTTCGACAAAACTTGGTTTCATGTCAATGCGAAATATCGTTTTGCTATTGTATATAGTGGGGATGAAATGATAGAGCTAAATTGGGGGAACCTGCGGTTTCTTACGGAATGCATTCTTGACGACATTGGGTTTTTAAAATTTTCCTATTTTGAAATTCTGAAATTTTGAAATTGTAAAATTTTGAAATTCTGAAATTTTGAAATTTTAAAATTTTGAAATTTTGAAATTTTGAAATTTTGAAATTTTGAAATTTTGAAATTTTGAAATTTTGAAATTTTGAAATTTTGAGATTTTGAAATTTTGAAATTTTGAAATTTTGAAATTTTGAAATTTTGAAATTTTGAAATTTTGAAATTTTGAAATTTTGAAATTTTGAAATTTTGAAATTCCGGAATTTTGGAATTTTGGAATAATAGGCGAAGTTCGAGAATATTGATGTTTCAAATTCGAATATACTGAATGAATATGATGAACAAAAATAGGTTTTAGCAATGCGAATTATTCAAGGCCTGTAAATACACGACATCGTAAAACATGTATAAATATTCTTTGAAGTAGTTGTAATAATTATCCGTCCTTACGCTGCTCCCTTTATGGCTGTCCCATAAAAGCTGCGTTTAACACCGATATACCTCTAGAGTAATTCGAATATGTTCAAGTTTTTAAAAAAACACTCAAACGATAAATTAAGTAGACAGTTTTTATATGCTGTGTTTCACACCCAGCACGAGCTTCTCTTGCTCGTCTTAATGTTTCTTCGCCTGGGGAATTTTAATCGCGAATACCACTGTATAATGTGGTAAGAAATGACCCATTTCTTTTTGACTCGAAGAATGATTTGTTGGAATCAAATGCTAATTTTTTGCAGTCGTTTCAATATTTTGGAACTATTCAAATTTGTGAAACTTTCTTTATGTAGGTGTGGGTGGGTGTGGGTGTGGGTGGGTGTGGGTGTGGGTGTGGGTGGGTGTGGGTGGGTGTGGGTGGGTGTAGGTGTGGGTGGGTGGGTGTAGGAATGAGTGGGTGGGTGGGTGTGAGTGGGTAGGTGGGTGGGTGTGGGTGGCTCGATGCGAGTGGGTACTCCTAAATCTTACAATATCTATTGCGCTCAAACCATTTTAATCTCCAGAAAGAATTTTGAATTCAGTGATCATACGGCTACCATTCTGGGTGCCCCATTCTAGGGGTCGAATTCGCAATTTCGAATATTGCATGATCGGAAAATCCAGTGTGCCTCGGATTGAATGGGAACCAGTTGATACAACCTAGATGTAATTGCCGTTGTGTTAAATTGTCTGAGATATAACGAGTTATATCCCTAGTGTTAGTTATTATTCAATTCAACTGAAAGACGTTGAAGTTTACTTGACTCAAATAGTGTTAATTCAAGGTAAATATTGGACGGCATTGATCTGTGCAGAATACAGCCAACTGCACAGTCGATTCGGGGTATCTGTGTCGGGTTCAATTCATTTTTATGGGCGTGTCCAATAGATTCCGCATTCCGGCTTTTATACGGAGATAGCATTCACATGAATGAGTCGATTTCGAGTATCTGGAATGGAGAAGTATTAACTTAACAGGCGGCTGTAGCGCCTATGCCAATCGCATTATTGCGGAGATCCTCCCACACTAATCTATGAAAACTTGGATTTTTTTCCCATTGGCGAGGTTTGCAATTTTTTGGAACTTGGAAAGTCTAAAATTGTCAGTTATTATAGAACCTTTGGGAATTGTGGAAATTTTGGAAACTTTGAAAATTTTGGAAATTTTGGAAATGTTAGAAATTTGAGGAATTTTGGACATTTTGGGAATTTTGGAAATTTTGGGAATGTTGGAAATTTTGGGAATTTCTGGAAATTTTTGGAAATTTTTGGAAACTTTTGGAAATTTTGGGAAATTTTTGGAATTCTTGGAAACTAATAAAAAAAATTTGAAATTCTACCGAGAGCCCATATCCCGTTTATTGAATCTACCACTAAACTTTCAATGTAGTTTGAAAAAAAAAGACTGAACCCGCTTTTATCCATCGACAACAAACATAATTGAATATCAATTCTTTCTTACTTCGGAATCAGCAAGAAGGATCTTACCTGATTTCTATCTCTTCCTCAAAGTGATTCCCACACACCCTGAAACTTGAATCCCCACTCACAAGTCCTCAGATACTTTGCTAAGTAGCGAGGGATTACGTGAAAGTAACTTTCGTTTCCATACCAAAGTGAAACAGAGAAAATACCCTAGATCATGAATACAATTTAACGTATATGTTAGAGACTCAATTTTCGGGAATTTCTATTGTTGAGGTGAGTAATGAGGGTAAATTTCCTGTAACAGTTCTTGTTCTAATGTGAAACGTAACCGTGAAATTATCTGACGAACTTTGCAATCATTATCCTCTAAATTGGAGATGAGAGGACCAAAATTATTTCCGCGAAAAAAAAATACTTAAGTCCATAGAAATTCCTAATGAAGGGGCAGTGTGTGTGTGTGTGTGTGTGTGTGTGTGTGTGTGTATGTGTGTTAAAAAATTATCGACCGCAATTTCCCACGAAAAAATTAGACAGAAGCTGTATGGCAGATTGATCTCCAGGAACTCTGGACCGGATCAGTCTTCGATCGAAATTTCGGGCTTAGATCGAGAACCGTTCACTTTACATAAAAATGGTATTACACTTTTCTTTTCAGGATGAAATTCCCTACAAAAAATGTTTTATAACATTTTTGCATACGACCACTTGTTAACGTTGTAGAGCCAATCTCAAAAATTGTTGAGATATTCGCGTTTTTCCAGGAATTTCGCGGGAGATGATTGATGCTGGAGGAAAATTTTAATTCCCCATAATTATTAGGAATTTTTTTATAAAAAAATAGGCTGACATTTTTGGGTGAAACCACTTTGGATGATCAATTTTTCATTGACCCACCCAATCAATTTATGGTTTATTAAAAAAAATTTTGCTTGTAATTGAGTAAAAAAAATCATGAGGACGATTCACCGAGTCCATAAAAATAAAGGTAACATCGGAATTTACTCATGGCAGTTCACTTTAATAATTCATAAGCAATAGACTGAAAACGTCGGGTCCTTTGGTGGGGGCTTTGGTCACGTACCGTCTTCTCGGCGTGATTGGCGCGGAATTTACGAGCCATTGTCGCCTGATTGGCCATGCTTGTGCTGGGAATAATATACAAGGTGTTATCACCTCAATTTTCCATCTGAGAAAAAGTACAATTGCACGTTTTACCCTAGTCTTCCCACAGCGAACGAAAAAAATCATTGTTCAAGGAAGAATTCTGGGGTTCCTAGAAACTTCACTCGATTGTAATCCTCTTCGGAAGAAAAAATTTTGCACTCTTTAAAATTCAAAAATCCATTTTTCTTCTTCTGTTCCACGCCAATCCCTAAATTTTTGAAAATGTTTTTTCCAAAAAATTTTTTCCAATGCATTTTCGTTTCTCAAATTTCGTATTTAAACATTTTAAGAACACTATTTTTTTTTTTTTTTTTTTCTTTCATTTTTACGTAACCGGAAATGTGAGGATTTTCTGCTAAGATAAATCCGACCTGAATGTCCTCTTCAAGATCCAAAATTTAAAAAAAAATGAAAAAAATTGATATTCGTAATTGGTAAAAATGGGCAAAATTTTGCAAAATCACAAAATTTTGAGCAACCTAGAAATTTCAAAAAACATAAAAATTGTATAACTTACAACATCAAAAAAAAAGTGTATCGGCCCAAGCTTTACTGTGTAATTAGTCCCCCATACATTCCTAATGGATGCTGAAAAGAGGTGGCCATGGACCAAGGGGTGAGGGGGTGGGGGGGGGGGGTGGAGGGGGATGCCTAGGTATGAGGGTTATTATGCCGGATACACGCTCGCATTTCACTTCGGTCTGGTGGCTCTCCTCGTTGCTGGTGACACTTTGACGCAACTCCTGGTGCAATCCCCCTGAATTTCCCACCCAGTCCAGTTTGTCTAACTGGACGATGGGTTCCGTAGAGTGAGACAGAGCGTACAGAGAACCCTGTGTCAGGCAGTTATGAGTTGCCTAATTGTTTTGTCATTGTTTGTCCACGACATTGTTTCCATTGTCGTGAATCTGCTCTTCATCAAAACTTTGGAAATTAGGGGGAATAAATTTTTAGATGTGCCATTGATTTTATCATTCCACTGTAGTCAAATTAATGTATTCCAAAGATCGTTCCATTTTTTTCTCTCTCTCTCTCTCTGAACATACACATACACATACACATACACATACACATACACATACACATACACATACACATACACATACACATACACACACCCGCACACATACACATATGTGTGTATACAGATGCACTCCACAGCACACACATGTGCGGACACACTCAGGCACACCAAAAATATTAAGAACGATATATATATATATATATTGAGTATCTTTCTTAAAAAAAAAACATTATTATTAGTTCATCTTGTCAAACTTTTTTTTTTCATAGTTTCGATAAACCATCACTTCTTCCCGAGATTGGGAAAAAAAGAAGTAAAAATAGTATAGACTGAGTTCACCGTGTCAGCAGAGATGCCAGATGGATAAAACGTTTGAGTTTCCCGTGGCAATATTGGCCCTCTCGTTGTGCCGAATGCCGTTGACGTTGTCGAAGAGATTTTTGACAGGTGGCATTATTAAAAAATCCCCCCCCCCCGCCACCCTCCCCCCACCCGGCAATGGCCGCCACATTCACCTCTCCACGGAAAAGGGTATACCAGTGAAACAGACCGGCCAAGTCAAATCTATCGACACTCTGTGTATATATCTATGCATCTCTTTTTTTTCGTATATCACTGGATTCCACGATAATCGTTAAATACCTCCCGGTCAGAGAGATATGTCCATACGTGAAAGGAATGTACCAGACAATATTACACGTCAATCTAGTTCAATTCACTAACTTGCCGGCATTTTTGCGGAAAATTGTGGATTTCGAGGGATTGAAACATGAAACAGAAATTTTCAGGGATTCGGTAAAAATGGACAATTCTCAGTATAATTTTCATTGTAATTATAATTGTAATTCTGAAGAATTGAGCAAAATTTGAGAACAATTGAAGAATATTAGAGAAATTCAAAAAAAATTGCGAACTGAAAAAATGTGGCTATATATATATGTCAACAATTTAAGAAAAAAAAAAAAAAGTCAAAATTACACTAATGGTTGAGTATCCCTAAATTGGCGTGATACATGTCCATAAAAAACGAAAATGGTGGGAACTATTACACGTCACATATATAGTTCACCAGTTCGATATTTATGGGCTGGGCTTTTACGAAATTCCCAAGTTTTTTTTGGGCACTCTTGTCCTGGAAGGAAAAATTACGGACATATGGAGGTGTACTGCATATTCAAACGTGTGTGCCCATACATCTTCGGAGAAAAAGTGTGTGAAAAAAATTCGGCAGGGTTTTACACGCAGCTGGTGCGAATATTAAAAGCAATCGCTCAGTCTCGAGTAATAACTGACCCCCAATGTACATCATAAATTTCGTATTGGCGGATTTTAAGTCTTAGCTGTATCGATGGAAATATTGTTCATGTTCAAGTGATTGATGAGGAAACTGTTATAGATTGAAGAATAATTGAGGACGTTAATCAGTGAGATCCACGGGGGTCACAATGAAAACTTCCCGATTTCTGTATTACAAACACCCACCCACACTAACCCACATCTACCCACACCTACCCACCCACCCACACCCACCCACACCCACTCACGGCCACCTACACCCACCCCCACCCACTCACGGCCACCCACCCACACCCACCCACACCCACCCACACCCACCCACACCCACCCACACCCACCCACACCTGCCCACACCTGCCCACACCCACCCACACCCACCCACACCTGCCCACACTCCCACACATACATACATCGTAAAATTTATTCGGGATCACAAATTCGACCAATTTTTAAAGTTGCCAAATTTAAAAAAAACATGACGTCCGCAATTCGCCACACTCATCTTTTTACCCCACCACCTCCCTTCTGTGAGTGGTAATTTAAAAAGTCTCAAATATCGAGGGTTGGGTTTTGTCTGAGTAATGCGACACCTCTCCCTTTCTTTTTGTCCCACCCACATCTTCGACGTAAGTTATGTGGTGTTTGGAATGACCCTCGAGAAAAGCATGTGAACGATGGAATGGCATAAAGCAACACTCCCCCCCCCCCGCCCCATCCACCCCCGCGTGTTTCCTATCGATGGAATAAAAAAAATACTACGCAATCACTGAACAGATAAATACCATAGACTGTATAAAAAATCACGCAAAAAAAATATGAACTAGATAAAACTAAACGAGCAAAATTATTAAGGGGTGATAAGGGTTCCCGCTTTTTCATACCCCTAAAAATAAATAGGGGATGAAAATTTGATGTGACTCCAAACACATTGAGAAGTGAAAAGGAGCAAAGAGTTTACAAAAAAAATACAAATTTTTCCTAAGCGGAGAACACACCTACACCCACCCACACCTGCCCACACTTACCTACACCCACCCACACCTACCTACACTTACTTACACCCACCCACACCCGACCACGCCCACCCACACCCACTCAGACCCACCCAGACCCACGCGCACCCACCCACACCCACCCGCACCCATCCACACCCACCCGGACCCACCCACACCCACCCACACCTATCTGCATCCATTCAGACTCACCCACACCCACCCACACCCACCCACACCCACCCACACCTACCTGCACCCACCCACATCCACCAACACCCACTCAGACTGACCCACACCCACCCACACCCACCCAGACCCACCCAGACTCACCCAGACCCACCCAGACCCATCCAGACCCACCCAGACCCCGTAACCCCTTTGGAAAAAATCCGATGAAAAGTTATGTTTTTTTGGATTCCGGAGCAAATCAATAACCTTCCCTATGGCAAAGTTGAAAAGCTCAGGAAACAATCATGAAAAAAAGGCGAAAAAGATAAACGTAATCGACCAAAATGACTAGGGACGTAGCTCAAGCCTTCACAAGGATTGATAACGTAGCAAGGGTTGGAGTTTTTCCATTCCCCCGAGATAAATAAGGAGAGTAAAATCGGAGGGTTGGCTTCAAGGGAGACAAATTTTCCAGACGGACATCTTTATCTACCCGCAAGTCACGCTTTTTTCCTCTTATTTATTTGGGGTCGAGAGGCACTAATTACCTTCAGTTGGAGAGTAATTCATTAATTGGTTTCTCCTGGGATTTTTTTAGCGACTCAATCAATAGATCGTGGGATTTTTTTAGCGACGCAATCAATAGACAGATTTTTTTTTCTTTCAAAAAATCGGTCAAATTTCACAATTTCTAGAATTACAAATTTTACTAAATTTCTGAAGGCAACATTATACTATATATATATTGAACTATATATCAAAAAATTATGAATATAATCTGGAGCCATTCATTCCGCAAACACTTGGCACTTCTTTCGCAAGCAAACGACGATGTGAATTATCTATTTTGCCCCTTTTGCCCACCGAAAAGCGGGAGAACATAAATTCCAGGGTCCCTGGGAAAGGCTAATTTAGGGGGTGGAGAAGGGCAGTTGAGGCCAGTCAGAGAAGGGAGTAAAATGTGGTGGCACACGAAATAAAGCCGTTGGCTGCTCTCGTCGATATATCTGCTCGTGTATATGCACCACTGGCTCCAAATGTTTTAGCATTCTCTATCTGCTTCTGTTTTCACTTCTCTCGCTTACTCCATCCTTGTCTCCTCCCTCAATCGTCCCTTTTCCACTCGTGACCGCTTATATATCATGCTAATTATTTATACTCCAGTGAATACGGACACCACACGTCTCACATTTCTCACGTGCGTTAACAATCTCTCATCATTTGAATTTAATTGCTCAAGAGATAATTTGATAATTGAATAATGTTTGCTTAAGGGGTAGCATCACATGCAAAATTAAATATATCAGTCTTGCGACTTTGAGCTTAGTGGAGTTAGCGTCGTTAGACTGAAGATGTGGGTGCGTGTCTCAGTGGGTGGATGAGGGGGTGGACGGGCGGGTAAGTGGGTGGGTTGGTGGGTAGGTGGATAGGGGGGTGGGTGAGTGGGTGGCTAGATGAGCGGCTGATTGGGTGGGTGGGTGGGTGGCTGGTTGGTTGGGTGATTGGGTGGGTGGATGGGTGGTTGAGTGATTGGGTGGGTTGGTGGGTAGGTGGGTGGGTTGGTGGCTAGGTGGCTGGGTTGGTGGGTAGGTGGGTGAGTAGGTGGATAGGGGGTGGGTGAGAGGGTGCATAGGGGGGTGGGTGAGTGAGTGAGTGGGTGGCTGAATGGGTGGGTAGGTGGCTGATTGGGTAGGTGGGTGGGTGGGTGATTGGGTGGGCGGGTGGGTGATTGGGTGGGCGGGTGGGTGCTTGAGTGATTGGGTGGGTTGGTGGGTGATTGGGTGGGTGGGTGGTTGAGTGATTGGGTGGGTTTGTGGGTGAGTAGGTGGATGGGGGGTGGGTGAGTGGGTGGATAGGGGGGTGGGTGAGTGAGTGAGTGGTCCGGTAGGTGGGTGGGTGATTGGGTGGGTGGGTGATTGGGTGGGTGGGTGATTGGGTGGGTGGGTGATTGGGTGGGTGGGTGATTGGGTGGGTGGGTGATTGGGTGGGTGGGTGATTAAGTGATTGGGTGGGTGGGTGGGTGGGTGGCTGGGTGGGTGATTGGGAGGATGGGTAAGATAATCTTTTTTCGAGAAAATGAAATATAGAGAAATATTTTTAATTTTATTTACAAACTTTTCTTTTATTACCTTTTTTCACAACGTGTGATGCATTAACGATGATACAATTGTTGGGGTTCTAAAAAGGCACCGGATGCTAAGGGGTAAAAGTTGTTGATTCTCTACACCATTAAGAGGATCGTATTTCCCGGAAGTCGGAGATCACAAGACGTAGCATTAGGCCACACTTTTTCCTACCCTTCCTATTTTTTTTCTCTTTTTTGTTTCTTTACGTTTCTCGGTTTTCCGCGGTTCGCAAGTCTCAGGAGAAAATAAGGAGGCAAGAAGGGAAGGAGAGTAAGACGCTTCCGCGTCCCTTCAACGTTTATTCAACATCAATGAAAGCTTCGAGAAACATTGAGTGTCTCTCAGAAAAGAGGGGATTTCGCGAGTTATTATCGCGATAAGTGCAATATTAAAATATCAAATCATTTCGCAGGATGCATATGGGTCGTTCAACCCAGCCCTGATAATTCCTTAATCTCCCAGTAGGGAAAGTCATGGCAATGCTAAGTTGAAAATATATCAGGAAGTTGTTGGTGTGGCCCGGCCTGTGGGTCAACCTCACCAACTCAACACACCATGTACCCTATTCACGACTAGTTAATCTCTTAAAACCCCCCAAAAAAGTAGAAAAAATAAGCATAGAAGAAATTGTTGCTCTATTCCCAGGAAAATAACAGAGATGACATTTAGAGACATGAAGGGAGGAAAATAGAGGAAAAAGTGGAGAATAAGTCAGACAGTTTGTATTTCAAATTTAAAAGCATTCGACAATAGACGATTCCACTCCCTCTGCCCTCGCTCTCTCTCGCCCTCACCTCACCTCCCCCCTCCCCTCCCCCTCACTCTCTCTCTCCGTATTGTTGACTCTCGAGACTTTTCAGTGTAAGGAAACTTTTTGAACGACGACAGAGTAGTATTTTGTAAGGGACTCTGGGGGTAATTTCCGGGGATGCTCGCGGTGACTCCGCGAGGAGTATAAAAAGGCGGAATAAAAGGGGGAAGGGGGGGGGAAATCTATAACACTAACTTTTTTAATTCCGCCTTTTTTGGTTGGAGGTGAAATTACCCCGCGAGAGGTCGCGCCGCCATTCACCGCATTTGTCAATTATCGCGCAAACTGAAGACATATATATAGTCAGTTGTCAATCCACAATGTTCGAAAATTGCGAAAGCATCATTGCATGGAGTGTGGATGTAATTGATCTATTGAATTATATTGAATTATAGAAATATTACTCACTTTCTTGCCGTCTAGCTCGTGATTACCCTTGGCCAGTACTTTGTCGACACTGGATGAATCTTCAAATGTGATGAAGCCAAAGCCCCTGAAACATAAAATGAATTCATCAATATATAGTCAATGCACGATCAACTTTCGGAATTTGTCGAAGGGACTAATGTTGTTTGAATGCTGTGTGTGTGTGTGTGTGTGCTTATCTCGTTCCCCTCGTTTGCACTCCCCAAGGCGGCTCTTCATATTTTCTGGAGGTAGGGCATACAGGACACCCATCCGTGACACTGGAGCCGACTTTCGCCATTTAAGCCATCGAATTTCTAGACACAGGGTAAACCCCTGTTGTGTGTATGGGTGTGTGTGTGTGTGTGTGCGTGTGTGTGTGTGTGTGTGTATTCGAAGTTGAATAATTCACAATAATTTAACATTTGATCTTTGCAATTTCCAAGGTCATATACATGGCTTAGGGCACATAAAGTTGAAACACACACACACACACACACACAGAAATCCTGGTTCCCTTTCTACAGCTTCCCGTAAAACAAATTCTGAATTTCAAAAATCTTTTGTATATGTTCACAATCATAAATGGGCATGTACAACTCAAGTACACCCAGCAATATCAACCGACAGTTCATTCTATTTTGTGAGAAAGTCCCAGTGAACTATAGGGAAGAATGGAGAGGAGAGCAGAGATGGTCGAGAAACCGTACGCAGAGCGCTTTGCATTTTTCATGCCCCGTGGTCCGCCGCGGCAGTTATTGAAAATATTTACATGTTATTTATGGGACACACATGGTACCTCAGTAACAAAACTCGCCAATATCCTATAGCAGTGACCGATGCACCATGCACCATGTATTACGGTCCACATGAAAGCATATATCTACAAATTATCTAAATTAATTGGTCCAACAATTACCTACTTTTTTTTATTTTGAATTTTGGAGGCTTTCGGACCATTTTGCAATTTCAGAAATTCAGGTTAGCCATTTATGCCATTGTATCTCGAAAACCATTGAAAATAGGGAAAAATGTTCATAACAAATAATATTGCTGATTCAAAAATGCACATTTTACGTTTTATGAGCTTCGTCACTAGCACCTATCATTAAGGAGATATCACAGGTTGAACGTATGGTGAGCAGATAGGTCGAAAGGTAAATCAGAAATTTTTTTATGCACGTGGATTTGTTTATAAAAATTGTTATAAATTTTTTTTTTAATATTTACAATTTTTTTATTTTCACCCATTACCGATGCAGATTTTGACCTCAATTTTTTACCGAAAGCTGAAGAGCTTAGTTTCAATTCCCCCCCCCCCTCCCCCCCTCGCCCCCCCCCGCCAATTCCGCATCTAATTAGAATTGGGAATAGCGCATCAATTCCCCATCAGGTGACTCCCCAGAAAAAATTGCCGAATTCCTAATCAATTAATTCAAACACAACTCGCTACCGTTGGCAATATTAATTAAACCATCACCCCTATCTGATGTACCTGGGAATGCTCATGTGTACAGTGGGATCATTTAATTTGTCACGTGTGTATATGACCCAGTGTGTTGGACTAGGCAACGAAATGGGGAGGGGTATGAAGTCATCCACATTCACCTTGGCGTGAACACGAAGCTATAACCCTGTCCACTCCACCGCTACTCAAATTAACCGGACCGTGTTACCCCCACCCCTCGTCCACTTATGCAATTCCAAAAACATGAAATTTTCGTTTCATGCAAATTACTTTTTTTTTCCTCTCCCTGTAACACCGAAAATTATTGTCGTTTTTATGGGAAAATCACGAAAAAAAAGTGGGTCCAGTGAGTGTGACCCACTCGGACTAAAATTTTAAAGTGAAATTGCAAAGCACAACTTTGGATAAAGAATAAGCAATTCCAAAAACTTTGCACTGCTTGCTCCAGTGACCGGTGCTTCCAGTTCTGCAAACGGTTCCAAGAATCGGTTCCGTGACGGGTCCGTTCCGGGAACTGTTCCAGGTGGAACTCAGTGCCGGTATCCGTTCCAAGAACGGTTCCACATGCAAGCTCCATTTCGGGAACACAAATTCCAGAATTGAACCTCGAGCCAGAACGGTTCTTGCACATCCCGCTGGAACAATGTTTATAATCTAAGTTCCCCTGGAACCGTTCATGGAATTCAACTTTCAGGTGGAACCGCTCCTGAAATTTCTTAGCGCACTTGGTATATATTATTTATAAGTCGCTATAGAGGCGTTTCGTATACGGGAATTCGACGTAGTAGAGGAACCCCGACAATTTCCCGATTGATTATTTCAGCTTCATCTTTTTCCTTCGAAATGTTCCGAACAACTTTAATATTTTGTACATCACTGAACGAACTTCAAACTGACTCATTCCAAATAAATTCCATTTTTATTTTAACTAGATCGATTTTAATCACCAACTAATCAGCTCAAGCGCTCCTGTGCTATTTTTTACCAATTTTTTTGTTCCTCGCAATTCGTGTTGCTTGTGGAAAAAATTCAATAATGATGCAAAAATTGTTCCTCTGTGGTGGAAAACTTTTTGATTTCGATTTCAACGCATCCCATGGGGTTTGCTGCACACCTAAAAATATCCCCCTGGGAGTACGTAGGCGAGTCACGTCTCGTTAGTGGCACGTTTTTGATATTTTCACGGTGGGCGATATCGCGGAACGGGCGCGTGACCATCCGCCTGCTTTTTTTAAATTCTTGTTTTCCCCCCTGCTCCCTTTTTTTTTTGGCTAAACAAAAAAAAAAAAAATTAAAATTCCCCGCTCGTTGTACACTCTACTAGCAATAGAATTGGAGACAAACGAACGTCCGCTGAATCGGCAGTCGTCCAATCAACATTAAAAACACCAAACATGAAAGCATACAGCTATGCATTTTTGTGTCTGCCTCAAAGCAGATGAAAGGGCGAGATAATATCAGATAATTTTGCAGAAAATGAAGCATCAATGGATTAAGCACACCTACATACAACCACACGCACATAGCTACATACAACCACACCAACACACACCCACCCACTTATACACAGCTTCCCCCCCACACACACATGCACGCACAACCACATACCCACCCACCCACCTACTCACCCACCCACCCACCCCCCACCTACTCACCCACCCACCTACTCACCCACCCACCTACTCACCCACCCACCCACCTACTCACCCACCCACCTACTCACCCACCCACCTACTCACTCACCCACCCACCTACTCACCCACCCATCCACTCACCCACCAACCCGCCCCCATCCACCCACCCACCCACCTACTCATCCACCCCAACCCACCCACCCACCCACCTACTCACCCACCCCCACCCACCCACCCGCCCACCTATCCACCCACTCGCCTACCCAGCCACCCACCCAACCACCCACCCGCCCACTCGCACACACACACACACACCCAACCACACATACACACACACACACACACATCGATTTCCGAAAATTTTGAAAATATAAAAAAATTCCAAAATTACCTACTTAGGAATAAATCGATATTTTGCAAAATCACAATTTTCTCTGAAGCAAGTTGAGGGGTGGAAATTAATTTGAGATAAAATCCCCCATCATCTTATTCTCGAAAAAAGCTCATAAAGTTTACGAGGATCTGATGGTAACATAAAGCTAGTGGCCACATAAAAGACGTAAATATCGTGGGGAAATAGCTACGAGAACATTTTTGACGGGGGCGAAAATGGCCTATCCCCCCCCCCCTCCCTCCCCAGCTCTACGAGTTTATCTGACACACTGGGACGGCCATTCCATTGCGTCAGTAACAATTCCATCGATTGTGCATGTGTCCTATGGTGGTATGGTATGTTCCAGGGGCAGTTCACAACCCCCGGAGATAACGAAACGCTGGATCAACCCACCGTGGATGCACCCATCGTGTCCTATCGGGTTTTAATAGTGATCCGGATCCCTCCACACCCTCCCCCACCTTCACACTAAATGTATTCGATATCTCGTTCGGCCCTCAAATTCACGCTTTCTCGTGATATCAGCGCAAACTTATCGAGTGAAATGGTGGTTGCGAAATCACAAAGTCATATTTCGTATTTCGCTTGCAAGAGAATTTTTTGGAATTTTCGCAAAATTTGAGATCTGGAATATTTAATTTTTTTTCCATTTTCTTGATTTTCCCATATTCATATACACATATAGAATACATACATATATATATACATATATATAGCTGTATATGCAGATATATACATAGATATATATATAGATGAATATATGTTCATATGTATATATATGTACATATATATACATATATATATATAGATATATATATGTATACATATATACATACGTGTATATATATCGACATGGGGAAGAAAAATCTCAAGTCAAGAAGTTATCGGTTCTGCCCCAATGAGTCACACTCCCTCGACTCATTTTATTATCATAGAGATGACAATAAGAATACCAACACTATTAAATGCTTTTCAAAAATATTCCAGCAATGCAGTACCGTGTAAATTTATCCGGCGTTGAAAATTTAATTTGAGTTACAAAACAGGGATAATCATGGAATAATTTTCAAATTCACCTGCGGTTGGAAACTGCTGTTCTTGCCTCTCCTCGTTTCTGCATTTGGAAACATTTTCCAAGGTATTTATGCTAGACAGCCTCATTGCGCTTGGAAACTTACTGGTAAGTACCCCAGCAGTTACTTAACTCGACAGTACCCACCAGAGTATTGCCTTGACTATTGGGTATATACATGCAAGGGGTTGGGCGCTATATATTCACCATTTGGTTGTTTCTCTCGCGAAACTTTACTACTACATATCTGTTCTATTTTGGATTACGTAATGACTCGGGGAGCTGAATATTTAATTGATGATTTTTTTTATTGGTGACAACGCCAGAGGGTTTTTACTAATCGATAATAACACACACCCATCCATCCACGCATTCACTCACCCACTAGCCCACCCACTCAACCACCCTCTCACCTACCCACTCACCCACCCACTTACCCACCCACTTACCCACCCACTTACCCACCCACTCACCCACCCACTCACCCACTCACACACCCACTCACCCACCCACTCACCCACCCACTCACCCACCCACTCACCCACCCACTCACCCACCCACTCACCCACCCACTCACCCACCCACTCACCCACCCACTCACGCACCCACTCACCCACCCACTCACCCACCCATCCACTCACCTATCCATCCATCCACCCAGCCACACACACACACACACGCAGACATACACACACACACACGCAGACATACACACACACACACATACATACACAAACACCGGCTTGCTTATTTCTGTTTCTTTCAGACATATTTACTGTACGTACTATAATTGTCACCCCAAAGTCAGGCCGCTAAGCCGGACGGGAACCCAACTCGTCCCGGGGGGTGGGAGTGGGTGGTATCATGATTTTCCAAATTTTTGACATTTTGAAAATCTCTGCATTTCCCAAATTTCCCCCATTTTCAAAATCTAAAAAAAACCCACTGTGTCTTCCACTCGTTCCTGAATTTTCGCGTCCGCAATATGATTTTTTTGTTCCGCGGTTTCTCCAATCTTTTATGCCTCTTGTACTGAGAACCGCACGGTATCGTTAATATTCATGAATTCAGCCGCGAAAAAAAGAGTGCGAACGAAGGTGCAGGAAAAAAATTAGGAATGGAGTGAGGTTAAGGGTTGGTTGGCTCGGATAGCGCTTATCTTATCCCCACCCCACCCTCCACCCCCCCCCCTTGCACTGAAATAACTCGATAGTCTCCGAGGTGACTCCTGACTCGACGATTTTCTCATCTCCATCCCTTCTTCATTCCAACCAAGCTCGCAGCACTTTAAATCGTATTCGGTCAAACGATAGCGGATGAAAATTTTCGGGTGAAGGGGGCATAAAATGACTTGGCAGTATTGAGAATTTCTGCGTTTTCTGTGCGAAATTCTAGATATGCGCGCTTGAATTGGAATGAATGGGAATGAAAATTGCGACGGGGATAGAGGGGTAGCAATGTAAACATGAGTGAAATAAAATGAAAATAAATTGAGAATGAAATAGAAGAGATTCCACCTGTTGATATAAATTCACATGGGTAGTTCTAAATATTTCTGAGCTCAAAACTATGTTAATCGGCTACTTTGGACATTCCAGGATATTAATTAATCGATTTACTGAGCAGGTCTGAGCGATTTCCCAATTTTTTCCGCTTTCCGACCTTCGATACGGGAAACCTGGCTAAGTATTATTCTTACAAAAAATTTTATCCCACATAAAATGTAGTTTTTTTCGTAAGGAATATCTTTTGCTGGAATGTTTTTTTGCAATCTCTCACCGTTCTCGTGCTAGAGCCATATATAGCACATATGGGGGTTCCACGTGGAAACGCAGTCACCCTCACTCACCCGCGAGCTTGCCATCCGCGGCGGAGTTGACGATGGCAAGCACGTGGGGAAGGGTGATGAGTATTGCACGGTGTTCCGCGTTCGTTCTTCCAACAGGACATCTGATCCCTCCAGGGAACCAAGGGACCCAACCCTCATTGGACCTTGGGAAAAAACCGGGTTCCATTGATACCACCGCGACAGTTCGCTGGATGCAATTTGGGATTTGCATCGTTGCAAAAAAAAAAAAAAATTGGGAAAAAAATCGGACATATCCAAGCAAGCTCGAGTAATTTTATCAGAATTTTTCTTCTGATTGTTCTCTCTAAAACTGCAATCGAGCGAATTTTCGTTGACTTCGCGTCAACCCTTCGCTTCACCGAGGTGTATAATTTTTTGCCGGCACCCCACGTCAAAGGGGAGCGCGTGAGATCAATGAGTCGAAAAGAGCCGAAAAATGTTCTCAACCTCCACACCTCCCACCTCCCCCCCGCCGCCCGTTGTTGAGATCTGCAAGGGTTGAAAGATGCATCTGACGAGGAGGCCCAGCTGGGTGTATGAGAGCGTGGGGTGAAATTCAAGCACAACAAAACCTGTAGATCCGCTGAGTGACGTAGGTACATTTCTCGGATTTTGAGGGATGATGGGGGGAGGGGGGTGGGGGCGAAACGGATGAGGGTTGTACGAAGGAGCTATGAACACGAAATGGAAGCACTTGATGTGAGAGAAGAGCCTGCGGGCGTCAGGAAAAAAAGGGGGCGGGGGAGGGGGAGGGGGTGAAATCAAATTTTTTTTACAATTTTTTTTTTTTAACTTTGACATTTTTGAAAAAAATTGGACAAAAATTTTGTCAATTGTTAGAAATTTTTCAAATTTTTCACTAATTCTTGGAATAATTTTTTTTTTAATTTTGCGAATTTCTCAAAAATTTTGAAAATGGAATTTTTGAAAATTTACAATTTTTTAATTTGGTGAATTTTTGAAGATTTGGCAAATGACGATTCTTTTGAATGACGTAGTTAGGTGGGGGACCTCGGAAAAATGGGAGAAAGCGTCGGGGGTAGGGCGATAGAAGAGCGAACACGAGATGGAATCACTTGACGCGAGAGAGTCTGCATGAGCGTGGGTGGAAAGGGGGGCGGGGGGTGTTCAAATGGAAGGGTATAGTGTCCCTTTCTTCCGTCAAGTCTGTCGTCATAGCGACCCTTGAACGCAACCCCTCAGTCACGGTTTTCCATTTTTTTTTTCGCCTTCTCACGAGTGAAAGATCCCCTGCACCTACTTGTAATCCCAGGGATTCCAATTTTTTTGATTCCGTTGGGCTGATGCTAAAAAATTGTTGGAGCTGCGTAAAAGAAAATCCTTTTTTTCTATCTTCGTCAAAATATTTTTTTCCACATTCTTAATTTCTTTTTTTTTTTTTTTGACTTCCTAAAATTTTTCTCAAAATTTTTGACAGGTTTTTAATTTAAATTTCAGGTTCAACGGCGAATGAATAATTAAAAAAATTTACAACAGTTGCACACGTCCATTCCAACCTCTTGTTTCCACTTGGAATGCAATTTTCGGATTCCTTAATCGTAGCCAGAGGGCTGAGTGCGACGGCAGAATGCTTGCTAGTGCATATAGATTCGCATATGGGAAACAAGCGTTCCTCTCCACCCCCCTCCCCCTCCCCCACCCTCCGCCCCCCCCCCTTCCGCCACCCCCAACTACTCCGCACTCTACACACATTTCTGTGTGTCAGCAAAATGTCGGCAAACTGGTGGCCTGTCTCGCTTTCACTTAAGGGCGAAAAGCTATGACCCAAGCATTAGTGCATACTTGGCTTCAGACTTCCCAGTCCGCCTTCTCCTCTTAGTGCGAGCACATTGCATTCTCAAACCCGTAAACCAAGCACAGCTGCCAGCCTCTCACGAGTAGGGTTGCTCCCCCCCCCCCCCCCACCCACCCCCCGTAATTCTGACTATTTTATCTGACCACTTTCAATGTCAGAAAAGTGAAATGGAATAGTTCAGTGAAATGATAATTGAAATTACACCTCACAGTCATCAATCTCCACAAACGCAGATGTCGCCGGAAATCCGTTTTCTCCGAATTCCGGAGTTAATAACTCCCCTATCGGAAAAATTAAAAATCCAGGAGAATCGATCGTTATCCCTCTGCGAAACAAAAAGCGTTCTATCTCAACCATTCGCTTCGACTGACGTGACTCTATGCATACACGATCTTTACAATACCTTCCTGCCCTCCCCTCCCCCCCGCCTTTTTTCCAAGTGAAGGAACTACGTACGATGCTACTTCGCTCGTAGTTTAAGACTCATTCGAGTAGATCGCGTGTACGAGAGGCATTAATAACAACGTGCTTCGACCCAACGGCATTCCACCCCTCTTTTTCCATCTCCACCCCCTTTTTCTCTATCTCTCTCATTATATCCCACCCGAGCTCCCCAAACAATCCAAGTTATGTTCCATCTTCTCTTTTCTCTTTTCAGGCCTGTAAACGTAAATTTATTCCCCCTCCCCCCCCCCCCCCCCCCCCAGCCCACCGAAACAATTTACATTTTATTTATCGTGTCGAGTTGAGGGGCACATTTGGGTTCGTTGTTACAGAATAAAACCCTCACTGACCTCATCGTCAAGCACACGAATAACCAAATCCAAGTGGTTCTTAAGTGTCGAATTATGCTTCGCTTGTAAATAAGGTGATTTCAGTATGTGTTTTAGGGCAGGGAGATTTAAATCGGGCCACGTGTGAACAATTAGGGCTATATATATATATAGATTATATTTATGCAGATATATCATTCGGACACATTAAGTGCACACAATGTCCCAAAATCGCGTACTTCCTTCTGGAACCTAGAAAGAATAGAGAATTTTGAGTCGGATGTTCCTCTACCCCTTTTCTGTACGACGCATTTCTGCGAAGTTCTTCAACTTTTGGCTACAAAATCGTAACGCCCGGTCTTTTGCTCCACCCACTTCGCCTGTGGCTATCCCTACTAAGTTCGCATGAAGATTTGAATCCAGTTCCACGATCAGGAACGAATTCCGCGACCGGTTCCACCACCCGGAACCGTTCCGGAACCCGTTCCAGTGCCCGGAACTTGCACCGTTACATGGAACCGTTGCCGGTATCATGACCGTGCTGGATTTACGATTCGATGGGAACCTAGTAGGCAGTGGAACTGACCACCTGAGCGGAGCTGGAGGCAATAGACTGGATACTACACCTATGTGGGTGGGGCGAGCGCGCGGATGAGTCAACCGTCAATGCTGAACCACTTTGCAGTGCAAAAAAGCGTGTGCAGTGCTTCATCCAATTGCCATTCCCTGATTGTTTTGCTTCGAAGTTGCCACTAGCCTTGAAATTGTCAAACACCCCAATTTCATCGGCAACCATTAACCCGGTATATCCCCAAGGATATTCCAAACCAGAAATAAAAATAATAGGTATAATCGTTAGGTAAAATCGGCCTGAGGCACTTGGAAAATTCAGAAATGCCAGCGATAATCGTAAAGGTGAATTTTCACAGGACGATATTGCCTTGGTACACGTATGGATATGCACGTTGTGTAACAACGATGACGGCTTTTCCCCTTTTTTCACGGTGAATTAAACGTAGCAACGGTTAAAGTGGACATTATAGGACAATGCCGACCTTTCAAAGAGCCCACCCATCCTCCCCCTCCCTCCCCCCCCCCCCCCCCCCCCCCCCCCACCCCCCGTTAACGCGAGAGCAGAATGAAATGTAAAAGCCCAAACAAAGGATTAAAACGAGTGGAAAGAAATTTCCTAATTCTTCTGAGTGAATTTTCCACTTGACTCGAATGTGTCAGATATCTTTTTTAAAGGCTGCAAAAAAAATGGGTCTATTCTTTTTTTTGATGATGAATAAAGGCTGCGTACCAACACTCACCCACCCACCTACAACCACCCACATCCCCCACACCCACCCACACTCACCTACATCCTCCCACACCCACCCACGCCTACCCACACCTACCCACACCCACCCACATCCTCCCACAACTACCCACATCCTCCCACAACCACCCACATCCTCCCACACCCACCTACACCCACCCACAATTACCCACACCCACCCACACCTACCCACACTTACTCACACCCACCCACACCTACCCACACCCACCCACACGTACCCACACGTACCCACACCTACCCACACCCACCCACACCTACCCACACTCACCCACATACAAACACACGCACATCGATGTTGACCTGCGTCAATAGTTATTTTGGAATGCATTGGACAAGGATACCTCACAAATGCCAAAAATATAATTTTCGAAAGGTAGGAAGACGATTTCAAACTGATTTTTTTTTTCAAAAGGGTGGATTTTTTAAGGACTGTTGAACACTCTCGAAATGGCTGAAGGAAATGCCTTGTTAAGGCCAACGAGAATTGCTTCTGTTACAAATGTAAATGCCAGAAAAAGGGATCTTATCGTTTCACCCTTCCACCTCCCACTCCTCTCCTTACATTTTATTCTTTTCTTTTATCTGGAAATCTCGTCGCTTGCTTGAGCTTCTTCGTAACGTTTTTACGTTCAATGTGGCGTGAAAAGAAATGAAAGAAAAGAATCTAAAAAAATGAAACGAGGAGGAAAAACATTTTTCCCCAGTCACTTGGATTCGACGAGTGGAATCTCAAAATGGGAGGAGCGCTATAAAAATCACTGGCCAGTTTGAAAATTGTCGGTAGGTGAAGATCGGAATCGGGCGGCAATATTTTCAGTCGGAGATTCCACCGGGGATTTAATCAAGTCGAGCGACGAATTCCGGATGATTTGATCCGATAACTCCCATTTCATTATAAAATTTTGAAAAAAATTTTTTTTCCGATTTTGGAAATTTTTTCTGAATACAGAAATTCGGAAAAACGGAAAAAAAAATTCAAAGAGAAGTTTTAATTGACTGGAACCATTATATAATGATCTGATTTTCGTGAAAATGGGAAAATACATCGGGCGGCGCAGTGCTCTTTATGCGAGCAGGGACCTCACTTTCAGGAAAAAAAAAATTTTCCCGTTTTCTCCCATACGCATAATTTTCCTCGCAAAATGAATCAATGAAATCGGTGAAATATTTTCCGTCACCACTTATCCGCTCACCCCAAAATTGTTAACAACACCCAGAGGCGTTCAATTTCCCTTCCCCTCTATATAAACACCATTTTGAGGTGCAAAAGTCTGGCAGAATCGACGGTAAATATACCCAACAAGCTTTTCCATTCTCCCTAACACGAGTGAGGGACCCTGTACCCAAGTGAAACTGTGGCGACGTAATTGGATATAATTTTTGTGGCCGAGGCACTAAACGAGTTAGAGCCCCACCGTCTGTTCCCGAAGCAGAAAAAAAACAAACACCCTTAAAACGTTTGAATGAAAGGCCCATGAAAAAATCCGAACAATATTGTCGGGATTTTCATCGCTCGATTTTGGCTTTGGAATTTGAAAAAAGCGGAAATTGAAAAATTAAGGCGGGAAATTCAAATCGTAATTTTTTTTGGAAAAGTTCAAATGTTCAACATATACATTGTAGCCCTCTCCTATGTCTTCCATCGTCACGTACTTGTCGTTTTGGAATTTATATCACTATCCCTCGGTCTTCATTTCGTCCCGTATAATTTCGACCTTTAATCGTGCTTGTGAGCGGAATAAATATCCAATTAAATGCAATAAGGTAAAATAAGAGGAAAATACGGTAAACTCCTACGAGCAGTAGTGTTGGATTTTGCCATTCATTCGACGAAACACGTTTTACCTACCGAAAATCGTCAGTGGTTTATGGAGCGAATTAAATGACCGTAAACCCAAGCAGTGAAGCTTTTAAGCTGTCCTCCTGTATTCTTTTTTAGAGGGAAGGGTGAAGTTTGCCTGAGTTATTAGACATACTTTATGCTTGGAATATAAATGATCAACAAGTAACCCTTGACACACATGTAGATTATGCTAGGATATTAAGAATTGAATTTAAATGAAAATGTTGGAAATTTGAAGAATTTCAAAATTTCAAAAAATGCAAAAATTGCTGAAATCAAGAAGTTTGACATTCCTAAAGTTTTCCCAACATTTCGAAAATTTTGTTAGAATTTCCGAATTTTTCACATTTTTTCAAATTTTTCAAACTTTCCAAATTTTCCAAATTTTCCAAATTTTCCAAATTTTCCAAATTTTCCAAATTTTCCAAATTTTCCAAATTTTCCAAATTTTCTAAATTTTCTAAATTTTCTAAATTTTCTAAATTTTCTAAATTTTCTAAATTTTCTAAATTTTCTAAATTTTCTAAATTTTCTAAATTTTCTAAATTTTCCAAATTTTCCAAATTTCCCAAATTTTCTAAATTTTCCAAATTTTGAGGCCTGCAAAATTTTTTTTAATTTCCAAAAAAAAAAAATCGGAAAATTTGCAAAACTTCTTCGATTCCGGAAATTTGAAAAAAAAGCAGAAAGCTGAAATCTGAAAAATTTTAGAAACTCCAACCAATTTCGAAATATCAAAGACCCCATAACGAAGGAAGGAAGCTCCCCAGGTTTCCTCTTACATTCTTTTTCTGAGGGGGGTGAGGTTTGCCTGAGTTATTAGACGTACTGTATGCTTGGAATACAAATGATCAACAAGTAACCGTTGACACACACGTAGGGTGAAGGCGAGTGGGGGGGTCGGTTTTACGAGACAGAGGTGGTGGATTACTGTGTGGGATAACTGATGCCTGAGAGACAGACGGGAAGAGGAATGGTTCGTGATGTTAGACATGAAAAAGAGTAAAACGCTTTTGCCGAGGGGATGTCTTGATTTTTTATGGTGGTGGCTGACGGGGATTGCGCGGGCATTCCCTCCATTGGAGAGGGTTGGTGTATTTTTGGGGAGTAGAGGGGCAAGAAGCATCGAAAGTGCCGACTCAGCGTTCCAATTGTTGGAACGAACAAAAATAATGAAATATGCAAAAAAAAATTTTTGAATGAGCCTAAATATGCACTTTTGTGTGTGTGTGTACGTGTGTAGATGTGGGTGTGCGTGGTAGATGGGTGTGTGGGCGGGTGGGTCGGTGGGAGTGGGCGGGTCGCTGGGCGTCTGTGGGAGGGGGGGGGGGTGGCTCGGTGGGCGTATGGGGGCGAGTCGCTGGGTGGGTGTGTGTGGGCGGGTAGCTGGGTGAGTGTGGGCGGGTAGCTGGGTGAGTGTGGGCGGGTCGTTGGGTGGGTGTGGGCGGGTCGCTGGGTGTCTGTGGGCGGATGGCTGGATGAGTGTGGGCGGGTGGCTCGGTGGGAGTGGGCGGGTCACTCGGTGTCTGTGGCGGGGGGCTGGCTGGGTGAGTGTGGCCGGATGGTTTGGTGGGAGTATGGGGGCAGGTCGCTGGATGGGTGTGTGTGGGCGGGTAGCTGGGTGTATGTGGGCGGGTGGCTGGGTGAGTGTGGGTAGTTGGCTGGGTGTGAGTGGGCGGGTAGCTGGGTGAGTGTGGGCGGGTGGCTCCGTGGGAGTGGGCGGGTCACTCGGTGTCTGTGGCGGGGGGCTGGCTGGGTGAGTGTGGCCGGGTGGTTTGGTGGGAGTATGGGGGCGGGTCGCTGGATGTGTGTGTGTCTGCGGGTAGCTGGGTATCTGTAGGTGGATAGCTGGGTGTATGTGGGCGGGTGGCTGGGTGAGTGTGGGCAGGTGGCTGGGTGGGAGTGGGCGGGTAGCTGGGTGAGTGTGGGCGGGTAGCTGGGTAAGTGTGGGCGGGTGGCTGGGTGTGTGGAATTCATGTTCCGACAAAATGATATCTAAAAATGTCATCTTTTCACATCGCTATGTCAAAATAGTGATTCATGATTTCAACATTTTGCAGTAGGGATTCATTTTCATTTTTCTTTATACATATTTGGTATGTATATAGCATATTTCTTACAAATGGGAGTATATAACTTATATAGGACACCCCCATTTTTTCGTGTAGATTGAGGGCTGGGAAGATAGGCTAAGGAGAGTGAATTATTATCCACGATGGGGAGATGGGTTTAGTCATGTGACGGTTTCATAGTGAAATAAATGACGAAATGCACGACCTAGAAATGGGGGGGCAGGGGGGGGGGGGGATTGGTGGGTGGGAGGGGTAGAAATTTAATTTCCGGTTTTTTGGAGGAGGAAATCTGCGATTGAACTGATGTTCAGTGGCAAATGTTTGAATAATGGAAAATCATTTCTGAGTGAGCAATACTATTCATTTTACCCATTCACGGAAAAATTCGATTTTTAAAATTGAATTCAATTTCACTCCCAGCTACTTAGCCTCAATTTGCAATGCATGCAGTGTAGTGCCAAAGGGAGGAATTTTAACTTCTTCCCCAGTCAGTTTTTTCGCTGCATAGCTCAAAACTAGGGCCATATGGCGCAAATTCCCAAATATGCACACCATCTTGGCCAAAAATGCAAGGAAATGCCACCGCAAAATCACAGCAATAGTACTAATTCCGCAATTCGACTTAATTATTCTTATTGTCCAAAGGCACACAGTGCACATAAAAAGAAAAGCGTGTAAAATAGTGATGTTATAGTGTGAAATCTTGTGGAAAATTTCTTAGTACCCGGTTGAGTGCGTGGACGATCATTTTACGAGCGCAAGCAGCCACTCCCGGACAACCGTCACACTATAGACATTGTTGGGACGGTGTAGGGGGCATGGGGTGGGGGGGGGGGGGGGAGGTAGCGGGCTTTTTGCAAGTAGAAGATGTTGAATATTCTGAATTGCATGAGAGCCAACCAGGGAAAAGCCCCAAGTTGCACAGCTTGGCTCGGCGTTATAAGCTTTATTTAGCAGCTACGGGTTGAAACACCAAGGTTATACTGGTGTGTATGGGTAGTCCACGTTTATGGCGGTCTGAAATGTCGGTTGCACGTCCAACGAAACACCAATGCCAACGCCTTACGCCTCTACATTGGAGGGAGCCCGCAAGCGTTGCGGCTAACGCTTTCGCGCTAACGCCTACTGACATTGTATTATATTCCAGGGTACTCAACGAGGAAAGCCCCCCCCCCCCACCCACCGCCCCCTTGTCATTTTCGTTTATGACTATCCATCGTAATTTTCAGATTACGCATTCCTCAAATTTTTACGCACCGTAAACTCCACCGACATTGTTCATCAATGGTACACCGCAAGTTGATGAATTTTATTTAAGGAATTCGCGGGTATTTTGACCCGACTATATATTCACCGGAAATATTGGGGGCAAAATTTCCGCCGGAGTTCCCGAAGTAAGTTCCCCAGGTTAATATTTTTTTGAAGTGAAACGGATTATCTGAAGGTGTTACCCTGTGCGGACAGTTATGGTGGGTGGTGGAGGGGGCGGGGGGGGGGGGGAGGGGTCGATCACGGGGGAAGGGGGGTGAGGCCCGCCGGCGGAGGGAGGGGGGGTTGGTTCGGCGGCGGGGGGTGAAGAGGTGGTGGGTGGAGGGGGTCGAGGGGGAGGGGGGGGGGGTGGAGAGGTGGTGGGTGAAGGGGGGTGGTGGGTGGCGGGGGTCGAGGGGGAGGGGGGGTGATCGAGGTCGAGATCATACTACACCATTTCAACATCCAAAAATTTGCGGTCCATGGAGAATCATTTATACCCCATTATGTCTAAATGAATCACAAAGTTCCTACAAAAATCTCGTCATTTTGAGTCCCTCGCCGCCAGATAGCATAATCTTTTTAATTAATCTCAGTATGAAGGAACCAAACAAATAGATCTCCTTGAAAATTCAGAAGGACCTCATCAGAGGGCCATCTCTGAGTGTTCCACTTAGACCTGTACATTGGGTCCCAACATTTTCCACTCTTCCCATTCACCGAATATTCTCAGTTAAAATTTTCAGCACTGAGCAAACTTGGTCAACTTCGTCCATATAATCTTCGACTCTATTCTCCTCCATTTTCCGGTGTCGTAATTACTTCGCTAATTCTTAAAATTCTCTTATAGCAGAAAGTCTTTTAGAATCTCGGCAACATTCACCCCATTTTCTCCACTTGGCGCTGTAGTGCTCTGCCCCTTAGCGCTGGGCTCCTTGAGATTCTGATGCTCAATTATGTACTGGCTGATGATTATTTTAAATTAGTAGAGAAATACTTGAGAATTGGAAAATCCGGCCGATATGATAGAAATTTGGAGAAATTGGCGCATTGAAAAATTAGGATGTAAACCGAGTGCACAGTAGAAATATTTTCTGAGATCACAATTTTTTTGGAAGGAGAAAGTCAGATTTTAGAGGGAGTATGTGAGTTGTGTCAAAATTTCCAAAATGTCCAAAATTCCCAAAATTTCCAAAATTTTCCCAATTTCCAAAATTTCGAAAATCTCCAAAATTACCAAAATCTCCAAAATTTCCAAAATTGCCAAAATTTCCAAAATTGCCAAAATTTCCAAAATTTCCAAAATTTCCAAAATTCCCAAAAATGTCAAAATTGCCAATAGCCCCAAAAGTAGACAAATAAAAAACCACCAATCCACAAAATATCAGACATGCTTCGAGTAACAAGCCTGACATCTCAATCTGACCTTCCGCCCGACTGGTTCGGAAAAACTCTCTGAAATTTTCGCAAGGAAAGCGCAGTCTTTCCCTTTATGAGCGTTTTAGATGCAGGTACGTACATAAGTCATAAATTCCCCTATCGAGTGAACCTTCTCAGCCTCCACTATTTTCCCCTGAAGCTCCAAGGGTGGCTGGCCCGGTTGGTGGGTGGATAGGAGCCGGGGGGGGGGGGGGGGCTGGATGAGGAGGGGAGCGTTCGTTGTTAAACTTGTGGCCAATAAATCAAAAAGGAAACTCGTATAAATTTGTTACCAACGTTAAATCGGACGTGAGGCGCCAGGCATTCCACCTCGTCCCACTTTCCTGTGCGTTTTCGCTATGGAAGACATTCTCATCCCACTTTATACCTAAATAACTATAGCACATCCTCAGACACACATAAAACACTGGTTATTCCTCGAATCGATTGCGTTGAGATGGGAATATTGGGATTGTATCGTATAAATCGCCAATTGGGGCGCGCAGGGATTACTCACGACAACTTTTTTATGCAAAGTGGTTGATGAAAAAATGAAATTGGTTGATGAAGTGACTGTGGTGTGATCTACGAAATGAATCAATGACGTCCTGGTTGTCTGAAGGGACTACCTATTCACCCACTTACCTATCCACCCATAGTTACCCACCCACCCACCTCCCCACCCACTTACCCACCCACCCACCTCCCCACCCGCTTACCCACCCACCCACCTCCCCACCCACTTACCCACCCACCCACCTCCCCACCCACTTACCCACCCAACCACCTCCCCACCCACCTATCCACCTATACTTACCCACCCACCCACCTCTTCATCCATAATTACCAACCCACCCACATCCCCACCCACTTACCCACCCACCCACAACTACCGACGAGAGTGCAAAACGTCGAAATTTTTTTCGCAGCAATTCCAAGAAATTCGCACCCTTCGAAGTCAAACATATATATTTCCTAAAAATACATATATATGTATGTTGACTGGTTCGATGGATTTTTCTTCAAAGTAAAACGAAACAATCTTTTGATGAAAAGAAAAATTGGATAGAGAGACCAAAGCATCTTGCATGAAGAATGTTTTCTATTTAATGCAATTCTTTCTCCTGCTTTCCTGATGCACAATCCATCCTCTTTTTTCTGTTGAGGTCATTTCACGTAACGAACTTATGACATATTACTCTACGAAACTCCACTCTCCTCATTGCATGCACTTTCGTCGTGTCCTCTCCTCATCGCCATGAACTCAATCTCATTCCATCATTCTTCATCTTCCATGAATTTCGTATCACAACCCTCTTCATTCAAGCCATAAAACAAACAGTATTCCAGACTTTCACAAAAAAAAAACAAACTTGTTTGAAAATACTAAATGAAAAAGTTGAATAACCATTTTGAAAATTTTTTCTTTAGAAATTTTCCAAATTCGATCCATTAGAGAAAGTGTTCTACCTTTCATAACATCGATTCAGAATGAGCCGCCCACCCAGTCACCCACCGACTCACCCACTCACCCGCCCACTGATCCTCCAACTCACCCACCCATTCGCCCACCCCCTGACCAACCCACTCTCCCTCCGACTCACCTACCCATTCACCCACCCCCTGACCAACCCACTCTTCCTCCAACTCACCCACCCACTTACCCTCCAACTCACTCACCCACTCGCCCACCCACTGACCCTCGAACTCACCCACCCATTGACCAACCCACTCTCCCTCCAACTCACCCACCCACTGACCCACCCACCCACTCAATCACCCACTTACTCCCTCACCCATCCATCCACTCACCCACCTACTCACTCACCCACTCACCCACCCACTCACCCACCCACTCACTCACCCACTCACTCACCCACTCACCCATCCACTCACCCATCCACTCACCCACCTACTCACTCACCCACTCACCCACCCACTCAGCCATCCACTCACCCCCCACTCACCTACCCACTCACCCACCCACTCACTCACCCACTCACCCACACGCCCACCCATCCACCCATCTACCCATTCACCCACTCGCCTCCCCATACCTACACACGCACGTGCCCAAACACAAACACAACACCACACTCATTCCAAACCCTAATTTCCTAAACCCTACTGGTACATGGTTCCGGCATCCTCAAGCGTGAACAACAACACTATGCTTAAATCTCAACAATAAAAATTACAACCCAAATGGCAGCACTGCTATTTCTATTGTTCAATCAATGTGCATTGAGGACGATTGGCTAGTAGCGGGACGGCAAGCGGCAAGAGAACGAGATTACTTGGCTCTTGGTTCCTCTAGTTCATGGGCAATAGCCAGTGGCAGGGGCTGAGGGGGTGGGAGGGATGACTAGGATCTCTGAATCGGGGCGCCCGCAGTGTCTGGTGCGCATCGCTATCTGCCAACCGCCAATGCTACTCTCGGTGATTTAGTCGGCTCGCTAATTACCCCGAATGACCGACCCGGATTCACTTAGACCTCTCTCCCCCCCCCACCCTCCCCCCCATCGAAGCTAACCGGCTAGAATATGTTGTGTATGTACCAATCGTGTCTTGGGCATATGTTCTCCAGGGATGTGCTACATGTCGATGGATTAGTCAATAATCCATCATCATGTGCATAATCAGCCGAAGACAATTCCCGATTGTATTCGGATTACCTACTTTTTAGGCCAACTAGAGACAATAGATCAATCTAATATGTAGATCTGATAGGGCCCATCAATTATGGATAGCTAGTCCAGACCTAATTTTGGCTTGGACGTAGGTGGACATGTTGAAGATGTCATCCACCAAAATTCAGGTGGTCACCTCTTCGGCGAGTCAGAACCCAGGTCTATGCAACTTCATTGAGGGATGCGATTGTCAAAGAAACTAGTAGGATGAAAGTGTGTGTCCCCGTTGGGAACAGAAAGAAAACTTCACGATTTATAATTTCTGTTTGCAATTCCTAGATTTTCCGATACGTCAATTAAATGTTTCAATCCCATTTATCAAGCAGATAATTATGAATATTTGACTAGCCGCATAATCAGCGTGAGGACGAGAATTATGCGCGTTACTGGAGTGGGAGTGAGACGCCAATAGGGGTGCGAACGCTCGAGGCTTAAACCCGTCATACCTCCTTAATTATGACAAATATGGAAAAAAGTGATAAGAAATTAAATATGTATTTCCACTTACTGAGCAAATTCTGCGTAATACTTTTTGCCGTATCTCTTACCGTTTTTGAAATAGAGCGTTGTAAATAATTCAATTGTTAATAACAAAAAAATAGCTCGGTCAATTTAAACCAAAAACTAATCCGATCTAAGGTCCATGAAGACGCTCCGAATAAGACCTCGACGACCCCGATCGTTCAATCCGTTCGTAAGAAATCGTTAACCAAAAATCCGATTCCACACATACAAACACACACACACACACACACACAGACATTTACAGAAAAATCGGGGAGTTAAAAAATGTTCAGTAAAAAAAAAATAGCCAAAAAATGGAAGAAGATGTCGGAAAATGCTCAAGTGTCATTCGAGAATTGGAGGTGAAGTTTATAAATGTTGTGTCCGATTGAGGTGGGCAGTGGAGATAATCGTGAAACACACTGCTCCCATTCGTATGTCAGACACAATCCCAAATGGCATTGTCTCATAGCCAAGTCACGCCCCCAACTTGGCTCTATAAAATCCTCCTTTTTTTTTTTTATTTCTCTGGTCCAAGAAGGCTATCTTCGCAGGGCGATTTAAAAGAGTTACGCCTGCATTGAAAAAACGGAAGTATTTGAGATATTGAGGGATAGGGATTTTGAGGATAAATGAAGTGAAGAGAGATTTTTACAAGGAAGGAAATTTTTCAAAGTTCGTGGGGGGCTTGCATAAGCGGTTTTGTTTCACATAGAGGGAAATCATTGGGATGATGGAGTTCGTTGAGAGCGGCCAAGTGGGACAGTGCTGGGTTTACTCGGCTAGGTAGATAGCAGAGCATTTTACATTTTTCATAGGACAATTTATTTATTTTTTTCACTCCAGAAAATGAAAAATCCATTTGGTAATAAATGTCCAGGTTTTGGGGCACTTTTCATTCTGTTACGTAAATCTTAACGTACGAGTATTTGTGTGTGTGTCTGTGTATCTGAATGTGTGTGGGTGGGTGTGGGTGGGTGTGGGTGGGTGGGGGTGGGTGTGGGTGGGTGGGGGTGGTTGTGGGTGGGTGGGGGTGGTTGTGGGTGGGTCTGGGTGGGTGGGTGGGTGTGAGTGTGGGTGGGTGTGTGTGTGTGTGTGCAGATTTTTTAATTCAATTCACCCAGAAATTGGAAAAGGGGGGGGGGGCGAATTGGAAAATTGGATTACAGTGAACAGGGTGAGAATTATAACTGAAACGAAGGGCCGTGAAAACAAGTGCAGGGAAAATCGGAAATGGGAAGGGTCGCGTCTTCTGATTGGTCGTGCCAAGAGGAAATCACTCTGAGATTGGTTATTATTAGTCAAGTTAACAGTGTTAGGTGAGCGCCACAAAATCTACGTTACTCCAAACGTGCACCTCGTAGTTCCAATCATCTTCGTTATCGAACCCCTCTCGCAATTCATTCCAATTTCAATACTCAGCTTTGCCGGCCCCATTGATTCTTCATGAATTCCCTCGTTCCGTTTCATCAAACATTTCAAGTCATTTCCAGAATGGAAAATTGTATTTAATTCAATGAAAAAAGCATTCATTTTATTTCAGATTCATGACAATGGAAAGACTGTGTACTGGGTTGAGTAATCAATTACGTGAAATATGAAATTGTTAATTGCCTCAAGTCATAACGACTTGACTCAAGTTATAACGAGTTTACTCAAGTCATAACGACTTGACTCAAGTCATAACGACTTGACTCAAGTCATAAAGACTTGACTCAAGTCATAAAGACTTGACTCAAGTCATAACGACTTGACTCAAGTCATAACGACTTGACTCAAGTCATAAAGACTTGACTCAAGTCATAAAGACTTGACTCAAGTCATAACGACTTGACTCAAGTCATAACGACTTGACTCAAGTCATAAAGACTTGACTCACGTCACAACGACTTGACTCACGTCACAACGACTTGACTCATGTCACAACGACTTGACTCAAGTTAGAACGACTTGACTCGAGTCATAAAGACTTGAGTCAAGTCATAAAGACTTGAGTCAAGTTAGAACGACTTGACTCAAGTCATAACAACTCGAGTCAAGCGGTAACAACTTGAGTCAAATCATAACGGCTTGAGTCAAGTCATAACGGCTTGAGTCAAGTCATAACGGCTTGAGTCAAGTCATAACGGCTTGACTCAAGTCATAAATACTTGAGGGCTAACAACTTGAGTCAAGTGATAACAACTTGAATCAAGTGATAACGACTTGAGTCAGATGATAACGACTTGAGTCAAGTGATAACGACTTGAGTCAAGGGATAACGACTTGAGTCAAGTGATAACGACTTAAGTCAAGTGATAACGGCTTAAGTCAGGTCATAACGACTTGAGTCAACTCATTACGGCTTGACTCAGGTCATAATGACTTGAGTCAATTCTCAACTACGACAGTTTGACTTGACTCAAGTACGCGAAATTCCTCGATTTACTCATTTTTCTAGTAATTCGCAATCTACAACGAAAATTTTTCGCTGCATTTGGGCTAAACACTACATTATAATCGACCTCAAAAAAACTCATCACCTGCTCTTCCAACCCTCCATCCCGGTCTCCCTGAAATTTCCATCAGCAAACTGGAAATACAAATTCCGATATTAAAAGACTTGGAAATATCCCCTTGTTACCACAAGTGGAAGCCGCCATAGTGCTGGCAGTAGGTGTTGGTAGGTGGAGTGAGTTTTGAACCTGGCGAGGGAAGATAAGAAGTGACGTGGTAATCCTCGACGCAATATAAGTTAGCTATGTATTACGTTAACGTCGCGGCTTTTCATCTCGCGAGAGTGGAACAGGGAGAGAGTGACTGCACATAAATGTGACCTTGAGAGACAAGACATGGAGAACGAGAGAGGAAGAGTAACGCGACAAGAATAAAACGAGAATATTTTGGCGAGAAAGTACACTTCCGCTTTTAGCTGCGCGCGCATCTGAAAATTTTGATCGCGTCGAAGAATGTAATTCCCATCAACTTAACTGTGTGCTATAAATTTTTTTATCTTCGTCTAAATAAACTGAAAGAGTTACTTGAGGCAGTAAAAAAGTTTCGCTCAAATATTTCAATTTTCGAACATATTTTTGATAATATGAAAATTTTGTGGGAGAAGCATATGACGCGAGGGACGGGATGGAACAATAAATTTTGATTTTTGTCTGATAAGTTCTGCTGTATTTGTGGATAATAAAATATCGAAAAGAGGGCGCAGTAAAGGGGAGAATAATTTTTATCAAACTTTTCTACCCCATATATCACTTCGTCGTTAACCAGAAGAATAGCCTCTTCTTTTCGTGACTTTAAATTCCGGAAATCATGTGAGGATTTCCGGGAAGTTTCTCGACGATACACCTCGAGTGGATTCAGTACATCTTTATGAAAGTTATGGGGATAAAATTTATACACCTAAATATTCGCTTTTATGGTCGTTATATTGCATGTTTATTTGAGTGCACAACAATTTCATGGGATTCTGTATTTTTTATTGGGTTACATTCGGTGCGACTTTGTTTATGATGTGTCTTAGAATGAGTTTGTGCGCCCAAAATTTTTGCAAGATATGAAAATGGCTATTAGTAATTACCATAATTTTTTCGATAATCATTTAATTTTTTTTTGCAATTTTTTTCGGTTGCACAAGATTTCCTGTAATTAGTTCCATTTTTTTATAACCCATAATCTTCAATCGCAGCAGATAATAAAGTATATGAATAGCCATGAATATCGGATTTACCAGTTCCCTCCTTCAACTATAGCAGTATAAGGAAATTTTTCCTGACCAATAATATCAGTAATTGGATCTCTTATTACGCCAATAACAATGAAAGCCCCGGGTTCTATTGACGATGAAAAATAACGGAATTATGCACTCCAGCCAGTACTGCCGACAAGGAGACAATGTCCAATTACGGAGAGAGACTGACTGATAATGTGGTAATTAGGCTTGTTGAGCATGGACAGATGAGTGTGTAGATTGATACCTCAGAGTAGTGACAGGTTAATGGGAATTAGAATATCTACATTGCTTAGCAAATTTAAAATTGGTTTAATTCGCGAATTTTGAAATTTTTCTAAAATTTGAAATTTTGAAAATTTTTGAATTTTTTTATTTTTGAAAAAAAAATTTTTATTTAGAATCCATAAAATCTTCTCAATGTAACAGTAATCTTGACGGAATTCTTTAGATTTTTTAAATATTTCAAAGTTTTGAAATTTTGAATTATTAAATTTTTTTTTTAATTTCTAACATTTTGGAAATTTTGAAAATTTACCAAATTTTGAAACATGCAATAATGATTTTGATGGTACTGATTGTGTATAAATTTTTGCAATTTTTTTTGGCGCAATTTGATTGAGAAATTTCGTGATTGGAACATTTTAGGTTGTCTGACCAGTCATCGAGGTGTACTACTTTATTACTGGAGCGGTATTCCCCAAATTACATATTCTAGTTGAGTGATCGCGGTAGGGTATAAAGCCTGTGAATTAGAAATCAGAGAGAGTAAGAAAAATTCATCTCTCATTCTAATGTTATTAATTATTTATGAATTTGGGAAGGAGGTTAATTCTCAATGGAAGACCCTGGGGGTATATGCAGAGACCTCAGAAAGTAGTTCTGTCAGGTAGAAAGGGGTTTAGAGATAAATCTTGGAATTTAATATCCTTCGAGGAGGTATGTAATATCCCCTAAAAGCCTTCTTCTCTGTAACCTCTTTGGCTTTTTACTGTCTTCTTTCGTCTCTTTAAAACATTTGAGTTTTTTTTAAAAGCCTCATCATACATGTTTTGCTTCGAGAAATGAGATACTGTATATGTATTTTGTTTTGCAACAATTCTATTGTGGGAAAAGCCACAATTGATTTTCCCCTAATTTTTGAAAGCTTTGAATTTTTTAAATTTTTGAAATTTTTTAAATTATTGAAATTTTTGAAATTATTGAAATTTTTGAAATTTTTGAAATTTTTGAAATTTTTGAAATTTTTGAAATTTTTGAAATTTTTGAAATTTTTGAAATTTTTGAAATTTTTGAAATTTTTGAAATCTTTGAAATCTTTGATATTTCAGAATGTTTTTTGCATTTTTTGAATTTTTGACATTTCCCAAATTTCCAGTATTTCGAAACTGTTCAAAATTACCAAACGTCCTTTTTACAGAATAAAAAAAAACGTTCTTTTTTATCTTTCAATGCGTAAGCATTATTGATGAGTCGAGGGAATACCATGAGATGTGAAAATGAAAATCACTACCTGGGATGGTAATTACTAAATGGCCGTCGGGTTGCACGACGTGAGGAGTTCATTCATCATCGTCCGTCGGGGTGTTTAAGTAATAGGAGAGAGAAGCCCCTTTTTCCCCCGATCCTTTCTCACCCCTCGATATTTCCCCTTTCGACACTCATTTATGCTGTATAAATCGGTACGTCAAACTACCTCAGGATATTAATTTTTACTCTCCGATTTTTAAGCAAGTTTTTAAGTTTTCGAGGGACAAAGGTTGGCTCCAAAAGTTGAAGCTAAAATTTTACTAAACGTCTGTGTATATGTGGATGGGTATGGGTGGGTGTGGGTGGGTGTGGGTGGGTGTGGGTGGGTGTGGGTGGGTGTGGGTGGGTGTGGGTGGGTGTGGGTGGGTGTGGGTGTGGGTGGGTGTGGGTGGGTGTGGGTGGGTGTGGGTGGGTGTGGGTGGGTGTGGGTGGGTGTGGGTGGGTGTGGGTGGGTGTGAGTGGGTGTAGGTGGGTGTGGGTGGGTGCAGGTGGGTGTCGGTGTGTGTGTGTGTGTGCGTATGTTCAATTTCCACTCAATAAAATTTTAATTGATTTTTTAACGTCATTTCAACCTGATGGGAACATAAGGGACGAGCCCTTTTTTGAAATTGACTTTTCTTATCTTCCACCGAGGGTTCTAGATTCAATTAAGAGACGATTGGGGGTTTGATTGTACTTCTGTTCTTTTCGGGGATTTTTTCGAGGGTTAGTCGGTTTGAAAGGAACAAAGCATGGCGGGGAAGAAGTGATAGGTTGGATTATTTACCGGCTCTCCATGATCTCGTGATTGAGTTTTAGAGTTTTCCGGAATTCTTCAGCACAAATACTATGACGTGAATACGTGAAAGCTGCCTAAGACAAATGGCGCAGCCGAGATTAATTTTTTTGTGAATTTTCGAGAATTAAAAGATTTCAAAAAATTTCCATTTTCCAAAATGCAAATTTGAAAATATTAGAAATATCGCAAATTCCAAGAATTAAAAAAATTTGAAAAATAAAGAAAAAAATTTTCCAATTGAAAAATTTGCAGAATTTTGAAATTGCAAAAAGACTCAGAAATATGAAAAATTTCCTGACAATTACGTTAATTAGCTATGGCGCCTAATGAAAAGTTCTCGATGCCGCAACTCCCGAATCTGTAAATTACCGAGTTCCTATTGAGCGTAGCGAATTCCTTATTCCTAAGGGATCAATACCAAAAGTCCTCTTCGAAAAAAAATCAGTACCCGCCCCCCCCCCCCCCGCCCTCCCTACCCCAACAAAAGATGTTGCCCATAAAACCAGCGTCTCTTCAATAAATTAATGTTCACCCGTACCGTGAATCCTCACTCCCACAAATTGTATTCTCCCCATTCTCCGTACGGCACCAGTGAAACATTGGACATAACTCTTCTAGGTGGCATGTAAGCCTTGGGAATGCCGCAAATGAAGTGTTTCAAATGCCTTAAATTAACTTTCTCACGTGGCTCACATTGACAAGACTTGCTCAAGTCTAAAAAAGTCCTATCAAAAAATTTGCGGTTTGCTTCAATGGAAGCTAGCACGATTAACTCCCAGCATCCCTATCGCCTGGACCTAAGTCTTAACCTTGAGATGCATCTGTCGATAAATGTCAACATCTTGAGATGACCTGGAACTCTTGCAGTGCAGCAGAATTTGTTTGAAATCCTAACGAATCGTCACATTGGGGGAGCCGCATCTCCCCCCCCCCCTCCCCCACCCACAAATTCTATTCACCCTATACCAACTCGGTTGAGTGAAAAATTGACTGTAACCCCGCTCGGTGTCACGTTAGCATTGGGCACTGGCAAGCCCCACAGGAGGTCAGGAAGTCTCTGGCAAGCCAACAGATCCTGCGTTGGGATTTCCATCGTCTCTTCCACTCCCAGGTGCTATACCCAACACACACACACACACACACATACAGCCATTATACCCCCACTAGGACGCGCTCACGTCCGTCTGGCATTTGCTTAATGCATAAGCAATTTCCGGGACGTCGGTGTGCACATCAGGTGGGTGGGGGGGGGGGGAGGGGGAGGTGGGGGGGGGGATGGAATGAATGGGACGAGAGGGGTACCTCCACAGCGACACAGACGGTTTCCCATAATAACCCACTTACCATAGTGCCACCCGACAATTGTGGAAATCTCAGGGATTCCGGGTTTTGGTTCTAAAGTGTCGCCAATGGATGTGTCTGGTGGTTGCGTGCCCAGTAATGATAGGGATGAGAGTGAAATAAAGAGGATAAGAAAATTGTTGTTTTTCCCGTGAATTGTCTCATGCCTGAGACGGTGTCTTTCTCTTTTTACTTGGCTACTTTGGCTGATTAGAAAATGAGAGAGTGCTTTTGAAGGGCTTGGAGATGCGGGACATAACAGTTTGAATGGAGTGTTGAGGGTTCTTTTAGATAGTGAATAATTTTCAGATGACCTGGTTCAGAAGGATGATGGGAAGCTCTGTCCGCTACTTGGAGATCATGCAGAGCTGCCTGTCTGCTAGGATGCTTGGACCCAGCAGCAGACAGCTTGGATCCAATAGCAGACAGCTTGGATCCATCAGCGGACAGCTTGGATCCAACAGCGAACAGCTTGAATGCAACAGCAGACAGCTTGGGTCCAACAGTAGACAGCTTGGATCCAACACCAGACAGCTTGGATCCAACACCAGACCGCTTGGATCCAACGGCAGACAGCTTGGATCCAACAGCAGACAGCTTGGATCCAATAGCGGACAGCTTGAATCCAACAGCAGACAGTTTGGATCCAACACCAGACAGCTTGGATCCAACAGCAGACAGCTTGGATCCAAGAGCAGACAGCTTGGATCCAACAGCAGACAGCTTGGATCCAACAGCAGACAGCTTGGATCCAACACCAGACAGCTTGGATCCAACAGCAGACAGCTTGGATCAACTTGAAGAACTGACTAACCCAGGCAGCAATCAGCAACATGACTACCTACGCCTCTAGACAGGCTGATGTCCAGAACACCCCTCTACATTGATGACTCTCAATCACTCATTGCATCCCTAAGTCGATCGTCCTATTTAATTTGTGTTCCATTACAGGCAAAGAACCAAAGAGTGCCTCACTAATTAAACAATTATGCTCTACTGGGCGCTGCCATTTCTTCCGAAGCCATAGACGTTGATTAGAAACTGGTGCAGCCAAAGTTGGATATGACCTGACCGGACGATCCCTTCCAATTTAGTTGAACGATGCGAGTGGGAAAAAGGCAACGGGGGGAAAAAGTAATATGAACAGCCGTCAGTACGAGGAATGAGAAAGTTGAGGGTAATTGACAGCGGTACAGTCATTCCATAGGTACCATATCCCTTTACCAGGTTTTGATCCAATTGAAAGTTTTATGTTGCTGTGGTACATTGTGCGAATTATGAGGAAACATAAAAGTGGCGTAGTTTTTTTTCCTTCTTTTTTTTTTTTTTGAGAATTGAGGGTGACGGTATGAAATCCAAATAAGCGGCAAATTTACCGTTAATCCACGGAAAAGCTTCAATCCAAAATAATAAATCTTATGGGATTTTCTACGAAAATTGGCTTGATGCCCTGGCAGAGGACAACTTTATTGCAACCATCTTCAAAGTTTAATTCCTCTAATTTTTTTTTATCCATCTCCATATCACTCGGCGTAGATGTTCATCCCTGATCCCCAACTGCAATCGTAACCATTACGGAGAAGTCGTAGAAACTTTTTCAATCGTGGAATATCCAGGAAAGGTGTACACTGCGCCTCGCTGGATGAATCGATGTCCCTTCGAGGAAGTAAAAACTATTTGGAATCCCTTCCCGCGGATACCACCCCCCGCCCTCCCCCCGCCGGCTTTTTCGCTACACTGATAGCGTTAAAAAGCCGCGGGGCTCGGAGAAGATGGCAAACGGCAGAAACGGACAGTAAACACACTTGACCGCGGGTTAGAAAGAGTGCTACGGACAAAAACCAGATAAATGACGTAAAACGGAAGTGGGAGGTGGGGGGGACGGGGGGGGGGGGGGTTGAATGGCGGAAAACGGGGAGTGGACCAATCTATCATTCGACCAAGGGATGGGTGTGGAAGTGTTATTGACAGAGTGCAAGAACCCGAAACCACGAAATCTCTGAGGTTCTTTCGATCAAAAGTTTCTTGGAGGAATATCAGATACAGCAGAGAGGCTTCAGAATCGTTTTTTTTTTGAAAATTTTGGAAATTTTGACATTTTGAAAATGAGTCTGGTCAATATCAGGGCGGAATCATTTTCCGCCGGCCCGGCTCGCATGGTGAGCGAAGTGCCGCCCATGTGATTCTGATTGTCCTCTTGCTCCAGAAGCTTGGTAACATCGCTTAGAACTTTTGTACTACGTATCTGCTCGCATGGTGAGCGCGGCGCCGCCTCCCTCCAGACGCACCATATTAAAAAAATGATAAGAAATTATTGAGAAAACAAATTATTGAGATAAAAAAAACATGAAAAAAATGGCGCATAGAAGGGCCAACTGCCTACATTTTTAATCACAATATATAGTGATACAAGAGTAACATGGCGCGTTGCATGTCTCTTTTCACGAATGCCCTCATCGCCAAAACTTGAATGCTCGTTCATAACCCAATGTCAACATTTACATTCACGAATTTCACATTCAATGATTCCCCACTTTTGTCATGTTTGATTCTCTCCAACCGCTTTTCATAACCCACTGGACAAACACTGCCCGAAAAAAAAATCTCTTCATTTCCACTTGAGTCCGCTCCTGACGAATTGCCAATATCACCATTGTTTTTGTGGTTCGGAAAAATAAAACCCACAAAAATTGTGAACCTTCAATCCGTAGCAGGCGTACGGTGATAACCGATACATAAGCCTTTTAGTTATCATCCAGAGAGAATGCAGCTGATACGCATCATTGAACCGTGTGATTCCTCCAAAATCATTCTGCCTATCTACGGCAGAGCCCATATATATATACACAAACTGGTGTTTGCGGGTTAAACGTTGAATTAGCATAACCAAAGCAGCTTTGATCAATCGTCACAGTGTAGCGGGGCGAGAGGGAGGGGGGGGGGGGTGGGTGGGTGGGGGGTGGTTAGGAAGTTGGATCGTCGAGTATACGGTCATTCGTACGCACCATTGGCCACCACTGAGCATCACCATTGGTGCCACGTACTCCAACTCAACTGCCCCAACTACCACATCCACACAACCAACTGTAATTAGCATAATATAGCGATATCATAACGTTTTGGATACTCCAGGGAAATTGTCTATGTTAGCTCATGTTGCATACATAGACACACTGACAAGTCCCTTCTATTGTGCAGCGTTAAAACACAAGCAAGTTGGGGAGAATGAATGGGAATTGTGACGCGTCGGCTAGTTATGTAATTAAGCGACAAGGTCGTCCACTGGGGAGGAATGGATTGGTCGTTGGAGCTGCTGATCTTGATGGAATTTATAAGATTTATTTATAAAGGTCTTAGCGAGATTTTTTGACACCGGAAGTTGGTGGAGATGCGGTAGCACCTGTCAAGTGGACTTCATGTCCGGCTCGGTTTTCCGGCGATATCTCGGAACCTGTGGGACCTACAAAAATTTCCATATAGACTTTTTTGTGCAGCTACCTCAGACCAATAAAAAAGTCTATATAAACTTTTCGGTAGCTCTTCTAGGTTTCGAGATATGCCTCGCTACAATCTGCACCCCCAAAACAAGAAATCGGGCAAGATCTAAGCTTTGACGTATGTTCACTTTAAAAAATTTTTTTAATTAAAAAAGGTTGGGGGAAATTGTGAAGAACATGTGGAAAAAATAGTCACTTCCGGAAAAACTGGTCGTGTAACGATATACAGAAGTTGGCTCCGTTATTGAGGACAGAAAACAAATAAAAAATGGGTCAAAAGGCACTCCAAGGAAATTTATGTTTTCCATATTTTGGGGAAGGGATTCTCGAAAGCATCTGCATTTTACGGGAAAACAATTTTTTCCTGGTCGTAAAGAATTTAAGAAGACAAAATTTTTTCATATTTTGTGAATTGGGGTAGAGCCACTTAGCCTCTGACATTGGGAATATTTTTTCCCGATAATTGTACTTATTATTCACTCGATTAATTACTGCCTGTAGATACATTATTTGGTGCAACAAGGTCCCAGGAGCACAAAATCATAAACCACTATTCCTGAATTCGTTGATAATGGGATGACTTGGAGGAGGCGCTCGTGACTTATCACTGGATCGCGGACATTGCATAACATTGCATAACCCGTGTCCTTTCGCACCCTGGCTCCTTTAAGGATATATGAGCTTATGGGGCATGCAGTGCCCTGCATTTGCATGATAAGATACAGGAACACCACTGAAAACCCACGTCCTTGAAATCCTGGTCCAGTTGGAGATCTGAACTTAGAACCTCAAGCGCGGGCAGCAACAGTGTGCACTTGGCCGACCTGATCATTCCGAATGATCATCCTCATTGCACATAGCATCAATTCTCAAATTGGAGTGAACAGCATCTCAAGGTCTCCAGCTTGACAGTACCCAGATGAGCTCTCTCCATGCGGACAGCAAAAATGTTTTGCTATTTCCCCTGCTTTACTAATTGATGACCAACCTGAAGAATTGAACCAGCGAGATCCAAAGCCTTCATCCAGCATCCCCAATGGTCCAGATTCCAGCTCATCTCCAAGTTGAATTTTCCGAAATCCAAGATTCCCCAAATGGAACGGTCGCAAATTTTGTCCTTCCCTCTTTACATCTCCTTTTTCTCTTTTCATTTCCACTCGATCAGTTACAACCTCCCGCAGAGGGATACACCAGCTGAAGGGCCAGAAAGAGGTAGAACAAGTTAACAGAAGAGGGGGGGGGGGGGGACGGTACAGGGACCAATGCGATTGGTGGGCAAATGCCAGACAATCGATACGTCGAGCTACTGCTTTTCGTTGTATCTCTCAATTTCGGTCTCGGCTTCATGAATACCGAATGGCGCTCGACCGGTTGCGAGGCCACACGGAGCAGAACGATTCCGGGAACGCCGCCTGGTACCGTCCGCCTCACCGGAACTAAAGCCTCCCCCCGCCTCATCTCTCCCCCCCTCCCCGACCAACTCACCCCCCTAATCGCTCGGTACATACGACAGTGGCTTTAACCGATTTTCCCTTTCCACTTGTGCCGAATTCTACACGCGCTAACCCCCCCCCCCTCCACCCACCCACCCACCACCCCCACGATCTACCTTCACGCGAGACTACGATAAAACCATTGCATGTGTTACCCTTGTCCATGTATCGGTTGAATTTCTACCGATTCCACCGATTTTCCATCCTATTACTTTTATTTTTTTAATATCCTCCAATTTTAATACTTGATCATATTGTTGGTTTTAATCAAACGACTCTCATGCACGATCGTAATTTGCCCAGTAAGGCCAATAAGAAAATTGGCCTGGAGTTAAGTGGAGTAAAGGAGTTTATGGTTATATCTTTGGTAATGGGTTGAGCTTATGTTACCATAAGCTTGTGGATAAATTCACCAGGAGGAATGAATCAGAAAAATGTGGGTGGGGTATTTAGAAGACACGCTGCACTGGGATTCCCCTTTTTTTTCGGCTAAGAAAAGGAGAGGGAAAATGGTACATTTTAATTTTCTGCTTGGAAAATGATTAAAGTGCTTGCACATGAAATTCGTACAGTATTCTGTAATAACATCATATTATATTAAAGCACTTTCCACGTTGGAGCCACCGCAATTCCCCATTCAAATCCACTCAAATCTGTGATAAAACTTCTCCACAAAACTTTTTTAATGGCAACATTTTATTTATGGGAGGGGGTGGGGAGGGGGGGGGGAGGAGGGGGGTGGTTATTAATGACGCGAGTAGAGACACCGGACTATCGTTTACATGTTTCCTGTACGAGTGCTGAATTATCCAAAGTTATACCATGGCCCCCGCCTCCCTCCCCACCCCCACCCCGTCCCACCCACCCACCCACCAATGCCATGTACGCCAGTTTACCTTCTATATCGCTTCCCTGGATTCTAATAAATAATATCCCAGTGCGGAAATCGTCTGTCCTAATCCCCACGTCGCTTCATGGAAATGCTCCAATGGGAATTCCCCTATCTCCTGACGAGGTTAGAAGAGGACAGATATAGGGGGGGGGGCGGAGGACGGGGGGGGGGCAGGTGAGATATAGGATGGACGGTTAGGCTAGCAACGGATTAGAACAACTTGAGTACCACCCAGTTGATGGTGTATTGCAGGGTCAGCTGTAGTGGGAGCACAATGGTTACTCGTCCGAGAATCCCATGAATTTCCAATTATCAAGTTACAACGCCGTTGTGTCCTGGGTATAGACACTAGTGATAGTGGCCCTATCTCGGTCACTTCCAACCCCCTATATAAAGGAAAATGTCATTGGATTAGGAGAATCATTTATTCCAATGGTAATCCGCCGAGCAGAGGTAGGGCAATAATTTATGATCTATGCGGGTTACTTTACAAGTCATAGCGTCATTTTGCGGTGGGGTGGGTGGGGTGGTGCGGTGGTGGGGTGAGTGGAGTGGTGGGGTGGGTGGGTGGAGAGGTGGGGTGGGTGGGGTGATGGGGTGGGTGGGGTGGTGGGTGCGTGGGGTGGTGGGTGCGTGGGGTGGGGAGATGGGTGGGGTGGGTGGGGGGTGGGTGGGGGGCGGGGAGTGGGGAGGGGGTCGGGTGGGGGGGGGGCGAGTTGTTGAAATCTTGATGAAATGACATAAAATCGGATGGGAATCGGATTGGGAATTTAGGGAGGACAGGAGAATATTAAAAAAAAAAAAATATTCCACCATAATCGCGGACTCTTGTCATGGAGTTAGAATCATGTTGATTGCATTCCCCAGATTTTTTAATCTGCTTGAATAATTCTCTTTCTACTCACATGAAATCTCCCCCCCCCCTCTCTCTCTCTCTCTCACTCTCTTTTTCTTCTCATCTGCAACCCAACATACCTGCAACAAGCAGAAAATAAAGAAATAAGTTGAAAAGCAAAATGAGCGAGTGGGTGAAAACATTCGTAACGCAGCTGTAAACTCGCATTAACGATAAAAATGTTGATTCAGAGAGACACGGAGGTGTGTTTTCCACGCCGTAGGGCGCGGAAAATAAAATGCAAATAATTGCCGAGTAAGAATGTATAACTAGCCTTATACTCGCCGGTAAATTCCATTTCTGTGAATCCTGGGAAATTGGTTTTATGTTACGCGAGAGTTTAATTTTGCTTGAAATTATTAATATTTTTTTTTATTGAAAATAAAGTAAGGGAATTTTTTTATTTTTATTTTCGCACCTAGGAGCACACCATGGATATGTATAAACACTGAAGGCGTTTTGATTATGCTAATACCTAGGGCTAATTTCTTCTTTTATTCCGACTTTCTTACTCAGCCTGTATTACCAGCGAGGCTAATTTTATGATACTACAGGTACTTGCAATATAATTCCCGCGCCCTTATAGCCCGAATAATTATTGTTCAAGGTAGGAACAGAGGGATTGGAGGCAACACCAGGGGGAAGAAAATTGATATTGTTATTGATGCCGTTTGCAATGAGAAAAATGGTTTATGTGAACCAATGAACATAGTTATTTACATATCCATCAAATGGAGATTTTTGGTGTGTGAATTGTTTTTTTTATGTCGATTGTTGAGTTCGGTGAAACTATATATTTTTCTAAAACGTTCAGAAATAGGATTTAGCCTCATACACACGCACACTCACACACACACAGCCCACCCACCCCACCCTCTTACTCTCCCACCCACCTACCCACTCACCCACCCACCAACCTACCTACCCCACCCACCAACCTACCTACCCCACCCACCCACCTACCCCACCCACCCACCTACCCACCCCATCCACCCGCTTACCCATCCCACCCACCGACCCACCCCACCAACCGACCCACCCCACCCACCCACCCACCCACTTACCCATCCCACCCACCGACCCACCCCACCCACCTGCCCACCCCACCCCATCCACCTACCTTACCCCACCCACCCACATTCCAACCCACCCCACACATCCACACACTGACGGACGGGCGGAAATTATTGAATTTATTCATAACTCAATTCAATGCAACTAATAATCAATGTTGATAAAACTCATGGAAGAATGCGCAATCTAACACCTGCAACAAAATCATCTTGTACACCATCCGCTTTTCAAATTTCCACTTTATTTTTCCACCATCAAGAATTAATTATCGGCGCCCCCTTAAGAGAACTATGACACCATGCAGAGGCGCCTTGTGGAGTGATTGATGGCGTTCCATTATGAATCGCAATATTAATCGTCTCTTGTCTCTCCCCCTTTGCACCTTCCGCCGGCTTCAACCTCCATCTTAACCAAAGTCGTCTTCAATGAAATTGTGATTTTACGTTCACTTACTGATAAAGGAAATTTTGATGACGTTATAACAATTTTTTTTCTATTCCCAATTTCAATGTTATGAAGAGTATAATTTTGTAGTGCTGTTGCACTGCTCATTCTACCCGAAAACTATTTTCCCATAATTCCCACCCACTTTCCACCCCCCCCCCTCCCGAAACCCTCAAAAATTCAGTAAAAAAAAAATAATTTCCCTGGATCTAGCAAACTTAGACCGCAGTGCCATTTAATCGCGAACGGTTTTTGTAACTGGGAAAGCGTAAAATTGTCCAAAACCATTGGCCATTCTCTGCCACGGTTACAGGTCCAGTCCAAAGAGGATGGCCAGTCGGGGAAAAGCAAGGGGGTGTGAAACTCATTCTCTCCAAAATATACTACCATATATATAGAGGTATATATATAGAGGTATGCATCTGGGATGTATGCGCGGCGTTTTGTGCACCGATTTCTGCCCGTAGCTATTTCGCTGCTGCGGTCGACCGTGGGACAGATTGGCCCTCCTCTTCCACCCCCGAATATTCACCCGCCTCCCCCTCCCGCCGAGCTCATGGCTCGTCTATATGCACACCTTCCCTCGTATTTTCTACCTCGTAAAAGCGCGTCGTGCGGTTGCCCACTGGATATACTACTCCCCCACTCCACGCACTTCCCACCCCCCAGCCACCCACCCACCCCCCGACCACCCGCAGCACCCGTCCAACTGAAACTCATCTAGGCAGCCATAAACCAAATGTCAAGAGAATCGAGTGGGTTGTGCTCCAGTAAGTACAATGACAATCATTCAGCAAACACGATATGCGTGTGATACTTTGCGGGGCAAATCAATAACTTCTATATCATGGACTCTTGGTCTCAGAGTCAGAGTACTGAAAGATTTTCTGATGTCAGAAGACAAGTTTCGTGAGAGGAAAAAGTAATTCACATAGGAAAGATTGTCAGGATGAAAAAATACAGCGGGCGGCACATCGCTCATTATGCGAGCAACGACCACAAAAATCGGGTATTCCCATTTTACTAGAACGCTATATCAATGCGACATATTTCCGGACATAATTTTTCTGCTTACTTGTAACATTTCTCCACCTCCTTAACAACCCCAAACACAATCATTCAAAAATAAATTCGTATTTTTCATCGTTAAAGCAGAAAAAGTGACAGACCGCGTAAAAATATTTGGTGCAATGAAAATTCTTTCAGTTGAGTTTTGTCATTGGAACGAGTAACAAAAAGTGGAACAATAAAACGGCGATTTGTAATTAATTGTCTCGGGTTGCAATGGAAATGATGTCAGAAGAGAGAGAAGGAGAGAGAGAGAGAGAGAGAGAGAGAGAGAGAGAGAGCCAAAAAATAATCGTAAATAAAGGAGAATGCAAATGAAAAAGTGGGGGGTGAAAAAGAGGGGGGGGGGGGGGTCGCTAATTCTCAGAGGGCGCAATGAACCGTATCGAATAGTGGGTGGGTGGGAGGGGGTGGTAGAGTGTAAAATAAAAATTGGAACGTTGTTGTGAGGTGTGGGTGGGTGGGGGTTATAAATAATATTCCTAACGACTCTGTTGTCTCCGGGAAATGTTTTTTACGTTTTGTTTCATTCATTTATATTTTTTCGTGTTTCGCGGCTAGTTCGTTCCAGAATTTTTTACACTGCAGAAAATGACGCGACTAGGGCAACGTTGTGCGGGGGGAAGGGGGGGGGGAGGGGTTAATAAAAAGTGATTTAGGGGATGATAAAGATGATACTTTTCCACTTTTTCAAACTGGAAAATGCAAAAGATAAGAGAAATTGGTCACAATACGAGCATAAAAATTATTCTGCGTTGGAGATCGCGGCGATCCAACAACTTTGAAACATCAGCGGCTCGTAAGGATTTATAGGAGGGTGGGAAAGCGTGTTAACTCAGTTTTGGTGATAGTTAAAAATGCGATGAGAGAGGTGATAAAGAACCGAACACAAGGCCTCTTTTGAAATGGGAAGGATATCATGCATTTTTCGCGATGGAATTTAAGAAACCCGTTATGTTAACATTGGGGCAGGATAAGGAGGCCAGCGACAATTTCTTAGAATTGATTTTTCAGTTCCAAGCTGATGCACAGTATCAAATTGGGACCCCAGGGCGATATTTCCGTCGATTTTGGGTCGAAAAAGTCATTTTAATTTTTTTCGATTTTGGCTAAATTTAACATTGGGGTCTTATGGGGAGGCAAACTTAATTTTTTTAAAATCGAACTTTTGGCCCCGTGCGCGCTTATACTATCCAATTGGGATCCCTAGAAGACACTCCCGTCGATTTTGGGTCGAAAAATTGAAATTAATTTTTTTCGATTTTGGCCAAATTTAACATTGGGGCCTTATGGGGAGGCAAACTTAGATTTTTTAAAATCGAATTTTTGGCCCCGTGCGCGCTTATACTATCCAATTGGGACCCCTAGAAGACACTCCCGTCGATTTTGGGTCGAAAAAGTCAAATTAATTTTTTTCAATTTTAGCCAAATTTAACATTGGAGTCTTATGGGGAGGCAAACTTAATTTTTTAAAAATTGAATTTTTGGTCCCGTGTGCGTTTCATACTACCTAATAGGAACCCCAGGAAGATATTTCCGTCGATTTTGGGTCGAAAAACTCATTTTAATTTTTTTCGATTTTGGCCAAATTTAACATTGGGACCTTATGGGGAGGCAAACTTAAATTTTTTAAAATCGAATTTTTGGTCCAGTGTGCGTTGATTTAAATTTCTTAATATTGCATTTTCAGTCCTAAGTTATGGACAGGTAGACATGGGCACTGTTGAATTTTACTTCATTTTCAGGGTGTTAATTATAACTCCCTCGTCTGGCAGTTAAAACATCGATAAACGCAAAAATTCCAAAGATTTTCAGAAAGCCCGCGAATCGTCGTTCAATTTGGCTTACGTCGACAGTACTATAATTGTGACCATGCTCTGTGGGCTCGTTTTCCCGAGAATTTAGTTCGCTGGTCGGTGGTATGCACCAGTGTGGGCACGAGGATGAGCCAACATTGCACCAGCCACAGAGATTGCGTGAGAGAGATGGTGAGGAACTTGGGGGGTTAAACGGGACGTCCGGGAAAGGGATGACGATCCCACGTGCTGCGCTCCCATGCATAGAGAAGGCTCATGTTTCCCTAATGCGGACCGATAAATATTTAAGCATAACGTAATCGGCGGGATTATGTGCCGGTACTGAAAGAGATGGCGAGGGGCTTAGGCCAAAGGGGGCTAGTGGTAACACACAAGTGCATCCAGGGTTATGTCCTTCGCGGCTCGTAAAATACCATCTTTCGCAATTTCACATTATGTCCCTAGACAAATAGACATTGTTGCCTCTATCGTTATTTTTTGTTTGTCCACATAACACCTCTAATATTGCGTGCCGGTACCATTAAGAAAATACAATTTGTGGATAGTCACTTTTTCAACTTTCCATTTGCGCCAAGTTATTGCAATGACCTCGAACTTTCGAATCGCATTGTTCCTACGTCAATGGTGTTTCAAGGACACGAAAGTGTGGTCTATTAAATCTTCAGATGACCTATGTATGCACCCCTGTGTGTGCATATGTGGGCGGGTGGTGCTGTGTGTGGGTGGGGTGTGTGTGGTTGGGCGGGTGGGTGGTGTGTGGGTGGGTGGGTGGGTGATGCGTGAGTGGGTGGGTGGGCGGGGTGTGGGTGGGTGGGCGGAGTGTGGGTGGGTGGGTGGGGTGGGGGTGGTCGGGTGGGGTGGGGGTGGTTGGGTGGGGGGGGGGGTATGTGTGGATGGGTGAGCGGCCGGGGTGTGCGTGGTTGGGTGGGGTATGTGTGGGTGGGTGGGTAGGGTGGGGTGTGTGTGGATGGGTGGATGGGATGTGTGTTTGGGTGGGTGGGTATGTGTGTGTGTATGTGTGTAAGTTTGCATTTTCTATAGCAAATTCATAACACCCCTCATTAAGTAATTACTAATCTTCTCCTAAATTCACCGTAGTAAATTCCACAGATCTTTTTGTCCCACGTGTTATCTGCTTTACTCACGTTGAAGACTATCCCCTTTGGGCAGTAAACGATAGGGGAAAATTGAAAGACGCTATAGCGCACCGGGGCTTGTGAATTAATTTGATAAACGGCTGAATAGAAAATCACCTAATTAAGAATTCTCACGGTATTCATTGGCTATGGCATGAGCTGTGGCGTTGAAAATCGAAGGCCTGGAGAGGGCAATCAGCCGAGAAAGCAGAAAGCTTTTCGGACAATGAGGGAATAAGTCTCCTCGAGTTCCTGTAATGCATATTAATGAGAACGTGAAAAACACTCTCGTCCACGCGACCGACTCTGCCACACCATCTTCGCACTCATTTCCATCTTTCGGGCCGATTCGTGCAGTAGAAGTATTTTTTTTAGCGGAACCTTTTTTTTTCTTTTTTTTTTAAAATCAGAATAGCTTAACCGGAAGTGGGTGAAAAGCTCGATGGCTTGAACTAACAATTTATCGATGTGTATATGGGTGTACACACATACACATACACATACACATACACATACACATACACATACACATACACATACACATACACATACACATACACATACACATACACATACACATACACATACACATACACATACACATACACATACACATACACATACACATACACATACACATATACGTACACATACACATCCACACACACACATTTTCACAGTGATTACAATACCGCTATCACCAAGTCAGGAACTTTCCAACTCTTCAAGAAGACTATTGATAAAATATAATTCATCATCCCCCCCCCCCTCCCACCCAATATCAAAGAAACTCGCGAACACAAGTTCAATTGCCCCAGGCACTTCTCCCCATGATTTCTCAATACCATTTGATCACAAACCAATTCTCCATTTCTGCCCTAAAAATACCAGAACAAAACATGTAGGAGACAATCTCCATTCATTGAATTGCTATTGGAAAGTACAATGCGCAAACTACTACTGATACTCTCATTTTATTTTTCAATTCAATATTTTCTCCATCTCCCGCATTGTCCCCCGCAAAACTAAGAATTACTCGAGTATTTTGGCAACAAGCAGAGTTTCCCAAACTGTCGTAGCATAATCAAGTGCAAAAAGGAGAGGAAGGAGGATAGAGTGAGGAAGGAGGGAAAAAAAGCGAAGGGAAAATGGAGAATAAATAAAAATGGAGAATAGAAGAAGGTGGGAAGGAGAAAGAGAGAGAGAGAGAGGGAGTGGGTTTCTCCAGCGTTTCACATGGTAATCCCCTCATGAATATCTTCAAAGAGGGCGTACTTGTACCCACCAAGTGCTTCGCAACTCACCAACACGTGAAAAATAATATATGTGTGGTGCATTTACGTATAACAGTGTATCGTAAATCTCACATGTGGAAAATTCACGCGTCGCAGCGCCTAGGCAGCCCAGGGATATCTATGCACATTGAATATTGGAGTTTTTGCATCTTCTGCATCTTATGATGTAATTTCATTAAAAATGGAAATTGCGGAGTAAGCTCCATGTGAATGCTGGTTTTTTATCTATTACTTATTCCATCAATTGTAAAAAAATTTGATTCTTCATCGCGCTCTTCCGGGAGAACCGTTCGCGCCACCAAAAAATGTGTATAACAAAAATTGTTCCACATGTAAAAATGCACATTTTAGGTCATATGACTTTTTATGCTATGTCGCATACTTTGGGAGATATTGCAAATTGTGGCTAAAGAAATCGAGAAAATTTGAAAAGTGTAACAGCGTCAGAACGGAAAAATCAAATGCGTTACGTTTCAAATTTTGTGCGTCCCGATCCGTAATTGGATTAACGAGAAACGTTATGCCAACGTTCATTCATGATGCACGAGAATTCCCACAATGTACAAAGGAATTTTCCGCTGAATTTACATTCTAGTCAAGGTTAAATTGCGTTCTAGGAAGAGGCAAGGTGAAAATTGCACTTAAGTCAGCTTGTTATATTTTTTAAACGTTCGCTTGCCATTTTACTCGACGTTGCCCTCTTGATGTCTGTGCACACTCAAACATTACTCATTCGTAGAAGCGCGCCACATTTATTAATTTATACAGACCACTATTTAATCAGTACTTTAAAGATTAAAATGATGAAAATACCGTGAACACGTTTAAATTTTTAAATTTTAAAAATTTCCTAAACCCCTGAGTTTTTAATTTTTTTATCAAAAATTGGATCTTCGCAATTTTTCAACCCCCAAATGATATTACACATCTATTTTTTCTCCATACTATTTGCCCCAGAAAATGTCGTGCAATCGAATCAATTTCAATGCAAAAACAATGTCTTAACAAAATTTACCCCTGGACACATCAATCGGATTTACACCAGATTTTTTTTATCATTCGTATCCCATTCTTTTTGCCTCCTCCTCTGTATCCATTCACTTGAATGAAATCTAGAGGGGTTTTGTATGTTTGGCGCAAAGGAAAGGGCTTTATCCCCTCGATGGCATTAAACCACTAACGAATTCCCTTTTACACTCTTCCATCTAGTCTCTTTCACTCTCCTTGAATCTCTCGTCCAAATAAAAAACACATACGCGTGCATGAAAATGCTGAAAGGAAAATGAAGCCTTCAGCGAAGTGCTGTCTGATAATGCACGGGTTAAATCTAGTCTATTGATTTTCCCTCGATTATAACAGGATAGAAGAATAATCCACTATTAATATTTTTTTTTTGCCTCCTCATCTTTTCCGTGTCTTCGGTCCTCCTCCTCCTCCTCCCCCTCCTCTCCTCCTCCTCCTCCTCCTCCTCGTCCCCCTCCTCCTCCTCCCCCTCCTCCTCCTCCCCCTCCTCCTCCTCCCCCTCCTCCTCCTCCCCCTCCTCCTCCTCCTCCTCCTCCTCCTCCTCCTCCTCCTCCTCCTCCTCCTCCTCCTCCTCCTCCTCCTCCTCCCTCCTCCTCCTCCTCCTCCTCCTCCTCCTCCTCCTCCTCCTCCTCCTCCTCCTCCTCCTCCTCCTCCTCCTCCTCCTCCTCCCCCTCCCTCCTCCTCCTTCTCCTCCTCCTCTCCCTCCTCCTGACCCCCCCTCCTCCTCCCCCTCATCCTGACCCCCCCTCCTCCTGACCCCCCCTCCTCCTCCTCTCCCTCCTCCTCCTCCTCCTCCTCCTCCTCCTCCTCCTCCTCCTCCTCCTCCTCCGACCCTCCTCGTCCGACCCTCCTCCTCCGACCCTCCTCTTCCCCTCCCCCACAGCTGCTCTTGAACACTCCTTGATAAGGGACCACTGGACACCCATCCAAAATTTGAATCGAAAAATTGGAAAGTGGAGTTAAAAAATTTTTTTTTAAATCAGCGTATGCCATTGGATGTTGCTCTAATAAATAGCACACATGCGCCTAAAAATGCTGAATAGGAAATTGAAACCGTCAGTGATGTCTGGTCATATAAAAGATCACTCTACTTGATGGATTCTCTGTCTCTCATAATAGATTAACATGTATACATCAGAAAGTCAAGATTATCCATTTCTTCTTCATTTTCGGAAGTTTACAGACTTGGTAATATATATGTTTCGCGTTGTAAAAAATGTTCAAAATTACAGGAATTTTAGGTAGCGTTAAAATTCCAGATTGTTGGTAACACCCATCATGCTACAATTTTTGGTAATTCGCCGAAATTTATCATTTGTTGGTGACAACTGAATGCGGAGTATTACACAACAATTCAAGTTTAGCTATTCGGAATGACTCTTTTCAAATTTATGGAGGAATATGACCAACCGCGTGTTTCAAAAACAAACAAAAAAATTCACTGAGAAAAGTTCAACCCTTAGGGTAACCTGGTCTGATCGCACATTGACTCGATCTACTCGATTCTCAAGGTCGACTTTTTGACACTTGGGAATGTGTGTGCGTTTGTGGGTGTATGTGTGTATGCATGTGTGTGCGCGTGTGTGTGTGTGTGTGTGTGTGTGTGTGTGTACTGCGATGTTTCCATCTCCGCATATATCGTCATGAACAATTTCTAAGAGTCTACCATTTTGAAAATAGTGAAGAACGAGAAAAGTTTCCTGGAATAAAACTTTTTCGCTTCATAAAACTCCATACATTATGTCTTATCACTTTTCACTCTCATAATTTAGCGCGGAACGCTTATGAAGCCTCAAAAAATGATAACAAAAATGAGATCTTCCCAATTGACATCTTTATACATACGCACTCTTCATGAGGTACCCAAAAGCAAATTAAATTCTGTAAATTTTGGAAATTTTTCGAACTACTGAACTGAAAACTACATCTGATCACACATTGGTTAAATGAACTCGGTTGATTTTCTCATTATTAGGTGGGAATAAAAAATCCAAAACACGAAACTAATCCGCATTTTCAATTTCCCAGGACACGTTTCCGGCTTGAAAAATAGAAGAACTGTAATACGATGGGAATGAGGGAAGAAAAATAAAAGGGTAAACAATGAAGGTTAGGTGGGCGGTGGGAGGGGGCGGGAGGGGGAAAGGAAAAATCAGGAGCTTGGTGGAAAAATAGGAGAAAAGGTGTGAAAAAGGGTGAAAGTAAGCCATATAGAGTCCGTCAATCGTCACGAGTCGCTCGAGCAATCTCACAAGGGCGTACAATCAAGATTTCTTTCTCCCTCTACCGGGGGGGAGGGGGTGGGGAAAGAGACGTAAAGAAAAGCTCCCATTTTTTTTTTATATCCAGTAAATTCCCAAGGCATGAGTGGAGGACAAAGAGGACGAGTGCATGGGGACGAATGAACAAGTAGCGAATAACCACTTTTTTCAACATTTTTGAAATTTAAATTTGGCCGTTTTGGAAAATTTACATAGTTTTTGGATGTTTGGGAAGTTGCAAAATTTTGGATATTTTTTGACAATTTCGGGTTATAGGAGGAATGTTCCTGGAAGGAACTTTTCCAGGAACAGTTTTTTGGGAACAATTTTCCGAGAACAATTTTCCGGGAACAATTTTCCGGGAACGATTTTCCCGGAACAATGTTCCAGGAACAATTTTCCCGGTACAAGTCGCACAAGTTTACGGGAACGATTTTTCCGGAACAATTTTTCGGGAACAATTTTCCGGGAACGATTTTCCCGGAACAATTGTCCGGGAATAATTTTCCGGAAATAATTTTTCGGACACAATTTTTCGGGAACAATTTTCCGCGAACGATTTTCCGGGACCAATATTTCGGGAACAATTTTCCGGGAACAATTTTCCGGGAACAATTTTCCGGGAACAATTTTCCGGGAACAATTTTCCGGGAACAATTTCCCGGGAACAATTTTCCGGGAACAATTTTCCGGGAACAATTTTCCGGGAACAATTTTCCGGGAACAATTTTACAGGACCGATTTTCCGAGAATACTCCAATAACGAAATCTTCACATTTTTAATTATTTTTGAATTTTATTCCGTTGGAGAATTTTGATTCTATTGAATTGCATTTTGTTTGCTTTATATGTTTGCAACATGATTGAAATTCATAATTTTTTTTAAATTCTTTTTTTTAATTAAATTAATTTTTAATAATTAATTTTTTAATTTAAGAGTTATTGGAATTTATAATTTTTTCAAATATCTCAAATTTTTCAAATTTGTGTTTGATTTTCTCCAAATTTGCGTAGCGACTTGCAATCAGGATTGCTATCTCTCTTCTCGTGTAGAAGAGCGTAAAGAAAAGTTGCCGTTTTTATATCCAGTAAATTCTCAAGGCATGAGCGTCGGACAAAGAGCGTGTGCTTGGGGACGAATGAACAAGTGCGGAGTGGGTGGGGGGGGGGGGGTTGATGGGAGGTAGTGGGTGAGGGTGGCATAACCCCTTGCAACGTGAAAATTGCTTGGGCCATTCGAGTGAGAACACCTTACACAGAATTGACCTTCTCCGTTTTTCCCTGTGCCAGAGTCATATTCCCACTCGTTCAATTCGCACACGCTCTATATTGCGAATGCTTGATATTTTACAGCGTGAGTAAAATGCAAGGGACGAAATAAGATATGTAGAGGGAGGGGAACATGAAAATTTATTTTCTCAAATTTAATTGTCTTAATTTTAATTCCTCAAATTTAATTTTCTTAATTTTAAACACATTTTAAAGTTCCGAAAAAAATAAAAAAATTCCAAAAAAGTTCCAAAAAAATTCCGAAAAATTCCAAAAAAATTGCAAAAAAATTCCAAAAAAATTCCAAAAAAATTCCAAAAAAATTCCAAAAAAATTCAAAAAAAATTCCAAAAAAATTCCAAAAAAATTCGGAAAAAAAACCCAAAAAATTCCAAAAAGTTCCAAAATTTTTCAAAAAAGTTCCAAAAAATTCCAAAAAAGTTCTAAAAATTTTTTTCAAAAATCCAAAAATTTTCAAAAAATGCCGAAAAATTTCAAAAATTCCAAAAATGAAAAAAATTTGAAACTCAAAATAAACCATCCATCAGCAACGAAATAAAGACCACATTACTTCCAAGCCCAGTCAATAATCAGATGCGTGAATAAAAAAATTTGGTGAGTGTCAAAAATCCAATCATTATGCAAAAATTGAGCATGTAGTGTTATTTAATGCACTGTGAACCGCTGATTCCACATGCCGATAATAAAGCCAGTGCAAAAGGTTTTCACTGTAGCGGAAATATCCCGGGTAGGCCGGAAACGGGCGTTTTGTTTGCCGGCAGTGACCACATGCCACCGAGTGAGTCACGCACAATTACATACGACACTGTAAAGCCTTGTAATTATGACATTCTATCATTTTTATCTCATTTTTCATGTAAATGAGAGTTATGGTGACAATTGTAACTGTATTGTGAAAATATCACGTAATTTCTGCAGCTCTCGAATTGCCACTGAACAACAATTAATGAGGATTTTCACACAATTGTATGGTCATTTTAATAACGAATATCAGAATTTTTTTAATTGTTTAGAATAAATATTCTTTTTTTTTTTACTTTCCCAAATTGTGAACTACCCCAAATTTCAGGAAGTCCTACCTAACTGATCTTTTAAGAGTACTAAATCTTTCCGCAATGAATTTTGCGTGGGTGGGTGGGTATTGTTAGGTGAGTGTGTGCTGGTGTGGGTAGGTGTGGATGGGTGTGGGTGAGTGTGGGTGAGTGTGGGTTGGTGTGGTCAGGTGTGGGTAGTCGTGGGTACGTGCGGGTGAGTGTGGACGGGTGTGGGTGGGTGTGGGTGGGTGTGGGTGGGTGTGGGTGGGTGTGGGTGGGTGTGGGTGGGTGTGGGTGGGTGTGGGTGGGTGTGGGTGTGGGTGGGTGTGGATGGGTGTGGGTGAGTGTGGGTGGGTGTGGGTTGGTGTGGGTAGTTGTGGGTACGTGCGGGTGAGTGTAGGTACGTGCGGGTGAGTGTGGACGGGTGTGGGTGGGTGTGGGTGAGTGTGGGTGGGTGTGGGTGGGTGTCGGTGGGTGTGGGTGGGTGTGCGTGGATGCGGGTGGGTGTGGGTGGGTGTGGATGGGTGTGGGTAGGTGTGTGTGGGTGTAGGTGGGTGTGGGTGGGTGTGGCTGGACTTACAATTTCCGTAAAAAAAAATTTGTTCTCTTTTTTTTCATTGCATAAAATTCCAGAATTCTAGACCTGTACGGTTGTCCCATAATTCTGCCATTTCCACATTTCCCTATAATTCTTCACGTAAACCAGCATTATGGAAACAATTTGGTAATTGTATTGTGAAAATATCTCGTAATTTGTACGGCTTTGGAATAGCCACCAAACAGCAAATAATGTGAATTTTCACACAATTGTACTGTCATTTCAGTAACAACAGAGGGCTGCGGTTTTAGTTGAATGATTTTTGCATTTACACTGGAGAATTTCAGCACTTACGCCCAGTTGAGCCGATCGTAACGGGCTGGATGCATTTACGCGACCATATCAACCGTCACGCACTGCCTATCTCTGGTCCCACTCTATTTTACCAACTTTATACCTTTATGGCCGTAAATGTATGAGTATTAGTGTAGGTATAGCTGTATAAACTTGGTGTCAGGAGCCAAATGAAATTATCCGATGTAATTTGTCACTGGAACGTTACGTGTTTCCGTAATAAGCTAAATCTGGTAATTTTCATCATTTCACCAGTGCAAAAGAAATCACACATGGATTTTCGGTGGTGAAAAAAAAAATACTAGTTGATTTTGGTGAGTGTGAGCCATTAAAACCACCCAGTTTTTTGTTCAGTCCAAGAAATAAATTCTCAACACCAACCCAATGTGTGTGTGTGTGAGCCTCCGCTGTGATATTCAACTTTGTCAAAACTGAGTAATTTTAAAACACCCCCTCCCCCCATTTAGCCAATTAATTACCACCACTCAAACTATCCAATCACTCAAATTACCCAATTTTCCTCGTTTCAATATTCCTCAAGAGTTTATTTCATTTACACCACTGATTCGCTATGCGAGAATACGTTAATTATGCCCAATAGATAATTATAATACCGCGTTTTATAATTAAATCGAGCGCACACTCGTAATTAACAATACGTCGTCGATGGATACAACACGCATTGTGTGATGGAGAGTAGGGGGAGTTTTCGCCGCCACCCCCTCCCCCCCGCCCACCCACTGTGCTACTGTCACCCCTACTCCTCCTATTCTCTGTATACGTGTTACGCTAACTGGGATTTCAGTGCAACGCCGAATGTTACGGACCGAGGATGATTACTGCAGAGACCCCCACACCCCACCCCATCGCCCCCCCCCCCCGATACCTCCGCACGTCCCCAGCAACACTGGTTTCACGGCAATGCTAATGATGATTGCGGTGATTAATAATCGGCTGCGTGTGTGTCCAAACCTCGAAATTCAACGATGCATCATTAAACAGAGGGCTGGTTTATGGCGTGTACATTTTTAATCTCTCATTTAAGAAGTGGGGGTTGTAGTTGCTAAGAGTATCGTCGAGGGGGAGGGTAGAACGTTAGGGGTGAAGCGACGTCAAATTTTGCTTGAAAAACGATTCTATATTAAGGGGGTATAGTCTCGGCGTAGGACACTCGGCATCCTGTTCAATACGCGGCATTGCCATCCGACGCGACACCGCGGATGGCACACATGCTGATAGATGATTCAGTGTTCCTGGAGTGGATTTTTCCGATCGGGGACTCGGGGATTCCAGATCCGTGATCAAAATGGGAATTTCCGGTGCCCCGTGCGCGAAGGAGCGTGTCACGCTGCGCATGCGCAGAACCCGCCTTCGCCAGTCGTATCTAAAAATTCACAACTGTAATACTCTCCCAAATTCAAGTTGGGATTTGTCGCACTCGTAGAATTGTGACACTGATTCATGGATGAATGAATTGTATGCATCTATATATATATATATATATATATATATATATCAATGTCAACACACTATAGGTGGCTCAGTTCATGTCCACAATTTTCTTCCAGTAATTTGACGCATTTCGATAAATTTAACAAGCTGGACACTAAGAAGGTCACATTCTTTTTGCCGACTGCGGGCGACTTGCCAGACGCACACCATTACGGATATTTCCCGGGGAAAAATTCCGGGGCAAGAGTGTCCCGGGGGTGCGGCGACATCTAAAGGACACACTGACATCCCACTTGGTAATACCCACGGACAACCCTTCTTTTCACCCTTCAACGGGGGGGATTCCTACAATCTCTTGGCTACTTTCGCACATCATTAGGTCGTTTTTTTTCTCTTATTATTGGTCCATACAACACGCCATCCATTATGAAATTGTACAGTCGATAAGAGTGTTCTGCACGACGCAGTGGTGAGGCAATTAAAGAGGAATCCATTACAATCGAATCGACACCGCTCTTCAATGTATATCTTGGACGATGTTGGATGACCCGTTTTGCCCCTGATTTATATTCGAAGTCAACCGAACCCGATCAAGGGCCTGTATGACGAAATCGAAGAGTCTTGCGGTAACTTAGAGCTCATCAGTTTTTGGGCCATATATGTCTGCTGGTTCCTCTTGTTACCAACCATTTCAATTGTTTGCAACGCTGTATCTCACGAAATATTATAGATACGCAAAAATGTGTCTAATAAATGTTGTTCCTCATAAAAAACCACATCTTTTGTATTTTCCGACTTTTTTCGTGTCTTCAACCGTCTCGGCGTTAGAGCGTCATAAACAATTGAAATCATTCAGAGAGCTCTATGGTGAGAAACATGAGAGATTGGAAAAATAGTACACACACACACACACACACGCAGACATCGGGAACTCCATTTATCAATTTTATGAGTATCTTAGCTGCTTACTGCAGCGATTAACTACCGGTGTTCAGGAAGATCTTGGTGTGATATTCTGTCAAATGAAATTCACCAGCGCATACGTAGTCAAGCGCGTCGATAAATGACCGAGCTTTAGCAACCGTTGGAATTGCCTAATAAGCATCGTAGTTCGTGACAAATTGCCTGGTTCGTGATGCTAGGGTTGGTGGGAGCAAGGAGGGTGGGTGGGTGGGTGGGTGGGGGGGGGGGATATTCAGAGTTTAGTGAGTGAGATAGAGATTTGGGGTGGGCGGGGGGGGGGCGGTGGGGGGGGGGGTATTCAGAGTTTAGTGAGTGAGATAGAGATTTCGGGTGGGTGGGGGGGCGGTGGGGGGGGGGGATATTCAGAGTTTAGTGAGTGAGATAGAGATTCGGGGGGGATGGGTGGGCGGGTGGGTGGTTGTGTGTAGAGGTGCATGGTGATGGCGGTGCGAACGCACAACATTGGAGTAGATGGAGGGAGGTGGCAAGGGTATGGGTAACGGATTGTTGTTGGCGCAGCGGCATACATCACGAAAGCAGCCGTCAGGATCCCCGAGACTGGAATGACAATAATTGATTCTACCATTCACCAACATCTACGATGCTCTATACGCTTCTACAAACGAAATTTCTCACTAGTTGATGGATCGTAATATGGTTGGGATAATCTCGTGGATGACATCAACATCTTGAGGGAAAGAAAATTAGAGTGCAGTGATTTATTGGGGTAATTATTAAAGTTGACGAGCAGATGATTACTTTTGCGTTAATTAATTGCAGTGTCATGCTGGAATTGTTCGTCAGGGACAACAATTAAATTCAGGTGGAAGGGTAGTTTCTTTGGGGTGAGTAACGTCAGAGAAAATGCTCTGCAGATTGGACATAATATCATCCTCATCAGCTTAATCAATTACCATGTACTGATAGTGATTCTTTTAGTACAACACAATAATTACATTGAGGGTGGATCGGAGGGCAGTTCTCGAAGGGATTGTGAGAAATACGTGAGGTAGCTTTTTGCGGACATTGGGTGGGGCCCTTGGGAGCAAGCATGACAGCTTCAATGGGTTATATACCCGCTGGAAGTTCAACCTGAGTTAAGGAACAATCAGACATTTTTCAAGTCCCCTGGACACGGCTCGGGGATCAGAGATCGTTGAGGGTCACTGCCTCCAGAAGACTTTGAAGCTGGCGCTGGAGGGGGGGGGGGAGGGGGTGGTGGGAGGGACCTGAATTTATAGAAGATAGATTGGGAAATTTTGCTAGGGGGCGGGGTGGTGGGGGGGGGGGGCAGTTTTCAAAGAAAAATTAGGATGGCTCGCTGCTTCAATCACTATGAAAATTTGCACAATTTATCGGAAATAACAATTCACCAATCTTCATCGTCGTCGACCAATCTTTTTTCCCCAGTATTCATCGAAGATCAACTTGGCAACAGGCGCCCTCGGTAAGACTTTGGAGATATATCTTAGGGTAGGAAAAAAAGGGGAGGGAGGGGGGGGGGAGGACAATAAAAAAAACGTGAAAGATGAAGAAAATGCCAGCACCAAAAACTCTCCTTCGTTCTGTAATAAAACTCGATATCCGATCGTCGTCTGGCATCGCCATCTGGATTGGCAAAAGGGGTGTGTCTGGAAAATTTTTATCACACCCAACGTGGCCCCCCAACGGCTCTCCACCACTGTCTGACTTTACTTTCGTGTCAATGGGTGGCATCGACACCCTCACCAAGAATCACGGCCCAGGGAGTTGGGTCTTCGTGCTTCTAGTGTGCGTTTTAGGGGTGGAAATTTTGCGATCGTACGAGTACTGCAAGATCGTTCATCCAGGGGTATAATATCTCACCATATAAACGGAGATCTTTCCAGCAGTCCTCCTCAAGTGGGCAATACCTTAGCGGCGGAGCCCACTCCAATTCACCCACCGACCCCCCTCCCCCCCCCCTCGCCGCCCACCCACCCCAACTTTTTTCCCTCTAGGTTAGTTTTCGGAGGGATCAGCAGTCACTATCAGACACTCCATTTTGGGTGTAATCCCTCTTCCTTTACATCTTCAGGATTCATATATAGGTAGACTGCCCTTCCTGGGAATGCCACTTGGATAAGTCAAATGGAATATCCCTTTATTTTTAGTATCACCCTCTCACTTTTTTAATAATCATTGGCCTTCAGAAGTTGACGGAATGAGAGGTGAAGGACAAATAAACAAAAATATTTTTCCGATGCTTTTTTCCCTGCCTCGTTGTTGCCCTTTTTTTGCTTTTGTTCCATCCATCCGATTCCCGACGTTATCGAGTTGGGACTCGAGAGAATGGGTGGATGATATCGGTGAAAGACAGCGAGCCCTCGAGCGCGAAACCGTTTATCGGGGGGGTGGAGGGAGGGGGGAGGTTCATCAATCACCGAGGAAATAAATAATTTTTTCCCCCTCCCACCCACCCCCCCCCCCCCACCCCCCTCTCACTCCTCATCTTTCACAGAGACCAACACATACTTGGATAATTCGGCAAGGCAAACGAAATTTTTTTTCGATTTTTTTCTCATGGGAAAAATTGTTTATCGATCAATCATGGTGTCTTATTAGTTTTAAGTGGAGCTTAAGGGTGTCAATGTTTGAATGATTATCGGGTGTAGGGACTCTAGGAATGGGTGAGATATATTATCATCTTTGGAAATGAATCTCCCAAATGGAGCGTACCAAAAATTCAGTAAATTGAAACTAGCACCTAGATTGTGTTACCAACTTTTGTGGAATATCCCATAAACACGCTCCCAGGATCAACATCCAGGCAAACAACTTTCTAACTTGATTGTACAGAAGCCTACTTTTTGATAAAGAAGCCAAAAAAAAAAAAGAAAAAAATTGGTGAATGTGAAAAATATCTTGTAGACTCGCTGATGCACTCAGGATAACTCGAAAAGAGGAATGAAAAAAAAAAGAAAAATAAATAAATAAAAACATTCCCTTGAACAACTCGTCAGTGGCGTGATTGTCAAAGGAAACTGGGGTACATAAAATAAACTTTTTCAAAAATTTCCAACTGAATTTCCACTGATACTGTGTATCCCCCAAAGTTTCCCACCCCCCCCCCACCCCACCCCACCCACCCACCCCCTCCCAACACTTTCTACTATTTTCTTTCTCTCAATCTTTCCGTATTTCTACGTTTATTTTCCCCAAGGTAAATGCCTTTGAGGCGAGAACGAACGTGCGTACAAGTGTACCTGGCTCGTTGTCCCGGAGTTATTTTCTTTTGAAATATACAAACGAGGAGACAGTGTGGATGGTAACGATTCTAACGTGTGGAAAAAAAGCCTTCTTGACAGAAAGAATTTGACGAGATAAAATAAAAAGTATTTTTCACCTCTTTTCCTCAATTTTTCCTTGTTTTCCTCTTTTCATGTTATCCAGTGGACCAGGAGGGCTCGTGGAAAATGAAGAGTGAGTTTGTATGTATATGCACTTGGAAATCGATTTGTATTCGTTTGGTGTTTTTCTCATTTTCTTTTTCTAAGCAAGAACTTTTCGGAGTGCGAAAGACCTGACTGGTGAAAAATTGTTTGGTCGTAACGACTTTCCTGCAAATCCTGCTGTGGATTTAGATGTGGTGGTGGAGTATTGGTATTTTTGTATCGATACAGTTTTCATTAGTAAATATTAATGAGATGAATCAGCTTCCAGGCTCTTCCTGGACCATTTTTCCTGGACAATTTTTTCTGGACCATTTTTCCTGGACAATTTTTCCTGGACCATTTTTCCTGGACAATTTTGCCTGGACCATTTTGCCTGGACCATTCTTCTTGGACCATTTTTCCTGGACCATTTTTCCTGGACCATTTGCCCTGGACCATTTTTCCTGGACCATTTTTCCTGGACCATTTTTCTTGGGTCATTTTTCCTGGACCATTTTTCTTGGACCATTTTTCCTGAACCATTTTCCCTAGACCATTTTTCCTGGACCATTTTTCCTGGACCCACATTGTAGATCCTACCAGCCGCATCCGCGAGTCTGCCATCCGCGGGTTCGCCGCAGATGGCCATACCCTCCGCGGCCGAGGAGGGGGAGTAGGGGGTGGTTAGTTCGAGAATAAATCTTGAGATGGACCACATGATACAGAAAATAGCCAATCATACTCAAACCAAAAAGAATCAGACAACTTTCCCAGTTGGAAACGTGTTTTTGTACGAAAGTAACGAAATTGCTGGTCAAGGTTATAGCCAATGAAATATTTCCACTCCAATCTTTCGGTAAGAAAATCGAGTAAGTTTGATTCGTTTTGCGGTATGAAAAGATTTCTGATGGCATTGCGGCTGAGGTGAAATCAAGCACTTGGGGATGCCTTGGGAGTTCCATCAATCCACGCCAGTGGCCATGTACAGGGTGAATCGACTGTCCTAGCGGTGTTAAAGATGACCGATCGAGGGAGAGCTGGAGGAGGTGGGGGGGGGGGGGCAAAAGTTAACGATCCAGTCCCACCGCAGACTTTGGAACGTCCAGTGACAGATCGCTGGTGGACAAAAAGAGTCAACTTTCATCCATTTCGAAGTTGGTTGGAAAATCATTAAGAGGGCGAATGGGGAGGGAGCTCAGACAGACGCTGGTCAGTGATGGTTCCACTGGTCCCATTAGCCCGATTCATCAATCCTCCATCAACCTCAAGATAGGAGTCTCAAAACATGTGTTCCCAGGTTCCAAAATGAGTCAGAGCAACCTCCAGGTTTCAAGGTCATCACATTTCAAGGCTATAACGCTCCTGTCCCAGCACAAAATGACCATACTGAATGACCTTGATCAATATTCCCAATTTTTCATCACCACCAGAACAATTTTCCTTGAATGGTTTATTGATGTTGACCCGTCGTAGGACTGTACATGACAAGACAATGAAGAACAACATCTAGAGACGGAGGCAGTCCTGCTTTACACATTCATGAAGGCGATCGTGGGTATCAAAGCTAACCCACCGTAACCCCCGGAGGGTCTAAGGAATTGAGCCGTGTCCCTGTGTTTGTGGCTTGCCCCCCCCCCCCCCCCACAACAATTGATCAGTAATCCTTCGTGATGTCCACGCAAGGCTGTACAAACGGATGATCCATTAATGAGAATTCACCCATCAACAATACCATCACATACGATAACGCAGATTACTTCAGTTAATTGAATAGGACTCAAGCTGACGACATTCAAATTGAGAAGAAAAGGGGGTCTGATGCTGCACCAGGGGATGCTGTGCCCCAAAATTTCCAGAGAATTGACAAATCAATTGTCAATGGAATTGAACTATCTCAAATTCTCAAAACAACCAATGTAAAAGGCCTTCGCCATTCCCAGTATTTCCCTTATTTTCCATTCGCCCTTTTACTCCACCCACCCACCCCCCCCCCTCGGCCCCCCTGCAATCAGAAAAAAACTTTCGTATCTGGTATTTTGAGGGGAGAAAAATGTCCCTCCCAAACAAAAGAATGACCGACGAGACAAAAAAGAATCACAGTGGCAATTTTTTCGGGGGCGTTAAAGCGATAAGGGTGAGTTGATAAAAAAAAATATATATGTGTAGAAGGAGCGTAGGAATTCCGGTAAAATCGCAATCGGAGGTTTTGCTCGGCAGGAAATGAAAAGAGGAAAAAAAATTAAAAAAAAAGGAAAATAGGACAGGGGGAAAGATCACACAGTACTGGTTGGGTCAGCGGTGACTGCGGTTGGACTGCGTGTGTGCTCAAGTGCTCCGGCAGAAAGGGGTGAGACAAGGGATAAAGGGAGAAAAAGAGATTCGTAGACGAAAGTGCAGATGAATAGACAGAAAAATTCGAACAAAGCCACCCCCGAGAAGTCCAAATACCATAGCCGCTTGTTTTTAACCCTTGTGAGGGCGCGCTGGGCTCTCAGTGCCGCCGTTGTTCGAATTTTTCAATTCTCGATCAGATTGGATACAGAAAAAAAATCTGAAAAATTCACAATTGCACACTCTAAATTTGGGGGTGGAAAGAGGGTGAAATTTGCGGCGGAAACTTCCTCTTGAACTTTTTTCTCCGAGGCCTCCCCGGCCAGGTAATCCCATTTGTAATTGGACCAATCAGAACGTAGCTCCGCCCCCGCGATCAGTGGTTTCCAATTTGACTTGAAATACAAAAACACTGGGATTTCAAGGTCTTTATAGACTACAGTCGGGTCCAGGACGGTCATAAATTGGGCCAGTTCCCCTTCGAACCTCCCCCACCGAATTATTCAATTGCTAAGTGGGCGGATCGGAGCATAGCTCCGCCCCCTCGACCAGTAGTGCTCAATGAAATCGCTTCAAATTGAGAAATCCTGACATTTGGGATCTCAAGGTCATAGAACCGTTATAAGGCAACAGAACTTGACCTTGACATGGAAAATACAACATTGAATTGAGAGTCATTGGTCCAGGGGGCGGGGCTACGCTTCACCCGCCCCATTCGCAGATTTTAATTTATTTGATTAACTTTTGACAGCGATCCAACAGCAGAAGCTCATTGCAACCTCAAATACATGAAAATTCCATCATTCGACAGCAGCTAAATTAGATTACCAGCAAAATTCAAATTATATTCGTTACAAAAAAAAATATATAGCATTTTCCGGTAAGACCACGTGATCACGAGATCATCAACATTCTCCGGACTGTCGTCTTGAAGCCATCTACAAGACACAAAAAAAACAAGCACACATCAGGGTGCCCCCCCCTGCCCCGCCCCCCCTGCCCCGCCCCCTATCCCCCTAATCTAATCCCTCCCTACTATCCCCCCTCGAATCTATTCACAATACCTTGAAATTAGGTGCCATTAAAGTGGGAAAAACTTTCAGTCATCCCAGGCGAATGACAAAAAAGGAGTGCGCGAGTTTTAAAATGCGCTTAGTGGTCGCCATATACGAATGTGTTTACGATAGAAAAAGTTTTGGGCGGTAGATAGTTTTTAACTCGGAGTATGGGAGGACGGTAACTCGAGAAATTCGAAATTTATGGGGCAGTTTCCCGAGGGGGGGGGGGGAGGGGGAGGGGGCGGAGTGGGTGGTCGGCGGGGCGGGTGGGGTGGATAATGCCGACCAGTGGCCCGTATTCCGCCTTCTGCATATCGCTTTTAGAGCGGCCAGTTTAAAATTCATGGGGCTTGGCCTTTAGCTGCTGGCAAATTTTACGCGTGAATATAGTCCCTTTGTGGGGGAGTAAAGAAAGAGAGTAAAAACTTGGCTCTTCTTACCAGCAATATTGAACTTGACTAATCGCTCAGTGAAAAGCCCCTTCAGCCTTTGGAAGAAGGGGGCGGAAAATTTATGTGGGAGACCAACGTCAATCAGAATATGTTATGAAATACTTGCCCTCAAGGGCCGTCACTTTCAAGTCCACCCTTGGGAGAGGAGGTGAGAAAAAGTTCATTCAACATTGATGCTATATGTTGCAATATTTCACCGGCCTCCGCGGAAGAATAATATTCTCGGGTCAATTAGAAAAGGGCCCGGTTTGTATGAATCAAAAAAAATTTTTTTAATGATTATAAAAAAAATATAAAAATATAAACAAATTTTTTTTTTAATTATAAAAATTTTGGAAATTTTAAACAGCAGCGGAATGGAAATTCCGATTTTTGGGGGGGATTTTTGCGAACCAAGTCGGAGGTAAATCTCCGAAAACCCATGATAGAATACCAGAGTGTTTGCATACTTAATAGCAGTTGAATAAGAATTTCCAAGTGACTAGAGAATTAAAGTGCTAGATTGTACTAATGCCATTCGAAATCATGCAAATACGGGATCTCATTGAGCTGATGGCCAGGAAGACCTATCTAAACGAGGAAAAACAACCGAGTCTCGAAATTGAACATCTGAAAGAAAATTCATGAGATCGTGATATATCAACGTCCCCGTGGTCTCACTTATACTACCGGAAGGATTCTATATAAAAGAGATTTCGTGACTGTAATTTTGAAATTTTCGAAATTTTTCAAAATTAGGAAATTTTTGAAATTTCGGAAATTTTGTAAATTTTGTAAATTTTGTAAATTTTGTAAATTTTGTAAATTTTGTAAATTTTGTAAATTTTGTAAATTTTTGACATTTCAGAAATTTTGGAAATTTCGAAAATTTTGAAAATTCCGGAATTTTTTGAAATTTTGGAAGCCTTGACCTTTTTGAAATTTTGGAACTTTTGAAAATTTTGGAAATTTTAGAAATTTCGAAAATTTTGGAAATTTCGGAAATTTTGTAAATTTCGGAAATTTTGGAAATTTTAGAAATTTTGGAAATTTTAGAAATTTTGGAAATTTTGGAAATTTTGGAAATTTTAGAAATTTTAGAAATTTTGGAAATTTTGGAAACTTTAGAAATTTTGGAAATTTTAGAAATTTTGGAAATTTTGGAAATTTTGGAAATTTTAGAAATTTTGGAAATTTTAGAAATTTTGGAAATTTTAGAAATTTTGGAAATTTTGAAAAATTGCGAAACGTTTTGAAAAATTTTTGCCATTTTTAAAATTTTGAAAAATGTAATTCACGACATTTTTCTCGCAACTCATAAATTTAAATTTTAAAAATAAAATTCACCTCAATACCTTATTCAGTAAAAACAAGCGTTAGTCGCTAACTTGATGCTTTTTCTCTTGGCGCCGAGTAAATTCTCTTATCAGTTTAATCTCGGCTAGTAAGAAAGGACGGCACGCCATTGGTCTTCTACCTGGCCACTCAAGATCTACTCTAGTGAGTTGAGGCAAAAGATAGATATAGGTAGAGGTAGCTGAAAGGGATGATGGTGACGGTGATGGGTAGAAAGGAAACCTTTGGGTGTGAGCTAGTACTGGAGGGTTGAATATTCATTCGCGTTACATATGGATCAGCCTTGAGCGCCCACTCTGGTTATATTCTATGAGCTAACGGCGAAGGAAGATGACGAGGCGGGGCTGAGGGAGATGACGATGAAAGCTCAAGGGGGCAGCTTCAATATTACTTCCCCGTTTCGTGGTTGCGCAGATTGAGAGATATAAATTTTGAGGCTTAGCCACCAAAATTTACCGGTGCCAATATTTCAAAAATTCGCAACCTTTTCATATTTTGAAAAAAATTTCCAAATTTTCAAATTAGTAAAAAAAAAGTTTCAAAAATTTTGCAGAAAACTTCGAAATCTGTGGCCAAAAATCCAAGGACATAAAAATTTTTTATAGCTCCCCTCACCAACGCGGAGTGAAAAATTACACCGAGAAGGAGCCGCCAAAGATATAACCCGTTGTCGTTTCACGTCATCAACAGCTATCTCCTGACAAATAGCAGCAAGAGCCCTCCGTTAACTTCGTGCCTTATCAGCCAGCCCCTTGAACAGCCCCTGATAGCCCCGTTCGCACGACAAAAAAAGTCTTCAAAAAATATCCAAGAATTTTCTGATACAAAATGAAACAGAAGATGGAGAAAAAGTGCCAAGGAAGCTCTGCATTTTCCTAAATATTTGCAATTTTTTCAATCCTCCAAATATTCAGGTTTGAAATGTCTTCAGTCCAAGAATTCTCCGATACAAAATCAAGCAAATGCCTTTGAAAAAGTGCTAAGAATTGTCGAAGGAAATCGAACGTTTAATTCTCCTCGTATTGCATGGCATTTGCAGATAGGGAATATGGTTGGAGATAGTGGAGCTGGCTACGGGAATGACTAGCCCCCCCCCCCCCCGCCACCGCTCTACTTTAGTGGCCCACCCCTGAGCGCCACATTGGTCGCCCTAGCTCGATCAAAGAAAGGAACCCTTTTCGCTTAGCGGCCATTTCGTTCATTTCCGGTTTCGGGGATAGAGGAGCTTCATTTGCCACTCCATCCACTCCTACTCCTGCCAACTTCCTCCTTTTTTTTTAACTGCACGAAGAGCGCTGGTACGAAACAAGCGGACCGAGTGAGTATGACCCATCGGGGTAACACCAGTAACTTCCGAAATTAGTATTATAGTTTTTTGCCAAATGGCCCTACCCACCCTACGCCACCCACCTACACCCTCCCACATCAACTTACACCCACCTTCCCACACCAACTTACACCCACCCTCCCACACCAACCTACACCCACCTTCCCCAGCCTATACCAACCTACCCACCCTCCTCAACCTACACCCACCAACCCACCCTCCTCCACCTACACCCACCCACCCACCCTTCCCCACCTACACCCACCCACCCTTCCCAACCTACACCCACCCACCCACCCTCCCAACCTACACCCACCCTCCCCAACCTACACCCACCCACCCACCGTCCCATACCAACCTACACCCACCCTTGTACAGCAATGTACACCCGCCAGCCCGCCCACATACACACACACACACACACACACACTCACTAATTTCAGTTTCAACCGAAGATATTTGACTTATAGATTCTAGACGTCATACAATGTCCCACTTATTTTTATGGGTTCTCACAAATGTGATGAATTTTGCTGCAATATTCTAGCGTTTTCTCCAATTGAACTGTTGTAATTCATAAACACAAGTCTAGACTTCTCCCGTTGATAGTAAACAGATAGGATGCATAAAACATTACCAATGCAGAGTGATCGGAGTATTTCATTCAAAATTTACAACTGAAAGAGAAAATGCTGGGGGAAAAAATGTTCAGGTCATAAAAGCACGAGCGTCGTCCACTGTTTACCCCTTTTTTTTTTGACACTTGGAATGGTGCGAGTGAGAAGGGAGTCTTTTATTCAGTCGACGGTGGGCTCCGACGGATGGCAGCACTAGACCACTTTCTCCACGAAATCTAGCATTCTCCATTCTTTTTTTAGTTTGTATTATTTTGCACCATGCGTACCAGAAGTGGAGGGGTTATGGGAGCGGTCCGTGTTTTCGGATGATTTTATTTATTGGAGTCATTCTGGTAGTTATCAAAACATTGAAAGCGCTACTCTCGTTTCGTTCTGGTTTGTTTTAACGCAATATGTGTGTGTGTGTTTGTTTGCATGTGTGTATTTGTATATACATATCCGCGTGTGTATGTGTATGCGGCGGTGGATGGAAGGATGGGTGGTTGGGGGCCTGGGTGGGTGCGTTGGTGGGTGGGTGGGTGAATGGATGGGTGGGTAGGCCTATGGATGGGTGGGTGGGCCTATGGATGGGTGGGTGGGCCTATGGATGGGTGGGTGGGTGGGTGGATGTATGGGTGGGTGGGTGGGCGGATGGATGGATGGGTGGGTGGGTGGGTGGGCGGATGGATGGATGGGTGGGTGGGTGGGTGGGTGGGCGGATGGATGGGTGGGTGGGCCTATGGATGGGTGGGTGGGTGGGTGGGTGGGGGGTGGATGGATGAATGGGTTAGTCGGGGGGGGGGTGGGTGGTTATGTTACATTTTTTTTTTACATTTTGGAAATTTACAGAATGTTGAGAATATTCGGTAATGTCAATATTTGAAAAAAAAATCGTCGCTCAGATTTTTCTATCTTCATGATTCACATGCATCACATCGCTGACTCTTCCAGCCACAAATAATCAAATATTCATCATAATTCATGTCTGACAAGTGTCTTAGTAGCAAAAAGCGAACTAGCACATTGGAATTGCGAGGCGGGCCAAGTCTAGGCAACACTAAACCATAACAAGACGTGTGGGGGTTACAGGTCGCACTGTATAAGAGGAATAAAAATCATAAATCTTGGGCAATTTTTCCCCCTCCCTCACCCCCCTACACCTTGTTTTTATCACTTGTAAAAAGACAGGGAATAATCTGGCTCAATCGAAAACCGTATATCCACGATTATATACGATTTCTCCATGTTGGTGTTTGTGTGCTGAAGCAAATAAACGTTTTCAGTTGGGCTACAGTAGTAGAGGGTGGTTTTGGCCACACACGTGAAGCTTTAACATTTTCGTACATGGAGAGGATGGGAATTGGTGGATGGGTTTGCTATTGATCTACGAGCAATGCCACGACGATTTATGACCGGGGATAATGCATTCGGAATGCGTTTAACTGGGGAAATTCAAAAGTCAGGGCGTTATATCCCGGCCAAATGGCGACTTCGGTGAGATTTGAATTTAATTTTTTTTTTCGGGAAAATTGGAAAAAAAACACTGAGCGGGATGAAAAAATTCAAAGTCGCGCAAAATGGAAATTCATATTTTTGTTCTTGACAGAGATGTCATCTGTTATTGTTTTTTGAACTTCCTCAAATTTGTGAATTTTTTTTTTTTTTGAATTTTGGAAATTTTTTGATGCTTCTGGAGGTGCGAACAATTAGCGAAAATCAATTTTTGAAAATTTTCAAATTAACTTGGAAATAAAAATTTCGGACTTTGCTCCTTCAGAATTCATCGATCACTCCTCAATTTAATCCTTTGCTATTTACGCGTCAATTTGTCGAGACAGAGTTATCCATTTGAATTATCAACCGCAGAAAAGACCAAACCGATCCAGTCGTTCGGCACATAAATTATTAAGTATCACTGATTTGTCTGATCACATTGTGCCTCCTCCCCTTAAATCGTTAAATCCCATTTTTAGTGGCAATAACATTTTCCCCTCTCAGCGCGATCGTGCCCCGTCAAATGGAAACAATTGGCAACCGGGAATAATTAAAAAGCCGAATATTGACAATTTAATGGGAACGTTGTAGAGTATTTTGATCGGTAACACTCACTGAGAGTAGTACTCGCAATTGCAGTCCTTTTTTCCTATGGAAATTCGTGCCATTGCCATTAATAGTTAAGCGAAGAAGAAAAAGAAAGGAAAGGACATTTCATGAATTTCATAAATTTCATAAATTTCATAAATTTCATAAATTTCATAAATTTCATAAATTTCATAAATTTCATAAATTTCATAAATTTCATAAATTTCATAAATTTCATAAATTTCATAAATTTCATAAATTTCATAAATTTCATAAATTTCATAAATTTCATAAATTTCATAAATTTCATAAATTTCATAAATTTCATAAATTTCATAAATTTCATAAATTTCATAAATTTCATAAATTTCATAAATTTCATCAATTTCATCAATTTCATCAATTTCATCAATTTCATAAATTTCATAAATTTCATCAATTTCGTCAATTTCATCAGAGTCAAAAGTGACAAAAAACGTTATTTGGTTTATCACGTAGTCCACAAAACTTCCAGGAAAGAACCTGAAATTCCAAAACCCACAACCTTAAAAATATATCGATGCAATTCACTAGAAACGTTAAAGAATATTATGATGAACAGTAACTTTAACTGCAAGTGGCACTGCAATCCCCTTAAATGCCATTACTTCCGCTCAAAAATTTTCCACTGCTCTCCGCGGTATTTTAGACATTTATTTATTTAGTTTTTTTTTAGACACCGAGTGGGGATGGGAGGCTTTAAATCCTTCTACGTTGAAAAAAAGACGCCCAGTACCCAGCGGAAAATCGGCTTAAGTACTTTTTTCCTGGCCCCAAAGTGCACAAGAATCCGTTACAGTGAAGAGGAGTTGAAAAAAAAAAGCAAGCGGGGTAGGGGTGAAAGAGGAAATGTGACCTCGCGTGCGCACTATCGATACCACGATTTCATTTTATCCTCTGTAGAAGCGTCACAGCGGTGGGCTTAATGCAAAATAAAAGTTGAAAATGATTCATGTGATCTTTGGGGATTCTCTTTTATTTGCACGCTGCTGAATTGTGAGGGGTTTAATATACAAGCGTGGAGTTTCAATTGTGATTTATTGGCGGGCGGTGGGAGGGGGTGGGGGGGGGGGGGTGAAAAAATTCCGTATAAATACAACAAATATGAAATAATTTATCGGTTTTTCTTTCCGACAATATCGCAGGTCACCTTGATCTGTAATGCAGTTCATGTAAAAAATTTGACAAATTGAGAAATTTAAAAATTTTCAAAATTTGACACGTTCGAAAAAAATGGAAAAGTTTCGGAAATTAAAAAAAAAAAAAAATCAGTCGCGAATTATGCGAAAAAATTCGTCAGTATTTTTCCCATGAAATTGAAAAATTGAGGTGAGAGCAATCAATGGAAGGGTAAATTCGACGGGATAAGATCAGGAAATAATGAGCATTCACGTTAACTAGTGACCAGGGTGAATGTAAATGGCTGAAATGACGTCATAGGCGTGTTCGTTCAATCAACGAGCTGGGACGTCAGAATTGTAGCCCTCATTGCCCACTCATACCCCCGGTATTTCTCTCACCAGAACTCGAATAACCAGATTATCCAACCGATTCTGATTACCGGCGTTAATCAGCGAATAGCAGCGATGCGTTCCAGAGTCAAGTGCCTTTTGCCTACATTTCCAGGCAAATTATTCAAATATGAAGCAGTCAAAAGAATTACTCAGGAAATGAGAAGTTACTCATGGCTTCGGAATGAAGTAACTTTTCATCAATCATGGGGGTGACTTCAATTATTTAGAAATTTTTTTTTTTAATTTTAAATTTCAAAATTCGATATTTCCGTTTGGATATTTAACTTCCTAAAGAGGAAAATTAGAATGATAAATTTCCACATTTTCAACAGTTTCAACATTTTCAACATTTTCAACATTTTCAACATTTTTCACATTTTCAACATTTCCAACATGTCCTACATTTTCAACATTTTCAACATTTTCAACATTTTCAACATTTTCAACATTCTCAACATTTTCAACATTTTCAACATTTTCAACATTTTCAACATTTTCAACATTTTCAACATTTTCAACATTTTCAACATTTTCAACATTTTCAACATTTTCAACATTTTCAACATTTTCAACATTTTCAACATTTTCAACATTTTCAATATTTTCAACATTTTCAACATTTTCAACATTTTCAACATTTTCAGCATTTTCAACATTTTCAACATTTTGCAACATTTTCAACATTCCCAACGTTTTCACCATTTTCCACAATTTCAACCCTTTCCGCCCTTCCAATAATCTTGACATTTCAAAAATTCTAACTAGTTCAGCAATTTCAATCATATCCACAATTGTCCACAACATCTATCAGATTTCCTGAAATATTGACGGTAAAAAAAAAATTGCAATTCACCAATTTTGCTCAAAACAAAGTGCCCAACGGAGCGAAATGAATAAATAAAAAGTTCAAGATAGACGGTAGAGACGAGAGCTGACGTGGCAGAATCACGGTAGCCAATCGGATAAGTGCATTCCTATGAAACTTCACCTCTTTTACCCGTAAACTCCCCCAAGAAGACGCTTGTACCCGTCCAATCAGATAGCATACACTCTCTTGGGTCTTGACGTTTCTTTCATGCCCTATCGCTCGATCTACTCCGCCCGCCCTAGCCGACGCTATTCGCGCGACCTACTGGAGACACTCGTGAGAGACATCCGGGCTGTTTTTACTCCGAAAAAAAAAGCCGAGTGGAAAGTGTATTTTTGGAGGGGGGGGGGGGGTGAGGGGGGGTCGTCTAAAGTTGGAGAAGGATGTGATATAAAGCGGACTCCACATAAAATGAGATGCAAAAGCCACACGGGAAATGAATCAATGCCCAGGAAGACATTTCAATTATTTCGTACAAGCAACTGCAAAGTGCTTTTTCGTTTCTTCCTTTTTTCCCACAATTTTTTGGTCCAATGTGAGAGGATGCTTACGATGCTGGAAATTTGGGAGCTGCAAGGTAAATTAATTTTTGCTCCGACATCTCTGTAGTCCCTTAAAAATTATTTGTTCTTCCCAGATTGTGGGAAAGTTTATTCCGCCCATTTGATACGTACGTGCAGAAATTCTTCTCGACATTTTAGAAATTGAATTTACCTTCGTGATTTAATAGAAATGTCTGAGATACACCCTCCGTTCGTTTGTCAAATGTCATGGGCAACAGATCGAATAGTGGACGTCATCTAATATACAAGCGGATGGGCCAAATGTAACGCCATGCCGTCAGTTTCGCCACACATGTCCTGGACATTATATTTGTAGCGGAGCATAACTCATACAGTTGCAATACATGGCCTCTAAAATTTTTGTACGATGTTGCTCTATTAAATTGGAAAAAATTTACAGGAATTACAAATTTCCCAATTTTTCCCTCGGATAATTTTTGGTTATCCCAAAAATTCCCTCATTCTGTGTGATAATTAAAAAATCGCTAATTGAAGTCTCAATTGCGGGGAAAAATGGGGATGCTGCGATTATTTTTCTCGTTATATCATTTTTCCCCGGTAACAAATTGCATCCGAGTGGATTTCAAGTTATACATACACAAGTATATACATAATTTCTGGATGGACATGTGATACTCTCATTTGTGAGAATTATTATGATGAAAATTTGGCATACTTGTCATTCATGGTACTCCAATTTTTTTTGGGGGGGGGGGGGGGGGGGGGGGAGGGGGGGTTTACCCAAAACTATTTAACTCCCCCAAAAATTTCTGACTTTCTGAACCTGAATTAAAAAAAAAATTACAATACTCATTTGTTTCATTTTTCCATTCAGTAATATATATATATATATATATATATATATATATATATATATATATATATATATATATATATATATATATATATATATGTCTTTTTGAATGAACGAGGGAAAGTAGAGCGAACGGATGCTGCAACCCTGGCATTGTTTGGTCTCGCTATGTTGAATTGACATACACGAGTGTTTTTACCGCCCTCTAGCTCCCCCCCCCCCGCCCACCCCCCACCCACCAATCCCCTCATATGAGCGAGCGAGGTGGCAAGAGTTTTCCGGCTACTCACACCGCCCGAGGCCACATCTCCGTCTAGTTATTTACTGACACATTTTCACTCTATCTATTTATTTATGTTTCCCCCATATTTCGTCATTCTCCTCTATTTTATTGACAGAAAAAAAGAGCAATTGACTGGGGCGGGCAATCGCCAACCCGATCACTGAAAGCGGCCTATTTGCACAATTATCACGCATTGTGTGTCAATATTTGGTAAAACGAGAAAATTACGCCAAGTAAGTTGAGCGAATGTGTGCGTTATGGATTATCCGATGTTGCAAATTCATGTTTGAGGTTGTGGTGAAAATTTTCGTTGGATAAAAATAGCCATGAAAATGATGATTCAGGGGAATTATTGAATGAGCTGTTAGCTTTGACCGCCAAATAGCATTTATCTGTCGTTGAAAATGTGCGGGAACATTCCTCACGCTATTCATTTCACTCTGCGCTTTTTCTCTATCCACCCGCGCCTCCCACCCCCTCCCTCCCCCCCGCGAAATAATCTGGCATTCCAATTTGCATTGATTGACAGCCGAAAAATCGGAACAAATTAAATTCGCCATTAATAGATTTTGATGAATGAAGACGGGAAGAGGTAAAATTGCATCTTTTGAAGACTGACCAAGTCGGGAAGCTTCAAAAGATTTTTTTTTTTACAAACCTATGTTGACACGGAGGGGACCAGCAAGGACCATTTGGATAATTTTGTGTTATATATGCCAGAAAAATTTTGATTTGATTCCCCACATTTTTAAACCAGAAAGAACGCTGGTAGCAAGTGGTAGCAATTAATACCAACTGATAGCAACTGATATAAAATTCGTAAAAATAAATAAATCAATTTAAATTCCGCTTAAAAAAAAAGTGCGATTGAAAATAATGGTACTTACTCTATGACCACCAAAAGGCATGTATCAAATGCCTCCCAAAAATTCCTCACTCGATTCATTCCACCCCCTAACCCTCCCCCTCCCGCCCCTCCTCCCAACCCCTCCCCCTCCCACCCCCTCCCCCTCCCAAACCCTCCCTCCCCCCCACCGCCCTCCGCTGCACATCAATCCGCCCCAAAATAATCTGGCATTCCAATTTGTCCTGATTGACACCCCGAAAAACAAAAGCAAATTAACTTCCATTAATTAGTTTCGGCTTTTTGGACAAACAAAGTGACGGGAATTAGTGACCAGTAGCTTTTATCGTCAACCGAGGCTAAAATCCCAGACCCAAATTCACCTTAGTGGGTGAAAATAAAATTTTTATCCCATAAACTAAAACAAAAATTATTGAGGTCAGAAAATCGCTTCGTTAATGTCCAACGGCGGGAAATTTAAAGGGACGTTTAATTAGCAAAACTAGTGGGACTACAACAACATGGGTTAGGTCCGGATGGAGTAGCGACGGAAGCGAACTAGATATGTAGTTCGGGAATCGAGAGAATGAGGGAGATGAGAAAATAACTTAATGCGCGGGGTCAGCAGCAATCTATCCATTTGCAGAGGCTGAAGGTCTGGGGGTGGCGGGGGGGGAGGGATGGGAGGTGAAACGACAAAAGCCCGTGGAGTTAGTTTGCAAACTGGTCATAGGGATGCTTACTGCGGAATAGTTCCTGAAATGGCGTTAGGACGCGCCCCGTCGAAACAACAGCATGGACTATTTTCAATGGAGGCGGCATTCGTCCGGTCATTTTCCTACCACCCACCCACCCCCTTTTGGCCGGACCGCTTTAACCACTTTTCAATGTCATAATTAACATATTAAAGTGGTCAGCACGACCAGATTCACCGCTAAAAATTGAGGACGCAAAATTATTTGGCTGGGGCGTATTTGGTCGCATGGTGAGCGCCCCGCCGCCCAATGCGGTTCGCAGAATTTTTATTTTTTTTTAATTGGGAGAGCTAAAAATTGGGGACGAGAAATTATTTCGCTTGGTCGGATTTGGTCGCATGGTGAGCACCGCGCCGCCCAATGTGTTTCGCTGAATTTTAATTTTTTTTGAACTGGGAGAGCTTTTGGGGTAATGAAAAATTTAATAAACTCAAATTATTTCACCGTGACAAGTTCCTCCGAATATCGACAAAGAATTAAAAAATGAATGGCGAAACATGTGCGTAAATGAAAAATGGATGGTGCAGAGCAGAGCTTTTTGCGTAGCGAGGAAAACATAGCACTCAATTTCACATCCATTAAGCTTGAAACAAGCAACGCATCTCATATAGTCGGAATATACCGACTATGATTTACTCAATGGTACGAAATGTACAACATCGTTGAGTGTACATTTATGTTACATCATCGCCACAGTGCATTGCTAAGGGCGCAGTATAGTCATAAAGTGACGATTCGCTCAATCATTTGATGGTAATTTTGATCTCGGATTAATTCGGAATCATCATGATTACATATCTGAATTAGGAACTATGGAGGCAAATTGTGTCGATATGGATATTTTCAGAACGGAATAAACGGAGGACTTTTGGGTGGTAAATATCGAAGACTTTTACATTCTCACGAATTACCCATTTTTTTTTAATGTTTTGGAAATTTCTCAGATTTTTGACATTTTTCAAATTGTTGAAAGTTTCGGAATTCTGAAAAATTTGGAAATTTTGAAAATTTTGAAAATTCTGAAAATTTTGGAAATTTTTCAATTTTTTCAAATTTTTCGAATTTTTCAAAATTTTGAAAATTCCCCGAATTTTTCAAATTTCTCAAATTTTCCAAATTTTCAAAATTTTTCAAATTTTGAAAATTTTCAGAATTTTCAAAATTTTCAAAATTTTCAAAATTTTCAAAATTTTCAAAATGCTCAAAATTTTCAAAATTTTCAAAATTTTCAAAATTTTCAAAATTTTTAAAATTTTCAAAATTTTCAAAATTTTCAAAATTTTTAAAATTTTCAAAATTTTCAAAATTTTCAAAATTTTCAAAATTTTCAAAATTTTCAAAATTTTCAAAATTTTCAAAATTTTCAAAATTTTCAAAATTTTTGATGATTCAGACTAATGCCATTCAGTTTTCAAATTGAACTCAAAGTGTCTCCATATAGTTCCAAGGTTAGATTTTGGAGGAGCCGCGCACTCCGTCAGATCACTCAGAGCCCCATCTACAGGTTCGGACCGCTAAACTATAATTGTTCCCGCCGGAAAAAAAAACCAACAATTTCTGCTTCTCCAGTGTTGACATCACCATAACTCATCCCTCAATGAGTTACATTCTCGCACGACATCGGGGAAAATCTATTTAAACCGCAATGTACAAGTGGATTACGGCATAAAAACTTAACACGGAACACCTGTGACCGCGATCCGTCAGTATCAACCGCATCGTATGAAAATATCGTTCTCCCCACTCCTAAATCAAAAGTATTAATAAATGGCACTAAAACTACCTTTGCAATCCTAAAATTACGCGTCATCGGACAGTGAAAATTATTCGCACATGAACATATTTTCCTTGCCCATTTTTTTATATATTTTTTTTTTCCAACTCTATATGCTCTAAATAATATATATCAACATAAAACCTGAAGAAAAATCACTTGTTAATTTGCACGAATTTTCGAAGGATGAACTCTAATTTTAAAGTCTCGTAAAATTTGCAAATATACAAGTCATACACTGTAATTTCCCCTAAAAGCTCCCCAATTATACGCCAATTTTATTTTCTGTGCCAATGACAAGCCCGTAGCCTATCATAGTAATGTCGCATAAACCGAAGCAATAAAAGTCCCAATGTTTTTTTACCACGGACATTAGAAGTGAACAATACGACCCCGTGAAATTGTCATTCCACTGATACAGCCCCACCGCCGGAAGCTATGACATAACACCACCATACTGACATAACCGAGATACAAGTGCTTTGGTTGTACGTTATATCTAAAAACAAACTACAGTGATGAAAATATTTTCCGAGATGACAGCACTGGTTTTTGGAGAGGACAAACTGTTTTTAGAAAATTAATTTCTTGCCAAGTCACTGATTTCAAGGTGATTCAGATGCGGTTCCATGAGAGAAAAAATTCAATAAAAATGGAAGTTACGTAATTCCTGAGCCATATATGATTGAGAGAAAGAGTGAGGCAAAAAATTAATAACACACAAGCACACACATAGTCAACCACCTACCCGCCCACCCATCCAACCATCCACCCGCCCATTCAACCAAGCCCCCCAGCCACCCACCCATCCACCCACCCATCCATCCACCCATCCACCCACCCATCCATCCACCCATCCATCCACCCACCCATCCACTCATCCATCCAACCATCCACCCACCCATCAAAGCACTCATCCATCCACCCACCCATCCACCCACCCACCCATCAAAGCACCCATCCACCCACCCACCCATCAAATCACTCATCCACCCACCCACCCATCGAAGCACCCATTCACCCAACCAACCCGCTCACCCACCGATCCATCCACCTACCCATCCACCCACCCATCCACCCATCCATCCACCCATCTACCCGCCCAACCAACGCGCCCACCCACCCATCCACCCAACCAAGCCGCCCACCCACCTATCCATCCATCCACCCACACACACACATACATCATATATAGCAACTAAAAGAATACTATACTAAAAGATACTGAAAATTCCAGAGTCCAAAAATGCTGGAAATGGGAAAAACTTATCACGACTCTTTCTACAGCCTAATTTTTCCTAAAAGACTCACAATTATGTGACAATTTTATTTTCTGCGATGACTAACCATCAGCCCAGCATAGTAATGTCGCATAACCCGGCGCAATAAAAGTCCCAATGTTTTTTTTTACCACCGGCATTAGAAGTGAACAATATAACCCAGTGAAATTGTCATTCCACTGATACAACCCCACCCTCGTAAGCTATGACATGGCATCGTGGATTCGACACACTAACACTAAGCTATACACACGGGCTCTCAGATGTATCTTACTTCTACATTTGCAAAATTCAAAAATTTAGGAAATTTCAAAAACTCAAAACCTACATTTTGCTATAATTTGAAACTTCAATTTTTTTTTAATTCCAAAAAATTCAAAAATCCAAAACTTCATAATTTTTTCAATTTCGAAAAACCTCAAAACTTCAAAAAATCATTTTTTTAGGTCCAAAAATGAAAAAAAAAATCGAAAAATTTCGAAAATTCCAAAAACTCTAAAAATCTTGAGATACCAAAAAGTCGGAGTACGTAAAAAAAAATTGCCACATACAACAACGCATCCAAACGAGCCCCAAAAACCCCTCCTAATTATCCACGACTTTTAGTTTCCTCGCCAATGACTCGCCTCCCCCTAGTAATGTCGCATAACCCAAAGTACTAAAAGTCCCGATGTTTTTTTACCACCGGCATTAGAAGTGAACAATATAACCCAGTGAAATTGTCATTCCACTGATACAGCCCCACCCCACGGGGCTATGACATAACACCGCCGAACCGTCACACTGACATAACCTACATACAAGTGCTTGAGATGTGCGTTATACCTAGAAAAAAAAAAGAAAAAAAAAATAATACGAAAAAAAACCCAGAGATGCGGTGACAACACCCGACGGACGCGGAAAGGACTTTACGGTGTCGTATCTCACTCACGTTCTGGGCGTGTACGTACCGTGTAACGTCGGCATTACAGGTCGGTGTCGTAAAAGACGTTGTTGCAAGTAAAAAAAAAATACATATATAAGTCACCTAGATGCGAACAAAAAATGGGAGAAGCGAATAAGGGGGAAAAAAATCTGTTCATAAAATCTCGTGTATATGGTTCAGACCTTGCTGCGTGTTTTAGTTACTGACGCCTGGCACGTTCATTCAGTTGATTCCCGGGGGGGTGGGGGGGGGAGGGGGGAGAACAAAATGAGAGATATATGGCGCTATGAAACGTTTAAGATGATGTGGTTGGATCACGATTCGCGTCTATGAGTTTCAAAAGTCGCGAGATACTTGAGCGACATCGGTCATACGAGGGTGGGTGGGGGGTGGAGGGTGGGTGGATAGCCACCTATCCACCCACCCTCCCCCTTCCCACCCACACTCCTATGAACGATGTCATGGGTGAGTGGCTGAATGGGTGGATGGGTGAGTGGGTTGATGGGTGGGTGGGTGGATGGGTGGATGGGTGGGTGGGTGAATGGGTGGATGGCTGAGTGGGTATGTGAGCGGGTGCATGAATGGGTGGGCGGGCGGGCGAGTGGGTGGGTGGGTGGATGGGCGGGTGGGCGGATGGGTGGGTGGTGGTCGGGTGGCGCGCTTTTTATGTCCCAAAAAAATTTATCGGGTTTTTCAACATACTTTTTTCCACCTTCCTTGTCTACCAAAATTTTCCATTTTTTTTTCCCAGAAATCGGGTGCGCCCGAAATTCTCCCGCAGATTAAAAACTCATTACTGGCCCTACCACCGACTCGCGCAAGTGCGTGGCGTCCAGGCGTAGTTAATCGAAGAATAAATAAGGGGACGCCCCGGAGCTACAGAGATAGCACCAAACATTCCCCTCCTTGCCGCCCTAAAACCCACCTCTTTCATACCGCTTTTACTACCCTTTGGGTTGGTGGTATATGTGAGTGCAGTGATGGTGGCCAAGGGGTGGATTAATGCGAGTTCTCGCACGAGGACACCTGCTGTGCCCTACGGGAATTAACGCGGCAATCGCGTGATCCTTGTGTAGGAGTGAAATAGAAGACCAGCACTGTGCTTGATGGCCTGCACAGGACGTTTCCGTGATTTTCGGTTTATCCTGATAAAATCACATTTTTACGATTCATTCAATTAAAATGCCGGACACAACTGGAACAAACAAATCCAAATTTTTCTTATCAGGGTCTCCAAAATATCAATCCAAAATATTTTCCAAAAATTGAATTCACCCCTTTCACATTTTTTTTTCGCATCATTTGTTCGACATGTAATCATATTTTTTCTATCTAGGCAGATAAAAAATGGAAGAGTAATAGGCGATGGGATGAAGGCAAATGGTGAGTGTAGGTAAACCGTGAAGGCTCACCCTAACCCCCGTTTCAACCTATCGGACGAGCTGATAAATTACTTTACCACCCTCCCTGGCATTTTCCGACTTCCACACACTACCCCCCCCCCCCCCACCACCCACCCACCCACCCCCCATTCTCCATTCTGTCTCATTCCCGCGTGTGTGCATCGCTATCAGACACGTGAGACGATTTAAACCGCTACGGAAATGTGTTATCTTGCTGGAGGATAATGAAATAGGATATTTTTGGAATTCTCTATTCCGAGGGTAAGCAAGTGGAAATAAACCTGAGGAAATTTTCGAGTGGCAATTTTTTGAAATTTTTTTTAAAACTTTTTAAAAATATTTTTTTTAATTTTTTAAAAATATTTTTCAAACATTTTTTAAAAAGTTTTTTAAAAATAAAAAAAAAAATTTTTTTTCTCAAATTTTTATATCTTCAAATATTTTCAAAAATTGAAATTAACTTTTTTAACCCTTTGAATTCATTTCAGAGCAGATAAAAAATGGAAATTGACGGAATTACACTGGGCGGCACATCCCTCACCATGCGAGCAGAAGCGTCCAAACCGCTGGGAGAAGTACTGAAGGGTTTATTTAAACAAATAGGATGATCCTCTGTCCTGATTAAACATTAGCCAACGCACCATAAATTTTAATTCCCGAAAATTGTAAGTCGTGTCTAAATGAAACGTCAGTGAAAATAACAGTTTGCTCTTCAGTGCTGTTCTTGAAATTAGGATAGTTTGTTCATTAGAGTTCTTTTCCGATTGCCAGTGCCACCCCCTTGCCGCGTTCTCTCAACAAGAAAGGCGGAAAAGGAAGAAAGGGACGAGAAACTGAGGGAGAACAGAGTCCAAGGATATTTGTCTTGATAAGTTCGAGGCAGGAAATGAGACGTCGATGGGGGTGGGTTCTTTCGACCCCCCCCCCCCTCATTTTCCTTTGCCGCTCCGCGCCGCGCTTAAAAACGACTGAGATTGCAACTAAACGAGAATTTGGGTCCTCTTAATGAGGAATCATGAGATCCCAATCTTATGCTCGTGACCCAAATAAACGCTTTCCTGCAAATGATGGAAAATATTGAAATTACTTTCTCATGGGCATGTCAGTGAAATCGAATATTGGGGAATTGAAATTTTCTAATTTATCAGGGAAATTCAATTCCGAGCCACTCGGTGGAATATTGAAAAAATTCGAAAGTTATTGGAGCATTTCAAAAGATTCGAAAATTTTCCGAATTCCAAGGTAACGTTGAGACCTTCTGGGGAGGCAAACTTAAATTTGTTAAACTGAATTTTTGGCCCCAGGTTAATGGATACTATTCAATAGGAACCCCCAGAAGATATTTGCGTCGATTTGGGAATAAAAAATTAAAATTATTTTTTTACGAATTTGGCCAAATTTAACATTGCCGTCTTATGGGGAGGCAAACTCAATTTTTTTAAAATCGAATTTTTGACCCCGTGCGCGTTTATACTATTCAATTGGGACCCCTAGAAGACACTCCCGTCGATTTTGGGTCGAAAAACTCAAATTAATTTTTTTCGATTTTGGCCAAATTTAACATTGGGCTCTTATGGGGAGGCAAACTTAAATTTTTTAAAATCAGATTTTTGACCCCGTGCGCGTTTATACTATCCAATTGGGACCCCTAGAAGACATTCCCGTCGAGTTTGGGTCGAAAAATTGAAATTAATTTTTTTCGATTTTGGCCAAATTTAACATTGGGGTCTTATGGGGAGGCAAAGTTAAATTTTTCAAAATTGAATTTTTGGCCCCGTGCGCGTTTATACTATTCAATTGGGACCCCTAGAAGACACTCCCGTCGATTTTGGGTCGAAAAATTGAAATGAATTTTTTTCGATTTTGGCCAAATTTAACATTGGGGTCTTATGGGGAGGCAAAGTTAATTTTTTTAAATTGAATTTTTGGCCCCGTGCGCGTTTATACTATTCAATTGGGACCCCTAGAAGACACTCCCGTCGATTTTGGGTGGAAAAAGTCAAATTATTTTTTTTCGATTTTGGCCAAATTTAACATTGGGCTCTTATGGGGAGGCAAACTTAATTTTTTTAAAATCAGATTTTTTACCCCGTGCGCGTTTATACTATCCAATTGGGACCCCTAGAAGACATTCCCGTCGATTTTGGGTCGAAAAATTGAAATTAATTTTTTTCGATTTTGGCCAAATTTAACATTGGGGTCTTATGGGGAGGCAAAGTTAATTTTTTTTAAATTGAATTTTTGGCCTCGTGCGCGTTTATACTATTCAATTGGGACCCCTAGAAGACACTCCCGTCGATTTTGGGTCGAAAAATTGAAATTAATTTTTTTCGATTTTGGCCAAATTTAACATTGGGGTCTTATGGGGAGGCAAAGTTAAATTTTTTAAAATTGAATTTTTGGCCCCGTGCGCGTTTATACTATTCAATTGGGACCCCTAGAAGACACTCCCGTCGATTTTGGGTCGAAAAATTGAAATTAATTTTTTTCGATTTTGGCCAAATTTAACATTGGGGTCTTATGGGGAGGCAAAGTTAATTTTTTTAAATTGAATTTTTGGCCCCGTGCGCGTTTATACTATTCAATTGGGACCCCTAGAAGACACTCCCATCGATTTTGGGTCGAAAAACTCAAATTAATTTTTTTAGATTTTGGCCAAATTTAACATTGGGGTCTTATGGGGAGGCAAACTTAATTTTTTTAAAATCGAATTTTTGGCTCCGTGCGCGTTTATACTATCCAATTGGGACCCCTAGAAGACACTCCCGTCGATTTTGGGTCGAAAAAGTCAAATTAATTTTTTTCGATTTTGGCCAAGTTTAACATTGGGGTCTTATGGGGAGGCAAACTTAATTTTATTTAAATCGAATTTTTGGCCCCGTGCGCGTTTATACTATGCAATTGGGACCCCTAGAAGACACTCCCGTCGATTTTGGGTCGAAAAAGTCAAATTAATTTTTTTCGATTTTGGCCAAGTTTAACATTGGGACCTTATGGGGAGGCAAACTTAAATTTTTTTAAATGGGATTTTTGGCCCCGTGCGCGTTTATACTTTCCAATTGGGACCCCTAGAAGACACTCCCGTCAATTTCGGGTCGAAAAAGTCAACTTATTTTTTTTCGATTTTGGCCAACTTTAACATTGGGGTGTTATAGGGAGGCAAACTTAATTTTTTTTAAATTACGTGTTTGGTCTCAAGTTGATGGATACTATTCATTGGAAGCCCTTCCAATGAGAAACCCTCTGATATTACAGCTAAACCATGAATTTCGGTGCCCCTAATGAGAAATCATAAGATCTCAATCTCATGCTGGTGACCCAAATAACCGCTTTCCCGGAAATGATGGAAAATATTGAAATTATTTTCTCTCCTATAAACGGGGTGGGAGTGTGTCCATTATCAATGGACTGAAATGGAATATTGGAAAATTATCAAATTCATTATTGAAATTTAATTTCCGCGATTTTCACTATTTTTCGACGCTATTTCACTTATTATTTTTGTCATTACTGCAATTACTGCGGAACGAACTGATATAAAGATAAAAAAAACGGGATTAACGGACAAAAGTAACGAATTCAAATAACGCGGATGTAAAAGTTGGACCGGAAAAATCATTAAAAATCTTTTTCGAAAATTTGGAAATCTGGAAAAATTCATTGCTCATAAAAGTCTCTAATCAGAAATTTCTGGAAAATGGGAAAGTGCCCGGGCGGCAGATTGCTATACGCGCGAGCGCCAACATCGGCCGCGCGCGCACCATCAGAAGGTTAAATTACCACATTTCCGCGGAAATAATTTGCTCATGTAGACTTTATTGTTTCCTCCGATACTCAAATTATCATCTCTCGATGACTCTCCTAAATAGGCTAAAACTTTGAGGGTTCAATTAATTAAAACGCGAAGCAGGGAATGCCAGTGAGTACTGTGGAAAGATAAATGAAGACCTCAGACGCAATTCGAACATTTTCGGTTGTGAAATGCCAAGCCGATTAGACCTCCCTCGACCCCCCCCCCCCCCGCCCCCGAAAACTTTGACTCCCTCAAGACTTCTAGACAGTGCGGAAAAGTGAAGGGGATAATCGTTGAGTATATAGTTTTGTACGTCGAAAATTTGCCAATTTTCCCCACCCGTGGAGAAATTCTAAGGGATATTACAGTTTAATTAAGAGGGATTTTAATCTTGAATACTTCATTGGCACAAAAGTTTTTACTAAAGTCTATAAAAACATTATCACTTTATTCTGGGAATATTGCGAGGTAATTGTATGGTCAAGATGTTGAGAATGATGTAGCAGATGTGAATGTGACGTGTTTTGGCAAAATTTCATAAATTTCATAAAGTTCATGGATTTCATGAATTTCATAAAGTTCATACAGTTCATAAATTTCATAAATTTCATAAATTTCATAAATTTCATAAATTTCATAAATTTCATAAATTTCATAAATTTCATAAATTTCATAAATTTCATAAATTTCATAAAGTCCATGAATTTCATAAATTTCATAAATTCCATAAATTCCATAAATTTCCTAAATTCCATAAATTTCATAAATTCCATAAATTTCCTAAATTTCATAAATTTCATAAATTTCATAAATTTCATAAATTTCATAAATTTCATAAATTTCATAAATTTCATAAATTTCATAAATTTCATAAATTTCATAAATTTCATAAATTTCATAAATTTCATAAATTTCATAAATTTCATAAATTTCATAAATTTCATAAATTTCATAAATTTCATAAATTTCATAAATTTCATAAATTTCATAAATTTCATAAATTTCATAAATTTCATAAATTTCATAAATTTCAAAATTCAAGAAGATCTCATGAAACTGGAGCTCCATTTTATAACCACTTCTTGATAACTAAAACTCTTACCTTGAACGTCGCGTTGTCGGATCCTTCATCACCATAACCTCTGTGATATCTCCATACTTGGTGAAGTATTCCCTGAGGTTCTCTGCAACATCCAAAAAAAGCCCCCCAAAATTAGAAAAAATAATTCAGAAGTAATGTTCATCGAATAATTTTCTTCACCAATTTATTGGTGTGTAAGAAAACGCATATTCTCGGGCCAAGAAAATAAAGTGAAGAACGGCAACACAGGAGTAGAGGGGCTAAAGTTGCTTTACGAGAAAATAGATTAACTCACAACTTTTACCCCTTCGACGTAACTCGCCGACGCGGGATGCCTCTCTTCCTTTTCCCGTGGCCGTAAAAGCCCACGAAACGAGATTCGAGATTTATCGTTGAATCAAACTCGAAAGTCGTTAGATCCCCCCTCCCCCCTGCCACCCACCCCCCCTCCCATTCGACCGTGTCGTCAATTAATCTGTTCTTTCGACGAACTGTGAAAAAAAATGTCATTGTATTTTCCGCCATTCAATTCCCGAGGAAATGTGGCCATCCATGTGAAAAGGGCCCACTTTGTCGGCATTAGGTTTCAAGATCTTTACACTTTTGTCTTCATATTTTCCATCTGAACCTATGTTGCTCCGTTTTTTTTATATTTTCAACCAACGTCATTTTCGGGTTCATATGAGGACTATCCAAACATTACCGAGTTTATTTTGAGCGCAAGTTATGAGGAAAATTATAATGGGCTCTTTCATTCACGTCCAATCAATCTCGTAAGCAATTCTATTGAGTGTCGAAATAGTAATGTTAATTGCCGTAGTTTATAGGAATAATACGATCTATAGTTGGTAATCTGATCTACAGTTGGTAATTTGATCTACAGTTGGTAATGCGATCTACAGTTGGTAATTTGGGCTACAGTTGGTAATTTGATCTACAGTTGGTAATGCGATCTACAGTTGGTAATTTGATCTACAGTTGGTAATCCGATCTACAGTTGGTAATGTCATCTACAGTTGGCAATGTGATCTACACTTGGTAATGTGATCTACAGTTCGTAATCCAATCCACAGTTGGCAATCCGATCTACAGTTGGTAAGGTGATCTACAGTCAGTCAAGTGGTCTCCACTCAATAAACTAATTCTGGACAAAAGTAAAAATTTTCTTTTTCACCCTTATCATTCTCCAGCTCATTACAATAGCTTTCCTAGATCGGAAAAATCAAAAATTTGTGTCAGGAAAATTTTATCCATTCAATCCTCGATTAAATGAAGATTCATTTTTACAAGTGCTCGTTAGTACTTGTGCTCAAAGTCAGTCTGAGAGGGCACGCAAACATTCTCCCACTATCCCACTCGCGTTGTAACATCCCGTGGAGCCAATCGGTACCACACTCGACCAATTACCTTGAAACTTTCATAATTGCAAGCTGTGGGGGGTGGGCCAGCTTGAAACCAAATTAAAAGTTTGATTTTTCAAGATATCCGAAATATACGGTGGGCCGGGCCCTCCAGTCAAATCCATCTCCAGTTGGCAATTTTATTTGGCCAAATAGCACGCGATATGCCCGCGGTTTTCATTAAAACTATTAATCTTTTTTTCCGTAAAATCCATTGAGGCTATTAAAAAATAATTTATAAATAATTCCAACTAGTGGGATAAAAGTGTGTGTCCCCGTTGGAAACAGAAAGAAAACTTCCCGATTTGTAATTTCTGTTTGCCATTCCTAGATTTTCCGATACGTCAATTAAATGTTTCAATCCGATTTATCAAGCAGATAACTATGAACATTTGACTAGCCGCATAGCCAGCGTGAGGACGAGAATTATCCGCGTTACTGGAGTGGGAGTGAGACGCCAATAGGGGTGCGAACGCTCGAGGGTTAAACCCGTCATACCTCCTTAATTATGACAAATATCGAAAAAAGTGATAAAAAATTAAATATGTATTTCCACTTACTGAGCAAATTCTGTTCAATACTTTTTGCCGTATCTCTTACCGTTTTTGAAGTAGAGCGTTGTAAACAATTCAATTGTTAATAACAAAAAAACAGCTCGGTCAATTGAAACCAAAAACTAATCCGATCTAAGTTCCATGAAGACGCTCCGAATAAGACCTCGATGACCTCGATCGTTCAATCCGTTCGTAAGAAATCGTTAACCAAAAATCCGATTCCACACACACACACATACACACACACAGAGACATTTACTCAGAATTTTCTGGGAAGCATTTGGGTATACTTAAAACACCAGTTACAAAGTCAAAAAAAAATTGATTTCGGGGTCAATACAATAACTTCCCGAAAATCGGGAAGTTAAAAAAATCGAGAAAAATGGAAAAAATGAAAAAAGTTCAAAATTGCCATACCCTTACATTTGCCACCCGCCAAAGATATCATTAAAAAGCCATTTCACCCCAGAATCAATGGATTGTTTATAGTCTATACCATCGCGATAACAATCCGATATAACCTAGTATAATTTGACAATTTTCGTAAAACGATACTATCCACTCTCAGATGCGTCGTAAAGCAGAATCCATCTGGATTGTAATATCGCCAAGGATAGTGAATAGCTGAGATATCATTTTGGTTTATCGATGCAGTTGAATAGAGCGAATGAGCGTATATATAACAAGGGAGTAACTATTGCGCATTACGAGGTCCTCAGAAAGGACAAGAGTTGGGGGGAGGCTGGGTGGCCGGGGGTGGGGGGGGGGGGGGGGGGGGGGGGGTTGGGATGCCTGGATAAAGCGGCGTATAATTAGATAGGGTGCAAGATATATTTGGAGCTTGGCCATGTTGGCCAAACGCCAGGCTTGAGCCTTGCATCGCCCAGCCTCCTTTTCCAAGCCATCGTTGGGAGAACTTTCGGACGGGGTTGATACTGTGATCCACATGTATGTATATTAAACGTTCATGAATGTACGCCTTTTGGGGGATAAGAGGGGTTGTAAAGTTACACAGACGACGCAAGACGAGAGTTTTGTAAGCCCTGGCGGGGAGGAGGGCGGGGGTTATAGCTTCGGGGAATATGCCTAGTTGAAGTGGGGGGTGGGGGGGGGGGGGGTTGGGCGAATGGACTACCTAGGTCCATGAACTATTTTTTTTAAACAAAACTCATTGACAATAACTTCCCTAAAAATCGGAAACTTAAAAAAATTATAAAAAAAAAAAAATTATTCTCACCAATTTCATCCCCCAAAATTGTCATACTTTCACAATTTTCCACCACCACCTCCTTGGGAACTATCGACGTCTCCTCAATTAGTCTCAGCTACTCTCGTTCCCCGTAAATTGATGGAAGCAATTTCATTGTGAGCTACCGTACTCCCCCTACCTACCCCCCACCCCTTCCACCCCCAGCACTTTTAAAACAGAATTTACGACAGTCGTTTCCTTAATTGCGCGACGCGCGCCCGCGACTTATTTTCACCATCCTGATCATCCCCCCTCCCCTCCCCCACTCCCACCCCCGTGTGCCCAATTCTCTCGAAGGACAGCGGGAGGGCGGGGGGGGGGGGGTGGAATGACAATGTTTTTTGGACGGTTGCCCTGGCTCCCAGTGCGACTGATAGCTCGTTGAATTTTTTTCGACGCTCCGAACTCGCTTCCGGGATTTCCACGACAATCGAACCGAGTCAAAATTACCCGTCGGTGCATGCTGGAACGTCCAGCTAGCATTTCATAGCCCCCCCCCCCCACTGCCTCTCTCCGTTGTTCTGTTTCACCTATGTGCACACGCTTTATAAATTACCGAAGGGGAGTAATTATTTTATTAACGTGAACGACACGACACGCGACAGAAAACAGGAATCCGTCGGCATGAGATGGGGCATTTTGGAGTTCATTGGTGCGTACGGGAGTACCTGTGCGATCATATCGTGATAAGCTCGATCGTGTTACACGCTGTCCTGATCGTCCATGACACGCCAGTGATAGGGGGCGGTGAGGCGGGGGGGGGGGGAAATCCGGGAATATGACAAAAGTATATTGTCTGAGGGGCATTAACAGGGAATAACAGTTTAGCTGAGTAAATTGGCGAAAGTTGGACTAGGCGTCTACGTTGTGTAATAATTCAAGCGGAGATTTACCATTTGAGGGAAATTTGAGGACACAAATGGAGGATAAATTTCTCTGCCTGATTTGCGTGATGCTAGGAGGGTGCTAATTGATTTTTGTGGAAATTGCAATGCCCGCCACCAAAGAAGCTTGCATTCTCTCATCCAGCCATCAACAGCACCACCGACTTAATTGGCTCAAGTCAAACTACTCATCTACCTCGTATAATAATTCAACTCGTTAAATACGAGAAAAATATTGCCCACGGGCCAGCGCTCAAGTGCATGTAAATTTATGCCGCTTCTTTTTACCCCGCGCCATTTTTAATTCCCCCAAGACCACTGAGGAAGAAAATTTATGCTTCCCGGGAAGTTGCTCGTACTTCAAACACCTTTTGGAAAAGAGACAAAAACGTAACCGCGAGCAAAAAAAAAAAAGGAAGAAGATGAGTGAAAAAGATGTTTTCCAAGCCAACAACTCCTCACAGTATCACGCTCGAACGGGAAATCCATAAGGGATCTCAAGATTGCCCACCGAAGCAAATTCGAGGTTATTTTAGACCTGATTTCCTTCCTTCCTTTTTACTTCGTTTCGCATCTCTATATCCCCCTCCACTCAACTCAACCACAATCTTAGGTCCCCCTTCTCCCCTCCCCCCCCACCCACTCACCCCCCACCCACCCACCTCTCACTGCCCCCCCCTACCCACCCACCTTCGACTACCCCCTCCCCTCCCCCCCCCCCCACCCACCCACTCGCGACATCCCGCCGCCCACCCACCTCCCCCCTCCCACCTCCCACCATCCCCCACCTCCCCCACCGCGCACCCACCTCCCGCCACCCACCCACCCACCCGCCGCTCCTTCCTCGCCAATGTCTCGCACCAACCTGCGAGCTCAACCCTAAAAAACAAGCAGCATTTTCCGGCCTTCGCCTATCTCATAGCATCGAAACATATTGGTAAAGTGCAGGAGGCGAGTAAGAGCTCGCGGATTTTTCATTCAAATGAGATCCCTCCAAGCTTCCTCAAGATGCGATGGTAGAATGAGGATAGGGTAGAGGTAAAAAATGAATAAGACGCAAAGAAAAGGTAGGAAGGAAAAAAACGTCAAGCCGCTTCGAGTAGACGAAAGAATCAGGCGTCCGCTCGAGTGTTTTTCTATTCAGAAAAGGAGACTCGCATAAAGTTCTATATAGGTTAGATTCTATCCTGCGAGGATATCAAAGAGGTGGCGGGGGGGGGGGGGGGGAGGGGTTTGGTGAGGAAGTAGAGTGAGAGATGGAGTGAAAAAAAATGAGTGGAGGAACAGACAGAATGCCTTCCATTCCGTAGGAAGGGCCGCTCATTGAAACGAATGGTCTGGTGGCATCCTTCTTCAGCGTTGGCACCCCCAAGGCCCTCAAGATCCTCACTATGTACCTCCAGGCCACTTTCCCCCCTCCCTCATCCTCTTTTCTATCGCAAGATCCAACCCTCGGATTACTTATATACCCCTCCCGCTCTCCCACCCCACCCTCCCCCCCCCCCGCCTCTTTTTTTTCTTATTCCCAGAGAACGCGTTCCTAAAGCATCATTTGAATAAACGCAAAGTTATAACCTCCACTCCTGGTTCTCAAGACGAATAAATACCCCACTTTTTTAACCACACAATGTTCCACTACATCCTCACTCAATAAAATTATCGGCTTCCACCCATTGAAGTTTTCTGTATTTTCCCACAATTTTCAATCCTCAATCATGCCAAAAAGGAAATCCCCCAAATTCTATTTTCCCTGAATAAACCATTTCGTAATAATGGCCCGAAGCCCTGTAAACATTTCTTATCAACAATTCCGCCCAAATTCGCTGACATTGTTCGCTCCATTTCCCCCGGAAATTTTATTGGCAATATTAAAAGCAGCGGGTGGAGGTGGGAGTGGGGGGGGGGGGGGGAGTGACGGAGCCGGAAAAAAGGCCATGTGCAAAATAAAGGCAAAAGAAACATCTAAAGTTGTCTGTCGCAGAGGGAAATGAAGATAGACAGTAGTGTCACGTAGGCGGAAAAGTATATACACCTGTATCTATAAAGGTCTATCTACAGTAATACCCCCCTTTTTCATTCCCCCTTCTATGACGTTGTGTCTAGCCGAAGCCTACCTGGCCATACGCCAGGCCGCCTCGAGTCCCCATTGGATGGTAGGTTAGGCGGAGGGATTTCACGATAGTGCACAGTCGGGTGCATATAGTACCGTACAATCTCCCACCTCAACCCCCCCTAAACCCAACTCTACCTCCCCCCACCCGCCCCCCCCGCCCACCCCCCGATCTCCCGCCCCCCCGCCGCCCCGGCCCACCCAACCCATTGGATGCACACCCGCATTGCAGCTATGGCCCACCATCCCTAATGATGGCAACCACGCAGGTACGAATTCACTAGCATTTCTACATAGCAAACCAACACCTTTGTACCATTCGGCCCACCTCTTTTGCCTATTTCGACATGGTTTTCAGTACACATCAAGCTATGTAACGGCCTCCAGTGGTAGTACAAAGGGTTATAAGAGAAGCATGGAGGTTAGGTTATAACCCCCTCCCCCCCTCCCCCCCCCCCCCCCCCAACACCACCTCGCTTTTCCGCTGACACTTCACGTACTGTTCTCCTTTATACTCTTTGGCAAACTATTACTTCTGGAGGAGGGCGTTCTTCAGTGAATACTCGAGGATGCTACAAACGATTTTGCTGGTGTGAAAACGATTATGGTGCATGTGGCAGAGCACACATTGTCCGCCAAAATTTTGGAAAATTGGCTATTGAGGTTTTATTTGGGTACAGTTGGTGAGGATGGAGTTTTATGGGGGGTGGAAGGGGTGGATGAGGTCTGGATGCTTTGGGCGGTGTCATTGCATGCTCGTAGCAATTTTGGTGGTTTCAGGCGGGGAGATTCTGCAAGATGGTTTGAGGAGGGATTGCTTTTCTGCGCTCGTGGGTCATTCACTGATGAGAGAAAGATGCAAGGTTGAAAACTTCAGCAAGTTCAAAAAATCCAGATTAGCCGGAAGTGGTGGCGCTCCCGACTCAGTAATGAGTCTCTCAAGTGTTGATCACCCTGTACATTTACCCATACAGTCAGAATTGAATTAATAAATAGATTAATCACTCCATCGAATTTGCCTAGATAAACAGACTGCTCGTGTTCGTAATATAGGTTATTCCAAAGGTCCCAACGGTATTGCCGACAGATAGCGTTTTCTATCCCGGAAAATGGTGGGGTAGGGTTCGAGGGGGTTTGGGGGGTGGCGGAAGATCCATTCTTGTTACTCGCCTCAAACCCCAGCGACATCTTTAATTCATCGAATGCGGATTGCGGTCTGAATCCTTGATGAGCTTTATTCCACATCCGCGCGCACACACCCAACTATTGGCATCCGATGAGGGATTTCTCATACGATAATACGTGGAGGAAAAAAAAAAAATTGGTGAAAAAAGGTGGAATTTCCTAGTGAGCTAAAACCCTTTCATGATTTGCCACGCGATATTTTCCGTCCATCTTCAATCTCTCAATTCACTGATATCTAAACAGAAATAACATATTTACACCGGAAATCAATTATCTTACTGATGAGTTAAAAATGCGAAATACGATATTGCAATTGTTGACGGAAATTTCGTTCAAGTTGAAAAACGATGTTTGTGTGTGTGTGTGTGTGTGAGTGGGTGGGTAGGTGAATGAGTGGAGGGGGGAGGGGGGGGGTGAATAGGTGGGTAGGTGAGTGGGTAGGTAGGTAGGTGGGTGGTAGGTAGGTCCGTGGGTGGTAGGTAGGTGGGTGGATGGGTGCGTAGGTGGGTGGGTAAGTGGGTTGATGGGTGCGTAGGTGGGTGGGTAGGTGGGTGGGTGCGTAGGTGGGTAGGTGGGTGGGTGGGTGCGTAGGTGGGTGGGTGGGTAGGTAGGTGGGTAGGTGGGTAGGTGGGTGGGTGGGTGGGTGGGTGGGTAGGTAGGTGGGTGGGTGGGTAGGTAGGTGGGTGGGTGGGTAGGTAGGTGGGTGGGTGGGTGGCTAGGTAGGTAGGTGGGTGGGTGAGCGGGCAGATTTGGGGGTGGATGGCTATGTGTGTCTGTGTGTGTGTGTGGGTGTGCGGGTGCGTAGAATCTACGGATGCGCGCGCACTCGGCCGGATTACCCACACGCACTTTGAATTTTTTTTTTTAAATCTGTTATTCATGAATCACAAATGGAGACAGTCGGGAATTTTTTTTCGACTGTCATCCAGTTTCACAATTCGCTTCTTTCGGCATGTTAGGATTGGGGGAATTTAACACTCAGGATTCTCATTCGAGATCCCGTGCCACTCTAGGCTTTTTATCTATGCGATGGTCCATTTTCTTTTTACTGAATAACACACACACACACACACACACACATATATAGTCGGACACGTATATGCAGGCACTCGGGCTCTCCAGAAATCCCGTTCAATCCTTTTCTCTCATTTCTGCCACGTAATCGAGCGTAAAACTAGCCAGTAAAGATCACTTGAGTTGTCTGCCTGCATCTCACTGTACGGAATCGTCGTCCTCCAGTGTTCTCCAATGGAAACCTCCTTTTCTCGGCTCTTCAGATTGAAGAGAATTGAATGAAAATAAACAAAAAAAAACATGAAGACTTTCTACTCGAGATGCGGCGATGTGAAACTATTTTTTTGTATTTGAAATAATCACAAAAAATTCAAAAATTTCAAAAATTTCAAAGATTTCAAAAATTTCAAAAATTTCAAAAATTTCAAAAATTTCAAAAATTTCAAAAATTTCAAAAATTTCAAAAATTTCAAAAATTTCAAAAATTTCAAAAATTTCAAAAATTTCAAAAATTTCAAAAATTTCAAAAATTTCAAAAATTTCAAAAATTTCAAAAATTTCAAAAATTTCAAAAATTTCAAAAATTTCAAAAATTTCAAAAATTTCAAAAATTTCAAAAATTTCAAAAATTTCAAAAATTTCAAAAATTTCAAAAATTTCAAAAATTTCAAAAATTTCAAAAATTTCAAAAATTTCAAAAATTTCAAAAAATCCAAAAATTTCAAAAATTTCAAAAATTTCAAATATATCAAAGATTTCAAAAATTTCAAAAATTTCGAAAATTTCAAAAATTTCAAAAATTTCAAAAATTTCAAAAATTTCAAAAATTTCAAAAATTTCAAACATTTCAAAAATTTCAAAAATTTCAAAAATTTCAAAAATTTCACAAAGTTCAAAAATTTCAAAAATTAGAGCTACAACCGGAAAATCTAAGCACCGTTAGTCCCCTCTGTTTCACGAACTATACGAGAGCGGAATGAAAAAAAAAAAAAATCAAATGCTCCGCATCGTTTACTGGCCAGCGTCGAGGGACAGATACGCGAAGCCGATCGAAGGGAAAACGTGATCGGCTTTTGCTCGTTTCACGATTCAATGATTCTGAAATTACGGTACAGAGAAACTCCAGGAGACCCCTCAGGAATTCATTCAATGATTTGTCCACTCTTTCTTCCGCACAATTTTTCCCCGTTCCCTTTTTTTCTTTTAAATGACCGGGTTTGGGGGAAAAGGACGTTTGAGGACAAGAATTCACTTTGGAGTGTCTCTTGAAGATGTCTCACAGGAAAAAAAGCTCTCCAAAAATTGCAGTTCACTCAAGGTCATTCGCAGAATATTTATTCTATACTGATGGAACCTGCCCTTGATGACCTTGGACTCCAAAATTACAACTCTCACATCAAGGATAATTTAAATGGAACATTTCTCCTGAAATGACCGAGCTTGGCTAGAAAGGATATTTGAGAGCGATGAGAAATCACTTTGGAGTGTCTCTGAGAGACGCTTCGGGTATGGTCAGATGATGTTTCGTTGAACGGAGATTATTATTGCTCATGCGACAGCCAACATAGGGGGGGGGGGGGGAGGAGGGGTGGGCGGGGTGACTGGGCAATATATAAGACCCCCGGAGGGTATAACAGATGTATAGATATATTATTTGATTGTACAGCCGCAAGGATATCTGCCAGGATGTCCTGTGCAGAACCGTATCAAGGCAATTTCCGGTCACCGGTACATTTCCAGAGAGTTACTACCTTTAACGGTTATCATCGATAAATGACAAGAATCTTTGTGGCAGATATGCTATCGCGGGACTTGAGAGCGTATCATATTTCACTGTTTTTTCGCTCATCAATGGGGTGAAAAAAAAAATATTCAAATCCCCTACAAGTCTTCTGGCTGACGTTCTTCCCCCCCCCCCACCCTCCCCCTAACTTTATTGAAATTTAAAGTGAAACAGTTATAGTACTGCTTAGCCCGATGAGTCAGTGCTTGCAGTTCCGACGACGGTTCCCACTGCGCGAACAGTTACAAGTATTGAGTTCCATGAAGGGTCCGTTCTGGGAACCGTTCCGGCTGGAACTTCAGTTCCGGGCACCGTTCTCAGAACAGTTACAGATGCAAACCCAATCGCGGGAACAGTTCCAAGAATCGCTTGAAGTGGACGAACAGTTGCAAGCCCTGTTCCAGATGAACAGTAAGTTCCAGGAACTGTTCCAGGTAGAACTTTGATTACGGGGGCCGTTCCAAATGCATGTACATGCCCGGGAACTGTTCCAAGCGAGAGTTAAGGTGCGAGAACTGTTCACGTGAAACAATTCTCAGGACTGTTGTTCACTTGGAACCGTTCTGGGAACGGTTTCAGCTGGAACTTCAGTTCCGAGCACCGCTCTCAAAACTGTTCCAGGTAAAAGTTCTATTTCGGGAACAGTTCCAAGAATTGCTCCAAGTGGACGAACAGTTGCACGCCCTGTTCCAGCTGAACATTAAGTTCCAGGAGCTGTTTCAGATAGAACTCTCATTACGGGGACCGCTCTGAATGCATGTGCAGTTCCGGGAACTGTTCCAAGCGAGAATAAAGGTTCGAGAACTGTTCATGTGAACCAATTCTCAAGACTGTTTGTTCACTTGGAACCGTTCTAGGTACTGTTCCACCTGGAACTTCAGTTCCGACTACCGTTTCCAAAACAGTTTCAGGTGAAAGTTCAATTCCAGGAACAGTTCCAAGCGGAAGTTCATGTTCGAGAACTGTTCCCGTGAGACAATTCTCACTCTTTGTTCACCTGGGAACCATTCTGGGAACTGTGAGGACTGGCCCAATGGATTGAGGAACGCTGTAACTGTTCAACTTTGATAACTCGATCGGGAAGCGCCAGATTGAAAAGTTGGAGAGGAACTTTACACTCGGAATTTCGCGCTCATAGATATATCGGCAATGAATATCCGCTGGTTTTAACAATGTATAGAAAATATTGCTATTAATTTTTCCAGTGATATTGGTCATCCTTTTGTCAGCCATAGCCTTTCATTATATTAATCTAGAAAATTTTTAATTAACCATCCGCGAATTAAATTCACGATTATTAGGGATAGGGGACTGAATTCGTGCAACCGAAAATGTGGGTGTATTTATTTTCCATGCATTTGCATGATTCACAGAGATATTGAGTATGCGATAACTTTTAATTATTCAATTTCCACGTTTTTCGATTATACTTTGGTTAATAATTGCTTTATCACAAATGAACGAGAATACTTTTAATATGAAATGATACAAAAAGGAAGGGCCATAATTCATTTTCGTGGGAAATTGGTGGTACATTTTTTTGTAATTATCGCTGCAATGAATGAATTTAATTTCATAATGCTCATAAAATTTAAATATCACTGTCTCGAGAGAGGTTAGGAGGAAAATAAAAAGTAGCTGGTTAAATATATCTCAATCATCAAAGGTACTGAATTATGAGGTGGAAAAAATAATAAACGAGTGGGACTTGAAGCCACTTGACGGGGAAGCACCTCGGCATCGCGGCTCGTGGGGTTTCTTCCTCTCACTCAGTCGCTTACTTCTCCGGCTCGCTTAATAATTCAAATCTCGCGCTACTCGAAAAATTGAATTTAATAATTCAATCCAATAGGAAAGCTCGGGTGATTACACCAGCAAGTCTCAGAGTTGGTCTAGCCTCTTTCTTCATTATATATAACATTTTTACCTCTAATTTTTCTTTGGATATTTTCTCTCTAGCTCTCCCTCTCTCTCTCGTTGTCAGCCCAACGACGAAATTGTTAAACATGCAGAAACCTGCGGATGATTTTGCCAATTCAATTTCATCGGTATTTTTGGGAAATTTTGTGGAGGAAATTAAATTCGGCTGGGAAAATGATGATTTTTTTTTTTTTTTTTTTGTAATTTTGGATGTGTTGAAGAAATTTATAATATCAAAATTAGACAATTAGGGAGATTTCGAAAATTTCCCAAATGTCAGAAATGTAACAATTTGAAAATTGAAAATTAAAAAAAAAAGTTGAAAGAAATTTTGAAAATTGGATTTTTTTTGTAAATTTTCAAAATTGAAAAAAATTGAATGAAGGTTGAAAAATTTTTTTAAAAATTTTTTTGAAAAATTGAAAAAAAAATGAAATAAATTGAAAAAAAATTTTTAAAGAAATTGAAAAAAAAATTACCAAAAAAATATAAATCTTCCCAATGTTTCACAATTTTTTGTCATTACATTTTCGGCGTAGAGGTAGAACTTGGAAACAGCATATGCAATCCAACATTCAATTCCCAAAAGTCCCTATTTTTGGCAGGCACTTTCCTTTGGGAAATTCCATCTCAACCATTACACCGTTATGTCGATGAAAATTTAAATTGTGAATTTTTCCCTTTCATATTGACAACGATGTCACTCAGCATCTCATGGACCAAGTGTATATTGAAACATTCATTCTTGACGTCATCGATACATCGACTTACTGGGTTCTGCTATGTCGAGCACTTCGTGGGTTAAAAGGGGTTAAGTACTTGAGTTTATCTACGGGAAGGAAAAAGTGTAGACGTCGCCAACGATACGGAGAAAAAATTGCAATTATTGGCAATTGCTTTGGGCAAATAGCGCTATTCATTGTGTGCAAGAATTTTGTAAGATAACACGTGATAATATAGAAAAATTGAATATTTTTCTTCTTTTAAAATTTTTGAAACTTTCCGAAATTTTTTAAATTTTTTAAATTTTTCGAAATTTTTGAAATTTTTGAGATTTTTGAAGTTTTTAAAATTTTTGAAATTTTTGAAATTTTTGAAATTTTTGAAATTTTTGAAATTTTTGAAATTTTTGAAATTTTTGAAATTTTTGAAATTTTTGAAATTTTTGAAATTTTTGAAATTTTTGAAATTTTTGAAATTTTTAAAATTTTTGAAATTTTTGAAATTTTTGAAATTTTTGAAATTTTTGAAATTTTTGAAATTTTTGAAATTTTTGCAATTTTTGAAATTTTTGAAATTTTTGAAATTTTTGAAATTTTTTAAAACTTTTGAAATTTTTGAAATTTTTGAAATTTTTGTAGTTTTTGAAATTTTTGAAATTTTTGAAATTTTGAAATTTTTGAAATTTTCGAAATATTTGGATTTTTTAAAATTGAAGTTTCTGTAATTTTTGAAATTTTCATGGCACACCGGTTTCAGTCGAAATTTCCCAGAGGAACTTCTGTACCAAAAAAGGGGTCTGACTTTTGTGAATTAAATATTACACTGCATATGCTGTTTCAAACTTCCCATCGTTGTCCTCAGTAGGAGTAGGAAATAAAAAAAAAAGTTGTGAAAAATTCAGAAGTACGCGAGGGAAAAATTCTGCGAGTCAAAAGTTCCGATTTATTGCTACAATTCAGTCGACGATACGTTCTGGAAGAATATGGAAGCCCATATGCGTATTTTTTCTAACTTCGGTGAATGTCTCAAAATATTCACGACAGGGTAATTCAACCCTTTTCCTTTTCAAAAATTTTTCTGACCATCTTCAAATTCTCCAATTTTTTTTTTTAATTTTTTTAAGCCATCGTGAGCTATTATGGACCTATATATACATATTGTCCTATATATTGCAATACATTCCAATTGGAACATATAGCTATATAGCACATGAGGGACCATATGATTGTATATCATTCCATCATTCCTACAATTATTTATGCATTCGCGTTTACTGTCAATGACAAAAACGTATATCGGCATGTATCCAAACATAGAAAGAGTTATAATTAGAGAATAAGATGGTTCAGTCTGCCTCTGCATGTACGCAAGTTGAAAATCCCTCCCCTCAATCCGCTTTGAGTGGTAACCCCGAATACCAGCAGCAGACCCAAGCCTGCACTTGTGCAATGTCCGATTTGAGGTCCGCGTGTGGTTCTATCTATAACTAAGATCCACGGTTCTCAACCAACTTTTATTTCATTCAAGGTCAACGACCCTCTAGAATTTCTAAGTGTTTTACACGAATGAGATGCATCATTGCAGCCTTGAGTTTAAAGAACTGTCCCAATTTTGGGACGTTTTTAGACCAATGTCGGAAGTGTCCCAATTTCCACCTGTGTTAGTGTCCCAATGTGTAAGTGAGACAAAAGCCCATTCTCGAATCCTACGCATCTCTAATTTTCGTCTCAGATAATGTCCCAATTCTTAACTAGGATACTGCGAGGTTTGTCAGTTGGGACAAGGTCTCAATTCTCATACGAAAATACGTGAATATCTCAATATGGTCATTAATTGAGTAGAGTACTCGAATTTTCAGTTTGATAGAATGTCCCAATTTTCAATTGGGTTGAACGCCCTAAATTTCGATTGGGAGAACTGTCCCAATTGTCAGTTGGATACACTGTCCCAATTTTCAATGGATTATATTGTCCCAATTTCCAATTGGCTACAATGTCCCAATTTTCAGTTGTACATATTGTCCCATTTTTTCAATTGGGCGAACTGTCCCAATTTTCAGTTGGATGTACTGTCCTAATTTCCGCTCGGGTGAGATGTCCCAATTTAAGGTTGGTTATAATGTCCCAATTTTCAGTTGGGTGTGCTGTCCCAATTTTCCGTTGGGCATACTGCCCCAAGTTCCAATTGGCTGCAATGTCCCAATTTGCAGTTGGCCACATGGAAATGGGGCAGGGACACTGCGAAAGACCACGATTTATATCGCGCCTGAAGCAAAATGAGTCATGTCTTGTCCCTTATGTCCCATTTTGTCTCAGTGTCCCATTATGTCCCGACGTCCTCTATGGAGGCAATTTTAACGGCTAAAAGTATGTTGATAACTTTTGGAATGAGCCCACTACAGAATAGAGGTCCAACAATGAAATCGCTACCTTTCACCTTTTGCGCCTTTGATCGGCGCCAAAAATGTTAGAGCCTCAGTGGCACTGGTTCGGTGATATCGGGGCTAATGGACCAGGTTGCATCAGCCAATCTATGTGCCAACTTTATATCTACGGTAGCGTTAGTCATACAGAAATAAATCTTAATCAAGATATTTGATCGGTTCATGTTGAATTTATACACCGAAATGTGAATTGCCGAATTCTCTCTCTGAATTCGCGTCACTTAATTTATACATAAGGCTGGTGAATATTTCGAAATGAACATGACCCATTGGAACTTAAAAAAAACATGCAATTTTGAATGTATGCCTGGCGGAATTTTTTACCAGATTTTTTTAACCGTCTAGAGGTCAAGACGGTTCGATTGTGCTTAATGGAGGTTGATTGAAGAATTGGTACATGAGAATGCGTTCACGAGGCATATCAACTACAGACACATACACATACCTACACACACACATGCACACTCATCCACCTACCCACCTACCACCTACCCATTGACCCAACTACTCACCCACCTAACCACCCACCCACACACCTACCCATCGATTCACCTACCCATCTACCCACCTACCCACCTACCCACCCACCAACTCACCTATCCATCGACCCACCCACCAAACCTACCCACCCACCCACCCACCTACCCACCCACCCACCCACCCACCCACCCACCCACCCACTCACCCACCCACTCACCCACCCACCTACCCACCCACCTACCCCCCCACCCACCTACCCGCCCACCCACCAACCCACCAACCCACCAACCCACCCACCCACTCAAACACACACACACACATCTTTTGCATTTTTCCCGAAATTTCCCAACAATTTCACAACTCCAAAAAAAGTGGAGAAAAACATTTCGACGGGTACGTCAACGATTGGTGCCATGACCCAGCTAGACCTACCGCTAACTCCACCAATGAATTTTCAATTGACTTTCTATTTTGCGAATGCAACCAGCTTTGAAGGACTACCACTATCGAATCAATTAAAATCAGATAGACATTGTTCCGCAGTGATTTCGATAGACCACCGAATAAGTGTCTGGTTTGCCATGCATTCGCGTGGAGTTTCAATTCCCCCTGTGGCGCGATTTTTTTTTGTGCCCGAAGTGTTGCATCCATTCGCGTGAATGTGGTTCGACAAAAAAAAAATACAGTCACTGTTGGAAATACTTGTGTTTACACGGCAAAGTATTCAGTGTACATGAAAAATCTATCAGTCTCAAGTGTGTGCGTGGACATCAATGAAATTGCAAGCTTGGTAATTGATGATTGCAGAGCAATCTTCAATGTCTCCATAACTATAGCAGGCACCTGGGAAATGGTTCTACCATCTAAGATGCTAGCAGAATAAAAGTAAGAATGCATCAAAGCTAATCCAAATGGACTGCCAATGTATCAATCCCATCCAAAATAGTCCACAATTCCGCAAACCTGTCAATTCCCAGAAGAGAGACTACTACAAGTTCGGAAGCTGGCCACGAATAATGTAACAATCATGTTATCATCCAGCTAGCTCCCACGTACTCCCAGATCGAAGGAGTGCGCCATGGACACTATCCATCCAAGGACACCAATATCATGCATTCAGATGTCCTGGTACGATATTTTGACACACGGACAAGCTGGGCCAGATCGAGGATAAGTGAGCCTAGGTCGAGGTATTGGTTGAGCTATATGGGTAAATACATTTGGTGCATAGAAGTGAAGTAGCTTTGAATCATTCCTTATCGGGCCAATAGCATCGCGCGCCTTTCAAATAGCCGTAAACCCCTTTCTTGGTGCTGCCGCAGTCGGTTCCTCAATTTCAGGTTTATCACCTGTGTATAACTAAAACAAAATCACCCAATGCCTCAGCAAACTTATTTCTGAAATTTCAAGGTCAAAGGTTCCAGGGGCGTTTCTGGAATTTCCTGGAAATGTTTCCTAAATTTTCGCAGTTTCAGGCCCCTGGGATCTCACCAACTCCAGCTTGGTTTATTTATTTCACTACCCGAAAACGCGTTCCATTGCCTCCCTCTTGCCCCCCCCCCCCCCACTCCCACCCCCTTATGTGTCAGGCCTTTTATTTATTTATTTTTTTCTCTCTCTCGTTTGTACTGTACATTGTACAGAAACAGTCGACTACGTGCACCCGATATCGGTACAACAGTGGCGATAGAGTCCAACTCTGCAACACGGGCCTTGGCGGTCGGTGGGGTCGCGGGTGGGGTGGGGGGCAGGGGGATGATGGCATTTAAGCGACAACGAGGCCGCCGGGGTTCACCATGCGCCAGCGGTTGCGTTTACCCTCGATTTTCCTACACGTTCTCACCGCACATCCCAACCCCCCCCCCCCCGACCTCCCACCCACATTGTCAGCCCCCCCCCCATCCACCTGGAACCACAGAAAATATTGGCAAGTGTTCGTGAATTAATTGCGTCTCGTCGAATTTCATTTATCGATAGAACCCTCTCATTTGTTTCCATCATTTTTCGTTGACGGCACGTCAAAAGAACGCGTTGTTATTACAATTTTTGGTATGTTGTTTTTTTTTCAGATGGTATAGGCTGGATGTACGTGAGAGGGAATGAGTTGGAAGTTCCTGGTAACATGTGGATGGTTTTCATAATGCCCTACAATTTTGAGAAATTCGGGAAGTTTTTTATATTAGTAAGTTTGATAATAGACACACACACACATACCCGCAGCCACCGACCCACACCCACCCACCGAACCACTCACCCACCTACCCACCCAACCACTCACCCACCCACCCACCCGCCCACCCATGCACACACACACAGCGATCGACCCATACACACTCACCCACTCACCCACCCACCCACTCGCCCGCCCAACCACGTAGCCACACACCCATCCATCCACACACCCATCCATCCATCCACACACCCAACCATCCATCCACACACCCACCCACCGACCGACACACCCACCCACCCAACCACCCACCGACCGACACACCCACCCAACCATCCACCCAACCACCCACGCACCCAACCACCCACTCTCACACACACACACACACACACACACACACATACACGCACATATATATATACATGCTGTCAAACACATTCCCGGAAATTGGAAACTTAATTAATCACTATTTCAATCCCCGAAAGTACATCAATAATTGGCGAAAATAGTTCATCCATGATAGGTCCATAAGTATTTCACATTCACGAAATTGAGCACACATTGGCATATTGATTCTCCCAGTTGAGCCCCTAATATCAATTTCCGCTGACGAATAGATTTATCCCATCAAAAACTAGAATATTCAAGTGCTGAGCATTCCATATTCGATACTAAGCGCGGTCTCGAGTGCGAGAAAAGCGTTTTAGTGGCAGTAGGGGGGTGTCTGGAGCGTTAAATTTGGGGTAAGGGCCGAGTTGAAACGTCGTAAGCAACTTTCTCACTCACACCCATGATGAGATGAGACAGTGGGGGTGTGGGGTAGTTGGCACTAATGCGGGCTAATAGCAAAGCTTGAAAAGGACCCAAGTAGTAGTGCTATATTCCAGATCGTTAAGACGATTTCACTAGTGACAACAAAGACTGGTTGATTAAACGACTGCTTTGTCGGGGTAGATAGCAAATAAGGTAAATTGTGCATTACACAATGCGAAGTATCTCGAGAAAATAGAGCACCCATTTTTTTACATATGTGTAGCTGGATGGTTGGAGCAAAGCTGCTAAAAATCACCGCTTGCTGTTCAAATTGTCCTTAAAAATGGCAGATCTCTTCAGCCTGAAAAGACAAATCACCTCTTGGAGATGTTGGCAGCCATAAAAAACATCCGAGCGAATCCAATCTCATTCACCTTCATTCATTGCCTACCCTCATGCCAGAGCCTAGAGTGCCAATGACACGCACAGGATACGCGTGAATCCAATCAGTTGGTAGGGAGGGTTGTTTGAATTCATCGACATCACTTGGCCTATGTCATTCTGCCCTTGATGACTATGACAAAGACCGGGGACAATGAGACTGCGGTGATGAACGGATCCCCCTCATCATGCTTATTTTCCAGGACCCTTAAAGAACACACGTGCATCCTCGAGAGAGACAACCTGACAGGATGTACATCCACCCCATCTTCAACCCTTCCCTGCCCGCGCTAGGATGTGAGCTTTGTAATTGTTGTAATTTTCAGAATATATTGAATGGAATCATGAATTCTGCAATCAGGATCGCAGAATGATTTGTGATTAACTTATGAACAACCTGCGCAGCGAGATCCCCATCCCCATCCCCATCCCAAAACATGGGGGAAAGGAGATGGGGTGGAGGAAGACGGATGGGGATGGGGATGGGGATGGGGATGGGGATGGGGATGGGGATGGGGATGGGGATGGGGATGGGGATGGCAACAAGATCTGCACCAACGGAAGCTGGGCGCCGAAGATCTGGTCCCGCAAAGACATATATATATATATATATATATATATTTCAATAATTCACGAAACTTGGAGTTTAGGAATAGGAATATTCCTTTTCCTTTGGAGAAATAGGAATTCTCAACGAAAAAAAATTGAATCCAGTTCGAATCCATAAAAAATTAGATGATCCAGAATAAAATCTGTATAGGTTTCTCACCAAATAGGATCATCAAATAAAGATGAATCAGCGATGGTTTCAAATTGATCGGATCCATATGGAATGCCATTCATAAAATACGTATTCCCTTTGCATTTATTTTCAATTTTGCATAGTGGATTTTTACAGACCGATACTTGCTTTATGTTAGTGTTGAACAAATGAGTTCTCATTGCCCATGTTTTATTGTTACACTCTCTGGAAGTGTTAATAAACAAAATATGCTGTATGTTTAATAGAAAATCTATACCAGTTTACGCCGCTATTTCGGTTTTTTTTCTACGTATCCTCAATATTCTTTTCAGGTATCTAGTATCTATAAAGGGAGCTGGTTTAAAGTTAGTGTAAATGCGAATTACAAGATTAAAATGTCTGATAATTCTAAATGAAACGGAGCATCAATAGTGGGCTCTTCGTGAAATCGGCGGGAAATTGACCGTTTAGTATGTGTGACATGAACGGATTATCAAGTAGAAATCAACCCTCAACCTTACGTGCAGATAATACCTTGAAATTTTCGATAAGAGGGGGTGGGGATGGGGATGGGGATGGGAATATGGATGGGGATGGGAATAGGGATAGGGATGGGGATGGGGATGGGGATGGGGATGGGGATGGGGATGGGGATGGGGATGGGGATGGGGATGGGGATGGGGATGGGGATGGGGATGGGGATGGGGATGGGGATGGGGATGGGGATGGGGATGGGGATGGGGATGGGGATGGGAATAGGGATGGGAATATGGATGGGGATGGGAATATGGATGGGGATGGGAATAGGGATAGGGATAGGGATGGGGATGGGGATGGGGATGGGAATAGGGATGGGAATAGGGATGGGGGTGAAGATGGGGATGGGGATGGGGATGGGGATGGGGATGGGGATGGGGATGGGGATGGGGAAAATATATCTCCCAGCATTATTCTAATATAAGTCTTTTGTTTTCCAAGATATTCGTCGCAAATCACACAAATCTAATACTGTTGTCAAATTCACAATTAAAAAAAGAAAATTCGAAATTTTAGGAACTTTGAAAATTGACAAGTCAAAAGTTTAAAAAAAAATCATCAATTTTCCGAGTCGCCGAGATCTAAAAGAAAAATGAAATATTTGGATTTTTTGAAAAAATTTCAAAATCTCACCACATTCAAGCATGAAAGCTAAAAATCACATGCCATGAAAATGTTAAACTCAACATAGTGCTAAAAAATAAATAAAACCAGGAGAAAATACATTCATACATTCGAAACAAGAAAACATTTCTACGAACGAAACAAGCGGAGAGAGGGAATTGAGAAAGGGGGCTAAAGTAAACTTGGCGTCGCACCGAGTGGATGCGGAACAAGTAGAGGGCCGAGGGGTTGGGTTAGCCCGGGGCAGACCCAGGGATACAGATGAAGCAAGGGAGAGAGTGAGAGGATGAGGTGGCGGCTCTGATGCTTGACGGTTCGCCTGCTGCGTTGGTGGTCGTGTTGTTTCAACTCAACCCCCGAGGGCCCCCCTTCCTCCCCCCCCCCCCCCCCCACCCTTGTTTCTGTCTTCTCACTTCCATTGTGGCTTGTTAAAAAAAATCTCATGTAGATGACTATTTCCTCATTGTTTTTTCGCGCAGATTTTAATCATGATTTTTCATTAAAAAAAAAATAAGCAGCTGGTCATCCCCTCTCTCCTACGCGTAGTTCAATCATTCATTAGTTCGAATAGTCCGACGGAGTGAGACATGTAAAAAGTTCCTGTATTTGGGCGAAAATTTACACACACCATTTTTTTCACATTTTTTTCACGAAATTTTTAATTTAATATGTTGGCCCCAATTATATATGCGTGGGCGTTTACGCCTGAACTCGCCCGTTAAAGCTGTCAATCTTAATTACCTCGTCAATGAATTAGGCCGTTACTAGCAATTAGTGCACACATATGATAATTGGAATTAGCCTGAAGAAGTGTCAACTCAATTCATTGCTCCATAAATGAGTCCCAGAGTCGAAAATAGCGAGTCTACGATAAGGACTGACGTGTTTTCCGTGCGCTCCTTCTGCCGCTCTTTCTTTCTCATCTTTCGCAAAACCAGGAAATTGGGATTTTTGGGAAATTGGGAAACTTTGATGAAAGAGTTGGAAATTAGAATGGAACTTGAAAGTTTCGAAACGTCCGGGAATTGGGAACAACCTCACAAGTCGGAAGTACTTGGCGGGTAAGTTGAAAAAAGTTCGAGGAGCTTGGCAAAGTTTGAGATATTGAAAAACTTGACAAATTTGACGAAGTTGACAAGTGGAGAGAACTTGACAAATTTGGAAAACTTGACAGGTTTGGGAAACTCGACAAGTTTGGTAAACTTGACAAATTTGGTAAACTTGACAAGTTTGGTGAACTTGACAGGTTTGGTGAACTTGACAAGTTTGGAGAACTTGACAAGTTTGGAGAACTTAACAAGTTTGGAGAACTTGACAAGTTTGGAGAACTTGACAAGTTTGGAGAACTTGACAAGTTTGGAGAACTTGACAAGTTTGGAGAACTTGACAAGTTTGGTGAACTTGACAAATTTGGTAAACTTGACAGGTTTGGTGCACTTGACAAGTTTGGAGAACTTGACGAGTTTGGTGAACTTGACAAGTTTGGAGAACTTGACAAGTTTGGGGAACTTGACAAGTTTTGAGAACTTGACAAGTTGGAAAAACTTGACGGGTTTGGAGAACTTGACAAGTTGGGGGAAATTGACAAGTTTGGAAAACTTGACAAGTTGGACAAACTTTACAAGTTTGGAGAACTTGACAATCTCTATAGACGAAAAGTCTGACAGACCTCCCAAGTTCGGAAGAGTCGGAAAGTATGAGAAACTTGCCAAGTTTGGGAAACTCAACAAATTCAAATTAATTGACAAAGATGAAAGCACCGCCAAGTTTGAAAACCTCTTCAAGTTTCAATAGTTGGAAAAGTAGAGATATGAGAGTGCAAACAGTTCTAAAAACGGTTGGCAAGAAAACACTGGCAAGGTCGCAGCATTTGAAAACCTCAAAAAATCTTCCAAGATTCTGAAAAAATTGAAAATAACGAGTG